>BSBN01000780.1:0-1363333 GCA_027924645.1 Cunninghamia lanceolata
AGTTTAGGGGAATTATTTAGAGTTTGGGGTTGCTCAAGTTTAGGGGTTAGAGATTTAGGGTTACTTAGGTTAGGGTTTAAGGGTTAGGGTTTAAAGAGATAGAGAGAGGGGACTGATAGAGATTGGGAGAGATAGGGAGATAGAGGTTAGGGTTCCTTCTAGGGTTTATGGTTTAGGGGTTTAGGGTTGCATAGTTTTAGGGTTTCTCAGTTAGGGGTTAGGGTTTAGGGGCATTATTTAGGGTTTAGGGTTTAGGGTTTAGGGGTTAAAGTTTAGAGGTTTAGGTTAGGGTTTAAAGAGAGGACCGATAGGGAGATATAGAGGAGATCAAGGGGAGAGATAGGGAGATAGAGGGTGAGGGACATGGCTAGAGACATAGGCAGAGAGATTGAGAGGTAGAGGGATGATAAAGACAGGGAGATAGAGGTTTAGGGTTGATCAAGTTTAGGGTTTAGGGGTTAGGCATTTAGAGAGGGAGAGATAGGGAGATAAAGGTTTAGGGTTTAGGGGTTTAGAGAGAGGGGGGGATAGAGAGATAGAGAGGTAGAGGGATGATACAGATATAGAGATTAGGTAGAGATAGGGAAATAGGGGTTTAGAGTTGCTCAGGTTTAGGGTTTAGGGTCGCATGTCAAAAGCAGTCTCTCTATCTTGATCTCTCTCCCTTCAGGCTCTATAAACACTTAAAACACTTATACTTGTTTGCATGCATGAAATCACAAAGGTTTCATGCTTCCCAAAATGCGCTCATGTTATAATGCAAGCGCGTTATAACGCTAGCACATTTTGGGAAGAAAAAAAAGGAAAAAACATGTGGGATCCATGATTTAGACCCCACATGTCTGTTATTCCCTGCTTTTCATACGTGCTATCGGACAAGAAAATGCTTTTTCATAGTGTTTTACATTTTAAGAATCATTGTTTGATCAATCCACCACCTTTTTTGTTTTTTCAACATACAAGAATTGGTTTTGCATGTTTTTTAGACAAAATTTGATTATTTAAACTAAAAGTTTCATGTTTCATATTGTTTCAAAGCTAATTTTCATGTATTTAGATTGAATTTGATGATATAAGTTTGTTTTTTTCATAAATTTCACTAATCATATTCTAGAGTTATATAGAATTCAATATTGAATACAAAGGGAACTTTCTAAAAGATCAATTGTTTGAGGATTTTGAAGCCAAATTTTAGAGGATTGGTCAACTCGAATCTTGAATTCTAAGGTATGTTCTTTATGTATTCGTTTACTTCACTTTATGTTCTTTAGAACACTCACAATCACTAAAAGTGGAACTATCTAAGTTAAAAAGTCATCATTATGTGCATTAATAGAATTAGAATCATTGAAATATGATAAATACATGAATTTGTTGTATCTTGAATTTGAACTATGTCATTGATACCTCCTATAACAAAGTATTATCATCATTCTCTCTAATATAACCAGTTGTATCAACATTTAAAATATAGTGTTATTGATGCTACAAATCTGATATATTTGGTTCTCATATAGTAATGAGTTGTCACTATCATCCTCTTGGCCATTTACCTATAAAAAATTAGTTTGAGTTTTGTTTATTGGACCTATACTAGATAAGTTCTTTGTTGTTTTCAAGTACCCTCTAAATTTTTTGGGCTTCCATCTCTAGGTTTCTCTGAGAAATCAAACCGGTTAGGCTGCAATAAACTCTATATTTTAGTCTTTTATCATCATAAAACTTAGTTAAAAGATCGCAAACAACTATGTCATCATAATTAACCTTTAAACTACTCCTTTCTTGATGATTTCACCCCTTGGCTATCTTGAATAGCTAATTCAAACTATAATTGATGCTCTTTACATGTTCACCATGATTTTCTTCAAGTCTTACATCATAAAGCTAGTTTCTAATTTAGTTAGTATTTTGTCTCTTAACATTTCAAACATATCTATTGAAGGCAAGGAGTCTTGATTAGTGTCTTACCACTTAGACCCAATTGCCACATCATTGCTAGTCAAACCAAGGACATTCTCCTAACTTTTGAAGATTGCACCATAGTTAGGATTACACAAAAGAGATAAAACTTTAAGAGTTTTGTCATGGTAGAAAATGAGATTAACAATCAACATGTGCTCATCTATTTCATCAAGAACATCTAGTCCTAGACTATCAATACACATTTGACTTCTAATCTAATCATGTCAAAATCAACAAGTTTGGAGTCATTTATTAAACAAACATAATCATAAAAGCCCTCTTCATTTCCACTCTCAATAGTGACATATAAACCATTCAACTCATGCTCATCATTGGGACTAGGTGTGTCATCATACTCAATGTCTTCTTTACTGCCAATTGACTGATTTGTATTCATTGATTGTGATAATTCAACACTTTCAATACTTACAAGGGTAAACCATACTTAGCTTGTTTTTCATAAAAATCATCATGTTGATTATTCATTATGCTTCTAACATCATCATTGTGTTCCCTGTCATGAAATTCATTGGTTTTTTCTTAATTACCTTTGTGATCATTACTCCCATGACCTTGATTAACAATAGATTATTTATTTGAGATGACTTCATACTTGTCTTCATGAGCTACTCTAACTAATTCACCACCTACAATATAAGAATTTGGTATGTCCTTTAACATGTAGGTAGGTCTAGCTTTACCTTGTGAGTCTCCATTTGGAATGGTTGGTCCATCACAATGTGCTTGTCATAACTCTCCTTAGTGCTAGTGACTTCTTGTATCTTGTCTTGAGTAGGTGTATCCATGGGAGGTTAAGAAAGCGTGTTTGAGAAGATATGTTAAGAAAATGTGAAATTAACCTAGAGATTATGAAAAGCATGTTTGGGAAGATATGTAAAGAAAATGTGAATTTCACTTTAATTATATATGATTATATATTTTGAGATTTGTGTATGAGATTACTTTACTCTATTGTACCAAGATGGATTAATTTATCCATGTCTTATTCATGATGCATATAGAAATCATCATCATGCTGAGGAAAAGAGAAAAGACTCTAACACTAGAAGAGCATGAAGCTGAGAATGAGAAGAAAAGAGAAGAATGATGTGAATTTGTGAAAGTAGGAAATTGTCAACCATACAAGAAGACATTCCACCATTGCCAATTGAAGAGGAACATGACACATCTAATGAAGCTAAGAGAGATGAAATTGGAAACACAAAGGGAACGAATGCAAAACCTCCGTTCAACGAGGAAATTAAATCTCAAATTTGGAGGCACTCCATCATCCACGAGTCAAGTTGAAGGAACACGATCATTATCTTCTCAAATTGGAGGCACTCCATCTTTCATAGGTGAAGTTGAAGGTACATCTTCATTCTCTTCTCAAGTTGGGTGGCACGCCATCATTCACAACGTCAAGTTAAAGGTACACCACATTCTCCATCTCAACTTCAAGCCTTTTCATATTTTTTCATCTCTAATTGAAGGTATGGTCATCTATCCCATCTCAAGTAAATAATGAAGAAATTCTTAATGTTGAGTCAACTTTATCGATGAAAACGCCTCCTAGAATTTTGCATAGGAAGCCCAAGTTTCTAATTGATATTGATGAGAATGTTTTGAAGCCCATGCAGGATAAGATTACCAAGTGCACTTGCCAAATATATGAGAATAAGATATGGAAATCATTCTTTGAGAACTTAAATGAAATTGGAAGACGTCAACTATTTGTTGAGTTGATGAGAAATCTAAAATTTAGGCCCATTATGAAGATTATTGGCCTAAGAACATCAGATGCCTCAAGTGGAAAATCAATTGTAAAGAATCTAATGAGTGCATATGAGAGTGTGGGTTCCACCTCATGCACCAAGGATAGTAATGCCACACGACGTGTCATTACATCGACAATAGTAAGCCAATAAACAAAGAAAGATCGCATCATTTGAAAGATAAGTCAAGCATTGAAAATAAGTAGAAAAACTTTAATGGGAGTCATTGGAAGATGTGAAAGAGTTGAGGACCCAAACACCTATTAATCGTGGGTATTCTCTGGGAGACTCCCATAAAAAGACAAAGTTGTTGAAGCCTTGAGATCCCTCATTGAAGAATTTTGGAAAAATAATACAAAGGGTTGTTGGGCAATATGGTCAAGAGACACTGCTGATATGTTGGAGATTTGATATTGTCATTAATGGCAACAACCTGACATGTTTGGAGATAGTTCCTAAGAGAAAGTTGTATATAGCCTTTTGGTTCAGAAAGATTAACTTAGTCAATTTGACAAATATTGGCAGCACATTGAGCTAGTGATAGTGATCCAGTCGGTACTCCTCCACAGATGAAGATATTTTTGTACGGTTATAGTATGTTATACTTAGTTGTTGTGCAATGTTTATATCCTAAATCTCATGTCTTGACAATCTCCGGAAGTCATGTTATGAATTGCCTAAGTCTGGACAAGCAGAGTTCAGTCAAGAATAGTGTAGAACACCTGAGTAATTCACTTCGCATTCCTTCGGTATTGAGTTTTTGGATTTGTGGTTTGGAGGTGTTGTAAAAAAGCATCTAATTCCATATTTGTAGAGTCTAAAGTTCTATGGAATATCATCTACAAGCTTCCAAGTTTCAGCAGTCAGTTTGATAGTGTTTCACTAAAACAGAGTAATAGTTCTAAGATCCGCATCTTGCCATATAAGAATATCATCATCTGTGGTTATGATGGTATGTTTGGTGATGCATATTGAATTCTTGGTATGATTTTTAGAGTCTTGTGTACTCTACATTGGAAGTTATGTTATGACAGAGAATATGATCAAGTGTATACTTAAGGATGAGGCCAACACAGTTGGATCTATGTGCGGTAATGATATGTTGATTTAATCATCATCCTAAGTGGTTCTATAATAGGTCTTGACCTATATGAAGATTCTTGAGTAATTGTATGGGTTTGCATTGTTGATTGTGCAAAGGATCAAGCTGACAAGGTATAACCTTTTGAGTACACGTTTCATATTTTGCATGCGTACCTAGTTTTGGGATAATTCATGTTGCAGATACATATACTTGATAGATTTCAGTGTTGGAGGGATGAGATGATGCAAATGTATTGCAATTGTGATGTGTATGTGATCTAAGGCAATTTTGTGATCTGATAAGTGTAGTAAGGACTGAAGAACAGAGCATATGTGAACAGAGTAGAGAAACAGGGCAGACATAATGAAGTCATTTGAATCTGTATTTTGAGTGATCAATCGAACTGTAATCTAGCATACTGTAGATGCATTTGTAATAGTTCAATTTTGGCAGTGAACCATTTTCTCCTCTCTTCTACCTTTCTTTCTAAGTGGGCAGTGAGCCCACCTACAGTGAGCACTTCTTTGTAATATTTTGTAATTAGTTATAATATATTGAGAGCTAACACTCTCTGTGGTTTTTCCCTTTTTGGGTTTTCCACGTAAAAATCCAGGTGTCTATGTGTTATGAATCTGTGGTTGCTTTTCTTTTGTTTATTTTGCTTTCATGTTATTAAATTTGGTAAATGGATTAAAGAACATGTGAAGAAATGGTTTTATAGAACACTGATTCACCCCCCCTCCCAGTGTTCCTTGTGTTCAACAAAGGTATCTCCTAATCCAAGAGATGTTGTAAGAAGGAGAATTGGTTGTCGAAACCGTGGAATGATAGAAAGGTATGTTATTTTTCTTTACTATCCTCATTTCACCTTCTATATTTTAGCTACTCATTTTAGCTAAATAGTGCAATTGCATTTGCATGCAGGATTTTAGTATGATGGAGCTAGGCATAATCCTTATGAAGTTGTCTTTGGAAGGAAAGTAAGGAAGGTTTTCATGATTATTTCACGATGATATGTCCTTTACTTACTATTTCATAATAAGTGTTAATGAGTTTTAGTGACGTTACTATGAGTTTTAATTTGTTTTAATGATGTTACTATTTCATAAGGAGTCTTAATGATTTTTAATGACAAACCCTTGTTTATTTCTTCACATTTGGTCCTAACAATTGATAGCAGCGGTAAGGGTAGCCTCAATTGATGCCCTACAAGACATTGGATCAAGTGAGAACACCTTTATAGTACTAAATTTTCATCTACCAGAAAGGTATTATGACTAAATTTTTACATTCAAAATCTCCTAGGGCCAAAATGATGGCACCAACATCTGGGTGGGCAGGTAAACACTAGGGGAGATGTCTTTTCGATGGCAAAGCCTCATGGTCATTCTTCGCTATATCAAATGTAGATAATCTCTCAAGAGCCCTAAGACAAAAAAAAAAGGTGACAAACTTTGGACCGGCTGTTCCATCAAACTGTGACACCTAGGAACATCTTCTTTGCATGTATAAGTGGATTTCAAGTCCGCCTATAAACACCTACCTTAATTTTTTTAAATTAATTTCATTTGCCTATGGTGGAAAGGAACACATTGTTCCAAAATGCTTCAATTTCATGCAGTGGAAATGTGCTAGGAGTGAAATTTTGCATTCCATAGGTCGTGGGGTCGAATCGATTGTGCCAATGCATCAAGGTGGGTGGGTAAATGCTCAAGGAGGTCTTGTTTTGTGTGCCAAGCATCCCAGTCATTTGAGGTAGTAAGCTACCGGTAAAGGCCCTTAAGATCCCTAAGAGCAAAAAATTACCAAACTATGACAGAGTAGTTCTCAAATTTTGTGGAAGTTGGGAATGTTCTGTTTGGATTGACATGTGCATGTGGGGTCCGTACACAATAACCTCTCTTAGTTTTGGTCAACTCCAGTCCATTTGATCGTACCGAAATCAAATGCATTCTTGCAAAATGCTTCAGTTTCATGTAGTGGAAAGATGCTAGGAGTGACATTTTACATTCCATAGCTCATGGGGCCAAATTAACTTTGCCAATGCATCAAGGTGGGTGTTCTAGGGTAGGTCTCATTTCATGTGCCAAACATCCCAGTCATTCGGGGCAGCAGGCTACCGATAAAGTCCCTTAAAATCCTTAAGAACAAAAAATTGCCAAACTATGATAGAGCAATTCTTAGAATTTGTGGTGGTTGGGAATGTTCTATTTAGACCTACAGGTGCATGTGGGTTTCATCCACAATAACCTCTCTCAGTTTTTATCAACTCCAGTCTATTTGACCATGTTGAAATCAAATGCATTCTTGTAAAATGTTTTAGTTTTATGCAGTGGAAAGGTGCTAGGAGTGACATTTTGCATTCCATAGCTCATGGAGCTGAATTGACTATGTCAACGCATTGGGGTGGGTGGTTAAATGCTATGGGAGGTCCCATTTTGTGTGCCAAGCCTCCCAGTCGTTTGAGGCAGTAGGCAACCGGCAAAGTCCCTTAAGATCCCTAAGAGCAAAAACCTACCAAATTATGACAAAGTAGTTCTCAGAATTTATGATAGCTGGAAATATTCTATTTGGACCTACAGGTGCATGTGGGGTCCATCCACAATAACCTCTCTCATATTTGGTCAACTCCAGTCCATTTGACCATGCTGAAATCAAATGCATTCTTGCAAACTACTTCAATTTCATGAGGCATAGCCTTGTCAAGTGCCATATTTTGTGTTCTTCTTGTTGCAGGGCTGAATTAACTACACCAACATGTCAGGGTGGGTAGGTAACTACTAGGGGAGGTCTCTTTTTATGTGCCCAGCATCCCAATCATTCGGGGCAACAGGCTACCGGTAAAGTCCCTTAAGATCCCTAAGAGTAAAAAATACCAAACTATGACGGAGTAGTTCTCAGAACTCATAGCATCTAGAAACATTATGTTTGGACCTACAGGTGAATGTGGGGTCCATGCACAATAACCTGTCTTAGTTTTGGTCAAATCTAGTCCGTTTGACCGTGCCGAAATCAAATGCATTCTTGCAAAATGCTTTAGTTTCATGCAGCACAACCTTGTCAGGTGCCATATTTTTTGTTTTGCTGATCATGGGGCCGAACTGATTGTTCCAATGCATCTAGGTGGGTGGTTAAATGCTAGGGGAGGTCTCATTTCATGCGCCAAGTGTTCCATTCGTTCAGGGCATCAAGCTACCAGCAAAGTCCCTTAAGATCCCTAAGAGCAAAAAATTGCCAAACTATGACAGAGCAATTTCAGAACTCATGGTAGATGGAAACATTCTGTTTAGACCTACAGGTACATGTGGGGTCTATTCACAATAACCTCTCTTAGTTTTGGTCAACTCCTATCCATTTGACCATGCCAAAATTAAATGCATTCTTATAAAATGCTTTAGTTTCATGCAGTGGAAAGGTGCTAGGAGTGACATTTTACATTCCATAGCTCGTGAGGCCAATCCGACTATGCCAACATGTAGGGGTGGGCATGTAAATGATATGGGAGGTCTCATTTTGTGCACCAAGCATCCTAGTCATTCAAGACAGTAGGCTACCGGCAAAGTCCCTTAAGATCCCTAAGAGCAAAAAATTGCCAAACTATTACAGAGTAGTTCTCAGAATTCATGACGGCTGGGAATGTTTTGTTTGGACCTACAAGTGCATGTGGGGTCCATCCACAATAAACTCTCTTAGATTTGTTCAACTCAAATCCATTTGACCGTGCTGAAATCAAATGCATTCTTACAAAATGCTTCAGTTTCATGCAGCACAACCTTGCCAGGTGCCATATTTTTTGTTTTGCTCATCATGGGGTCGAACGTACTACCGGCAAAGTCACTTAAGATCTTGAGAGGAAAAACTGCCAAACTATGACAGAGAAGCCACAAAGGGAGCCATTAACCAAGACCGAATACCTGACTATCGAGATGCAAAATTAGATCAAATCCAGCCAATGATTATTGAAACCAAACTTTCTCATTACCACCCTCAAAAAGTCTAAATCTACCTTGTTGTAGGCCTTCTTGACATCCAATTTAAGCACCATTCCCTTTATTCTTTCCTTATTCGTCTTGTGGATTGTTTCACTATTTATTATGATGTTGTTGCTAATTTCACTCCTAGGGACAAATCTGTTATGTTCTTAAGAAATTACTGTGTCTAAAATTATCTTAAGACAATTGGCCAACACCTTGGAGATTATCTTGTAGATGATGTTACATAAGGAGATCAACCTGTACTCACCGAAGGTCTTACATTGCACTTTTTTGGGAATGAGTGCAATGGTTGTGGTATTGAAATCTTTAACAAACTTTTTTTCAATCTAAATTCCTCAACTATCTTCCAAATTTCTTTCCCAATGAAGGGCTAGCACTTTTGATAGAAGCTCATGGGGAAGTCATCTGGCCCAGGTGCTTTATCAGGACTCATCTGAAATACCGCAACCCTTACCTCTTCCATTGTAACTAGGGCATTCAACATTTCGTTATCTGATTCTGATATGAGCTACAAAATGTAGTCTATGGAATTGGGACAGAAGCAATCACCTATTCTTTGCTTATTACCCAATAGATCACAGAAGTGTTCGATCACCGCCAACTCAATCTCTGCCCCACTTGTAGCTATTAAGCCATCCAACTTCATAATTTCATCAATTCTTTTTTTGCCCTTCTTGCCTTTGTTGACACATGGAAAAAATTGTATTGGTGTCTCATGCCTTCAACCAAACCTCACTGGCCTTGTCCCTCCAATAGATCTCCTCATATGCCAACACCTCCTTGTGCTCTTGCTTTAACTTTTGCTCTAAATTGAAATCTTCTCTGGACATGCCATGAGCTATTACTTGATTGTTTAGATTTTTCAATTCTTGCTCTATACAAAAATTTTCCTCAAAAATGTTTTTGAATACCTCCTTGTTCCATTTTTCAACTTCACCTTTAGGTATTGTAGTTTTTTAGTGAAGCAGTAACTGTCATCCCTGACACGTTACACTCTTTCCACCAACATTCCAAATTACCCAATATATTCTCATCCTGCCACCACATATTTTCAAATTTGAATGCACTACACTTGGGCTTTTCTACCATTTTTATTTCCAAAAAAGGTGGATAATGATCTGAGACAGACAATGGAAGGATCCTTGTGTCCACACTCATTGACTCATTTAGCCAATTGGGAGAAATAAATAATCTATCGAGTCTCTTTGATATCTTAGGAAAACCAATGCATCTATTAGTCCAAGTGAATACACCATTCGAGGTTTCACAATCTATCGCTCCCACTTCTTCCATGAATGTTCTGAAATCCAAAATATTTTTTTTTATTTTATTTGGTCAGCCGCTTTTTCTCTCAATTTGAGAATAGCGTTGAAGTCCCCTCCCATGATGTAAGGGGTCGATTGTATGCTTTTAATTTTATCTTTAAACTCTTCCCAGGTGGCTAACTTATCCTTCATTTTGGTTGGTCCATAGATATTAAATAAAATGAAATGAAAATTAGAGTAGCAGTTGCTTACCAAGCTTGTCATCTAGTTTGATCATGCTTTGATCAAACTGACAACAACACTGTTATCCTTCCATAACTTCTTGAGCCCACCTGCCAAACCACAAGCTTCTTGAAATAGTCCTGACCAACTTTTGCAATACTTGACAAACCTATCAGCCTCTGCACTTACAATTTTGGTTTCTTGAAGAATGACAATGTTAGCATTGAGCTTTTCTAGGTGATGATTAACTAAGCATCGCTTGTCAAGGGCATTTAAGCCCCTGACATTCCATGTTATGCACTTCATTTCTCTCCAAGGGACACTTCTCCTCCCTTAGGGATCATGAATTTCATTATATTGGTGAAGCCCTTCTCTACTGCTTCCTCTTCCCTCTTCTATTTCATGGATTTCCTTGCCTTACCTTTCTTTTTCCTTGTCAGACCCAACATCTTTGAAGTAGATTGGCTAATGCACCTTTGGTCTATGATTCCCAGATCATCATGATCTGACTCTTCTTAGCCCTCCGACTCGGTGTTTACCTCTAACGCATTGATCTCCACCTCAACTATTCTCCCACATGTATCAATAGCACCTATACAACCGGAATGACCCAAGCCTTTCTCTAATTCCTCATTCAAACCCATGTGGGGGACTCCAACTACGTGTTGCCTTCTATATTTTCTATGCTTGTTTGCAAGCCCCCTTGTTGCTCTCTGCTTCCTTCCATGGGAGCTTGTGAACCCGTCTATTTTTGTTCAACCACCTTTTGTGTCTTTTTGTCTTGCAAATTCTCCCCTTATTTTCATTCTACTTTTTAGGGATCCATTTTTTTCCTGTCGTTATTTTGATTTTGCATTCTTTCTCCTTATGATCCCGCCTTCGGCATCTCAAGAAAAGCATCTTCTCCTCCTCAATTTCCAACTGTTGAATCCAATGTGTTTCTTCCACACACAATCAGATCTCCTTTGGAATTTGTTTGACCATTGTGATTTGTATTCGAGCATATAGATACAAATCTCCTTCTATTTATTCCCCATTGATATCCATTAGTGTACCTAGGGACCTTCCAATTTTCTCAAGGTAGGCCTCCAACCAGTAATCGATAGGTAAGTTATAGAGTCGTAACCATAGAGGCTTGTTATATGGGCAAAGGTTAACCAATTTGAAGTTGGGTTGCCATTTCTACATATAAAGTGGCCATTCACCCATCATTCATATCCACCTTGTAGCACTTGCTCTCTTTCCTTTGAGGATGTGAATGCAGAAGCCTTTGGGCAGGAATTTGATCAACTGCTCTGACTTTCAATTATCCGCAATCCATGCCCTAATTTTCCTTCTATCCAATCGAAGCCCAATGAATCTAGCAATTATTGCTAGGTCTTCAAGGATTCTAGCATCCTCCAAGGATTCCTCTGCAACATCAATTGTTTGTAAATCTTCATGGTCCCCTTGTAGGCATCCGTATGCCTTTGAGCTTCCTTTTTTTTCCTGACAGTAGTTGCACACTCTCATTCGCAACTTTCAGCGGATCTCTGCTCTACTCCATACAATCTCATTTGATATTTTTAAATAATATTAAAGTTGAGAATAAAATTATTACAACATCAAAGAATATTAAAGTTGAGAATAAAATTAATACATCAAAGAATATTAAAATTGAGAATGAAACTAATATAACATCAATCAAATTATTGACAAATATTTCCATAGTGGAACAATTGTTAGGTTGGGCACAAATATAGAAAATTTAAAGAAAAGTGCCTCATTCTTTTTGTATTGGGAAATAGAGGAGGATGGTGTGGTTATCTTGTCATTTGTGTGATCCTCTCACATGAGAAAGGTTAGTGTCACAAGGTGACCTGTTCAAGCACAATAATCAAATCCATTATGAAACCCTAATTGAATTAAGGCTCAATACACAAACTAAAAACATCTCTACTGAGAATCATCCTTGTGTCATTTCACTTGTGTTTCACTTACACAAAATCCTTTCACTAGAAGATTTTAAAAACCATTTTTGCAAAGACGGTAAACAAAGAAAGAAAAAAACCATGGAGGCACCCTTTTGTTGGTAAAATCAAAGACTTCATCACAGTGAAAAGGGGTTTTTAACCGTCTAACTTATCCCCAAGATAGCCTTCCCATCTCTTTTGTAGACTAACAAGCTACAAAGGAAGGTATGCAACTATACGATTAATTAAATAATATAAATATACAAAACAATATGTAGAAATGATGTGTATACCTTGTAGCATAGTGTGAGAAGTGGTTTTCCCTAGGCATCAATGAGAAAAAGGTAGTTGGAAGTGAGGGCATATGTTGTTAGAAATGAAGGTGCAAACCACACAAAGGAAATCTAATTCAAACCTTATTTATGTCCTCTAAATAATGTAGAATAAATGGATATTGCAACACAAATAAAACCCACTACATAGAAATAACATTATTAAGAACTGAACACATTACATAGTATATAACATGGAGAAAACCCTTTCAGGTAAAAAATCCACTAAGAAAAGAGGCTCCAAGTTGTATTATCTTTAAATACGAGATTACAATACCTGCACTTCCTCTTCTTCTTCAGTCTTCAATCCAGTGACACCTGTTACTCTCAACTCTGCTAAAAATGTAGTACAAATATCCTCATGAAAGGGGTTTTCCTTCTAGATCAAGAAAACTGACATAATATCGACCATCAGATCTATGACCTAATGACAAACGATCCAGATTTACAATGATAAAATATAAATAAAATGAGGTTTTGAGGGTGTTGCCCCTGAACCCCCACCAAGGCACATGGCCCCCGGACCCCTCAAACCCCTTGCAGGGGGACCCCTCGTCACAGACGAATTAGCATTAGAGACTGGATATAAACATGCAGTTGAAACAAGATCGCTGCTGGTGAAACCTTTCATCCCTTATGGGTGATTTATAAATAATATTAGGAGTAATTAATTACATAAAATTTACAAGGTTGATGGTACTTTAATCCTAACATTCTCCCACTTGACATCATACATTATAAATACTCATAGGAAAACCATAAAATAATCAAGCGCTAGAAGCAAGGCGCATGGCCTCTCTACACCAAATAAATTTCTCTGTGCTCACAGACTTGGTCAAAGCATCAGCAAAATTCTCCTGAGTGTCTACCTTCTTTAGCTCAATTTGTCCACTTGCAACCATTTTTTGAACAAAGTGATATTGTACATCAACATGCTCAGTCTGAGCATGATACATAAGATTCTTGGCCAAACAAATAGCACTCTAGCTATCACAACCAATCTGAATGATCTGACAATCAAAACTAATACATGTACATAATCTCCTTAACCAAATTTTCTCCTTAGAGACATGGGTAGCAGCCATTTACTCTATTTTGGTGGTGGACAAAGTAACGTTGGACTACCTTTTGCTCATGCAACTCACTACTCTACCAAATAAAGTAAACACATAGCCACTAGTGGACCTTCGACTATCCAAGTCACCTGCCCAATCTGCATCAACAAATCCCTGTATGTCCAAAGTTTTGTCAACACTGTCAGTACCACAATAAACTAAATAGTACTTAGGAGTACTACTTGCTCCCAGTATAAGATCCATGTGATGACTAATACTCCTTATAGGTCGTAATCCTTGAAAGGACGATAGGTGTGCAGAAATTGCTTCCTACACTAATCTAATGAGGGGAGAGCTATACAAATTCAATTTAATCTTTACAATTACAGCAACATGAAACATGTAACAGAGATTTTGCAGCAATACACATAGAACCAAAAAGAAGACAGAAGAAGAGAGACAAGATATAATGTGGGGAAAACCCTTATTGGGTGAAAAACCCCACACTCAGAAACCTGCATAATGTATTATCAAAAATGAATATGGTTTACAATACACTTGCAATGCAAGCTTCAATAGTCTTTGACACTCATGTCTGGAGTCAATCCGACAGCATAACAGTACCTATAAATCACATACTACATCTCCTCCTCAAAGCACCTGTTTATATAGAATATACAAGGCAATGGCTCTATCTTGGAATGGGCGTCCAACTTGGACTCATGGCCCAAAACCCATGCCTATGGACACTTGATCAA
Source organism: Cunninghamia lanceolata (assembly GCA_027924645.1). Lineage (NCBI taxonomy): Eukaryota > Viridiplantae > Streptophyta > Pinopsida > Cupressales > Cupressaceae > Cunninghamia > Cunninghamia lanceolata. Next base: position 14,401 of record BSBN01000780.1, read on the forward strand.
CATTATAAGATGCATCTGACACTTGTCCATAGCTCCCATCCCAAAGAGGTCACCTATTTCCAAAATGGGCTATGATAGATGATCTTACGACTCTTACGACTATCATAGAATTTGTCATAGCAGTTACAACTTACAGCTGTAAGACAATCTGTCATACATAGGCTATAAATAGCATATTCTCTTACAACATGTCATAGTCCACCTTGGGGCACCCAAAGATGCCTTTTTCAAAGATCCTTCTCGACACGTCTTCACCTATCTTACAAGCTTCTATTTCAGACTCTTACATGTCATAACTTCGTCATAGGAATCCGTCATAACCGTTTCAGTCAACATTCCCTTACACAACATCCAAGATGCCAACACATGGCAAAATACTCCTACCACAAAGTGGGATGCCTATCTCCTCATGTGAGGACAAAATTACAAGTTGTCATCTTCCATGTAGGATGACACATCACCGTGCCACATCCCACAAAATGACAATATGAAATTTACAATTAATTTACATCATAGGCAATGAATAAATAAATACAATCAAAATAATGCAAGGAATTACCAAGGTTGAGACACTTTAATTCCCAAAATTCTCCCACTTGTCAAACACCTTGTAAGAGCTAATAGAATAACAGGATTTAACTACTATAGGCTGAGAGGACCATAGACTCCAAACACCATCTAAACTTCTTTATGCTAACTAGTTTTGTTAATGCATCTACAACATTCTTCAAAGTATCTACCTTCTCCAAATTTACCTTCCCATCCTCTACCATGTCTTGCACAAAATGAAACTAAACATCAATATGCTTTGTTCTAGCATGGAAAGTTGGATTCTTCCCAAGGCAAATCGCACTCTGACTATCACAACTGATCCTAATCTGACCTGCATCAACACCAATATTTGAACACAATCTCTTAAGCCAAATAGCTTCCTTACAAGCATGAGTTGCTGCCATATACTCAGCTTCTGTCATGGACAAAGAAACCATAGGTTGTCGCTTACTCATCCAACTAATAGCACCACCAAACAGTCTAAACACATAAGCACTGGTGGATCTCCTACTGTCAATGTCACCTGCCCAATCTGAATCTACAAATCCATGAATATCAACAGAATGCAGAGGTCTTGTAACATTACCATGATAGCATATGGAATACTCAGAAGTACCCCTCAAATATTTGAACACTCGCTTAACTGCATCCCAATGTACCTATCCAGGATTAGCCATAGACTCCCACTGCTTGGGCAATGTCTGGTCGTGTGCAGACCATAGCATACATCAAACTACCAACAGAGATAGCGTAAGGTACTCTGCTCATGTCATCTACCTCACTTGGAGATTTTGGAAATCCTCAACAAACAACTTTGTCCCCAAAGAAATAGGAACACACAATGGTCTACAATCTTCCATGTTGAACCTATCCAACACGGTCTTCTCATACTTACTCTGGGTTAACCAAAGTTTTATGTTAGTTCTGTCTCTTCTTATTTCCATTCCTAGAATGTACCTGGCTGCCCCTAAATCTTTCATTTCAAACTGTACTGACAACTGAGACTTAAAATTAGAAATCATATTCTTACTCTTCTCAATGACAACATATCATCAACATATAATGAAACAATGAGAATACAATCACCATCAAACTTAAAATACACACAGTGATCCAATTTCGATCTCACAAATCCAATTGACAACACAAAGGCATCAAACTTCAGATACCACCTCCTAGGAGATTGCTTCAAACCATACAAAGACTTCTTTAACTTGCAAACCAAATTTTCTTTACCTTTCACCATGTAATGCTCTGGCTGTGACATGTAGATTTCTTCCTCCAAATCACCATGAAGGAAAGTTGTCTTCACATCCATCTGTTCTACCTCTAAGTCATAAGTTGTTGCAAGAGATAACAGGAATTGAATGGATGTCAGGTTTGCAATGGGAGAGAAAATCTCACCATAATCTATTCCCTCCACTTGTGAATACCCCTTCGCAACCAATCTAGCCTTATACTTCTCAACACTGCCATCTACACCAAATTTCTTCTTGAACACCCATTTGCATCCAACAGATTTTTGTCCAGCAGGCAAAGGCACCAAGTCCCAAGTTTGATTCTTTTCCAAAGAAGCCATCTCATCCTCCATGGTCTTCTTCCAGGAATCTGCATCTTTCATATCCAAAGCCTCTGACACAATTCTAGGTTCATCATTGTTAGTAAGCAAAGCAAAAGCACAACTAGAATCAAGTAATGTGTAACCAAACCTCTCAGGTTACTTTCTTATTCGTGTAGACCTCCTCAAGAGCTGAGGTTGAGGTTCAGCTTCTTCATCTGAGCTTTCAGAGCTATAAGAGCTCTCCTCATCATCAAGTCCAACATTGTCTTTCTATTCAGTCTTCTCAAGGGTAGCAGGAAACTGAACAACATCCCCTTTATTTTCTTTTTCTTCTGGCTGTAAAATAGTGGAAGAAGGTGTTAGCTCTCTGAAGATGACACTTTTGCTATACAACACTTTTTCAGCCAAAGGGTCCCAAAGCTTGTATCCTTTCACACCAACAGCATAGCCAATCAAGATACACTTAGTAGCCTTGTTCTCCAATTTTGACTGCTTCTCCCTAGGCACATGTGCATATGCCTCACAACCAAAGACACGAAGATGCCTTATTGAAGGCTTTCTACCAGACCACACCTCCATGGGTGTCTTACCAACAAGAGTTGATGTAGGAGATCTATTTACAAGATAACAAGTAGTGGCAACAACTTCAGCCCAAAACTTTTGTTCTAGGCCAGCTCCACTAAGCATACTCCTAGCCTTCGCCATCAGTGTCATGTTCATCCTCTCTGGAACTCCATTTTGTTGTGGGGTATATGGAGTTGTCTTATGTCTTTCAATCCCAAATTCCTTGCAATATTTATCAAATTATGTAGAATAGAACTCACCCTCGTTGTCAGTTCTCAAACATTTAATCTTTTTACCAGTCTGATTTTCAACAAAGGCTTTAAACTCCTTAAACTTACTATAGACTTCAGATTTGCTTCTAAAAAAATAAATCCATGTCCCTCTATTGTAGCCATTGATGAAAGATACAAAATATCCAAATTTTGATAACAAAGGAACATTAACAGGACCAAATACATCTGAATGAACAAGGTCCAACACACCAGAAGACTTATGAGAACTTGAATAAAACTAAACACGGTTTTGTTTTCCATATATACAATGTTTGCAAAAATCAAACTCAAGATTACAATCATCTAACCCCTCAACAAGGTTTTTATTTTTCAGGGTTCTAAGACCCTTCTCACCAATGTGGCCAAATCTCTTATGTCATAACATTGTCTTTTCAACGGGAAGCTTAACTTCCAAGGCATGAATACAACCGTCGGGACTAGTTACAATAGATTTCTTCACTACTCATTTAGATGGTGGGGATGAAGTGACTATTGCCCTCTTCCTTGAGTCAGAAGAACTATTGCATTGTGAAATGCATGCCTCCAGCTGAAACATAGTACCTCTCCTAGTATCCTTAGCAAGCACCATAGCTCCTCTAGTCATCTTGCATCCTTCTTTCGAAAAGACAACCTGCACACCTACATTATTCAACATACTTACAAAAAGCAGGTTCCATGTTAAACCTAGGATGTGCATAACCCCAAAGATCCCTTTCACTCGTCCATCAGGGAAACGAATAGAGACTCTTCCATGACCAATAATCTTCAGATGAGAGTCGTCACCCAAGTACACCCTTCCACCATCAAATTCCTCATACTTAGTGAACCAGTCTCAATGCGAGGTCATGTGGAATGATGCACCAGAATCAATCAACCACACATCATTAGATGCATGGGTTGCCAGGGCTGCAATGAAGGCATCACCATCATCTTGTGACTTGTCAGAATCTAAATCTGGGTTCTTCTTCTTTTTCTTTTCCTCTTTACATTCCATAGTTCTAATAGAGAGCCTTAGACTTTCTAGGATATTTAGATCTCCCACAAGATTTGGATCTGCCCTTCTCAGCTTTCTTGTCCTTCTTTTTCCCTTTCTCCTTGGGTCTTCCATGAACTGCAAGAGCCTCTTTGGCTACCTTAAAAGACTTTCTTTGCATCTCTTCAGACAACAGTGAAGAAACCACTTCATCCATTTTGAATCTGGATGTGGTTCTTCCAATAGCCATGACAAGATGATCCTAAGAGTCTGGCAAAGAACAAAGCAAGGTCATACAGCGATCCTCCTCCTCCATCTTCACACCAACGGATGTCAATTGTGCAACCAGCATGTTGAAAGTATTCATATGTTCTACAACAGATCCTCCATCCTCCATTCGAAGAGAATACAACTTTTTTCTCAGAAAAAGTTTGTTAACCAGGGATTTGGCTTGATACACATCTCCCAACTTCTTCCAAAGCAAGTTTGCAGTAGCCTCCTCATGGACATTTAACATGACAGAATCAGCAAGACTAAGTCTTATGAGAACCTTAGCCTTTCGATCCTTGAGATCCCAATCAGCTTGTGACATTGCAGCTAGTTTTGTGCCATTAATAGTTTCCCAGAGGTCTCGATCAACAAGTATGTCTTCCATCTTGAGTTTCCACAGCTCAAAATTAGTGCCATTGAATTTCTCAACCTCTATCCTTTTGGATGTGCTTGCCATCTCCTTGCTACAATAAGATTCAGAATACTCTACACAGATTCCCACTCAACTTAAAACCAACTCAAAAAATCTCTACCCAACAACTAGGACCAAAGGTGATCAAGCTCTGATACCAACTGAAAGGAAGCTAGGTGTGCGAAAATCGCTTCCTACACTAATCTAATGAGGGGAGAGCTATATAAATTCAATTTAATCTTTACAATTATAGAAACATGAAACATGTAACAGAGATTTTGTAGCAATACACATAGAACCAGAAAGAAGACAGAAGAAGAGAGACAAGATATAACATGGGGAAAACCCTTATCGAATGAAAAACCCCACACTCAGAAACCTGCACAATATATTATCAAAACTGAATATGGTTTACAATACACTTGCAATGCAAGGTTCAATAGTCTTCGACACTCATGTCTGGAGTCAATCTGGTAGCATAACAGTACCTGTCAATCACATACTACATCTCCTCCTCAAAGCACCTATTTATATAGAATATACAAGGCAAAATTGGCTCTATCTTGGAATAGGCGTCCAACTTGGCCTTATGGCCCAAAACCCATGCCTATGGACACTTGGTCAACATTGTAAGATGCATTTGACACTTGTTCACAGCTCCCATCCCAAAGAGGTCACCTATTTCCAAAATGGGCTATGACAGATGCTCTTATGACTCTTACGACCATCATAGAATCTGTCATAACAGTTACAACTTACAGTTGTAAGAGAATCTATCATACACAGGCTATAAATAGCATATTCTCTTACAACATGTCATAGTCCACCTTGGGACACCCAAAGATGCCTTTTTCAAAGATGCTTCTTAACACGTGTCCACCTGTCTTACAAGCTTCTATTTTTTACTCTTACATGTCATAACTTCATCATAGGAATCTGTCATAACCGTTTTGGTCAACATTCCCTTACACAACATCCAAGATGCCGACACATAGTAAAATACTCCTACCATAAAGTGGGATGCCTATCTCCTCATGTGAGGACAAAATTACAAGTTGTCATCTTCCATGTAGGATGACACATCACCATGCCACATCCCACAAAATGACAATATAGAATTTACAATTAATTTATGTCATAGGCAATGAATAAATAAATACAATCAAAATAATGCAAGGAATTACCAAGGTTGAGACACCTTAATTCCCAACAATCCTTCAGGTACATTATCTAATATGATGTCTTCATACTCTGTCAGCAACTCTCTTATCTCCTCTGGTTGTGATTCTTCAGTCTCTTTCTTCAATGCTTCAGACTTCTTAGGAATCAAGGCATAACACATATTCTCATGTCTCAAACCATCTAGAAATTTCCTTCCATCTACCAAACAAATTCTAGCATTTCCACATACTTTACTCTCAAGATCATCCTCCAAAGGGATCAAAGTAATTCTCTTTCTATTTGTTGTTATAGTATATGTATTCTTTCTCCCATCATGTATTGCTTTTCTATCATACTGCCAAGGTCTACCCAACAAGATATGACAAACATCCATAGGCATAATATCACAAAATACTTCATCATGATAAGATCCAATATGAAACTTCACCAAACATTGTTCACTCACCAGTACCTTATGATCATCCTGAATCCATGCTATTTGATAAGGCTTAGGGTGTTTCAATCTTTCCAACTTCAGCTTAGTCACCATCTCCTCTGAAACTAAATTATCTGAACTACCACTATCAATCACAACTTTACAACACTTACCTCCTGATTTGCATCTGGTTCTAAATAGACTTTTCCTCTTTGATGGTTCATCATTTGCCTCTGTTTGAAATAGTGCTCTCCTCATCACCAATGATTCTCCTTTCTCTGGATTGCCAACTGAACTGGATGATTCAACAGGTTCTTCTTCAACATAGGCTGCTCTTCCACTATTTTCTATCCTCTTGCTTGTACTACCTTGATTACACTCAAATGTTCTATGTCCTTCACCTCCACAGTTAAAACAAGTACCTCTGAATGTTCTCTTATCAAATCCTCTTCCTTCTCCTCTGTATCCTCCATTCTGGTATGAGTTATAGTTGCCTCTAGGACAAAAATTTCTATCATTTCTCCAATAAGCATTGTTATCTCTATCATCCTTCTTTAATGGGTTGTCAAACTTGTTCTGCTCTATAAATGATCTGTCTCCTCCGGAATAAGTCCTAGCTCTTTGAAATTTACCTCCTCTGCCTCTCTATCTCTGATCATGCCTCTTATTCATCTTCTCTTCAACTTTCAGGGCAAATTGATATGCTTCCTCTAGAGATGTCATCCTTACCAAACTTAGCTCTTCTTGAATGTTCAATCTCAATCCATTGATGTATTTATATACACCTAAAAATGACATGACTTGGTCTAAATAAATATTCTTAATATTTGTTCATTCTAATTCTTCTATCAATAAATAAATAAACAAATTTATTTATTTGATTCACATTCCTCTAAATTAATTAAATATCGAAATATTTAATTATCTCTTGTAAAGTCAAAATTAAATAAAATCCTTTATTTAATTAAATTTTTCTAAACAATTAAATAATTATTAATTATTTAATTAAAGTCAAAATCATTCTTCCAAATTTAAATAAATCAAATCAAATTTATTTAAATCCTCTCAATCTCCAAAAATAAAATACAATCAAATATTTTATTTATTCTTCCAAATCATGCACAACAATTAAGTAAATTTATTTATTTAATTTATTTTCTTATCTTCTAATTCTTCAAATATCTTCCAAATCTTCTAAAAATAAGTCTTCTTCTTCATGCACACACAATTAAATAATTTATTATTTAATTTCTTTCAAATCATGCAAAAGTAAATCTCAAGTTAAGTTAACTGACTCAATCAATCTTGTTTTTATCAATATCTCTTAAATTAGAAAAAAGCTTTCTAATTTATGAAAAGCATGTCTTATCTTTAGAAAAAGAAAGCAGTTAACTCAAACAAAACAGCTTTTGTGTGACACTAGTCTTCTTCTTATTCGCGCACATTTCTCAACCGTTTTATACTGTTGATCTTCTCATTCTTATAATCAAAATCAAAGAGGTGCTCAACAACATACTTCTAATGAGATGCATGTGGCTTACAAAGATCCACTTCTCAATCACGACAGGCCATACAACAACAACAACAATCGCTACAGGCAAAATTAGAATAATGGGAATAGTAATGCCAATTACGCAAGTGTGCCATTCGATTATACCATCAATTTCATATTAGAGCATGTCCCACAAATCAATGTGGTTACATCTAACCAACAATCAGGACCCAACAAAACTGATTGTAGTATCATCACCCACAGTGGTAAGGTCACGTTGAATACCCTCCCTCCAAGGTCATTGCCTTATTAGTCCAACTCCCATCAGTATAGCGTCATAGACCAACTATAGAAGACTCCTACCCACATTTCTATCTTAGAATGGTTGTGTCTATCTCCTTCCCACAAGGAGATTCTTGATAAAGCCTTGGTGGAAACAACTGTACCCACTAACTTGGCCCAAGAGAAGTGTCAAGCCATGGTAGGTAATCTGACCTCCTCTAGTACCATATCATTTACCAAATAAGATGACTTCTCAGTGTCTCAACCTCATAGCACCCCCTTACATATCGTCGCCTTCATCCATAAGCACCGCATCAAGAGGGTTCTCATTGATGGGGGAGCCGGTTTAAATATTTGCACGCTCAAGTTAGTCCTTACATTGGGGTTATCTAAAAACGTAGTTGATCCATGGAAGAAGATTACTATCAAAGCCTATGATGAAGAGGAGAGAACTATCAAAGGAATAGTGGTATTACCCATACAAGTGGGACTGGTGATAAAAGACGTTGTGTGCCAAGTCCTAGATAGAGAGCTATCCTATAATATTCTTCTGGGTAGACCATGGATTCATGCCATGAAAGCTGTGCCTTCTACCTATCACCAATGCATAAAATTCCCTCATAACGGCAAGCAAGTCACCATCCAAGGTGACCCCGACCCCTTTCAGCATTGCAACTTTGTCCTTTCAAAACCTGATTGCATCATACCCAACAATAGAGCAACTACATCCCCTACCCCACTACATGATTCTACCTCCGAAGCTTCCTCATCCAAGCCCAAAGAGTAGAAAATTACCATCAAAGAAATAGGAGTAGGGGAATACTCCATTGAGCACAGCCTCAACTTGGCCAAAATGCCTTTATCTCCTAGATCCTTTGGGTGACCCAAGCATTTTCCAAAGCCATCTGCTCCTCCTAAACCTCCCATAGCTCCCTTTATAAAATGGGGGACCCTATCAGATGAAACAGAGGAAAGAGATATCTTACAATGGCTCTACACAGAAGAAGAAGAGAGCACACAACAAGAACCACCTAAGCTCCCAATGGAAATCTATGGGCGAGGTGAGTCTATCCTACACAGAATGGGTTATGAAGGACAAGGCCCCATCGGCCTAAGAAAAGAAGGAATTATAGAACCCATTCAACCTTCATCATCCTCATTCACTAGAACTACGAAGGTCTAGGATATAAAGATAAGGGCAAAGCTAAAGCAAATGCTTGTCTTGTAGAAATGCTGCATACCCTTCAAGAGGACAGTGACACAGATTCCAATGAATATGAGTGGATGAGCTGACAGAGCATTCCTATGACGACAAAGAGGTTGACAACATTCAAACTTATAGCCCCTACTGTGAGGAACAAATGCTACCGCATAGGCCATTAGAGTGTGATTTGCCTATCCCTGAGAATACAACTTTCAAGGAAGGTTTGAGTTCTATCGCTATAAACAATTTCGAGGAAAGTACCATGCCAAACACTCTTTCTACCAATACCCCTAGCATATCCATTTAAACTATCAACGAATTAGATCTAGCCTCCAACTCCCTCTCCCTTATGCATCCTGAGCTTATTGACTAGAATCTACAAGGAACCCCGCAGCTAGATATGTTCCAAAATGATGATGCCTATATTGACTACATGGAACTTAGGGACCACCTACCTAAAGGAGATCATAAAGCTGGCTTTGCCATTGAACTTAATACCATGGCTTATTTCAAAGAGGGTGCCAAGCCTTCTAGTCGCAAAAATATCAAAATAAAAATTGGATCTGATGGTGAAAACTGCTTCGCGGCAATGTCAGATCCCAAAATAGTAAAAAGAAAGGATGCATCCAATGGTGAAAACCCAACTGTGGCACCTGACGATAGAAGGCTTGACACTCTCCTCGATGACATGCACCAGGAGAAGTCTCATATTGTTGTGGAACCTACAGAACCTGTTAACATTGGAACAAAGGAACAACCTAAGATCATTCACTTTGCTAAGTCTCTAACCCCACCAGAAAAGACTAAGTTTGTACCATTATTCAAGAGAAAGAAAGTCAATTTTGATTGGTCATACTCAAATATGCTAGGGTTAGATCTAGATTTGATTCTACATCATCTTCCATTAGATCCAGGAGTGAAACCAGTGAAACAGAAGCTTAGAAAGATGCATCCACATATTGCACTACATGTAAAAGAACTCAAGAAACTACTGGATGTGGGGTTCATCAGATCTATAGACTATCCGGAATGGGTCTCCAACATAGTACCAGTGTCCAAACCTGATGGCTGAGTCAAACTATGCAATGATTTCAGAGATCTAAACAAAGCTTGCCGCAAGGATGATTTTTCATTGCCAAATATAGATATCATAGTCGACTTAACAGCAGGGCATACCATGTTATCTCTCATGGATGGCTTCTCGAGATACAATCAAATCAGGATAGCACCAAAAGACCAGCATAAGATAGCTTTTACTTGTCCATAGGGCACTTTCTGCTGGAATGTCATGCCATTTAGGCTAAAGAACGCAGGAGCCACATATCAATGTGCTATGACCACTATATTCCATGATATGATGCACGTCACCATGGAAGACTATGTAGATGATATCCTTGCAAATTCACTCACAAGATAATCACACTTGGATGTGTTAGAGAAAGTCTTTCAGAGACTAGAACAATTCAAAGTCAGGTTGAACCTAAAGAAATGTGTGTTTGGAGTCACCTCAGGCAAGCTCTTAGGTTTTATTGTATCGACAAATGGAATAGAGGTGGACCCCGCCAAAGTCAAGGCTATTATGGACATGCCACCACCCAAGAATCTTACTCAACTAAGATCTCTACAGGGCAAGCTACAAGCAATCCGTAGGTTCATATCACAACTGGCAGACAAGTGTTAACCCTTCAGTCATCTCCTACATAAGAACATTCCATTTAGGTGGGATGAGAAGTGCGAAGAGGCATTCAACAAACTGAAAGAGTATCTTATGAATCCACCTATTCTCATGCCTCCTATCCAAGGGAAGCCATTGTTACTATACATATCTACTACACCAATAGCTCTTGGGGCCCTTCTAGCACAACAAGATTATGAAGGTAAAGAAAGAGTCGTCTACTACATCAGTCGCACATTGGTGGGCTATGAGTTGCAATACTCTCAGATAGAAAGATCATGTCTTGCGATAGTTTTTGCTTCCCAAAAAATCTGACATTATATTCTAGCACATCCAGTCAAACTTATTTCAAAAATAGATCCACTGAAGTACTTACTAAGCAAAGCAGCTCTAACAGGTCGCTCAACCAAATGGGTAATGCTCCTAAGTGAATATGACATTGAGTGTGTAGATAGAAAGGCTATCAAGGGGCATGTCATTGTTAATCAGCTAGCAGAAGCACCACTATAGGGCACCACACCAATGCAATTTGAATTTCTAGATAAATCCTTATTCAACATATCAACACATTCCTGGAAACTCTACTTTGATGGGTCCTACACAAACCATGGATCGGGGGCAAGAATCTTGTTTGTGACACCATACTGAAGTCTTACCGTCTATTATTTCCATGCACCAACAACATAGCAGAATATGAAGCCTTGGTCATTGGCCTCAAAATGGCAACATAGTAGAAAATCAAAGAGCTACATGTCTATGGTGATTCTCAACTAGTGATCAATCAAGTCAATGACGATTACCAAACCAAAGATGAGAAGCTTGTCCCATACAAGCGGATGGTCGAGGACTTTAAGGAATACTTTGTGATCATCTATTTTGAGTAGATACCTCACATTGAAAACAAAGTAGCAGACGCCATGGCAACCATTGCCTCTCTCCTCGAAATCCCAGAGAGTGAGTCATAGTACGAGTTCTTAGTGGAATCAATTCAACAACCAGCTTATGATCTTTATGAAACCCATTCCATATGGCTATTAGTTGGATTTGATTCACCTTGGTATGGTAAGGTTTACACTTACCTCAAGGACAATACCCTCCCACCTGACTTATCTTCAAACCAACGACGAACCTTTATACGCCAAACCTCGCATTATACCATTATTGTCGACACCCTATACCAACGTGGTCTAGATGGTACTTTACTCTATTGTTTAGAATGAGAAGAATCCCAAACCGCCTTACAAGACGTACACAAAGGGATCTACAAAATGCACTCTAGCGATCCTTCCTTAGCTAAGAAACTCGTGCGTTTGGGTTATTATTGGCCGAACGGGAACCTGATACATGTACTAGCTCAAGAGTTGAGACCTTTAACAACACCTTGGCCCTTTTGTCAATGGGGACTCGACCTTATAGGTAAAATCCATCATCCATCATCCAATAACCACAAATTCATAATAACTGCCATTGAGTACTTTACCAAGTGGATTGAAGCCGTCCCCCTCACCACCATCACAGTTAAACAAATCTCCTCATTCATCCTCAATTACCTCATCTGCAGATACAAAATTCCCTCATCCATTATCATGGATAACGGAAGACCCTTCAAAAACCAGGTAGTCCAATAACTCTGTGACCAATTCAAAATCCAACACCGTTTCTCCACAACCTATTACCCCCAAGGCAACGGCCAAGCAGAAGCATCCAACAAAACCATCTTAAAACTCCTCAAGAAGACAGTCAATGATGCTGGCTGTGATTGGCACATCCAACTCAATCCCGCTCTGTGGGCCTATCAAACCAGTATACGCACTCCCACAGGTGCTACCCCTTATGCCCTTGTCTATGGGTCAGAAGCTATCCTCCCCATTGAGGTCGAGTTACCATCTCTCAGGGTGTCGTTAAAAGGTCTCATAATAGATGAAGAATATAGAGTTTCTAGATTGCAAGAACTAGAGTTGCTAGAGGAAAAGAGACAAAAAGCCTTTGATCATCTCAAAGCATACCAGCAAATGATGTCACGAAGCTACAACCACAAAGTCCGCCCAAGAGTCTTTAAAGTTGGAGATCTAGTACTTAAGGAGAACCCCCGTAATCAACAGGATTAGGAAAAGAAAGGCAAGTTCAAACCCAACTGGCTTGGGCCTTATGTGATCATAGTTGCTTATGGATTAGGGGCATATCAGTTAGCAACATCAGAAGGTGAGCTATTCGATGACCCAATCAACAGCATGCATCTTCATTGGTTCTATACCTAAGAGAACCCCAATGTAAGGGGGCACAAAATACAAAAATACAAAAAAACATATCCTTTGGTGAAAACCTGGCAAACAGGCACCTTGGATAGGTATCATGATGAAAACCTAGCAAACAGACGTAGTGCATACTTTCTAGCTATTGTACAAAAAAAAGCAAGTGGTGAAAACCTGGTAAACATGTGTTACTTGTGATAAATTGCTTCCTCCATCTTTGGGAAACCAATCACCTTGTGTCCATTCTCCTTTCACTCGTGTCCCATTCGATCCATATCTGTTCCATAATAAAGTTCTAACGATAACCTATTGTGGCTTGATAACCTATCTCTTTGTTGCCTTGTCAACCAAGGTTTTATCCCATATCCTATCCACAGTGTCAGCCTAGCTTAGCATCTGTCGTCAGTATCCACATGGTCCAGGTCCATGAACTACATTGCCTCTGCGTCGTCACGTAGGCAAGGCCATTTTCAATGCGCCCTCGAGGCTTCCCTGTCCATCCCATATCTTGTCGTCTATCCTCTAGTCCATCCATGGTCAAAGTCCATGAACTATGTTTCCTCTACATTGTCACGTAGGCAAGGCCATTTCTTCAAATGAGCCCCCGAGGCTCTAATGTCCCATCCGTCACATGTCTAGACCTTCTATCTATCTGAGTCCATGCCACTTTCTATCGCCTAGGTCTTAGGTTCATTAGGGTTTACCCTGAACTACGTTGCCTCTGCGTCGTCACATAGCCAAGGCCATTTAGCAATGAGCCCCCAAGGCACTAGGTCAGTCCCTTAGGGTCTGTCTCACCAATAAGGATTGTGGAATCCCTCTCAAGGCAAGTAGAAGCAAGCAAAACCCACTTTTTAAGCAAAAAACTTGACGCAAAACATCAACCTATCCAAGGCAAAGCAAACAAGTATCTAAAGCACTCAAAAATGATTTTACCTAAATTATGGCAAGAAAAACACATCTAAATGCAAAAATATTTTGTGTTTTGGGATCAGGTTAACTTATAGAGTCTTAATTTTTATTATCATGTCTTTCTATGCTACTCAAGGATGGAAAAATCTTGAGATGCTATGATGGGGGCATGATTATTTTCTTTGTTTGTTGTTTGTGGATTAAACTTTAGTAATGTGACACCTTGTCTAATGACATGATCAGAAAAAAATCATCGAGGACATCAAAGGTCTAACATGAATGGGGGCAATCCTTGTGTGTTGATACGCAAGAAATACTCAGGTCATCTTGATTCAATTATACCTCGATGCTTGTATTAACTTGCTAAAGCAAAATCCATGTAAGCGATACTCAGGTCATCTTGGTTCAATTATACCTAGGTGCTTGTATTAACTTACAACATTCAGAAAAAGTACCAAAAAAAATTGCCCAATGATGAAATAAGCACTTCAAAATACTTGCACCGTCAAGATGTCAAAAGAAAAGCATACATCATACATCCATACATCCATATCCCATGCAATAAAAGATCCAAACAATGCAAAGTATCAATACAAATTGAAGCTTGTGAGTCTTTCTATCGAGTCATTCTTTCAATCAATCTTCTATCTACCATTATGTCATTTCTGTGTCGATAGAGTACATTTGGACATCACAAAAACATAGCATATAGTTGCATATCATATCACATGAGATAGTCATTTACATGATTAAATCAGTTGCATACATAATAAGTGCATCAGGTCATCCATATACATTTTTGCAATCATCACATAGTGTCAACAGAAAAAATAAAAAACATAGATAAGTGCATCACATAAACTGCATAATCATATAGATACCATTTGCATTTACAAATTAGGGGCATATCAAGTAAACACATCTAAGTCTGCATTAGATCACATAACATCATAAAACATCTAAAGACTGCATTAGATAAACATCACATAGCATCATATAAAAGTCTGCATTAGATAAACATCATATAGACATAGTCAAAATATGCATCACATGAGTACCATCATACAATAGAAATGTATCCATAGCATAGAATGAACAACTGCATATATAGAGCGTCAATAGCTGCATCATCATATAAATATCATAACATGTCCAAATGTACAATATCAAAAGGTCCATCTCTGAGTCAAGATCATATACAGTGTATACATCTCAAAGATAATGATACATGTCTCAAAATACAAAAGTGGTACATATACGTGTCCGGCTATCTGAGCCATCAAAATGTGTACATATGAGCCACAATTTGTGCAAGTGTCTGCTAAACCCACTACTATGAACCACTTCTCCTAGCAGTGTCCTCTATGTCCCCTCCTCTACTGGCCCCAGACTACTGCGGGCCCATCACAGAGGCTCCTGACTGCGATCCACCTACTCTTTGTGAGGCCATGGACTGGCTCCTATAACTCAGAGCCCTCTGATCAACTTGAATAGCACCATGGTATAGTCCCCAATAGTATTGTGTCTGAGCCTGCGCTCTGGATAGCTCACCCTGTACCTGCGCTAACTGCCCCAGCACCTGTACCAACGGTGCTTGTGTCTGTACTAGCTATGCTTGTGCCTGTTGCAACCTGTCCAACCAAAAAATTTCTAGTAGCATCTATCCCAAGGGATGCCATTATTGTGTCTCTCTACTCAGATGGCCCGTATCCTCACCTCCGCCATATCTCGCTCTCTAGTGAGCCCCGAGATAACACTTGCATCTGTCTCCCGCCGAGCCTTAGCCATCCTAAGTTGTGCCCGCAACTACCGAACCTGTCCTTTCAGCATGGCAATGGCTCTCCCCTAGACATCTAGCTGTGCTAGATCCTGGGAGGCCTGTGCTTGTCCCTGCCCCTACGACTAAGGTACCTAATGGAGCACCACCTACTGAGGTGGCGGCATCTGTCCTTGCTATGCAACCTACAACTGCACTACCTACTGAGCATGGGAGGATCCCTCTCTAGCTCTCCTCCTCTGCCTAAGTCTACCTTCATCTCCCCCATCCCCACCATCTCCCCCATCTCTCCATCCTCCTCTCCTCCTCCTCCTACCAACCCTACCCTCATCATCTGAATTTGCCTCGTCTATGCGAGGAACCAGCTCTCTAGGCCTAGAGTATCTCAAAAATGGATGCTCTGCGAACCACTCCTTGTAGTCCTGAGTCATCCCTATGTCTGCAATCTCTCTCCTCATCGGCCAGGCAGTATAAGGAATATGTCAAAACTCTGTCACTGCCTCCTCGTAGGATGCCACTGGG
Organism: Cunninghamia lanceolata; assembly: GCA_027924645.1. Taxonomy (NCBI): domain Eukaryota; kingdom Viridiplantae; phylum Streptophyta; class Pinopsida; order Cupressales; family Cupressaceae; genus Cunninghamia; species Cunninghamia lanceolata. The sequence goes on from BSBN01000780.1 coordinate 30,718, forward strand.
CCCCATCTAAATCTCTTTGCATGAGTCCATGCAAATAGAGCCTACCCCTATGGCATGCCCTGTCTCCTCCCAAACTGCCTCCAAACCTGGCTGGCAATCTATCTCTCCAAAATAAACCGCGTCCAACCTATAAGCCACTGATTCTGATAGCAGTATGGCAGCTCATCCACCTCATCATCCCAAGGCTCACAGTCTAGATATGGTCGCCAGACGACCACATCTACCCCATCCAGTGCATGCCTCCAATACTCAAGCTTCCCTAGTCTATGTTGGGAAATCACTCCTGTGTAGACGTAGCTATAAGGCTCTCTCCTCTACCTCTGAAACACACATATCAGTCTGGTAATGGCGATATGCTCCCACAACCAAAACTATAACAGTGAGACACCTGCTGATAGACTAGCACCCCTATGGTATACCACTTGGTGCATATCGTGATATAGGTGTGCCAAAATGCACACCCCAAGCATAGCGGGTGCCCTCTATGACCATCCTCTCCATAATCCATCCCATCCAATCGAGAACCCATGTGATCTCCTATCGGGGCATACAATGCCTCCGATCAATCCTGCAACTATCCCAGGGAAATAGTCATAGTAATCATGTATATCCTTCCAAGAGATAACCTGTCCCTCTAGCTCGGGGTCATCAAATACCCGCTTGCACTCTATGAGTCTTACATCTTGCTATGGATCATACTCCACGAGCTCTCCCTGAATCGGCAAGTGAAGTATCCTGTATACATCCTCCAAGGTCACCGTCATCTCACCAGTCGGGAAGTGAAAGGTCCCATCCTCACTGTGAAACCTCTCCACTGCTGCAGTCAGTAAGCCGCAGTTCGCTCGAACCTCAGGCATAAAGCACACATAATCTAATCCCATCACATCGAGCACCTCTCGATCTATCTCTGTCAACATGTGCCACTGCAACATCGGTATGGGAAATTGCTCCCTTGACATCAGTGTATCTCGTATGTCCTCCTGCAGGCACGCAAAGCAAGGCATCAACCTAAAGCTACAAGTACCATGCTCAACATATCTATAGAATCATATCAACTAACTTAACATATCAAATTGATCAAAACAACACACTACATCTCTTGACTAGATTCCTACAATCTCAGAGATAGCTTATCAATTGGCGCATCAAACAAAATGTCAATCGAGTCAATTTTGTTAAGTAAACTGACTATCCTATGCATATGCGCTAGAACAGAAGGTACATGCACCATTTCTCAGCGAATGCGCCACTTTTGACACATGTGCCGCAACATTTCATGCATGTGTCGTCCCATACCATAAATGTGCCGCCTAATTGCATGCGCTGACTCATACCGTAAATGCGCCGCCAAATAATGCATGTGCTGACCTTCCTCATCCATGCACAGCTTTCATGCATGCACCATTTTATATCCTAGATGTGCCACAAATTGACAGATGCACAATTTCACATGTTAGATGCGCCGAACTGTGATCTGGCGCATTTGTCTAGCCTAATTTTGCCTAGCATTATTGCACTCAAAATTGACCCTAGGTGAAATTTTTTGAGATACATATCGGGGGTCCTACCTCCGTTGGCCGGTCGAATTGTCGGATGCACTAAAAGTGATGCTCCTCGCGTGGAATATCCATCCTAGTGCTGACTGCTCTATGCTCTGTACTCTCCTAAGCTCTCAAAGACAATCCAACAAAATCTAAGTGTGCAAATGACTTGTCTTGTGGACCCAGCTCCTATATATAGCATGCAAACCCTAAACTAGCTATGTGGTGACTATGACTACTTTCCGCACCCGTTTCTCAGAAACGCATCCTATTTTCTTCAATCCTAACCAAGTTCTCCCTTTGTCTTCATGAGATTGTTCATCTCACGCCTTATGCCCTTCTTCCCGTCCAATCTCCCGAGGGGGCATCCTATCGTCATAACCTGTACCAGGGGCAAACTAGGGCATGTATCATTATCAGACTATTTATTCTTTGAAACAACGTCATAAACTGCATTGCATCAAAGAGGGGCAAAATGTATACACCTAAAATGACATGACTTGGTCTAAATAAATATTCTTAATATTTATTCATTCTAATTCTTCTATCAATAAATAAATAAACAAATTTATTTATTTGATTCACATTCCTCTAAATTAATTAAATATCAAAATATTTAATTATCTCTTGTAAAGTCAAAATTAAATAAAATCCTTTATTTAATTAAATTCTTTCAAACAATTAAATAATTCTTAATTATTTAATTAAAGTCAAAATCATTCTTCCAAATTTAAATAAATCAAATCAAATTTATTTAAATCCTCTCAATCTCCAAAAATAAAATACAATCAAATATTTTATTTATTCTTCCAAATCATGCACAACAATTAAATAAATGTATTTATTTATTTTGCTTTCTTATCTTCTAATTCTTCAAATATCTTCCAAATCTTCTAAAAATAAGTCTTCTTCTTCATGCACACACAATTAAATAGTTTATTATTTAATTTCTTTCAAATCATGTAAAAGCAAATCTCAAGTTAAGTTAACTGACTCAATCAATCTTGTTTTTATCAATATCTCTTAAATTAGAAAAAAACTTTCTAATTTATGAAAAGCGTGTCTTATCTTTTGAAAAAGAAAATAGTTAACTTAAATAAAACAGCTTTTGTGCGACATTTGTCTTCTTCTTATTCTCGCACATTCCTTAACCATTCTATACCGTTGATCTTCTCATTCTTTCTATACCATTGATCTTCATTCTCTCAAGTCTATAAATTGAACCTTATTATTTCATTTCATTCATCCAAACTTTAAGTAAACTTACTCTGCAGGAATTACAATGTGCCTTTGGCACCAATTCTTTCATTGCTTGCGATCACACTCGTTACTACAAACTACTATCATTGTTCTGAAGCTCACCTTCATGGCGAAACTATCATAGTTGTTCCCATTTGAACATCTTAGAATCATAGCAAGGAAGTGCACCTTCCGAGGGCCATATTCATAGATAAGATCATTTGTGATAAGCTATCAATGGAAGCTGAGAATTAAAAGAGGTTTGCTTTGTATTGTTCATTGTTTGATTGATCTCTCTGTTTCTATATTTCATTGAGTTTTGGGTATTATTGATATACTATATTGATTATTCATTTAGATCTAATTTTCCCTTAATAGTATCTAGCCACTTTCTCCTTGCTTGCTTCACTCTATCCTATTCTTATGATCATTTTATGAAATTCTTCAGTGTACTCCTTCACAGATTTCTCCTTTTGTCTCGTGTTTTACAATCTTTTCAACAACTCCAACTCATAGTCAGCGGGTATAAACTGATTCTTCAACTTTGTCACCATCCGGTCCCACTTTGTAATCTTTTCTTTTCCTCTTTTGTTTCTTCCCAACTGAACTTCTTTCCACCAAATAGCAGCATGTCCTTTCAACTTTGTCTTTGTAAATTTCACCTTCTCCAGATCTTCCATCTCTTCATACACAAAGTATTCTTCCATGTCATTTATCCAATCAATCAATTCTTTAGGGTTCAAATTACTAGCATAGTTCAGCACATCAACTCTAGGTCTCTTACTAATCTTTGAAATAGCTCGCAACATCTTTACTTGATCTGATTCTTCTTCTTCATCCCTCCTAGGGTTTTGCCAGTTTGTTCAACAGATTGAAATTCTTCTTCGTCATCGCTTTCAACATTAGGTCGCGGTGTCAATCCTCTTCGCCTATCTTCTTCAACAACATCCAAACAAATTCACATTTTTTCATCATCTCATCCATTCTACCAGCCATCGTTCCAACAACAGCAACTCTCCTCGGTGACATTCTTCCTAGGATCAAGTGCAAATTGCCTCAAGTTCGGTGATTGGGCTACAAGGTGACAACTGCCTCACAATCGGCAATCAGTTGCAACACAATTAACCTGCCTCAATTTGGCGATCTGTCCATAGCAAGATCTTATGGAATTCCTTAGCCAGCTTTGCTCAATTCGCTCCCAAAGATTTGAACTTTTGCTCTGATACCACTTGGTGCAATCACGATAGGAGGGTTCATAGAATGAACTATCCGGACCGTACAGCAAGAGTAAACACAATAGAAACAACTCAAATAAATGAAGCAAATGCAGGTTCAATCATTCAATATATCATAGAATCCAAATAGAGATCGGTCGGCATCATGCGGGCTTACAATTAGGGCTCACAGGCCTGATTACATACATGTGCAAGATAAAGCTTTGAGGCTCCTTTGCACAAAATCTAAACTATCAATCTTCTAAATCATGAGAACTATATGAATTACTTTCCTAAGGATCTATTACATCAATATATATCCTTTCTGGACCAATAAATTCCTCCACGTCAACCAAAGAGGGTCACAAACTCCAAGGAAGAGATGTAATGTGCAACACGGATAGGTCAGACCTAAATGCTTAGAAGACTTCCAGAAAATGAATGAAATGAAGTGCGGATCCTCGGGGAAGGTTGGCCATGAACCAAAGATCATCGAATGATGTGTCATTAGGCTCCAAAGATTGAGAAATGCTTCCACAGGTTTCTCCTTAGCTGATTATCAGGAACTATTAGAATGCTTTGCGCTGAGAAATAGTCAATCTTCTGATAGTGATATCTTTCCTTTCTAAATTCTGGATATGATGTTGATGAATGAATGTAGATGTTAAGTCCAACTCCACAAGATCTGAAATGTAACTGTGCTAGAATGTCAGATCAAAATGTAGAAGCTGCTTCTGATTGAACTGCCTGAACTGAACTGGAAAATGAAAAGAAACAAACTGAACTGCAAACAAACTAAAATACAAATATTTTTTGGTTGATGCAAGATTGCTCTTGAACCAGGGATGATCCTTCATCATATCTAATCAAAGCTTAGTACCAACGGGTAAAGGAACTCTGACTGGGTTACAGTCTTGCAAACTAAATCTCTACAAAATGGTGTTCACATGCTTACTTTGAGATAACCAAAGTTTTATGTTACCTCTATCCCTTTTGATCTCCATCCCCAAAATATACCTGGCAGCTCCAAGATCCTTCATTTTGAATGCACCTAAAAGTTGGGCTTTCAACTCACTGATCATACCCTTAGTATTGTTGAAAAATAACATGTCATCAACATACAATGAAATGATCATAATAGAATCATTAATACAATGAATGTACACACAATGATCCTCCTCACTTCTAACAAAACATAATTTCAACACAAATGAATCAAATTTTTGGTACCACATTCTAGGGGACTATTTTAGACCATAAAGAGACCTCTTCAATCTACAAACCTAATGTTCTTTCCCTTTTACCTCAAAACCTGTAGGTTGTTGCATATAAATTTTTTCCTCAAGATCTCCATGCAAGAATGTAGTCTAATAGAAGTTATTTTAGCAACAGGAGAGAAAATTTCACCAAATCAACTCCATCTCTCTGGGAGTAGCCCTTGGCTACCAATCTAGCCTTGTACTTCTCCAATGAACCATCTACTCCAAACTTCCTCTTGAAGACCCACTTGCAACCTATGGCCTTTCTTCCTTTGGGCAAATGAACAAGATCCTAGGTGTTACAAGAGTCTAAAGCCATCATATCCTCCTACATAGATAACTACAAAGACTCACTATCATCTACATGAATAGCTTCCCTGTAAGATCTAGGCTCATCGTCAGTACTCAATAAAGCAAATACCCAACAGAAATCGGGTGGCCTATACATGTCAATTAGGTTCCATTGTCTTGTGGATCTTCTCAGAGGTGGAGTAAGAGACTCTTCAGGTTCTTCTACATGCTCATTTGTACCAACTTCTTCAGTTACAATAGATTCTTCCTCATTGGAACTTTCACTCGAGTCTTCTTCTACTTCTTCACCCCCCAATCCATCATTTTGTTTGTCCTAGGGTGCATCTTCATGCTCTAATTCAAAGTGCACTCTCTTCACATTTTTTTCTTTTTCTTTTGGTTTTTCAGGTTCTTAAATAACACTAAGTTCCCTGAAAATAACATCTCTAGAATAGATAATGTTTCAGGTTAGTGGATTCCAAAGCTTATAACCTTTTATATTATCACCATATCCAATGAAAATACACTTTTCAGCTTTTGGATCCAACTTAGTACATTTTTCTTTAGGCACATGAACATAAGCATCACAGCCAAATACCCTTAAATGTGAAACAAAAGGTCTCTTGCCTGTCCACATTTCATAAGGAGTTGAAACAAGAGCCTTGCATGGAGATCTATTAATCAAGTAGTTTGTAGTACACACAGCTTATGCCCAAAAGCATTTATTCAACTATGATTCACTCAACATATTTTTGGCTCTTTTTATTATTGCGTGATTCATCCTTTCTGCCACTCTATTATGTTGTGGAGTATACGAAGTAGTTTTCTATCTAACAATACCTACATGCTTACATAATTCATCAAATTCCTTAGAACAGTATTCTCCTCCATTGTCAGATCTCAAAACCTTTATCTTATAATCTAATTGCTTTTCAACTAAAGATTTAAATTCTTAAACTTCATATTTGTGACACATAAAATAAATCCAGTTAAACCTTGAGACATCATCAATGAAGGAAACAAAATATCTAGATTTTCCAATTGATTCAACATCCACTAGACCAAAAACATCTGAATGAATAAGTTCCAATTTATCATTAAATTTATTACTACCTGAAGGAAATGGAGATCTATTCTATTTTCCAAACACACAATGTTCACAAAATTTGAAACTATCATCAAAATAGGATAAACTGTCTAACAAATTTTCATTCAAAATAGTCTTTAAAGAAGACTGACTTATGTGGCCCAATTTATGGTGCCACAAGATACATGTATTTTTAGTATTAGCCTCGGATGCATAAGAGACATTACAAATAGTAGTGGCTTCTAGCTTAAATAGAGTTCCCAATCTTTGCCCCTTCACTTCCACCAAGTTTCCTCTCACCAATCTATAGACGTGCTTATCAAATGTCACATACACTCCCAAATCATCCAACTTTGAAACAGAAATCAATTTTTTAGCCAATCTAGGAACATGCAAAACACCAAGGAGGGTTCTAATTCTCCCCTCACTAAAACACAACATTATCTTCCCTCGTCCAACAATTGGATATGTAGAGTTATCCCCGGGGTACACATTTCCTCCATCATACTCTTCGTATGTGGAAAACCATTCTTTATGTGTAGTCATGTGGTACGAGAATCCTAAGTCAACCAACCAATGATCATGAGAAACAACATTACATGAAGAAAGCAAAACCTCATCACCTGCATTTGAAGACTTATTAGTCGTGGAATCCCATTGTTTCTTCAGGTTTCTACATTCCTTTTTCACATGTCCTCTCTTTCCATAGTTCCAACACTTGACTCTATTCTTCTTTCCAGGAGTCTTAGAATGACCCTTAGACTTTTATTTATACCCCTTTTGATCTCCTTTTGGTCCTCTTTCCATAGACCTTCCCCTGACACCGAGAACATCCCCTAAACTATCTAAACTTTTCTTCCTCAATTCATGTGACAACATAACTGAAACAAGAGAATCCAACTTCGGATCTGTGAGGTTAGCAGTGATAGCCAAAATAACATTCTCTCATGACTCGAGCAAAGAACAGAGAAGCAATATACATTTATCTTCATAATTCACCTCAACATCTATATATGCTAGTTGACTCTAGATAACAAATTAAATGAATTCAAATGCTCTGCAACTGATTCACCCTCTTTCATTTTCATGGAAAATAACTTACGCTTTAAATAAAGCTTATTTACCATACTCTTAGCTTGGTAGATCTCACCTAGATGCTTCCACAAGCTATGTACAGACTTCTCACTCACAACATTTAGTAGAACAAAATCTGTGAGACACAACCGGATTGTACCTCGTGCCTTTTTATTTAGTCTTGCCCACTCATTAGGAGCAACATCATAGGATTTCTTCTCTTTCATAACAACCAACCACTGGTTTCTTTCTTCTAGAAAATCCTCCATTTTCAGCTTCCACAATTTGTACCCCGTGCCATTGAACTTTTCAATGTCCAACTGAGAGATAGAAGCAATAGTGGATGAAGCCATGATATCTACATAAGATCTGCAAACAAACAACAACCAAATCTCCCACTACAGATAAAAAACCTTCACACTACCACCCAAGAATCAAAATTGGCCAGAATCTAATACCAAATGTTAGAAATGAAGGTGCAAACCACACAACAGAAATCTGATTCAAACCAGCTTATTTATGTCCTCTAAACAATGTAGAATCAATGGAAATTACAACAAAAATAAAACCCACTACATAGAAATAATATGCATTAAGAACTGAACACATAACACAATATGTAACGTGGAGAAAACCCTTTCAAGTAAAAAACTCCACCAAGAAAAGGGGCTCCAAGTTGTGTTATCTTCAAATATGAGATACAATACATGCACTTCCTCTCCTTCTCTAGTTTTCAATCCGGCGACACCTATTACTCTCAACTCTGCTAAAAATGTAGTACAAATATCCCTATAAAAGGGGGTTGCCTTCTAGGTCAAGAAAACTGACATAATATTGACCATTAGATCTGTGACCTAATGATGAATGGTCCAGATTTACAATGATAAAATATAAATAAAATAAGGTTTCGAGGGCACTGCCCCTGAACCCTTGTTGGGGCACGTGGCCCCCAGACCCTTCACAGGGGGAAACCCCCTTGTGAGCCCCCGTCATGGATGAATTAGCGTCGAGGACTGAATATAAACATGTGGATGAAACAAGATCACTGCTGGTGAAACCTTTCATCCCTTATGGGTGATTTACAAACAATATTAGGAGTAATTAATTACATAGGATTTACAAGGTTGATGGCACCTTAATCCTAACATACGTGTCCACTCTAAAGAGGAGATTTCTATTGGAACCAAATATGGTGAAGCCCTTACTAGAATTTATAGAATTTGATAAAGAAAAATAGATATTTTTTAGAATCGAATCAAATCAGAGATGTCAGTTGCTATGAAATCAAACATAAAATCACATAATTTATTTTCTACAAAAATAAAATCATACAAGGTTTCCTCAAAAAATGACAAGAATCCATCAATGGATTCTGTGGACGTCAAATTTGAACTAAAACAAGTTGAGTTAGATGCAAATACCAACACAAGAAACTCAAATCTAAATTTAGCATTCACTTTTAGTTTGAGAAAGAATGGAGTACAAACAACAATGAAAACATAAAACTAAAGTTCATTATACCTCCATTGTTCTTTGAGATGTGCTCCAAGGATTGAGTTGGTGGATTGTTGTATGCATGTGGTTTCTCTATTGCTTGGTGATTACTAAATCTAGTAGCATATGTTAGTGTAGAATTTCTATTCTAGGATATTCCTCTAGATAAGTTTGCTAAATTTTAGGTTGTTAGGATAACAATTGCTTAGTTGTGCAATCTTGCATAAAGTTGTTGCTTAGTTGTGCAATCTTGCATGGAGCTGCATGTCTTTTTTTTCTAGTTGGCAATTGCTTTTCTAGATGGCTCATCTGTTGCTATATATATTGTACTAATTCCTAAGCTATCATTCAATGCAATTATTCACAATTTATTCTTCATTTTAATTTGTGCAATTGTAATTTGCAGCTTGACTAATTCACAAATTTTACATGGTATTAGAGCTTTATTAGTTTGAGTGCAAATTCATTTTATATTGTGCAAATTTATTACCATGGAGGCATATGTAAACCTTTGTTTCTAGATGCATGCAGGCAAATTTCTATGAAGATTTTCACCACCATGGAGGCAGATGTAAACCTTTGTTTCTAGATGCATGCATGTTACTTCCCCTATTTTTTTTTTGCATGCTCCTTCCTTTTTTTCCTAGTTTGATTCTTTAAAAATTGTGCGTGCTTTGCGAGCACCACATGATAAAGATCTAGGAAAATTTGGGGCTTTGTAAAAACCTTTGTTTCTTTAAAATTGTATGTGCTTTGCGAGCACCACATGATAAAGATTTGGGAAAAATTAGAGCTTTGTAAAAATCAAACCTATATAAAGTTCCATAAGGGGGTTTCTACTTAAAAGTATCTAGTACAGGTTTCTTTCATTATGCTTCTAAATAAACAAACTTAGGATAAAAGTTGCTAATTAACCATTCAGAGCATATCTCTGCAAACATCAAATCATTTGATGATCAACTTCTGTATCCAGAGACCAAGTGTCTATCTTTTCAACCCCATCCAGTTAAAAGTGTAGACTAAAATACCGAACTACAATTTCAAGCATTCAAGAGTATCCTGGAGGTACTCGTGCAGTGGTTTCTATGACTCTAATCTATATCATATCGTTGGATTTATCTGTAGTTCTTCATCAAGAGTTGCATCTTTCTTCTTTCTGAGTTTAAATAAATTGTTAGGAATTTTTTCACCTGGGCTTTCTCCTTTCCTCTTTGTAATTGGGTACCTAGTCAAGCTTAGTTGTTGGGACCCATATCTCTCTTTTCACCTAGCTACACTTAAGTCAATCAGTGGCTACAAGGCCATGTTATGTACCCATTGTTAGGGTTCAAGCAGATCGGTGCAATAAACACTAACAATTATATGCAGATTAAATAACCCAAATATAACAATGAAGAATAACACAAAAGAGATCAACACAGAAATTTAACGTGGTTCACCCAATATGGGCTACATCCATAGAAACTCAGTCATCCAATGATTTTAATATCCAGTGCAAAATAGATTATAGTCTCATGAATTCCACGCCCACAACATGCATCCTAGCTGCTTATATCAAGCTTTTTCGAAGCTTCTAGAATTAGGGTTTTACAAAGTCATTTTTCCTGTTGGTTAACAAAAATTAACAACCTGAACCCTGGCAAGGATACATTATGAGTGTACAATACTTGCATGATCAATCCCCACATACCAACAATCTCCCACTTGAAGACTGATCAGGCTCCACACCAAACAATCTCCCACTTGGAGATTAATCTTGGACGACACCGGCTACACTTGCAGCTCCCACTAGATTATAGGTCTGGCTGGTTTCTTATGTCCACCATTATCGATCATGAATGCCAAAAGAAATTGATGAGGAAATTAGTTTCTCCCGTGTAACTGCCTTCATGAACATATCTATAGGATTCTCACTTGTGTGAATTTTCTCCAGCTTCAAATCTCCATCCCCCAAAATTGACTAGATGAAGTGGTATATGAGCTGTATGTGCTTAGTTTTTGAATGTAGAGCTGAATTCTTAGCAAGATGAATGAAACTCTGGCTATTAGTGTACAAAGGGCTATCTTCTTATTGTTGCCCCAATTCCTCTAGAAAATGTTGTAACCAAATCATCTCCTTGTTAGCTTTCGTAGCAACAACATACTCAGCTTCAGTGGTTGAAAGCGCAACAACCTTTTACAGTCTTGAAATCCAACTGACTGCAATACCTCCTATAGTAAAAACATACCCTGTAGTAGTCCTCCTACTATCAATATCACCCACCAAATCAAAGTCAACATATCCTTTTAGAGCATAATTTGTTCCTCCAAAACATAGTTTCTTTGAAGTAGTACCTCTCAAATATCAAAGAATCCATTTTACCGCATTCCAATGTTCCATTCCCAGATTGCTCATATGCCTGCTCACAACTCCCACTGCATGTGCAATATCTAGCCTTGTACATACCATTGCATACATCAAGCTGCCAACTGCTGATGCATATGGTATCTTAGACATTTTGTCTTCCTCCTCTTGTGTCTTTGGACACATCTCCTTAGTCAACTTAAAATAACTAGACAAAAGTGTACTAACTGTTGGTGTAATTAAATATTTAAGTACACTTTAATAAGTTTACTTAGGGCTTATTTTTAGTCTTAGGTTATTATTAAGTCATATTAGGGTTTTATTTAACTTGCAAATATAAAAGCGAGTTCTCTCATGTAATTCATGAATCTATTTCATTAATTCATCCAATATTGTGCAAATTATTCTTCTTTACTTTTTTCTCTTATGGAAGGTAAATCTTAGGTTTTGCATGTGATCTTGGTGTTTCAAGTTAATTATCAACTCCAACATGGTATCAGAGCTCTAGATCTACAAGCCCTTTCTCAGCTTTGGGAAAATTTCAAGCAAGAGCTTTTGCAGGATGCATTTTTTAGCAAAACGGACCTCACAATTGTGCTCAGAAGACCCAAAAACCCCTATTTTCATATAAGGCACTCTATATTTTGCTAATAGAAAATTTTTTGATGTTTTTTTAGGGTTTCAAAAAAAATGGTTCTATGAAATATGTATGACCTGTACGGAATCTGTACGGCCATACAACGCCTGGATTTCTATGCTGCCTCGATTTTCATGTCATTCTCATCTGAGATGATTTTGATTTTGGAGCTGCCTTGGTTTGTGTGCCATCTTGATTTCTGTGCCGCCTCAATTTCTGTGCACAGGTACAACTGAGTTTTTTATTAATTTCTTAATAAAAAAGGAATTTTTTTTAATTTTTGAGGGCTAGCCCCTAGGGTTTAACCCCTGTTCGCATGGGGGACCAGCCCCTAGCTTCCAAGCACCAGCCCCTAAGATTCAGCTCCTAGTCATATGAGTGACCAAAGCCTTAATGCCAGCCCTCAGAGACTCAGCCCCTGGTCACATGGGTGTCCAGGAGCTTCAATAGTGCTTTTTTTGGCCTCTTTGCCCTAAAGGAGGAGTTTTGGTAAATCAGACATATATTGAGCATACAGAGTCAGATTTTTGAAACCAAATAGGCGTTAGAAAGTTGGTTCCGAGCACAATCCATTGATGTAGGTATTTTTTCCAGATTTTGCTAATTGGTACAATTTATTGCTATTTGAAGTCCAGATACAATTTTTGGCCTCCGAACTCGTATCTTTTTGCCACAATCTCCAATTTTTGTGATTCTTGCAAGATTGGAAAGGTATTGAGGAGCTCTACACAACCATCTATTGAATTCTTCCAGATTCAGTCCCAGGTATTATTCGTTTAGTTTGTTAGGTTTATGGCTTCTGTTTGATATTCTGGACATTTTGGCACCTAAAGAAGTTCTGTTTGTTTTGTTGGGATTCATTTATCAATATTAATGCATATTCAGATTGTTGATATCTGATCTGATCTATTTGAGGAGATATCATGGGTTTTTCTATTCACCCTTCTGTGGTTACATTGGGTAAGGATAATTATGAGTCTTGGTAAAAGGGCATCTTGACACATCTCAGGTGACTTAATCTTTTGCCTTATCTTTATGGACTCATACTTGAACTAGATACACCTGGGAGAAAATTTGCATGGGGAAATTATGTTGATCATATTGTAGGAGTGATTGGCTCTAGTGTTGATTATGACACTATGTGTTTTATCTCACATATTGAGTGCCCATGCTCTCTTTGGACTGGCATTTGAGAGATCTGTGGAGACCCACATATCTCTCCATTCCTAGATGATCTTGCTATGGATTACCTCATTCCCATTGATGATGCATATTGCATACCTTTTGAGGATGAAACATTTGAGGAGCTTGCATATTTGACATGTCTTTCTAGTTTAGATGACACAGAGATTTCACTTGCTTCTCCTTCTCCTCTTATCAAGATCACATCTGAATTACCTGTTGCTACATCAGATTCTTTGCAACAAGACATTATAAGTCTTCCAGAGATAGCTCATTGGAACACTTATCTACCAGATATATCATTGTTGTTTGTAGAGTCCCACCTTGTAGATTTGGAGGACCACATTGAGGACATTTGTCTTCTATTTGTTGATAGCTTCGTTGGAGTTGCATCACCATCATCTACTTTAGAGATTGCTCTTTATCCTCCTTTTCTTCTGTCACAATTTTGTAGTGGATTGGAGACATTTGAGCAGTTTTCAGGAGCATCATTGTTGTCTTTAGATCAAGTGCAGAGTTTAGAGACATTTATCCTTCTTCCTGTATATTCCTATTCAGAATGGGAAGACATTATGCACACATCTGTAGTTCTATTTCTTCCCAAGGGGAGGAATGTTGTTCGTTGTTCATGGGTCTTCATCTTTATTCTATGTCAAGCATCTTCCAGCACTGCAAGAGTCATCTTGAGGAGCGGCTGCATGGTCTCTCTTCTCATCCCTATTTTAGGAGGGAGCATTTCCTCGCATGGGGTTCATCCTTCTCATTTCTGGGGGGGTCACCAGACCTTTTCTCTTCTTCCTCTCTTATGGGGGGTATTCGTGATTGTAATTTTGTGATGGATTCAGTTCTTGAGGGGGTCTTAGTTTTAGTCCTTCTTCCATAACATGTTTATGTACTTGTTATATTTTCTCTCTTTTGGAGAGGAGTTTTCTCCCACTGAGTTTTTCTCCTTTTTCTCCACTTTATGAGAGATTCTTGTTGTTCATGGGTACCTAACATGGCCTTGTAGCCGAGACCCATTCTTGCATTAGTTGCATGGTTTTCATTTCTCCCTAAGTTGCACTTATGGGGGGTGTTGGTGTAATTAAATATTTACTTACACTTTAATAAGTTTACTTGGGGCTTATTTTTAGTCTTAGGTTATTATTAAGTCATATTAGGGTTTTATTTAACTTGCAAATATAAAAGTCAGTTCTCTTATGTAATTCATTAATTCATCCAATATTGTGCAAATTATTTTTCTTTTCTTTTTTCTCTCATGGAAGGTAAATCTTAGGTTTTGCAGGTGATTTTTGTGGCTTGAGTTAATTATCAACTCCAACACTAACTACTTTTGCATTCTACATGTTAAACCTTTTCAACACCTCTATATACTCACTTTAACACAAAAATATTTTTTTGTTTGTCCTGTCTCGTGTGATCCTCATACCAAGGATTTGTTTTGCTGCACCCAAATCCTTCATAGCAAATAAATTTGCTAATTTCTGCTTAAGTTCATTAATATGTTGCATGTTAGACCCAGCAACAAGCATGTCATCAACATAAAGCAACTGGATAATATAGCTGCCATTACCCAATTTCTTAAAATAAACACAATATCAGAATGACATCTTTTGTAACCTTGTTAAGCCATAAAACTATCAAAGTTCAAATACCATTGCCGAGGTGCTTGTTTCAGGCCATACAAACTCTTCTTTAACCTGCACACAAATTCCTCCTTACCCTTGACCTCATATCCCTGTGGTTACTACATGTATATTTCATGTTCCAAATCCCCATGGAGAAATGTTGTTTTCACATCTAGTTGTTTAAGATGCAAGTCTTTTGCAGCTACAGGACTTAGAATAGTTCTAATAGAAGTCATCTTTACAACCAGAGAAAATATTTTATCAAAATCTATACCTTTTTTATGTGCAAAACCTTTTACCATGAGTCTGGCCTTATATGTTTTCTTGCCTCCATCTTCTTCCTTCAACCTGTAAACCCATTTATTTGGCAATGTTCTTTTACCTGCAAGCAATTGGACTAAGTCCCAAGTCTAATTCTGCAGCAAGGAATCTATTTCCTCTTTCATGCCTAGCTCCCACTACTTTTTGGCATCTACCTGCATTGCTTCTTCATAACCTTTAGGTTCACCAGAATTAGTTAATAATATAGAATATAATGATGGAGAAAAATCTTCTAGAGCTCTAGTTATCCTTGTAGAATGTCTGACACTTGCAAGAGTCTGTGGGATAACTTGTTGTGCATCAGGTACCACTGGTATTTTATTTTATGGAATCTCATCCAGCACCATATATTCCTTTTTGGCATGTTCATACTTCTTTTCCTGCAACTAATCCTTATACATGACCTTCTCATTGAATATAACATCTCTGCTCCTAATGATTTTAGGATTTTCATAATCCCATAATCGATAACCAAATTCATCTAATCCATATCCAATGAATGTACATTTTTTAGACTTAGCCTCAAGCTTGGTTCTATTTTCAATATCAACATGGACAAAAAACCAAAGGTTTTTAGAAAATGAATAGTTTACCCTTTTACCCGTCCATGCCTCCTCTGGAATGCCACCATCCAAAGGATTTAAAGGTCTCCTGTTTATTAAATAAACAATAGTATGTACAACATCTGCCCAAAAGTGTAAGGGTAGTCCAACATGCAATCTCATGCTCCTTGCACACTTCATAATGGTCCTATTCATCCTCTCAGACACATCATTCTCTTGTGGAGTTCTAGGAACCATTTTCTACCTATGAATTCCATTGTATGAACAGTAATTTTCAAATTTTCTGCTGCAATACTCACCTCCATTATCAGATCTAAGACACTTCAAGTTTTTTCCTATCTCATTCTCAACCAAAGCTTTCCACTTTTTAAAAGTTTCAATTACTTCTGATTTTTGTTTTAGGAAATACACCCATGTTTTCCTAATTGCATCATCAATAAAAGTAACATAATAGCAAGAGCCACCAAGAGAAGATACCTAAGCTGGTCTCCATACATCTGAATGCACAAGCTCTAATTTCTCACTCTTCTTCTCTTTCCCAACTTTGAGAAATCAAACTCTTTTATGTTTTTCATAAACACAATTTTTGCAGAAATCCAAGTCAATCTGCTTCAAACCTGGTAGAAACTTTCTGGAGTGAAGGATCTTCACCCCTTTCTCACTCATGTGCCCAAGTCTATGGTGCCACAATTCTGTTTCTGTCCCTGTAGCAAGTGCTATAATTGTCTCAGTAGCAACTATTTCTGTAGCAGCTAAGGTAGAATAAGTATTACTAGTACACAAATATAATGTGCCTACCTTTTCACCTTTAGCTACTACTAATGCACCTTTAGTGACCTTCCAGACTTTGTCTAAAAAGGTAACTATGCAACCTTCACTACCTAGTTGTCCTGCAGAGATTAAATTCCTTCTCAAATTTGGAACATGCCTTACCTCCTGTAGTAACCATTCATTTCCATTCTGCAACTTGATTTTTATCTTTCTTTTTCCAACAATGTGATAGGGTTCATCATCACCCAAATATACCTGTCCAAAATCACCTTGAACATAATCTACAAAATATTTCTTATCAGGTGTTTCATGAAATGAAGCTCCTAAATCTATTACCCAGAAATCATTAGCATTATCTAAACACAAAATTAAAGCATCCTGTAATTTATTACTTGCAACATTAGCTTCCTTACTGTCATCTTGTTGTTCATCTCCTTGTTTGCACTTTCGAGACTAACAATCCTTCTTCAAGTGTCCTGGCTTTCCACAGTGCCAGCAATCCATTCTTCCTCTGGATTTAGATCTTCCTTTCTTCGACTTCCCTTGTGACTTCCCATGATTTGTTGGGCTTTTTCCTCTCTCCTTTGTTCTTCCCCTATTCTCTAGAGTCAAAGCATTACCTAATGTTGAACTCTCACCTATGCTTTTCCATCGCATTTCCTCGCTAAGGATAACACCAACAACATTATCAAATTTCAAAGTATTTGAACCAAAGATAGAGTTATAGCCATTACCAAGCTATTACAGCTTTCTAGCAAAGAACATAAAACTAAGAGAGCCCTCACCTCTTCGTCAAATTTCAATTTTATAGAAGTTAACTGACTAGTAATCATATTAAACTCATTTAAATGATTTGACACAGATCCACCTTCAATCATTTTCAGATTAAACAAACGCTTCATGAGAAATACCTTATTTGAGGCTAAGGGTTTTTCATACAATTTAGCCAAAGCTTTCATCAGTTCATCTGTTGTCTTCGCTTCTATTTTATTGAACGCCACAAATGGTGCCAAGCACAACTGAATGGTTCTCATTGCCTTTCTGTCCAAAAGTTCCCAATCCTCATCAATCCTTGCTGACGGTTTCTTGGATTTTCCTTCCAACGGCCTCCATAAATCCTTCTGATAGATATAATCCTCCATCTGCATCTTCCATAACTGATAGTTCTACCCATTGAATTTATCTACCTTTAATTCATCCCCGTCCGCCATTGCTCCGACTTAATTGTGAGACTCCCACTCAACCATGAGACCTTCCTACAGACGTTAATCAAACACAACCTACTCTGATACCAGTTGTTAGGGTTTAGGCAGATCAGAGCAATAAACACTAACAATTATATGAAGATTAAATAACCCAAATATAACAATGAAGAATAACACAAAAGATATCAACACAAAAATTTAACGTGGTTCACCCAATATGGGCTACATCCACAGAAACTCAGCCATCCAACAACAAGAATCTCTCATAAGATGGAGAAAGGGATAAAAACCCAGTGGGAGAAAACTCCTCTCCAAAAGAGAGAAAATACAACAAGTACATGAACATGTGATGGGAGAAGGACTAACACTAAGACCCCCCAAGAACTAAATCCATCACAAAAGTACAATCATGAATTCCCCCCATAAGAGAGGAAGAAGAGAGGAGGTCTAATGACTCTCCTAAAAGTGAGAAGGAAGAAACCCCATGCAAGGATATGCTCCCTCCCAAAATAGAGATGAGAAGAGAGACCATGCATCCGCTTCTCAAGATGACTCTTGCAGTGCTGGAAGATGCTCGACATAGAATAAAGATGAAGACCCATGAACGTCGAACAACATTCCTCCCCTTGGGAAGAAATAAAACTGCAGATGTGTGCATAATGTCTTCCCATTCCAGATAAGAATATATAGGAAGAAGGATAAATGTCTCTAAACTTTGCACATGATCCAAAAACAACAATGATGCTCTTGAAAAATACTCAAATGTTTCCAATCCACTGCAAAACTATGATTGAATCAAAGGATGAAGGATAGTCTCAAAAGAAGATG
Source organism: Cunninghamia lanceolata (assembly GCA_027924645.1). NCBI lineage: Eukaryota > Viridiplantae > Streptophyta > Pinopsida > Cupressales > Cupressaceae > Cunninghamia > Cunninghamia lanceolata. Next base: position 49,396 of record BSBN01000780.1, read on the forward strand.
ATAGTGATGCAACTCCATCGATGTTGTCATCAAAGAGAAGACAAATGTCCTCAATGTAGTCCTCCAAATCTATAAGATGGGACTCTACAAACAATAATGTTTTCTTTAGTAGATATGTGTCCCAATGAGCTATCCCTAGAAGACTGATAATATCCTGCTGCAAAGTATCTGAGGTAACAATAGGTAATAATTATATGATCTTGATAGGAGAAGGAGAAGCAAGAGAAGTCTTTGTGTCGTCTAAACTAGCAAGACCTATCAAATATGCAAGCTCCTCAACTGTATCATCATCAAAAGGTATTCAATCTACATCATCAAGGGGTATGTGGCAATCCATAGCAAGATCATATGGGAATGGACAGATATGTAGGTCTCCATAGATCTCCCAAATGCCAGTCCAAAGAGCGCATGGGCACTCAATATCTGGGATAGAACTCATAGTGTCAAAGTCAACACTAGAACTAATCAATCCTACAATATGATCAATTCAATTTCCCCATGCAAATTTCCTCCCAGGTGTCTCTAGTTCAGGTATGAGTCCATAAAGATAAGGCAAAAGATTAAGCCACCTGAGATGTGTCAAGATGCCCTTTCGTCAAGACTCATAATTATCCTTACACAATGTTACCACATAAGGGTGAATAGCAAAGCCCATGATATCTCCTCAAATAAATCAGATCAGAGATCAACAATCTGAATATGTATTAATGCTAATAAATGAAGCCCAACAAAAAAATAGAACTTCTCTAGGTGTCAAAATGTCTAGAATATCAAATAGAAGCCATAAACTGACAAACTGAATAAATAATAAATGGGGTTGCATCTAGAAGAAGTTCATAGATGGTTGTGTAGAGCTCCCCAATACCTTTCCAATGCCGCAAGAATCGCTAAAATTGGAGATCGTGGAAAAAACATATGAACTCAGAGGCCAAAAAGGGTATCTGGACTTCAAACAATGATACATTGTACCAATCATCAAATTTTGGAAACAATACCTGCACCACTAGATTGTGCTCAGAACCAGCTTTCCAACACCTTTTTTTTCAAAAATCTGACTTTGTTCACTCAAGATATGCCCGATTTACTAAAACTGCTCCTTTAGGGCAAAGAGGCAAAAAAGAAAAGCATTGTTCAAGCTCCTGGACGCCCATATGACCAAGGGTTGAGTCTCTGGGGGTTGGTGGCTAGGGGTCTAGTCACTCATATGACTAGGATCTAATAGGCTGGGGGCTAGTGCCTGGAAGCTAGGTGTTGGTCACCCATGCGACCAGGGCATAAACCCTAAGGGCTAGCCCTCAAAAAAAAATTCCTTTTCTATTAAGAAATTAATAAAAAGCTCAGTTGTACCTATGCACAAAAATCAATATGGCAGGGAAATCAAGGTGGCACAAAAATTGAGGCAACGTGGAAATCGAGGTGTCATACTGACATATGGATTCCATATAGGTCGTATGGATTTCACATAACTAAATTTCTTGAAACCCTAAAAAACACCTAGAAATTTTATGTCACCAAATATAGAGTGCCTTATATGAAAATAGGGGTTTTTAGGCCTTCGAATGCAATGGTGAGGTCCATTTTGCTCAAAAATTCATCCTACAAAAGCTCTTGTTTAATTTTTTCTTAGATCTAAGAAGGGGCTTGCAGATCTGGAGCTTTGATACCATGTGAGAGTCACCAATTGACTCAAGCCACCAAGATCACCTACAAAACCTAGGATTAACCTTCTACAAGATAAAAAAGAAAAGAGGATGAATTTGTACAATATTGGATGCAATTAATGAATTAGATTTTTTAATTACATGTGCAAACTTGCTTTTATATTTGCAAGTTAGAGAAAAACCCTAATATGACTTAAGAATAACCTAAGACTAAGATTAACCCTAAGTTAACTTAAAGTGTAATTAAATATTTATTTACACCAACAACATATACCTAGTTTAGATGATGTTAGATGAATGTCCTTTGGGTAAATCCCTTTAAATAAACTTTCCAATTTGGACATAGAGGATTGATATTTAAAGATGAAATCAAGGGCTAAGATTGCCTTGCATGGGTGTGCAAGCTAGCCTCTTTACAAGCTTGGCAAGAGTGTTGAAATTAGGGCAGACAACTGAAAGGGGGGGTGAATCAGTTGTCACAAAAACTTTTATTCTTTGCTGCAATTAAACTTCTTTACCACTTATTAATAGATGAATGATATAATCATGAAATCATGAATCAACATCACATTAGCAGAAGCAAAATCAACACATATAACATCAGGATTTTTACATGGAAACCTGGTTAAGGGAAAAACCATGGTGGGGGTTAACCCACAAGATTTATTATCTCTTAAAAGAATAGAAAAATGGGAAGGCACTTGCCTTTAGGTGCACTGCCTAGAGCTCACTGCTCAAAGAGACTCACTGTATACAAAATATTTATATGATTAACATAGAAAGATTGAACTAAGAAACTATTATCACCCAGATTTGCACCCTTGTTGCAGTTGTAAAACTTTAGCAATCTGGAGTAACATGGGAATGATCTCTAAGTGTGAAACTTTGCTAAATGAGATTAGACCTCCGGAGAAGGTTGGCTTCCTTAACCGGTTATCACATAAAACTACTAAATCTTAAGAGGAAAAGGGAGAAGGAATGCTTTTGAATGAAAGATGAAATGGAAAAACTTGAAAGTAAAGGGTGATTCACCAAGTTAAACAAAAGAACTCATACAGCACTGAGAAAATGCACAGCATAACCAAATATAGCAAGTATGACATACACAGATTCAACTGATCCTAGCAGAGGTGAGAAACAAGATGATTGAAAGGAACAGTATGTTCACAGGCAATCATATGCGGATTCACACTAAATTAAAACTCAGTCCAAAGAGGCAAAAATAACTTGCATATATTTGATGAGAAGGCAAAGTTACAGTAGCAGAAAACTCTGTTTGGAAAATAGAAAAAGCCTAAATGCTAAAAAATGTCCCCAACCGTATTTACAACTTACGAATGCATATATATAGCATTCCAAAAAATGCCATAAGTCGGTTACAAAATTCACTCCATGACCTGCAACAAGAAAATATCTATCTGAAGGAACGTCCACCTGCAAAAATTATGGTGTGGAAATATCTAGAACCGGGCAGGTGGGAGATATTCTGAGTCTTTAATGCAAGTTGTTGCATCATCGATCTGCACCTATGAATTGGTGGAAGATATTTGGGCATTGAATGCGAGCAGCTTCCATGTCTATATTCATCCATGAATATATAAAGTATCTAAAACAAGGCGGTGGAGAGATATCTTTTGTCATCAATGTGAGCTGTTAAACATCCTCCTGCAGCAATGAATGCAACAAATATCTGCATCTGCCCAAAATGGTCGCTGAAATGTCTAGTCACCCAAAACATGCAAATCCAGATCTAAAATTGAAAAGTGAAAGTATTCCCCTGAAAAGCCCGCCAAATGAAAGAGGAGGCAAAAACATGCATTTTTGCCTTTTGCAGCATGTGGAAATTCACTAAAATGGAGGAGATATGGGCAGTCAAAGTTTCAGTCAACTGCCTATATATATCGCTTTGCACCTATGTATATATCGCTTTGCATCTGTGTATTATTCGGCATCTGAATCGGCCTCTGGATGTCCATAGCACTTTGTATGTCCGCCTTGTATGTGCAAATGTATGTGTAAATGTACAATGTGTAAAGATACAATTGCAACTTACAGTCGCGGGCCTTTTTACCTTTGTATCAATTTTTGCATGTATGCCCCTTGACATGTGGCACCGCCTGATTCGTCGCTGAACTGGTATGAGAAGCATCGCTAAAAAAACTGCATCTTCTTCCTTGCATCTTTTCTTTGCATATCACATTGTATATACAAACATACAATCGCAAATATACAAACCATATGGAACTCAAAAGATTATGAAGCAAGCTTGAAATTACCATCGGGTCCTGTTTGCATGTACCTTCTTTGTATGTTGGCATATACAATGTACATAACATGCAAGCCGAACGTCAGCCACTTTATCAATCGGATTAGGAGAAAATTGAAATCCGGGCCTTGTATCTTCATTCTTTGTATATCGGCATATACAAATGCCATATACATGCAACCCGCAGACCCCAAAAGATCATTAACTGTATTTGAGTTCCTAGTCGGGTCCGCCTTGTATGTCTCCTTTTGTATATCGCAATATACAATGCCATATGTATGCAAGCAAATTATACATACAAACTGCTGAATTCTGCCCTTTATCAACTGGAAAGTATGCTCCTTTCAGATCTGACTTGTATATTAGGAATGCATATTTGATTGTATGTGCAAACACACAATTGCAAATATACAAGTGGTGGGCCCCAACTTTGAACCACTTTCCCTTGCATGTTGACTTTGCACAAGACTCCTTGTATATTCAAATGTATATCGGCGCATGCAATCGCCTACATACATACAATGTGGACTCTAGTAGATTATCAGCCACTTTTGAACTTTATAACAAGTCTAGGTTGTATGTCGCTGTTGTATCTTTGCTTTGTATATCGCATATACAATGCACATATACACACAACGGACTTCAAAAGATTATCATTTGTATTTGATCTCCATTTGGATCCGATGCTTGCATCTTTTTCTCTTTGTATATCAGCACATACAATGCACTGTGCATGTACAAGCCGCGGACTCCAAATCTTTATAAAGCAAATTGAAATTGCTATCGGGTCTGGGCCTTGTATGTCTAATTGTATGTGCAAACATACAATCGCACATACAAGCCACTGTAGCATCCTGCCGATGTACATACCACTGCTCATTCTCCCTTGTATGCTTTTCCCTGCATATACAAACTGATTTGTATATTGACCTTGTATATCAAATATACAAAGGCTTTTGTATGCATTTCTTTGTATGTGCCCGATGTATGTCGAATATACATTGCCCCTTTGTATGTCCACAGGCCCCACCAAATGTATGTCGGCCCTATACATTTTTCCTCGCATGTTTCGATTGTATGTTGGGAACATACAAACCCAACATACAATGCGCGAACTCCAAAATGACTTGCAAATGCAATTAACTATCTTTACCGCGTCCACCTTGCACTTGTTCACTTGTATATTTCCCTTGTATATCAGACATACAATCGCCTTTGTATGTCGCCGATATGCAAAAGCCTTTGCATCTCTTCCTTGTATGTGGACTTGTATATTGGTCTTGTATGTGCGAACATACAACCCGATATACATTCTCCCTTTGCACATTAACCCTTGCATATTTGCCGATGTACAAAGGCTCTTGTATGCATTTCTTTGTATGTGCCCGATGCATGTTTTGCTTGTATGTTTAACCCCTTGTATATCGGCTTTGTATATGCAAACATACAAAGCAAAATATACAAGCCACTGTTACACTTACCTTACTATATCGCACATGCATATCTCCTTGTATCTTTGGCGAAAGTCCTTTGTATGTTCTGTCGATGTACATTGCAAAATGTACATTCATCCTTGTATGTTTGCCGATTGTATCTAGGCCTTTGCATATTGCGAATGTATGTTCCAAACATACGATGGCGAATGTATATGCGAATGTACATTCAACAATGCATATTGAAATACAAGCATGAAACTAAGAAATCCCAGTGATAGAAAATACTTGAAGCTAAAAGATTTCTAGGTGTTTCTGGGTTTTTTGCAAAGACTCTCCAGGCGAGATTTTAGGAAATTTGGCAAGGCAGAGCATGAGTAATTGAATAATTTACACCTTGTATGGTCATTTTCTAAAAGATTTTCAAGGAAAATACAAGGTGAACTATTTGGCTATGGACAGAGGAAAATAGGTCAACAGAAACAACATCTACTTCATGCAAAGTTTAGTTCCATTGAAGCGCACAATACTTCTGCTCTGCCCCCAAACACTTCTTCGCCATCCCCTCATCCTTTACTGCTCTTCCTCTTCTTTGCTCTGCCTTTCTTACTTTCTTAGGATTTTATCATTTTCACACAAGGATGATTTTCTAAAACTCAACCACACATATTTATATGCTTCATCAACCTTGGAATAAACATCAAGGTCGCCACTACAAACATCTGACTTAATGTGAATCACTATACTGTCGGCCAAACATAGCTGGGACCCAAATCTTCCTTGAACAATACGCCACACTTCATAGAACCTCTCTTAGATCATCTGCAACATGCACAAAGCATCCGGTCGGCCAAGACTGGAAAGAACAGCAACACCAAAGGACAAATCTTCAACCACGAGCTCAATCCTCAATGCAGACCACCAACACAGTAGGCACATGATCCAAAGACCACCACAAGCACAATGAAATGAACAAGAACAACCGCACCACCTCACTTCACCAGAAACACTTGCATCTTCATCCAAGAACTTAAGAACTCTCATTGTCATGACTGTCACACTAGAAAGATTGCTTGTTGACCTCCAAACCATGAACCTCTTGAGTTGAGGATACACACCGACATCCCAAACACACCTCTAGATCCACAGATCATAATATTCCAATGCGGATCAATCTAGACCAATTTTCTGTCACTCTGTCACCTCTGAACAACTACCAAACCCAGTTCTACTTAGATGGCCATAACTTCACAAATTCTTCATGTGGATCCCTCAAATCTTAACTGGAGCAACTTCAGACAATCCTTTACAACACCCTTTGGTCCGCAGACTCTGATCTTCATCTCATTGGGAATGCGGAGCAATCTACTTCACTAAACTGCACTAGCTTCACTGTCTCTTACAGAGAGATGTGTAACTCACTTGTTTCTTCCGGAGAGGCTAATTTTCTCAATATCCTCAACATACAAGTCTTCTAGAATGGGATACAGTTGATACCAATGACAACAAGGATATGTTGACATCAATGACAACACCGATTAGGCACATATTTGCAACAAAGAGGAGGTGCAACATGCTTGATGGGGGGATGAGATTTCCTTAAAATGTAGGATAGAATGAGATGCAAGCAAGTGGGAAGAGATGGAGGATGTTTAAGTGGACAAAGGAGACTAAATTTTGGAATAGAGGCTCAAGATTTCTTAATGTTGCATGCTCACACATGTGCAAGCAATAAGTGGGACAAGTGGCTTGAAAAGGCATGTGTGAAGTTGGAGGGCCTAGATTGCTCCTAGGATTTGAAATGGATGGTGGATATTGGACAACAAAGTCATTCAAACTTTAATGGAGAGGGTTAATTTTTTAATTGGAGAAAATGGGAGAGTTTGATTAATTAGTTGGAGGAATTTTGGGCTTGGGTTAATTAATTAAGTGGGTTTAATTAACCAACATTAGGGATGTGAAAGGGGATTATTTGAGACATGGAATGGTCAATTAAATTAGTTAAATTAATTAATTAATAAATTTGTGGCAAAGAATGGTTAGTTTGGGAATAATTAGTCAAATTAATTAAATAATGATTTATTTAATTGATTTACAGGTAACTGGCATGGGGGAATTAAGAGTGGATTTACCCGAGGCACCATAAGAAATAGTTTTTACCTTTGGACAAAATTTTTTCTCTTTACTATTTTAATTGTTTTGATTTTTGATTTGGGGAAAAACTATAACAAAATCATGCATGAAACCTCTTAAGGTGCACAATATTCATGGGTTCTTCCAATTTTTGGTTGTCTGGTGTCACTAGCTTATATGTTCCTGATCCATATTTAGAAATAATCACATAGGAGCTCAGCTAATTTCCCTTCCTATCTTTGTCCTAATTGGTGTTCTTTCAGTTTTCTTTCATTACTAGGTCATTGACTTCAAATTCCTTATTTTAGATGCACTTGTTGTAGATGCAATGCAACTAATTTTGATATGCTTTTAGATGATTCAATGCATTTGTTAGGTATGAAAATGGGGTTGAAGGAAAGTGGTAAAGTTGTGTGTTAATTGAATTCAATCAAACCCATCTTTCACACATAACATTCATGGACATAGATCAAGCTAAGTCACTACAGTGCTAGAGGACTCAGCTACAGGTCTGATGTCACTATAAGATGATTGGAAAGATAGAATAGATTGGTATTTTGTTAAACCCTAGTCTAATTAGGCTTAAAACCCTAATTATGAAAAATCATAAACAAAGGAAAAAATCTGACAAATGCTCACATAGGAAGGCACTAAATGCAGATTAGAAATATACCAGAATTTGATTTTCAAAAGGCTAAAACTTCAAGGACAAAAGAGTGGGTGCCCTTGTCCAAGGTAGTGTTTTTTATGAGGGCTTCGAAATAAAATGTGCTTTAGACTGTAACCTTCTTAGAGATTTTTGGCACTGCAAAATTAGAGGACAAAAGAGTGGGTGTCTATGTCTAATTAGGGCTCTTCTCTGCTATTTTCTTCAAATCTGAAATCCTTATGCTCTACATCGATCCTCTACAACTTCTCTCTACAAGATTCAACACCTGTGTCCTGCAATCACAAGGGAGATGGTTGGGGGTTATGGTGTTTAGGAGCTTGCCTCAGTCAAGTCCTGGAATGGCATTCAAGCCTTCCAACACCGTTGTTAGAGAGAGTGTGTATCCTTGTAGGACAGAGGTAAAAGCAATTGATTAAATAGATTGATTCAAACACAAATAAATATCACCTTAGTAGGTATGAAACCCTCACGGAGATGAAGAGCCTTCAAATCATGAGGAAATGGATTGATGAAGCCAAATCTGTAACAAACATGAATAAATACAACACAATACTACTTCACAACACAATGAAAGCCTTGAGTATCCTTAGCATGAGATCACAAGTTTGCATTATCCATCTAGGTATAAAATGAAGTCATTAATCTACTTAAATATGCATTCCCGCTAAACTTTTGTAATTCAAACTTGAGAGGCTAACAAGGGAAATCTTTTTAACGATCGCAAACCGACATTGAAATTTGGGATCCCAACAAAATAAGGCTGGACTAGGGCATGGGTGTCCTTGTCGAGGGATCTATTTTGAGTCTAAATTATGATTAAGGCTCACCCCTAGGCCCTATTTGACATGGGTTTCGGGGGATCTTGCTTCGAGATTCATTTTAAACATGCATGATTAATTCTAAGGGACCTAGAAGCTAAACTTAGGAGGTAAAAGTCCTGGGGGGACATTTTATGACATAACAACATTAAATCGATGTTTATCAAGAAGTTTGAGCTCTTGTAGCCATGCTATTATGTACTCTTCATTTTGGTTGAGATTGTGAGATTGTGCAACTTGAGATGTGCAAGGATGGTAACTCAACCTCAATTGGCAAGGTGGCTTCAACACTAAAGACAAGGGAATAAGGGATGGCATTAGTAGGGGTATGAATGCTAGTTAGATGGGCCTATAGGGTGGGGTTAAGTTGGAGGTGCCAATGATAGTCAACACCATTGAAAATATTTTTTGAGGATTTTGATAAGGTCTTGTTGTATGCCTTAGCTTGGTCATTGCCTTATAGGTAATAAAGGGTGGACCACTTGTGTTTGATATGGAATTGGTCATAGAGGGATCGCACTTCGTAGTTCTTGAAGGATTTACCATTGTTAGTGATGATGATAGTGGGTATGTTATATTGGCAAATGATGTAATGGAGGATGAACTTGGAGATTTATCAATCGGTGGCATAAGTGAGGGGAACATATTTGACCCATTTAGTGAAGTGTTTAGTAGCTACGATGAACTTGTGTCCACTAGAGGAGGAGGGGTTTATCTCACCAATGAGGTCGACACCCCATGTAGAAAATGACCATGGTGTGGTAATCATTAGAAGCGATTCATGGTGCATGGATCAAGTCCCCATGCTTTTGGCAAGCTATGCACTTCCTAATGTACATACATGCATCAAATTTCATGGTGGGCCAATAATATCCCATCCAAAGGAGCTTCTTGATGAGGACCATACCATTGGTGTGAGCACTACAAACACCATTATGAACTTGTTGGATTGCTAGAGTAGCCTCTTCTAAGTTGAGACATCGAAGTAAGGTACCGTCATAGCCCCTATAATAGAGTGTATTGCCAAGGAGGGTGAAATGAGAGGTGTGATAGATGAGGGGGTTATGTTGGTTAGATGAGAGGTTTGGTGGAAGAGTTTGGTCATGCAAATAGTTATAGATATCACTATACCAAGGGGAGTGAGGACCAATGATCTCACATTATCATTTTAGATTCCATGACATCATAGTAGGAATTAAAAGATACTCTATGATAAACTACTCTTGTGTGTTTGTTTCGATGGTTAGGAGGTGATGAGGGTCACTGCAGTCCTCATCATTTAATTATAAATGTCAAATCAGGGCAGTGTCTATGGTGATATGCAAGAGGGAGAAAAAATCATTTGCATGGCATTCTTTTTCTACAAACAAAATTGAAAGGAAATGCATGAAACAAATTGCTGCAATCAAATCTAATCTAAGAGCCTACAAATGAAAATGTTGGAATCAAATATATCCTAAGAAACTTGTGAAGGGAAATACTAGAAACAAATCTATCCTAAGAAGTTTGTAAAGGGAAATACTATAAATGTAAAGAACATGAGATGGAAAAACTGCTACTAAAATACTAAACTTTATTATTTTATAAAACTATCCCCATTTGATTCCTTGATTACAATGCATTTATAGAATTCTTATTCTTAATCAATATGCCAAGAATGTGTATCTAAGATCCTATTCTTGAGGAGAATAACTATAACTTATTCCTCTGATTTCGTTGCCTTCTTTCACGCCACTTTTATTTTAGTCACTTTCTGTCACGACCTACTCATTGGTTTTGAAGAATCTCCTCAAACGGTTTCTGGGTTTTGTTGCCCTCATTTCTATCTTTCCAGATCATTTTGAAATTTAAAATTTCATTGAAAAATGAGAGAGATATTTCTATTTTACTGAGACTGCATTTTAACTTCCTCTTTTCATGGTTCTTTTTAGGAAATTTTCTAACACTCCATTTTGGCAGAATCTATTATCCAATCTACTATTTTTTTATTACAAAGAAAACATGAAATATCATTAAGACATTCAATGACACTAATTAAGTAAAATACATGCTTTTATTTATCTAATAGATGAGACAATTATTATCTCATCATCTCCCCCACACCTAAAATATTGCAGGTCCTCCTGCAACTCATAGTGAGCTTCTGGAGCCAATCTCTTCACCTTTATTGCAATTGCTCTAGAGATTTTTTGAGAAGTGCAATAGAAATGCTCTAAAAATGTTCTGAGTTACTTTGGAGCTATCCAGAGCTAGCTATCTTTTCTCCATGGTTGGTTCTGAGTTACTTTGGAGCTATCTGGAGCTTATCCGGAGCTATCTAGAGCTAACTATTTTTTCTCCCTCGATGGATCCGGAGAGATCCAAAATGTTCTAATGCTAGAAATAGAGCCCATGGGAAGCTATGGAGAGATCTAAAATGTCATCAAATACCAAAATAAATCTGTAAGAGTTCTTGGGAGCAACAATTTTTATAGAGAAATGCATGTTCAACTTTAGAAGAAGGAATAACATATGCCAAGCACTTATTTGCAGAAAAGAAACCTAATCTATCCTACTCTACTTATTGATGTAGAGATAGGTTACACAAAACCATTAACTAGTTGTGGAAAATAACATCCTTTTCTCAAAAGATGGATCCATGCATTCAACTTTTTGAAAAAAGAGGAAAACCATGAGAAGATGACTAAATATTTGAACTATGATGCTTCACCTTCCTTTGAAATGGCAACCTTCTCCATAAGTTTTGATTCTAGTAGATACATGAACTGATTAGAAAGATCTTGCAAGCCTTCCTCATATTTTGGTGAATGCATGATTGGATGTAGTTCCTTGTCCTTCAAATATCTGATCGGGCAACCCTCCTTAGACTTTTAAGGTGTCCAAATAATAATCTTTTTCTTGTTGGAGATTGAAATCATGGTCCTCTAGTGTAGGAGGTTACACAAGAACTATCACATTCTTTATATGCAAAAACCTCTTCCTTTGGATCTATTGTTTGGGAGGGGGAGTTTCTAAAATAATAAACCTAAAAAAGACTTGTCAAACTAATTTTTTATTTTAATCTTTTGTCACCAGATCAATAGCAACTCTCTAATGACACCTATCCCTGGCAATGGCACCAAAAATGATGAGGGTCACCACAATCCTCATCATTTAATTATAAATGTCAAACCAGGGTAGTGTCTGATAGAGTCAGAAAAACTTAAAGACTCAAATTCCCATGCTAACACAAACCTAAACACTTTATCTATGTCCTTAAGGATTGATCTCTACCTGAAACCCAACTTCACAGACTTCCTGATAACATAATGATAGGAACCAGGTAGTAACACTAAGATTGTACAACATGAATATAGATTAGTGGTTCATACATTCAGACTCAGTTTTCATAAGGGTGATAGGAACATACATCCATCAGGATAGCTATAGGAACATCTTAGCTTCAAATATCAAACAAGAACAAATATTCTCTACAATCTTAACAATCAACACCAAGAATGATAGGAAATATGAATAAGTATATTTTATTAACATATGACACGACTCTATTATAGAGTCTCCTTAATCTATGTTACTACCCAACCAAGCATTACAATCTTATGGGCCTACAACTAGCGGCCTCTTCTAATCTACTAAGAGTTCATTCTTTTCCTGCCTTGTCTCCTTCTATTTTTAATGCCTCTGTTGGCCTTTTCCTTTCCTCTCTCCTACCTTCAACCATCCTTCGGCCTCGAACCAACTACGGCCTTAATGTTCGGCCTTTTTCTTCATCTACCTCTTACCATATGTTCGGCCTCTTTAACTGGCTTGCGGCCTGTCTTCTCATCCTTCCAACTATTCTTCTTGGCCTCTCTCAATTATTGGCCTTTTAAACAAAATTGGTCTTCCTTCCTTCTATCTCAGCCTCCTCTAGATTTGTTCGACTATTTTTTGCCTTGATATTGGGCCTTCGGCCTTCTTAGTCTCACGGACTTCCCTCTCTGTTCGCTGCCCTCGACTCTCCACTGACTGTCTCCCATCGACTTCCATCATATATATATATATATACTTTCAGGTTAGCACCAAACTACCTTTCAATTGTTCCAAATTGACGATGAAGAAACTGACTTGGTTAACTATCAATGAGCAGCTGCAAAATGACTGCCCTCACCCATTGTCATCGGTAACAGTTTGTTCTCCTTTTCATGTGACGATAGGAACCTGCCGTCTTTTCTTTCCCCATGACTATCCATGATTCAGCCGTTACAAACTCCTTCCTGAACAATTCCAGTTGACTACACAGAACTATCAAATAATGCTGCCAAAATTGGAAGATAACAGTCGACTATTATAAGACTCCTTTTTAAATAAGTTCATGTCACTTGGTGACAGGAGCATCATTACATTGCTACTTTTAGTTGTGTAACATTGGAAAATGTCCCCTTGGGGGCTTTTCCCTCATAAGGTTTAGCTCCCGGGTCTCTTCGTTGCATTTAGGACATTTTACATCATATTTCAACACCCCGATTAGAAAACCCCTAAGTGTCTTGACAAATGGGACCTAGGGGAACCACTTGAGATAACCCCTACCCAAAATAGGGGGGAGGACTTGGGTGCCCATGCCCTAGTCCTGCCCTATTTTGGGGCAGTCCCAATTTTTGGGTGTCGGCTTGTGACCGTTATTTGGGTCCTATGCCGACACGGTAAGTTTGAATTATGAAATTCTTGGTGGGAGTGTTTGTAGTTGCATATAAAAGCTTTTTGAGGCATTCATTTGTAAACTAGATGATTACTAGCAAGCTATTGTGTTCTAAAGGTGATTCAAGGCCTTCATTGTGTTGCAAGAGTAGATTTGTGTTGTTTATGTGTTTGTGTTTGCAGATTTGAGCAATCATCTCCTCATGGCATGAAGAGCTTCTTCCTCCATGAGATCTTCATTACAAGGTGATATCATTTGTCTTTATGAGCATTTATCATTTGGTTTTTGCCTCTTCCTCACAAGGGCACGCACTCTCTATTTGACAACAGTGTTCAGAAGGCTTGAATGTCTCTCCAGGGCTTGATTGAGGCAAGCCTCTAAACACCACAACCCCCTCCCAAAGTTTTCATGATTACAGGTTACAAGTTGGAGTTGCAGACAAAGTGAAGTTGCAGGAGGGTACAATAGAGTGTCGAAATCGTAAATTAGAGAAGAAAACAGCTCCCTGGACTAGGGTGCCCGCTCATTAGTCCTCAAAGTTCTGCAATAGGAAAATCTCTGGTACAATAGATACAGGTTGTAGACTGAGTTTCCAGATCTTGACAAAAATAAGGGCATTGGACTTGGGCACCCGTTCTTTAGTCCTTGACTTTTCCACCGCTGAACCCTGAAAATAGGTGCACAATTATTTGTCATTTTACATCTTACTATAACAACATTTTTTGTTGTTCGCCTGTTTGCTGTCGTATTTGCATCATTAGGGTTTTAAGGTACAATTGAGCATAAGAGAAGATAATTCTCAATAAAATCATAAAATTAAAAATTTCCCTACATCTCACAGTGACCTAAGGTAGGATAGTACATTGCGACTCGACCCTAGGTCCTTGAATGAAAGGGTGAAAGGACGATACACATACAAAACTATCAAAAACTAAACATCCAAATTTTACCCTTTACATTTTGGTGAACCCTTGTTATTGGACTTATTTGCACCTTGTTGAGTGTTTTGCTTCAGATTTAAAGTAATTTCATTCATTCATATAGTCATTCATCTTATTGCATTGGAAAATTTACAAAAAAAATGGAAAAAAAAATGGCATTTTAGGGTTTGCATGTTGCATAAATTAATTTGAATCTCATCAAATTTCTAATTTTTGCATTAGATCTGAGCTAAATTGTAGAAAATTACAAAAATTCAATATCTTGCATTACATTTTCATCATAAAATTGCTAGGGTTTTGTTGAAAATTGTGAAATTTGCATATAACATAGTAATTCTAAAATCTACGGTTTGTAGGTAAAATCTTGTTTCAAATTTTTCTACTAATTTTAGAGGCTCATTCAAATTTACATTTGGCTGTAGTCTTGCATTTTAGAACAAATTTGCATTTAGATTTCAAAAATTTGCATTTTTGCATAGAAAATTGCAACAAAAACTAACATTTTCATTGATTTTTCATTAGATTTGCACTTGCATTTTGCATGTTAGAGATTGGAAATCATTTTTAGATCTGAGAACATTTAATTTTCATCATAAATTAGCTTGCAAAACATTCATATAGCTTTTTACATCAAGATCTCAAACCTAGGGCTTCAAAAACATTGATTTTCACTAGATTTGGCCTTATCGACTCTCTAAATTTGTACTATATTCATGTTGTAAAGAATATTTTTGCACTAATTGACTGATATAAGGGGTATTATTTACTTCCCCTCATAAAATTCTTTACAACACCTTGTTATTGGCCTCTTGTATTAAAAATTTGGTGAAAATTTGCCTATTTTTGCTATTTTTTGCCCTAGTTTGCACCCTAAGCATGTTGTAACGGATTTTATGCTTGTAGGTGATTTATATCACTGATATTATTTTCTACACCTTCTTAAATTATTTACAACACCCCTCTAGCTAGGTCTTGGAATTGAAAAACCGTGAAAAATTACCTATTTTTGCTATATTTTCACTAGGGTTTGATCTTGAGTGGCACTATAAGTGTGTTGTGATGGATATTTTGGAATTAGGTGGCTTTTATTACTTATATAATTTTTTTTTCATCATCATTTTCCTTACAACACCATTTGCCATGCTCTTTTGCATTGAGATTTGGTGAAAAATCGCATATTTTAGTGTATTTTCACTATATTTTGACTTGTTGTCTTCTTAGATTTGCATCAAGAGCATGTTGTGAAGCATATTATTGTTGTATTGGACTGATATCGTATATATTATTCACTTCCTCTAATCAAAATCCTTATAACACCTTTTATTTCATTCATTAGCATTGAAAAAGTACAAAAAATCAAGCACTTAAGGCCACTTTCGCACATAGTTTTACACTTGTCCTTTGCATACTTTTGGAAAATTGTTAGAATCTGATTTTTCATTGATTTTAGAATATACACATGGCCTCTAATCTCAACAACAACAATAGGTTACATCTTAGGCCTTACTTGAAGAGAAAGGTCCCTAAACCTGAAATTGTGTTTACACCTCATGATAGAATAATCAGAGACACTGACAGACCTCTTTACATTACTATAAAGATAATGGGAAACCCCATGGATGGAACACTTATTGATCCTAATTTCATGACTAATGTTGCCACGGAAGAGTTCCTTTATTTACATAATTTAATGCAATGATCTTATGACCCTTCGGATAAAATGATCAAAACATATAAGGGAACCTTTGTAAATCCTTTGGGTAAGATATCATTGTTGGTAACTATATTTGAGAAACATGTAGAACAATGGTTTGATGTTGTCCCTAATTCTAACCTATTTCAAATAAAACTTGGACATCCATGGTTAAAGGCTATGAAAGTTGTCCCTTCAACAATTTATAAATGTGTAAAATTTCCTTTGAATGGACAAGTGCATGCTATTCATCAAAATACATACAAACCTTTACTTACACAACAACACTATACATTGGATTACTTTTGGTACAAATCTAAAGAGAAACCTGAACCACAAACAGACCTTAACTTCTTGGGCTATAGAAATTGCAAAGCAAAACTATTACATCCAATGACCGGTCCTTCTAGACAAGAAATAACAAAAGACAAGCAACCTGCATTTCAAGAGAACCATAGATCAAAAGGACAAGGTCCCTTTGCTAAGGTTCCTCCCCCGCCATGCTTACAAGGATTGGGAGGTAATTGTCAACAACAAAACATTCCACCTAGACAAATGAGATTTGACCCTAGTGCTTCTTCTTCGAGAATGAAAAAACCTATGAGAGAGCAAAGCCCTATCTTACAAGAGATAAGTGGTAAGACAAAAAGAAATAGAAAAGCGAGATAAAGAAGAAGAAGAAGACAAGCTTATGCCATAAACCTTGCATCTCAACAAGAAACCATTAATCCAAACATTGATCAAAACAAAGATGATCCTAACAAAGACAAGAATTGGGCTATGGTACCTTATGTCCCACTTTCCTCTAAAATTTGGGAGTGGGAGGATAACGATGATTTACTTGATGACCACTAGCCCGGAAGACCCTACAGGTAAGTATCTCTAACCCTTTGTCTCTCTCGTGATGTGCTTCCCCGTGATGTGTTATGTGTTGTTTAGGCCTCCTGGGATGACCCTTGATTCTCTTGTAAGGTCCAAGATACCAAGAGACTGCCTATGTTGTGACCTTCTTCTATTTATATCATCATTCTTCTATATTGCCTCTCTCTCTGATTTCATTGTTGTGTGTTGTGTCTTATGGACATAGCATTGCGGTTGGTAACTTGGGGGCACCCTCATACATGACTGTCCCTAAGACACTTGTTTCTCCTCTCTTATTTATTGTTTCCCTTCCTCTAGTGTTTCTATCTAGCAGGTGGATGAGGAAAAACATTTATACTAATATGGACCTAGCGTCCCTTTTGTGAGAAATCAAAAATTGGACTTAGTTCTTAATATGACGATGGGGTTGTATATCTTATTTGACACTTGGCTAGTGGAAGCACTCGTGCTTTCTACGTAGCGATTTTGATTATGTTTTTATCTCATTTACAAATCATAACAATACAAATGCTCTGCGCACTTTGTTTGTCTTTGAATCTAGCCTTGGTGGTACTCGATTCGGAGATCTTCGTGATATAGCCCCACGGTTATCCTCAAATTTCAAATTCGTAGTATAACCTTGGCTCTTTGTGTGGTTAATCATATGCATTGATGTTGTTGTTTATCATGATTATGTAGACACTAACATGTTTCTTTCAGGGATGTGTTTGTGAGAACATTTGATGATCATAAAGTACATGTCACCTCTGGGGGGCATGGGCTTTGCGAAAGTATGTTTTCCCTTGTGTGTTTTCTTCCTACCTTAATGTGCTTGATTTTGATGCCTGATATCAACCACCTTAAGGTGGGGGCATATATAAGGTAAGCTATATGTTGTAGATGTTAGCAATGTGTTTTTCCTCAGGTGCAGTTTAAACACTTGTGCGATGAGTACATCTTGCACTCTGAGTTTGTTTTCAATCAATCAATCAATCATTAACCCCTCTACAGAGGCAGAATATCACGTACATCCTTTTTATCTTAAGCCCTCTGCGAGGGCAGGGATGGTGTATTTCTCAGAGCAAATTGCATCATCCTATCATTTTCAAAAGTCCTCTGCGGAGGCGGAGAGTGGTTCTATGACTAACTCAACCCTTAAGCGTGTCTTCAGCGATTGTTGTGGCAAAGCCCAATCGTCGGTGTGTGCCTGTAATGTGCTTGAGATGGTGTTGAACCTAGAAATAGGAACACTCCATCGCTTGTCTGTCATATTTTCTCCGTGTCTTCAAAGTGTGTGTTTTGGTGTGCTTGCTTTGTGTGGCATGTTTGTTGCCCCATATGCAGTTTAAAGCCTGTACGATGAGTACATCCTGCATTTTGGGAGGTTTGGCATGTCTTGCGTGTGTGTTGCCCCATATATGCAATTTAAAGACTTGTGCGATAAGTACATCCTGCATTATGGGAGGTTTGTTTACTTTCTTGTACTTGCATCTGCATTTCATATATATGAGAAAAAGAAAAGAAAATAGATCATTCCTGTCTTCTATGCATTAATGTGTCTTCTTTGCATTCAAACTATTCTTTGTGTTTTGCATGACTGTAACTGTATTCTCTGTGTTTTGTGTGCCTGTCATTATCTTCAATATGTCTAGCATGTCTTCTCTGTGCTTGGCATGTTTGTTGTGTTTGTTGATTGTACTTTAATACATGTATTGGCCTTGTGTTTATACATACATTAAAGTGGGGGCTAAATGTAACGTTGGAAAATTTCCCCTTGGGGGCTTTTCCCTCATAAGGTTTAGCTTTCGAGTCTCTTAGCTGCATTTAGGACATTTTACATCATATTTCAACACCCCAATGAGAAAACCCCTAAGTGTCTTGACAAATGGGACCTAGGGGAACCACTTGAGATAACCCCTACCCAAAAAGGGGGCGGAGGACTTGGGCGCCGGCGCCCTAGTCCTACCCTATTTTGGGGCAGTCCCAATTTTTGGGTGTCAGCTTGTGACCGTTATTTGGGTCTTATGTTGACACGGTAAGTTTGAATTACAAAATTCTTGGCAGGAGTGTTTGTAGTTGCATATAAAAGCATGTTTAGGCATTCATTTGTAAACTAGATGATTACTAGCAAGCTATTGTGTTCTAAAGGTGATTCAAGGCCTTCATTGTGTTGCAAGAGCATATTTGTGTTGTTTATGTGTTTGTGTTTGTAGATTTGAGCAATCATCTCCTCATGACATGAAGAGCTTCTTCCTCCATGAGATCTTCACTACAAGGTGATATCATTTGTGTTTGTGAACATTTATCATTTGGTTTTTACCTCTGCCTCACAAGGGCATGCACTCTCTATCTGACAACGGTGTTCGGAAGGCTTGAATGTCTCTCCAGGGCTTGACTGAGGCAAGCCTCTAAACACCACAACCCCCTTCCAAAGTTTTCATGATTGCAGGTTACAGGTTGGAGTTACAAACAAAGTGAAGTTGCAGGAGGGTACAACAGAGTGTTGGAATTATAGATTAGAGAAGAAAACAACTCCCTAGACTAGGGTGTCCGCTCATTAGTCCTCAAAGTTCCACAACGGGAAAATCTCTGGTACACTGAGTTTCTAGATCTTGACAAAAAGGAGGGCATTGGACTTGGGCGCCTGCTCTTTAGTCCCTAACTTTTCCATCTCCAAACCCAAAAAATAGATGCACAATTATTTGTCATTTTACATCTTCCTGTAGTAGCATTTTCTATTTTTCGTCTGTTTGCTATCGTATTTGCATAATTAGGGTTTTAAGGTACAATTGAGCATAAAAGAAGATAATTGTCAATCAAATCATAAAATTACAAATTTCCCTACATCTCACAGTGACCTAGGGTAGGATAGTACATTGCAACTTGACCCTAAGTCCTTGAATGAAAGGGTGAAAGGATGATACACATACAAAAAACTAAACATCCAAATTTTACCCTTTACAAGTTGCATGGCGACAGAAGCCTTTTTTTCCATCTTTGGTTACTGGTGACAAGAAGTAATGAGCCACCATCGGAGCCAAGGTGTCAACAAAGAAATCAAAATCCACAAGAAATAAAAATTAAGCACGATGCCCCTACATCAGTGTCCATGGCGATATGCAAGAGGAAGAAGAAATCATTTGTACTGCATTCTTTTTCTACAAACAGAATTGAAAGGAAATGTATGAAACAAATTGCTTCAATCAGATCTAATCTAAGAGCTTGTAAATGAAAATGCTAGAATCAAATCTATCCTAAGAAACGTATGAAGGGAAATACTGGAAACAAATCTATCCTAAGAATATTATAAAGGGAAATACTAGAAATGTAAACGGGAAATGGAAAAATTGCTGCTAAAATACTGAACTTTATTATTTTATAAAACTATCCCCATTTGATTCCTTGATTACAATGCATTTATAAAATGCTTATTCTTAATCAATTTGGCAAAAATGTGGATCTGAGATCCTATTCTTGAGGAGAAAAACTATAACTTCTTCATCTGATTTCATTGCCTTCTTTCACACCACTTTTATTTCAGTCACTTTATGTCACGAACCGCTCATTTATTTTGATGAACCTCCTCAAATGATTTCTAGGTGTTATTCCCCTCATTCCCAGATTTCCAGATCATTTTGAAATTTAGAATTTCATTGACAAATGAGGGAGATATTGCCATTTTACTGAGACTACATTTTTAACTTCCTTTTCTCATGTTTCTTTTTAGGAAGTTTTATGGCACTGTAATTTGGTAGAATTTATTCTCCAATCTACTAATTATTTATTACAAGGAAAACATGCAATATCATTAAGACATTCAATGACACTAATTAAGCAAAATGCATGCTTTTATTTAGCTAATAGATGAGACAATTTATTGTCTCATCATCTCCCCCACACCTAAAATGTTGCAGGTCCTCTTGCAACTCATAGTGAGCTTCTGGAGCCAATCTCTTCACCTTTATTGTAATCGCTTTGGAGATTTTCAGAAAGGTGCAATGGAGATGCTCTAAAAATGTTCTGAGTTACTCTAGAGCTATCTGGAGCTTATCCAGAGCTATCTGGAGCTTATCCAGAGCTATCCAGAGCTAACTATTTTTCTCCCTCAACAATTCTGAAGAGATCTAGAATGTTCTAATGTTGTAAATAGAGCCTATGGGAAGCTATGAAGAGATCTAAAATGTCATCAAATGCCAAAATAAATCTCCTTAAAAGTTCCACTTCTATTCCTATCTTAAACCTCCATCTCCATAGCTTCTTTCCAACTCATCCCGACCTTCATCAAATTCCCGCTTTTCCTTGAGACTCCAAAAGCTCCGCTAGATTCATTTCCCTATCTTTTGTAGAGGTTTTTCCTAGGTTTGGACATGTCCAAAAACCCCCAAAACTCCTACATCCGGAATACCCCAAAATTCTTGCTTCTAGACCCCATCAGATTCCCACAATTCTCCAAAAGGCATAAAAATTAAAAGCGACAATCTCCTATGACTTCCAGATGGACATAGAACCATGGTATGTCACCATTACTACAAAATGGGTGGTGTCCAAACCCCCCAAAACTCTTGCATCCAGAATACCCCCAAAGTTCCGCTTCCAGACCCCCTTAGATTCCCGTAATTCTCTAAAAGGCATAAAAATTAAAAGTGACAATCTCCTATGACTTCCAAATGGACATAGAACCATGGTATGTCACCATTACTACAAAATGGGTGGTTGAAATTGATGTATTTAATGCATTTGGTGGGGTTGTTAGGGTTTTCCTGCCCATTCCATCATCAAATCCAAGTTGTGATGGCTATAAATAGAAGAAGCAAATGCATTCAAAGGGTTGGTTCTTTGTGTTGAAATTAGGGCAGCCAACTGAGAAGGGGGTGAATCAATTGTCACAAAACTTCATCGTTTGATACATTTAATCTTCTTTACCACTTATTAACATATTAATGATATAATCATGAAAGCATGAATCAACAACACACGGGTAGAAATATAGTCAACACATGAGCAGAAATACAATCAACACACATAACTCTAGGATTTTTAAGTGGAAACCTGGTTAAGGGAAAAACCACGATGGGGGTTAACCCACAAAATTTATTCTCTATTAAAAGAATAGAAAAATGGGAAGGCACTTGCCTTTGGGCACACTGCCCAGAGCTCACCGCTCCAAGAGACTCATTGTCTACAAAAATATTCACTTGGTTAAACTAAAAGGTTGAACTAAGAAACAACATCTTCTTAATGCCAAGGTTCAGTTCCATTGAAGCTCACAACACCTCTGCTCTACCCCCAAACACTTCTTCGCTACCTCCGCATCTTTGCTCACATCCCACATTTACATGACTTTATTACACTTATTTATACAGGACATCGACTTTGGAATGAACATCAAAGTTGGCCTTACAATCATCTATCTAGAACATTCTCCAAGATAGGCATTACAAGCAATTACAATCACAAGACTTGACTTAATACAAAATGCTACATGCAAACCACTACACTGTTGGTCAAACATAGTTGGGACTTAGATCTTCCTTGAGCAACATGCCACACTCCATAAACTTCTCTTAGATCATCTGCAACATGCACAAAGCATCTAGTCGGCCAAGACTAGAAAGAATAACAACACCCAAGGAGAAATCTTCAACTACGAGCTCAATCCTTAATGCGGACCACCAACACAATGGGCATGCGATCTAGAGACCTCCACAAGCACAATGAAATCAACAAGAACAAGCACACCACCTCAAATCACCAGAATCACTTACATCTTCATACGGGAACTTAAGAACACTAATTGTCATGACTGTCACACTAGAAAGATTGGTTGCAGTCCTCCAAACCATGAACCACTTGAGTTGAGGATACACACCAACATCCCAAACATACCTCTAGAACCACAGACCATAATATTCCAATGTGGAGCAATCTAGACCAAATTCCTATCACTCTGTTACCTCTGAACAACTACAAAACCTGATTCTACTCAGATGGCCATAACTTCACCAATCCTCCAGGCAGACATCTCAAATCTTAGCTGGAGTGACTTCAGACAATCCTCTACAAAACCCTTAAGTCCGCAGACTCTGATCTTCATCT
The DNA here is from genome assembly GCA_027924645.1 of Cunninghamia lanceolata. NCBI lineage: Eukaryota > Viridiplantae > Streptophyta > Pinopsida > Cupressales > Cupressaceae > Cunninghamia > Cunninghamia lanceolata. Next base: position 72,646 of record BSBN01000780.1, read on the forward strand.
CACTGGGAATGCGGAGCAATCTACTTTACTGAACTGTACTATCTTCAATGTCTCTGACAAAGAGATATGTTAACATAAATGACAACACATCATAGGCACATATTTGCAAAAATCACCCCCTTTGTCATTGATGGCAACATATGATGTGAAAAATTGATTCAACTATCAAGACAAGGACTTATCCCCCTTTCTCTTATCACACCTGCAACCACTTTCTTCACTGCTCCCCCTTTCACCAGCAACTACTTACTTCCAAGTTTTTCACATGACTTCTCTCCCCCTTTGACATCAATGGAAAAGGGCACATATTTTCAATCATCTCTCCCCCTTTTTATTTCTTAGATAAAACCAAACTGAACTCCAGAATTAACATACAAACTATTCCCCCTAGTAGCATCCCCTTAACACCAATCCGGATCACAAGATATGACTGTGAGTTTCACTAGATTGATGCACACTAGTGCACCTTAGTTCTGAACAAGAGGGCTAATAACCCCTAGCTTCAATCTAAGATACTCAGAAGTGTCCTTAGGTAGAGGCTTAGTGAAGATATCTACAATCTGATCCTTTGAAGAAACAAACTCCAATCTGACTTCATTCTCATTTACCTTATCTCTCAAAAAGTGAAACTTGATGGATATGTGCTTTGTCTTTGAATGCAACACCGGATTCTTTGAGATGTTTATTGCACTTGAATTATCATAGAAGATTGTAACAGGCTCTTCAAACACAATTCTAATATCCTTCAACATTTGCTTCATCCACAAAACTTAAGTATAATTACTTGTTGTTTCTATATACTCGGCCTCTGCAATAGACAGAGATATTGCCTCCTACTTTTTGCTCAACCAAGAAACCAATCTCTTTCCCAAGAAAAATGCACCACCACTAGTATTCTTCCTATCATCCACATCTCCTACCCAGTCAGCATCTGTATATGCATGAAGAGTGAAATCATCATCCCTAGGATACCATAAGCCATAATCAAATGTCCCCTTCAGATATCTAAAAAATTCTTTTGACTGCTACAACATGAGATTCTCTAGGATCAACTTGAAATCTAGCAACAAGGCCAACTATATTCATAATATCAAGTTTGGTTTGAGTCAGATAAAGCAGTCCTCCAATCATTGATCTATACCTTTTCTGGTTTGCCTTAGGGGAATCATCATCTTTACTCAACTTGCATCCGATTATCATAGGAGTACTCGCTGGTTTTGAATCCTCCATTCCAAACTTTTTCAACAACTCTTTCACATACTTAGATTGAGATATGAACATGCCCTTATCTGACTGAATGATTTGCAGACCCAAGAAGAAATTTATTACACCAAATATGGACATCTCAAATTCACTTTGCATCTGATCAGCAAATTTTTTACACATGTTGTCATTTCCACCAAAGATGATATCATCAACAAATACCTCAACAATCAAGATGTGTTTATGATCAATTTTGAAATAAAGATTACTATTAGTTGTGCCTTTGCTAAAACCTAATTTTAGTAGATACTTATCTAATCGTGCATATCAGGCTCTTGGGGCTTGTTTAAGTCCATACAATGCTTTCCTCAATTTGCAGACCATATCTCCTTGATCAGACAACTGGAATCCTTCCGATTGCTCAATGTAGACTTCTTCTTCTAACTCTCCATTTAGGAATGTTGACTTGACATCCATCCGGTAAACTTTGAAATCTTTGTAAGTAGCAAAGGAAAGAAATAATTTGACTGCTTCGATTCTTGCCACCGGAACAAAAGTTTCTTCAAAATCAATTCCCTCTACCTAAGAATATCCTTTGCACACCAATCTTGCTTTGTTTCTCAGAAATTCACCATTTTCATTCAATTTAGTCCAGAGGACCCATCTAGTTCCAATTACATTTTTATTTTTAGGTCTAGGAACAAGATCCCAAGTATGATTCTTTTCAATTTGCATTAATTCTTCTTCCATTGCTTTTACCCAACTTTCATCATTAGAAGTTGCATTCACTCATTTTGGTTCAATCTTTGAAATAAAACAATACTCTTCTTGTTCTTCAACAATTTTTCTTCTAGTTTGAACACCTTTATTTCTATCTCCTATAATTTGATCTTCAAAATGATTCAACTTTACATACCTGGAAGTTTTGGGATTTTCTTGAACTTCTAATTCTTGAACTTGTTCCTCAACATTTGCACTAGCTTCTTGAGTCACTAGATTCTCCGGAGCAATCTGAATCTGAGTTTGAGTTTGAACTTGCTTTCCTTTATTTTGGACTTTCATTTTGATCATCTAATTCATATCCACAAGACTTGGAAGATCTCTCATTTCTTTCATCAACCTTGACATTAGCACTTTCAACAATCATTTTCAATCTCTTGTTAAAGCACCGATATGCCTTGCTTTGGTTATAATAACCCATAAATATTCCTTCATCACATCTTGCATCAAACTTGCCTAGATCTTCACTCTTTTTATATAGCATTTACTACCAAAAACTCTGAAGTATTTCACAATAGGAGCATTACCAAACCACAGTTCATAAGGTGTTTTACCAGTATTACCTTTGATCTGCACCCAGTTAAGAGTGTAGATAACAATACTCACAACCTCTCTCCAATAGACATGTGGAACATTTTCCTCCATCATCATGGTTCTAGAAACCTCTTGAATAGTCCAATTCTTCCTTTCCACAACTCCATTTTGCTGAGGAGTCCTAGGAGTAGATAATTGTCTTCTTATTCCATGCTTTTCACAAAATGCATTAAACTCACTGGAGGTAAACTCTCCACCTCTGTCAGATCTCAGACACTTTATCTTCACACCAATCTCATTCTCCACCATAGCCTTGAACACCTTGAATCTGTCAAGAGCCTCTAATTTCTCTCTTAAGAAAGTGACCCATATCATCTAGGAGTAATCATCAATCAGCAACATAAAGTATCTGTCTCCTTGCAAACTCCTAACTATGGCAGGACCACACAAATCAGTGTGCAAAAGTTCCAACAATCCATTTGAAAATTGTTCTTTACTTTTGAATGTCGCTCTATTTTGTTTGCCCAAATGACATTCCTTACACATGCTATTAGCAGGTTTCAAAAGCTTTGGAAGATCTCTCACAGCCTGAGTAGTACTTATCTTGACAATGTTGTCAAATTTTACATGACACATTCTCCTATGCCATAACCAACTCTAATAAATCTGAGCAATCAAACAGATTTTACCAGTACCACTTAAATGAAAGATATTACCTCTAGTCTGTGTACCAGATGCAATCTCAGTTCTGGAGCTTCCCAAAATTCTACATTTTCCATCCTTGAATTGGAGATCATACCCTTTATCAACCAACTGTCCAACACTAAGAAGATTATGCTTTAATCCTTCTACATACAAAACATCATTAGTGTCATTCTTACCATCAAGAGAGATGGATCCTCTACCACGGATTCTACGAGCTGAATTGTCTCCAAATTTCACAATTCCACCATCATATCTTTCCAAACTTACAAACTTACTTTTATCACCAGTCATATGATGAGAACATCTACTATCAATCACCCATTCATCCTTTTCTTCAACTTGAGCAACCAAGGTACTTTCCACATTCATATAGCTAGCAGATTCAGTAGGCACCGGATCTTCTTCTTTGATAGTAATGAACACCCATTCATTTTCAGAGGTACTTCCCATATCAGATTCATCATCGATGACTCCATCAACAGCTTCTTGGACATAGTAGCATTTCTTTTGAACCCTAGGTCTATTAGGGTTTGGCTTTGAAACCCTCTTTGGACATCTTGAATCAAAATGACCAATCTTATTGCAAGCAAAACATTTGAAAGGAAACTTTCCTTCATACTTATCGGATCCTCTTGGTAATCTTTTGGCAATAAGGGCTTCAAGTTCTTTAAGCTTAGATTCATCTTCTTCAAGTTCCTTCCTTGCCTTCTCATATCTGGTTAGTCTTCTTGAAGAGCTTTCACCTGGATCAAATCTTTTCTTTCTAAAAACACTGGCTTTAAATGCATATTCTGATTTAGGAAGAGAATCACCAAACTCACTCATTTCAAATGTTGAAAGCTTGCCAACCAACTGATCCCTTGTAACATTTGTCACAGTCTTGATCTCTTCAATAGCAATAACTATGTGCTTGTATGAAGCAGGTAAGGATCTGAGCACCTTGCCAACAATCTCTGATTCTTCCAGTTTTCCACCAGCACACCTAATACTACAAACAAGTTCATTCACTTTCTGCATGTAGGAAGTGATGTTTTCATCTTCACTCATCCTCAAACATTTGTATCTACTCTTCAAGATTTGTAACTTAACACATTTGACATATGCATCACCTTCATACAGAGTTTCCAACTTCTTCCAGATTTCACGAGCAGTTTGCAATTCCAAGACATTTGTCATTTTTGTATCAGTCAGAGCACTCAACAATGCTTCCTTAGCTCAAATGTTGTATTCAGCTTCTTTGATTTGATCTGGAGTTGTAGGACCATTCTATAGAGGAGTATACTTATTCTTAGTTATCAACCAATAAGGATCACCCATGCATTGCAAATGACACTCCATGCGATTCTTCCAAAAAGAGTAATTTGTTCCATCAAATCTCAAACTGTCCTTGTATGTCGACATCCTGGATCTCCTCAAGCGGTCAAGCTTCTTTTAGAGGAACTAGCTCTGATACCAATTGTTGAAATTAGGGCAGACAACTGAGGGGGGGTGAATCAGTTGTCACAAAACTTTATCTTTTGCTGCATTTAATCTTCTTTACCACTTATTAATAGATTAATGATATAATCATGAAAGCATGAATCAACAACACATGAGCAGAAATACAATCAACACACATAACACTAGGATTTTTACTTGGAAACCTGGTTAAGGGAAAAACCATGGTGGGGGTGAACCCACAAGATTTATTCTCTATTAAAAGAATAGAAAAATGGGAAGGCACTTGCCTTCGGGAACACTACCTAGATCTCACTACTCCAAGAGATTCACTGTCTACAAATTTATTCACATGGTTAACATTGAAAGGTTGAACTAAGAAACAACATCTTCTTCATGACAAGGTTTAGTTCCATTAAAGCTCACAACACCTCTGCTCTACCCCCAAACACTTCTTTGCTACCTCTGCATCTTTGCTCCTCACATCCCACATTTACATGACTTCATTACACTTATTTATACATGACATCGACTTTGGAATGAACATCAAAGTTGGCTTACAATCATCTATCTAGAACATTCTCCAAGATAGGCATTACAAGCAATTACAATCACAAGACTTGACTTAATACAAAATGCTACATACGGACCACTACACTATCAGCCAAACATAGCTGGGACTTAGATCTTCCTCGAACAACATGCCATGCTCCATAGAACTTCTCTTAGATCATCTGCAACATGCACGAAGCATCCGGTCGGCCAAGACTAGAAATAACAGCAACACCCAAGGAGAAATCTTCAACTACGAGCTCAATCCTCAATGTGGACCACCAACACAATTGGCACATGATCCAGAGACATCCACAAGCACAATGAAATCAACAAGAACAACTGCACCACCTCAAATCACCAGAATTACTTGCATCTTCATATGGGAACTTAAGAACACTAACTATCATGATTGTCACACTAGAAAGATTGATTGCAGACCTCCAAACCATGAACCACTTGAGTTGATGATACACACCAACATCCCAAACAAACCTCTAGAATCACAAACCATAATATTCCAATGTGGAGCAATCCAGACCAAATTCCTATCACTCTATTACCTCTGAACAACTGCAAAACCTAGTTCTACTCAGATGGCCATAATTTCACCAATCCTCCATGCGGACCTCTCAAATCTTAGCTGGAGCAAATTCAAACAATCCTCTACAAAACCCTTAAGTACACAGACTTTGATCTTCGTCTCACTGGGAATGCGAAGCAATCTACTTTACTGAACTGCACTGTCTTCATTGTCTTTGACAAAGAGATATGTTGACATCAATGACAACACATCATAAGCACATATTTGCAACACTTTGGTGGTGGCTGGAGGCTATGCAAGTTCAGTAATGTTTCTAGGGATCCAAATCATGCCATGTCCAGTTGCTAAGAAGTAATGGAGAAATGACATAGATGAAGGATAGTATGTTGCAGGGGTCATGCAGATAATGTCTCCATGTTTGTTTGTATGCATTTAGGATTTTCCTCTTATCACATTTGCTAATAAGTTTTTATTGTACATTTGAAAATGTGATAGCATTTTAAATATATGAAAAGTTTTATAATTGTCATTTGTTCTCTCCATTTGAATGCATGTAGTTCATACTAGATAACTAAGTATCTTTGAAGCACAAAAGTTGCAATCTGATACAACATTTGTTTAGATCACTTTTTCTTTGTTTCCTTTCCATTATTTTCTTATCTATTACTTGTGACTTTGTAGCCTAGTTTGATTGGCACCGATCATGTCCCCATTAGACCAATCTCACACCATTTAAAACAAATAAATATTTACTAGTGGTTTGAGGGAAGGACCATCATTTATGTACATCTATACTTGCACAGTTTGTATCAGCTATATAGGGGCTTTGTGACAACCAATTATTCTTGGTTCAGTGATAGTTTTGGGATCAAGATAGCAGGTTGGGTTTGCCTATTCATTGATTTTTAGTTATTCATTTCGATTGAACTCACCTATTAAGGTACACCCATTGAAATATCCCTCTAGAGTTTAGTTGAGATTGAAGCGCAGGGAATGAAACCCACTCTCATAGAGTTGACCTTCAACCCTCCATGTTCTATTGATGGACTAATTATGCATGCATGATGATAGCCTTGGCCTTGTGAGTGTTATTCCATCCTAGGAAGTGGAGTTGTTCTTTTTGGACCCAACATTATCTTTGGTGAGGAATTCATCATTGACTTTCTTGATGACCAATTGAGAATTGTTGATGGGTGTTTTAGCACACAACAATGCAGGTATGATTGCTGGTATCACACCTCTCTCGAAAAAGGTATCCTATCCAAGATAGGACTGTCTCAAAGATAATACAACTAGGTCTTAGTTTGCTTGGAATAACTTTAGTGAAATGTCTAGTTGTGCCAACAAGGGGTCTTACACGAAATGCAGGGTTTATAGAATATGACAGCAGTGTATGCAGAAACCCTATGATACTTTCAACAAATTTGTAACGTAGTGTTGGTCATGATGTTAGTCATTCACAAACATAGAATAAAAGTTACACAACAACCTTTACTCATCTTGAAAGATATGATGAATTCAGAGAATTCATGATCCCAAGTCTCCATTGATTAGGTCTTAATCTACTGACGTTACTCAGTGGTTGATGTGTGTTGCTGTTTTCCATTCAGGGGCCTTACGTGTTTCTGCAAAGTTCATCATCATTATCTTCAAATATCCTGCTCTGGATGTTTGCTCTGCATAAATCTCCAACAATTCTACCTCTGCACTGTGAATTTAGTCAAATAATGTGCCTACAGGCTGATATTTGCATGATTTCTACCATTATTTATGATTCTTTGCATGATATTTTCAATAATACATGCATTTGACTCAAATATGCTAATGATTTTCAGTTGCCTACAGGATTTCAGCATATTTCTCTGTTCTGCTTGTTATTTATCATGATTTGCAGTTATGGTGATGAATTTATGAAATTGAAAAAAGGAAAAGGGTTAAAGAATGAGATTCCCAAAACTACTTGACTTAGATCACTGATCCACATACAAGCTCCCATACATGCAATGGAAAGAAGGAAACTAGAATCATACTTCACCAGGACATTCCACAAATCTGCATGATCTAGTGCAAATCTTCAAAGGAAAAGTTGACAACAACATGTAATGAAATGAAAGCGCTTCCAGTTGAACACAGCATTCACCAGTACATATCCAGAAATCAACAGGAAGATTACGTAAAATTTACAATCAGGATGTAATCTGAAGCTTCATATCCATTCAGTATGCTCAAGAACAGGTACATTTACAGTGATCTGAAGAAAGAACCTTGACATTTCAACAATTCTATCCTCATTAGTCTCAGTAATCCAATCTCCTAATTGATTCTATAGTAATTAGCCTTAATGCGCCAGATGCGTCTGTGTATTCTAATGTATATCCCTCTATTTTTGACAAGCTCTGGCTCTTATATAGAACAAATGCCAAAAAACGGTTACAATGATCCAAGGATCAGGATCCACTCATAATAATCAACGGTCCAGATGAAAAGCATATGTTTCGCCAGTTGGCAAATGTACAGCTGGCACAGAATATTCCAGCATCTTTAACTTGATTCGGTCTCCAGCTGGCAAACAGCATATTTGACAATATCCTCCTCACTTCTGGTTCATGTTGCCTCCATGTGCAACTTTGTAATTATCAGCTTCAGCAGCAGCTCTAACAGCATCATGACTTCCTGTGGAAAATAAACAGACAAACATTAAGTTCATCATCATGTGGATAAACAACAGGAAGTTAAACGTTTTATTAAACACGCCCCAAAAAGTACAATTACAAGCAATCGGGCCTCATACCTGTGGAAAATATGCACTAATTGCAAAAACAGCATCAAAACAATCAGGTCAACCATCGTTGACCAAAAATCAGGCAGTCGGGCTTTCAAATTTCTAATCGCTTCATGTTTTCCTGCCCATTTCCATGTGTATCGGGTTCAAATATGATCATGTATGTCAAAATATACGAGGAATCAATCGCTTTTAACAAATTATTTCAAATCCGACTTTTGCATGCTCTGTTTGTATGTTTCGGGTCATCATCATATTCGCATCGGTGTGACCACATATGATCGGGATGACAAAATTAGACTTGGCCGATGGCAACAATTATACTGACGCCAAAAATCATGATGATGCCCAATTCTATGTCTTCTATCTAGCTGCAGGATATCATGAAATATGATGCTCCTCCCTTCCGAATGCACTGATGAAAAGCACATCAGGATGTTTCGCTTCTGCATATTGGGGAAAGAAAGACATCATCGTCATCATCATGTCGAAGGCAAATAGGAGGATTTGGAATATGATCCTGCTGCTGAGGAAAGGAATATGATGGTGACGCCATCGTCATATTCGGGTTTCATTAAGATGCAAAAGATGACGTCACCGTCATGTTTCGTTAAGATCAGGGGATAAATGTAATATCGGGTCACCTAAGGAAGATGATCGGGTGGTGCATGTAATATGACCCCTTCGCGGCCAAGGTAACCCTCTCGAAAGATCAGGATGATGATGATCATCATCATCATATCCGCACTAGGTGATTTAAAATATGATCCTGCTGAATGTCCAGATGACGTCATCAGGATATCCGGGGCCTTTGTTAATCTTAGAACATGACGTCATCGTCATATTCGCGAACCGGATCATGTTTTGGAAAATATCCTGCCGAAGGAGAAATGATGATGATGTCATCCTGATATTTGCTTCTTCGTTTATCAGGTCGGGATGACGTCATCAGGATATTTGCAAAAGGTTATATTTCTTGGCAGGAGGACATTACGAAATGTCGGGTAGACAAACAAGATCATGATGATCTTGACAACATGACTTAGGAATGGAATATCACCCTCCCTTTGAAAGATACGGTGATCATCATGATTGTGCAAAAGGAGATCAGGAGGATATGAAATATGATCCTGCTTTGAAAGATCAGGATGATGATGATCACCAGGACTTTGACGTGCGCATGCAAATTATGCAGATGGTGGATTTTCTAAGTAGGGTGATATTATAATATCAGCATGATATTATAATATCGGGTGATGTTAAAATATCATGATGCTCGCGATGTGCCCAAGGTCATTTGACGGGTAAAACACACTATCACTTAAGATTGACGTCCGGATATTGGGACTGCATGATTTTTTATCGGGTGATAGACCAAGATCATGATGATGACCTTTCGCGATACAAAGGACCGCTCGACGGGGAAAACTTACTATGACTTAAAGTTGACGTCCGGATATTTCGACCTCAGGATATTATCGGGGGTGTTTCAAATATGATGATGATGTTCTTCATACAGCAAAACTGAGTTTATAAAATATGACCCTCTTCTTGCGAATATCAGGTTTGACCAAAACTTTGACTGTGCATAACTCTCTCATATGGACGAATTTTCAAGTGATGTAAAAGGCAAACCTGCATGGAATTTCAAGCTCTTTCTAACTATGAGGTCATAGAAACAAAATATGAACTTTGACAAACTAACCTCATGATGATGACCAACCTCATCCTGACCTTCCTGATGATGATGCACCTGTCCTATTTTACCAAACCGCCAGAAAGCAGACAACACAAGCCAAGCCAAAAGTTGGGTCCCTGTTTTGCCAAGTCAAAATGGGGCGTGTTGTGTAACTACACAACAACTTGCCACCAAAGAAAATAAACAAATTCCAATGATTCAAGTGAAGTGATCACATTTATCTATAGTGTTCTAATTATGTCTATGTGTCAGCATCATAATCCTTTGAATGATAAAATTTCATTATGGTGATAAAGCTAACAAAGGATCAGGTGTGTGCATATGATTAATTATCCTCATCTTGAAAGTAAGTTGAAAACATAAGTAACTGGTGTTAAACTACATAGTTGGAGATCATCCCTCATAGCCAACCTGGATAGAGCCTTGCTGCCAGCAGGCGTCTATAGCCCCGGCAAGGTTATCTATACAATCTCCCTAAGTAGAGCCCCACTGCCAGCAGGCGTCCATAGCCCCGGTAGAGTTACTTAGATGGCCTAATTTTATTTCTTTTCTGATTTTCCCTTAAAAATTTATATTTGATATCATCATGTCAGCTCATTTGTACAAGGTGTAGTCACTTGCAGCTTTAGGTTGGAGATTGCATTGGTAGCAAGGGAGTCCCTTTAGATTTTTCACTTAACACCTATACTCATATCTTCAACAAACCCAAGGCTGTTAGGTGTTTCATTGTGATGGATTCACTTTGACCAAGAAAAAGCACCCTGATGAAAAGACATCATAAACCTGATCATGAACACTTCTTAGAATGAATCATAACCTATATTTAAATGTGATCTCATCACTTGAATCCTAACAATTTAGTTATTTTCTTAGGGTGATGAAGTGCATCATCCTGACTTACCAGAACAAGGTCCCAACCAACAAAACAACAACAACAACAAGCAAACTGTACAAACAACTATACAAATATACAATATGATACATATGACTGTCATGAAGTCATTCAGGCCTGGAAATAATGTTTGAGGAATTGTCCATTGACTGGCAACGAGACATCCTCACCTGTCAGGTTCTTAAGCCTATAAGTGCTATCTCCTAAAATTTCAGAAATCTGAAAGGGACCTATCCATAATCTATCAAACTTACCATGATCACCTTTCTTTTCATGGGCTTTATCCCACATTAGGACTAAATCAAATATCCTGAAAGCTTTAATTCTGGCTCTCTTGTCAAACCAGCGTTTGACAACAGCCTGATGTTTTGCAAATTGGTCAATCGCTTGACTTCGTTTTTCTTCCAGATGCATCAACTGAAGCAACCTGACTTCCTTTTTATTATCTATGCCTAGATATTCTTGGGCAAACTGCAGAGTAGGAATTTTCAAGTTTACAGGGAGGATAGGATCTACCCCATATACTAGTTGGAAGGGTAAGTTTCCTAATGCAATTTTCATTCTAGTTCTGTCTACCCATAAGGCATATTTCAGAAATGAGTTCCATTCCCTGGGATTTTTCTCTATCAATTTTCTTATGATACTCAGTAAATTCTTGTTGGTGGATTTTGCTAATCCATTTCCCTGGGGATAGTAGTTGGATGAGAACTTAAGTATGATCCCATGATCAAAAGCCCAACTTGACAATTTGGTGGAAATGAAGGCAGAACCATTATCACTTACCAATGCATAAGGAATTCCATACCTGGTGACAATGTTGCTTTCCAAAAATTTAATGACATCATCAGCAGTACAAGTTTTGCTGCTGATAGCCTCAGTCCATCTGGTACAATAATCAGTAATCGTTAGGACATACCTCTAGCCTGAGGAAGACGGAGGATTGATCGGTCCTATGAAATCCATGCCCCACTGTGCAAATGGGCGCTCTTCCATCACTGGCTGCAACGGTTGTGCAACATATTTTTCTCTGTTGGCAGCAACCTGGCAAACATGACAACATTTAACATGATCAGCCGTGTCTTTAAAAATTGTAGGCCAGTAATATCCTGCTCTGAGGATTGCATGTGTTGTGGCTAATGCTGATCTGTGTGCAGTACCAAACTTGTCATGTAACTCTGTTAAAACTTTATTTGCTTCTGGTTTCTCTAAGCATCTCAGGTATATTCCTTCATAATTCTTCTTGAACAAGGTTCCTCCCTTCATCATATACTTCTGGGATCTTATCTTTAAGGCTCTTCTCTGTGAGGCTTGCATTCCTGAAGGACATCTTCCCGTGATCAGGATGTGCCTGATGTCTGAATACCATTCCCTATTGTCTTTCTCATTGATCACATACTGCTGACTGATGATGTTTGGATCAGTTTCAGATATCATCTGGCTCAGAGCTTGTCCTCTTACTAGCTTCATTGGTGTGATCTCCATGTCATATTCTTGTAATACAGTAATCCATTTGGCCCTTTTTTCACCAGGTTCACTCTGCATCAGCAGCATCTTTACTGCTGCATCTGGTACCACAGCAATCACTTTGCTTCTCAGTATATAATGTCTGAACTTTTTTACTGCTCTGACTAATGCAAGTGCCTGTCTTTCAACATCTACATATCTCAACTCAGCATCCCTGAAAGGACAACTCATGAAAGCAATTGGTTTCTCTTCTTTCTCTTCATTTCTTTGAGTTAACACTGCTGCAGAAGTATGTTCTGAGGCAAATGAGTAGATGTAGAAATCTCTTGTATAATCTGGACTAATGAGGACAGGAGCATCTGAAATGGCCTTCTTTATATCTTCAAAGGCAGCCTTGGCTTCTGGTGTCCACTCAATTTGTGCATCTTTTTTCAACATGGCATTTAGTGGTCTGACAATTTCAGCAAAGCCTGTGATGAACTTTCTCACAAAATTTATCTTACCAAAATAAGATTTAAGTTCCTTTTTGCTTCCTGGAAGTTGTAACTTCATAATAGATTCCACCCTGTCAGGATCAATGATAATTCCATCTTCTGTGATCAGGTGGCCTAGTAATTTTCCTGTTGTGACTCCAAATATGCACTTCTTAGGATTCAAAGATATTCCATATTCTTCACATTTCTTCAGTACACTTCTGAGGTCAGCAACATGATCTCCTCTTTCCTTGGAGAATACTGTTAGGTCATCCATGTAGATGACTATACATTTTCCTACTAAGCCTCTGAAGGCTATGTCCATTGCTCGCTGGAATGTAGCTCCAGCATTTATAAGTCCAAATGGCATACGTCTATATGCAAATATACCCCACTTTGTGGTGAAGGCAGTTTTTAATCTGTCAATTTTATCAACCATCACTTGGTTGTATCCTGAAAAACCATCCAAGAAGGACATCATCTTGGCTCCATTCACAATTTGTAGAACTTCATCCAAAGAGGGCAAAGGATAATTATCCTTCTCTGATGCTCTGTTCAGGTTCCTAAAATCTACACATAATCTGATGTCTCCATTCTTCTTTCTGACTGGCACAAGATTCGCCACCCAAGTGGAGTGCCTTACAGGAAATATTATCCGGGCATTTAACAATTTCTTGACTTCTTCAAGGATGATTGGTTCAAGCAGAGCATTGACTGGCCTCTGCTTCTGTCTGAAAGGTTTTGCATCTGGCTTGAGAGGTATAGTATGAGTTATGACAGAAGTGTCATATGTCTTTAGCTCATCATAAGTCCATGCAATTACATGTATGTAATCCTTAAGGGCCTGAGTTATTCCTTCTAACTCTTCTGGTGTACAAACCTTACCCAATAAGACATTTCTCTTGTCATCAGCTTGTCCAATATTCACCTGTGAATATTGACCTCCGTCTGCCTTAGGCAGATCTTTATGTTTAAGCATATTATCTAAATCAAAGGCTCTTTCTAATTCAATCATACCTTTGGGAATTCTGTTGCTAGGCAACTCTAATATCTCATCTTCTTCCCAGACATGATCTTCCATATCATTCTCATCTATAATCTGAGCTTCAAATATGTCTCTGTTTGATATGAAGTACAGGATGTGCTGATCATCATCAAACACTTGGAGATTAGTCACATTGTCAGGTACTGAAGGTACTGACACCAATTCTACTGAAAATCTCTTCAGACCAGATATAGACAGCGGTTCCAACGTACTGGCGGCCTGGGCAAGTGCATCTGCCCTCTGGTTCTGTTCTCTTGGTACGTGAACGATATTAAAGGCATCAAAGTCTTCAATCAGGTCCCACACACGATGCCTGTAATTTGATAGCTTTCTGTAATTACAAGAGTAAATTCCTCTTACTTGTCTCACAATCAGTTCTGAATCTCCAAAGACATGCAAGATCTTCACTTTCTTCTTATGGGCAAACAACATTCCATGAATCAGAGCTTCATACTCTGCGACATTACTGGTGCAGGGGAACTGTAGTCTGTAAGCTGCTAAGTAGGATTTCCCTGATGGATCAATAAGGTCAATTCCTACCCCAGCACCTTGCTTGGATTTGGATCCATCAAACCTCAGGATCCAAGGCTTATCTTCAGCAGGACATTTGTCTTCAGCAGGATATTTACTTGAACTTCCTTTCTTCTTTGCAGCTCTGGCTGCTGCTCCGCCTGATATCCACTTTAACTTGGGGATGTCATCCTCAAGTTTCTTCTTTCCTTTATTTGATGAGCCTGATGGCTTTTCTGTTTTCTCTTCCATCTCAGCAGGAGGATGATGTTCAGCACATACAGCTGCATCCTTCTTCAAAATATGTAAGCATAGTGAGCAAGTTGTTTCTGAGTGAGGTACCTCATGCAGCCTACACCAACCTCTAATTAAAACCTCCTGAGGAGATTTACGCTGTTGTGTCATCTTTTCTATTTCTTTTACCAGAAATTCTTCGAACTTCGTCAGGTCACTGCCTTTATCTTCATCAGACAACTCATAATCTAATTCCATGAAGCAATCACTACCAGGAGTGATCTTTTCTTTTCTCATATCATTTATCGGATCCGACACCAGGACCTCTTCTATTTTCCGGATATGATCTTCATCAGGATCCGTCGGTGCCTCTGCTCCTGCAGAAGACAAATAAGAATTAATATCATCATCATCATCAGACATAGCACTCACCTCGGAATATGATGATGATGCTTCACTATACGTTTGCTCCAGTATCATCATGTCTAAGCATGGTTCACACGTCTTTTCTGAATGTGCTTCGCCATGTAATCTGCACCATCCATCAATCAAAATATCATTAGCAGATATATTCAATAATTGGCAACGTTTTACCTGAGTAGATAAATGCATCTCAAAATCTCTGAAGCGATCTATTTCATTCTCATTATCTGGATTATTATCAAACTCCAGACTCGGCATGTCCTCATGATAATCATCATCATGATGATGATGAACATCCAGCATCAGGATCTCCTCTATTTTAACAGTCTGTGGCCTAATGTGATAAACTCCAGGTTCTACGTTTACATACATGATCTCATTTGTTTTGTTATATTCCGTGATCATATGTCTCATCCTAGGCTCAGCATCAATCCTGATCTGATTAGGTATACCTTTCCATGGTAACCACATGTGACTGAAGTCTGTGGACATATATCCGTTAAGCGTTTTAGACCAATCTCGGCTAAGCAACATCCCATATGTATCAGGTATGTCCACTACCTGAATGTCAATGTAATACTGGATCTGAGGATCAGATGCTAGCTGCATGTGAATGTGAGTGAGTTATCCCACTACACTTACTTCTGTCTTGTCCAGTTGAGTGACCTTCTTTAAGGATTTAGCAGGATGCAGTCCTAATGCGTTGCATATTGACAAAGGCATAACATTCGTTGAGGCTCCTGAATCAACTAAACAGTTGTGCAAGTTCTTGCTGAACATTCTTATGGTGAGGAGAAACGGAGGTGATTCAGTTTTATCTCTATACAAGGTCATGTGGGAGGTTTCAGCAGCTTGGACTGTAGCTGACACTTTGGTCTTGATAAAGTTATCTTTAGCAGCATGATCTTTGCCATTGGAGTGACTTGAAAGATGATTATCCTCTTTAGGAGCAGCATCATCTAGTGACTTCATGAATGCCCTTTTGATGGCAGGAGTTTTCAGTAACTCAGATAGGGACAGGCTGATCTTGATTTTCTTCATTTCATCAGCCAAATAGCTAACTAACTTGTCAGACTCCTGAGGTGCATTTATGACTTTTGTTACTGTGTTTTGAGGAGACAAGTATTAAGCATTCACCTTAGGGAATCCAGGGTTATTGCTAGCCTTAGGATCAGGAGGTGTGTTGAAGTTGTTTTGAGGTAGAGATGATGTCAATGGACCAGCAGGTCTGTTGGCATTGCTCCTCAGGTTATAATTGTGCTTACCAGGATATTGTTGCTGGTATGCATGTACTTCCTCATGCTCTCTTGCAGGTTCATTTTCATCCTCAAAGGGGAAGACATAGTTTGTTTCAAAGGTTAAGGCAGATTCTTCACATGTCTGATTATAATCCTGATGAGGTTGATTTGTGTACGTTTCTAACACAAAAGCTGAGTCATATCCACAAGGAACTATTTCATTTCCTTCTACCTGAGGTGGATTTCTAGAAGTATTAGACACTTCAGTCTGAAAGATGCTGGCAGCAATCCTAAATTGTGGACAATCTAATTCTGCATGTGCATTTGTATTGTGAATCCTGCACCAATTGGTAAGGGCTGCTTCAGCAAGATTGACTCTAGTAGTCTGTTTGGCTTCACCAGGAGGCTGATTGTCTAGGGGTGATGGTAATGAACCATTATTTGGCCTGGAGTTCCACACTCTGGGCTGTCTAGGAGGATTATTATTGTTTCCACCATTATTGTTGAAGTTATTGTTGTTATATCCTCTGTCAGGGTAGTTTGGTCTGTCATTGGAATAACTCCTATTCTGACCCGACTGCGAATAAAACCCTTGATTTCTCAAATGTGTTACTTCTGTGGTGAGTTTTCTGAGTTGAGCAGAAATTTCTTTGATTTCCTCCTTCTCCTCTTGAGCTTTGGCCACTACATTTTCAGTCTGAGGCTTGAAAAAGGAAGATCCATGGTTATTGTTGGATAGATCTGTACCCTGAGGTGTCTGAGCATGTGCAGGATATTGTGCCAATTGGCTATTTCCATTAGGAGGAGGCATAATACTCAATGGAGGTACTTGCAAAGGTGCAGGCATGACTGCTAGGGGTATCAATGATCCATTTGGATATTGTGCAGGATATTGTGAAGGATAAGCTGCAGGATATTGTGCTGGATATTGTGATTGCATGCCAGGCAAAGCAGGGAATGCTATATTTGGAGTAGGAGCAGGTATCAACTGCTGATTTACCTTGATAGCTTCTTGAAAAGCTCCTGTCAATGTAGTGATCTCAGGATGTGTTCTCCTGATGAACATGGAAGTTAATGGATCCAGGGCTGAATAATAGATACTCCTAGCAGCAGCATCAGTCACCACATATGGGGCAACTAGCTTGGACAACATTTTCTAGAACCTAGCATTGAAATTAGCAATAGGCTCATTCTCAAATCTTTTGATTGTGGCAAACATGTGGTAATTCATGGATGGATCAATAGGGATTTTGAACCTGTCAACAAAGGCTTTCTCTAAGACAGCCCACGAACTGACAGAAGCTTGGCCAAGACTGATGAACCAATTATAAGCCTCTTCCCCTAGGGAAAAAGGAAATAATCTGCACACCACGTCATGATGTTCTATTCTGGCTCTGCAGCACGCTTCTTTAAATGTCCTGATATGATCATCAACATCTTGATAAGGATGATACCTTGGGCAAAGTTTGTCCGGATTCTTTGGTAACTCATGATATGCAGTAAAAGTCAAGGGTGACTCCGCTGCAAAGAACGACATTACAGCCTGAGGGGGCTAAACTGGTGGTGCAGTTGGCTGAGGTTGAACTAAAGGTATACCTTGGGTTTGAACAGGAGGTGTCGCGGATATACCGGAAGGTATTTGCAAACCGACAGGGGTTATAGGAGGAGGTCCCGGTGAAGTTCTGGACGTACTAGACCCTGGAGTATGGTGAATGTCCACAGTCCTAGGTCTGAAACCTCTAACAGGCAATTCTTCAAAAACTTCACTAGGTCTAGACCTGGTATTTATCCTGTAAGCCAGGATTTCTCGATTTGGAGGCAAATTGGCTGAAACTTTGCAAATATTGGCTGGATTCCACCGGATGAGGTGATATTTGCGGTTAAACAGTAAATCAGACTGGATATTTACGAAATATTTGCGAAGATACTGCAAATATGACGGGATATTGGGATATCCTGACCCGCAGCACAAGATCTTAAGTGTTTAAGGCTCAAATTCTCAAAGCTTGAACAAATTTACGCATCTGTAGCCGATATTAATGAATTTAGAGAGATCTACTGTAAAGCTTGCAGTATTTATGTGAGATCTGGAAATCTTTACATAGAATGTGCATATACAATCTTGTCACAGCAAATATTTACGAAATTTACTGAAATTCACGAGTGATCTGAGGATACCTTACTCTTATACGTCATCAAACCTGAAAATACTGATGATGTTGCGTGATCTTCCGGTCGCAGCCCTCCTTCTAGCGCCAATTTATGTTGGTCATGATGTTAGTCATTCACAAACATAGAATAAAAGTTACACAACAACCTTTACTCATCTTGAAAGATACGATGAATTCAGAGAATTCATGATCCCAAGTCTCCGTTGATTAGGTCTTAATCTACTGACGTTACTCAGTGGTTGATGTGTGTTGCTGTTTTCCATTCAGGGGCCTTACGTGTTTCTACAAAGTTCATCATCATTATCTTCAAATATCCTGCTCTGGATGTTTGCTCTGCATAAATCTCCAACAATTCTACCTCTGCACTGTGAATTTAGTCAAATAATGTGCCTACAGGCTGATATTTGCATGATTTCTACCATTATTTATGATTCTTTGCATGATATTTTCAATAATACATGCATTTGACTCAAATATGCTAATGATTTTCAGTTGCCTACGGGATTTCAGCATATTTCTCTGTTCTGCTTGTTATTTATCATGATTTGTAGTTATGGTGATGAATTTATGAAATTGAAAAAAGGAAAAGGGTTAAAGAATGAGATTCCCAAAACTACTTGACTTAGATCACTGATCCACATACAAGCTCCCATACATGCAATGGAAAGAAGGAAACTAGAATCATACTTCACCAGGACATTCCACAAATCTGCATGATCTAGTGCAAATCTTCAAAGGAAAAGTTGACAACAACATGTAATGAAATGAAAGCGCTTCCAGTTGAACACAGCATTCACCAGTACATATCCAGAAATCAACAGGAAGATTACGTAAAATTTACAATCAGGATGTAATCTGAAGTTTCATATCCATTCAGTATGCTCAAGAACAGGTACATTTACATTGATCTGAAGAAAGAACCTTGACATTTCAACAATTCTATCCTCATTAGTCTTAGTAATCCGATCTCCTAATTGATTCTACAGTAATTAGCCTTAATGCGCCAGATGCGTCTGTGTATTCTAATGTATATCCCTCTATTTTTGACAAGCTCTGGCTCTTATATAGAACAAATGCCAGAAAATGGTTACAATGATCCAAGGATCAGGATCCACTCATAATAATCAACGGTCCAGATGAAAAGCATATGTTTCGCCAGTTGGCAAATGTACAGCTGGCACAGAATATTCCAGCATCTTTAACTTGATTCGGTCTCCAGCTGGCAAACATCATATTTGACAATATCCTCCTCACTTCTGGTTCATGTTGCCTCCATGTGCAACTTTGTAATTATCAGCTTCAGCAGCAGCTCTAACAGCATCATGACTTCCTGTGGAAAATAAACAGACAAACATTAAGTTCATCATCATGTGGATAAACAACAGGAAGTTAAACGTTTTATTAAACACGCCCCAAAAAGTACAATTACAAGCAATCGGGCCTCATACCTGTGGAAAATATGCACTAAATGCAAAAACAGCATCAAAACAATCAGGTCAACCATCGTTGACCAAAAATCAGGCAGTCGGGCTTTCAAATTTCTAATCGCTTCATGTTTTCCCGCCCATTTCCATGTGTATCGGGTTCAAATACGATCATGTATGTCAAAATATATGAGGAATCAATCGCTTTTAACAAATTATTTCAAATCCGGCTTTTGCATGCTCTGTTTGTATGTTTCGGGTCATCATCATATTCGCATCGGTGTGACCACATATGATCGGGATGACAAAATTAGACTTGGCCGATGGAAACAATTATACCGACGCCAAAAATCATGATGATGCCCAATTCTATGTCTTCTATCTAGCTGCAGGATATCATGAAATATGATGCTCCTCCCTTCCGAATGCACTGATGAAAAGCACATCAGGATGTTTCACTTCTGCATATTGGGGAAAGAAAGACATCATCGTCATCATCATGTCGAAGGCAAATAGGAGGATTTGGAATATGATCCTGCTGCTGAGGAAAGGAATATGATGGTGACGTCATCGTCATATTCGGGTTTCATTAAGATGCAAAAGATGACGTCATCGTCATGTTTCGTTAAGATCAGGGGATAAATGTAATATCGGGTCACCTAAGGAAGATGATCGGGCGGTGCATGTAATATGACCCCTTCGCGGCCAAGGTAACCCTCTCGAAAGATCAGGATGATGATGATCATCATCATCATATCCGCACTAGGTGATTTAAAATATGATCCTGCTGAATGTCCAGATGACGTCATCAGGATATCCGGGGCCTTTGTTAATCTTAGAACATGACATCATCGTCATATTCGCGAATCGGATCATGTTTTGGAAAATATCCTGCCGAAGGAGAAATGATGATGATGTCATCCTGATATTTGCTTCTTCGTTTATCAGGTCGGGATGACGTCATCAGGATATTTGCAAAAGGTTATATTTCTCGGCAGGAGGACATTACGAAATGTCGGGTAGACAAACAAGATCATGATGATCTTGACAACATGACTTAGGAATGGAATATCACCCTCCCTTTGAAAGATACGGTGATCATCATGATTGTGCAAAAGGAGATCAGGAGGATATGAAATATGATCCTGCTTTGAAAGATCAGGATGATGATGATCACCAGGACTTTGACGTGCGCATGCAAATTATGCAGATGGTGGATTTTCTAAGTAGGGTGATATTATAATATCAGCATGATATTATAATATCGGGTGATGTTAAAATATCACGATGCTCACGATGTGCCCAAGGTCATTTGACGGGTAAAACACACTATCACTTAAGATTGACGTCCGGATATTGGGACTGCATGATTTTTTATCGGGTGATAGACCAAGATCATGATGATGACCTTTCGCGATACAAAGGACCGCTTGACGGGGAAAACTTACTATGACTTAAAGTTGACGTCCGGATATTTCGACCTCAGGATATTATCGGGGGCGTTTCAAATATGATGATGATGTTCTTCATACAACAAAACTGAGTTTATAAAATATGACCCTCTTCTTGCGAATATCAGGTTTGACCAAAACTTTGACTGTGCATAACTCTCTCATATGGACGAATTTTCAGGTGATGTAAAAGGCAAACCTGCATGGAATTTCAAGCTCTTTCTAACTATGAGGTCATAGAAACAAAATATGAACTTTGACAAACTAACCTCATGATGATGACCAACCTCATCCTGACCTTCCTGATGATGATACACCTGTCCTATTTTACCAAACCGCCAGAAAGCAGACAACACAAGCCAAGCCAAAAGTTGGGTCCCTGTTTTGCCAAGTCAAAATGGGGCGTGTTGTGTAACTACACAACACGTAGATGCTACTTATAACCTAACCTAACAAAATTGATGTAAATAAAATGCAAAAGGAAAAGGAGAGAGAGAAGGCATAAGAGATCCTAAGTGACAGTCACAATGGGTAAAATGCTGCAGATAGACAAATACTTTCAATAAACCATTCCCTGTTTCACCAGGATAGGAAACCCATAATGTTGCAAGAAATGATGCAATCTTCAAAGGATCCTTATGATTTTCAAATTGCATTCACTCATTAAACACCCGGACAATGGTGCAGCTTAACTAGTGGAATGCAACTGAACTATATTCAATAACAGGGCCCAGGCTAACTATACACAACAACTTACCATCGGCAAGCACTAATAGTATGGACCAAAGCATTCATCAAATATCTTAACATTTACACATCATTGCAAAAGCACAACTAATTAAATTCATATTGATATGAACCATGAAAACTAAAGAGGATAACACAAGAACACAAATTCCCAACAACCTGCAAAACTTGCTTTGTATTGATCACAATTTGGCAGAGTCTCAGTAATTCACTATCAAATATTACTTGAAAATGAGAGAAAATAATGGCCCTTTTATAGATAAGGCACCATACTGAGTTTTTCAATGGACGGTGGAGATAAACTCGACACCAACGGTGCAGATTACATGGCATTTGATGAGATACATCAGTTAGTTACATTTTTAGATTTGCATTTGTCCTCTAGAAAAAAGACAAAATATAGCTTGCAAATACATTAAATCTAGACAAAATGGATACCCATTTCGTTGTACATGATGAAAAGTCAATTTTCAAGGCCTAATGAAGCCAAAATAGAGTCACATGATGCTTGAAAACTTGAGCTGATGTGAATTCATGGGATTCCAAGTGTTGAGTGGACCAAGGGGAGTATGTGGCACATTCTTCGATGAAGACATATCCAATTGGATGCTTGTTGGATCATTATTGCATGACTGGACTATTGGGACATCTATGAACAAGTATGAACATGTCTTGGACATTGGACTGGATCTGCAGGAACTCTATGTGTTCATCCTTCCAAGACGGCTCCAATTAGCTCCAACAAGCTCCTTTGTGCTCTTAGACCTACAATCAACAAGACCAAGCATCAATCTCATCATAAACAAGTCATTTTCCATCAATTTGGATCAAAACATGTCCATTTGCAGTCATGGATCAGTCAAAAATAGCCTATTGTCAATGTCACTTTCTCTATGAACAACCTCTTAAATCCAGTGATTTTCACATGATTTTCTACATTTTTTGCCATTTTCAAGTACCCATTTGGCCTATATATTGATCTAGGAAGTTTTTCTAGCCTTTTTCTATAAAAAATGAGATTTTTGGGGGTCATGGACTTTTCATGTGTAGTAGCATTAATTATCGTAAAACGTGCCCAAAATCCACACAAACTTGGTAAAATGTTCATCATGATGTGACAAATAGATATGCAATTCAAATCCATCAAGAAAATCTAAGTTGTGCCTTGAAAAACTCAATTTTTGGGCCAAAATGCCAAAAAGCACGGGTTTTGGGTGTCACGGACTAAAAGTCGGTGGAGGTCAAATTTAGCACAAGTCCGTGAGGTGCAATTCTAGCGCAAAATGGTTTTGGCGCTAATTTGGAGTCCAACTGACCTTAGCGTGGATTTTAGGTCCAACCAACTAAAGTCAGTGAAGGCCGTTTTCAGCACAGGTCCGTGAGGCCTATTTTTAGCACAAAGTTTATTAGTGGGCTTTTTCAAAGTGACCAACCTGCACGAGTTTTAGCACCGACCGACCTGTGCGACTTAAGTCGGTGGAAGGCCATTTTAGCGCAAGTCGGTAGAAGGCAATTTTAGCACTTTTCTTTGAAAATGTCTCGGCAGGGATTTTTGGTCTGACTAACTTAGCGATGGCTTGGAGGGAGGGAGGTCGAAGGTGAATTAGCGCAAAAGTCAGTAGAAAGCATTTTTAGCTCAAAGGTCAGTAGGAGGTGTTTTTAGCGCTACATTTGGAAATGTCCAGGGTGAAAGTATATTTAAAAATATATTGAATTTCTTATACTTTAAATATTTTTAAACATACTTTCAGAATGTTTGAGATAGGTTCCAGATCCATAGGATTTCATATGCAGATTCTAGAATTTTGTGGTTCCACCAGATCTTAGACTTAGTCATTTTTAAGGATTTTCAGGGTTTTAGACTTAGCCAAATTAGGGCTTCAAGAATATGTATCAAGGTGAAAGCATATGTATCCCTTAGTGAAATCTAATGGAATTTGACACGATTTTGCAACTGTAAGATTTGGAAACTAAGAATTTCAACATGACACATCCTGCAAAAGCAATCTCCAGGAAAAAATCCAGTGACATAGGATTTATGAGCAAAGTGCAGTAACACCCAATTTTAGCGCAAAAGGCAACAAATGGCAATCTTTTAAGCACAAGACCACTCAAGACACTTCCAAATCAATCGTGAAAGACATCAACTGACTCCGCACATGCAAAATACTCAAATCTAGAACAAATCCTGCACTCTAAGCACAAATTCACTTTCTCATCATCATAAGCAAGAGAGGTCGAGACTCCAAGCAGAAGAAAAAGAGGGGGTCTCCATTTGGCAAAATGGGGCGTGTGCGCAAGGCACAACAAGAATCACTAAAGATTTTTAGACACTAAATGTTTCACTAAGTGGCGACTTTCAATCCGAAGATGAGAGCCTTGTATTATGTAATATTGTTTGTGCATGGAAAGCCATTTTTGAATGCTTTGGGTATGAGGTCACCTTGAGGTGTGATGAATAAGATGCCTTATCTTGACCCATGGGTGGTTAATGAGCCATCGAAGTATAAAGTTCACGCTTTTTATTCCCCAATACTCATAATTGACTTGTCACTTGGGAAATCAAACTCCAAGGGTTGATTGTCTTAGATTGGTTCTTTTTCCAATTAGTCTACTATGACTTTCCCTCAAATTTATTTATGATTCACTTACTCAATGTCAAACTTATTGAGTAACATGACCCACTTTGTCATCCTGCCTATAAGGGTTACATTAGATAACAAATAATTGAGTGGATCGACCTTAGCAATAAGATGAGTAGTGGCATTGAGCATGTATTACCTAAGCTTCTGTGAGGTGGACACAATTGGAGACAATAAAATGATAAGAAGAAAATACATAAAGATAATGCAATAAACACAACCTTTCACCTCAAATCATCCTTTCTCTTTTGATAGAGCAAAAGTAGAGTGCACCCTAGCTCCACTTGATATGCTCATGATATTGATATGTTGATTGGTCACACCAACAACATAACTTCACATTCTAGTGTGATATCAAAATGCCTTGGTTGATGTTTGATTTATAGATTTTTGGATGATAGGATGGATGACTAGGATTAAGAGGTGTGATGGATAGTTAGGATTTGATGAAACAACATTAGGGCAAGGATGGAGGCTTCTAGGGCATATCCTTATGTGAACGATTGAGATTTAGAGATGTATGAAATGAATGGTTGAGATGTAAAGCTAGTTTGACTTGTGTGCCTCTCATTTATTATTTGTGGCAAGGGGATGAGGATGAGGAAAAATAGAAAATAATTAAATTATTTAATTAATTATTGGAGAAGGATGAGGTGGGAGGATAAATTAATTAAATAAATAAGATTTATTTAATTAATTTGACTAGAGGGAAAAATGGACTAAATTAATTAAATAAATATAATTTATTTAATTAATTGGCTAATAGAACGGGGAATGATAAAGGGGACTCCTAAGATGAATGATGTTGATAGGTGTCGAAAGTGGGGTTAGGAGATGTTGTAAGATGATGTCTAGGATGTGATCAATTTTAGGTGTCTATAACAACTACTAAACATGCCTCCTCAATGAGAGTATAATTGACTTCAGATCCTACCAGCATGTGACTGATATGGTAAATGGCCCTTTCATGCCCTTGGTCATCAGGTTGTGCTAGGAGAGCATTGAGGATGTGTTGTGTAACTAAAATGTAGAGTAATAAGGGATTATCAAGAATAGGTGCCACAAGGACTAGTGGGTTAGTGAGATATTGCTTGATTCGATTGAATGATCTCTAGCATGTCTCATTTGTAATGTCCCATTTTTAATTTTTAATTTTTCTTTAAGTATAATAAAATCTGATTTGCAATTATAGTAGCACAATTAATTATAAATATGATATCAACTTCAGAAATTATAGTTTTAACAATTTATTTTAATTTAGATATAATATTTAGAATATGTTTAAGGAAAGATGGAGCTTATCCTTTGCATCTACTATTATTATCCCAAATCTACAAAGATCTATCTACTAAAATACCTTTGAAATGTCTCCAAATTAGCTTGAATCAGGGGTTTTCGTCCACTAACTCAACAATTAAAATTAGTGGGTTTTTATCCTCTAATTTCATACCTCGATGGGTTTCATCCTCAGGTTGATGAACCAAAGTCCAATTCTCCAACAAGGAGAAGAAATTAAAAAATATAATTGTTCATCAATGTATGCCGCCTCCTTGCTTGGCCTCTCTTAAATAGACTTTTCCCCAAAAGACATAACTTTTTGGATTTCCTTCATGACCCTCATTTGAGAGGAATTATTATTTAAAATAAACCTTGATATTTTAATTTATAATTTATAATTTTATATTTACATTATATTTTATATTTTGATATTTTAATTTATTAGTATTCATTTCAAAAAGGGGACATTACATCATCCCATTGGGAATCTAACATTTATTGAACAAATGAGAATAGGGTTGGCACTTATTTGCAAGTTGGGCGATCAACTTTGAATGGATTAGATCTTGCTTTGAAGACAATGCAACTATTTGAGGCTCTATGGGGGTGGCATCTCTATGATGGATTTAACGTTATCACGGTCCACCTTAATGTCACATCTGGAAATAATGAAACCCAACAATTTGCCTAAAGTAACACTGAAAACATATTTCTTAGGATTAAATTGGACCTTGTATTTCATGAGTCTTTGAAATATGCAATGTAGGATAGCTGGATGATTTGCTTTGAGCTTTGATTTCCTAAGGATATCATCCATGTAGTCCTCGACTCTATTGTGCAGCATATCATGGAAGATGACTATCACAGCCCAATGGTAGGTTGATCTAAAATTCTTTAGTTTGAAAAGCATGACCTTGTAGCAAAAATTGCCACATGGTGTGATAAATGTTATCTTATATTGATCTTCAAGTGGTGACATCGTCGTAGACCTCACAGTTGGACATGAAATGTTGTCACTCATGAAATGTTCCACACCATTATAGGGAAATTTGAGGCACTTATGGTAGGTGGACGAGATGACCCTCATGACATGAATCCATGGGTGGCCTGGAAGGATGTTGTACAAAAAGTCCAAGTCTATGACATGACAAGGTTTTTTGCAATATGACCCTGCCTCTAGAGGAAGGTGAATAGTCCCAACTAACTCTTGCTTCACATTGGTGTATGCTTTTGATGGTGACAATTTGTAGATGCAAACCCTCTGCCGAGTAACCAAGTTGTTGCACTAATTTGAATGTGCAAATATTTAGGCTTGACCCATTATCTATGAGCACTCTTTTTAATTTTTATTTGGATATGATAGTTTTGATGTGAAGGGATTGGTTGTGTGAAGGGTTAATTGGAGGCATATTGATAGGGTTGAAGGTTAGGCAATGGTCAATGGAAAGGTGGCTAATGAGGGCTTGAAAGTGTGAAAGGTCAATCTTGTTGGGTACTCATGATTCTTGAAGAACATAGTTCAATACAACCATGTGAGTGGGGGATGTCCCAAGGAGGTCCAAAATTGATATTTGGGTGGGCATCCACTCAATCTGGTCAATTAGATTGTATTGCTTTTGTGGATTGGCCAGAGGAGGGCCTTGGATGGTGACTCTACTGCATCTTGTGGTAATGGCATAGTTGAAGGGTTTAATTTTAATTGTGTGAACCTATTGAGGGAATTGCCTAATGTTACCAACGATAGAATCATAGCTGTGGGGGGTTTTATGGTAATGGATGTTGTTGACACAAGAATATTGGCCTTGATTTTTCTTATGGGAGGGAGGGTGTTGATCATGTTTAGGAAATGGGTTTTTCTATATACCAATTTTCTTTTTAGGTGATGAATCATATGGTCCTTCAATTTCAATCTTGCCTCGATCCATAAGGTCTTGTATATAGGTTTTCAACTTCATACATTTGCTTATGGCATGATCTTTGATCCTATGGTAGTCACAATATTCATCCTCCCTATACTAGGATGGTTTGGGATGGTTTTCGTCAAAAGGGCTTTGTGAGAGGGAAGATAACCATCTTAGCCTTGATGAGTTTTTGAAAAATCACTTTGATGAGCTCACCAAGTGGTGTGTATTTCCTATTTTTATTCTCTTGTTTGGGTTTCCTGGAGGGGACGATGACAGATGAAGGACATTGTAGGTTTTGAATATGTTTACAGTCAGTGACCCCTTTATTGATTACATTATTATTTTTGTTAAATGATTTTGGTTTTTTTATGATTTTGATATTTGGAATAGAGTTTGATTAATCCTCTATCAACG
The DNA here is from genome assembly GCA_027924645.1 of Cunninghamia lanceolata. Classification (NCBI taxonomy): domain Eukaryota; kingdom Viridiplantae; phylum Streptophyta; class Pinopsida; order Cupressales; family Cupressaceae; genus Cunninghamia; species Cunninghamia lanceolata. The sequence continues at coordinate 101,192 of BSBN01000780.1, forward strand.
AGGGATCTCTTGGTGTGAATGCCCTTCTCAATGATCTCATCAAAGGTGGTCATGTAATGTACTTGCAAGTGCAATGCCAATCTTGGATTGACATTAGTAATGAAAATGTGTACTAGTTATTTTTCAAGGATGGGCCAAGGGAATTTGCTTGCTAGAGGAAGGATGAAAAACACTCCTCTGATTATTGCTTAGCATTACAAAGATCAATCATGGTTAGTTTGTGCTCAATATTATAGGAGAAATGTCATATGAATTTCTCCACAAGGTCATCGAAAGAAGCATGGAACCTTTAGGTTGGTGCAAGAATTATTTTAATAATTGACCTCTTAAGCTATAGGGGAAGAGGCAAAGAAATTACATGTCTTCATGCACAACTTCTTGGCAAGCCATGAAAAATTCTTTGATATGTTCCCTAGGGTCACCCTTACCTTTATATTTGTCAAATTTTGGAATCTCAAATTAAGGGGAGAAAGGGTTTTGCAAGATGGAATGGTCAAGAGGGGGAGAACATAACTTCTCAAACATATAGGAGTTGCATTGTGTCCCACCTTCCAACCCTTCAGATATTATCCTTCATGGTTTTCTACTTGAGAACAAAGGGTGTTCTAGGAGGTGGGGAAGTATGAATGTAGTTGTATTGATATCTTTGGTGTTGTGGTTGATGTTAGTGTAGGTTTTTTATTTTCCTTAGGGATATTTCTTTTTCCTACACATTATTAAGCTTGCTTAGGTTTATTATATGTGGTTAATATGAGGACACATGGCGAAATACATCATCTACATGTGTAACTCTCTCCCACACATTGGTAGTTGAGTTACACATCATTTTTTGGCTTTTTGTACCACCTCTCATAACCACTATTCTGTCCTTACCTAAGTAGGTTATGGGGTAGTTAGAGTTCTCACACTCTTTTGCCTTTATGTGCCACCTCTTATAACTCCTTTTTTGTTTTCATGTAAGGAGGTTATGCCACATGTTTTGGCATTTACCAAGTAGGTAAAACCTCCCACCTTTTATGGGATATGGGATTTATTACACCTCTTGGATGTATATGCCCTATTTTTGCTATATATACATCACTCTCTTCTCACGGTAGCAAGTTCACAAGCTCGAATATCAGTTCAGTGATAGCTCGGTGAGAGTATTGAGAGTCTTCTCAAAATTCTCTTTCTTTGTCTCTATTTTTCTCTCATTTCAGATATCTCTTCATTCTGCTTTTTGATCTTTGATCATCTGTTGAGTGGAGGCGCATATGATCTACGACCGACATTAGATCCTGGCTCGGTTCTCACTTGTCGCAGAATCTAACATGGTATCAGAGCCAAGTTGTCTGGTATAGCTCATTGTTTTTCTAATTTATTTGAGAGATTTGAGATTATTAGATAGCTAATATTTTTCTTAAAAACCAAGTATGCTCTTCTCTTGTATCCTTGAATGAACTGGAGAATCAGAACAGTTTAAAGGAAAATAGGCATCTAGGTAATCTAATTTGCATATATGTGTTCTTGTGAGATCTGGGTGATTGCAGCTTTGTGGTAATATTGGAGGCATCTTTCAGTACTTCTAGAGTGTCCAGAAGGCTTGAGAAAGTCAAAAGTGACTTTTACTTCACCAAAATCAGAGATTGGAGGACACGGTAACAAATCAAAGTTATTTTTTTTCAAATTTTTATTGGAGTCGTTTTCATTTTTTGCTTCAGAAATCTAGTTTCCGCTCATTTTCAGAAAAAAAAGGTTTCTGGATTTTGTTCCCAAGGTCGAAAAACTATTTGGGTATCTGTTAGTTTTTGGAATTAGTTTCTCAATTTTGTGAAAATCGAGTCAAAATCAGGCATGAGCCGTTTTTTACGGGCATATTCAGCAACATTTCTTAAAATTTGCATAACTTTTGCCTCGGGTGTCAGATTTTCACAAATGAATACTTGAAGGAAAGCTAGAAATGAGAACTTTCCAGCCACATAGGTCTCATTAAAAAATTCTATCATTTTCCATTAGACATTGCAGGTTGAAGTTGCTGCACTTTTTCTCTTTAATAGGTCTTTTCTTTTGCCTCAGATCTCCGTTTTTTCAAAAAAGAATAGGTGTTGGAAAGGCATTGAAGAGTATTACACAGCGATAAGGCTATTTTTCTCAGATTTTGTATCAGTTTTATTTGTATCAAAAATTTAAAATTTTGGCCAATGGAGGCATAGAAAGCATTAAAATATGATAAAAGGCCTTGTAATAGCACTAATTATAAAGTGCCAACCTTGTAATATTTGGGGGGTGATTTTTGAGACTAGTGGAAAGGGGGGGGTGTCTCGTGTGTCTTCTTTCTTTACACTTTTCCTTCTTTGCAATCTTCTTTTCTGCTCTCATGGATGCATCTACAGTTCTAGTTTTAACTCCATATAATTATTTTGAATGAAAATCTAAGATGGTAATATATCTGAAAAGACATGGATATCATCGTGTAATAATGGGACTTGAAACTGAACCACAAGATGCTGCAGAAAAGACAAAATGGTTTAATAAATGTGATGAAGCCTTTGATACTCTGTGTATGTCAGTCTCTCCTGACCTTCTTTTTCACATTGAATCTTGCACTACACCAAATAATGTGTGGACCACATTGGAAAAACTCTTTGGTAAGCAGGATGAGTTAAGAGGTCATCAATTGGAGAATGAACTCATAGGGTTGAGTCTGAGCAATTTTGACACCATACAAGACTTCTTCACAAAGTTGAAAGCCATCAGATTGCAGCTGAAACAGTGTGGAATAGAAAAAGAAGACAAACAACTGATCTTAAGCATTCTTTCTAAGCTTGGTCTGAACTATTCTGTCTTTGTTTGTACCTTTTATGCCACAAAAAGTGCTCTAGGTATGAACTATAAAATGCCTTCTCTAGATGAGTTTGTTGCAGAACTCACCCAGGAGCAAGATAAGCTGGTTCACATGGGTGCAATTAAACCCTCAAAGTCACATGCCTTGGCTACAAATCAAGGCACAAAAGAACATAAGGGGTCTGGCAAACAGGAAAAGAAACAAAAGAACCAAGGAGAGAAGCAGAAAGATCAGAAACCTGCTGCTCCAAATGCAGCTAATCAGACCTCTTCATCAAAAGGTGAACAACCTAAAAAGGAGAAGGTCAAGTGTTCTTACTATAAAAGACCAGGACATGATGAGCACAAGTGTATAAAGAAGCAGATTGATCACCTGTCACATCTTCTTGAGAAGAATAATATCAAGGTGCCTGATTCTGTTAAATAGAGTTCATCAGAAGGATCTTCAAAGGACACAGAAAGAGTAAGGGGAAAGAAAAGGGCAAGGTCCTAGTTGCAGTTGTTTCACAACCTGATACCTAGATCATTCACTCAGGTGCTTCACACCACATGGCTTCTTCTCAAGAAAAGTTTGTCTCCTTAGAGCCATACACTATGCCTGCCATACTTATGGGTGATGACACTCCTGTTGAAGTGCATGGGAGAGGGTCTGTTGACATGGGTGAAGGAACATTTCAGGATGTTCTCTGTGTTCCATCTTTGTCAACTAATCTCTTATCTGTTTATCAGATCATTCACACTGGCTCTAGAAAGCAGGTTGAGCTCACACCAGATAGTGTGGTAATCAGTGAGTTGCATGATGGGTCTACAGTTGCTATGGGAAAAGTAGATCATCAGTCCAAACTATATCAATTTTCTCATTTTGTTCCTGACTCTCATTCAACCATTTTACTCACTCATTTAGATGAGGTGAGTCATTTGTGGCATAGGCGGTTTGGCCACTTGAATTACCACTACTTGCAACAACTCAGTCAACAGGACATAGTTTTAGGGTTACCTTCAATCCGATTCTCTGATGGAGTTTGCCAGGGATGCATTCTTGGTAAGCATCCTGAGGAGAAGTATGACAAAGCCAAAGCTTGGAGGGACACATAACTTCTGGAGTTGGTACATAGTGACTTGGCAGGACCATTTCCACATCCTTCTTTCAGTAGGGCTAGATATGTTCTGACATTCATTAATGATCTTTCTAGATATACTTGGGTATATCTTCTCAAGTAGAAGTTTGAGGTCTTTGAGTCTTTTCAGGACTTCAAAGCTTTTGCAGAGAAACAGTCTTGGAAGGCCATCAAGATTCTGCGTACAGATAATGGGGGGGAATATGTCAACCATAGGTTTGAGCATTTTTGTGCCTCTAAGGGCATTGATCTTCAGCACACAGTTCCCTATATTCCACAACAAAATGGTGTCACAGAACGTAAGAACAGGTCTTTGCAAGAGATGGCCAATTGTATGATTCACTCCAGATCTATGGCACCTCAGTATTTGGTGGAGGCCATCAACTGTGCATGTTATATCCAGAATCGCATTCCTCACAAAGTTGTAAAGGGGGTAACTCCTTTCCAAGCTTGGACTGGTCGGAAACCCACAGTTAAGCACTTCCGAGTGTTTGGTTCTCTTGCATGGGCCCACATTCTAGTAGAGAAACGCAAGGCTATGGATCCACAGAGCAAGCCTTGCATATTTGTTAGATACCCAGACAATGTCAAGGGCTATAGGCTTCTTCACCCTACAACTCATGAGCTATTCATTGAGAGGAGTGTTCATTTTGAGGAGGACTCTTCCAGTTCTTCTCCTACCACTTCTTCATCCACCATTACATTGGAGACATTGCATCATGATGACATTTCTTCAGAGGATCTTAATCCTCCTGATCCACATGAGGAGTCTTCTTCCTCCACTTCAGATGGCAACAGTGATGATGAGGATCCACCCTCTTCTCCCAGTCATCATTCAGAGGTTGATGATTCTCCTCCAGATTCTCCTGCCACAGGGCCTCTCTAGGCTCATCAGACTTTGCAGTCAGTAGGTGATTGGGTTGGTGATCCTTTAGATACAAGAAGAACAAGGTCACAGTTTTAGCAAGCTCCACATCTCTTTGTTGCTTCAGCTTCTAATCCACAGAATTTTTGGGAAGCTTCTGGTGTCCCTGAGTGGGATGCAACAATGCAGGAAGAGATCAGTTTCTTAGAAAGGAATCACACATGGGATTTAGTCCCTCTTCCTAAGGGAAGAAAACTTGTTCGATGTAAGTGGATCTATCAAACAAAATTTGTAGCAGATGGGTCGGTTGACAAGCATAAGGCTCACTTGGTCGCTAAAGGATTCTCCCAAGTACTTGGGATTGACTACTCTGAGACTTTTGCGCTAGTAGCCAAAATGAATTCCATCTGACTTGTACTTGCTATAGTTGCAACCCATCATTGGGAAGTTCATCAGATGGATGTGAAGAGTGCTTTTCTTCATGGTGACCTTCAGGAGGAAATCTACATGGAGCAGCCACAAGGGTTCGTTCAGGATCCTTCATTGGTTTGTCAACTTCAGAAGTCTCTCTATGACCTCAAACAGGCTCCTCGGGCCTGGTATGCCAAGATGGATTCCTTCCTTCTGTCTATTGGGTTCACTCGATGCCATTCTGATATGAACATCTACATTTTGCAGCAGGATGATACTCTAACATTTCCAGTTCTCTATGTTGATGACTTGTTGATCACAGGGAGTCACTCATCCACCATCAAGGCAGTGAAAACTACACTTCATGATCGATTTCTAATGTCAGACTTGGGTCTTTTGCACTACTTTTTAGGGATTGAGATTACTCAATCATCTTCAGGTATCTTCATGGCATAACCCAAGTATGCACTTGACATGCTCTCCAGATTTCGCATGGCTGACTGTAAGCCTGCACCGACTCCATTTCTGTCAGGGGTCAAACTTGAGGCTAAGTGCTCTTCACCCTTGGTTGATGGCACTTTATATCAATAGCTTGTTGGGAGTCTCATCTATTTGACTCACACGAGGCCTGACATTTCATATGCCGTGGGCATGGTCTCTCAGTTTATGCAGAAGCCACATGAGTTGCATTGGAAAGTAGCTAAGAGGATTCTCCACTATGTTCAAGGAACTCACAACTATGGGATTCACTATGCAGCGGGCATGGAATTTGACTTGGTGGGATACACAGATTCAGATTGGGCAGGTGATTCTCAGGATCGCAAGTCTACTTCAGGGTATTGCTTCTCACTTGGTTCCAGTCCAGTTTGTTGGTCGAGCAAGAAGCAGTCTGCAATTGCTCTTTCATCTACAGAGGCTGAGTATCGAGGGGCAGTTAATGCCACCATTGAGGCCATCTGGCTTCAGAATATTCTCACTGAGTTTGGCATTTCATTCAGAAAACCCACAGTCATCTTTTGTGATAATCAGAGTGCAATACAAATCTCAAGGAATCCAGTCCATCACCAGAGGACCAAACACATTGAAATACATATGCACTACATTGAGGAGCTAATTCATGCAAACATCATTGATCTCAAGTACATTCAGACATCCGAGCAGATCACAGACATCTTCACCAAACCCTTCACTGAGAGCAAATTCCTTCATCTGCGAGCTTTGCTAGGGGTGCGGCCAATCTCTACTTCTAGAGGGGCTTCTTAGTCCTTCGCTTCACTCTCTCTACTCTGGGGGGTGTTTTCTTTTCTTTTTTGGGGGGAGGAGTTTTTTCCCACTGGGTTTTCTCCTTTTCTCCGTTTGTGAGAGATTTTTCTTTGTACATGGGTACCTCACCAGGCTTCAATTGCTAGGACCCATATTTTTTCACCCACCTAAGTTATGCTTAAGGGGGGGTGTTAGTGTAGGTTTTTTATTTTCCTTAGGGATATTTCTTTTTCCTACACATTATTAAGCTTGCTTAGGTTTATTATATGTGGTTAATATGAGGACACGTGGCGAAATACATCAGCTAAATGTGTAACTCTCTCCCACACATTGGTAGTTGAGTTACACATCCTTTTTTGGCTTTTTTGTGCCACCTCTCATAACCACTATTCTGTCCTTACCTAAGTAGGTTATGGGGTAGTTAGATTTCTCGCACTCTTTTGTCTTTATGTACCACCTCTTATAACTCCTTTTTTGTTTTCATGTAAGGAGGTTATGCCACATGTTTTGGCATTTACCAAGTAGGTAAAACCTCCCACCTTTTATGGGATATGGGAGTTATTACACCTCTTGGATGTATATGCCCCATTTTTGCTATGTATACAGCACTCTCCTCTCATGGTAGCAAGTTCACAAGCTCGAATATCAGTTCAGTGATAGCTCGGTGAGAGTATTGAGAGTCTTCTCAAAATTCTCTTTCTTTGTCTCTATTTTTCTCTCATTTTAGATATCTCTTCATTCTGCTATTTTGATCTTCAATCATCTGTTGAGTGGAGGCGCATATGATCTATGACCGACATCGGATCCTAGCTCGGTTCTCACTTGTCGCAGAATCTAACAGTTGATGGTGGTGAGGGTTGGAATGGTGTTGGGGTTGGTTCAAGTTACCAAGAGGGATATCATTAGGATTTGGGTTGTGACCATAGTTGGGGATGGACATGCTAGCATGAGAATAGGTTGGGATGTGACCCTATTTTGAGTGGTAAGCATAATGTTTGGATTCATTTCAATTTTTAATGGTGGGTGTGGGTTGGCTAGTTGAAGGGATTTTGAGCTGGTCAATTTGGTGGGAATACCTTGTCTTGTGTATGTTTGGGTTTGTGTTTTTTCCTTTATCACAAAGGGTATTTAGGTTGAACCTTAGTGTTTATATCAAGATGATTTATGTATCCATGGACTTGGTTAGGGATTTCATGGTTGGGAGTTGGATTATAATTGTGGTCACAACCACTGTTAGGGACTTTGGGTTGTACTATGTTATCAAGATTAGAAAGGTCATAATCAGGTGGAAACTTGGCCCTTTATTCAATTAATTATCAAAGTATGTCATCTTTGTCCATCTTTATGAACCTCTCCATAATGTCATGCCCATGCTTGGAACCAAGGAGTTCATGATAATTGAAAGCATATTCAGTTTTATTAGGGGCCTCACTATCACTGTTACTATTGTTTGGATGGGATGATCCGACCACATATGGATTATAGGCCAAAGCAAGGCCAATGGGAAAAGGGATTTCCTCATGGAACTCCATTCCCAACTTACATTGTTACCCAGTGATACGAGACATACAAGCTAGCTTCAAGGATATGGTTTAGGATTTCAAAAGATTGATTTTAATTTTGATTTTTTGATTAGCTTGCTAAAGATGATCTTTGGATAGCAGACCTTGGATTTGGATTAAAATTTCCAAAGGGAAACCCTTTGGATTCAAATTTCTAGGATGGTTCTTTTATTATTGGATTGATTTGGATGAGGGGATAATGAATCCCAAGGATGATTAAGAGGATTTGGGTTTTTGGATGATGAAATTTGGATGATTTTGGATGATTTTTAGATGTTCTTTGGATGATTTGGTTTGATTATAAGAACATGATGATGAATCTCAAGGATGGCTTAAGGATTTGAATTGATTGATTAGTTCTTGGATGGTTGGCTTTAGAACCTAAGAGTATCTTGAGGTTCCAAGGATGAACTTGGGATAATTGGATTTGTCTTGGATGACTTGGAGATTTGGATAGGTGGTTAGGTTGGACAATGTTGAGGGACTTAGAATATTGGATGATCAAACTTTAGATTCTTAGGATGATCTTGGATGATTGAGTTTGAAACCTAGGAACGATTTAAGGTCCAAAGGATAGATTTGTGATGGTTGGATTTTGATCTAAGGATGGTTTTTACATGATGATGTTTTATCTTAGGATTTTCTAAGGGTATGGATAATTTAGATTTGGAAGATGATTTGGGATGGTGGATTAAGGATCATGTCACTAGGGTCTTTCAAGGATGAGGGAGTTTGGGTTTTGGATCAAGGTTAAAAGTTCCAAGGATGCAATGGTTTGATGTTAGTTTTAGATCAAGGTTTCAAGGATGGGGTTTCTTGGGTTTTAGGAGATGATTTGATAATGTTGAGGGTTTGGGATCACAAATGTTTGATTTGATTTGGAGTTGGATTGAAAACAATGGATTCAAACTTTTACTTTAGACTTGTTGATTTATGATTCATGTTTTTTCAAGGCAACATTGCGATTTTGAAAGGTTTGTTTTGTTTTTTTGTTTGAAAGACAAGCATGGGTTTAACACAATTACAAACACATCAAACACACCAATAACCTAAATTATTCAAGTGGGTGTGTACAAACTCGTGATCCCATCTATAATGTCTTATCTAAGTGTTGAAAGTAGAGCCCATGAAGAGGCACTAACTACTTTTAATCATCAAGATCACACTATGGTGTGAGAGGAGAGCATATATCGGCTACAATCCTATTTTCAGGGGTACATGGTGAATAAATTCCCAACGCTAACCACTAACTGGTGCATCAAAATTGTGTATGACTGAAGTTCTCTACCTAGGATTAACGTGTATTTCTAGGGCCATCCTCTTTATACCCAAAGGTACATAAGGCCCACGTGCATGAAATGAAGGGTATGTCTAACATCTTGGTTCGAGAGGGTAACCCACTCTCCACCTTTACTTTGCAAGGTATAAAGTTCCTTGCAAGCTTATCCAAAAGTGACAAATGTCTCTCAATGGGATAGTCTTTTGATTCTCTCACATATTTTTATACCCTATCAAAACATGAGGGTTTAGATCATCCACATGACAATAAAATCCAAGTCAAACCCATTAAAAATGAACTAATAAAGTAGCAATTATTTTAATCTCCAAGATCACCCTAAGGTGTAGGAGAGAGCATACACAAGTGTACTTTGGGATGGACAAAAAGTGAGACAAGAGGTGTTTTTGATTTCCAATATCACCTTTCAGTGTGAGGGAAGAGCATACAAATGTACTTGTTCACACAAACATGACAAACATAATGTTTATCAACCTTAAGGAATCCAAATGTGAAATGTGAAAATTAATATCCACAAGGGATGTTTTTGGTTCCCAAAATCACCTTTCAATGTGAGGGAAGAGCATGCACACACCCTTAGACACACCAATTCCACCAAAAAGGTTAAATTTAACCCTTAAGGACATGATGAATAAACACACAAATGGGGCTTTGATAATGAGTCTTCTTCAAATGAAACTTGCAACCTGCTTATTAGTAGTCTCAAAGGTTTAGGGCTTCTACAATCAAAATTGCAAGTGGTTAGCGACCAATCCACGAGATAATCAAGTCCACATATCAAAACAAGGGTCAGTGAAAATGATTTAAAATGATGTTAAGAGCTATAATATTGCATAAACACTTACACATAGGGCATAAATGCATCATAAAATGCAAAAACACCAAATCTAGAGAGTAGAGGTGCAAAACTAGCTACACTAGACATAGGTGCCTCACAGTACATGCATATACCTCACCTTATGCACATATGCCTTTGTGATTGTAGAAATGCCTTAGGACAAGGTAGAGATGCCTCAGACTTGGGGAACGCCCAAAAAGTAAGGTTAGCATAGAAATAACTAGGATGCAATGAAAATCTTGCAAGAAAGTTAGCAAGATTGGCTAGGGAACAAGGTCTCTTGCAACCAAGTTAGTCTACATGAGCCAAAAAGTATAATGATCAACAAAATTGTAAGGATTTTAGGTCAAGACTCAAAGGGAGAGGGTTATGCTAAAAATGACAATGATTGATCAATCTAGGGTTTAAAGGACATAAAGGCTTGCAAAATAGAGAGTTGGGGCTAAAAAATGACAATAATTAAGTCTCCAAAAGGCAAAAACATGTAAGAGACAGAGTTAGGGTTCCAAATATGGGAGAGACGACACAAATGCCTCATGACAAGTGCATACACCTTGAGATAGGCATAGATGCCTTGACATAGGTGTAGACATCTTGACACGGTGCAAACACCTAGAGCTGAAAACATGGAAGTTAGTCAAAAAACAATAAAAACTCTAAAAAACAAAGATTAAAAAATGCCTTAGCGACAACAAACAACCTATCCTGCTACCTAAGATAAGCACAAAAGACAAGTAAATCCAAAAAATTGCAAAGGGATAACCTATAAAACCTAGTTAAATGGGCAACAAAAAGATAGATGACATACAAACCTTGTAAAATGCCTAAGAAACAAAAAGGGCATTGCTAAAAAACCTAGGGATCAGAGAACTTACACATAAACAAAGTTAGAGCTAGAAAAAGGGGGAAATGGTGCAGATGCCTTGACAATGATGCATGTGCCTCAATAATGACCAGTGCAACTACCTTAGACCCTAAAACACCCCAAACATCTAGCCAATGAAGACATAGATGCCACAAGGACATGTAAAGATGTTGGGAAGTGTGTGTAGATGCTAATACATAAGGTGGAGATACCTTAGACCTAGAAGTACGTCCAAGGATGCAAAAAGCTTGTAAAAACTCAAAAAACATTCCAAGGGCGAAGATTAGTATTGGGGCAAGAGTCCCATTGGGCATGCCAAAAATGTGGACGTCAAATTTGGACTAAAACAAGTTGAGTTACATACAAATACTAACACAAGAAACTCAAATCCAAACTTAGCATTTAATTTCAGTTTGAGCAAGAATGGAATACAAACACCAATGCAAAACATAAAACCAGAGTGCATTATGCCTCTATTATTCTTTAAGATGTGCTCCAAGGATTAAGTTGATGGATTGTTGTATGAATGTGGTTGCTCCATTACTTGGTAATTACTAAATTTGGTAGCGTGTACCTAATTTGGATGATGTTAGATGAACGTCCTTTAGCTAAAGCCCTTTAAATAAACTTTCCAATTTCATGGAGGGTTGAGATTCAAAGATGAAATCAAGGGCTAGGATTACCTTGCATGGACGTACACTAGCCTCTTGATAAGTGGCAAGAGGAGGTGCAACAAGCTTGATGGAGGGATGGGATTTCCTTAAAATGTAGGATGGAATGAGATGCAAGCAAGTGGGAAGAGATGGAGGTTGCAAGTGGATGAAGGAGATTGAGTTTTGAAATGGGGGGTCAAGATTTCTCCACATTGCATGCTCACACATGTGTGAGCAAGAAGTGGGGACAAGTGGCTTGAGAAGGCATGTGTGAAGTGGAGGGCCCAATTTTCTCCTAGGATTTGAAATGAATGGTGGAGATTGGAGGGCAAAGTCCTTTGGACTTTAGTGGAGAGGGTTGAATTTTTTAATTGGAGGAAATGTAAGAGGTTGATTGATAAGCCTAATTAATTAGACAAGCATGTGCTATCTAATTAGTTAGTTGGAGGAATTTTGGACTAAGGTTAATTAACTAAGTGGATTTAATTTACCAACATTAAGGATGCAAAGGGGATTAATTGAGACATGGATTGTCGATTAAATTAGTCAAATTAATTAATTAGTTAATTTATGGTGAAAAATGGTTAGTTTTGGAATAATTAGCCAAATTAATTAAATAATGATTTATTTAATTGATTTTTGAGAAATCAACACGGGGAAACTGGTGCGAATTTGGGGGTGTCAATAGATTTTATCAATAGAGCTCATTAGTTTTCCATAGTCCATGATGTTGGATAAGAGTGCTTTTGGATTTAACTGTGTAACTTATTTTTACTCAACGTTTCGAATCACACTCAGTGATCCATCATCAGGAGAATAAGAGCAAGAGAGGAGAAATACATATGATAATTTACAGACCAAAAAAACATAAAAAGAGGGAGGGAGTGAGGTTACATGGATGCCAAGAGATATCTCAGGAAAGGAGAGATCAACTATCTGATCAGAAGAACCCAAGAAAGGAATAGACTAAGGAACAAGGAGGACAGCCAAAAGGCAAAAATGAACACTAAAAACACATTAACCTATAAAAAATAACCATAAAGACAAGGATCACAAATACCATCAACCTACCAAAAAGACATAGGCCAATAATAACATAAATTGATATCACAAACCTTTATATATATAAACCTACAAAACTTAATATAAGAAGATGTATAAATACCTATTACTATATATAGAGAGGTGATGCATAACTAGAAACAATGAAAAAATATCGGGGAATAAATATATAAACTAGAAAGACAATAGTATATAAATAAGTGAAATAAAATAACTTTTATATAAAATGGGGTCAATAAATAAAACAACAAAAATTATAAGGGTAAATATAATGGAAAAAATGCATATATATATATGAAAAATGCAAAATTATATAAAAAGGGGGTCAAAATATGTGACAACAAAAATAAAAATTAATGTATCAAACATTAAAAATTAATATAAGAGTGAATATAAAAAAAGATGATCTAAAAAGAAGAAACATTAATATTGAAAAGAAGAAAAGTATGCATGTGAAGGGTTGTTTGTGTGTGTGTGTGTGTGTATATGCCAAATATAAATAAACAAAGCAAAAAGAAAAAGAAAAAGAGAGTTTAACAATAGCGCAAACATGCAACAAAGAGATATATATATATATATATATATATATATATATATATATATATATATATATATATATATAACCAACAATAAAATAAAAGAAGAAAAATATAGCTAAAAAGGGATAAAAAGGAATTTATAAATATACAAATGAATGAGAAAAATGTATATAGGTATAAATAAAGGAACACTAGATAAATAAAAAAGGAGTCTAAATATAGAAGACCGGACCTCGAGACCAAAAACCACCACAGGAGGAAGGAGAAATGGGTGACAAAAGGTCATGAAAGAAGAAGAAAACAAGGGAAAGGGTGGGATTGTGGGTGTGTGTATAATGTGTGCAAGCAAAAGGAAGAGCAAGGGACACGTACAAAAATCCAAGGAGGGAAAGAAATGACCCAGAGAAGAAGGAGACTGAGAAAACCCGAGGCGAGAATTAAAAACAGAGACTAGAGACCAACAAACTGAGAGCTAGAAAGAAGAGGTGAGGAGAGGATGACATAAAAGGGATCAGCTAGGTCTAGGAAGGAGAAGGGGGGCTCACAGAGGAGGAGAGAGACGATACAGGTAGGAACATAGGGAGGGAATGGAGGAGAGGAGAAAGACTAAGAAGGGCGAAGATTAGGAGGGGGAAGAGAGAGGTTTCTAAGATGGTTGAGCAAGGGATGCCAAGAGAAGCTTAGACTCCATCCCTCATCTCAATTAAGGTTAGAGGGGTGATTGCCGATTTCTATGGCCTCTTGGAGTTTCCTTTTAAAAAATTTATCTTCCTTGACTAAGATTTGAGTGTCTTCTAAGCAAATGTGATGCTTGGTTTTTGAGGAGTGCTCAGCAAGGACAGATTTTTGAGTTCATTCATACTTGATGTTAGCCCCATGCTCTTTGACCCTAGTACTAAAAAGCGGCTTGTCTCCCCAATGTAGGGGGTGCCACATGAACAAACCACCTTGTAGACTCTTAAGTTGAGGAAGAGGTCTCTTGGGTCTTTGGGAGACTAGATATGATTCCTAAGGGTAGAAATGGGTTTGAAAGCACACCTGAGGCCCTTTTTAAGAAGAATCTTGGAGATTTTGTTGGAAATGCCTTCAATGTAGGAGATAGAGGCCACGGGAGGGGGGGTGTTGAATATTGGGTCTCTAAAGGCGTGGAGTAGAAGCGAGACTTGGCTTGTTTCAAGGCTCTAGAGATTAGTTTGCTTTTGAATCCATTTAATTTGAAGACTTTGGAGAGGTAAGCAAGTTCAAGATCCAAGTTTTCCTTGTCGCAAACTCGAAAAGCCCTAGTAGCTAGAGCTTTTAGGACGCCAACTTTTTGGGCAGGGTGGTGATGAGAGGTGGCATGAAGGTACATGTTAGTGTGGGTAGCTTTCCTAAAGACTTTTCGGCCTAAGGAACCATATGGTTTTTTTATGAGCAAGATATCTAGGAAAGGAAGTTGGTTATTAGTCTCTAACTCTTTGGTAAAGGAGATGCTTTAGGCTAAGCTGTTAAGGTGCAAGTGAAAGTCATCAAGCTTTTCACGACCATGGGGCCAACAAATGTTGGTGTCATCGACATAGCATTTCCACCACTTGGCTTTGAGGGGAAACAAGTTGAGGGCCATTTCTTTGAAATGTTCCATGTAAAGGTTGGCTATAATAGGGGACAAAGGGGATCCCATGGCGACTCCATCTAATTGTTCGTAGACTACTCCTTGGAAGGTAAAGAAGGTTGATCTGAGGCATAACTCTACCAAGGAGGTGATTTCATCATTAGTCTTGCATTTAATTAACTCAATGGAATCTGGGATCGGGACCTTAGTGAAGAGGGAGACAACATCAAAGATGACCAAGAGGTCACTTTCCTCAAGTTTTTTTGTCGTTGAAGAAGTCAAAAAACTCTTCCCACTTTGTTGACTTCATCAAAGACAAAAAGCTTGAGGAAAGTGACCTCTTGGTCAGCTTTGACGTTGTTTCCCTCTTCACTAAGGTCCCGATCCCAAATTCCATTGAGTTAATTAAATGCGAGACTAATGATGAAATTGCCTCCTTGGTAGAGTTATGCCTTAGATCAACCTTCTTTACCTTCCAAGGAGTAGTCTACAAACAATTAGATGGAGTCGCCATGGGATCCCCTATTGTAGCCAGCCTTTACATGGAACATTTCGAAGAAATGTCCCTCAACTTGTTTCCTCTCAAACCCAAGTGGTGGAAATGCTATGTTGATGACACCAACATTTGTTGGCCCCGTGGTCATGAAAAGCTTGACGAATTTCATTTGCACCTTAACAATTTAGCCCAAAGCATCTCCTTTACCAAAGAGTTAGAGACTAATAACCAACTTCCTTTCCTATATATCTTGCTCATAAAAAAACTAGATGGTTCCTTACGCCAGAAAGTCTTCAGGAAAGCTACCCACACTGACATATACCTTCATGCCACCTCTCATCACCACCCTACGCAAAAAACTAGGGTCCTAAAAACTCTAGCTACTAGGGCTTTTTAGGTTTGCGATGAGGAAAACTTGGATCTTGAACTTGCTTACCTCTCCGAAGTCTTCAAATTAAATGGGTTCAAAAGCAAACTAATCTCTAGAGCCTTCAAACAAGCTAGATCTCGCTTCTACTCCACGCCTTTAGAGACCCAACATTCAACACCCCCCCTCCCGTGGCCTCTATCCCCTACATTGAAGGCATTTCCAACAAAATCTCCAAGATTCTTCTTAAAAAGGGCCTTAGGTGTGCTTTCAAACCCATTTCTACTCTCAAGAATCGTATCCCATCTCCCAAAGACCCAAGAGACCTCTTCCTCAACTCAAGAGTCTACAACGTGGTTTATTCATGTGGAACCCCCTACATTGGGGAGATACACCGCTCTTTTAGTACTAGGATCAAAGAGCATGGGGCCGACATCAAGCATGAACGAACTCAAAAATCTACCCTTGCTGAGCACTCCTAAAAAACCAAGCATCACATTTGCTTAGAAGACACTCAAATCTTAGTCAAGGAAGCTAACCTTTTTTAAAAGGAAACTCTAAGAGGCCATAGAAATCGACAATCACCCCTCTAACCTTAATTGAGATGAGGGATGGAGTCTAAGCTTATCTTGGCATCCCTTTCTCAACCGTCTCAGAAACCGCTCTCTTCCCCCTCCTAATCTCTGTCCTTCTTAGTCTTTCTCCTCTCCCCTGTTCCCTCCCTATGTTCCTACTCGTATCATCTCTCTCCTCCTCTGTGAGCCCCCCCTTTAACCAAAACCCCCTTTTAACCAACCCCCCCTCTCCTTCCTAGACCTAGGTGATCCTTTTTATGTCATCCTCTCCTCACCTCTTCTTTCTAGCTCTCAGTTCGTTGGTCTCTGGTCTCCGTTTTTTATTCTCACCTCAGGTTTTCTCGATCTCCTTCTTCTCTAGGTTCTTTCTTTCCCTCCTTGGATTTTTGTACGTGTCCCTCACTCTTCCTTTCGCTCCCACACATTGTACACACACCCACAATCCCACCCTTTCTCTTTGTTTTCTTCTTCTTTTGTGACCTTTTGTCTCCCATTGCTCCTTCCTCCTCCTATGGTGGTTTTTAGTCTCGAGTTCCGATCTTCTATATTTAGACTCCTTTTTTATTTATGTAATGTTCCTTTATTTATACCTATATACATTTTTCTCATTCATTTGTATATTTATAAATTCCTTTTTATCCCTTTTTAGCTATATTTTTCTTCTTTTATTTTAATGTTGTATATATATATTAATGCCAAATATAAAAAAAAAGCAAAAAATGAGAAAAAGAGAGTTTAACAATAGCACAAACATGCAACAAAGAGCAAGAATATATATATATATATATATATATATATATATATATATATATATATATATATATATATATATATATATATATATAAACTCTTTTTTTCTCATTTTTTGCTTTGTTATATATATATATATATATATATATATATATATATATATATATATATATATATATATATATCTTTTCTTCTTTTCAATATTAATGTTTCTTCTTTTTAGATCATAGTTTTTTATATTCACTCTTATATTAATTTTTAATGTTAGATACATTAATATTTATTTTTGTTGTCACATATTTTGACCCCCTTTTTATATAATTTTACATTTTTCATTTATTTTTATTATATTATATATATAAATGCATATTTATCCATTATATATATAAATACATGCATTTTTTCCATTATATTTACCTTTTATTTATAATAACCAATTGCTTGCTTTTTATCTTTATATATTAGTGTTTTATTTTATTTTTTTATATATCTTCATTTATTTTTTAATTTTTTAATTTTCTCCCATTGTTTTTTATACATTAATTTTTATAATTTTTGTCATTTTATTTATTGACCCCATTTAATATAAAAGTTATTTTATTTCCTTTCTAGTTATATATTTATTCCCTAATTTGTTTTCATTGTTTCTAGTTATGCATCACCTCTATATATATAGTAATAGGTATTTATACATCTTATATTAAGTTTTGTAGGTTTTTATATATAAAGGTTTGTGATATCAATTTATGTTATTATTGGCCTATGTCTTTTTGGTTGGTTGATGGTATTTGTGATCCTTGTCTTTATGGTTATTTTTTATAGGTCAATGTGTTTTTAGTGTTCTTTTTTGCCTTTTGGCTATTCTCCTTGTTCCTTAGTCTATTCCTTTCTTGGGTTCTTCTGATTAGATAGTTGATCTCTCCTTTCCTGAGATATCTCTTGGCATCCGTGTAACCTCACTCCCTCCCTCTTTTTATGTTGTTTTGGTCTGCAATTTATCATATGTATTTCTCCTCTCTTGCTCTTATTCTCCTGATGATGGATCACTGAGTGTGATCAGAAATGTTGAATAAAAATAAGTTACACAGTTAAATCTAGAAGCACTCTTATCCAAGATTTTATCATGCTTTTCTCAAGAAATGAAACTATGTTTAATAAATATTTTGAGCACACAAACAATCCTTAAAAATGGAACAAGGGGATTAATTGAGACATGGATTGGTCGATTAAATTAGTCAAATTAATTAATTAGTTAATTTACAATGAAAAATGGTTAGTTTGGGAATAATTAGCCAAATTAATTAACTAATGATTTATTTAATTGATTTTCGAGAAATCAATATGGGGGAAATTGGAGCAGATTTGGGGGTGTCTATAGCTTTTATCAAGAATCAAACTATGTTTAATAAATATTTTGAGCACACAAACAATCCTTAAAAAATGGAATAATTAGGACAAGAAAAGCCATATGCTATCTCCCTATAATTTCTCCATTGTATAGTGATTGAATGAATAGGTTATATGGTTATATGATCTCTCTCTCTCTCTCTCACACACACACACACACACACATACACACTTTTTGATTTAGTAAGAAAAGCCATATGTTATTTACTTGTAATTTTCTCATTGTGTAATGATTAAATGAATAAGCTATATGGTTAAAAACATTTAATCTTCTCTTACACTCATGAATAAATGATAGTTGTAGTATGCTTATATTATATACTCAACACATGCCTAAGACGATAAAATAAAAGAAAATATCATATTACATGTTTATGACTATAACACGTCTATAACACGTCTTTTCAAGGCAACATAATCGTGGACCATTGTTTACTTAATATCTTTTTATTCAAACACATTTAAGACATGCTCATAGGATAAAACGATCATGAATTCACCCACCAACATATCTATGAAATAAAATCTTAAATATAATAATTATGAAATTTATGTAAGAAAACTATATTCATTCAAATGGTTTTATCTCATCTATTATGCATTTCTTCTAAATATAGTAAGTATGAATAAGTTTATAAATTATCATACTTTTTCATGGAGTAGAAACATTGAGACCAACTCAAAAGTAACATTTACACTCAATTAACATATTTGCTCTATGATGACAAACTACAATAAATTAGTTAAATCAAATGTGTTTATTTATGTGAAGGTTAAATAGAGTTCTTATCTCCATCTAAAGAAATTTGAATTGAAATAAAATCTTAAATATAATAATTATGAAATTTATGTAAGAAAACTATATTCATTCAAATGGTTTTATCTCATCTATTATGCATTTCTTCTAAATATAGTAAGTATGAATAAGTTTATAAATTATCATACTTTTTCATGGAGTAGAAACATTGAGACCAAGTCAAAAGTAACATTTACACTCAATTAACATATTTGCTCTATGATGACAAACTACAATAAATTAGTTAAATCAAATGTGTTTATTTATGTGAAGGCTAAATAGAGTTCTTATCTCCATCTAAAGAAATTTAAATTGAGAAATAAATGTAAGCTCAAAATCTTATTAGTTCCATCATTTCAAATAAATGTAAGGTCTAGATATGCACATAAAATCAAATGATCATGAATTCACCCAACACCATATCTATGAAATAAAATCTTAATAAAAGAATTATGAAAATTGTCTTAAAAAACATTTTCATTTAAATGGTTTTACCTCATTTGTTATGCATTTATTCTAAATATGGTAATCATGAATAAGCTTAGAAATTATCGTACCATTCTATAGAGTACAAAGACTTATATGTTTGGACATCATCTACTAATGAAAAGTAACAATTACATTTAATTTATATATTTTGCTCAAATGATGACAAAATGAAACAAATTAACTAAATGAATTGTGTTTATTTATGTGAAGACTAAATAGAGTTCTCATCTCCATGAAATAAATGTAAACTCAAGATCTTATTTTTTTAATGATGGATAAATTGCAGTCTTGGGGATACACTGAAGATCTTATTGGTTCCCATCATTTATGGCCATTTAAATAATATTATTTTAAAAAATGTAATAAATGTTAGGTACAAATCTTTTCCATACACAAAAAAATATAGATTTTTTAAAAAATATAATAAATGCAAGGTCCATATCTTTTCCATATATCACAAATATGGATTCATTACAACATGACAAGGTTCCATGTTACAATTATATATTTATTGCAAATTGTATGATTAAAATTTGTTTTGATAACAATTCTCTTAAACTCTAGAGTCCATATATATTTTATCTATTGCTTCTCACTAAAAAGACATAAAACCTAACTAGGCAAATTGGAGCAAACACTCCAAAACCTCCAAAACCATTAATAACATTTATGTAAGTCACCATCATGAAAAGCTCATATAGGAAAAAAACGACTCCTTTCCAAAACATTGAAAAGACAGGACACCTGCGAAAAAACAGTTTGTTGTAGATATATTCCACTTTTCAAACAGAGGAAAAAATATTAGTATAATAATACATTAAAAAAAAGCCTTCGTTCCTAAGAAATCCAAACCCTTGCATCAATTGACGGAGCAACACATTTGCCAGCTAGATTTGCAACGAATAATTTTCCGTCAAGGGCCAGCATATCCAAATGCAGAATATATACCGTTTTTGACCTATAAAATACCCCATCATCAACTGATACAGCCTTATATACCAACAACAGTAAGAATCCAAGCTCTCCTCCCTCGGTGAACTACCAGACAATCCATCCTTCAATAAACAATACAAAATTCTTTAGTTTTTACAAGCCTAAGATTGCCAATGATTAATGCCAGAGATGACTACAACGCTCCCCTGTTGGTTAGAGACCCTGGAAAGGCAATTTCATCAGAGCCCACAATGAGAGAAAATTCAGGAACTGAAGGAGAAATCCTACTAGATATTGATAACCAGCCCAATTTTCTGTCATCCAACGGACACCAGAAATATAGAGATCGTGATTATAACTGCTCAAATGGTGATGGAATTGAAGTTGATAGAATCAATCCATTTTCTGCATTGGGTGCTTCATCTGGCTGTGTTGGTACTGTTTGTTCAATTGACCCGTTCAGAAATCACACTCCCGATATCTATGGAATGTATGAATGGGTAAAGATAGTTGTGCTTCTTCCAATTGTTCTGGTCAGGCTGCTTGCTTTTGTGATTGTGCTGTCAATTGGGTTTGTGATTACCAAATCGGCACTTGCGGGGTGGAAGGATAAACACAGAGCGATGCCCAAATGGAGGTGTAGGTTAATGTGGGTCACTCGGATCGCAGCTCGTTGCATTCTCTTCTGTTGGGGGTAAGGAAGATTAGTTTTGATAGGCCATAAGAAATTTGAATTTATTTGAATAGGTTTTTGATGCTCTATAAATTTGAATTGTTTGAAATAGGCGCTAGTTGATTTTTTATTTGGATTTTGAATATTGGGTCTGTATGGAATTCTCCTTTCCCTTAAATATATATGGTTCTGTTGTATCTATTTCCCCATGAACATGCCATAAAGTGCAATGGAGAATTATGAGCTTAGCATTGCTATGTTGAATTTGGTTAGGAACAACCATGGGGTAATGTTGGCTCGAATATATTCCATATTCATTAAACTGAACCTAGCCACATGTTTGATAGAGTATGGGCCTCCTTATCATGATGGGGGGAATTTGAACCTGGGTCATACGCTTAAAAGTGACCAGCATTTCCATTACATGCGAACCCCCCTGGACTTTGATTTTGAATATTGTGTTTTATGGATTACTCCTTTTTGTGAAAGGTGTGGATGGTTCTGTGAGTCGTGACATCTATTTCTCCACGAAGATTGTTGGAAATTGCAATTCTCACCTATAGAGAGAACTTGAAAGTCTTATTATAAATGGACAAATAGCTTAATGATAGAGCAGCTCTCTGGCCAGGACTAGGTTTTGGGTTTCAATCCTTATCTGTCCAAAAAATTTCAACAGCATGGCATTAAGTGCATTGGAGAATTATGGGACTAATATTGCTCTCTTGTTTTCACATTAAATGTTTGATCACTAGGTGGTAGGGGGATTTAGGAGGATCTATTTTATTAGTCACGATTGGAGTTCAACACTGAACTGTTAAATTGCATTCTGTAGTTAGTTTTCTTATTACTTGTTGGTAAGTTTAGTGCTGATCTTCAGAGCTGCATTTCTATAGTCCTCTGATGGAACTTATTGGAGTTTTTTTGTGACACACGATTTTGCTTAAGAACAACTTTGGAACCAATTTTCCAAACTGCATTTTACACTGAATTGAGATATTGCATAATGGCAAATATGGGTTGTGCTAGCCCTGTATTGTAATGTAGTTTTTCTGATCCTCCACCATTTATAACTTGGAGCAGCCCTGCAGATAGCTCTTAAGGTCAAGTGCTGGATACACATGAAGATCCTTAAAAGGGGTCATCTTGGCAGTAGTTTTGTATGTGTTACAACACCATTTTCCCAGTGGTAAATTGCTTATTAGATACAAAGCAAATGAGGTCTGCTTCAAGACGTTTGTTTAAAACTTCACATTGGTTGTGTGTGTTTATCACCATTTGCTCAGTGGCAATCTCTGGGATTACTTATTAGATACGAAGCAAATGAGGTATCCTTCAAGACGTTTGTTTGAAAATGCAAATTGGTCATCTGTCTGAGGGTGATCAGTAAAGCCTATGGTCAACATGGTTCCCTGCATCTTGAAGAGCTCCTACCAAAAGTTTTACTGACGAACTTGGTGTCTCAATTGCTTACAGTTACCTTCGGCATTCCATAAAGGTGGTGCATGTCCGTTGACCACGAAAATAAAAAATGAGCATATTTTGTGAGTCTATCAAATGCTTACCAATATCATCCTTCCCTTCACATTTAGGAAGTCCCTTGTTGCCGTTGAGACCTTTTCCCACCTTTGATCTGGAATGAGAATGGAATGTAACAGTCCTGGTGGTTTGAATATTTGGATTGGAGCACAACATATATCCTCTTTGTACTGTAGGATGTAAGCCATCTATGAGAAGTGGTGAGAAGTATCTTGGCTTGTTTTTAATTAATAATTATTGTTTTTGGTGTTGGGCGATCAGATAATTTTGCCACCCCCATTTGGTTTCTATTCATGACAGAGTTATAGTGCTGATGAAGCATTGTGCCGTTGCCTTTTCGAACTGTTTGGATAGGGATTTTCCAACACTTTTTCTTTGCCACTTTTGTAAATAGTTTCAGAGTCAAATATAATATATCTAATTAATGTTGACCGTGGAAGCTGTAATTTAATAAAATAAAAGAATACATGTTGGCTGTTTGAATATTCCACATCGAAAATAATTGCAAGACAAGATAGGCTTATGAGGCATCCCATGCACCAAATGTTTTGCCATTCCAAAAGCATCTTTGGGGCAAAAGTCCCAAGATTGACTACTGGTATCCACCTTGTCTTTGGTACCAACATTGCTTATACGTGCTTGTGTGCATTGTGGATCCCCTTACCTTGTGAATCTGTGATTATTACCAATGCACATGAGAAAAAAGTCATAGAAGAAACAACTATAATTCAGTCATTGTGGAAGACTTGTACTACACGGTGAAATCGGAAAAAAAAATCTAAGTTGTTGGCTGTGGAAGCTCTAAGTACTTAAAATTTTAAGGTAATAACCTTGCATCATGGTTACCCTCTTTTGTTGCTCTTATAGGAAATCCTTTGCTACAAGAAGCACTTGAGGCCATTGTGGTCAGTTTTGATCTTGAAGTGCTTCCTTAATATGTACTTGTGCCATTTTTGACTGCATGTAAAATGGCCAACATATCTTTTTCATGGGTGGATTTGACCAAGTCCCAAACTTGCATATTCTGATTTCAAAGGCTATGGGGTTTCCTTCTTTCCTCAACCCAACTCCCATGCCTTTGCCCTGAGGCATTTCATTCCACTAGGATCACCTTATTGAAGCTTGGCATGCCTGTCAGGGATCACTTAAAGCTTGTGAATTCTTGGGCTACCTCTTTTGACTAGTGGAAAGAACTCTTCTCTGAAATATATGATCGGGAGTTTTTCAAGAACGCATGGTTTCTGAAATCCTTTTGTAAAAGTAAGATGCCTTTGATGATGGCTTGGATCTTTTGCAGGTTGACCTTTACTTCCTCTTTTAATATTATGCACCTAGGATACTCATCTCCCATCATTCCAAAAACACATTTTGATTTCCTTATATACAAATGGTTATCTATTAAGGTTTGCAACTACTTTTGGACACAACTCCAATGTTCTTTTCAATCTTTGTTGTACACGAGTATATAATTCAAGAAGACCAAATCAAACTTTTAAGAAAAAGCTGGAAGAATTTATTTGTGATGTTGAAGGTGGAAAAGTTATTTGTTAAACTGAAAGGCACGACTAGAAATTTATTATGGCCTTTATAAACTCAAATGGTTGTCTTGGAGTCCTCTTCTTTAATCTGTATTTGATGATATTGTGACCTAAGATCAATTTTGGATAAAAACATAGATTTGTTTAGGCCACGTTCTAACTTGACTAGATCAGGAAACTTATCCTTATGGTTATTTTTAATTTTTTAATAATATATGCAGTCTCCAATAATTCTCTTTCATTGTATAATGACGGTCTAAGGATGTGCTCTTGGTTTGTTTGATGAGTCTGGCCTATAGCATATCTTGGACAATGCACTCAATTTCACTCTTTTGTTGATATGAATATCACTGTGTCTGAGTATTGAGAGTGGTGCTTTGTGGAAGCTGTTCAACAGCATGGTCATTGTATGGGGGAAGTCCTTGTGGAATGCCTTTGGAACTTGGCAATGGTGATCTAGATCAGATTGTGTGTTTAATTTTGATATCACTTGGAGCTTCATGTCCTTACTCTGAAAAGGTGATTACGTACTTGGCCCTTTCTTGAGAGCCTTATCATTATGTGTGAAATAGTAGTTTGAGTTTAGGGATTTATAAATTTATTGAGCTTGTAGTTTGTCCAATTTGACTTTAGTTGCATAAAAAGCTTCCCAAAGTTTACGTATGGCAATGGTACCCAATGTTTTTGATCCATCACGATAAAGCATGTGAATTTTATCAAATTTGTGGGATACGGTCAGTCCATACCTTCATAAAGTTTAGTTGGAAGTTTTGTAGACTAGCTCTTTGGGGAAGCTGAGTAACAAGGGTGACATCAAATTCACCTTCAAGGTTGGCATCCTTGAGCTGATCACCAACTAGAGACACATTACCTTGCTTAATTTCGGTTACAAGATTATTGTGAAAGCCTTGGCCTTGAGGTTGAGAGACTTGAATCTGCTTATTGTCTGTCATGAGCAAACTAGGTTCATTTGTAGTAGGTATATTCATGATAATACTATTGCTGTTGGGAAGGGAAGGAAAGGGCTTGTGCTTCACAACAGAAGGCAATTTTTGTTTAAATTGATTTTGAAAAAGCTTATGATCAAATAGCATGTCCCTTTATTGTAAGCTTTGGTCCCAAGCTTGTTTGTTTCGTGCAAACTCTCGTCAACTATGCTTGGACTTGTTTCATCATCAATGGCCACCAATCTGATCAATGTGGCCTATTTGGGTCCATAGAAGAAGGTTTTCCTTTTGCGCTCTCTCTCTCTGTGCCTGCAACTAAAGGGTTTGATATCTTCTTTATGACTATGCTATTCGTGATCTTGTCAAAGGCATTTCCCTCTTGGAGATCTTGTGTTTGGCTCATTAATGGCCATTTTATAGATGACTCATTTTTGACCCTTGTAGAAGAAGAGTAGGTGGCAGTAAATGCCATGGAATGCCTTAAATTTTTTTTGTCTTGTATTCATGCCTTAATGCAGTTAATGCTAGGATTCAACATTTAATGGGCTAGTGTATTTATAATTTTTGTAAGGTGGGGGCTTTGGTGGGTCCCTCTTCCTTTCGTCTTCCTCTTCCTCTTGTTGTTGTTGTTGGTGATTTTAATAGAGGATGAGCAAGTGTATCTATAGTTTTTAAGGATGGTGGGCCTTGGTGGGTCCTTTTAGATTTAGGTTTAGGGGTTTTTTGATTTTTGATTTTTTAATGATTGGGATTTTTTTTGGTCATGGGGATGCCTTGTCCATACCAGGGATGTCAAGGTATGCTCAAATACCTCCCTAGAGGAGAACATCCCTTCCTTGCTTTGTAGGGATGTCCTTGGTACAACCTCCTTTGGGGCCAGCCCTTGGGGGACAACATGGGATGTTTCACCCCCATCTTGCCACCTCGAGACATCCCTGCTCCTAAAAATGTGACATTTTCTAGGGGACACATCCTCGAGAACACTGGAGATGACTCAATGCTACAAGTATTCTTTCGGCCCCAATTTTGCTTTGTTAAACAAATCTTCTTGGAAAAGAATTGCGTATGTAGAAATGTTCCAATTTCTAGGTCTTCCTTTTGTCTTTCAAGCATCCTCTTTGGATCTTTGAATTATGTTATCTAACATGTGGAGAAGATGATATGGATTCTAAGGTGTGGAGAATAAGATCTCTTATTGGGTTTCTAAGCATGTATCTCTTGTTGGTAAATTTCAAATTTTATTTGGAGTTCTTTTTGCCACACATTTTTTGTACCATTCCTCTTGCTAAGGGATTTTTTTGGGCTAGTTTTCAAGGTGAAAAAGGGATATTAGATATTTGCATAGAAGCTGTGTTGTTCCTCTAAAATGGTGGGTGTAATGGGTTTTATTGATATCCAATGTTGGTGTGAACAGGGTTATTCCCTAATCGGTTCTCTTCTAAGTCCTTTTCACACTTAGGTTGTTAAGTTTACTTAGGGCGCTTTTAGAGCACACTTAAGATAGTTATCTCTTTGTGTCTCATATCATATGATTATGACACTTGTCATAATCCTATGTTGTCCTATGTCTCACCTTGGCCTATATAACCAAGGTTTCTCATTGTACTATTACAAATACACAACAAATTGTATTGCATTCTTTGTATAAATTGTTATTCTATCATGTTGATGTTCTTTGATTCTTGTGATTAGCTCTTAGGCATCTTAATCTTGGGATAGCTACCTCCATAGCTAATCCTAACATGATATCAATTTATGAGATTGTTTAGAGTAAGTTTTTTTTTAGAAGATCTAGGATTGTAAATTATTTTCTTATGCTCTTCTCTTGCATCCTTGGATGATTTGGTGAATTAGAAAGGTTGAGAGAAATAACAGTTTTTGGGGGGGTTCTTTTTGGCTTTGTATTGCAGGTCCATTTTGGAGCATGTTGGAGCAAATTTGAGCTCACCATTGATTTCAGGGTGTCCCAGAAAGTCAGATTAGCGATTTATTTTGTTCAAATTGGACATTGGAGGCTAGATCTACAAGGGTTTGAAGTGGGGGGTGGTTACCAGATTTGGAACATTTTTGGTTAAATCTGACCTTGCCATTGTGTCTAGAAGGCCCAAGAACATATAGATCAATTGTCTTTTCATCTAATTTGGAGCACTTTGCTTGGAGGCCTTAGAGACATTTTCCCCTCGGTCGTACAAATCATATTGTCGGAGTCTTTGTAGAATATTTTCTGTGTCATTGGCATATTTTGCTTGCAAGCGTCAACAGAATCAGCTGTTGGTTATTGACCACTAGGTTAATTTTTAAATCCGCTGGTCAATAATTTTGTTTTGTGGATTTTATTTCATCTGTAGGTCGTACCTACGTTGACAAGTACTGTAGGGTACCTTAGGTCAGTACACTAACATCATGTGGCGTGGTACCTGCTTCCCTATCCAGTCATCATTGAAAGAATATCCCAACAATATATTTTGTCAAAACAACTCTTCAATAGCCTGCGAAACTACAGTTTTCCATGAAAAGTGGTTTCCCACCAGAGATGGATAGTTTCACAACATCAGAAGGCGGTTTTTGACTCCAGAGGGCAGTTTTTGAAAATCAAACGATGGTTTCAAGATCCGGGGGAATATTTCATCGATTTATTTGTTGACGTCATCATTTTTCTTCCTCCCAGCTTGCACCCTCACCATTGGCTATTTGATTTTTGCACTCCAACTTCAGAGGCTTTGTTCTTTGCTCATACGAGTTTTTTTCAAACATTTTTTTTTGAAATGGGGTAGAATTTCACGCTCTTCACAATGGTGGAGGTAATTTTTAATTTGTACTTTTGTTTTTTAGAATTTTAGTTTTCTAGGTGATCTTGCTATGTAGTTCTCATTTTGCAAACTTTGACAGGCCATAACTTTTGCATATGGACTCATTTTTGGTTCATTTTTTTTGAAAGTGTGTATTTTTCCATGTATTTCGCAGTGGTTCCATTTGTTTCCTCTCATCTTCTAGCAAAATTGTATTTTCAGCATTATGGTCATTTTTTGGACATTGTAAGCATTTATTGAATGCACTAAAATAAAGTGCCACATCTTGTTCTTGTATTTTGGGGATCTTGCACATCATGTTGTGTCATTGTTGTACTCGCACTACTTTTTAAAGTGCCATGGGGGGTTTGTTGCATGGATCAACGAAGTTTCCTGACGGGGGGATGCGGGGATGGGTTTTAGGGATGGGGGGACGTGGGGCCTAAGTTTGGGGACAGCAGGGGAGCGGTGCAAATACATATAGTACTTGACAAATTAGTTATAAAAAGATGTATAAGGAATAAGTATATTGCATTGAACATCAACAATTAAACATTTAAGTTTTAACAATGAAGTTTCAAGTTTGATTGTTTGAATCATTGAACCAATGAACATTAAACATTGAACATTGAACATTGAAAATCAAAATATCGAACTGAGAATTTTCAAAATTTCATAATGATGAATCATGATTACAATCAAGTATCAACAATGTTCAAAAACAAAATACTAAATGCTAAAAGTAAATACTAATGAGTCAATATCGAATCATCCCCAAAGTTCTCACCAAACTCCTCATCACTAGAACTGTTGGACTCCACATGCTCAAGCTCCTCCAAACCAATACCAACCAACCTTGTCTGTGTAGCATCATCATCAATTTGTGTTGGCTCCTCTGGCTCTACATCCCATCTAGCTGCTGGACTCTCCTTGTACATAAGTGTGTTGCGGTCAATGAGACACAAGGCACTATTTACAACCACAAGCTTCTCTGCCCTCCTAGAGGTAAGCCTGTTCCTCTTAACATAGTGGATGAAGCTATAAGTAGACCAGTTCCTCTCAGCAGCCTCTCAGCAGATAAGAACTAGAAACCTGGGACAACAAACGAATGGCTAGATCGATAGTCATAGAACCATGCAAAGTCCACCACAAAATAGGCTCCTCATGTGTCAAAGTTTCCCTATCTATTTTGGCCTCCTGTGGATATCCCCTAAGAGTGGCAAATTTTGTCCACTCAGTATGAATGATGCTGGCCTCTGTAGGATCATACATTTTCTGAATGGCCTTCATGAACCCTGCCTCCACCTTAGCATCTTGTATAGGTGTAACTCTACTAGGCCTTCTCACATACCACTTTGGGTTCAATGCATAGGCAGCCATGTGCAAGGGAGTGTTGAGCTTCTCCCATTTATGATGAATGATCGATTTAATATGTTCAGTGTAGAATTGCAATATGGGGTCTTTCTGTCGTACAACAACCTTCATTTGATCAAGCATAATATCAATGCACTCATACACCTCTCCAAGGTTAGGTGCATTAGCATCTCCATATCTAATCACTCTGAAAACTGGAGTAATGAAGGAGACAATATATTTGGCATCAGCCCAAAAAAATCTCTTCACCACCTCCTTCACCCTCTGCCCCTACTCTGTCTTTGACTCAAGCCACCGATTGCATACTGTTGTCATAACCATTAGAGGCAATGCCTCTTGCAACTCAAGCATCCTCTCCAAGAGAATAAAGTATGATGCATACCTAGTCTCTACAAGTTTCAAGAATTCCTTTTTGGAGAAGGTCCTGAAGAGTGCATGTGAAGTGTGGTGGTTGTAGATAAACATCTGCACATCTCTAGCATCACTAACAAGTCCTTTGATCCAGTTGATTTTTACCATGTCCTTGAGTGCATTATTCATGGCATGCACACAACAAGGAGTCCACCAAATATGTCAATAGGCTGCCTCAATTAACTTCCCTACATCTTTGCACACATGGGTTGCATCTGTCACTACTTACACCACATTTTGTGGCCCAACCTTCTCTATAGCATCTTTGAGGATCTGGAACTGAAAATGAGCATCCTTGCGATGCCTTGAACAATCAATAGCCCTAAGGAGATAAAGGCCAACTATACTTGTAACCATGATATTGATGAGTGGACGATGCCTAATGTTCGTCCACCCATCCATGACGACGTTGCATCCACTTGTGACCCACATATTCTTCATTTTCTCCATTAAAATATTAATCTTCGAATAGTTCTTATCCAAGATTGTTGTCCTCAATTTAGTCTCCCTTGGTGGCACATATGATGGTCCTGCTCTTATTATTTTTGCCATAGCCTCCTTATAATAAGGAGAGCGAGCCACATGGAATGGAATGCCATTGGCAAATAAGAATTTGCCAATGGCATCATTTGCCTCATCCTTTGCTTGCACATTGAATAATTCTGCTAGTATATTTGAAGCATCACTAGTCTGCTGCCCCTAAACTAGATGAATTCTTTTGCCTCTCTAAAGTAGTAGAAGTAGAACTTTGTCTCTGATGATCCCTCCCCCTTGGTGGCAAAGTAACAGATGTAGGTGCATCTTCTTCATTAGCACCCCATAATTTACATATTTCAACCCTAAATTTCAGGTTTTTTTCCACCTTTTTACATACATCTACACCTTTGCCTCGGATAAGGAGGTGAGCATTTGTTCTAGTCATGCTGCCAAACCATTCAAGGTCACATATGTTGCACTTCCATTTCCTAGTGCCCCTAGATGTCCCAGGCTTTCCTGGTACCTTGCTTGCAAATTGTTTTAAAGGTTGCTTCGGATCAAAGGGACCCTTAGCATATTGTTGAAGGATTTGTGAAGGGCAACTATAATTTGGACTCCCAACAGAACTAGTTTGATTTTCATGGCCACCCCTCTTTGCTTCTGAACTAGGATTACTAGGTGCATAATCAGATTCATTTTCACTTTCAGTTTCAACCTCATCCCCTTGAGGTTGACCCTCATCCTCACTCATGCTATGAGAACTCATAATGACATTGCAAGAAATGATAATTTTTTTTGTAAGTTTATAATTTAAAAATTAAAATTCAAACCATGCATAATGCAATGGATTAAGACAAGGATTTTCTTTTTGTTTATCTTACTTCAAGTTGCACGAAGCGCAAAAACAGAGGATACACAAATAGGAATCCTTGTTCTTAACTTTTGTCAAACAAGGATTTCACTTTTGTTTGTTTTTCTTACTTCAGGTTGCACGAAGTGCAGAAGCAGAGCATACACAGAAGTTAAGATCTTAATTTGACTTTCAAATTTAATGATTGATTTTATAATTTAATCAAATATTTATGCATTAATTAAAAATTTAAAAACCTAAATGCTGCTGTCATAAATTGACAATTGTAAATATTTGGTCAAACAAGGATTTCACTCCGTTTTTCTTACTTAAGGTCGCACAAAGCGCAGAAGCAGAGGATACACAAGATGAAATCCTAATTTGACTTCTAAATTCTAATTTTGAAATTGAAAAAAAACTTACAAAGCTACAACCCAGAAAGCAAAATAAATTTGAAATTTAAGTATTTGATTTTCATTTGAATGAAGATTTAAAAATTTAAGCATTTGAATGAATCACAAATAATTATAAAATTTTTCAATTTAGATTCTAGAAGTGAATCATGAATCAAAGAACAATACAATTATTGATTATACAAATGAAAATGAGAAATTCAAAGAATCAAATGCATAGTGATAGGGCCTACCTTGTGGCTCAAATGATGAACTTGAAGAGTCTTGAATCTTCTTGGTTTCTATATCCTCTTCTTGATCTCACTTTCCCTTTCTTAATGCTCTCTCACTCTTGCAAACTTCTCTCTCTTAGCTTGCTGCCTCTACATTCAGCTCTCTACTTCACTCAAAGAAATTTTTGTGTGATTTGGAATGAGAGGGATAGGGCTTTTTATTAGCTTTTGGGAGGCCTTGGGGGTGGGGCCCATTAACAATTAGGGTTAGGGTAGAGGGCTCATTAACCCAAATCCCTTTTGAATTAAAAAAAAAACACTTTTTTGGTGTCCACTAGCGTGGGGGATGCCTGTGCGTTTCCTGGAGGGTCGAGGGATGTCTGGGCGTCCCCTGGACGTCCCAGAGCCCCCCAGACGTCCCCTTTTTAAAGGGATGCCCTAGAGACGTCCCCTCTCAGAGGGAAACGTCCCAGGGACGACGGCGGTGGAGGTGCGGCTGAGGGACGTCCCCCTGACGTCCCCATGTCCCGGGGACATCCTTGTCCTAGAAACGTCAGGATTTGGGGGGGGACGCGTCCCTGTGGAACTATGGTTTGTTGTGTGTACCTTGTTATTTGCAATCACAACCTTGTCTACCTTCATGTGAGTGTGCTTTGTTTTTGCACACCTTTTAAAGCAACGTCCATGAGAGTGACCTTGTTCTAGTTGTAGGTACTTCTTTGTGCATCTTTTGATGTTGCTTCTTCACTTTCTTGCACTACATTGTGACACACAGTTTTAGTGGAGTTTCCATACCTTTCCCTTGTCAGCATTATGAGGGGGTATCATATTGTTTATGCTAATGTTTCCTTGGTTTCACTTTGGAGTGAGCTATGTATCTAGTTTTCTTCCTATATACTAGGCGGATGTAGTGGCTGGTTACCCATGTATTTCGGTGAGATGGAACACATACCATATAGACACTCTTGCATCCTTGTTTATGGAGGCAACCTTCTACCTTATTTAGACGATCAGAGTTCTCGAGACTATTGGCACTTGTACTTTCGACTGGCAGATTATTGCCTTGTAGTATATTGGTGTGAATTCACCATCTATGCATTGTTTGAGTAGTGTTGTTGGGGTCACTCTTGGAGATTGATGTCTCTATCTCCCTTTCTCCCTTTGTTCGAGTAGTGTTGTTGGGGTCTCTCTCTCTCTTTCTCTCACCATCTTTCTTTCTTTCTTTCTTTCTTTCTCCCTCTTTATCTCTCTATATCTCTATCTCTCTTTCTCTTCATCTTTATCTTTATATCTCTCTATATCTTTCTTTCCCTCTCTATCTGCCTATTTCTCTTTATCTCTCTTAGTAATATCCTGAATGGAATATTATCTGATATCTAATCAAATTTAATTCACTTCAGCAAATTTCAACAGTTAACTCCACAAACCAAAAAATTCAAAACTGGATATTATTGCTGCTTTACAAGAATTATGTGTGCATAAGTTATGGATATGAGAGTTACTGTAATGTATAACAAATATGCCAGGTCTCAGCCCTACAAGAGCACAATGTATGTTTGAGCTTGATACTAATATGATTTTGTGATGGTAGAAATAAGACGACATTTTGTACTAAGATGAAGTGTTCATAATTTTTAGCATGATTAATTCTAGTTTATTGGTGTCTCAACAAATTGTATTGGAAGAAGTATTATTTGTTTAGGATATACATGATCTGCATAGATTACAAATTATTGATATAAAAGTAAATCTCAACCAAGCAGTGGCCATGAAAGTAAATCCAACTGGTTCTTTTGAAAAGAAGTGCATCTTTATTGCATATGTCACATTTTATTTTTCTTTGTTTTATTATTTTTAAAATTCATGCATCGTATATTACATGTACAAGAACAAAAGAGTTACATATGAGTGCCACATTTAAGAGGCCCTATCTACAAAATGGAAAGAAGAGCCAACACATTTGCTCTTGAAATTCAATATATGCAATGGGCTAACCAAAGAGGTCTTAAAGGTCAATTGTCAGATCCTTAATTAGATGACATGTTGTATTCAATGTAGCTCCCCATGAACAATCTCACCTTTTTCAATTGTTTATACATATATGTCTCTCTATCTCCTCTTCTCTCTTTCTCTCTTCTTTCTCTATCTCTCTCTTACCATCTCTCTTTCTTTCTCTCTCCCTCTTTATTTTCTATATCTCTATCCCTCTTTCTCTTCATCGTTATCTTTCTATCTCTCTGTATCTGTTTTGTCTTGGTGTGCATCTACCATCTATTGCTTTATTTTGTTCTACATGTCTTGTTGTATTTGTGTGCCTAAGAATATGTTAGTATTTGAGACGAGTGGTGCTAAAAGTACCTTGAGAGATTTGTTGTGTGTAGAGGAAAGACTTAGAACTTCCTTGATAGTAAATCACCCCACTCTATTGATGAATAATGAAAATACATGCCTAAGAAAATATGCAAGTGTCTAGGA
The DNA here is from genome assembly GCA_027924645.1 of Cunninghamia lanceolata. Taxonomy (NCBI): domain Eukaryota; kingdom Viridiplantae; phylum Streptophyta; class Pinopsida; order Cupressales; family Cupressaceae; genus Cunninghamia; species Cunninghamia lanceolata. The sequence continues at coordinate 135,587 of BSBN01000780.1, forward strand.
TAATGATCACATTGATGCAAGCTCTATGATAATGCTTTGGTGCTATGCGAAGATGCATTTATCCAACAATCTGATATGTATAATGATTTTTAGGATTGTGCTTAAATACAATATTCTTGATGATCAATTTAAGGTATTTTGGCATGTAAAATGATAGATAATGGTCAATTTTTTTAAAGGGTTGACTCTAAAATAGGAAACATGAAATTTGAATTAGGACTAAGCTGTAGGTGTAGATCTATTTAAGAGAGAGAATCATGCTCACTATTTTATCTATAGACTATATAAATTATTATAAAAAAGATAGATCTCCACAATTTAAAAAAAATTAATTTTACTTGATTAAGTAATAAAATTTAAAAATAAAAATCAACTTATAGATTAAACAAGACAATCGAAAGATTAAACCACTATAATTATAACATAAATAAAATACTTATTTAAAAAAAAAAACCACTTTTATCCCTTGCATTTCAATAATTGCAACGTTACAAGACTCTTCCTTTTCAAAAAGTAATTCCGCGGCTTTAAGGAGGGATTTCACATGGTCAAGATGCTATCTACGCTCTCTACATGCTTTCGTCTGTAAACCCATTTCTATTGTTCTCTTTGATGACATGAAACTCAAGAGAACCGTAAGCGGCCTTTCACATGGTTTAGTGGGCAAAGTCGGTGAAAGAGAAAAAAGACACTGCTCCACTTCCTCACTTGTGTGCTTTTCCTGCACAAATAATATCCCCTAATTCTCAGCTACGCAGTTTGCTCGATATTGACGACGCCAAAATGAAAATGGCAAATGAAAACCAGTTATCGCAAAATCAGACGAACGATGGTGTTTGGATCTTGCATGCCTCATAGGTAATGTAGACCGTTGATCCTCCGTCCCATGTCGTCCATTTCAAATAGGGAACACCTTCAGTATAAATATAATAAGCAATATACTTTATAAATAAAATAGCAAGTAATATTTTTGAAATAATTATGTAGGTAAATATGGAATAAACTAGTATAGATATCTTAATACATCTATCTAAGTGATGCCAAGAGATATCAGTCTTCAGGTTATTTAAGATAAATAGATGCCTCAAGACCGATATCTCTCGGCATCTTTTAGATAGATGTATTAAGATATCTATACTAATTTACTTGTGCTTTTGATGCACTTATGTAATCCATAGACTTTGGCCTATGGCCCTTGGTGGAGGTTCTTGTCTTGTACAACTGATGTGATTTTTGATTGCAGTGTGTGATTCCTTTCCACTCATTATTTGGTCAGAGCTTTACTATTATTTTCTTCTAATTTGAATTTAAATGCAAGTTTTCAATTTAAAAAAATATACTGTTTTTGAGCCATTGAAATCCAAATACGACGTCTATCTCTTGAAGTTGATTAGCATATGTAGTTGACAAATGACAGTCGCAAATGCTCTTTATAATGTTTGGGATTTACCATTGTCAGATATTATTCCTCCATTGGCATCATTACTTAAAACTAAAATTTCATGATTGCGTAAGCAAAATATTTGAGTTGTGTTGTTAACTTCCTGTCAATGACATTATGCGTACATGCATAGTCAGTGAGGTTGAAAACCTTTTACTTTTTATAAAATTGTTGATTTCAGGAGTCCGGGGGTTGATCACTTTTGCTAGTGCATGCAGAAATATTTTAGCGACATCATCCTCTTGTTGTGACCAAATCACACATCGCCCCATTGCAAATGGGGACCCCCTTTTTTTTTGAGCTCCGATGTTCTGCATGGGATCTTAGATGATGCCTTAGGTTCATTTCCTCTGCCAATCCAATAAGTCTCTCTCCTAGAAGATTTTGCTTTATAACTGGAGGTCTTATCTGGAGGATGAACTTGCAATGATGAAGACTCTTGATTGAAATCTATCCAAGTAATGAATAATGAGACCCTTCTTGATGTATGTTTGAGATCCTGAAAAGACTGAGTCTGGAACCTGAAAGCCTGAAAATCCTGAAAAAATGGCTAAGTCTGAAATCTGGTGAATCCTCCAAATTCTATATTTTGCATGTTAAATCCAGTGGATTCGAGACCTATCTCAAACATCCTGAAAGGTATATTGAAAAATATTTAAAGCATAAGAAATTCAATCTCTCAACTTATACGTAAATATATTTTTCAATATACCTTTACCCTCGCGACCCTGAAAAACGCTTGACTCTTCCAGAGGATTCAAAAGGCTCATCTAGTGCGACGGGGCATCTAAGTGGCGCAAAATCGCGATGAGAAGGGCGCTTTCAATTACAAAATAAGATGAGGATTTCCAATTGATGAACCAATGCGCCAAAAAGGGAGACGAAAAGTTAAGATGATGACAACTTCAACTAATGCAATTTTAGAAGATTTCCACGCCTTGATCTATTGCGCTTTAAGTAATGCGAATTCCAGAGGATCTAAAATGCCTTGAACTAAAGCGCAAAATCATGAGGATTTCAGTTGATTGAGTAATGCGCCCATCTAAAAAACATGAAGGGAGACGAAAATTTTAAAGGATTTCAAACCTTGAAGTGATGCGATTTTAACACCTTGAAGTGATGCGATTTTAAAGGATTTTCAAACACTTACTAAGGCGAAATCACAGAGGATTCTCCAACCTTCATCCAATGCGTTAAGGAGAAAGAAAAATGCTGGGTGTCAAGGTGTAAGTTTTGATGTTTCCAGAGGATTTCAAATCCTTAACCAATGCACAAATCTTAAAAATCCTAACATATCAAACCAATGCGACCTCTTCAAAAAGAATCCAAGGTCAAGTCTTAGAGCGAATTTCTAGAGGAAATTAAAATCTTGTTCTCTTGCGCCACTAGTGGAGGGTGGTTTAGTTTAAGATTTTTGAGGCCAAACAAGAAGAATTCACAACCCTCATCCAACGCGACAGAGGAAAGAAGTTCATTTTTAAGTTAAAAACAAGAAGTAATCAAAGCTCTTATCTAATGAGCCAAAGAGGGAAGATAAGATGAAGATTTCAAACTCCTTAACCAATGCGAAAATCAAGAGGATTCTTAATTCCTCAACCAATGCGACCAATTCAAGGAGGATCAACATCAAAATCTAATGCGCTTGATGGAAAGTAAGTGAGAAGAATAGGCAAAATTCCAGAGGATTCCAAACCCCTCAACCGATGCGCCAGACAAGAAGACAATCAAGAGGATTTCAAAATCCTTATCCAATGCGACTTATCTAGTGCATCAATTCTAGGAGAAACTAAAACCTTTGTCTAAAGCGCTACCTTATGAAGGGAAGTAAAGTCAAGTGTTGAAGGCAAACTTTAGAGGCTTATCAAGGAGGAATCTAGGAGGAATTCACTTATCTCAACTAGCACGCCATCTTAGTAAAGTTTTCATATCATTCAAGTTAGACATCAAAGTCCTTAACTCATGTGCTTAGATTAGAAATGCTTGTAATGATTCTTATGTATTATGTGTTATCGAAAGGGGATTGATGCTGTTTCTTTACTTGTGTTGCAGCAAAAAGGAGGAATCATCTAAAGATCAAGTGATAAGAACCTTTGACAAGCAAGGAATGAGAAAAGAGCAAGGCATCATGTAGCTGTTTCAAGGGTATCCTTCATCATCCTTGTGTTGGAATTCTTCATCAAGTGGCATCAAGTTAAGATTGTCTAGAAGACATCCATCCGAAGGACATCATCTACATCAAGACTTTCTATCTACTTCAAGTTCCTTCGAGCTTCAAGATCATCTTCAAGGAATCATTTCATCAACTACATCATGATCATCAAGAGCAAGTGTTTGAATCACTTTCACCTTGCGGGGGGAACACTACTCTAAAGGATTATACCTCAAATCTTCTACATCATCGAGTTGGAACACTTCATTGAAACTTCCAAAGGCATTCATCCATCTAAACTTCAAGACTTTACAACTTCAAGTCCAAGAGAGTCTCCTACTCTTACATGAAGGAAGCAGTGTCATCATCTACTCTCTACTCTCTTCAAGAGGATGCATCCAAAGAAGATCATTCATATCTACATCCTACAAGAAGAAGAAACATTGCAGTGTTAATCAAATGAGCTACAAGTATCATACATCCAGTCAACAAGAAGAATGAACAAGGCAAGATCCACAAGATGTATTCCTAAACATGCAAGTTCAAGCAATCACATTGAATACATCACACAAAGATGATACAATTTTCAAAGTATGCTGAGTTGGCATCCATGTGGCGAGTACACATCATTCAATTTTGATTAGCCGCATTATTTAATGCATTCAATGTATCATTTAATGAAAGAAGCCAAAGGGTTCCTATGTGGAGGAATATTTTAAATGCTTTCGCCTTACCTTATCACATTGGAAAACGTGCCTTCATTGCCTCTCTTTTTTGTACTAAAAATAGAAAGTTGTTGTAACTACCTGTGAGGTGGCATGATCTGAGCCCTTGGCTATCAAATTGATCTTAGCCATTCAATGTATTCTGGGCACTATATAAAGGCTTTGTTGCCTCATTTGTAATTCAGTAGCTAAGTGGTAGGAGAAATTAGAGTAGAATAGGAGAGACTCTCGAAATTCTCTGAGAGGTCCTGAAATTGTTGTAAATATTTTCCAAGATTAATGCAAAAACATTGGAGTTCATTATTTGGTGTTTAAGTGTTATCTTGTAGAATCACATGGTTTCTTGTACTTTGATGAAGTGGAGAGGTGTTTCAAATTAGAATTAAAAGTAGATTAGAAGTTCTTTGTTGTAATGTATGTATGTGTTGAATATTTGATCAACTCCTAGCTCATGCTTTTAACATTCATTGCTGATGAAGTGTTGTGTAAAGCTAGTCTGAGCTTATTTGCTTAAGTTCGATTGTGGATGCTTGTTTGAGCTGCGCCATTTGATGGGTGCTTGTATAAGTCTTCATGATTTGAAAACCATTCGCGTAACCTTAGGAGATTGCACCAGCTTCATGTAGTTGTAGGCACCCTTGGCGAAGTGAAGTTAGGTTAATTCAGGAGTTTGTCTGTTCATACATTATCATTACTTCATTGACCTTAGATTAGATTCCTAAACCCTTACCTTTTTACTTTTCTTCATTATTGAAACCTGGTATATATATCATCCACACTGAAGGAGGAACAAGCTGAATGAAAGGAGAAGAGTCTGCGTAAGTCCCTTTGTGTTTAACAGCAAAATCATACTTAGTCACTGAGCTATCTCTTACAAAATCATTAGAAAGGAACCTTGGAGTCATCTTGTTTGATCACATAGTTCAGCATTCGAGAGGCTTTGCTCAAGAGGGAGTCAGATACTTTGTATTTCACTCTAATTGTTGACTTGTCGAAAAACAATCATCAACACCTCTGACGCCAGATCTTTGGTGATTAGTTTTTCAGTTGTGGTCCAAGATGAAAATATGTTTCTTTGAATATTTGTGTTCTTGGAACAATTGTTTTTGCATTGGAAACAAAGCCCCTTTGTGTTCTCTAATTCTTTTTCAGTTTTCCTTGGTTGCTATCCTAGAAGTGGGGGGGTATAGTGTTGTTAATTTTAATGTCCCAATCAGCTATATTTTTAATGTGCTTGCCTGTCACCTTATTCTTGACTTTGACCTGGTGAGCAAAGTTGGCTGCTGCAGATGTCTTTGGATCATTATGTTCTGATGTTTTTTGAACTCAGAATCTTGTCATGAGGATGCTGTAATGTAATCGTGTTCCATCTTGAGTTAAGGACATGCAACAAGCTTGGAAAAGGAAGGCCCCCCCCAAAAAATAAAAAGTAGAAGTGCAAGAAAAGCAGGAAAAAAGTAGAAAACATAGGAAAGCCACAAAAACAAAAGAACCAAGCAAACCAAAATACAGGCAAAGCTGGAAAAGCAGGAAAAAATTAAAAGGAGGGACACGAGTTATTGGCAACAACAATGCTATTTGCATACTTAACTAGAAGGGATGGAATGTTGGTCTGTCTCTTATAGAATGCTTGGTTTGAAGGGATGGAATGTTGGTCTGTCTTATGCATGAAAAGAAAATTCTTGAGAGCCTTCCTAATTCGCTAGTTTGATACCACATGTAGGATGCATAGAAAATGGATTGCATACAGCATAGGTATGAATAGTTTTATGCTATTTTTCCACTTTAGGGGCAACTTCCCAATATAAACCAACGATACTAAATGATGTTCTCCAATTACATTTTAGCAAAGGTTTTTGTCAAATGGAGCATCCAGTTGGGGTTTTTCTTTAATTTCTAAATAAGGAAAGTAACAGTTTTTGTCATACAGTTGCCTAAAAAATAGTAACAGCACAAGAATATTGTGCTCTGTGGGACTTTTTTTCTGCATTTGGCTCCTACATTTTCTCTGCAGCACCCACTGAGAAAATTAGTGAAGCCTCCTTCCCTGAGACTGCTACATAAGAGTGCTAAGTAGATTAATGGAAAGTGCTAATTAGCAGACAAACCTAATTAGAAGAAAGTAGGTGAGGTCAATATGCCCATGTATCATCCATGTACGTTATTATGAAATGAAGATAAAAGGTAAGTAAAATAGATAAAAGGGTGGCCAATATGTTAAGGTTTAGGGTCATGACAGATTTGAGTACCTTGTTGCTTTATTATTGTCTTGGCTCTGATAGTGATTTGTGATGAACAAATTACAAAGATCACAAATTTCCACAGAACTTTATGCAGAAAACAGATTTGATAGTGCCTAAGACTGTCAAAAAACATCCATGATTTTATTGACATAATTAAAATTGTTGACATCTATGTGTGATTTTCTTGCAGTTTTCATTGGATTCGACGTATAGGGAAGCCTGCTTCTAAGGCGATTGCGCCGATAGTAGTATCAAACCATGTATCATATACAGATCCGATATTCTTCTTTTATGAGCTATTCCCAAGCATTGTCACATCAGAGACACATGACAAGATTCCAGTCGTAGGGACAATTATCAGGGCTATGCAGGTTTTAATGTGTATATTACCATTCTGTATACCTATAGTTTGGAAATTCTCTATGCAGTTATTTGCCTGTTAAAATCAAACTAACTTTGATCATAAACCTTCTTGTTCAGGTCATATATGTGGATAGATTATCACCAGAATCACGGAAACATGCTGTAGCTGAAATAAAGGTAAATGAGGCAAATTGTCTACTGTTTCCTTGAAAATCGTTAGAATTATAGTATTCACCTTGGAGTGATAGGCAAGAGAGCAATTGTGACTGATCATAAAACTATTATATGCCTGGCAGTGGTTATGATTTATCTGTTAAATTACAATGGAAAATAATCATATTGTTTTCTTGATGTCTGGTAAATTTTCTTTATGTTATTTATTATGCCTCTTCTACCAGAATGGTACTCAAAATCTTGTAAAGGATAGGTTTGCTATTTATTATAAATTTTGTTTTTCTTGAAAAGGATAGTTTCTTCTATAGGGTAACCGGTAATGAAATGGATTTTAAAATGGTGCCTTTGTTGCGATGCTTTGCTGTTTAAAATTTGAAATCTGATGTAGATACAATGTAAAAAATAATCTCAAAGATATTAGCAAATAGAATTCAGCCATTGCTGTCAAAAAAATCATATTCCCAACCCAGACTGGCTTTTTTAGGCTGGCAAATCTTTGATGAATCATAGTTGTGAAAGAAGTGCTGCTTTTAAAATTAGATATGTCAAATTCTTCCGACAAGAACTTGAGGTTAATATCAGAAGCAATGGAAAGACGTGGCTTTCATGGAAACATCATATTATGGATTAATGGCTGCAATTCTACTTTAGCTTTCTCTGTGTTGATAAATGGAATCCCAGGTTTGCTTTTCCATTATTTAAGGGAATCAAGGAAAGGAGATCCATCAATATATTTAATCGTAATCATGGCTGATGGATTAAATTGGATATTACAAAAATTTAAAAAGGGTCTGTAGCAAATTGCATGGATCAAGGTACACTAATCTGCAATAGGCAGACGACATATTACACCTTTCTACTAAAGGAGGTTAAAAGTTCTCAAAACAGATTCTGTAAATATACCAACAGGGCTCAAGACAGCATGTTAACGTAAAAGGATCTCACCCCATTGAGAAGAATTTTTTTTTATTATACTTTCGGGCATTCAAGGCAAGCCATACTTCCAACAAAATATGTGTGCTTCCCATTGGCATAGAAAACACAAAATTGTAGACTGAGGAGAGATGATGAGCAAATACGTAAGAAACCCAACAATTGGACTACAAGCTGGCTAATATTATCAGGAAGAATACGGTTGATCAATCGGCACTACAAGCAATATTGATGCAAATGCCAACAATATTTCTCTTACTAAAGTCTAAAAATACAAGGTCAATTGTAAACACACTTTTAACATTCCTCTATCTTGTGGAAGATCACCAAATCAGTAACTGCAGGAGGAATATTGAGAATGGATTTCAACAGTTTTGATGAAGCATTTGCAAAGACTAGTTTGGAGAATGTGGTAGAAACCAAAGCAGGACCAGAGTATATAGTCTATTTTCTGATAATGTTGTAGTTTCAATAACACTTTTGTTGTGTTTGCACGGTATTTACCTTTTTTGTGCCTGCCTTCACTGAGCTACCAAAGTGACAATTATGGGGAGTATAAGTGTAAATATAGACCATGTACTCCAGTTTTGAAGTGCATTAATAAAAGAATGCTTATTTTCATAGTATGATTTACTGGGCATGAGTTAATTATTTTTTAGTTGTGAGGGGTAGTCCAACCTCTAATGATTATGGTCAATCATTGCGCCCACCTCTTATATTTTCTATGGTTATGTGTTGTATAAAGTTTTTCTGTGTTTTTCATGATTAAGTCTATTGTGATATAATGAGGGTTAGGCCTGTATATTGGAGACCATATACAACATTACCATATTGATCAATGTAGGCTTTCTGTTTCTGTTGTGTTTTTATAATATGATGATTTAGGTTGAATTCTAATAGAGTACTTATGTCTTTCATGGTTCATTTTGTTTTACATATCATGTGTAATTTTTCTGTTGTTTACACTTCATAACCCAACGGCTTGTGTGGATTCATAGTTTTGTCATCAACCATTATTGTTGTCATTGCCCTTTCACAATCAATAAAATCACAACCCATTTATTCCCTATGTTCTTGTAATGGGAAAATAAAATAAATTGAAGAAGGTTAAATCAAAATCACATCGATGGGACATTAAACTGACCTTAAGGAAGCTGGCCAAAGATGTGAAGCCAAATTGGCAAAGGAGTCGAGTTCTATCTAGGATGTTGCCATAAAGGATTTGATCCTTTGTGAATCAGAACACCCATATTGTTGGACATGTTGTCACTGATGTCAAGAAGGTAGTCATGATTGTTATCATTAATGAATAGACGAGAGTATAAGAAATGATTGTCATTGATGTCAACATAGCAATATGATTCAATGCAAGACACGGAGCTATTAATGGAATCATTGATGTCAAAGGAAAGAAGATTAATCCGTTACACTGTTGAAGTTGGAAGGCCGACACAGATTGTATTGTTTAAATGAAAGATTTAAACAACTATTTTAACATGGCCGATTTCCTTAACGTGGTGCCAAAGTAAATGTGAAGATTCAAACAAAACAAATGTTTAAATTAAAGATTTAAACAACTATTTTAACATGGCCGATTTTCTTAACGTGGCGCCAAAGTAAATGTGAAGATTCAAACAAAACAAATGTTTTGATTGATCCTATATTGGCGCTGATCTGAAGTTTAAATTTCATTTAAACAAATGTTTTTTAAGAGGAGGCCGACCTCCTATGGTGCGCCCCATATAAGACAGAAATGTCTTATTTAATAGACATATAATTTGCTAATTAAAAAGATACAAGGAATGTGATTAATATTTAGAGTGATATAAGACAAGGCAGCGATTTTATGGACAGTGATTAATTTTAAAAAGGATGCGATCTTATAATGAATGAAGCTATTTTATGAAAGGCATGTGATTCATACATATGGAGTGTGATTTGTTTGGAGATGTGTTTTGTTAACAAAGGCAGCACTTGAGTAAAGAATAAAAGGGATTATAAAATAGTTTCAAAAAGATGCAATCACCTCTTTATAAAAGGTGATGACTCTTTAGAGAGATCTCTATTCAAAGAGATGTCATGTCCCCAATTTTGGAGTAACTTAAAATTGTTTTAATTGTAAATTAATTTTGTAAAGTATTTTTATTTACTTTATAAAATTAATATTTTATTTAAGTTACTAAGTCAGTAGTACAACACTTTATTAAAAGTGTTATGAACAAGCATTTAAAAAGTATAAATGCAAGCATTTAATAAAGTTCATGTAAAAGCATTTAAAATGCTTTGGTCTGATGTGTACATGTAAACTCTTATTTAATAAAATTAGGCTGGGCCTAATTAATGTAATGGCTTTAAAAGCAAGCCCGAGAGTCATTGTTGAGCATGCTTTTTCAGATGCTTATGTATTGGTCTTTAGTTTGAAGTCTATGACTTTTGTATCCAGTTAGTGTCAAAGAGGAGGTTCTTTGCATTTACTGAATTGAGGGGGGAAATCATTCAGATTTCTCAATTGGGGTTTTCATTGTATTCTGGGTTTGGTAGTTTGCTGGAATAATCGATATTGGGTCAGTGACCATTATCGAATTATTATTGAACATTGTATGCAGTTTTCAGAATAAAGTGGGGGTTTTTGTTTTGCAAATTTATTGATTTGTAAAATATAAATTTGGCAATGTTTAACTGATACATATATTTCTGGTGTTGAAGTTTATATTCAGATTTTGGGTTAGATATATATGTTTGCAGGCTTATCAGGAGACCAAAGTCTGACAGGGTTTTAGTGTTTTGTGGGCCCCAAATCCCACTACAGGATGGTCGCTTCATATCCATTGTGATTGAATTAAAATAAGAATTTACAATATAAATATTTGAGATTACACTCAGCCGTGAGGAAGGGTTCGAGTCAATTGTTATGTGAAGCACCTGAATTAGGAAGGAAGTCATTGGAATCGTGGCACTCAGCCAGCAAGGGAAGTCGTGGGCCCAGCTATAAGACATCTGCCGCAGCTTGTTTGATAAACTAATATTAATAAAAATCGTGAGTCTTCATATAATCGGAGGCTATAGGAGATCGCATGATAAGTCTAAGGAGAGCTCATTGTCAATGGACATCGTGGAAGACACAGAATGAAGATACAACAGTTTACCATTGGAGTCCCCATTCGAAAATTTAAAGGAATTGTGAGTCTTCGCCTATAGGAGATGTGGAACTGAGAGAGACTCATACAAAGGAAAGTGCTCGGCGGCAGGTTATCTATTAGCGGTTCATTGAATGGACGTGATTCATATTCAATGGTGTTGAACATAGATAAGGAGACATCATGGTTTAAGGGATGAGTTCCTAGAGAATCAATTCTATACAGCTCTGCATAATCCGCATAGTGACCCATATGAAAGTGGTATTCATAATATCACTGAATATCGATTTGCAAGAACCGGAGATTGCGAACCATTGGAGGTTAACAATCCGTCTGTAGGGAGTTGAACCAGCATAGCTTCATCTGAAGGCAATCAAGTAATCAGTCTGTGTGACAGTAGTTTATCAAAGTCCCTCATTATTCCCAGCATCGATTTGGGTATGTAATCATTGTGCATGGATTTCTGGTTTTATAGTAACAGGCTAGTATATATGTTGACTGTCTATTTCTGATGTAACTGCAAGATTGACTGAATTTGTATCAGCAAGACTGCTCTGTTATCATTATTATCATTGTAATTTCATCTTGGAGGTCAGTTGGCTTTGAGGAAGTTCAATCACTGGATTTGATAGTTGAATTCATTTCTCTCTGAAATTTGTAACAGCTGATTATGTAATTATATTGATTGTCATCAAGCCATATCTAATGTAACATTGTAAGGTCTGAATTCAAATCTTTAATTTGAATCATTCTATATATATCTACAATCAGAGTGTGAATCAAAATTCTAAGATTGTGTAAAAGATAACTAGAGTTTGATCAGTGTTTAAGCCAATATCCATCTGGGATATTACAAGATGTATCACTTCACTTGGATATGGAAATATAAAAAGGAGAAAGAAATGGAGGTGTGAGTGTAGAGAAGAGAGAGTGAGTGAAGATAAAAGGATATATCAAATACTCAACAGCAGATTTATGAAGAGATTATGAGCAGAGTTATGAAGAGACTATGAGGAGCACTGCCAAACACAGTGGCAGGATAATGAGGACCATTATTGGCAATGGCCTTAAAGGTGTATGGAGCTGGGCCTCTGAAATTAATATTTGACTGTTGAAGTGGATGATGTTTAAGATTAGCTCCACCCAACATAACATTATCACGATGTATGGACTCTTTATACTGAGTGTTACTTACACGTTTTAGGTGACCTTCAAACAAACTGGGAGGATACTGCTGAAAGCCAACTTGAGCTGCAGAGTGATCAAGATCACTGGTCCCAAACAGCCGACACATTGTGGTGTCAAGAGCAAAAAATGCAGGTGGGTGAGGGGCCAATGTACGAAATCTTTTCTGCTGGGAAAAGATGGAGGCGAAATCGCTGATGGTGGGCGTGGGCAGCTGCTGCTTCTTCTTGTGAGCATTTTGGTGACCTTCTAAAGCTTGATGGGTGCTAAATTGTTTGGAACAATAGTGACAGACATAAACACACTTACGCGATGACAGTGATGAGGAGCACTGCCAAATGCATATCCTGTGGCCATTGCCGATAATTATCAATGCAATTAGGAGAAGATTCACACCTAATTGGAAATTATCTAACATCCTTTTGAAGGTTTGGCCTCACTTGGATAATCTAGGGGCTTTTACTATAAATGATTTTTTAGGGAGGCTAATGTGGAAGCCAGTTTTCTTGCCAATTATGCAATAGATCACAATGATGAAGTCATTTTTAATAACTCACCCGTGGCATGGGACAGTATGATAAATAAATTCAATCTCACAACACCCCATGTGGAGGACATAACGATTAATGATGGCCAGCCACATCAGATAGTTGGGATGAGTGATCAAGCATAACATTTGGTGGGTGAAAGGTGGTCATTCCTCTTTTTCGCAGTCATTTGAGCTGGCAAACACGGGAATGGAACCAAAACTCCATCTGTTTTCTAAGTGGAGTGATGTTCGAGCCATCAAGTTTTTAAAGACCTATGTAGGGATTAATGCTGATAATGCGAATGATATGAATGATTCTACAGTGGTGCTGCTGGTGCTGAAGGAGGTCTGATTGTTTTTACTGCTTTAGTTTAGTATAATCTCTGGTGATTTTCAAGCAGGAGATTTAGGTGTTATATAGTCTAGCTCCCCTGGAATGGGTTGAACTCATTTTGTTAAAACTTGTAGCACCCCTGTTCAAGGTTCTGATGCAGAAACTTGTAATTTGTTTGAAGCTCAATATATATGGGAGTGAACCCCAAGTCCACGATTAACAAACCAAAAAAATAAAATAACAGATATCATGTAGAAAAATGCACCCAAGTTGCGTACTTGTGCCTATTTATATTTATTTTTTCCTGCATTGCATTGGCTAGACCGATTCCATTTAGGCGCTATTAACTAGTTCAAACTAGCCAGAATCCTTTGGTTTAGTAGGAGCTTAACAATTCACCATTTTGTTGCAGGTTATCAAAATGTTCACATATAAAATATTGTTAGAAAGCTCGTTGATCTACATTTTGATGATGTAATCTTTATTCCATGATTTTCTCTCATTTCATATTAAGTCTTTTACCTTAGATTATCATGAGGTCTTAGATTTGCATATGCCATAAGGTGGCTTGTTTAATCCAGGAACTATTTATCATTCAACATTATCTTGTTATGTATTGTTGGAAAGCTCTTACAATGTTTGTTGCAATGGTATAGAGCTCATTTTAAGCTACCAAGATTCTTGGAAGATGGTGTAATCTTTATTCCATGATTTTCTCTCATTTCATATTAAGTCTTTTACCTTAGATTATCATGAGGTCTTAGATTTGCATATGCCATAAGGTGGCTTGTTTAATCCAGGAACTATTTCTCATTCAACATTGTCTTGTTATGTATTGTTGGAAAGCTCTTACAATGTTTGTTGCAATGGTATAGAGCTCATTTTATGCTACCAAGATTCTTGGAATATAAGAAATAAAAATTTAGTTTGAAAAATCAATGTGCCTTGGATAAAGGATAGCATTCATGGATTGGATGACTAGGTGTTCTTAGAAGTGTGAAGTCCCATCTTAAGTTTATCAATTATTTAAGCAGTGTGAGCGAGACAGAATGTGCACTTAGTTATGGAATGATATTGTATGATTAGTAACTGCTTGTCCACTCTACACGAGTAGATGCTTCTGTAGAAAAGAGTTTTGTTTAGTTTTAGAATGGAAATTGATATTTTAGATGATTATACAATGCATGCTCATCTTAGAAGTAAATAGAAAATGCCTTTAATTTTAAATGCTTTTGTATATTTTAGTTTTGGTGGTGAATTTTAAAATCTGAAAAACTGTGTTATTGTTATGTGTATCCCCCAATTTTTGTCATTCTATAGTGGGTGATTATGTTTTGGATGAGGCCATCTTTTATGATTATGCTTGAGGAAGAATCTTGTCAAGGATGGGTTTAATATTATGAATCCAAAATTGCAGCTGGCAACAATTTGCATAATCTAGTAAGAGTATTGTTTACATTAGTACCATACATTGATGTAGTTAGGCGTAACCTGCCTTATTGTTGGTGACATTTTTTGATCTTTTAACACCTTTGTTGGAAAATGGAAGGAAAACTTAGATGTGGAAAGAAAGACTAGATGTGACTGATTTGTTGGGGTTAGTGTCGTCTTACAACTTAATTATATTTATTTGAGATAATCATGAAGTGGTAAAGAAAGAAAGGGGGTGCTAAACATTTTTTCCATGTACGCTAATTGCTTCCTTTATAAAAGGCAAGCATTTCTTATTCTATATTGATTGTGTTGCTTTTCAAGCCAAGATAATATAGATCCAATGTTTTACATTTCACATTGACAACAACTTATTGATTTGTGTTAGGATTTAAATGCAGAGAAAGGCTTCATGTGATGATTTTCCGCAAGTGATGTTGTTTCCAGAAGGGACGACAACTAATGGAAGGGCACTTATTTCATTTCAACTTGGGGCTTTCATTCCTGGTTTTCCAGTCCAACCTGTTGTTGTTAGATATCCCCATGTCCACTTTGATCCATCTTGGTGAGAAGGCTGACGCTTAGTTCGTAGAAGTTTTCCTATTTTCACAACTACAAAACACAATGCTTAGTAATGAGAGGTATCCCTAATATCATTGATATATGCTTTTATTTAGGGGCAAAATCTCTTTATTGAAGCTCATATTTCGAATGCTAACTCAATTCCACAATTTTATGGAGGTAAGTTGTGTATGTGCTATTTGCATTCCTCACTTGTTGAATTGCAAGATTTCCATGTAAATTGTTTACAATAACAAATCTTTTCATTAGTGTTATTTGTTTTCGTTTGTTCATAATGCAAGGAGCATATTGCCAATCCAAAGATGAGTCTCATTTAAATGTTTTACATAAACCAATCCATAATCATATATTCTACGAATAAGCACAAATCACCAGACATATCTTTTTCCAAATAAAAAGAGGTAGTGTATTTTTATGATTTCATTATTTTTAAAATTTTTGTGTTTAAAGAAACAACCATTGTTTGTCTGAGTTTGGGGACAAGATGATGGGGGCATGGGTTTTAGGGACAGCAAATTCTTCTATGGATTTTGGGGATGGTAGGGGGATAACTATAAAAATAATATATAAAAATTAATATTTGAAAAACTAATTACAAAAAACAATAAAAAAAGACTAAAGTTATTACAATTTATCTTTTAGATGAACAACATGACTAAAAGAAACTGAAATTTATACAAAGTTTGACAATTTGCCAATCAATTGATCCAATGATCAGCTACAAGCATCTGAGATATAATATCATAGTAATATATTATTCATCAAGTTCAAGATATAATGTACAAAGTACGAAACTACAAAATAACATTGGCTAATATAACTCAAAATACAATAGCCAATCTAACTCATTGCCCGATGCAAATGCTGTGATATACTCCCCATTGTTGGAACTATTAGATTTGTCTAGCTTCTGCAATTGGACTCGACCAACCCTATATTGCAAGCATAATCTTCATTAGTCTATGTCAGCTCCTCAGGCTCTATGTTTCATTGTGCTGCGAGAGTGTCCTTGTACTCAATCCTCATGCAACCTATGAGATACAAAGCATTGTGTACAACTACAAGCATTTTTACTCTCTTGGAGGTAAGCTTGTCCCACTTGATGGAGTGGATGAAGTTGTCTATAGACCAGTCTCTCTCAATAGTAGAGGAACTACAAACTTGTGATAAGAGATGAATCTATATGTATCAATGATGGAAGCTCATACAAATGCTAGCAACTAACTGGAATGTGTAGATGCCACTATTATACAATTTAGTTACCTTAGGCCTCTAGTCAAGTGAGAGTTCACCACATACCGCATCTCCTTTACTAGGAATGTGTAGGCGTGCATTCTTTATAATAATGCTACCATGTTATTCAATGGAGAAAAAATGACATTTTTATAGGCGAGCCCCCCCCTGAATTAGCAATTTTGTGGATATCCATTCTTGTTGCAAATTGCTATAAGGAAACTAGACCTTCTTATTGAATAGACCCTTAGTATACCATTCCAATAAATTGGAAGGGCAATCAAAATTAACAACACTTTGAACTGAGCTACCACTTTGAGTGCTTCCTTTGGCTGCCCTTTCCCTGCTCTCACTTCCATGAACAAATTTTGGATCCCCCAATATGTCAAATTCCTCCTCATTGTCACTTTGGTGAAAGAAACTCATTCTAGCGTTGCAAAAACTAAGAAAACTGACTATTTACTACATAAAATAAGGACTCAATTTCTAGTTCTACACAAGGATTTTCTATCTATTTTTCTTACTTAACGGTTCACAAGGCAAAAAAGTAGAGGATACATAGAAGTTGCTATCCTTCTTCTCATCATCTTCTCTTTTGGTGATTGCAAAAGAGCACATGCTAGGGTTTTTATAACTTTTATAGGTTAGGGGGGCCTCTGTGTCCCCCCTTCTGGGATTAGGTTTAAGTTTGGATTTTTTCCTTTACTGGGATGCCTTGATGTTTCCATGACAATTGAGGGATGCTTGGTACCAAGCCGTCTTGGGAGCAATAGGTCGTCTCTAGATGTTCCTTCAAAAAGGAGACTCCTATTGGGGATTGGGCACTTGGACAGCAAGTGGACCTTTCATCCCCAACCTGTTGTCTCCAAGATGCTTGGGATGCTGGCCTTGGGGCTGAGAACATGTCCCTTGTGTAAAATACCCAACTAATGCTACTAAAATTTTTTCCTTACTTAAACAATTTTACTTGCTATCAATTCATCACTACTGCCACAATACAAAGATATACATCAAAGACAACTAATTGAATGAGAGTTGGGTACTTGTCTAGTTACTTGATTCAATCAACTTGCAATGTCTTATTACATGGATAATGCTTTCAATAGCATGAAGTACAACTTATTCAAATGGAAATACAAAGGAAAGGCCTTGAAGCCTTGATGATTACAATGGCGCCTATACTTGATCAACTCAATTGAACTCAATGATGTCAACTGAATGTCAACATCTCACAATATCACAAGGGAGCATCACCTTGCTTGTTGAGGGAGCATCACCCCAACACTTGAAACTCGCAAGCCTCAAGATTACAAGCTCAACAGCTTTGCAGAGAGAATTTTGTCAAAATGAACCGATGCCAAATGAATGAGAGAGCTCCTCCTTTTATAGGCCTTCCAAAGGCAATGAAGGCACGTTTTTCAATGCACAAAGAGGAACCAAGGCACGTTTCCCAAGAAGCATATTCATGGAGAATATTCCATCTGACAACTCACTCTGAGGTGGCAACCTTACCCACTGAACCGGTACGGATCCCAATATCATTTTGTTGACCAATGAGAGCTCAGGTACTTCTAGGCGCCCAATTGAGGTAGTTTGATCATGAACTTGCGCCTTACCACTGCTAGGCGCCAATTGAGATGGTGACTGCTAGAAGTTGTGCCTTGCTAGAGAAAGGCTTTTCAATGATGTCCACTCACTTCCCAAGGTGCCTTTGACAAACAACTATGAATTCAAAGTCCCAAAGTCTTTTGATGCTCTTTAAACCTAGCGCCCACATCTGGAGTATTAACATCCTGTTTGAGTCTTCAACTTCTCCTGAGCGCACTTATTGATAGAGAAATGTCTAGATTAGTGCCTTAGGAAGAAAATGGTTTTGCCAAGCTCAAATCTTCAACACAAGTCACAACTAAATCAAACTGACTATCTTCTACCAAGCGCCTTTCACTATCAAAAGTTATTTCCCTTCTTAGGCGCACTTTTGGATGAGTTCAAGATGCCAGAAGAAGAGTGAAATGGCGCCTTCACTTGAATGGTTCATCTTGCATGGATTTGGCGCCTAGTCTTGAGTTGCCATTCTTCCTGAAAAGCGCTCATACTTGAGGTCTTTGGAATGACATCAAACCCTTTCTTTTACCAAGCGCCTTAGCTTACTAAGAAGTGAGGACATCATTCACCCACTGGAGTCTTGTTTTGGCGCCTACTCAAGCTGTAGGAAGGATGACTTTGAAGCAACTTATCACATCTCCTTAAGGCGCTCAACTAGACTCTAGGCGCCAAAATGACATGGCAAACTGCATGGGTTTCAAGACCAAGGGCCAAGAGATGATATTGCGCCTTGCTAGGTTTAGGCGCAGAACTGGTGTCCTTCTGACTGGGCACCAACTTTGGAGGATTCACAGTGGTTCTAGTGCCTTCATCCCTTTCAAAGATCCTCGAGAGCAACTTGACTTTAAATGATCATCATTTCATCTCCTGATGGAGCGCCCTGCATCTAGATTGGATTTGAGGACCTGCTCCCACCTTAGGCGCACATTTGAGGAAGTTTCAACTGATATCTGCGCCTAACACCTTTGTGAAGATGTTCCACATTTAGTCAAACTCTCAAACTCTTGTAATCATTTCTTATTGACGCTCCTTTAAACTAGCGCCTTCTTTAGAGTATCTAAACCATGTCTGGGTCTTCAATTTCATCTAGGCGCACTTATCTGGAA
Organism: Cunninghamia lanceolata; assembly: GCA_027924645.1. Taxonomy (NCBI): domain Eukaryota; kingdom Viridiplantae; phylum Streptophyta; class Pinopsida; order Cupressales; family Cupressaceae; genus Cunninghamia; species Cunninghamia lanceolata. The sequence continues at coordinate 154,757 of BSBN01000780.1, forward strand.
CAAGATTCTTAGGCGCAACTGGGTGTCTGTGGAGAGGTGAATTGGCGCCCTAGTTGAAATGTTTAGGGTGCTTCAAAATATGATGTTTCTATGCTAGGCGCTCATTTAGGAGGTTCGTTTTGAAATGGGCGCCTAGACAACTTTCAGCTTGTTTGGCCTCCAGACTTAACCAAATTTTAGTTTCTGACTTAGATCCTGCAAAATATTAAAACAGAGTTAGTCAAAAAACCAACTCATTCCCTCATCAATTAGAATTAGCCTCCGGGAATGAGGAATAGGCTAATCCATTATACACTTGATGATCAAGCCGGAAACGGGGACATGACACCTTGGACCATTGGAAAGAACTACAAAATGAATTGAATAAAACTACAAGAAATATGCATCCACAAGAAACGTGTTAGGATTAGGTGTGCTAATTCGCCTTGCATATCCTAAGGTCTAATATAACTTAATTGTTCGTAGATGGTCAATTATGTATACATCTCCAAAACTCATGGAGTGGGCAAATGAGATGCCCATGTGATGGTGGGATATATGAAATTATTTATTATTCTCCGGGGACTTGGAAATATTGTTGTAGTGAGGCATTGATGAGGGGGTTACATAGTGGATTTATAAGAGCAACTTCCAATATTAGTTTGCATGTGGATGTAATTAGTACTTTATGGGGAAGTGCTTGGGAGTTACATATACGAACTTGCATGATGGAGGTTAAAGATGCTTGTGTGAGGATTTACATTCTCTTTTGGAGGACACTCTCTTGAGTGAGTTATGAGAATTCTTACCATGATATTTTGGGACCTTGTTTGGACCCATGGTATTGCCTTTTGGTAGTTTTCTAGGTCTCCTTAAGTCAAAATATTGAGGGCTTGAGGTGGAGGCATTAAGCATTGCTTCTTGTAGAGTTATGGCACTGATTTTCGTGCAAGATTGATGAGTGTTGATCTCATTGAATCATAGTGGCTCTATGAATGTATTGTAACATTGTTAGCTGAATAATACATTTGGTGTGTGTACTTTGGAGGTTGTGTTTTTCCCAAAAGGGTTTTCTTAGGGTATATTTGTGTCATTTTTGTTCTTTAGTTTCTATTCTTTTTCTCTCATTCTTGTTCTTTCTAAGTGCTGTTTTACATGTCAGAATGTTGCTGCAATGTGTTTAGATCTGATGTTTGTAAATCTGATGCAGGCAGGGTTGGGGACCTATTTAAGGGCAGCCAAAGCCTTGTAGCCTACACTACTACACACTCACTTATACACACAGAGGAAGCAATAAAATGGTAAACATAATAATTTTATTAAATTCATGTAGCTTGTCACAGCTTGCTTATATAATACATTATGGTACAACAGCTCACATTACTTTCTAGAGCCTGCCTCTTACTCTCTTACTACAGGGCTTTCAACTTAGACTTATCCTGATACATTCTCTTCTTCACATTCAGGGGTTCTCTTGCCTGACAGCTCTCCCTACTCTAAATCCAGTCTGCCATTGGAGAGTCCCTCTTGAATGGAAAGATAATACAATAAATAATTTTGCTATCCAAGAAAATTTTCAGCTCCTGTTGCCAACAACAAGAAGGTGAACAGCCATCACAAGAAATGATCACAACCTAGAGTTGTAACCACCACTCAGACCAAGAAATTGATCATGGCAATGCACAAATGAAGCCACACAGCCCATGGGATAGTTGAGAAGACAAGACCAACAATAGAAATATTGGTTAGCCGATAAAAGGCCACATGTAGCCCCAGCAAGAAGAACAACCGAGAATAATTATCATGCAGCCTAAGAGGAATTTGCTCCATCAGATTTTAGTGTCCAAGAAAAATAAATATTTGAATGTCATGATGTCACAGGGACAATCAAAGTGATGCCTAGCTAATGAAAAAAAAAATCATTCCATTCAAGGTATAGATCAGCCACCAAATTAGAATGTGAAAAGGCATGAACTGCACAAATTAGAAAATAGTTGTAACCCTTGAAAAATCAGCCGCCACGTGTAGAAAACTCATCGACCAAACATTGCTCAATGTCTACATTGCTAAAACAATAAATAATTTGAGCATTAGACTTGATCCCTTTGTCGTTTAGATTAGAAACAGGCATTACACACCTTTAATGTGATAGTTGAGAGTTTGCAGATAAAGAGTTGTAAATATATCCTTTTAAATATATGATTAGTTATTGCATAAAGCAATAATAATCGTTTATAATCAACACCAAATATAGCTTCAACACTTAATGTCTATAGTAGCACCTTTTACTTCCTGTCATTGCCTTGAAACACCAAAAGTCAAACCAAAACATTACATTTTGAAACATATACATAGTCCTCCTGTAGCAACATACACACAGTCCTCTTGTAGTATTTTATAAACGCATTAAACTGATCTATAGCAACCTTGAGAATCATAACTCATTACCAAGGTATTAAACATTGCAAACAACACTCATAGTCCTTCTATAGCAGCATACACATATTTTGTAGTAGAAAATAAACAGTCCTTGTTGTAGACATTGCACAGTCTTGGAGCAAAAATACATAGTCTCTGACGCACTGTTCTGTAGTAGCCTAATAAACTAATTTGTAGCAGCATGGTTAAGATTGAAACAATCGTGAAGAAGGCTTGTAGCAACTAAATAAACTTTGTGAAGCACAACTACACATTTGAAACACATATATAAATCTACAATCTCCTTGTAGCAACCTTTGAGAAACAAGTTGACATGAAGCCACAAGCAGCAAACACACCAAAAATAAACCAGAAAACTGAAAACGTAACCTGCAATTTTTTTTTGGTGATGTAGGATTGCCTGTAGACCCGAATGCTCCTGCATCAAAATCTCTGCTTATATGGTTAACGTGGAAAATCTCTGCATTTATTATTTAAGTTCAGTTTTGAGTTTAGATGCTAAGAGGTTTATGGGGATATTTTCCAAACATTTCTTGTAAGAGCCATTGTTTTAGCTGAAGGATGGTTTACCTTGTGATTTTAATCCTTGTTTGAGTGGGAATTTTGTAATTGATCTTGTTTTTCAGGAAAACAGTCATGGCAAGCACTTGTAGAATGGAGAAGGTGGAGGATCTTGGAGTTGGTCATGTGTTTTTGATCTAGAGCTCCTTTCTGGTAGTATGGGTTTTCCCTTTAGTCTTGTGGGGTTTGGGGTGCTTGGTTTTAGCCCTTCATTACGTGAGAAAGCATTGGATGATCAACCCTTGTGGTTGCATGGACGATTCGTGGGTTGCATGTGCATGCATGTTGGTGCATTGTGTGGATCTATGTTGTTCAGCCTTGTATGGGTGGGCTTGTTGCTTGCATGTCATTGCATGTTGTCCATTCATGGAGATTTGGGTTTGCATGTATGTGCATGATGTGAATGTAATATTTCATTGTTCAATTTACAGATTTAGAGGTTTCAAATTTGTTGGTATTCTAGACATGTAATGGATTCGAGTTTGCATGGAGGTTTTGTGTAGCTTGTTGCTCAATGTATGACATTCAACTTTCATGGATGTGGCTTTTGCAATTTTTTGTTCAAAATCTATGGTTTTGCAGATTGTTTTCTGGGTGTTTTAGAAGTGTTAATGGATTTAGATTTGCATGTATGGTTTTGCAAGTTTTATATTTAATCAAAATCTATGTTTTGTAGATTTGTGGAAGAATGTTATTCAGAGTGTAATTCCTTAGGTTTGTTCAGATGTGAGACATGTTGTAGACTTGCATGCATGCTTTGTGCAAGGTTAGAGGAAGCCCGTTGTAGCTTTTTCTTTGGTTCTTGTTGGGTTCTTGAATTGTGGTTGTTCCATGTTGTGAATTTTTTGGCATTTTGGATCTTGGTGTTTTTGTATCTAATGTTTGTGCTGTGGAGAATTTACATGTTGACCTTGTTCTACTATTGCTGATGGGGTTGAGTTTACTTGTCTTTGGGTCTACATTGTTCCAATGAATCCATGTTGCACTAGTCTAAGATTTGTGAGTTTTGTAGTTACTCTTTGGTTACAGTTGGAGTCTTGGCCATGCTTTTTTATTACCTTTGGAGGTTGCATGTGTATTGGTTGTGGGTATCGTGTTTGTATTTGCATGTTGCATGGAAAACTTGGAAACAAATGTACAGAGTGTTGATGGTGTCATGTCTGCAACAAAGATTTGCTAAATACTGTTTGTCTGACATGGAGTTATGGATTCTAGTTTGTTGGCCTTTTGGTCATCATGGTGCATTGGTATATGTTGAGTTACAGTGAGACACAATGCTGTGGAGTAGTTCATTATAAACCTATAGAGATTGACTATGCTATCATCAGAGGCTTTGAATCGCAGTTTAGTGGGAGCTTTGTCAAAGAACATAGTTGGTGATGATTGTTTGTCTTGGTTTGGAGATGGTGTTTATACTTTTCCTTTGGGGAGCTCCTGGTATTGTAGTTGAGTTCTTTGATTGTGTTAATATTTTGTATGATCTTCAGATTTTAAGAGAGATGTGTATCGTGTTGCCATGTGTAATTTTGGATGACCTTCAGTGGGAGCTTTCACAATGATGTGGATATGTTAGTTTTGTGATGGGGGGTCTTTTGTGGTGGATGTTAGTGTCATGAGAAGCTCTTGTTTCTTGTTATGAGCAGTGAATGTTTTTGACAATTCTTTATTCCATTAGTAGAGGATGTTTATCTTCATGTTTTTTGAGGATGTGGACAACTTGTGTAATGTCCCCATTTTCGAGTTCTCTTGTAGCTCAGTCAGAGCCGACTTTTTGAGTTGGTGACAACATAATCAGAGGAGTATTTCGATGTCACCAGGGTGTTCGGGTGATCCAGTGGAGCTGTATGACACTTTTCGGAGAGATTTTGGACTTGTCCGTACTTACTATTTATAGTAAGTGCTTGCATGGTGATAATCTTTCTGAGTTTTTCTGGGTTTGTTCTCTTTGGTCCTCGGAGAACATTGCTATTTATAGTAAGTGTCAGTCTGGCGTTGTTTTGGTGACTTGGCAGTCAGTCGTTGGCCATCCTCGGTGTTGCATTGAGCTCAGTGATATCAAATGGTTTGCAGTGATGTCTTTCCAGGCGATTTCGGACTTTGGGCCCGGACATGCTATTTTTGGCAAATTAGGGTTTTGGTCCTTTACAGAATTTTTAGTGTTGGAGATGGAGCGTTTTGACGAGACCTTTCCAACGGTCTATATATCACTGAATTCCGAGTTCATTTGGGCCTCCATATTAAAGTCTGTAAATTAATAATATTATTTAATTTTGGACTTTGGGTTACAATGGTTAAGTGATGAAAAATAAAATATTTAAAAGACACTTAAGTCATTTTGTGGAGCGCTCACTTTGGGAAATATTAAAAGTGAAATTAAAAGAAATATTTCCCTCCAAAGTGAATGGACCCCTCTTGTGGAATTATAAAAAGAGGTGAATGGGAGTCATTTGGTATGCTTGGATTATTGATTCTATTCACTTGTTGAGGTATTCTCGTGCATTCTTGGAGCTAAGAGCTTTGAGGGTTTGATATTGGCTTTGCTGAGACGAAAACCTCTGCATAGTCCTCTTCTTCATGTGTGAGAGACCACATCAGGAAGAGATTCTTGGAGGCTTCATTCAGGAGCTTCAGTTGGGCATTCAGTTGATGCATTTTGATGAAGATTTGAGCATGGAATGATCATATTTGACGGAGATTTTGTGTGCAGCTGAGGGTAATCAGAAAACAAGCAGTTTGATATCATTTTTGCATTGATTTGGGGCTGCATTCCATTTTATTTGCTGGCCGTACCTCTGCTGAAGATATAATGTGTTTGGGTGTGGGATTTAATGCTTGTTCTTGCCTCTTCTTGCTCGCCTAACATCTGCCATCACAGCCAATGCAAAACAGAAGATATTGTGAGGAGATTTATATTATTTATTGCTGATTCATAGCTCCAGCTGGGCCGTACAGCTTAGAGGAGTTCATAGGTATTCTATGTTGATACATCTTCTCTCTTTGTGGCTGCTATTGTGTATATTTTGGACGTTTAGAGTCCCATATACTGCTGTTATACATTCCATTCGAGGATCTTTCCATTGGTGGTGATTAGGAGTCATTCTATGGTGTTATATTGCTGGTCCGGCTACAGCACCGACATGAAGTTGTAAACTGGCAAATGGGTATGTACTCATAATTCATATTTTGACATAATACAATCTGGGTCTTCGCTCATTTGTTGATATATGCTTTAGTTTTTCTGGGTTTTGGTTATGTGCTCTTTATTCCATGTTTTCATTACAAATATCAAACATGCAAAAACAAATATAAAACCCTAAACCCATCAGCAATCAGAAAACAAAAAAAAGTGATACAGAAACCCTAGCCTGGAGGGTGTATGTTACAACTTGTTGCATGAAGTGCTCTAGTGCACTTGGAGTTCTTGCTTAAGTTGTTGGTTATGATTTGCTGGTTAGAGATAGATGATCTTATTTTATGAAGATGCAAATCATGGAGCCATAGGAAATTCGTAGAGTCTGCATTTTTTCCTAGTAGTGGGAACTGTTGCACATATGTTACCTAAGGTTGTCACTGATGTGGTCGTGTGGTTGTCATTGATGTCAACACTTAGTTTGGGTTGTTTGATGTTAACACTTAGTTTGGACTGTCATTAATTCTTATATTGATGGTGTGCTAACAGTGATGTTACTAATGTTCATGGTTGAGCTGTATTGAGTATGTTTGTTGCCAGCAGAGATGATATCATGATGATACAATAAGATGGGAATTAGAAGCATCAAGATGAAGAATAATATATTAAGATGGGAATTAGAAGCATTAATGCTGATGTTGAGAAAATGTTGCTAATGGCCTGCAGCTTGTTGTATGCTCTTTCCTGATGATCCTAAGGAAGTATGTGTTGCTATAAGAAGGTTCTGGTCTTTGGAAGTTGGTGAAAGTTTCTACTGTAGGAAGTTGCTTGGAAGACTGCCTGGTAAATTCCTCCGCATTCCTTCGCATTTGAAGATAAGATCATGTGGTTCAGAAGTTGACTTCAGTATGTTCTAAAGGTGTTATATGCAAGAGTTCAAGTCATTATACCTTTAACAGTGAAAGTTACAAGCGACAGAGTTCCAGTATGTGCTTTGGCATAATGAGGTGATGATAAAGGCTGTTTGGAATGCTCCGCATTCCTCCGCAAGTGAAGATTTATTTGTCCATGCGGTTTTGTGGACATGTTCAGGGATGTTCAATCCTTGCTACTTTGAGTTATCAAGTGATTTGGTGGTCCGCAAGTTCAATTTTCCAAATGACAGTGAGCTACAGATAGTTTCGGATGCCTAATTGTTCTCAGAATATATGTTGGTGATGTGCGCCCCAAAGTTCTTGTTGTGTGGAGTTCGAGTGTTTGGAGATGGTGTATGAGTCCTGGGAGATGCCCAAGCAATGTTCAATCTTTCATGTGTACCGCCAAGTTGTAATGGCTGATGTGCTACAAGTTTCATGTTTTTTTGCTTAGGGGCGACCTATTTCAAATGTGTGACATGCAGATGTTATTCCTTGAAGGATGATGCTGTGAGGGATGTTTAGGACCAGGTTAAGCAAGTGTTGGAATTCGAAAGGCGTGTTTCTCTTCCTGGTGTTGCGTGGAGTTCATGTTAAGGCTTGCCCTCGACAAGTTTCATGATGTTTGATATTTGGCTAACTTGTAATTGTAATGTTATTATTGTCTTTGGCCGACATGCAATGTAATCAATGTTATATCATGTATATATAACAAACCTAGTTGTTCTAGATGAGGTATGATTGCGAAGATGAATATGTGAAGAGCAGAATATGAATATGATGTGCATTATGATGTGGGACTAAAGGAGAAAGAATAAAAGTGTTAGAGTCTATCCTGATTCATCTTGAAGACATTTTTCAGATAGGAGGGAAGTAAAGAATGTGCCTAACAAATTCAATCATCAAAAGAGGAGTGAAGAGGCAGAAGTGCAATCATCAAAAGGAGTGAGCTTCAATGTCAGTTTTCAGACAGTAGAAGGACTGTCATGTTGTAATCTCTTCTGAGTTTGTTCTCAGTTTAGGGAGTAGTAGCTTCCTTGGGTTGTAGCCCTACAACAAAGTTTGCAGGGAGTTGTAGCCTCCTTGGGAGTGACCCTAAAACAAAGTCAACAGGGAGTAGTAGCTTTCTTGGGTTGTAGCCCTATAACAAAGTTGTAATTCTTATAGCAGTGAGCTTCATATATTGTGAGTTAATTCTCATTGTGGTTTTTCCCCTTTTGAGTTTTTTCACATATATCTGTTGTTATGTATTGTTGTGCATTGTGTTGATCTTTCATGCTTTTGTTATTGCTGTAAAGTTTAAGTTTTAATTTGCTCCGGAAGATTTGAGATTTGTTTGTATACTGATTCACCCCCCCAGTATCCGAGTGTGTCCAACAGGAACGTGTTGTGATTTGGAGGTAATTTTCTAATTGAGTGCTATGATCATTTTTCTTTGAGTCACTATTGGATCTTGCAGTTTTGCAATTGGAGTTTGGCATGAGATGATTAGTTGTGCACTTGTTACTGCTAGTCAGTTTTGGGTGAGGTTGGAGATCTCTAGCATATTGGAGATTGAGTGTCGGAATAATGTCTCTTTTAATGAAGTTTTAGTAGAAAGACTAAGGAGCTAACAAATAGAGCTAGACGTGAGTTTAGTATGGACGTAATGAGGAGATTGTCTGTATATAGAGTCGGTGTGACTTAGAGTTTCTTAGGAGGAACAATATCTTATCCCCACTTGTTGATGATTGTTTTTAGACAACTCAACAATAGAGTAAAACACGGAGTATCCAACTCTCTCTTAAATAAAGCCTCTCGAATGCTAAACAAAGTGATCAATCGAGACGACTCCAAGGTTCTTTTTCTTATGATTCGTGATGGATAGCTCAATGACTTGATGTGATTTTTCTGATAAACACAAAGGGACTTACACAATTGTTCAAACAACTCGTTATTTCAATGAAAGAGGCAAACACTTAGAGTATCTAAGTACTACAACTTATGACGTATGATATGGCAATGAAGTACTTGATCCTAAATTCTAACAAGATGGAAAAAGAAAAGGCAAAAGATAAAGGGTTCAGTAAAACTAATCTAATCCTAGATGTAAGAGATGATTACTGCTCAGGTGAAATCAACCAACTCTGCTTTGCCAAGTGAAACAACTACACAAAGTTGATGCTATCTTCTAGGGTTATACAAGATATTCAAATCACTTATGCTCATGAAAATTCAACAAACATAAACGATCAAAGTTAAGCTCACTTTGTTCAAACTAACCATACACTGTAATTTGTAAGCCACAAACTACAAAGGGTGTGAACATAAAGATTTCACCACGAAACAATAATAAAACCTTTCACCAACTAACATAACACTTAAAAGAAAACTCAATCTAACTTAACATTCGCTTGAAGAAATCAGAAACCATGCAACACTTAGAAACATATAGAAAATCACCAAACAATGAGTCTTATATTATTTCAAAAGAGCTCTTGCAACAATTTTTAGAGTCTTCAACCTTCTCAAATGAGAGCAAAAGAGCCTTTATATAGGCTTCAAGAATACATGAGTGGTTAGGATCGATTGGCAAAGCCAATGGACTAGATGATGCCTAAGCAGGTGGTTACAACAAACTTCTATTTTTAGCATACAAAGAGGGAACAAAGGCACATTTCCCAAGAAGATAAGGATGTTACATGATATCCTTTCACATAGTAGTACTATGAAGTGCAATGAATCTGGACACAATTTGAACATCTCCCATTGGTACACTTGTCGCAGCATTAATGGATCCTTCTGCAGTTGTCACATCTGACTCATAGATGCTAAGTGTCTTCTCCCAGTCAGCTATCCATGACTTGTTTGCTCCAAGATGGAATGCAAGTGTGAATATGTTATCCAACTGTTCCTCATCAATCCCATCCTTCTGAAAGTATAATGCCTTGACTTGTTGCTTCATGTTTTCAATAGTGATCTCTCCATATGGATTACATATTGTGGTCAACGAAGTATGCACATGATTTTGTGTCCTTAGAAGAACACTTCTTATTCTAGACATAGCCACTTCAATCTTATCGACTAGTTGCTCCTTGTTGTGAAAGGAGAAATACCAAGTGGTGAAGTTGTGTGAAGCATTTTGATCAATCACCTTATCTTGAACTAGATCTTCTATTGGAGCTTCTATCAAATTCTTGAGATGTGGCATGTATTGCTCCTTGATAGGCTTGAATTCAGCACATGTCTTTAGTAGAGATTGAACTCTATCCTTGAGGCTAATGATTTTATCATAAACTTGCACAATTTCCTCAAGATAAATATATGTTTTTTCCTCCGTTTTCTCTATCCAACCCTTCATTAGATGAGATGAAGCCCTCATATCTTCGACTTGTGACACTATTTCTTGTGAAAGAATGGATGGAGGTACTGAAGTGGCTTCCTTCTGTCAGATGGGTTGCATTACTTGTTGAATGTATTGCTTTAGTGTATTGAAGTCGTGCTCCACCTTTTGCTTAGCTTCTCTTTCCTGTTTTAGCATGATTTTTATACTGTTAACTGATTCTTGAAGTTCCTCTTCTACTTGTTCTCCTGTGATTGGACCCATATCAATAGTAGTCACATTATAGTCTTCAGGAGCCATGTCGTCCATATCTTTCTCAACTCTAGGAACAGCTACATGTACTCTATTTCCAGAAGGATCTTGAGAGATTTTTGAAAAGACAGCTGCTTTCTTCTTTTGATTACTTTTCTGTGCACTCATAAGCAATTCTTCTACCGGAGCAGGCTAATATGTTTCTATGATTGTATTCTCTTCAATTCTCTTCCTCAACCAAGATGGAAATGAAGAAAGATTCTGTTGTCTTTGTACTTGCATGTACTGTACATGTGCTGCATCTTCATCAGATTCCGCTTGTCCTTCTATTTCTTGATCGGCAACATCATCACCTTCTATTTCAACAGTCGGACTTGAATGAATCTCTTCGGATGGAACCACCACAGTTTCTTCTACTACTTCAACTTCTTGAATTGGAATATGAGCATTTGAAGTCCCTTCTTGTAAACTAGATGAAGTGGATTGACTACTCTTCTTCCTAGGCCTCTGCTTGATTCTCCTTGATCTTGCTTAGGTCTTTTCCTTTTCCTATTGATTGTCGCTTTGATCACTTCCACTGTGCTGGAGTCCACTATGTGCACTATGCTGTCCCGACTCTTCATCCATCTTATCATATGTAAGAACCTGTCCTTCCTCATTCATTTCTTGTAGCAACTGAGTTATACATGCTTGTGTCATAGCTAGGACTGGCTCCATTAGTTCTTCTTCAGATACATCCCTCTTTGACCAATCAACTGTATAGGGCAAATCCTTTATCTTTTGCAATTCATCTATCAGCATAGTGTCATCTTCTATGAACTGATCTGGGATTCGGAATACCTTGGATGCTCTTACTAGATCCCATGTAAGTCTTGAACACTTGAATGTTTGAAGATGATCTTCATCTTTTACATTTGCCCAGTGATCTAACTGCATGACATGCTTGTATTCTCTGTTATACTTCCAACAAACTTTGAAAGGATCAAAATTAAGCCTTTTGGTACTATGAGTTTGTAAATGATATGCTTGAAGCTCCGTTTCAGAATATTCAGCTGCTGCCAATGATGGACACTCAAGGTTTTGTCCAAGAACTAGTGGAAACTGGATCCCTCCTTTCTTCAACTTTTGCAGCCTGATGAGTTCCAGGAGTTGTCTTGAAACCTCTAACATCACCATCCTATTAGTTGGATATCTTGGTAACTTGTATGGATAAGATGTGAAACCTTGGATCCTTATGTATGTATATCTTTCATGCTGTGTATACCAATGTCCATATGTTCCGATGAATTCCCTTGCTGCATTTGATAATCTTTTGTGGAACTCTCCCCTCAATCTCTTCAATATGAACATAGCAAATGCATCATTGAATCTCATATAGTGATTGATGTTCTTGAGATGTAACTGGGGATAACATTGATGTGACAAGTACTTATTCAGTCGAATTCCAACTTCTTATTTCTTAGTCAAACCTGGATAAACTTCATTCCTTGCTAGAAGATATACTATATAAGAACTCATATGGAATGACTTAGTACTTGAAAAGTTGATGAGCTGCTCATGTATGCTTTGACTGATGAGTCCAGCCCAATCAATCATCTTTCCTTTGAGAATCAGCTTGATGAAAGAATACATCCATGACTGAAAGGTTGCTGATTGTGGCATCCCTGTTACCCTATTGAGGAACATGATCAAGTATCCAATCTGTGGATGAAAATCTGATTTATGAAATTGTGGAGGGTTATTTGTGTTGAATTTCATTGACGGATTCACCATCCATTCCCTCTTCATCTCTTGTAATCTCTTCTTTGAATCAGCATCATATTCTTGTTGACCCTGGTGTATGGAGATGTCGATCATCCTATCTTTGGTTGGAATGTTGAATGTGTCCTCAATTGCTTCCTTTTGTAACTAGGCTAGTACTGTTCCATCCTTGGCCACAATTTGTCTAGTATCTTTGTCATACTTCTTAACACATTCTATAATCATCTCTCGACAAGGTAGAACTGGCGGAAAGCAAGCGGCTTCAATGGCTCCACTCCTTACGATGGCTCTAGCAAGACTACTCCCAGCAGGTTCTTAAAGCACGGTCTTGATATCTTCTAGATTGCTGTTGCCCATGTTCGTATCTCCAATATTCGCCCATCTTGAAACAAGGTTTGATTCCGGGACTTTGCCTTTAGCATTCATATGAATCCTCGCTTGCCTTTCCTTCAATGTCATCGCCATGATCCTACAAAACTAGACACGAATAAGTAACCTTAATCATGGATGATCAAACAACTCACTTCGGCATTCAATGTGTATTGAAATTCTGATTTTCAAGGACCTAGAATGAAATTTAATAAGAAGATTAAGACTTCTATCATTATGATTTATTGTCTTCTTATGCAAATTATCAATACTTACAATTTTCTGCCTAAAAAGTCATAATTTTGCTGAAAATGAAAGGAAAATTAGACTATTACCTTCAGATCAGACTTATCAATGGACTGATTTAGATGAATCTTCCCAACACTTAGCCAAAATCAAACTTTGATGAAAATCAGACTTGTCTTCTACTTTATTTTTGCTCCTTAAAGCAAAGTCGCTGCTTGGTGAATGAGAAAATGAACCTGAAATGCTTCCTTATATAGACAACTTAGATCAAAAACACCACTCCCTCCTAGGCCAACCTCATTAAATGCAACGAAAATCATTAAATTTATTAATTTTATCTCTTGTGGCGCGAATCTCCATACAAGTTGAGTTCAAGCCTCAACAATTTGATGTTTACTAAGGGCGCATCGGTTGATGAGTTCGAATTCATCTTGTCGTTGATTTTGATTTCCTTCAATGGTGGCATCACATTCAACACTCACTTAAGTCTTTTTATCAAGGCGCATTAGATGGTAGGTTTGGTTTCCCTTTGAAACTCATCAAAGTGGCGCATTGCATGCTGATTTTAAATCCTGATCAGAAAGGTGTCTTAAACTTTTAGTATCCTCCCGAAAATGTATCAAAATTTTGAGTTTACAACCTCTTTTAAAGATGGCGCATCAGATAGAGATTTTAAATCCTCTTTAAATCTGTCGCAGCAGATGGACAATTCACTTACTCCTCCATGATGGCGCATGAGATCAAGCGCATTGGATAAGGTTTTTTGGATCTTGTCAAAACTTCAATATAACTCCTCAAATTGGCGCAAGAGATCAGAATTTTTAGTCTTGATTTGTAACTCTTCTTCCAATTATCCTCTTCACTTTAATAAGGGTGCATTAGTTTAGACTTTTGAATCTTCTAAAATAAACAATGTCATACTCCAAAAACTCCTCTCTAAGGCTAACGCATTGGTTCAAGGAATTGATCTCATCTTAAAATTTCATGAAATCTGTATTTTGATACTTAAAACAATCCTTTCACTTTGGCGCATCAGTTAGCAATTTTATGCTTTGGCTAGAGTCATACTTGAAACTTGAAAGAACCCTTCCTAGTAGTGGCACAACAGATTGGAATTTTGTTATTTTGTTGAAACTTGTTTTGAACCCAACATTGTTCATTCCTTGAGGAAGTTGGCACATTAGATGACAAACTCAGCCTCCTCTTAAAATCACATAAAATCTACACTTAAACAGTCAAAGGAACATCCTCCGTCATGAGGGCATTAGTTAGCAATTTGGTCTTCTCTTGACTTTGGCGGACTGGTTAAGGAATTTAGATCCTAATTTGAAAGTCATCCAAGTGGCGCTTTGGTTGTGGCGCAAAAGATGGCCATTTTGAATCCTCTAGATGCTTGTTATAATCACTCCCTTTCATTCAACGTAGATCCCTTCATTGTGGCGCACTAGATAGATGTTTAGGAATCCTCATCTTAACACATTTGTAAACTTGCACTTCATCATCACAATTCAACTATGGCGCAAGGGATATGGCGCAGCGGTTGAGTGTTTTGAACTCTCCGTGATTTATCCTTTTAGAACACACTACTTCACCCTTCATCATGTAAAGTGCATTAGTTGGAGTGCACCGGTTAAACATTTCGGATTCTCATCTTGTAGTTATTTAAAACTTTGCTTCTCTTTTCAATCATTGGCACAATGGTTGGAGATTTTTTGGTTCCACACGTTGAATGCCTTGCTGCAAGGTCTTCAAAATTCTATCTTCATCCTACATTGACCCTTGCCTTGAGGTGGCGCGTTGGTTGAAAGTTTGAGTTTCTTCAAATGACTCCTTGAAATGGCAAGTAAATCACCCCAATCTAGGCGCATTAGATGGGCATTTTGAGTCCTCCTTAGAATCACATAGAATCTGTAATTTCCTCTTCAAGCACTTGGGTTGGGATGCCTCTTGAAACTCGTCATCAGCTTATTTTCTTGTCAAGGCACAACAGATAGGAGCTTTGAATACTTCTTGTTATCTCATCTCCAAATCAAATCTCCTTCTTCCCCTTGGCGCATCATATTTGACATTTCATCTTCACTTTAAGTCTTTTACCAAGTTTAAGTCTGACTTCATTAAAAGGTGGCGCATTGGATCCATTTTTAATCTCCCTTTAAAATATGTTCAAAGCTTGAATATGGTGCAAGGGTTAATGTTTTTTGATTTCCTCTCGAAACTCATCACAAAACTAAAATTTAACTCCATTGAAGAGTGGCGCACTAGATCATCATTTTGTGTTTTAGATAGACTTACACTTGATACTTGAAATTTATCTCCCACTAGTAGTGGTGCATTGGATCAAGTTTTTGGGTTCAAGTCGAATGATGTCTTAAAACTCACAATTCAACTCCTTTCTCTCAAGCGGATTGGATGAGGCGCAGTAGATCACAATTTTGGAATCCAGTTGAGTGATCATCAAAAAGTTGAACTAGACTCCTTCTAGGGATGGCGTGTTGGATTAGGATTTTGAATCCTCCTGAAATTTTAGCCATTCTACACTTGCCAACACTTTTCAACATCTATTTTCAAACACCTTCCATCACGGAGCAATCATCTTGAATGTTTGATGAAGAAGTCCAATTCTATCTCAGTTAAATCATATCATGACTGTTTCAAATGAAGCCATAAGTTGAGACAATCTTCTTTTGTGTTTTTCAAAATACAGCTGATGCAGAACTCTAAAAGACCCAATCTAGCCTAAGAGAAAAAAAAAAAGAGGGGGTCCCCCATTTGTAATGGGACAATGTGTGATTTGGTCACAAAACCACTCTCGGTTCACTCAATGGAGAACGATCTGATAGGTATTACCTGTTGTTTTAGATGCATTCTATCTTGTGTTTTGTTTCTCATGTGAATGAATCTTGAGCTTTGGATGTCAGTTTTGGGGACTAGTTTGAGATGTACATGGATTGGTTTCATTTTCCTTTGCCTTCCCATGTGAGTGAGTCTTGAGCTCTAGATGTTAGTTTTGAGGACTAATTTGAGGAGTACGGGGATGGTTTGTGGCTTTGGGCATATTCCCTAGTTGTGGGAATGGTTATTAGTTTGCTCCTCCTTCAGTTGAAAAGCTTACATCTATTGTTATTGTGTTTGACCTTGGAGTTGAATAGTTAGATGTTGTGCTGCCTTTTTTGTTTGGGGATTTTGAAGGAGATCTACTTATCACAATTAGAGCACTTGTTGGTGTTTGCGGAAGGAGATTGTATGGTTTGCAGGTTTTCTCTCTATGGTTTATGTTTTATCTTGGAGGTTTAGTTCTTATTTTTGGAGTTAAGATTTTTGTGGAGATGATGATCATTTACTGTTATTGCACTTCATTGTTTTCTAGTAACAGTACGAATGATTTAGACTCTTCAATCTTTGTCCTCTATGTGATATGGAGAACCCGGGAGAGTTGAGTTTGTTCTTGGCACGGAGATAAGGAAGAGGGTGAGCAATTTTTGGAGGAAGTATGCTCTTGTTTGTAGGGGTTTAGGTTGCGGGTTTGCAGACTACTGCATGTGTTCTTCAACATTAGATGGTATAGAGGAAATCAGCCACACCCTTTATGTGAGTGTTGTTGGTGGACTTTTGGATGCTAAGGTCAACACTAGACCAAGCATTGCCAATTAGTGGGAGTCCTAGGTAGGTATATGTGTCATTGGACTACAACACAGTGGTCTTCAAATATCTTTGCATGTCTATGTTTTCATTATTGATGGAGATAGACTTGTGTAGGATAGTGTCTATATAGGGATGTGATGTTGTGGATTGGGTTGAATGTGGATGGTAGGAGGTCTACTAGTGCGTATGTATTTACCTTGTTTTGTTGTGTGGTAAGTTGGATGTGTGTGTGACTGGTTGTGATCGTTGTTCTAGCTACTTAGGCAAGTACTTTATAGGTACTTGAGCATATTTGTTGTAGTTTGTGTTTAGATTTTGGTTTATAGTAGGATATAGTTGTGATCTATGTGACAATCAGAGACTCACTAGCGTGGCAAAGTTCAGTGCTGTTAATGTGCGGTTGGTGCACATTGATGTGTAATTTTGGTTGTAATTGCTTGGTGAAGTTGTAATGTCCTACCAAGATTTTTCAACAAATTTGCAAATTCTCCAACTTTCAGCTCACAAACATTTCGTCAAATAGTTGGTGGAACATTGAATCCTTAAGTATTTCTGAATCTTAGTGTTTAAAAACAGCTGTTACTAACGTTTAGTTGCATAAGCATTTTCAGTGTTCACAAACACTTTACATTCAAAAGGAAATACATAGAGATTTCGTCAAACAATTGGCAAAGGCTAGGAATTGCATTAACAACTTCAGAAAATACATATATTTATAATTTGATGAGTACACGAGAAAGTTATTCCATACCATTGAACTGCTTATAGGCACTCAACCATACACTGTTAAATTCAGAAAATTGCTCTCAGACCTGCCCAGAATTGCCATATCCCTCTGCTGAAGTACTGATACTGAAGTGTGGTATAGGATGAGAGTAAACTCCAAGTGGTGAAGCCGGGGAAAAGACTAAATAGTCCCAAATAACTGTCAGATACTCAAAAATGTTGAAGAACACAAGGGAACGTTGTTGAATATCACTGCAATCAGATATATTTAACTCTGCCCATATCTTTCAGACCTGTACTTTCTTCTTAATGCTGCTACAGTCACTTTTAAAACTGCTGTTATGACCTCTGCAGTCTGAAATAATATTGAATCTGCTCCAGATTACTCTAAACTCTTGACTGAACAGCTGTTGTAGTTAAATAATTCCAAAATAAGTGTGAAGAGGTGGTACGGCTGAGTATTAGATGAAATTTCAGTATTAAAATAATCACTAAACTTCACAAAAGGCAAGCTATTCCATCTTACTCTCACATGATTTCCCAACAAAATCAAGTTGTAGCTGCCAAAGTTTGTCGTCAAGCTGAATGGGACCCACCCTGTCAGATTTGGCCTCCTTGAAAGCAACAAGGAAGGAATTTATCTAATCTAATATTCTTAAATCACTTTTCAACAAGCTGCGTTGGATATTAGGAGACAATATTGTCTTATTCCAACAACCTTATAACTGCGATTCATATTTCTTAAGAATTCTTCAAAACAAAGGTGCGGCTAAGTCATGAAGTTTAGAAGAAGACTCAAAGGGCTACAATTCTTCCTTGGAAAATGTCACGGCCCCTCTTAACCTGTATGGACTGCTTTTTATGTATGGCCAGCAGTCTAATATATATATTTTCAAGATATTCAGTCAACTCCAAACTGGGGTTTGATCAAAATAAGATTCCGTTTATTCAACATACAAACCCTTTCATTGATATATTTGAAATATTTGCAAACAAATGATTTATTTTGATAAACTCTCAATCTTCCATCAGCAACTGTACTGGAAACCAAATAAAACAAACCTGGAAATGATATTTTCAACTCTTCAATGCAAATCTCCTTAAAAACAACATAACCAAACATTGCAAAACCAAATGGCACAAATGTTCAGCACAACGGTGAACTTTGTATGAATCCACTCATCCACGAAATTGATGGCCAAAAGGGTTTTCATCCTTTGGTTGGTTCAATCTCCCAAATAAACAAGAGTTTCATAAAATGTTCAGAATGAGCTTTCTCTGCTCAAAATCCCCTTTTATAAGCACTTTTTGGAATAATAAAATATTATTATTTGTGTCCCTTTATTTTCCCTCCAAAAAGTAACTTTAAACTCCTTTTAAATAATTAAATATAAGTTGTCTTTTAATTTTTTCTTTTGGACAATTTAATATTTAACTATTTAATTTTTAATTATTTTCCGCACATCCACCCCAGGTGCGGAAAATATCAAAATGATTCAAATAGGAAATCTGACCATACCTAAATAACCTTAAGCCCACCGGATAACGAACTTTATGAAACTTGATGTTTTCCAAAAATAGTAATCTTCTCCAAGAAGTGTGGAGTGCTCTCAAAAAGTCGGAATTGCATCCGGAAAGTATCATTAGACTCATCTTAGTCTTGCGAACTCACTGCCACTGTTAGAATTCCTTCTTGATAATCCTAGCGTCCTCTAGGAAAGTTGGAGTTTTTCCAAGAATGTTGGAATGGCCCAAAAAGGGACATTACAGAAGGCCATGAGCATGGAGAAGTTCAGACGATACAACTTGGCTATGGGCATTCTGCCCTTAGTGGTTAGTTCATTTTGTTAGAACCCTTTATGCTGTTGCAATATCAATATCAAGTTGGAGAATGTCAGAATCAGGTGTGCTATTCGCCTTGCATATTCTAAAGTCTAATGTAACTTAATTGTTTGTAGATAGTTAATTATGTATGTATATCCAAAATTCATGGAGTGGGCAAGGAGGATGCCCATGTGATGGTGGGAACATGTAATTATTTTATTATTCTCCAAAGACTTGGAAATATTGTTGTAATGAGGTATTGATGAGGGCGTTACATAGTGGACTTGTAAGAGCATCTTCCATTATTAGTTTGCATGCAGATGTAATTATTACTTCATGGGGGAGTGCTTGGGAGTTTCATATGCCAACTTGCATTATGGAGGTCAAAGATGTTTGTGGAGTTACATTCTATTTTAGAGGTCACTCTCGAGTGGGTTGTGAGAATTCCTACCATGGCATTTTGTGACCTTGTTTAGGCCCATGTTATTGCTTTTTGGTGGTTTTTTAGGCCTCCTTAAGTCTATATATTGAGAAGTTTGAGATGGAGGCATTAAGCATTTTTTCCTATAGGGTTTTGCTGCTGATTTTCCTCTAGGATTGAAGAGTGTTGATCTCATTGAAGCACAGTGGCTCTGTGAATGTATTGTCATATTGTTGTTAAATAATACATTGGATGCATTTGCTTTGGAGGCTGTGTTTTTTCCGAAAGGGTTTTCCTAGGGTATATTTGTGTCACTCTTGTTTGTGGTTTCCATTCTTTCTTCTCTCATTCTTGTTGTCTTCTAAATGTTGTTTAACATGCTGGAATGTTGCTGTAATGAGTCTAGATCTGATATTTGTAAATTTCTTCTTGTAGGGTTAATGCGGACAACCTCTGTATTCAGTATTTAAGTTCAATTTTGAGTTTAGATGCTAAGAGGTTTGTGGGGATATTTTCCTATCTAAAGGCTCAAATGTGGAGAAACCCTCTTTGGGTAGACAACTCCAGAATGGAAAATCTACAACTATTTCTATTCTTTTTGGAACGCTTTATGATAGAGATATAGAGATACGTGTTCACTTTGGAACAATTACATGTGATTCCTCATTTACCAAAAATGTCATAGGGTTCTGCTCTATCAATTGGTTGGAGGAACCACAATGTTTTTGGTGTTGCTGTCAAATTTAGTGGCTGTTGGTATGCAGGAGGACTGCACAAAAGTCAGAAGGATTTTATATGAGTCTGGATTTGATAAGCGATTGTGTGAGGGATCATTGAGTACCTCATATGTTCTATATTGGGCAAGAGAGGCATCAGATGTGAAGTTGGCAGCAAGTGGAAAGATCTTGAGGGGGGATGATTGAAATCGAAATTGTAAAACATGGTTATGGTTCAAGTGATATTGGGATGATGGTGATCACCTACGTTGTAGATGAGAGGTTAAAACCAATATAGACTAGTAAGACATTACCATACCCTCCCATAGATACGTATTCTTGACGTACGTTGTCCTAGGCTCCCTAATTTAGGATACCAACCAATTCGTCATTCCCAAGTGTCCTTAATATTCAGTTATATCTTAGACTAGCCACCTTGTGTATTATTGTAATACCAGGTTAAATGACTCATACTATATGGTGATGATGCAGATAAGCATGTCCACCAATGAAATATAAATCATAGATTTGTTCACTTCATTGAATATTTGAAGAAATTCTTTCTTCTCTGAGGGCTTGTAAATAAATTATTTGAAGATTCTTGACATGATGGCTAGCATAACCCATAGGCTTAAATCATGTTGAGGGAAGTGCAGTTATAATGTTTTAAGGACCTTAACAATCATGAAAATACGTCAACATGGAGGGTTCAGTCTCATAATTGATGAAGTTATTATTCTTGAGTTCAGTCTTTCAGTTGATCTTATTTGACAAAAAATAAAGACTATTGCTACGTACATTGTAAATATGCAAAGGGATGTTAATACAATTTTGATGACTTTGTTTTACATGCTAAATGGTTGAATTTTAATTTTAATATGAAACAGGTGGAGTATCTTCCAGTCATTTTTCCAACAGAAAACAAAAGGGCAAACCCTGCCGTTTTTGCAAAGAAGGTAATTATTGAAACTTGAAAGTGCATTTGAATAATTCTGTCCTGTTTGTTGATTTCCTGTATTCTCTAAACTTTAAAGTTGACAAAGAATAAAAAACAAACTCTATGCACGTAAAATTTATATAATACTTTAGGATTTGTGGCCTATGCTATAAGCATGCCGATTGAGTTAAATAGCATGTTTAATATTTTATGTCAGTAAGTCTGCCATTATCTTGTGGTATCTCAGGTAATTCTGTTTCAGTTGTCTGTGGGTTGACAATCTCGTACACACTTCATATGGAAATTCATGTTTATCTTTGCTGAATCAGCTTGTCTAACATTTAAACATGTGCTGAATGTTAGATTTTTGTTGGGTTGCTTGGTGTTGCTGGGCACAGCAGCAGAATGTGAATGTGCAAATGCAGCAGCAGAACGTGAATGTGCAAATGCAGCAGCAGAATGTGAATGTACAGAGCAGTTTTTTTTTGCCGATGTTTGGTGCTAATATTAGAAGCCAAAGCTGCTTCTGTTAAGAACTAATTTTAGTTTATTTTGGGCAGACTGATTTTCTGTGTTATTCGTTTTCTGCTCTGTTTTGGGCAGAGTGCGTACTTTATATAGGCATTGCTTTTTATAGTTTATACATTTTGTCTGGGCGGCTGACTTACTTTTAGAAGTGTTTTTTTTTTGTGATGAAAGACAATCTAAGATTAGGGTTGCTTTGTTCTATTTTGGAGCACAAAGTTCATGGGTTATTTATGACCTTGTGGCGTCCATATTTTTTGTATTAAGAATTATTGTTTCAGATTGCAAGCATATTCTAATTTCAAAGTTTATAGTTTATTTTTTCTGTACTTTCAGTTTTTTGTGGATGCAAGTTAGGGCACTTCAATTGTGGGTTTAATTGAAGTTAAGACAGCCATATTTTCTTTAAACCCTAGAGTGCAGAATTTGCATACCATGTGCTATTTGAACATGGTATCAAAGTGGAGAATCTTAAATCTTCCAAGGTCTGTGGATGGAAACTGCTGCTGTCTGTGAGAGGGAGTTGTCGAAGGGTTTCAGCAGGTGTGATGCCCAAGCTTTAGTGATTGAAGTTGATCTGTGCCTATGAGAGGCACAAGAACCTGTGATGGGTTGTTGTTTGTGATGCCCAGGATTTTCCAACGATTTGAAGGATTTAACTTGAGATAGGTGGCCGATTTATTTCTGTGGTTGTGATGCCCAACTTTCCAAGTGACTTTAGTGATGAAGTATTCAGAACCTGTGAAAGGTTGTAGGATGTGATTCCCTAGTTGCTCTGATGATTGCTGTGTTGATTTGCCTCTGTGATAGGTTGCTGATTTGATTTAATTTCAGCTGATTTGTTCAGTTTCAATATGTTTTAGTAACTGCAGACATGACTACTCTGTCTTAGAGAGAATGATTGCGTAGAGGGAGTTTCAAATTTTACTCCTAGGAGCTTCAAAATCATCAAAAGACGGCATTTTAAACTCACTCCTCAAGGCATTCTATTTAGCATAGAAGGTAGACATGAACACTGAATGGTCAAGTCCTAACTTAGAGAACACATTTAATATCAACCGTGTATCCGATTTTTCAATCTTACAATTCTTCAATTGTGTTCTTAGTGATTTAAACTTTGTGATAAAGTAATGTATGTTGTCAAAATTACAGGGACTTATTTGTTCATTTTTAAATAAGTGACCATGAATCTCATATGTCTATCGAAACAATTTCGACAATGTATCCCACATAGCCATAGGTGTATCCATAGTTCACAAACTTGGACTCAGAGAGTACTCGGCAAGCCAAAACTTTCCGACTCGGAGAGTACTCGGCAACTTAAAAAACACTTAATTTTTTGAAAAAGACATAAATTTTATGCAAAACATAGCTACAAAATGTATCAATTGAGTTTGGTTGTGGGTCTCAATGCCCCTAGCAGGGTTGAGGGGCAGCACCCCTTGCGGGGGTCTGGGGGCAGTGCTCCTAGTGGGGTCGAGGGGCAACGCCCCTCATGGGGGTTTGGGGGCAGCGCCCCTCGTGGGGTCCAGGGGCAGCCCAAATAAAGACCTTCAAAACCACACAGACTTTCATGGTGTAGACCATTTTCATAATTTTTTAAAAGGCAGAAAACAATGCTTATAAAGCCAAATAAATAGAGTTTTTGGAGTGTTTAACCCATGTTTTTTTCCACGATTTTGATGTGTTGCTGGTGCAACGAGTCAAGTTGTTGGACTCGCCGAGTTTTTGGCAAGTCTCAGTGAGTAGTTGCCAAAAACTCGGCAAAGAACTCGGCGAGTAAACCTTGTGAGTACTTGCAGAGCAAAAATACTCGTGAGTACTTAGCAACTTGGTGAGTACTCGGCAACTCGTCGAGTACTTGGCGAGTTTGCTAACTATGGGTGTATCTATGCTCAATGTGAAATAGCAACTTTGGAGAGACATACAAGCACATGTAGCCAGTGGGCCTCATCACAACTATTTAACCATTGTATCTTTTTAGTCTCATTGATTGGTTGACCATCAAGTCCTTGATTTATTCTATACAACCACTTAATTCTTAGCAATTTGATCATTTGAGATTTCCATGCAGAATAGTTGTTAGGTGTGAGGAGTGGAACAAAAACATTCTCCATGATGAAGCAAGAAAAGATAGAACACAAATCAGCAGGAATGCAATCACAACCACAAGAACAAGAACATCCTCTTGGCAATTACAATTGATTTGGCATTTTATTTTCAGTCTGATTACAAAGCATATGCAAGAGGGAGATTCATACAATTACAGTCACCTTGATGAGAATCAGATAAAACAAAGTACATCAAACTATAGGGCTCGAAGACAGCTTTCCAATGCCTATAAGAGGTCCAAAATCCAATCACTTGGGCTAAAGATATGCTCGTTTCCATGCAAGGTGCTTGAAGAGGCAAATAGAACCAGAAACAAAATTAGAAAGTTTGCTACACTTGGAGGAGCTGCCAAATCTGGAGGTCCACCAAACTTCTTGCTAAAACCACTACTAAATGTAGAGATCTCTGTTAAATTTAGAGAATTTGTAAAAGCTTCTACAAAAAATTTGTGTATAGCTTTTTTGATGCTTGCATAGTTCTTCTCCAGAAGCTTTTACAAATTCATTACATGGACTGTAGAAATATCATATCTATAAATTTAGAGAAGTTGCTAGATGGAGAGGAAATAGCCAGATGTAGAGTCCTTTGCCAAATTTGGAGGAATTGATAAAAATAGATAGAAGTGACGGGGCACAAAGTTTGGAGCTGTCTCCAAAGTCGACAAATGCCATGTAGGCTGTGACCAAGTAGGGCCTGTGGAAAGGTAGGACTTGCTGATGGGCTTAAGGCTATAGAGGGGTTTGTTGTATTGAGGAAAAGTGGCCTGTGGCTCATAGGAGCTATGTAGGGTCTTGAAATAAAGGAGGCTGCAATGTTTTAAAGGCTCTCAGCTTGCCCGCATGGGGATCTTGGTGATCAGAAAGAGCTCAGGTTTGTGTTGATTTTGAAAATTTGGTTAAATTGTGCTGACAGTCCGGTTAGGGACATTACATGGCACTTGTGTAGCTCAAGTCAAGATGAACATGTCATTATTAACAATCTAGGAGAGAATAATCAAATAATCCTAATATTCTAAGTAAACTTATTAATAGGTCCAATATTACACCAACAAGATTGAGGAACATGCACTTGAGGATGGATCAGAGGTTTAGCAAGGATTCAATGAGGAAGATAGTTTTGAAAGTCTAGAGGAAGAAGAACCTCTACCCCAACTCTTGAGGAGGTCCACTCGACAAAGGAGAGCACTTGAAAAGTATAATTATAGTCCATTAGATTTTGGATGCATTTTTGTTTTGTGTATTAATGATGATGAGCTTAGAACTATGAAGGGGGCAATGGTGTTTGCAAATAGTAAGTCCTAGAAAGTGGCCATGGATGAAGAGATGGCAGCGCTTGAGAAGAACAACATATGGGACTTGGTTGAGCTTCCTAAAGATATGAAGTTTGTTGGTTGCTAATGGGTTTTAAAGAAGTTTAGTTTAGAGGGCAAACTAGAGAAGTACAAAGCAAGGTTAGTAGCTAAGAACTATTCCTAGGTAGAGGAAATTGATTTTGGTGAGATCTTTTCTCCTATTGCAAAGTTGTCATCCATTAGAATTTTGTTATCTATTGTTGTTGCTTGTGATCTTGAGGTAGAACAAATGAATGTGAAGACTACTTTTCTACATGGGGACTTGGAGGAGAAGATTTACATGACACAACCATAGCACTATAAGGTAAAGATTAAGAAGGGTTTGGTTTGCAAATTGAAAAAGTCTCTTTATGGTCTTAAATAGTCCCCCAGGATGTGGTATCAATAAGTGATGAAGTTGGGGGATGTTAGAGCTAAGTCAGATCACTGTTTTTGCATCAGACAAGATGGTGATCATTTTTTTGTTAGCTGTTTATATGTCAATGACATGTTTTTCAGTAATAGTAAGAAGATGATTAGGGTGTTGAAATCTCAACTTTTAGTTTAGTTTGATATGTAGGACTTGGGGACAGCCAAGTTCAGCTTGAGGAAGTACATTAACTCTATATTGCAGTGGTTTATGATGCAAGATTGCAAACTAGTGGGTGTTCTCATTCCTGTGGGAACAAAGTTATTTGTTGATCAATGCTCTTCGATACCATGTGAGATAGAGGAAATAAAACACATCCCTTATGCTAGTGCAATTGGTAGTCTTATGTATGCAATGATTTGCACCAAACCACACATTGCCCAAGTAGTGGGAGTCTTGATCCATTTTATGGCTAATCTAGGAAAGGGGCACTTGATTGTAGTTAAGAGAGTCTTTAGGTATTTGAAAGGCACACCAAAGTGTTATATTTGCTATTGGGGAGGACAAGACTCAAACATGATGGTGGATGCTGAAGGATTATTGGGTAAGAGATGTTGATAGCAGGAGGTCTACCAGTAGGTATGTGTTTACCTTGTTTGGTGGTGTAATGTAATGTCCCTTACCTAATTTGCCCTAGAAAATTCAAATGTCACAAGTTAGGGTTAGGGTTTTAGAAATACCATTTATGTTATCTTCAAAAAAAAAATGAATAATTTCTCGTACTTGAATTCTGCAATCATAACATAGGAAAGACATATACAAAATATAGATATACAAATATCCATCTTTAATCATTAGGGTTAGATAAGGTTTTCCTTGCATTCAATTTTCATAAACAATATCAATATGGAAAGATCAGATATTCACTACTATACAGCTAACTCAGTTTGTTACTAATCTCAGCCCTAAAAATAGATGATGTCAATAAACCCTCAACATGGAGATTAGGGAGAAGAATGCTGCCCTAGGGTGCCCTTATCTGTTTCTCCCGTTTACATGACAGTAGGGTGCCCTACTCGCTGTTCTCCGTACTTGTCAATATAAGGGTGCCTTTCGCTGTTCTCCGTAGTGCACATTTTCGTCCTTCTCCATGTAAACAGTTTATTTCACTAATTTTATGTATTTCTAGATATGACAGTGATATGCACAGTTAATAATGTTTTGACCTGATGTATATTCAAGAATGATTCTTATTGATATCCTTTTGCTGTTACAATAATTTATATGTCTGAATAAATGCCTCTGCAGATGTAGTTTGAATACTCTCTGTTATATTCAATAACCAATGATCGATTTCTCTATATGAGTTTGCTGTATATATATATGTTATTCTCTGGTGTTCTGTTTATTTCAGATACTAATTCACTTTCCTGCTTTAAACACAGAAATATATTCGTTTCTTCTCTGCCTTCTAAACACACCTTCCTTCCCACTTTATATCTTCTCAAAAGAGACATAACTCTTCATAATAGACATACTCCTTCATAATGGGTGCTGCCCTTAGATATAATCGCAGCCTTTTGATGAATACTAATATCTGCCATGAAACGTGGCATGTTTAATTAATAGTCTTCCTTTTCTTAGCAGATCGTAACTTGTCTAAAGTATGTTATATTTGTTATTAAATAATACCAAATTGGCTTGGGAGCGCTGCCAAGGAATGAATCTTGTCTTATGCATAAATCGTTGTCTTTTATAAACCTTCACTGCTCTTTACAATCGCTGCTCCTAAATAATTATTATTTCTGCTCTCTATGTATTATAATCTGTCTTTGGTTAGCTTTAATTTCATTTCATTATTAATACTTTCTTAAACCTGTACGCTGCCTTATGTGATTCGTTATCTCTTTATGATCTTTCGTTCTATTCTAATCATGTGTCTTATATGTAATAAACAGCACCTTTATAAAATATATTTATTATTATATACTATCTTGATCTTAATTATATTTATATTTATTTATTAAATAATATATATTAATAATATTATATATGTTTATTAAATATTAATAGGTACACAATTATTATAGAAGCACTTTCTATCATTCAAATTGACTATGGAGGGGACATGACAGTCACTGTTTTATCATGATGTTTAAATCTTTAATTTAAACAATGCCTTAACCTTAGGATATCACATGTAGTTAGTTGGATGAGCAAATGGCAGGTTTTGGTTTCTTTTTCAACTACTGAGACAAAGTATATGGCTTCCACTCATTCCTATAAGGAAACAGTCTGGCTTGAGAAATTGTGTTTGAATATCAAGTTGAGATAGGATACAATTATCATCCATTATTATAGTTAGAGTGCATCAGTTTGGTAAAGAACCCTACCTTGCATGCATTGGATGAAACACGTTGATGTGCCATATCACTTTGTTCATGACATGGTGGAAGATAAGAAGGTTAGGGTTGAGAAGGTGGGTACATCGGTGAATGTTGTAAATGCTTTGACAAAGCCCGTGAACACAAAGAAGTTAAGATGGTGCAAGATGGCTATAGGGATCAACCCCTATATTTTAGTTCACTTGGTTTGAGCCCCCTATGATTCTTGCAATGTATACAAGAAGTGGGAGATAATTAGTACTAAGTCTGTTGTACACCTTGCAAGTTCTAGATTAATTATTTAATATTTGTAATATTGTAATAATTGTCCCACTCGGGTGGAATGTTGAAGATTCCATTATTGGCACTGTCTGTCACATGTCATTAGTGTTATGATGTTTGTAAGAGTCATTGATTTAGGGGGTTACTTAGTGGATTATGTGGAGCATCTTCGACCAACTAATAATAGCCATGTGTAAGAGGTATGTAAGTGCAATTATTGCCTCATGGGAGTTACATTCTAGTTTGGGAGTAGTTATGTGCTGAATGTTGACCACTTGTACATGGTTTTGGAAACCATTTGTGGTTTCTTGAACCTCCTTGGCCTATATATTGAAGGCTTGGGAAGGAGGTTGAGCATTGTATTTTCTGCATTGTTATGTTTTCGAAATTCCCCCAAAGTTGAGAGTTTTGATCTTATAGAACTCTAAGCTTGAGAGTGTGTTGTAACAGATATTGTTGCTCATGATACAAGGGCAGGTGATTTGTAGGTGTATTATGCTAGAAATTAGAATGCAAACAAGAAACATAGAGATCCTATTCCAATGTTTACATAACTCAAGAAATAATCGAAAGTGACAATAATAAAATCCAAAGCAAACAACAATAGATATTACCACATAACAATGTTTATTCCTTGGTATATTGATATGTGGATTGCTCTTTTACTTAAGCATAACCATAGTTGCAAAAGGATGGATGAATGATAAGCTCAATGGATGCAATGTGCTCAACGAATACTCAAAGCTCGATAGGACAATATGGATGCCAAAAGCTCAAAGTTCATGGAGAGTTTGTGAATGAGCGAAGGGGCGTATTTATAGCTTTCAAAAGAGTTCGATCAATGGTGGAGAAAATTAGATGAAATCAATGGTTGAGATAATTTGAGACGGCATGAAAGAATATGCACATGACATGTGTCCATGCAAAAGGCTTGTTTTAAAGAGTTAATTGCTTTCATAGATAAAGATAATGATTTGATTTTCATAAAATAGAATTGATTTTCTATTTGATGAATTGATTGATAAAATCAAAGATTTAAAGCCAATTAAACTCAATGCATGATTTGCTTTTTGACATGCAATGGATAAAATCAAATAATAAATTATTTAATTTATGTTCATGGAAGATATCTAGAAGAAAAAGAAAAATTTAGAAGTTGAGAAGATAAATTAGAAATTAAATAAGTAAATTTATTTTATGTGCATGGAAGATATTTAGAAGAAAAAGATATATTTAGAAGATGAGAAGATAAATTAGAACTTAAATAAATAAATTTATTTAATTTATTGTGCATGATGGAGGAAAATAGGAAATAAATAAAATATTTGATTTTATTTATTTAGGAGATAAGAAAAGTCAACTTAAATAAATTAGAATAATTTATTTAATTTTGGAAGAATAATTAGCCAATTAAATAATTGAAATTATTTAATTATTTGTGGATAAGAGAAATTAAAGTGATGAATTAATTAAATAATAGGTTTATTTAATTAATGTAAAAATAAAAGAATAGAATTAGATGGAAAGATTGATTTAATTAAACAATTATGAAATTATTTAATTATTGGTGGAAGGGGGAATAAATTGATAACAAGGTGAAATTAATTAACCAATTAGGAATCATTTAATTAATGTTGAATTAGAAGAAATTAGAGGAATTGATGACAAGGTGATAATAAGTTAGTCATTTTTAGGCGTCGATAGTAGGCTTGTTTTTCTTGATAGGGTTTTCTCATGCTATCTTGGTGTTATCTCTCATTTATGGTTGCCTTATTCTCCCTTCTATTCTTGTTTATTTATAAGTGCTGTTTCATATGTCCTTACTCTGCTTAAATTTGAGTAGATTGGGTAGCTTGTAACTCTCTCCTCGTAAGATTAATTTAGGAAGTTTTTGCATATTTCTTTTCATTAAGCTCAATCATTTATAATGTTATGCCTTTTTTGGGAACTAGGCATATGTCAAATTGGATGAATGCCAAACACATTCTATTAATGTCTCTAAGTTGAAAGTTCCAATGACAAATGCCGTATCTAGCTAGTGACAACCACATTTAATAGCATACTTTATAATTTTGTACCTTTTATTAATAATTAATTCATTTGTAATAATGCAGGTTGGTTTCTCAATGGCGAAGGTAATAAATGTTGTACAATCAGAACATTCACATGGGGATCTAATTCTTGCTTCAAGAGCATCACAAATAGGACTGGTAAGAACATGTTATTGTGTTTTGAGTGTAAGGGAAATATGTAATTTGAACTTTCAGATTTTGCAAATTCTTAATATATGTTTCTAACTTTCTATATTAAATTATGATTGAAAAGCTACAAAAGTTTTTAAAATAATATTGCAGTGAAATTTCAATATTAAGATTGTGCCTATTTGAATTGTATTTTGGATGCTTTCTTTTCATTTTCTGTTTTAGAACAATTATTTTTTACCAATATTTATAGTATGCTTTTTTGTCTCATTGGAGGATGAGAAAAGGAGTCATTCTTTTTCGATATGTGATAGGAATCAATCCTATGTTCCGCAACGTTTTGGGGATGGGGATATATATATATATATATAGAGAGAGAGAGAGAGAGAGAGAGAGAGAGAGAGAGAGAG
Organism: Cunninghamia lanceolata; assembly: GCA_027924645.1. Classification (NCBI taxonomy): domain Eukaryota; kingdom Viridiplantae; phylum Streptophyta; class Pinopsida; order Cupressales; family Cupressaceae; genus Cunninghamia; species Cunninghamia lanceolata. The sequence continues at coordinate 185,610 of BSBN01000780.1, forward strand.
AGAGAGAGAGAGAGTAGTTTAAAATTAAGACAGTGACAACAATATAGCAGCAATAAATATATCATGACATGAGTCTAATAACAATAAATTGATCATGGCAGTAGTGACAACGACGACAGTAGTATAACAACAATAAATGTATCATGATTCAGATTCATAGTTAATGATATAAATTATATATTATATAATAGCTAACACTAACAACAATAATTTGAATTTTGATTTCATTGTTCAAACTTCAAAGTTTTCGAAGACAACAACATTAAAAAAATTGTTCCACTACTAACTAGTGTGTACAACTATGCCTCATTTAGGATATCAATATCAAAAGAGTTATATGTGTCACTCTGCAGGTGAAGTTGTGGGTTGTCCAATGGAAGCCTGACCAATCCTGGCTGCACCTCCTCGTGAATCTGCCTAACCGTAGTTTGCAAACTTGGACTCGATAGACCAAAAGTTTTCGACTTGCCGAAAACTCGACAACTTAAAAAATACTTTAAATTTTTGAAAAAACAATAATTTTTATGCAAAATACAGCTACAAAATGTATCAAATGAATATGGTAGGGGTTGGAGCCTCACCACTAAGCCCAACTAAAGACCTTCAAACCACATAGACCGTCATGGTGCACACCATTTTCATAATGATGCCACTATGTGAACTGGCTCGAATAGGGGTTTTAGAGGCTGAAAACCACAGTTTTTTTGTGTTTTTGGTGTGTATTTTCAATGTTTTTCCCGCATACAGGGTGTGTAAGTCTGCTCGATGAGTTTTTCCCATGGACTCGCTGGGAACTCACCAAAAACTCAACAATTTTTTCCAAGAAACTTGGCTCTGAAACCCGGTGAGTTAACTTCAAGAGTACTCAGGGCAATCTTTTTTTGGGCAAGTACTCGGCGACTTGTCGAGTATTCTTTCTATGTGCCTAACATCTTCAAGATCAACATCACAACATGTTGCTAGAGTTTGTAAATACTCAGTAGTTTTCCAATCCTGAAGTCCCAAGGCACTATGAATTGCAACTAGCTTCTTTGTTCATCTAGAGGTAAGCCTGATCCTCTTAATTGAGTGGATGAAGCCATTGGTGGACCAATTCTTCTTTGCAGTAGAGGAACTAGCAATCTATGAGAGTAGATGAATGGCAAGTTGCTTCAACTCCGGTTTGTCCTTCCCATGAAATTTCCACCATCCAATAGGGGTTTTTTGTGCAATAGTGGTCCTATCTACCTTGGCATTTGGTTTGCTAAATGTAAGGCCCTAAAGATTAAAAAAATTGAAGCTATTGCTCCCAAAGTATGGTTACATCCTCAGTGCTATACATCTTACAACTGGCCTTCATAAACCCCTCCATTACCTCATCATCCTTAGAAGGAAGAACTCAACCAAGTCTAGGTGTATACTACTTAGTACTAGGGATTAAGAGCATAGGCAGCCATATAAAGAGGGGTGTTCATTGTGTTCCACCTCTTTGTGACAGTAGGCCTGATATGCTCCTTGTAGAATTGTAATCCAAGATCCTTGTCACAAATTGCTTGCCTCATTTTATCGAGCATTCTATCAAAAGTCTCATAAATCTCTCCAAGGCTAGGAGAGTCTATAGCCACATACCTAATTACCCCCACAACAGGTGATATGATAGAGCAAATCTATCTGCAAGCAACTTTAAAAAATTAAAAGACATTAACAATATTAAAAATAGAAACAAAGTACAAACATATTAAATAAAATTTTCTTACTTAATATTGGACCACCAAGTGTCACTAAGCACCCTTTGTCTCACCTTCTTCCCTTGTGTCTTTGCTTCAGCCCACTTTTTCCACTCTCCACAAACCACCGTGGATTGTAGAGCATCTACACCTCCAAGATCCTCTCTAGTAAAACAAAGTAGCTAGTATATCTAGTCTCAATTAGCTTGAGGAATTCTTTCTTCGAATAAGATCAGAATAATGCAAGTGAAGTGTGATGGGTACATTCAAACATTTTTATGTCTCTAGCTTTAGGCATTGTTGTCTTCACCCAATCTATTTTTAGATGTCTTTCAAAGCATTATTCAAAACATGTACACAACATAGAGTCCAAAAAATATGTTTGTAAGCACTCTCAACCATCAAACCAACTTACAAACATGAGCTAAATCTATCACAACTTGCACAACATTAGAAGACCCAACCTCCTCTATGGCCTCCTTCAAAAGGCCAGACTAGTAATTGGCATCCATACGTTTCCCAGAGAAATCAATAACTCTAAGAAAGTGTGAACCAGTAGGACATGTAACAATAATATTAATGAGAGGCTGATGTCGAATATCAATCCACCCATCCCTGACAATGGGACAACCACTCCTAATCCATGTTTGCCTCATCTCCTCCATCAATATGTTCACCTTTGAATATTATTTGTCGAGGGAGGTACACAATCTGTGTTCTCTAGGGGATGATGAGCACACGGTTATACTAAAAGAGGGGGGGTGGGGGGGGGTGAATTAGTATAACACAATCTTTTACTTTTCAAAACTTATTCAACCACAACTACAACACACATGCAAGATCTAACAATTATGCAACATAAGAGGAACACATGATTTATGCGGAAACCCTTTCGGGAGAAAACCACGACAAGATATTGCTTATATATATATTGATCTTCTTTCGTAGGCACCAACCTAATGGAGACACCAATCCTCACTTGTAGAATCTGTGAGCACCAACCCACTGGAGACACCAATCTCCGCTTGTAGAATTTGTAGGCACCAACCCACTAGAGACACCAATCCCCACAATTGAGCACCAACTCAGCAAAAGACACCAATCTCTTTTTATAGGCACCAACCTACAAACTCTTCAATGGATGATTAAGTCTTCATAAGATCTAAATACCAATATACTTCCTCTCACAAATCTGATCACACACTTTCTTCCTTTCAAATCTAATCCAAATCATTCACAACTTCTTTACACAAAACTGATCATAATCATGGCATTAACTTCACATAAATTTCTGCCTCAAGATTTGCTTAACTTCCTTAACAATCTGCTCTTAATCTGCAAATTGTTTATGGAGGAGAGTGATCAGTTTGAAGAGTGATTAAAGTACAACAAATTTATCTTAGATATGGCCGAGATCATATGTGGCAACTCCATATGGCAGCAGTGATTGGAGTATTAAGAAGTGCAGTGATTAATGGCTGCAATTAATAGATTCATAAAAGGCTGACTATCCTAAATCAGCACCAAGAATTGGTGTTCAAAACAAAGTAAATCTAAGTCATAAAGGAGGCCGACTATGTCAAAGAGAGAAGCAAGTTTAATATCTTACTTAATAAGAAGACAATATCTTTGTTGGAGGAGTATTTTAGTATTCGTGATACTAGAGAAGCAAAGCTGGCCAACCACCCTTGACGTCAAAGAAAGATATATCAATTAATTTAAAATACCATATATATATGGAGTTGCCACATACGGAGTCGGCCATATCTAAGATAAATTTGCTGTACTTTAATCATTATTCAAACTGATCACTCTCCTCCATAAACAATTTGGCTTCTTGTATATGCTCGCTGCTATGTAGTCGGCCTTATAATATGAGCATTATTTATATTTAAAAAAATAATCTTAAGACTTGATTTTGTTCTTTCATGAAGTCTATCAATTCTGCCATGACGTTTGTCTTAGACAATAACTACAATCTGCCTATAATAATTTGCTTCCTTCATCCTCATCAATGACAATCTTGTCCATCTTGGACAACTAATCCAACAATCTCCACGACAAACTCTTTGACATCAATAACAAACCATCTTGTCCGTGCACCTTTGACATCAATGACAACCATCTTGTCTCTGCACCTTTGACATCAATGACAACCATTTCCTATACTCTCGTTTGTTCATTGATGATAACAATCATGACTACCTTCTTGACATCAATGACATGTCCAACAATCTCCCCCTTTGTCACTGATGGCAACACGGGCATAATTCTCTCATTTTTCCTTGCTCCCCCTTACTATATCTCTCCTCCTTTGACATCAATGGCAAAGGGACACTTAATATACACTTAGTATACTTCTTTCCTTCATGATATTATTCTCTCTCTTTTCTATGATGCTCCTCCTGTCTGTAAGGCTCCCCCTTTGTCTCTAAGTAACTTGGGTGATATGCTTCCTCTATAGAAGATAAATTAACTCTTCACAAAGAATCTCCTCCTTTCTGAAATGCTTCCTTTTGACATTAATGGCATCATTTTCCAATTTTCTATAACTCTTCCTTGTTGTAACTGTCTCTTCTTTCTATAACTTTTTTTTTCTCATTAATGGTAAAGGCATATTCATTATACCTCTATCCACTATCTTTTATGGCATCATTACATCAATAGGAACTCGAACATAAGTACCAACATAACCATCCAACTTACCACTATCCATTTCTTTTGCTTTTGTCAACACATGCTTGTGTGTTCTACCAAAATCTTTACAAGCATACTCTTCAGGCAAGGACTCCTTTGGATCATTCTCATCCTCTTGTCAGGTTTTTGGAATTCTCATTAAGTGTAGTCTTACAAAACATCTTTATCATCTCTTCCTTCTCTTATTGTCTCAAGTCTTCTATTCAAGATTATTTTCCATCTTTTTACTATAACTTCTACCACTTTTCACATTGTCATCAAATGTTTTGTAACATTTTGTCATTCATACGTGATCTTTCTTATTTGATTGTCACTCTTGCACATTGAAACATTGTCATGTTATAACCTTCCTCTTTTATGTTCTATGAAAAGTTCATTATCTCTTTATCACTGTGGGTTGCTATCTCTGACTTGAAGACTATCAACATTCTCAATGTGTCATACTTCTTATGCCTTTGCTATATTGTCACCATTCCCACTGTACCTTGTCTTTCAAAATGCTGCCATGCATCATTTGTCAACCGTCCTGTCATACATGTTTTGAACTGTACTCTGTTGGAGTGTCTATGGTTTTTACTTCTCATGTCTTTAACCTCCATCTTCCCAAGAACATAAATCAATAGTCTTGTTGTATGCCTAGCCATTCTTTAGTCTAAGGAATAAGTATATTGCATTGAACATCAACAATTTAGCATTTAAGTTTTTAATAATGAAGTTTCGAGTTTGAACCATTGAGTTTCAAGTTTGAACCATTGAACCAATGAACATTGAACATTGAACAAGTTTGACAAGTTTACTACAATGTACCCCTAAGCATGTGGCAATGGATCCTAGGCTTGTGGTCCACTTTTTTTGTTACAAGATATTTTGCACTCTTTAATAAACAATACATTCTACTTCTTTGTATGTGTTGGCTTTATGAAAATGTAACACATCGACCTAAAGGTAAAAGTTAGAAAGTTGGATGACAAGTAGGAAGAGGAAGTAGAAAAAAAACATAGTTCTTAAATATATGGAAGAGAAACATAGATTACAAGTCTTATAGGTGTTAGATGAGTCGGTAGGAGAGAACAATATAGAATGATGTATGTAAAGGTGATTGTAGTGTTATTTATGATTTAAGTAATGGAGAATGCTCTCAATTTTATTTTTTGTTCATTGTGTTTAATCAAGTACATGCCAATAGGAAGATATTTGCAAATATTCTCTCATTTGATTAAAGATGTTAGCCATTGAGAAAGGTATTGTGCCTTTCTTGGTGGGTTGGGGATGCAACACCTTTTAGTAGAGAAATGAGATGATTGGAGATGAGTGACAAGAGACACATAAATCTACATAGCCAGAGAACACAGACTTTGGAACCTGAATTGAGGAATCTATCAAAGATGTAAAGAGAGGAGCAATGAAAGACAAAATCTACAAGTAAGACTAAAGTTTTTAATAGTTTCCTAGGGGTTCGAGGGACATCTAGGGATCCCCCGGACGTCCCAGAGTCCCCCAAACGTCCCCTTTTTAAAGGAACGCCCCGAAGATGTACCTTCTCAGAGGGAAATGTCCCAAGGATGACAGAGGTTTAGGGTGGCGGTAGAGGTGCGCCTGGGGACGTCCCCCTGACATCCCCACGTCTCAGGGATGTCCCCGTCCTGGAAACATTGGGATTTGGGGGGGGGGGACACGTCCTCGTGGAACAAGGAAAATTATAAAAAGTAGCTTTGCCATCAGGAACGTTTGGTCGTCTCCAGGATGGTCAAGGGATGTCTTTGATGTTCTTGGCCGCCTTGGGAATAGCCAAACATTTCAATGGCATTTCCTATTCTTGCAATGCATTTTTAAAACATTTTGCTATTTTGAAGATTTTTGGGGATGACTAGGGGACGTCCCACACCGTCCTGTTGTACCCGAAATTCTATTGGGGATGGGGACGCGTCCTCATGGAACACATAATAAATCTCTACTCATGGTCTGGGAATATAAATAGTTTTTAAAAATCCAAGCAAGTAAAACCTTATGCTTGTAAATAACTAATCTCAAACACCATACCATTTAAGTCATGTGCCAAAACATGTCTCAGTCAAAGAAAGAACTAAGAAGTTCAAAAATTCAAATTATTTACACCCACATGTTCATTTATTATGATAAGAACGGATAAGAATATGTAGCTATTGTGGAACATTTCCCCTTGTAATTGTAGACACTCATGGGTTTGCATTTGGCTTCAACACACATCAACTATCATTGTGTAGGTGTAATAACCACCCTAGATTTTTTTGAAATTTGCAACTGTAAACAAGATGCTAAAATGCAATCTCCTCAACACTTTCTGATCACCTAGATCTCGAGATGGGCAAGGTGAGAGCATACAGTGCGTTGGACTCACATAGCTATCCAATGCAGTTACAAATGTTCACTGCAACCACTAGGCAGCCACACCGTCCACAATCTATGCTTCTCTAGTGGAGTGATTGATGCAACACATAATGAATGCACTAGGTGGCTAAGCCGATCGCAGCTACACTTGTTCAGTGGAGTGTGTGATGCAACAGAATGAAGGCACACAAGGCGGCAAGCCGACCTAATCAAAACCTCTTCGGCGGATTGCGTGCATGCAAGCCACTGGAAGAATGTCTAAGCTGATTCAGACCAAAATGGTCGCTAATATCAAGCTTGTTCAATGCCAAACGGGCCAGTATTGGAATGCTATATGAACTGGCAGTAAACCATCCAGTTTTAAAATGAGAAAGGTCATGGAACATTAGGAAAAAAATAAAATGACGAAATATCTTGCCCCTACCATAAAGGAGGGTGGCGGAAATGCTTAAGAGACTGGCCTTTTTAAAAAGAGAAGAACAGTTAGTAATCGTAGATGTATATTTCTGAGCAGAATCCTCCATATCAATAGACGTGAGGTAGAACTTGTTGTGGTAAAAACTCTGCATATGTAAGGAGGAGGTCATAGAAGCCAAAAGGGATGCCAGTAGGCTGTCCCGTGTTTAGAATGAGTCTTGGACTGAGTTGAGATTGACATTATCTTTGTATTGTGTAAAGATCTTCTGGGCCGTATGCCTGTAATTTTTGTAATGAGAATTGTTTTGTCTACCTGTTAGATCATTTTATGTTGATATTTTATGAGGATTGGTTTCTGTTGCAAGTGTTCTGGTTATTTGAAGCTGCTTGGACTGGTAGCCTGTCTTAGGCTCCCAGTCCCTGACTGCATCAGTATTTTATGATTTCTTTTTGTCCTTGATTTTGTGCAATGTTTGAACAGTACTACTATGGTTAGAAGAGTTCAAGGACTGGTTTATTATATAGTTTTCTTTGTTGTAATTATTTTTTGGAATTGTATAATACTTGTCAACTAATTGCAATTACTATCACATATTTCATACAACATAGCAGCAGAGTATTTTCTAAGTCAAATTGTGGTTTGTTCCGGTGCAAGAAGGTGTACTATTATTTTCTTCGTTTCTTGACACTTAATGGACAGTAAATAAATATTTATGAAACTCAAACTTTTTAACCTTGGTTTAGTTCTAAACTCTGATGAGGTAATTGCAGGTTTCACCTTCTTATCTAGTTGAGATGGCTAAAATGGAAAGGGTGAGCTTTTTCAATTCTTTTTTCTTTATTTCATGTTGTTCTCTTTTCCTTCACATTGTTTATCGAACCCTTTAGAAATAAGAAATAGTTGTCAAATGCCATTGATGGGAACATGTAACTTTCCTAAATGGTGTTTGCATACAGTTCTAATGGGTCAGTGACAGATGTAATCTAAAGTATATTGGAAATTCCACTAAGGTCCTTTAGGGCACTATAGACTCATTGGACATTTATTGCTATTTAAAAAAAATGATTGGACACATTTATTGCTTCTTTTTAATGATTGGACACATTTATTTTTGTGGACCACTTGGGTATTAATAATTTGAGGGCTTGTCATTTTATGTGACCCTTGATGAATTGAATACATTATATGATTAAACACTATGAGATTTGTTTTATCTCAGAGATGGTGATTGTCACGATTATTGATGGAATTGTGAGTGCATGATAGATGCTAGATGCTCTGTGGAATGACTTCTTAATGAGATTATTCACTAACTAGTTAAATATATTGCATTTCATGATCTCATCCTTGATTATTTTACTTCTAGTGATTTTAAATTGCTTGAACAGACCGATGTGTGAAGTGAATATGTGAAATCAGTTGTGTGGTTGTTGAAAGTGAAACAATCCAACTCAGGGCTCAGAGAATCCCTCGCACATAAACGATGTTATTAGTCTTTAGTATCAAATGCACTTGAAGAAATTTTGACACAAAATGACAAGCTTAAAATTGCAGTAGCGAAACCTGACTATTACCTGAATAATTGCATTTTAAACACCTTTGGAGAGTTTCTTGTGACGGTTTGACTTGCCAAACAACATGGCTGTCAATCCTGGAATTACTGGCTCAATCTCCACTGCTAATAAATAAAGAAAACAGTCTGTGTAATCAAAAGCACATGAAGCCAACCCGCATTTCTGTCAGAGATGGGAGGAAGCACTTATCATTTGAAGCTAGCTTGTGTCTGTCAAACATTCAGGAGGAAGCTAGCTATTCAAGAACAATCATTCATGTGAGAGGAGGTCAATCCTAAGTAAACAGAAAACAAATCTTGTGTTGGTTAATTATAAAAGGGTGTCAAAAAGCTTTTATCCTGATTTGTCTTTCTCACTTAGAAATTCAGAGCACAGGAAAATGGAGAATTTAGAGCACATGCAAACATCGACTCTAACAAGCATCAAAATGACTAGGAAACAGTAACCTCCATTAGGGCACAGTGTTTTTTGATTTTCCAAGTATATTAGTGACTCAGTCCTTCAGATTCAGTCACAAGGAAAGGCTTAGGTAATTTTCTTAGTCTTTCAGATTCGGCTATCAGGAATGACCTATGTAATTTAAAAAAAAAAATCCTATAGAAGTTCTTTTTTTAAAGGTTGTAAAGTTTAAAGTATAGTGAAATTTGAAACCTATCCAGGGTTTATGCAAAAGAAAAAAGGCTTAAACGGATAATGAAGAAGATTTGTAAGCAATGGCACAACTTCCATCACAAAATTTTCTGCATTTGATGGTAGTGTTTTGTACATGTTGTCTGTAGTTGACAATGCCACCCTCTGAATCCAGTAGAGAAGAAGTCAAGGTATGATGGTAGTTTTTTGCACTACCATAAAGGCCCCTATGTGGAGACATCTAGTTAGGTGTTCATGAGAAATCTTTTCCAGCACTTTTATCTCAGTTGATCTAAATTCAAAATCTATTGTTCTATGTTCAATCTGCAATCCAACCCTTCTATTAAACAGCACCTGAAATGGAAATATTCAATTCAAAACAAGACTCCCTACTCCTCACTGCCATGACCTTCTCTCCTATATCTTTTATAGCCTTATGCTACATGAATATATATATCTTTAAAGATTCCACAACTCACCTTTTTATGCTCAACCCCCACTCTTTGCATAATATTTGTCATTAAGCCTTAGGATTGCGAGGAAATTAAATTTGATGCTGCCTAGAATAGTAGATTCGTTCTAAAGGGTGATACTATTATTGGTTAATATAACAACTACTGTAGTATAAGAAAATCCTTGGAAAGTAGACCGTCGGCTGATACAAAAATGTCGTGGGGAATTAAAACTAATGATTTTAAATAAGACGATAATGCCTTCAGTTATTGCCAGCAAAAGAGGTAAGGAATAGAAAATTCCTCCTGCCATGTGGGGCCTAGGAAGTAACCAATCGTTGCTAAAATGTTTTGAAGGCCTTTTAATAACCAATTCCACATCCAAGAACAATGATGACTAATAAAACAAAAGATTGCCGCTTAACAAATCCCACACTCAACATTGAGTATTCTTTATGCAACGCTTAGGGTATGTGGGTCCCATGACAACTCCTCAAGGAACAAAAATCTTGATTGATCAGAAAGGGAATATAGTGTGTGGGCCCAAGAAAACCTAGGAGTAACCAACCATCAAAGATTTACAACAGGAATTGTAGATTTTAGGATACAGATTTACAATTGTTACCAGCTACCTAGCATGTTGTAATTGTTGTTAGAGAATTGAGGAGTGGGTCTCAGCTCAAAACAATGCCAACTATGTGTGTGGGCCCCACCAATGAAACATCAAAACCAAGGAAGTCTGAAATTAGAGATGACAAACCAAATGCAATTGAGACTACAACAATCCTAGAAAGACAAGCTGACAAGGAAAGGCCCGAAAACACACCAAAAAAATTAGAGCAAAAACAAAAAATTGAACTGTCATTATTTTTGGGTGACACAAGATTGCCTGTGGACTTGGATGCTTCTATATTAGTTTAGGAGACAATAAAACCCAACAAACATCATATTGATCTAGGGTATATAGGTGTAGTGAATTTTCATGTACAAGAATATTCCAAACCTATCAATTTGTGTCTAGAGGTATTCAGAACAATAGTTAAGTCGAGTCTTCACCCATTGGTTAGCCATGTGAAATTGACAAGTTGTCATGTCAACCAAAATCAACTTGCACTAAAATCCATCAAGTCTAAACATGTTGTCATTGTGGATGGTGAGGACATACCTCCCATGTGTTTTGATCTACATCCTTGTCTATCATGTGGTCAACACACATTCTGCAAAACAATGTTATGTGACATGTCAAAGATCTGCGTACCAAATCAATGAGGCATATGCATTTTGGATGGATAGATCATTCCAGATGGCAAATTGAGGCTTGCCTTTTGTCAAAATCCTATAGGATCATTTCAGTTAATAGCTCGTCTACTATGGATATTGTTGTTGATCCAATTGATAATGAGCTAAGCATTACAAATATCGTTGAGCAATGGTACGAAAGCTCGTTGAGCTTGTCTACTCATGATTGAGATGTTGTTAATCTAGTTAATGATGAGCTTAGCATTGTAGATATTATTGATACTTGTACTATTGAGCAACAACCTCCTAAGAAAATTGTAGAGTTGCAGTCAATTCCCATAGAGGATAATTATGCACTCAGTCTCTATGGTGTTGATAGGAGCAGTGAATTTTTGTACATATGATTTCCCATTATGATTCAGATATTGATAATGAGCACACTGAGATTGCCATATATGCAGCTCAATACAAATTATATGGGGCTATGAATATTGCCTCTTGTTGATTATACTTTTGCACTTGAATTGTAAGTTGAAAACCCAAAAGGGTGGCTTAATGGAGACTCATGATGAAAACCCGAGAGGGCATGATTGAGTTGTGCATCTCTATACATAGGTTCATATATGTTGTTCTCTTTCTAGGGGGGTCTTTGCAATAGCTCTCCACTGTCATCTTATGGGGGGAACATCAGGATTTAGATTTTGAGTTCTTCAAGCATGGTACGTGGAGATTTCTCACATTGTCCACTGAGGATTTTTTATTGCAGCATATTGCAAATTACAACATATTGCTACTTTTTTTTTTGTTTTTTTTTTATTGGTAAAAGGCCGAGGCCATTAATATATAAAATCAGTTATAAAATACAGCTCTGTTCAGTGCGGGCATCAGTAGGAAAGAACAGAGCGAAGAAAACCTCCGGTCTAGCCCGAGACTTTTGCAATCCAGTACATACTGTTTATTTATAGAACTTATATGAGGTCAAGCCCCACAAGGAAACATATTTTCTTATACAATTACTGAGATACAAATACAGACATCGCCCTTATCCATGGCCTTTCTTTTGATATCCTCTTGCTGTATGTCTTTTGGTTCTTCGACTCTTGGGATGACCTCCAAGGGCCAAGGCTTATATCCTTTGATCAACTGTCCATTATTCGATTAAAAGGGCTTCTTCTATCTTGCTCCTACTAGTATACCTGTCTAACCTGAAACCACAGGAAAACTACCACTTCTTTTTGCATGTTAGCTATACAAAAAACATAAAATTCATTCTCTTGCAAACATCTGTTAGTTCTTTAAAAAGGCCTGAGAAGAAAGAAAAAATACTTGCTATTGCCAAGCTTTTCAAAATTAATCAAGCACACTTGCTTCATTGTTAACTTAAATCCGGTTATGTGGGGCATCCCATTTTGGTTGACTGATCCACTGTATGCCAACATCTATATATATAAACTGTATAAATACTAATATATATATCTACATGTGGGCATAAGTAAGTGATCAACCATTTCACTTAATAATGTTGATAAACCAAAATATCCCGTTCCTACTAAATTCTGTCCCGTTATAGAAAACGTTGTTACCTGTCAAAACATATCAATTAGATCGGCATAGGAAAACACTATCGGCGAGAACTCTACAAGCCCTCCCGACAGTGTAAGTCATGCCGTTGGTCGAGATCAGTAGAACTCTCACCGAAGCATCCAATGGAGCGAAGGGAGCTAGCAGTCATCGGCAGGAGATTATCATCGGAAAGAAAAATCAAGGAGTTTCCGATACTCTAAAGTCTCACCGATTGAATAAAAGTGCTTCGGCAAGGCTTACACCGATATGCATGAAGATCCGGACCTGACAACTTTTCATAGAACTAGACCTGACAGAGTTAAGAGTTTAAATAAATAATTGGTCAAGTCTAACGGATGTATTTTGAGTTTGGCAAAGGAAACATACAAGAAGATATACATAGCTATATGCATGTCGCGAAACCGAAAGATTATGAAATGAGGTTTTATTGTTGTATTTTTCGTACATTGTATGTGTGGTTATACATTTCATACATACAATGCAGAACTCAAGAGAGGTTGAAGTTTGGTTAAAATGATGCATCATGAGTAGATGCATTGCTCTTTATATCCATCGCGGAGCCAAAAATAAGTAAACTATGGTTTATAAAATAAGTCCGAAGAGGTGATACAAAGGAGTTTGTATGTATTCGGCTTTGTATCTAAAAATCGGATACAAGTATGCACTTCGGAAGATACAATCAGAAAAGTGATGTGGGCTCCACCGGATGCATATCGGGCTTGTATAAATAACGATATACAAGTTAGAAGGATGCAAATAAGAGATACAAACCGGAAGCGAAAAGAAAGTTAAATCCTGAAAAGTCTTTGTATGTTCGGAGTGCTTGTATGTTTATAATATACATACCCGATATACAAAGGAATAAAAGCATCGCTGGGGATGACATGCTTTGTATGCACGCTTGTACAAGATCACATACAAACGGCAATATACAAAGAAAATATACAAGAGAGGGTTTGTATAAGATGCTTTGTACGTGCGCTTATACAAGATAACATACAAACGGCAATATACAAAGAAAATATACATGAGAGGGTTTGTATAAGATGCTTTGTATGTGCACTTATACAAGATAACATACAAACGACAATATACAAGAGAATATTATACAAAATCCGACATCATTGGAGATATAAATAACGGGTGGGGGCCACGTATGTATGTTGGAGACGATTGTATATGATATGCAAAAAGGTAATACAACAAGATACATACAATGGAGGATCCCAAGATAATTCCAATTCGTTTCACAAATCCAATGAAGTCCGTGATTGTATAAAAAGTGTATGCATGTGATATAAAAAGGTGATACCAACAGATACATACAAGTCTGGACCCAGATAGAAATTTTTTATTTGAAGTCCGTGATTGTATATTGCGATGTATGTATACAAGATACAAAGACAAATGCATATGAGAAACAAAGGAAATGTATATACAAAAGCACGAAACACCAAAGATACCTATGAGGGCCCCATCACCAATGGATATACAAGTTTATACAAACCCGGATTTGAATGACAGATTAAATAATGTGAGTTTTAGTTGGGGTCTACTATTGTATATAAAACACTTGCATTCGATATACAAGGAGGAGACACCAATGCGGATTCGAAGGTGATTTCAATTCATTTCATAAACCTAGTCAGGCCCGCTCTTGTATACAAAAGAAAATGTATCCGCTATACAAAAGATATGTATGCGATATACAAAAGGAGGATGCAAGAAAATATACAAGGACGGATCTGAAATCCAATTTATTTTATAGACGATTGTATATGATATGCAAAAAGGTAATACAACAAGATACATACAATGGATGATCCAAAGATAATTCCAATTCGTTTCATAAACAGCCGTCTTCCTGACATGTTTCATTCACTACTCAATGCATCGGTATGACTGTCACCGAAAGTTCTTTGGTTTTCATGATCGGTGTAACTCACGAAGTCGGCAGGACCCAAAGCTTCCGCTCCGATCATACATGTCTTCCCGACATGTCTCCCTTGTCATTCAGTTGGATGGGATAAATCGGTGTGACCCTTCAATTCTCTCCTCGACGTTATATTTTATTTGTGACTTCGTATCGGCCAGATAACTTCAAGATCTCCCCGATGTAGGAGTGGGCAAGGTTATCATCGGCGTGACTTTCTTCATTGCTGTGTGAATAACCTTCTTCCCCGATCTCCTAAGTGTCACCGAAAGCTCTTTGGTTTTCATGATCGGTGTAACTCACGTAGTTGGCAAGACCCAAAGCTTCCGCTCCGATCATACAAGTCTTTCCGACATGTCTCCCTTGTCATTCAGTTGGATGGGATAAATCAGTGTGACCCTTCAATTCTCTCCTCGATGTTATATTTTATTTGTGACTTCGTATCGGGTAGATATCTTCAAGATCTCCCCGATGTAGGAGTGGGCAAGGTTATCATCGGCGTGACTTTCTTCATCTCTATGTGAATAACCTTCTTCCCCGATCTCCTAAGTGTCATCGATAGGATTATCGGGGAGAGTCTCATCGATGAGTGTAATCCTTATTGCTATCGGAGTAAGATGTTATCGGAGTAACCTTCTTCAAGTTAGCCGATCGTGGTTATCTCCCCGATAGCCCTTTATACTCCTTATCGGAGAGACCTTCACAACATGTCATCGACATCGTTGTGAGTATCGCTTCGGTCAGACTTATAAGTTTTAATCCGATTCATTTGCTCTCGCCGATAGTCCCCATCTCTGCTTTGTACATAATCTGCAATCTTCGCATTTTGTCAACAGGGTTTGCGGCTTGCTAATGCTACCACATTTTGCATACATATCTATCAGTGCACTTCCAACTTTAAAATTTGTTAGGAATCATACTTTTTCTTCAATATTTCGGGCCATTGATTTCTGTGCATCCGCCTCTCCAAATAGCCCATAAAAATTTGATGAATGTTTATCTCAACCTGACACCAATCAGGCAATCCATGGCTTTGACTGTTCTAATCTCCTGCAAGGATAAATTAAGTAGATTGCTCTTCTTTTAGACTTTATATGAAGATTAAAATTGCTTTCTCTGAACTAAGATCTGCAAAAGATTTCAGTCCCTTTGTTAATGTCAATATGGGCAAGCTGTAGGCTAAAACAAGTTTAGTTAAATCTGCCTGTAGAATGTTTGAACAAAAGAGATATTATTATAGAGGAAATCAAAGATAGACCCTCCTAAGTCCCAAAAACTTTCTCTGTTGTCGCAGTTCTGACAAGCTTTTTGTTAAAAATAACCAAAACTGAAATCTTTGTTTATGAGTTCTTAATATGGTCTGCCCCCTGTTACAAACAAGTTTGAAAGTAACTCTAGTTAAATTGATGAATGGACTTCCAATCACTGTCAGGCTTCAAATCTTTAATTTGGAGTTATTTGCAACTAACTTGAAGGGGTCTGAGATCAACCCAGCTGGGAGAGGATCTGTGAAGTGTTCTCGATTGTTCTTTTATACTCCACTACTGACTTAAGGTTAGAATCTTTAGATGCTCAATGTTAGTTCAAGGTCTAGGGTATGTCATTAGAGCAAGTGAAGAGCTGATTGGCCTTAGAACAACTTTCCTCATTTGTTTCAATTTGATTTTAATAATACTCCATCGGTGTTAGCTTTAGTAGAAAGGCAGAAGCCATCAGCCCCTTTGTTGGCAAGGGAATCTGCTTTGCTATTACCCTCCCTATAGGTATGATTGAATGTGCACCTTCTGAAAGAAGCAATGATGTTAAGGGCATTAGCCATCAGGGAATTCAGTCTCCAATTAGGCATGTTCCCTTTCCGCAGGCCATTAATGACGATCACGGAGTCTCCTTCGACCTCTAATTTTTCAATTTTCAAGTCTTTGCTGATTCTCAAACGTTCAATCAAGGCGGTTAATTCTGCTGTGTTATTAGTTGCTTCACCTAGGGGTTTGGCTAGGGTTGCTATTTCTCTAGTTTCAGAATCATGGATTACGCAGCCTATTCCTGTGACTCCCGGGTTGCCCCTAGAAACCCCATCGAAATTTAGCTTGAACCAACCTACTTTAGGAGGTTGCCACTTACATCCCTGTCTCTTGTTGGAGGTGTTGTGGTTACTTGGTCCCACAAAGGAGGGCAGTTTTAGTCCTACCCATCTCCCCCGTATTTTTTCATCCCAACGAGTCATTGTGGATTCTTTTTTGGAGTTCTTTAGAATCCTACTGTTGACTATCTCTATAATAACGGCCTCCATCTTAATAATTAACTGTCCAAAAGTCAGCTTTCTGTCTTTAAAGATTCTTCTATTTCTTTCTTTCCACAGCTCCCAAACCATGATCGAAGGGGTAATTGTCCATAGCATATGGTAGATGCTTTGTTTGTGAGTCTCAAGCCAACATTGGAAAAGGTTCAGAATGTTATTAGACAAGGCAGTAATCCATCCCAACTTATTACTTAGCCAATTCCAATATTTATTAGAGAATTGAAAGTTAAGAAGAATATGGTTTGCTGTTTCTTGATCCTCTTCACAGAGGGAACATTTGCTAGGCCCCTCATAACCCATCTTGGTGAACCTATCCGCAATTAGGATTTTTTTCTGTAGGGCCAACCAAGCAAACAACCTGGCCTTTGGGATACAGTTCTTATCCCAGCATAGTCTCAGTGGTATTTCTGATTTTGGTCTTAGCTATTGTTTGATTAAAGTTTTGTAACCGTCCTTGGTTTTATAATTTCCTGATTCAGCCCTGTCCCAGACTAATCTGTCTAAGTCTCCTTTGAGAGATACCTTCCTTTTGTTAAGGATGTCAATTAGTTTCTTTTTCTCATTATCCGGAATGTTCATATTATCTAGGGGTTTCCATTTCCAACCCTTATTCTCCCCTCGATTTGGAAAATCTATATAGTCTTTTACATATTTCCCCCAATGGGATTCTAGGATCCTTTTGGCGTTCTCTAAGTTATCCAAGCTGCTTACCGCATCAAACCCCCCCCATGAGTCGTCCTAGAACAGTGCTTGGTTACCATCTCCCAAACTCCAAGTCAATTTGTCCATAATGAGCTTCCTGCAATCCATCATAAAATTCCAGAGGCGAGATCTTTTAGGTTGGTTAGCCATCCTGAAGAGGGATGCCGGTTCCCCCCCTCTCAGATATTTGTTTCTAAGGATTTTAACCCATTTTGAATTGGGCTGCTGATACATTTTCCATACAAGTTTAATTCCTAAAGCCTTACTCTGTTCTCTGAAGTTTTTTAAGCCCAGGCCACCTTCCTCCTTTGGTCTACAAATCTTGTCCCAAGCCACAAGTGCCATTTTCTTTTTATCCTCCGAACCTTGCCATAGGAAAGTTCTTAGAATTTTGTTGATTTCTTCCTGTTTTCCTACTGGAAGATTCATACAGGATAATTGGTAAATTGGGATAGCTGAGAGAACCGATTTTAACATTGTCACTTTGCCTGCTGAGGAGAGCCATTTGCCTTTCCAAGATTCTGCTCTATTCTTGATCCTGGAAGTAATATGGTCCCAAAGATCATTAATCTTATTGCTTTTACCCAACGGTATACCTAGATATTTACAAGGCATTTCCCCTTTTTTAAAAGACAGGATTCTGCCTATTTCTTTTTCAGTTTCAGGATCCGTGTTGAAAAAATAAATTGCTGATTTATCAGTGTTTACCTCCTGTCTAGAGGCCCTACAATAAGAGTTCAAGATATCTTTGAACGCCCTAGCTTATTCTATGCACCCCTTACCGAAGAGCATAGTGTCATCTACAAACTGTTGATGTGTTGTAGGATCGACACCGGAAGTGATTTTGATTCCTTGGATCTTTCCTTCTTCCCTAGCCTTGGTGATCATTCTCCCTAATACATCTGCCATTATAATAAAGAGAAAAGGGGAAATATAGTCCCCTTGTCTCAATCCTCTTGAAATGCTAAAAAAACCTTCTGGGGTTCCATTGGTTAAGACTGAGATCTTGGGATTAGAAATACATGCATAAATGAGGTTTATCCATTGTTTATTAAAACCAAAAGCCTCTAGGGTTTTGCAGAGGAAACGCCAGTCTACCATATCATAGGCTTTACTTATATCTAGTTTAATTAACATGCTAGGTTTTTTGTTTTGCTGTATGGTATGAATGGCTTCTTGGGCTGTAATAACTCCATCAAATATAGATCTACCTGGAACAAACCCTGTTTGTTCATCACTAATGATGTCTGGAAGAACTGTCTGAATCCTATTAGCCAGGGTTTTAGTAAGGATTTTATAAATAGTATTACACAGAGATATAGGCCGCAGATCCCCTAGACTTTCTGGCTTCTCTTTTTTTGGAATAAGTGTAAGGAAAGTATTATTTACCTCTTTGAGAATACTTCCCGAATTTCTTACCCCTTCTAGTGCTTCGACTACTTCATCTCCTATGAAGTGCTAGCATTTCTGGAAGAAGGCGGCTGGGAAGCCATCGAGACCAGGAGCTTTATCTGGTTGCATTTGAGAGATTGCCATCTCTACCTCAGTTTTGGTGAATTTACCATTAAGAGCTTTGTTTTGATCCTCTGAAATAATCCTTGGGATATCTTCCAGAATGGCTTGTTGGTACATGCAATAAGAGTTCAGAGGCCCTACAATCCTGTCCAGAGGCCCTACAATAAGAGTTCAAGATATCTTTGAACGCCCTAGCTTATTCTATGCACCCCTTACCGAAGAGCATAGTGTCATCTACAAACTGTTGATGTGTTGCAGGATCGACACCGGAAGTGATTTTGATTCCTTGGATCTTTCCTTCTTCCCTAGCCTTGGTGATCATTCTCCCTAATACGTCTGCCATTATAATAAAGAGAAAAGGGGAAATAGGGTCCCCTTGTCTCAATCCTCTTGAAATGCTAAAAAAACCTTTTGGGGTTCCATTGGTTAAGACTGAGATCTTGGGATTAGAAATACATGCATAAATGAGGTTTATCCATTGTTTATTAAAACCAAAAGCCTCTAGGGTTTTGCAGAGGAAACGCCAGTCTACCATAACATAGGCTTTACTTATATCTAGTTTAATTAACATGCTAGGTTTTTTGTTTTGCTGTATGGTATGAATGGCTTCTTGGGCTGTAATAACTCCATCAAATATAGATCTACCCGGAACAAACCCTGTTTGTTCATCACTAATGATGTCTAGAAGAACTGTCTGAATCCTATTAGCCAGGGTTTTAGTAAGGATTTTATAAATAGTATTACACAGAGATATAGGCCGCAGATCCCCTAGACTTTCTGGCTTCTCTCTTTTTGGAATAAGTGTAAGGAAAGTATTATTTACCTCTTTGAGAATACTTCCCGAATTTCTACCCCTTCTAGTGCTTCGACTACTTCATCTCCTATGAAGTGCCAGCATTTCTGGAAGAAGGCGGCTGGGAAGCCATCGAGACCAGGAGCTTTATCTGGTTGCATTTGAGAGATTGCCATCTCTACCTCAGTTTTGGTGAATTTACCATTAAGAGCTTTGTTTTGATCCTCTGAAATAATCCTTGGGATATCTTCCAGAATGGCTTGTTGGTACATGCAATTTGATCCCTCCTGATTATTAAGAATATTTTCAAAGTACCTAACCGTTTCACGTGCAATTTGTTGAGGATCTTCGATCTAGTCATTATTCGCATTTTTAATTTTGAGGATTCTGTTTACGTTTCTGCGTGCTTTGGTGCTGTTATGAAAGAACTTAGTGTTCTTGTCTCCCTCTTCTAGCCAAGTTTCTCTTGACTTTTGACGCCAAAAGATTTCCTCTTTGGCTAGGATATCTTCATATTCAATTTTTAGCTGTTTTTCTTTTGAAAACGTTTCAGCGTCCATTCCTCTGGTAATTACGATTCTGTTTAGGTTTTTAGTTCTTCTTCTAGCTTAGTTTTGGACTCAAAGATATTACCAAAGTTAGTTTTATTCCAACTTAGAAGCTTACATTTAATAGTTTTCAGTTTGGATACTAAACAAAAAAGCTTAGATCCAGATACTCTAGTTTCTTTCCACCATTGCTCAATTAGGGTAATAAGGTTGTTATCTTTGATCCACATTTGTTCAAATTTAAAGGGGCAACGTTTGGGTTGGCAATCTGTTGAGATACTCAGCTGCACTGGGTAGTGATCAGAGCCTGAGTATGGTAAGATCTTTGCTGTTAGAATATAAGGGAATTGGGCCCAATTACCTCTTAACAAGAATCTATCAAGTTTTTCTGCAATATCGCTAAAACCTTCTCTTTTGTTGTTCCATGTAAAACCTTTCTGTGCAGTTTTAATTTCCAATAAATTGTTCTTCTGAACCCAATCTTTAAAGTCTTTTGCTGCTGTAGATAACCTAACATGACCTCCCAGTTTTTCTTTAGGATCCAATATTGCATTGAAGTCTCCCCCTAGAATACATACTTGATCTTGTAAAGTTCCCAAGAATTGTTCTATTTTTGTCCAAACTGCTCTCTTATCCTGGTTTTGAGGAGGACCATAAATGTTGAGGAGAAAAAAGTGTAGGTTGCTTCTGATGCTTTTGACGTACCCCACCATCCAGTTCTTCTTGCAGCTTAATACTGAAAATGAAACCACTCTAGGGTCCCAAATTACCCCTATGCCTCCCGAAGCACCCTCAGCTGGAACTCTAACTAGCTCCCATATTCCTAACTTCTTGTTTAGAGTGTCAATCTCTTCTTTATTTAGTTTAGTTTCTTGGATCACTAGTATCTCTGGTTTTGTGTTGGTTATACAGCGTTTTATGATACGCTGTTTGTTAGGGGCATTGAGACCCCTAACATTCCAAGTGTGGACTCTCATGGCGCGGGGGGAAGGCACTTCCCCTTCCCTACATAGAACAGTGTGGTGATCTTAGTTTGATCAGTAGCCTCGCCTACCTTCTCTCTTAGCTCCAATAGTGATTTCCTACCCCTTTTCTTATTACTTTTGGCACAGTCGGGGGTATCCCTGTTGAAATCGGTTATGGCAATTCCCAACCTCAAATCTGCTTCATCCACTTCTCTATCTCCCTGATCTTTTGGGTTCTCTTCCTTTCTATCCTGCCTTTCCTCTTCTTCAAGTTCTATAACCTTGGTGATGAGTTTTTCCTTCTCTTTGTTAACTTCCTCGATTACCACTTCCTCTAATGCCTTATCGAGGATCTCATTGCAGATCTCTTCTATATCTGAATGGCTGAGCTTGTCTGTGGATTTCTTTTGATTCTCGGAGTCTTTATATTTTTTCTTCTGTTTCGAAAGTGTTTGGAACCCATTCTGGGGTTTCTAAAACCTCTGGGTTTATACTTCCTTCTACTGCTGTGGGGTTATTGTCTCTGGTAGCTTCTGAAGGAACTCCCCCCTCCTCCAGTTCCATCCTCTCTTTGCCTATCTGTTGTTCATAATTCTAATTTGGGGGCTTAACCGCTGTGATTGTTTTTTTCCCGAGCTGACCTGACCGGGATTCATGTTCTGTGTAGTAACCTCATTATTGTGATTCAGGGTGTTTTCTTTGTTATTTTGGGAAGATTTAGGGCTTCTCTTAGGCTGGGCTATTACCATACTCGGGTTCTGATTTTGCCCAGACAATTCCTTGTTATCACTGAGGTGCTCCTTAAGGGAAGAAGAGCTATTCCTCTGATAGTCCACAATAAATCCACCTTTATTATCATTAAATCTGATGTTAACACCCCCAGGCTGGAAAATGGGGTGCACCTTAGCGGGCGTTTTTGGAATTCTGTTGTTAGTGTTTCTAAGGGTAGGTCCACGATGGAGAGTTGGCTTGATGCAGTAATTGGCCAGGTTAGTATTAATTTCAAGAGGTTCAAGGTCTTTGGTGCTAATATCCAATTTTACTAATAGGAAAACGTCTGAGTAAGATAAGAAATCCTTCTCCATTCCCATGAACTCTCCCAGGTGATTCCCTATCTCCCTCAAGATTTTACTATGGATGAGCTCGACCGGGAGATTCGGTAGCTTGACCCACCTAGCTACTTTAAGTTTCAGTTTACTAGGGTAGAAATTAGGTATCCAGTCTAAGTACTCGAAATTATGCCCTTTGTAAAACAAGCTTTTGCTGTTTAAAATTTCTTTTTTTAGGTTTGCACTCTTGCAGACAATGAATATGAATTCTTCAGAAGTGATAGTGATACTTAACTGGTCTTTGTAGAGGGTTTGGACCCATTCTGCAATATCCTTCACAAGCTACCCTATCCCACACCATCGAATATAGAAACCGTGGGTTCTACAATGAATCCCCAGACCATCTGTGTAGATATTTTTGATATCGATTGATACTTTCTTTTCCATGGCCTCAAAATTTTGATGATATATTGAACTTATTTTTGGTCTCAACCCAGGGGTTCTAGGGTTTGCCCGTTCACGGAGTGTTGCCTGGTCTATGCCCTTCCAAAGAGTGTTAGGAGCCAAGTTGCCGAATTTAAGTTTTTGAGAGATTTGCCATTGGTGGGGTGCCCTGAAATTCGATATGCTTCCTGTATGGGAATTTTCCTTTGCATGAATGAGCCTGGGGGCCGGTTTTGAAAAACCCTCT
Organism: Cunninghamia lanceolata; assembly: GCA_027924645.1. Classification (NCBI taxonomy): domain Eukaryota; kingdom Viridiplantae; phylum Streptophyta; class Pinopsida; order Cupressales; family Cupressaceae; genus Cunninghamia; species Cunninghamia lanceolata. The sequence continues at coordinate 208,772 of BSBN01000780.1, forward strand.
GCGTATCCTTGTCTTGGATAGGAAGGGTAGGAGACAGTAGGGGGTTGTCGAGCACTTCGGCTTCTTTCCCAGCCTAGAGTGGTGCGGTTTGCTCCAGTTACAAATGTTGGGGTTGCTGAGGTTATTGGTATAGCCCACATTCCTGACCCCTTGGCTTGAGCTGTTACTCTTGCTGTTGCCTCTACCCTAACTCCCCTCTGCTGCCTCCTACTCTTCACAGTTTGCCAGCCCTGTTCGTCCTGAGGATGCGGAGGGGGCCTCGCCCCCATAGAAAACCTTCTTCTTCCCCTGTATAATGTTGCAAGGGTGCTCTGCCCTTGATTCATTTCTTGCATTCTTAATAATATTATTTTGTCGCTAATTGCCTACTGCTCTTTTTCGCATTTTGTCCGCGCAATGCACTAAATATAATTGTTCCATAGCATTTCAATTAACATATTGCTACTTATTACTACAACATCTCAACAATTAATGTTCAGTTGAACCCCTGAGATTACACACACGTTATGGTTTTTTATGACTATGCATGGAGTGAGATCATTATATGCCTTCATTTTCGATGCAGATTTTCTTACCATAGAAGCAAGTTTGTATATGTTGACATGTGGACGACAAGTGGTTTACATTCTCAGCTTGACCAAAAAAATTTAGGTCATTTGGTGCATGCTTCAACACACTTTTGGGTCACTCATGGGCACGATTAGGCTAGGTTACCCAGTTTTCAAGTCGCATGGTGTAGTTTACACACTTTTGGGTTACTCATGGGCACAATCAGCCTGGGTTATTTAGTTTTTAGGTCACAGGTGCAATCAACCTAGAGATAGAAGTGATAGAGAAAAAAGTTGAACAACCTTCTTTTGCAAACTTCATCACTCAAAAGTAATGTTGCAGTTTTCACTGAGCACAAGAAATGGTGGTGAACTCACAAATTTCATTACTCGGAAGTACTGTTGATTTTTCAATCAGCACAGAAAATGGTGGTGAACTCATAGATTTCATCACTCAAAAGTAATCCTGAGTTTTCAATCAGCACAGAAAATGGTGGTGAACTCACAAATTTCATGACTTAGAAGTAATGTTGAGTTTTCAATCAGCATAGAAAATGGTGGTGAAAATTTTCATATGTAGTATGCCTATCAGAATATTTGATCAAACTTGCAATATTTTCCAATTTTGGCCCACAGGCATTTTGGCAAACAGTTTGCGGACAACTGAATTTATGTGTATTTCAACAGGTGATTGACAAAATACCAGCTTAGATGAATGAAGTTTTGCAAGTGTGGTAGAATAATCAATTAATAATCAGACTAAGACTGATATTAATATTTGACATTCAATGGGAAGCAAATTCATTCAAAAACGTTGTTCTCAGATTCAGAAATTATATGATTCACTAATAGAATAAGGGCATTACATTAACAAATTCTGACCTGAATGTTATTACAATTGCTATTGCAACTCACAAGCCGAATTAGTCCCTTTTTATGATTGTAATCCTCACAGAATGCTGCTATCAATTATTCCAAAACTTCTAACTACTAATACAGTCTGAAATGGCATGAAAACAGGCCCAAATTGGTTGCTATCCAACTCAGAAATCTGAATATGCTTGTGAAGATGAGGCGACTGGATATTTGACATGATTAATCTCTTTAAAGATATTTCCAGTAAATTTAAGACCGCTAAGATAATTTATGGCTTTATAATTTATTACGAACTGATGAAGTCTCTATCACTTGGATACAAGAATGGAATTGGTACTTAATTTGTTTCCCTTGAGATAAGAACAGATAGGACTAAAACTGTCTGTCATGAACATAATTAAATTTCTCATATGAAAATGAAGGGATGAAAGTTCTTTGAATTTGGATTGATAACCTTTACCACAGACAGTTTCATAATCCCTATTGAAGACTACAATACCATCATCAAGTGCTTTATGGACAGCTGTAGATGTGGCATTCAAATGGGACAAATAAAGTTGAATTGAGAACCTTATATTTTAATTTCTACTGAACTGTAGTTATCATTTCTCTGCATGTAAAAATTCCTGGATTTTGTTCTTAACATATAGCTGTCAGCATTATCTGAACTTTGAAGTGCTAGCTCTTTTAACTAACTTGGGGCATTCAGCAATGTAACAAAATTTGATCCTCTGAAACTGAGAATCTGTACAAAGATCTTTTAGAATTAGACTGCAACCATCTACCTATATGTTTCAGTTTGTTAGTGAATTCATCAGGTTGATCAACTTCCAAATCCCAATATTCAAAATATATGGAAAAAGAATGCAGAACCTATGTTTGTCTATATATTTGCAATTTATGCATCAATTTTTAATAAGTTATAATCAGGGAATAGATCTCTTATAATGTGTATGGAACAGAAATTTGTGTTGATTAACTTACATGTTTATTGAATCCCAACAATATGCATTTCTTTCTGTTTGCAGTTGTTCAAACTAAGCACAGAGGAGGCAGTTTGTTTTCTTGAGAAATTTGCTGCAATGCATCCAGATTCTAGGTAATTCTAATAAAAAGACTGTGTTGTGACTATTTCAGAATTGGTGATGGTATTTACTATTTAGATCTCTTAGATTAAATTTGAGATATAGATTAAATTTTTCCTTGTACAGTGTTGGGTTTCACATCTTGTAACATTTTTGCTCCGTCTTATGAACATTCTGTATCATTTTGTTGGTAGTTGGGAAAGCTTTCCTGTCCAGTCAGCAGGAAGCTGTCACAGCCTCAAAAAATAATGAAGATGCTGCAAAATTTAGTACATGACATGTTTGGCATGCATTGTGAACTATTCTGATGCTTGGCTTCTTTTTGATAGTGCTAATAGTTTTGAGGTGAATTCTATTGGTCTAGGTTTCTGACAAGAGTAAAAGGGAGCCTGTGACAAAAGATATGTTTGTAATGCCCCTTTTCAAAAAATTTATTACCCCAGCAAATTTCTGAGTTTTCTATCTATGCAACACTTATGAAATACTGGACAACAATCTCTAATATCAATATTGATTATTGAAACCCTTGCACATAACACTGGACATAAGCCAAAACTGTCATTTAAAAAATGCTGGACAGCAGCATTAAATATTAATATTAAACCCTTTATATCAAATGGATAGCAATGATTCAGCAGAATCCTTTGCATATAATATTCAAAAGATGTACAGCAGAAATCAACTCACTGGAAATGCTTTACATATTAGAATCGGCTGTCCCAGGTACAACCGAGACTGACAGAGCTCTGCGGATGCGACTTGGAATGAGATTTGGACTGTATGGCAGCTGAATGAAATGCTGGTGGATATCTGTATGACCGTGGCAGGTCCTTAATAACAGTTCGCAGGAACTGGAAGGAGGTGCAGCAGGAATAGGATGGTACGGCGACCCCTAGAGATGTACGGCCTAGATTAGCAAAGGGTACGGCTGCCTGCAACTTGGATGGCAGGTTTTAGAGGATATATGGCACACTAGAACCTCCGTGACAGCAAATGGCTTAGATTCTATAAAATTTCAATGTTGGAGCCTTCACACAAACAACTAGAACAGGTGAGAATCTCCAAAATGCTCCTTAACCCAACTGAAACTGGAAATAACTTCAATCTTTCAGCACTAATGTGATCCCCAGATGGAATTGATGGTGATAGTTTTTCATTGATGTCAAAAGGTATTGAGAGAGTCGAGTTGTTGTGCATCTTCACAAGGTATCCATCAGGACTGCAGGACATTTGAGGATCACTTGGACTACTGACAAAGGTTGTTAATGATCATGCATTTCACAGTTGTTTACTTATGGCAGGAATCAATCAGGAGTTGTTCACTCAATCAAGATACGTGTGTTGATCATGCCTTCATTAAGGATGTTGACTTGATTAGTGTATATCTCTCATGTGGTGTGTTGATTATCAATGGTGTTGTTGTTTTCCAGTTGTTTATCAAAACATGTCATTTGTATTCTAGTGTTGTTCACTTGAGGGTTGATATGGTTGTCTTGAAGTTATGATAATTCAGGTGAGGTTGCAAAGATTCTTTCAGGATGTCAATCTGGATAGGAGCAATTCAAAGGTAATCAAAAGATGAGTTTGTGTTGATTTGTTGATGCTCACATATTGTTGACAGGTGATGTTATGTGAAAATGTAAAAGGTTGGACAAGAGGATCTCTATGTCATGATTGTCATTGATTGTGTCTTCATCAAGTTGTGGCTTCAAAAGATGGTTATGATGATCAGGTTCAAGGTGTTTGGTATCAATATTATGTTGATAGATTACATCATGCATCATACCTGTGATGTGAATGAAAATCTCATATGGTAATGTTCAAGTCTCCAAGAATGTGTCAGTAATAATCAATTATAAGAGGTGTTGTGATCTCAATGCATATGACAGAATTAATTCATTGATCTATGCAGAATCATATCCTTTTGAGTCTAAGACACATATCTTCTCATCTATCCTTTTTAAGGTTTGTGTTAAAAGGAGACTAAGGGGTCAAAATTCCTAAATGATGATTATTAAAGCTTATCATGTTAAGCCTTTATTTCCCATTATCCTATTTTGTGCTCCTTTTACTCTATTCTGCAGTTGACCTGTGTTCATAGGTCATTTCATTAGTGATTACCTACTAGAGGGTTTCTTTAACATATAATCACCGGCCCCCACTCACCTTACCACCGATGAAATCAATCTTCATTGTTTATGGGCGGCAAATCTATGGAGCACGTTTTAAAAAAACTTTCAAATGAGCATATGTGCTTCGGTCTTACTAAAAGGAGGGAGCCCGATGCATTTATAGCCTAAGATATCAAAATATGTTTGATAAGTAAAAGGCATCAAATTATAAAAGGGGAGGTTTGTTTTTATGAAAGGCATCGAATTGCCTTTTTAGAGGAGCATAGCCGATCACTAAGCCTTTTTATGGCTTTAGTTTGTTTTTTAGAAACTTTGCTTAAAACCACTAAGTGGTCGGTCCATATCCATGACTTTTAAAATGGTGATTTTTATTTTAAAAGCTATCAAATTTTTGTGGTGATAAAATTAGAAATTGTTTTTTTTCTAATTTAAAGAGATGACATCAAGATTTTTTGAGGAAAGATTTTTTGAGATGAATAGTTTATTTCTATTCTTGTGATTTGGAAACAAATAAGGTGATTTTCCTTTAGAAGGCAGATTGGATACAAAAATTTTGAAGACAATTTTTATGGACATATTTGATTGAAGATTTTCTTGAGAAGATAAAGAGTTTGATGATTAAATAAGATTGCAGGAATATGCAGAGAAGAATTTGAGGGGTTTTTCTTAAGACAAAGAAAATTTATTTTTGGCAGAGATATATTTTTTGTTGAAGACTTTATTTGCAGAGAAGGAGAATAAATTATTGAAGGAATATGAAAAGATTTTGCAAATGGATTTTTGTGGGAAGCTTCAAATGTTTTTTCTTGGAGAGTCTTTTCATTTTTGTTCTTGCAGATTAAAAGAGAATATGAAAAGTTTTGAATGGATTTTATATTATCCTATTTTGTTTGGAAATGATTTTTTTCAGGAAGATGAAAAAAAAATGAAAGGAGATAAATTTATTATCAGATGGAAGAGGAAGATGAAGGATTTTGTAGATGATTTATTTTTGCAGGTTCCAGATTGAGGTGTGAGTAGTGTACAGATGAATGATGAAGATGAGTGGATGATACAGTTGTAAAATTGTGAATTAATATAAAGACAATTTGTATGACACTGTTTAAAAATTGAATGTGCAGAGATTATTTAAATCAAGTGCTTGGATTGAGTGATTGTGTGCTTCATCATGTAGGATTGAAGAGATGATTTAAATTGTTTTGCAGAGATGGGTTAGTACTTGCAGAGACACATGTGTGTGCAAAGAAGCCAAATAAATTTGCAGAGATATTATTGAATTTGTGTAGAGAGTTTGTGTAAGGATAAAAAGCAGAAATGATGACCTCCTTGTTCATCAAATTTACGAAGACAATTTGCAGTTGATTGAGTATCAGGTGATTGGGTAATGAGATTGATATTCATATGCAAAAGAGAAGACAAGTTATGTAATGGTGCAAATTTGATTGAGTGGCAATCACTTCTTGCACACTTAGCAGTTTGTTCTATATTAGGGGTTGGTGCTCCTTGAAGTTGGTACTTCTAAATGAATTAGGGGTTGGCGCTCCTTGAAGTTGGTGCTTCTAATTGTAATCAGTGAGATTTTTGATAAACCCAGTGAGGCAGTTTTGGAGTGGTTTTTCTACCCCTGGAGGGTTTTCAACTCGTGCAAATCTTGTGTCATAATGTATATTGATCTTCTCAGTGTGTGTGTATGATTTACTCATGAGTTTTTGTTTTTCATTCTCAGTCATGTGCATATGTTTGACAAATCAATGATATCTTTCTCTTTGTGTCTTGAAAGTTAAATTTTGCAAAAAGATTTGAAAATTTACACAACACTGATTCACCCCCCCTCTCAGTGTTGTCCTGGACTCCTACAGGAATCACCTCAAATGGACAAGAGGGTTTTTATCCTCCAATCCAATTGGAAACTAAGAGGGGTTTCGTTCTCCAAATTCCTGGACTCCAAGGGTTTTTGCCCTCGGGTGAGAAAATGAACACAAGTGCTCAAATTCTGAGAAAAGGGGTTCGATTTTGATAACATGCTTTTCTTTGAGCAGCTATCTTCTTTTTATAGAGTCCATTTTGCCCTTTTAATTTGAATTTCCTTTTCCCTCCAAGGTGTCCACTTATAACACTTCAATGAAAATATTACATTAGACCGACTTTATTAATATAATAATAATCTTAAGTTGTCCTTTTACAATGATTTAAAATAAAGTTACTAGGAGTAATTTAAAATATTATCATTAAATTATTTCCTTAACTTTATCCCTTAGCCTACAGGAAATAAGAAATATGTTACGAGTCTTCCAATCATTTTTATTCTGAAAAGAAGACATGACAATGGTAAATAGGGTTTTTAATATAACAGTTTTTAGGTGATTGTACTATCTAGGTTTCCGAGATGAGTAAGGGAGTTTGTTACAAAAGATATGTTGAATAGGGTTTTTAATATGATGGGAAATGGGAGATGCATCTTTTGGCATGTGGGACCCATCTTGGACACGTGAGACAGGGATAGAGATGTTTCCTAAGTATGGGGTCCGATCTTACTTCCAAGAAAAGTGTATGTGTCCTACCCAAATAGATAAAAAATAAATCACAAAATATATTAAACTACTAAAAATAAATATAAACCAGAATGAAACTCCTGTACTCTCTACACTCCTGTTTATGAACTTTAAAGCTATCTTCCCAGTTTGCTTCGAAAATGACTTGGATCTGGATCTGGTACAGACCCAGATCAGGTCCTGGTTTGGGTTCCCTGTGGATTCTGACAGTGTCTTGCCAAGCAGACCCAAGTTTGTCGTGTCTCGTACCTGGGTGAACGCGGGTGCACTTGGGAGGACCAAGGGCGAACCCAGGCACCAAAATGTCATTTTAAAAGAAAAATCCTCCTTATTTGACCTCCTATGCTGACTGGTCAACTTAAAAAAGCAGCCCTAAACCCTAAAATTGACCTAAAAACACTTTGGAACACAAAAACAAACACTTTTTATCTCATGTTGAAAACAAAACACACAAGCCAAATACACTTCCTGAACTTTCATTCTTGCTGATTTTATTATTTTAATATTGAACAATGAATATCTATCATGACATTTGAGTTTGATAAATTGACATTGAAGTAGTATTTTAATTTTTATGGTAGTTTTGTTTATTATGTGCATGTTATGTGGTATTCTGAACTTATTATTGTTTTTAGACTGCAAATATGTATATATTTATGATTTTAATGTGTTTTTTTATGGACATAACCAAAACAAACACAACCCCAAAAAATGTTTTTTTTGTACTGGCATACCCAAACCTGAACCAGTAACTTAGCTTTTAAGTTTATGATGAATATTATTTCTAGTTGCTTCAGCATCTCATGTAGCGTGCTAAAACTATTAATGAATTTTGTATCTTTCTGAATTTTATTTAATTGATCAATGTTAAGTCATAGGCAATCAGAATTTGATGTATTTTAGTTTTTCAGAAATTTAAATAAATATTAATTTATTTATTTTGGGGATGGGGGGACATCTCCAAATGCTATAACTGGTGCCTGAAATTTTGGCATCATTGTCTCTTGGCAACTTCGGTTTTTATCCATAACATGGCATAGATCTTAATACAATCTAGAAATACACTAGTCACAAGGGAGGAAGGAGGTGGTGGGACGGGGCGTGGTAAGGTAGCGCCGAATGCATCAAACTTGAAATGATTGCCTAAGATATCTCCAACCTAGTTGGAAATCTAGAAATAAACTAGACACAGGAGGAAGGAGGAGGGAGAGAATTTGTTTTTGAACCGATTGAGAAGCAGTCAACAGAAGTGCCAAAATCATCAAACCTTAATGCTTAAGATATCTCCAACCTAGGTAAAGAATATCTGCAACTTAAATTCATTGCAAACAGTTATCACTTGGTAATCATTAATATATCCTGAGGTCGTTGATTTCCAATTTGTTATACTTGGAGCTTCTAATCTCAAGTGATGAAATTATTTGGCTTACAAGAAATGGCATAAACTGACATATCTTGGACTCATTGAATTCCTAGATTGAAAAATAATTTTACACTTCCCATTCCGTTTTTATTGTTGATCCTCATAATCCATTTGATTCTATACCTTTAGACTAACCAAAAAATTCTCGTAATATTTTCAACTGCATTTTGTTCTTTTGTTAAACTTTTAAATCAAATTTAGTTGATGTCTCATTGCAGCCAAGTCCCTCTTGTTCTGTCAGGCCTAATTGCATTGAACCTCAGGTCAATCTCTTGAAGATATCATCAGACTCTATATTGGATTTTTAATGGTGATCAATAATTTTTCTGCTACCTCATCTGTGTCGAACTTTAATACTGACTACAACCTTGTTCTCAAGCAGCTCTCCTCTCTTGGCACCATTGGTGGCTCTTTTTTTGCAAGAGAGATATCTTCCTTCCACATGATTGTTTTACTATTTTATATAATGTAGCTTTGTATATACTGAATTGTCTAAGACTTTACTCATTTTGGGTTACCTCTTATCAGATTCTGTTGCTTCCTAGATCTAGATTTACAGAGTTATTAGATCTTTTTGTTTTAGTTTTGATCATCAGAGTCCTCTTAGTCCTGATTGTACTTTCCGAGTCCCATTGACTTATATTTCTTCTTTCTGGATATTGATATAACTTATTTCATTCTTTCTTCTTTGGAGTCCTGATTTGCTATAATAACTTGCTGTACTTTTGAGTTCCAGTGACCTACCTTGGTCATTTGCAACAATAATATATATATATATATATATATATATATATATATATATTTTTTTTTTTTTCTTTGTTATGTTTGAAACGGAAGTTTGAAGGATTGGCAATGATCTGCTTAACTAAACATTGGGCTCTCTTTCTTTGCAAATGGATGGGTTAGATCAGGATGAGGAGACCACCTAGGAGCAGATCAAACAATTGTGAGATATAAATATTGAGAATCATTTGATAAATTATTGAAGGAAGGATTAGCAAGAACTGCTTAATTAGACATTGGATTCTTCTTGTTTGAAAATGGACAAATTAGAGGATCAATAAGGAGATCAAAAAATTGTGGGATGAAAATATTGAGAATCATTTGAAAAGCTATTTGAGGAGCTTTAAGATCTCATTTAAAGACAATGAAACAATTGATTGCATCTTTATGGTTATGACTCTATGAGTGGAAATCTAGATAGTGAACTTAAGAGAGGCATCCTGCTCAAACTCTGTTAGCTTTTGTAATATAAAAACATATTATCTAACACTTATCACATCATTATTTCATCTTCATATGATTATCACATTTAAATAAAATACATATTATTTTTGTATATTTTTCTCCTTAATCCAGCCAGTGTAGAGAAAATCGACATGTCTGACCTGTAAAATGGATAATTACATTTATGTAGATATAAGTTGCTAGCATTTCATTCATCCATTGCCTTGGATCTTGGCAGTGCATATACAAGGGACTCTTCTATCCTGCAGTTAGGGATTTTGATTGGATTTGTGCAAGATCTGTTCTAAATGTGATATTTCTCTATTTCTTGATCACACAAGCCTTAAGATTTTGCTTTTTGATGTGAGAACTGTCTAAAGGTATTAAAGGTACTGTTAAAGGTCCTACAGACCTAAACTCAAAAAGGTATATGGGTGTGTGCAAGAAGTTGAGTCCACTTTTTGGCCAAAAAGTGGAAGTGTTTTCCCCGATTTTCAGAATTTGTCACATTTGACCTCAAAATTTGAAGCACTTAAAGATTGAATCTTAAAAAAAGTCAATAATATGAAATGTAGTACTTGGAGTCTAGTTTCCAAATATATAATTTTTTTTAATACCCAGATGATACAAATTGATTTTCAATAGGCATGTCTAAAAACCACTGTTTAAAAGTCACTTTTTTTTTACCATACCATGCACGTGTACATCAACCATATTTTGACCAAGTAATTGTATTTTTTTGAATCTTTTTGGGAAAAAATCTGTAACATGCTGAAGATCGATGAGGATAAATTTTTGTAATTTTTTTTTTAATATATTTTTTTAATTAATTTTTTATTGGCCGTAATTGTTGTTTTGAAAATCCCTCATGTATGTCACGCATAAGATGACCTAAACTTATCATGTTTTGATTTTTTTTTTCAAATCGAAAAGAATTATCTGAAGATTGATGAGGTATAATTTTATTTTCAAAAAATTATTTAATAAAAAGTTATTAAAATAATAAGAAAACCTGATATTTCAAGTTTATGGACCAGTTTCATAAATTTTTTTTGAAAAATAGAAAAAATAATCAAATTGTAAAAAAAATTACATATTTGGAATCTACATAATCTCATCTATAATGGGTTTTAATTTCGTCAAATTTTTTTGTAAAAAACGTCTTCAGACATGTCCAAAGTTACTCTTTTCTAGTGACACTGACATGACCTTCAAGTTGCAGATTGAAACAGCTCCAAAGCCAAGGGTTAGGTTCCCAAGCCTTTTTTTCTACCCAAAACCCATAGCAAAAACTGAGCCGGAAATTCAAATTTTAAGAAAGGGGATCTTGTTTCTAAACGGGATCCCGTTTATTTTTTTTAATATTTTAACCTTTTATGAAACGGGATCTCGTTTTATAGAAAACGGGATCCCGTTTTATAGATCCTGTTCTAAAAACGGGATCCTGTTTTTGGCTTGGGATCCCGAAGCGAAACGGGATTCCATTTCATAAAAAGCGAGATCCCGTTTCACTTTTCCCAATTTTGCATTTTTGTCTAAGTCCGAAACTTCCACGAGAAGTGGACTCATCTTCTTGCTTTTAGCCATATCTTATTTTTATCACTTATGCCAGATTTTACAATATTTCTGTGTGATTCATAGTGTCTCATGAGTGCTGGCATTACTCCCTCCTTTTTCCCATTGCCTTCCTACAAAATGACTCTTTACAACCTGGAATAAATTTGTTTGTCTATCTTCATCCAACGAACAAGATTTTATCCAAGGAAAAAAAAAGTTTGTTGCATTAGGTGCTCCAGTTTTCTGTTCATTTGTAAGTTTATTAAAATAACATATGAACCTCCAGTTTATTTAAATATTACATAATACATTTTAGAATTGCATATCAAACTATCACAAAACTTGAGACAGCATTTGTGTCTTTTTTCTGGCCACTTTGTGATCCAGAAATAATCTGTTATGTTCCTATACTTTTGTTATCTTCCTTTCATGTGCTAATTTAAACATTAATGCAAAAAGAATGTTTTCTTTATTCTTTTATTCATGTTTCTGTTATTCCATTACTTGCAGAACTGTAATCATATGATAATGTGTCGTAAATATGATGCTAAAGATGAAATTAATGAGGTCAATACTCAACATACAGTGTCTATATCATTGTTGGCTTAATTGTTTTTTTCTAATAAAGTTTGGTTGAGTTATGGTGATGCATGGCTGTAATTAGTTTTTAAGAAAGCTAAGGAGCTTGTTTTGCTGACAGTGGGCGGGTCAACATAGATAATTTTCTAGCTGTATTGGGCATGCCAAGAACTTCATTTTCTGAGCAGGTCTGCACTGATGCTACCTTCTTTTTTCCTTCTATGTCTATTGGCTGATAAAAATAGATAGTTTTATGCTGTACCCCAATGAATAATTTCTGGCAAATGATGTTTTACCCAAGTAGTCTTGGACAGTGGACAAAATTGATTTAGTTATTGAACTTTATTTTCTTGAAATGGTTCTTAAAAAACAAGCCAACAGAGAACTTTCTCGAAACTGTACGAGGAATTATTGCATTTTGTCTTTTGGTTTTCTGAGTCCTGACTATGTTGGTTTTTTCCTTTGTGGAAACTATTTTGTTACAAAAAGCATATTCATTTGAGTCTAGTATATTTTGCAAAAAGCATGTGAGGTTTCTGCATCTTGTATCAATTCATCAAATTTCTGGTATTAGTGAAGAAGCAAAATTAAAATTATGAGTGACATATGCATTTGTCCTGGTATATGTTGTTTCTAGATGTTTTTCTTTGTGACATCCTATCAAACAACATGAGCAGATTCATTTGTTTTGAGTTGTTTCTTTCTCAAATCCATTTAGGAAAGTGTCATGAAAGAGCCACCAGTTTTTAAACTTTTTTAGGTCATCCTAAATATGCAATAAACTATTGTGTGTGCTTTTGCAGATATTTTACTTCTTCGACGTAGAAACCCAACATTCAATTGAATTTAGTGAGGTATCTCTCCTTTCCATGTTAACAGGGTGCTCAACATTCCCTCTTCTCACTTCAACTTGACATGAATATACATATTAGTAATTTTGGTTTAATTATTTCAATGACATGGTAATTGGTTTATAAAAAAGAAAATTTATTGGAGTATATGCTATAAAACAGTTTTCCTTGTTGGGTAGCTTACTTAGTCTAATTTATGATGGTTGTATGTATTTTGTTCAGGTGTCACTTATTCTTTTAGGCTCACTTTTGTCTAGGGTTTGCTTTGTAAATCCTATTTGTCAATTATAATGCTTAAGATGCTTTAGGCGCTCCTTATACAGCCACCATTATTGCTTGTACTTTTGAGTTCCAGTGACCTGTCTTGGTTATTTGTGCACATTAATCTTTCATCTTCATTTCTTTCTGTTTCACATCATTTTATTGTGGATAGGATAGAGATTTTGTTCAGAAGATTTGCATCTGTCTTTGGTCTACTATGTGCCATGGCTTTAAAATATATTGGCCATTGTATGTGATGATCTTATCATTGTGGTATTTGAAATTTTACAAGAAGCTCATGACTCTAAATAATGCCTTAAGACTTATGTACACCAGGGACGTGGGGACAGATAGGAAATGTCTCCCTGATGATCCCTATGCCCAGAAAAAGTCAGAAATGTCCACGGTACAGTGAATTTAGTTTTGGAAACAGGAAGAAACAGCCATCCCCTACAGCCCAGACTTTAAAAAAGAACACAAAAATGAGAAGAAAGGGGGGCAAAGTCTCTGATTGATAGTTTTTTAGGTTCAATGTGGGTTGGGCCAAATAGGACAGGTTTGGGCACATCAAGCATATGATGTGCAGCATAGTTACAAGACTCGGACTTGGCTCAGATTCGGCAAGCTGATTTTTGATCCAGACTCAGACTTGATGTGTATACTCGGCCAAGACTTGGAAAATTGAAAAAACACAAAATATAGAGATATCAAATAGAATCTACTTTGATATCATGCACCCTTCGATAAATAAACTTCAAAGACACAATAAACTAATCAAATAGAATCTACTTTGATCACATGCACAAGTATACATCGATCACATGAGTATAAAAGCAGATTTTATGATACTGGAGCATCGGTCTATCTCTCCATTTTGTAGTTTCATAGTCTTGTTATTGTGTATTTTTAGGGGCCATTGTACCCAATTTTGTTTTAGTGGTGTGGATTTGTTTTGGAGGTCCTGTAGCCTTTAAGGCTTGTAATCAAGTTACCCGTCAAAAACTCTCATTTGAAAATGTAAAAGGTTGAAGGGTGTTTGGCTAATATCCTGCCTTATGAAATGTTTTAAAGGTTAGGTTATGACTCCAAGGGGTTAGAATGGGTCTTGACACATTTAACTCAACTAAAATGGAGGCAAAAGTTCCCTTTCACTGAGTTGTCAAAGAAGATTCAGATAGGGTTACTTTTAGAAGTTAGTTTCTACACGGGTTTGTTTTGGAGTTTGTGGACAGTGGCAAAACAAGAAAAAGAAACTCATTTTCTGGAAAAAGCAGATTTTCTTGGAAAAGGGAGGAATAACAGTTATGGGAGCTCTCCAAAAAGACTGAGAAGTTGACATAGTGAGGAGAGAGCAGTTAAAAAAAAGGGAACAAAATAGTTCTCAGAAATTCTACGAAGAGGAGGGAGAGTCTGTTAGTTGGCAGAGGAAGAGTAAGAACAGTAGGCAGATAAATGAGGTTGCTGAGGAAGATTGAGATACTGTAGCAAAGGAATAGTGTGAATAGCCAGAGAAGGCTCGGGTCTGGGATGAAATCCGTCCCTCTACGCTGTTTATCACCCTCTTTAAGCTTGTAACGGAGTAGTGGCAGAGAAACCGTGTATATTTCCATTGTTCTGTGTGTTGAAAACCCTCCACGAAGCAGAAAGTGAAATCTTCTAACGTTATTTGTTTTCCAGATCATCCAATTAAGCTATTTTCATTGGAAGGAACCATTTTATTTATGCAGTTTAATCTGTGTAATAAGACATGAATGGTTACCATTGTAAGTATCATTGCAACGGATATCCATCTCAATTTAGAAAATATACATGATATATGATCGCTGTCGCCACTGTTTTATGGCAAAAAGAACCAGAACTGTGAAGACTATTGTTGTGCAAACTGTTTTAAGCTGTGAAGTGTTATTTTCTTTTTTGAACAGAAACTCTTATTTTGCTCAGCTAAGAACCTTGTCATTGCTATTTACTATCAAAGGCTATATAAAAGAACCCGGGGTTGGGTGTCTTGAGTCCCCAACGTACTCAGGCTGGACTTTCTCAGTTTTGAACTATTTTAAAGAGAATAATATTTCCTTTGTATCCTCAGAACTCTTCAAACTTGTGCTTGTAGGTTGCAAAAGTCCATTGACTGACCAACGGAATCCATTATGGAGTGGGATAGATTGAAAAGACTCCAATAAGAGGACTGATTCTGTGACTGTCGCAAGAGTTGGACAGTGCCATAGTGGGCTAGATTGAGCATTCTTTGTCATCCTACATTTATTCCAAGCAAGGGGGAGTCTAGTTTGTGTGCTGTTGCCGTTTGTATCCATCATTTTAGCTGAAGGAAACAATATTTTTAAATATATAAATATTGTCAAGTGTTTTAGGTTTACAAAACTTGAGGATAATGATATCCATGGCATCAGGAACAAAAATCACAATATGGAGTCATGAACTATGGTAGGAAGGAGCTTCTATCACTCAGCCCAACATTGCTAGCTCTATGTGGAGTCATGTGCTTGTATCTCAGACAAGTCTACAAATGCTGCTACAGCCATAGGAGCATTACTTAGGATAGGGATCGACTCAACATACCAAAAGTATAAATGTATTTCATTACTTGGGATTTAATTGGGAAAAAATCGAAAGAATAAAAAAATGTTCCTTTTCCATCCAACATGGCCCAAAATGATTTTTATTTTTTGCTTTTTAAAACTAGAGTAGGGTCTGGGGGCAATACCCCTTGTGGGGGTCTGGGGGCAGTGCCCCCAACAGGGTCGAGGAGCAGTGCCCCTCGTAGGGGTTTGAGGGCAGCGCCCCTTGTGGGGTTGAGGGGGCACCACCCCTCAAGCCCAAATTAAAGCCTTTGACACCACATAGACCTTCATGGCACATGCTATTTTTCATAATTTTATTGTTTTTAACTAACCTTCAAGAGTCCTCCAAACCCTTCAAAAAATGCTTGACTTTCATGCTTTTATGTGTGAGCGTTTTCATTTTTTTTTCCTATTTTCACTAACTTGGTTGAGTCTTCCCAATGAGACTTACCGGACCTCTAATAGACTCAGCAAGTTTGACCAGACTCATTGGGTACCCGAGACATGAGTCTTTGGGCCTTGTTTGGGTCTGCCCGCCTCTAGACTCGTCAACTCTGGGCGAGTCCAAGCGAGTCCTATAACTTTGATGTGCAGCCAGACATAATGACTTTGGCAAAGCCATTGGCAGGTGGTTTGCCCATTGGTGTTGTTCTCATAACAAGATAGGTGGCTACAGCTATATGTCCTAGGGATCATGGAAATACTTTTGCTTGTGTGCCTCTTGTTTGCCATGCTGCCTCTTGAAGTGTTGGGTAGAATTCAAGAAACTGGGTTCTTGGAAAGTGTAGCTAGGAAAGGGCAATAATTAAAAGACTTGCTAACCAAAAAATTGGCAAACAATTTTCATGTGAAAGAAATCCATGGTTCAGCCCTTCTTGTAGGTATTGAACTTTAGTTTTTGCTTCACCTCTAGCTGATGCTACTTTGCATGCTGACATCCTGATTCTAATTGCTGGTCAGGAAATATCATTAGGCTTGCTCCACATCTTATTGTTTTAAAATAAGAGTTGGGACAGGCAGTGGACATTCTAGCAAAAATTGTTAAGTTTCTTGATGGAAATACATACCGAAAGTGAAATGTAAGCAAATAAAATAAGGCATGCAGAGTTCCTGAAGGTGTGAGATTGTTCAAATATCTTGTTATCCATGCAATAAAGTCTACTAGTTCTGCTAGATCATTGATCACATGTGAAAAAGTCCCCTGATTAATTTTAAAATAAGTAGAGAAAAAGATGTTCAATAAGGCCCCAGTCCATGAAATTACCACAATCAAAACAAAACCCTTTGCAGTCCTCAAAATGGGAGTAAATGAGGAGATTAATGCAATGCCAAAACACAATGGATCAACTTGAAAAGAAATGACAAAAGGAAATGAGAGAGTTTTCATTATCTATAGCTTTATTACTGTTTTAAGGCTTTTTCTACAGATTGGAGATTGAAGAACAGTCATAATTTTGTTTAGTTTTGGCATATCACTTACACCTTTTACTGTGGTTATATAATGAATATGGTGAATGCCTTATCATATGATTATTTGAATTTTCCTATATTTTTAAATTTTTCTTATTTTTTAATTGTCATCCCCTACTGTCCCCTAAAAAATGGCCTCTCAAAAAAGCAGTCTTGGAAATGCATCCCCCCATCCGCTGCCATCTCTGTCCCAAAATCTTGGCGGAACATAGCTTAGGACTCATTAATCCTTGGTAGCAAATTACCATTGTTTGGTGAGTTGACTTACTTAGTATGAGATTGGATTTTGTGTTTCAAATAATAATTTTTGCGTTGTGGGTATTCACCCCCCAAAACTAGAATTGTCTAATATATGGATGCAATTCAAAGACTCGATGGCTAAGATGTGCTTTAAGCCTTCTTTCCTCACACATCCATGAGTAATTTTTTTTTTGCTTGGTAAAATGAGGGAATCTATTAGGGCCCTCACTCATGATTAAAAAACAACATTAACAAAGAGAAGAATCTTACAAAATGACACCCCATCCAAAGGGAAAAAATCACAGAAGAATCAAATCTCAACCAAAGAGGAAATAAGGGAGAGAGGAAATGGCCCTAAAACCAAACAAAACAAAAGACCCTAATATGATGGGAGAACAAGCTCAAGAGCAAATAGAAGTCGCCCTCCTTCCTTTTCTTGACATAAAGGGCCTCCATAGTCCACTACACACTACCTCCAATGCTCCATAGTCTTGCCTTATGCTTCTTTAAAGAAGGGGACGTCAAAACTTTTAAGACAGGAAACACCAACTCACATCTCTTCCTCCATAGTGGAGATAGTTGCTTGAGTTTGTAATCTTTCTTCCTTGGTAGCTTCCACCTCACCTTCCACAACCTCAACTTTGTTTACTGCCAAATAATAGCACTACCTATTGCAATATAAATGGAATATAACAATGCATGCTAGATAACTATAGATAAAGATCAATGGATACTTTATTCAAAGTTAGTGCTTGTACAATCCAATTGTAGACCAAGGAGGATCATGTACCAAATCATACTACCTTCCCTAACTACAAGAAGCATATTTAAAGTTTTTGACAGGTGCCAAATAGAACACAACCATCAACAACCACTGACAACCAACTCCTAACAACTACCCACAAGCCGATAGGTAAATAATACATAGTCAGATACAGCATACTAACAAAACATTACAAAGTCATATTTCAAAACTTTTGGTAGTACTGAAGAGGAGGATTCTAATTGCTGATGTTTTGCTCGTTCAGCCAAGACAATAGAGTCATAACTCGAATGTTCTGCAACAAAGAATTGACAGAGATCCTTGGAATGTTAAGGTTCTAGCACAACCAACTTTAAATTTGCATTGGTTTCTTCAGTTGGAAGTAAAAGGGAAAACTTATTAATGACACACTGATCATTGCAGCAAGAGTGTCATGCATTGTAAGGGGAATGTATTTGCCAGTGGCCATATAGTGTTATGAATTGTGTCAAACCATACAAACAAGTTGTCAAGTTTAAATGTGTACTTGACTCTGAAAATTCTTCAACAAGCTAATCACTATACCTAGTCTGTATAACTTGAAATTGGTAGTGTGCCTCTACTAGATGATGGTGTACAATAAAACGATTGTGTTTCTTCGAAATGTGGTGAACTTGCAAAAGGTTGTCTTGGCATTTTAGAGGCATCCCCATCATGAAAACCTTGTCCATTTCTCCCAAACTCCATGGATTTGCCATTATGTAAATCTCCTTTCTACTATATTGAATTTCTATTAAGCTCTAACCCAACCTTGCCAAAATCAAAATCAAAATCAAGGAATGGGCATATAGTTACTACAAAAGGCTGTACAATGGTAGCTTGTTGCTCAGTCCGTACAGTAGAAGTATTGCCCTAGAGTTGTACAAGAGTGTTGTACTACAACAGAACAAGTAGAGGATAGTACAATTGTAGATGTGATAATAAGAGGACCATATAGTGAGGTTTTGTGGTGTAGGTTGTATTGCAGAAATAGGGACACCAATCTTAGAGCACATGTTTAGCCTTCTTTACCATATGGTGACAGAAAGAGTTGAGGGTGTTCAAGGCGTACAATAGAAGTAGGAACTTGTACAGCGGGCAAGTTGCATTTAGAGCATATGATATGCTGGTGGATAGGGCATACGGTGGTGTTAACTTGGCTTGGGTGTACAACAAATATTGCAAGGTGTATTGTGGTAGTTTCCCAACAGACTATGGTGAAGACTAAAAACTTGTTGCCAATTTGTGAAGGCCTTACAATGAAGACTAAACACATATTTTGAGCTTGTGAAGGTTGTATGGACTTGCTAGAGTAAATGGAACAAGTGATCATATGGTGGACTTGTTTTCAATTTCCTTCTTTTTGACCCATTGCCAAGTGCTTTTCCTTTTGTCATTTCCTTCATTTTTCCAATATGGGGACCATATTGTATTTTGTGATCCAACATTATTTTGTCTTGTTTTTTTTTCCGACTTCATTAATTTGCTTTATATTGTTATTTTCAAATTTGCCAATTTGTCATATTTGTTGCTTTATGCAATATGAATAGGCTCCCTTATAACATCTGCTAGCACATGTATGAATTGGCTTGAGATCGAAATTTTTAATAACTTCAACATTTTTGCTCATACCATCACCCATCAATTTTGTTTCGAATAGTTCCACTAGGCCTGCATAATCAATAGCTTCGGAGCTTTGAGAATAAACTTTTAACTTTGAATCATGTACATCATCTGACACAAATGAACTGTTCAATTTTTCAAAATTGTTTTCTTGGGTTTCCTCAATTTTACACGGTTTCATTTGTTTCTTGGCATCTCGTAGTCTATGTTCATCTTCATTAATTTTTGTGGCTTCAATAAAATTGTAGTTAAGCATAAATACTTTAGTCATCCATTTGCCATTGGACCAAACCATTGAGGGAACTTGTTTCATCTTCCAAACACAAGGCAATTCAAAGGTTCCTTCAACATTTGGCTCCATGGGACCCTAATCGTGCTTCCGTGTTCACTCGTCTCCAGAGTTAGAATTTAATGAATCTGAGGAAGTTGCTTCCTTACTCATTGCCTAATTCTTCAGATCAATTATATATTTACGGTCTTTGCTTTTTATGGAGATTGCATTCTTTTTCCAATTGTGGTTAGCTTTGGTTGCTACTAACTAACCCCTACGTAACAATGTATTGTACGCATTCTTGCGTAATGAGATGACAATGAATTCAAGTAGAAATTCTTGAGTACCAATAATTACCTTCTATTCCATGAGGACTCCAAAAACTTTCATTCCTTATTGATCTGCTTCTACCAACTAGAAAGTTGGCAGCCAAATAGTTGGCATACTCAGGCTTTGCCAAGTATCTTCTAGAAGCACGTTCACACCAAACTCACTATCAATAATCATATTTGTCAGGTTCTCCTTGAGAATCTCCATATGTACCACTATTGATTTCCTTACCAAATTCATTGTTAGAAGCATTAGTTTAGTTACCTAATCTTCTGACAATGGATCTGTAGTTATTGGCTCTTCATTATTTCTAGATTCTAAATGGGCAGTCGCATGCATCCTCCCATCCTGCTTAGGTACAATATTAGTGATAGCGTTTCTAAGTTTGGGAATACTTTGCAATAAATCCACTACTTTAATTGTACTGAGGTTTGAAGTACTTGCCTTGCAATAGTTTTATCTAATTTCAATTGATTTGTTATTTTACTTGCATTTGCATTTGCATTTGAGTGGCAACATCTATTATCCATAGCATGATCCACCTTGGCTCTTTCTTCACAAAGTCTCTTTTTTAGTATGTGGGTTTGGGTACATAGCTTTCTTTGCTTAGACATGAGCAACGGCCAATACTTTGTTATTTCTCTCCACATCAATCATTGTGATGCTTACCTTCTACTTAGGACATCTAGCATTCATGGTCACTGGGTCCACACCATCTACATAGTAGACCCATATTATCGTGACTTCTTGGGTAGTTTCTTGTGAAGTGGCCTCATTCACTATACTCATGACATTATATAATAGGCTGACTTCTAGAGAAATATTGGATTCAACTCTTAGCTCCCCCACTACTATTATTGAATCTATTATTATTACCTCATTGATTTTGATAGCTGCTAGGAGATACATTCTTGTTGTTTTGCGGCTTTGGTGGTGTGTTGGGTGGAGTAAACTACTCACCTTGCATAAAGAATACTTGTGTGCTCTTGCTTTTCAAATTGTACGAGCATTCCTTAATCGATTGGCCTATTATTTGACAGATATCGTAGAACTTTTTAGGGTAGTTTGTTCTGGTGTGGCCCTTTGCTCTACAATCTATGCACCATAAATCTTTAGGCTCCTTGTTGGACTCTCTATCTATTTTTAATTCCTTCATCATGTAGAGCATATCTCTCCATAATGCTTGCATTGATTCCGATTCCCCATCATTACTTGCATCTGAGCCATTGTCTTCATCATTTTTTCTTTTTGACTGTGAAGACATCTTGCCCTCACTTTCTATATCCATAGCTCTATTGTACGCTTCTAGGTACGATGAAGGTGGTACTACTTCAATTTTCTTCCTCATTGAAGGAATGAGACCTTCAATGAATCAAGTTTTCTTCAACCCGTTGGCTAGTTCTTTTTCCAATTTTACTACTAATTCCGTAAGTCTACGATTGCAAAATCATACTTTTCATCTTTCTCTTGCTAGGTGTTGTAGACAACAATTTCATTGCCACCTTGGAGTAATCTAATATCTTCTTCGAAAGCCTTCACAATTTCTCCCATGTATTACGGCTAGCTAGGTCAAGCTGTGTACTAGTCGATAGCCACAACTCCAAGTGTGCTTGGGAATGGCCATAGCCAATATGTTTTATCGTTATGTCTACTTT
This sequence comes from Cunninghamia lanceolata, assembly GCA_027924645.1. Taxonomy (NCBI): domain Eukaryota; kingdom Viridiplantae; phylum Streptophyta; class Pinopsida; order Cupressales; family Cupressaceae; genus Cunninghamia; species Cunninghamia lanceolata. The sequence continues at coordinate 230,812 of BSBN01000780.1, forward strand.
TTGCGCAATTGGTTTCTTAGGTCTTGTAGTCTCTTACTAGATCCTCAGATCCAACTCCCATAAACTTAGGTAGCTTTTGTCTCTCTACACTTGGGCTTGCTGGTAGAGTCACCATGATTTGTCATTGATGCGAACTCAATGTGTAGAACATGCTCCTTAGGAAGCTCTAAGTTGGATGTTCTAGTGCTCTCTTGATACTCTTGGAACACATGAGAATCCTCAACTCTTCTGGAGACTTCAATGTTTTACACACTCATATAGCCTTGATGTTCTCTTTTCTCCTCCCCAATCCTTTGCCTTGGTTCTTTTGGCTCGATTTTTTCTTCAATCAACAACTCTTCAATGCATTGAAGATTGCTTTCATATGCTTCCCTCTCTCCATCTGTGAAGAACTCCTTGAACTCCATCTCAAGACGAAGACTTCTTTGTATATAGAAGGCTTTGTCAATTCCTCATACCAAACTTGGTCTGCAAGATCCACACGTGCTTTTGGCAAGGGAAGATGTCTAGCGATCTGAAACATCCCACATAAGATATTGACTAATTTTTCTGTTTTTAGGGTTTTGATTTTTGCCCTAATTTTCTGATTTTCAAATCTGATCCAAAACCCTAGTTTCTGCAATTCTGACTTTCTGTTTCAGACGTAATAAGACACTTATAACAGCCACTTAACATGTCAAATACATCATAATCATCATGCCACAACATGTGCCAAAACCGTAGTTGAATTACACAATGAAATACACAAGGATTCAACACCAAAATGATACCAAAAATGACTGGTAATTCAAATCAGAAGTCTGCTGTCGTAAATCAGAGATATGAAGTCTTCAATTACAACAAATGCAATGGGCAAACATGCCAAACAATGCCCAGCTACAATCTGCCCTAAACCCTAGGGTTGTACATACCAAATCCAAAGCAAAATAACCTCCAAAATGATAGCAAATGTCTTCCAAGATGTGGCGCTCCAATTAGGGGATGAAACCCTAGGAACAAGACTCTTCAGAACACCAAGGTAGCTGCTCCAGTGAAGTGATCAGGTCTGCTGCTCCAAAGATGATGACAAATGATGCCAAGAAGCAACAACCACCCTCCAAAGTATCACCAAGTAATGGCGCTTCACAATAGGGCAAAACCGTAACACAAATGTGGAATCCTTGTGCCAAAATCGCTTCACTAACTAAGGCGGACTGGTCTGATGTGCTGCTGCTATAAATCAGAGACTATCATCAAATCCTAACTCAAACACCCAAAAATCGCCCACAAAAGCTGGTCGCTTCTCCTTAGGAAAGTGGCGCTCAAACTCTAGGGTCAATCCCTAGCCAACATGCATCCAATCTCGCCAAAGAAACCTTCTTCAAATCTGCTCTGAATGGTATAGAATTCTGCTCCAAAATTCTGCTCTAAATGAAGACAAATTTCTGCTCTCAAACTAATTAGATTTCTACCCTAAATGATAATGAACATTGAAAATGCTGCTTCCAAAAGATATAAATCTGCTCCAAACTGATCTTGAAATCTGATTTGCAAAACTGCCCGTCTTCTCCATGAATATCCAATGAAGTACAAATGTGAACTCCGTATGAAGTCACCTTCAAGATGAGATTGGTTTTTTGTCCAATCCACCTTATAATCTCAAGGGTTTTCGTCCTTGGAATATGATGCAAATAAATTGCAGACCAAAAGAAATAAGATAATAAGCTGAATGATATCTAAAATGTCATAAAAGACCTTATATTTATACATGTTTTCCCTCTCCTTCATGTCTGAAACCAATTTGCAGTGCTGCTAAAACCCCCAGATCAGCATATGACTTCACCAAAACTCATCCAAACCATCAAAACTCATCAGCAAACCCCATTAGAAGATCATTCTAGTCCAAGGCACTTATTTCAAATCAGAAAATCCACCCAAAGGGAGGCGTTTCAGCCTCTAGCTCTCACACCCAGCACTAGGAAGATGTACGGCCTGCTACAAGAGGTACGACCAGCAAAGGAGAAGAAATCAAACCTTCAAACTTCATCAGACAACAATTAGAAACTCATTAAATCCCTGTGCCAAGGATAAGATAGGTGGTACGGCCAACAAGGGTAACTATGAACTTCATCCTTCTCATTTCATGGTGCCTGGTACAGGTGGTATGGCCTCCATTTGAACAGAAAAATCTATATAAAGTCTTTGCAAAATCCTTCATTCAAGGTGTGAACCCTCAACAAATATTAGCAACTTCAAAAGACATCAAAATTCTCCAATAACAAACCACTGTGAACAAACTCCATTGAAGCATACAGGTGATTTCTGAAGTAAAATCACTCTTGACCAGCTAGGGTAGGTCTCTCACTACTGAAACCAGTTATTCCATGAGGATTTCCAACCCCAAGTAGTTCCAAGCTCATAGGCTCTCACATAGAGAAGAAGCAAATATCATATCAAAAGTATAAACCTCAAAATGAGCTCAAAACCCCTCTTTATAGGCACAAAATAGGGCGTCCAAGTAGTAATAATAAAATATTACTTTTTAACTTTTATAAAACATAAAATACTCCTCAAAGAGGGACGCCTCCTTTAGACTTATGCCTAATGCCCATTTTCATGTGAGCATCAAATAGTATTTTCCATCACCTTTCCAATGAACTATTACACTTAAGTTATTTTTTAATATTTCTCAACAATAGATAACTCAAGTAAATAATTAATTAAATAACTTAATAATTCACCCAACTTACGGATAGTCCCAAATTGATGCAACTTGCAATTCTAACCATACCAACTTAATCTTGAAGATTTGGGACGATGATCGGAGGCAACCAAGTGACTTTCTAAAAATAGCTTGCTCCTCCAAGAAGTTTGGAGAGCTCTCAAAAGGTTGGAAATCGGTTCTGAAAGCACCAAAAGGCTTCATCTAACCAATTGAACTCATAACCATCAACAATCGCTCTGCAAAGCTGATCCAGTGCTCTCCATGAACTTTGGAGTTCTCCCTTGCACACCAATTAGCCGACGGGAAAACTTAGAAATAGGCTAATTGTTCACGACTTGGCTAAGCGCCAATTGGGGACATTACATCCCCCCCCCCTCCAAATTTGCTTGACCTCAAGCAATTGTAGGTCTGGATGCTACAAAATCTGCTCTCTCCCAAGTAGCATCCTCCAAAAGTAAGTTCTTCCATTGATCAAATACTTCCTATTGCGCACCAATTAGCCTACAGGAAAACTCGGAAATAGGCTAATTGTCCACGACTTGGCTAAGCGCCAATTGGGGACATTACATTCCCCACTCTCCAAATTTGCTTGACCTCAAGCAATTGTAGGTTTGGATGCTACAAAATCTGCTCACTCTCCCAAGTAGCATCCTCCAAAGGTAAGTTCTTCCATTGATCAAATACTTCCTACTGCTCCTCTTCCTCAAAGTTCATTCTCTGAATTCCAATACCTTATATAAGAACCCCTAACCAAATTCTTGCTTAAATCCATAAATTTTCTGAATTTTGTGTATTGATATTTCGTCAAACACTTGGCATTTTGTAAGAACCCTGTCTAGTTCTGCCCTGAATTTTCAGTTTTGGTAGTTTGACATTTTGTCAAACACTTGTCATGCAATGTCACTGTATTCGGATTTCTGAGTTTTGTGTTTGGTTTTGATGCATGTTTTAATTGGTTTTCATTGAGAATACATATGCCAATATATAGGAAACATAACCTATAACTTTACATGCATAAACATCAAAGTACCAACACTAAATGTGCCTTATTTATCATCAAATCGGGTCTGACTACAATGTTTATCAGGTCTGATATAGACTGTAACAGTGAATGAATGCTTATTCAAATTAAAGATTTGAAATGGGAACACCAAATAAACATACCCGGTTTGATCTACCTTATTACATGCATGAAATAGGTACCAAATACAATGTAAACACTGCTGTAGCAACCTAGGTAAGTCTGATAACAATCAGCTAACCAAACAATGGTGGAATCGGCCTCACTAAGGCTGCAAACTCCCCTTGATGATGCACTTAGGGTTTGAAACCTTCAATACCAATCAAATCGCCCTTTCATGGCCTCGATCTCCTTCATCGATGCATGCAAACTCTTTCATATCAACCCTAACTTGTACGACCTATAGTGTGCCCACAAAATGGCAGCGATCCTCCTCTAGATGTCAATGAAAATCAAACCATAAGCAACCATAAATCGATTGTTTTCAAATCGCCTCAATTCCAAAATGATATTTGGACAAATCTCATCATTTTGGTGTCCAAACCCTAGCCGCCCATAGCTGATATAAACCTGCAGAAATAATGTCCTCCTTGAAGCTCCAATTGATGCCAAAAACTTGCAAATAAGCTCTATAGCAAACCCCGAATGGATTCACCTCTCAAGTGGCATTGGGTTTTCGTCCAATCCATTAATTTCCGAGGGTTTTCATCCAATCCATTAATTTACGAGGGTTTTCGTCCTTAGAAATGGTTGAACCTGTTGTTGCAGCTCAAAAAAAGAAAATCCCATATGCAAAAAACAATCCTATTGGTTCTTGTTGTACGACAACACTTGGAAATAGTTATGGTCTCCAAAACATGGTACGGTTGGGTTGGCTTGACCACTTAGCTGCTACCAATAAATTTCTGATTTTTTTTTCTATTTTTCCTGTAATAAACTTGCACACACAGCACCAATAATTTTCTGATTTATATCTGCAATCAAATCCTCCAGAAATATGTATAAACAAACAAATTTGTATTTGGCACAAATCCACAAATTTGTTATAAAACCCTTCCAATGTCAACCTGCAAAAATATATATCTTTGAAGCCCAATTATAACTCCAAACTAAATCAATGAAGCACAATTTGAATCCTGAAGTGAATCCACCAAATGAGTAGACTTGGGTTTTTGTCCAATCCACCTAAAATCCCAAGGGTTTTCATCCCAGGGCTTGCTGAACCTGTAGTTGCAGCTCAAAGGAAAATATACAATATGCAAAATGACAAATACAATATGATGAAATGAACTCTCAAGGACCTCCTTTTATAGCCTCCAAGAGGATCGACCTCATTTGCCAATTTTAATATAATTTTGAAGTCCATAAGAGGTGAACCACACTTAGGGAATAAAATATTATTTTTAATTCATTTTCACGCCTTCAAATGGGTTGGCCCACTTGTCATTTAACATAATATTTTATTTGTCAATTTATTGTATTTTACTTTTCCTTTTTACAAGGTGACTTTCCTTTCTCCAAGTTTCACTTAACTGACTTTCCTTTCTCCAAGTCACTTTTGCTACAATGGCTCAACTATTCATTCCTTTACCAAATGAATTAGCCTACGGGAATGGTGAATAGGCTAATCCTCCTCTGCTAGGTGATCACTCCGGAAATGGGGACATTACACCTTTTCTGGGACCAACATAAGCTTCCCCTTCTCATCCAACGGAGGCAACTCTGAAGAGGCCACCACATTGTGTCCAAGCGCCTTTTTGAGGCAAGACACGTGAAAAACATTGTGGACCTTGCTATACACAAGAAGCTCTAACTCATAACCACTTCTCCTATCCTTCTTTTGATCATGAAACGACCATAAACCGTGGCTTTAACTTTTCCGATCCACTCTTTTTGAGAGTAGACTCCCTGTATGGTTGCAACCTCAAGTAAACCATGTCATCAACTTCAAAGGTGTGCTCAATACGGTGTTGATCCGCATAAAGTTTCTATTGATTCTGCGCATGTTGGAAGTTGTCCTTCAAGGACTTCAAGATATAGCAATCACCAAATAACAAGTCAACGAAGCTAGGTGCTTCATAACCATAAAGAGCCATGAAAGGAGACATTTTGATAGACATATGGAAAGTAGAGTTATAGCAATATTCCCCCAAATGCAACCATCTAACCCAAGCCTTCTACTGCCCCAAAACGTAGTTTCTCAAGTAGCCTTCCACCCACTCGTTGACTATCTCGGTCTGCCCATCAGTTTGTGGGTGATAACTCGTGCTAGGAGTGAGCTCAGTCCCACTCAAATGGAACAATTCTTGCTAAAACAAACTTAGGAACTTGCTGTCCCTATCACTCACAATGTTCCTCGGCAAGCCATGTAACCTAAACACTTCTTTGAAGAATAACTCAGCCACTTGGGCTGCTCTGAACTCTGAAGAAATGGCAAAGAAGTGAGCAAACTTGGTCAAACGGTCCACTACAACATAGATGCAATCTCTCCCTTGCACCTTAGGCAATCTGGTGATAAAGTCCATCGAGATGCTTTCCCATTTTTTATTGGGAATGGGTAATGGTTGCAACAGACCAGTAGGGTATGTATTCTCATTTTTGTTCCGTTGGCACATAGAACACTCACTGACATGATCAAGAACATCATTTTTCAACCCCTTCCTTGAGAATCTCTCACGGATATGTTTGTAAGTCTTAAAGAAACCTTGGTGACCAGCCAAGGGAGCATCATGAAAAGATCTTAAAATCTTCTCTTTTTTCCCTAGGGTTTGGCATCAAAAAGATGCACTCCTTGTAGAATATCAGCCCATTAACAACTTTATACTTATTGTTTTGAATGGCGCCATCAATAATGCTAGAATCAAAAGGATCTTTGGCATACTCGCCTAGAATTTGATCCTTCGAATCTGCAGTGATCTCAACAATGGAAGAAAGGTGTGAGCTTGTAGACAAAGCATCTGCAACAATGTTCTTCTTCCCCTTAACATAGACAATATCGAAATCGTAAGCTTGAAGCTTACTCACCCACCTTTGTTGTCTTTCATTGAGATCCTTTTGGTTGAGAAAGTACTTGAGGCGATTGGGTGCTTGTTTTGCATAGGGACAGCACCATTGCCCTCACCAGAGGCATCATACTCAAGCTCAAATGGCTTGGTAAAGTCAAGAAGAGTCAAGATAGGACAATTACTCATGATCACCTTAAACTGCTCAAAAGATTTATGCGTTGAATCAGACCACATGAATGCCCTTTTCTTTGTGAGATCAGTAAAAGGAGCTACTAACGGAGAGAAACCCTTCACAAAGCGCTTGTAAAAACTGCAAAGACCAAAGAAACCCTTCAGATGAGTGAGGTTTTTCGGTGGAGGCCATTACAATATGGCTCAAATCTTCTCCTAATCAACACTGACTCCATTCGCACTGATCACATGACCAAGATACAGAATCTCGGTCATCCCAAATTCACACTTGGACTTCCTGGCAAATAGAGATTTTACCTCAAGGATTCCCAACACCTCATCCAAGTGGCACATATGCTCCTCCCAAGTTTTGATGTAAATGAGGATGTCATCAAAGAACACCAAAAGAAAACCTTTGAAGTTGCTCACTGAAAACTTGGTTCATGCAAGTTTGAAATGTTGCAGGAGCATTGGTTAAGCTAAAAGGCATAACCAGGGACTCAAAATGCCCATAGTGGCATCTGAAAGCAGTCTTCTCTACATCCTCCTCACGCATTCTGATTTGATGGTAACCCGATCTCAAGTCTATTTTGGAGAAATAGACTGCGCATGTAGCTCATCTATTAGCTCGTCTATGCTCGGTATGGGATATCGATTCTTGATTGTTTTCTTATTCAACTCATGGTAATCTATGCACATATACATAGTACCATCCTTCTTCACCAAGACAACTGATGAAGTGAATGGGCTCTTGCTTGGGCAGATGTATCCTATGTCAAGAAGCTTTTTGATTGCCTTCTCGATTTCATCTTTGAAACGCTTAGGATGTCTATAGGGAGTGGTGATGATAGGTTTGGCTCCCTCTTCCAATTCAATGACATGCTCAATGCCTCTATCAATAGGCGTCCCTTGTGGCAACCCGTATGCTTTGAAAGGAGCACTTGGACATCTAGATGATGCGCCCTCTTTTCCTCATGAATGGTTGTAGGCATGACCACACACTCAGCTACCCACTTTGCTTGCCCTTGTCTCAATATGCACTCCATTCTTTTGGCAGTTACAACTCTAGGATCGCCATTTGACATGCCTCTGAGAACAACCTTCTTCCCTCCTGAATCGAACTTCAACTCCCTAGTTTGTAAGTTCAAAGAAATCTCTCCCAAAGATTGAAGCCACTGGATACCAAGAACTGCATCGGTATCACCAATGCTCACCACATAAAATTCATCCTTGACTTCATAATTTCCCAATTGGATGCTCATCTGGGGAATTCTTTGTGTGCATGTGAGAGTAAAGTCATTAGCAACCATGACTTTGAACCCATCAAACTCTTCTGTCTTCAATCCATGTTTTGCCACAAGTCCTTCATCAATGAGTGCAACCATGCGTTGCCCACAAAGAACTCCACGAACTTTGAATGGGTTATTCTTCTGGATGCTAGAGATTTGTGCAAGGACAACTCCGTCTTCCTTCACCTCTTCTGTCTCTTCAGGTTCTTCAACTTCCTCACAATCCTCAAGTTATACTTGCTGGTTTGATTTTTCTAAATCAGAATCATCTCCAGAATAGACCTCAAGATGGCATACTTGACCTTTCTCGTAGCACCTATGACCAGGCGCCCATGGCTCCTTGCAAGGAAAACATAGCTTCTTTTTCTTGAGCTCGTTCCTAAGGTCATCATCCATTTTTTGATAAGGTGCCCTTTGCTGATTTGAGGGTTTGGAAAAATGTCCTTTATCCTTCTTGAAGGGAAATAACTTGGATGGAATCTTGGTCTTGGGAGCTGAAAATTCCATGTTCCAAGATCTTCTAATAGCATCTTGCAAAGTCTGTGAGTCAAGTGACTTGACTCATCCTCTGATTGGTTTAGAGAGTCCTTCCACTAACAAAAAAATGAGCCTCTTCTCAAATACATCCGGAACCATGACACTAAGTCTCTAAAATTCAGTATTGTAGGAATCAACAGAGCCTTGTTGTTTCAATTGCGCCAAGTCTCTGAAGCTCTACTCAAGATCCTTCTTGTCAAATCTCTCAATGAGTCTGTTAGTGAACTCATCGTATGTTGTAATTAGATTATGACCTTGAGTCACTAATCCATGATACAACCACTCATGCGTTGCTCCAACTGATATTACAATATGAATGCACAAACATGAATCTACCAGTGGTACTACCTTTCAGGGTTACAAACACAAACATTGCAACTTATATTTATGTAAATACAATGTTAGAGAAAGCTGCAATATCATTCCAAATACTGATTTCAGACTGAAAGTACACTGTTGAAGTATAAAATCATGAAGTAAAAGCGTTGGAAACACACATAACATCATAAGAAATCATACTCATTGAAGCTATGACACTGTAGTTGATGAAGAAAGCTCCAGACACATTGTAGAACCATCCATATCATTGATATTACTGAATATGCAGGTCTGAAACCAATTTGCAGCACTGCTAAAATCCCCAGATCAGCATATGACTTCACCAAAACTCATCCAAACCATCAAAGCTCATTAGCAAACCCCATTAGAAGATCATTCTAGACCAAGGCGGCTTATTTCAACTCAGAAAATCCACCCAAAGGGAGGCGTTTCAGTCTCTAGCTCTCACGCCCAACACTAGGAAGATGTACGGCCTGGTATAGGAGGTACGGTCAGCAAAGGAGCAGAAATCAGACCTTCAAGTTGTTGGCAAGAGACACTGCTTTGTTGAACAATTGAGTGTTGTCATTGATGGCAACAAGAAAAGGAACAAGGCTGGAACAGAGATTTTGGTCCGGCGAAAAAGACTTGGTCATTTTGGCTAAGTGTTGGCAGTATACAAAGGCAGCGACAGAAAAACAGTATTTGGATTGGCATTGGTCCGCAGTTAAAGACCAAGTATTGCAGTTCTGGTATGATGTTCCTAACTCTCAAATGATCTTATATCCAAGGTTTCAGCTTTTGATCAGTTTCGAAAGTATATCTTCAAATGGCCTAAGTCCGGTAGAACAGAATACAGTGCCAATTAAAGCAGAACACACATTTGTTTTGGTCCGCATTCCTCCAATGTTAGATATTTAGTTATGCGGTTTTGAGGTGTTGTAAACACTTGTATGAAGTGTCTAAATCCAGAGTTGCAGAGTCTGAGGTCCACTGGAAAGACAGTTATGAGCCACTGAGTATCGCTACATGGTTTGACAGTGACTAACTATGACAGTCTGTATTTCAGCAGTCCGCATTTTGCCGCATGTTGATTTTATGTTCTGGGGTTCTGGAGGTATGATCTGTGATGTTTAAGGAGTCTTTGATATGATTTTGAGTGAGTCTTGTGGTCTGTAGTGAAAGTTGTGATTTGACAATTAGACTGAGCCAATAACGGTCTGTGTTTAAGGCCGACATGATAGTTTGGTTTGTATGCAGTAAGTTCTATTGATTAGAACTTTATCCTAAATGGTTCTGCAATTGGAGCCGACATATGAGAAGGTGTTTCAAATGTTATTTAGGTCCGCTGTGAATTTTGGTGAATGAAATTGGCCGACAAGCTACTACATGCTACACCTTATTAAGCCGACCTAATATGAAGATTTTAAGTGTTGCGGATATATATATGGGATCGAATTCGGTGTTTGTGATATGGAATGTGAATGTGAACATATGTATGTGCGACATGCGAAACAAGGTGATTTTGTGGAAGCGTTAAGAGCAGAAGAAGAGAGATCTTGTTCCCATGTAAAGGCAAAGTAGTGAAACAGAGTAGTCAGAGATGAAGAGTTTTGAGATAGTATTTATGTGCTTCATTGGAGCTGTAACCATGCATGTGTAGATGCAATCTAAGCAGTTCAATCTGGCAGTGAGCCATTCTTTCTACTTCTTTCTTTCTAGGCAGTGAGCCTATTTTGGCAGTGAGCCTTTCTTGTAGTGAGCATTTCTCTGGGTAGTGAGCCCTAAGGCAGTGAGCCTTCTTGTAATCCGGATTTGTACTTTCATAATATATTGTGAGCTAACACTCACCGTGGTTTTTCCCTCTTTGGGTTTTCCATGTAAAAATCCTGGTGTTCATGTGTTATGTCTTTATGGTTGTTGTTCCTATGCTTGTTCTGCTTTCATATTATTAATTTTGGAAATTGGATTAATAAACTTGTTAAAAAGTGGTTTTGGGGAATACTGATTCGCCCCCCCCCTCTCAGTAGTCCTTACTATCAACACAAGCTTCATCAAACAGTAGTCAAAAAGTCATTAAATCCCTACGCCAAGGATAAGATAGGTGGTACAGCCAGCAAGGGTAAATATGAACTCCATCCTTATCATTTCATGGCACCAGCCAACCTAGTACAGGTGGTACAACCTCCATTTGAATAGAAAAATCTGCAATAAGTCTTTGCAAAATCCTTCATTCAAGGCATCAACCCTCAGCTAATATTAGCAACTTCAAAAGACATCAAAAATCTCCAAGAACAAACCACTGCGAACAAACTCCATTGAAGCACACAGGTGATTTTTAAAGTAAACTCACTCTTGACCAGCTAGACTAGGTCTCTCACTACCAAAACTAGTTATTCCATGAGGTTTTCCGACCCTAAGTAGTTCCAAGCTTACAGGCTCTCACACAGAGAAGAAGCAAATATCATATCAAAAGCATAAATCTCCAAATGAGCTCAAAACCCCTCTTTATAGGCACAAAATAGGGCGTCCAAGTAGTAATAATAAAATATTACTTTTTGACTTTATAAAACATAAAGTACTCCTCAAAGAGGGATGCCTCCTTTAGACTTATGCCTAACACCCATTTTCATGTGAGCATCAAATAGTATTTTCATCACCTTTCTAATGAACTATTACACTTAAGTTGTTTTTTAATATTTCCCAACAATAGATAACTTAAGTGAATATTTAATTAAATAACTTGATAATTCACCCAACTTACAGAAAGTCCCAAATTGATGCAACTTGCAATTCTGACCATACCAACATAATCTTAAAGACTTGGGACGATGATCGGAGGAATCCGGGTGACTTTCTAAAAATAGCCTGCTTGTCCAAGAAGTTTGGAGAGCTCTCAAAAGGTCGGAAATCGGTTCTAAAAGCACCAAAAGGCTCCGTCTAACCAACTGAACTCAAAACCATGAACAATCGCTCTGCGACACCGATCCAATGCTCTCCATGATAGGCTAATTCTTCACGACTTGGCTAAGCACCAATTTGGGACATTATAGATGCATGCGGGGTTCAGTACAAAATCTTCACCTTCACCATTGGGTCCAGTAGCAAAGAGGTGTGTTGCATCTACTTCTAATGGTCATGCTTTCTAAGTACCTAAGGGTGCCCATTCTTTGGAGACAAAACTTCCAGTAGAGAAAACAATGTTATGGCACCAGTAGATGGCTCATATAGGTGAGAAGGGTCTACAAACCTTGAAAATAAAAATTTTGTTGAGGGGTGTTGGGTCCCAATATCACAGCGCCACTTCCTAGAATGGAATCACACTCGCAAGGCCAGAGTTGTCGTCATGGTAGCATGTAATATCCCACCCCTTCTGAGATATTTACTAATTGTTCTGCCTTGTCCAAGTTTTTGATATTTTATGCTATGTTGGGTATAACAGTGTAGTACAACAAACAGAGATATTGCAAATATATATATTTTCTACACTAATAGGAAATTTCAAAGGAAATGAACTGCTGAAAATACCAGATTTCTATATCTCCCAAAATACTTAGTATTTTGACAAAATATTAAGTACCCAGTTGAGAAAATATCCCCTATTATCTAAGCAACTAATACCCAGAAAAATATATTGCCAAAATATGAAGCATTTTACATACCCATTACGCTGCCATGCAAAATACAGGTCTGTCACACTTGTTACAGGAATTGGAATGCTCAATCTCCATTCATATGGCAGGATACAACGCTGTAATGTCCTCAAAAGTGAAGACAACAATATATAGAGTAGATTCAATACATCCAATGGCTGTCAAACAGGGCAAAATCATTCACAGCAGATATCTCTAAACATAGATGATTAATCTCCAAACCCTTGAACAATCTTTGAAGATAATCACTCAGATTTGCATAAACTTTAAACTTGTGATCTGCAAATAAATAATTCTTTGAAACCCTTGACGTATTCTCCAATGAAGTACAATGTTGACTTTTGGATGAAGCCAATCTCATAGGCAATCTTCAGCTGGTATTTCACAACCTCAGAACGTTGAAACAATGAAGAAAACTTCATTCTCCAATGTCAATTATGCTGAAACCCTAGTTTCTCCTTCTCTAAGAGAAGAGCTCTCCAAAACATCAAATTTGAAATTGTAAAATGATCAAATGATGCCTTTCCATTTGCTTTTTGGTGACTTATATAGTCTTTCCAAATTAGGTCGATCCCCTTTAGAGGCTTTAATAATCATTTAAATAATATAAAATGCTTTTTGATGTTGACTTTATAATAAAGCATTAATTAGGTGCTCACTTAAAAGTACTTTTATTAATTAACTTTAAGTTATAAAGTGGCCCCATTAACATAAAGCAAAATATAACTTTACAATGCACTTTATAATTAATTATTAATAAAGTAGTCACTTAAAGTAGTCACTTTATTAATAATTAAAATAACATAACTCCACAAATAATCATTATTTCTCAATTCCGTCTAAACCTGGGAGTTAACCATTGTATCCTCTGTGCACCCAACTGCCTTACTAAAAATAGTAAGGGTCCCTCTCTAACATCCATTGACTTACTATAAATAGTAAGTCCCTCAAAACAGAACCAGAAACCTCTGAATATCAATGCCTCTGAACATATGAAGGATCTGGAGAGAAAAACACTGACAACTGCCACTTGAAGAGCTCCATGACGCCCAAATTGGACCCTCTAATCCACCACACTAGCCTACGAGGGTCAAATGATAGGCTAATCCTCAAAAAACTGATGCTCGCGAAAATGGGGACATTACAATCCGCCCTCCCTGAAATTGCTTGACCCCAAGCAATCACAACTAAATAGAGAACATCACTCCAACAAAGGCCCAAGGGAAGAACTGTAGAATAACCCACATATCACCAAATAACATTAACAACACCAGTATAAGCTCAATTGTGCAAAGATAAATGACAGTTCAACTATCCAACTCAGGTGCACAAGAATAGTGCATCAGAAACAACTCATGTACATGTGAACCAAAGGTGAAGTTGTAACCAGACCACACAATGTACATGCTGCAATACTCATCAATGAACTTTGACTGGAACCCTAATGCACAAGAAGGATCCCATAGCACACTAGAGAGTGTCCAACAATATATACATGGATTCCAAATCGAAAAAAGAAGTCTGTTATGCCTGATATCCTTCATCTTCCTCTGCGCTAATCTGATCTCAACTTCACCGTGCTGAAATTGGTGAAGCCAATTGACGGGACCCAACCAAACTGTCGTGCCAACTCTGGCACCACCTGGATTGTCGTGTCCCAATATTAAGGCATTGTTTAAATTAAAAATCTAAGCATCATGATCAAGTTGAAGAAGTCGCCTTTGATGGTCATCAAGTATATAATAATATTTAATAAACATATATAATATAATTAATATATAATAATATTAAATAACTTTATTTTATAATTAAAATACAATATATTTATTGTATTTATAAATAATAAATATGAATATAATATAAATATTATCAATTTAAATATTATTGTAATTGTAATAATTATAATATAATATATTATTAAATTTAATAATTATAATATAGAAATACAAAATAAGAAAAAAGACAAAATAAGGAAAAAGACAAAATAAGAATCAAGACAAAGAAATTAACAAATGAAAGTTATTATACTAGCTAAAGGATACGATGCATAAGGAGGCATTTTAGAAGAGTCATTTCTTCTCCAAAAGGGCAGTGAATGAAAGCTATATAAACATCAAAGCATATTCTCCAAAAGAGATGGAAAAACATCTGCAGTTCAAAGGTCAAACAGAAGCAAAGCAAGATATATATTGCTGTGTAAATACTTAACTTCAATCAGCAGATAAGTCCATAACCAAAACAATTGGCATAAAGTAGATACTCTGCATAATTCAGATCTGTTATCACAGATATTACAGCAAGCATTATAAGAAGACTTTCCAACAGCAAACTGCCATTCTTGCAGGCTCCAGTAATCAAACTGACATAATACCACAGGTATGACAGTACATTGTTTCCCTTGCTTGTATTAATGTTCAGTATAACACTACATTTATTTATAGCCAGTTCTGAGCAATATAATTCATGGACAGTCATATGTAATATTCACTAACTGTGTATTCTATATCCCATTCATTAACCACATATGGGATCAATGAAGGGTGACATGTCTAGTTTATCATTCATAGTCGATGTATTGGTCTTGGCTACCTAGAGTACCAAGAATCCTCACGGATGCCTTAGCCTCAAGAATACACCAAGTAGTTCTTGAATAAGGATGGGAGACAAACATAGCCTATGATGAACAACAACATGCTACACCCTATCAACCCCATATGGTGTTAAGGAATAGTATATAAGTTATAGAGAAGAAGTGTATGTTGATAAGATCATGAAGATAGCATGTGAAATGTCATGATAAATGGTGAACAATGAACATATGAATTGCATTGTGTAACAGTAACAATAGCTGACTGTAATAGCTTGAAATCATTATAAATTATGAATTGTTTACACTACAATCAGTTTAGTTAGATTATGTAATGAGTATGAAATATTTATGTGCATTTTCATTATTAATGAACTAAGGAAAGAATACAAAGAGTATAAGTACATAAAAGGCATGAATTCCTAAAATAGAGGAAGGCAATAATGTTAATCAACTCACCACTATGAGCAGTAGAGAAGATTAGGGGTGGGCAATCAACCAAGGATAGGTACGGGTTCATTGGTCTAGAGCACCCCTTCGAGCCCTTGTCTCAAGATGGTACCTTAGGGAGCAAGAGGTAGTCTTTTGACTTGAGTGGTCTAGAGAACCCCAAGTCAAAGGAAGGTCCTAGAGTGGCCTGGGTCTAGAGCACCCCTCGAAGGAAGAACGACCTATACCATTGGCATTGCACCCTAGTGGATTCACTCTCATAAGATGGAGGATTTGATTAACAATAGGCCCAAGTATATCTCTTCCATGGTAACATGAGACTTACATAATAGATCTATGATAATAAGAAAGCATATAGTTTATGTTTTATTGACATAGAAAAGAGGAATTGAATACTAATGTACTCTTTTACGAGTTGAAATTGTTTGCAAGGTTGCGGAAATTTTGGGCTTGCTAGAAGGGGACATTACAGTGGTATCAGAGCCGTCATCCTGCCATCCTATGTATACTTTGTGATTTATGTGTATTCAAAGGTTTACCTTGTGGCTTATGTGTATATGTGTATTCGTGTGACTTATGTATTTAAGAGTATACTTTATGACTTACATGTATGTATTTAAGAGTATACTTTATGACTTACATGTATGTTTTACTTGCTTGAGCTACTTGCTTACTTGCTTGAGCTACTTTCTTGTCTGCTTGAGCTACTTGTCTACTTGCTTGAGCTACTTGTTTGTTTACTTGAGCTACTTGCCTACTTGCTTGAGGTACTTGCTTGTCTACTTGAGCTACTTGTCTACTTGCTTGAGCTACTTGTTTGTTTACTTGAGCTACTTGCCTACTTGCTTGAGGTACTTGCTTGTCTACTTGAGCTACTTGCCTACTTGCTTGAGCTACTTGCTTGTCTACTTGAGCTACTTGCCTACTTGCTTGTCTACTTAAGCTACTTGCCTACTTGCTTGAGCTACTTGCTTGTCTGCTTGAGCTACTTGCCTACTTGCTTGAGCTACTTGCTTGTCTGCTTGAGCTACTTGCCTACTTGCTTGTCTACTTGAGCTACTTGCCTACTTGCTTGAGCTACTTGCTTGTCTACTTGAGCTACTTGCTTACTTGCTTGAGCTACTTGCTTGTCTGTTTGAGCTACTTGCCTACTTGCTTGAGCTACTTGTTTGTCTACTTGAGCTACTTGCCTACTTGCTTGAGCTACTTGCTTGTCTACTTGAGCTACTTGCCTACTTGCTTGAGCTACTTGCTTGTCTACTTGAACTACTTGAGCTAGTTGCTTGCTTGACAAAGCAGTCATCCTGCCATCCTATGAATAATAAGCAATTATTATTATTTGATTATATATGTTGTTAACATCGGTGATTGCAGGAGTTAAATATGCAAGCAAAGGTAACATTACATTTGTATTAATTACTATTGATGATGATTCTTATGTAATGATTTCATTAGGGAATTGATCCTTAAGGGTACTAACATCTCTTTCTAAAGATTATTCTTGTTTGCAGGTTGAGAAATCAAGGATATCCTAAAGAAAACATTATAAGATCTATATGACTCATACCCTGTGTATTACTTGTATTCCTGTTTTAACTTCATTGCCTTACTGTATGCTCTTTGTGTATATTCTTGTGTGTATTCATGTCATGCTTCCTGTCTATGTTCATGTGTGTGTATTTACATAAAGTCTTATGTGTGTTCACGTATTTTACTTCATGCTTCCTGTCTGTGTGTGTTTATGCATATTCTTGTGTGCATTTATGCTTCTTGAGTGTGTAATTTTGTGTATTTTCGTGTATTGCTTCGTACTTGTATGCTTCCTATTGGTATGCTTGCTCATGTTGGTGAATGTGTGTTTCTCATATCTGATATATATTCTCGACATGTATATTTCAAGCTCCATATATGTTCATATGCATGCTACTGACATTCATGTGTATGTTTTATGTGTAAACTTCATTGAGTGTAGTTGTATGCAAATGTATACTCTATGACTTCATATTTTGTATACTTTGAC
The DNA here is from genome assembly GCA_027924645.1 of Cunninghamia lanceolata. NCBI lineage: Eukaryota > Viridiplantae > Streptophyta > Pinopsida > Cupressales > Cupressaceae > Cunninghamia > Cunninghamia lanceolata. The sequence continues at coordinate 248,567 of BSBN01000780.1, forward strand.
TTTGCATACTCTATGATTTGTATTTGAGCGTATGCTCTATGAATTTATAATTTTATTCAAGTGTATGAACTTGTATTTGCATTTGAATGTATGCTCCATGACATTGTATGCTCCATGACTTGCATTTGTATTCAAATGTATGACTTTGCAATTGTATTCAAGTGCATGCTCTATGAATTTGTAATCATATTTGAAAATTGAGTGTATGTGTTATTTCTGTGACTTTGCAATTGTATGACTTGTATTCAAAATTGAATGAGTGCATGCTCTATGAATTGTATTCAAGTGTATGCTCTATGCCTTTGCAATTGAATACTCTATGATTGTATTTGAGTGTAATTGATTGTGTACTCTATGACTTGTATTTGTATGATTTGTGATTATATACTCTATGACTTGTATTCTCTGTGACTTTGTGTATTCAATTGTATACTTTATAACTGCGTGTATTCAAGTGTATACTCCATGACCTTGTGTCAAATGTATACTACAAGATTTATGTGTAAACTCCATGACTTGTATATGTTCAAATGCACACTTCACGACTTACTTGTATTCATGTGTATACTTCATATTCGTGCGTATAATTGCGTGTTACATGTATGCTTCATGCTGTGTGCTACATATTATGTTCATGCTTCATGCTTCATATACTTTGTGTATCATGTATTAAGTGTATAAGCTCTGTGTGTGCTTCATGTACTATGTGTATTTATGATTTGTGTTTCATATATCATTGTGTGCATATCCTTTAACATGGATCTTCTCTCCATCATTATTTAATCTCCAAGCTAGCTTATCATCATCTATTAATCACTTCTACGATTAAACTCACCTTCTCTACAAATTTATCTCTCTGAATTTTCAAGATGATGTCATCATTCATGTCTTTCATCGATATCACTTCATCTTGAAACTACATATTCTTCTGTAACACTTGTATTACTTCGATCACATAATCAATTACTCCTCAAGAACACGACTCATCAATCTTGAGTTCAATGACATATCAAGAGGTAAAACTACAAGGTGACAAGTACAAGATCGAATTTTGCAATCAAAATGTCCTCATCAACCATGGGAATCTCAAGCATTGGAATATTTTTCATTGTCTAAAATCATATCTTCATTTATGTTATCCAAAGATACTTACCTATACTTTTCGAATATTCTCTTTTGGAATCACAATCATCTTTCTCTTCACTCAAGCGTGCTTCTAAATCAAGACCTTGACTTTGTCGCAACACATCAAAGGTAAATGTTGAAAGGATGCAAGGAAGAACTCGTGATTGCTTGAGGACAAGCAATTTTGAGTAGGGAGGGTTGTCGTGTCCCAATATTAAGGCATTGTTTAAATTAAAAATCTAAGCATCATGATCAAGTTGAAGAAGTCGCCTTTGATGGTCATCAAGTATATAATAATATTTAATAAACATATATAATATAATTAATATATAATAATATTAAATAACTTTATTTTATAATTAAAATACAATATATTTATTGTATTTATAAATAATAAATATGAATATAATATAAATATTATCAATTTAAATATTATTGTAATTGTAATAATTATAATATAATATATTATTAAATTTAATAATTATAATATAGAAATACAAAATAAGAAAAAAGACAAAATAAGGAAAAAGACAAAATAAGAATCAAGACAAAGAAATTAACAAATGAAAGTTATTATACTAGCTAAAGGATACGATGCATAAGGAGGCATTTTAGAAGAGTCATTTCTTCTCCAAAAGGGCAGTGAATGAAAGCTATATAAACATCAAAGCATATTCTCCAAAAGAGATGGAAAAACATCTGCAGTTCAAAGGTCAAACAGAAGCAAAGCAAGATATATATTTCTGTGTAAATACTTAACTTCAATCAGCAGATAAGTCCATAACCAAAACAATTGGCATAAAGTAGATACTCTGCATAATTCAGATCTGTTATCAAAGATATTACAGCAAGCATTATAAGAAGACTTTCCAACAGCAAACTGCCATTCTTGCAGGCTCCAGTAATCAAACTGACATAATACCACAGGTATGACAGTACATTGTTTCCCTTGCTTGTATTAATGTTCAGTATAACACTACATTTATTTATAGCCAGTTCTGAGCAATATAATTCATGGACAGTCATATGTAATATTCACTAACTGTGTATTCTATATCCCATTCATTAACCACATATGGGATCAATGAAGGGTGACATGTCTAGTTTATCATTCATAGTCGATGTATTGGTCTTGGCTACCTAGAGTACCAAGAATCCTCACGGATGCCTTAGCCTCAAGAATACACCAAGTAGTTCTTGAATAAGGATGGGAGACAAACATAGCCTATGATGAACAACAACATGCTACACCCTATCAACCCCATATGGTGTTAAGGAATAGTATATAAGTTATAGAGAAGAAGTGTATGTTGATAAGATCATGAAGATAGCATGTGAAATGTCATGATAAATGGTGAACAATGAACATATGAATTGCATTGTGTAACAGTAACAATAGCTGACTGTAATAGCCTGAAATCATTATAAATTATGAATTGTTTACACTACAATCAGTTTAGTTAGATTATGTAATGAGTATGAAATATTTATGTGCATTTTCATTATTAATGAACTAAGGAAAGAATACAAAGAGTATAAGTACATAAAAGGCATGAATTCCTAAAATAGAGGAAGGCAATAATGTTAATCAACTCACCACTATGAGCAGTAGAGAAGATTAGGGGCGGGCAATCAACCAAGGATAGGTACGGGTTCATTGGTCTAGAGCACCCCTTCGAGCCCTTGTCTCAAGATGGTACCTTAGGGAGCAAGAGGTAGTCTTTTGACTTGAGTGGTCTAGAGAACCCCAAGTCAAAGGAAGGTCCTAGAGTGGCCTGGGTCTAGAGCACCCCTCGAAGGAAGAACGACCTATACCATTGGCATTGCACCCTAATGGATTCACTCTCATAAGATGGAGGATTTGATTAACAATAGGCCCAAGTATATCTCTTCCATGGTAACATGAGACTTACATAATAGATCTATGATAATAAGAAAGCATATAGTTTATGTTTTATTGACATAGAAAAGAGGAATTGAATACTAATGTACTCTTTTACGAGTTGAAATTGTTTGCAAGGTTGCAGAAATTTTGGGCTTGCTAGAAGGGGACATTACATGGATCCCAAAGCAAACGGATCTCACATCCATCTGTCATGTGGAGATAAGAAGATCTGAAAGCGTTTGCTACACCAAATCTCCCTCTATTTTCTACTAAACTCTCATGAATGTGATCCAACTAAGCCATCATGTCTACTGACACCATAATCTCTTTGAAGCCATGCATCCATAGGTAGTCTCTGTGACATAGAAGTAGCAAACTCTGCCGAATATATGTCAGCATGATGGGAAACTGAACGCTGACCCTGCAAGTAATCTTTCGCTAACAACTGATTCGAGTACTTGCAGCCTCTAGTTTCATCTTCTGAAGATGGTAAGTTCCCATCCCACAATGGATGGTATAAACTCTGAGCCAATCCACACCCATGCCTCAACAAGTCATCAACGTGTGGACTAAAGGAGAAGTGATGAGCACTCCTCACTATGCAATCAAGATAAAATGCTCCTACCTTTGTCAATGGCTGACCGTCATAGTTATGGGGAACACACTCATCATTCTCATCATTGGAATCAAAAGGTGGCTCACATCTCTGATCCCAAACAGCTAATTGGGTAAATGCTCTGCCAAGTCTCTTTGCGAACTCAATAGCATACTCTCTATCATGAAACAATTGGAGATATTATGATTTTATCTCCTGCAAAGCACTCCTAATGAACTGCAAATCATGAATGTGAGTACCAGCCGAGACCCCATACCGTCTCTCCTCAAACTTTGCTATCCAAAGAAGGTACTCAACATACTTATGAGTGCAATCAAAACAAGATAAGGGTGAATCAACCTTCTCCCCTGTAACCTTCAATTGATCTCTCCATCTCTGTGGGTCAATAAGTTGTCAATCAAAATTAGCTGCATGGGATGTAAACTCTGATTTGCTTCCAGGAGAAGGAAACAAATCATTGTGAGAACCAATCTTCACACTGGATGACGCCCTGCATATCTCCTATGAAAAAGATGGAGTAATGTTGTGTTCAGTCACACAATTCTCTGTAGAATCAACCACCTCATCACATGAACTATCAATAACATGCTCTGCATCATCTGCCATGGGACTAACCTCAGGAGAACCTGGTGCATCAAGTGGTTCTCTACAACTCTCAACTAGTTCACTAATCCCATCCGTATCAACTGCACCTGTATCTATGATGGATGTAGCCACATCCTCGACCTACTCACAACCATAATCCGTGGATATATGCTCCTCACCAACTGCTGCCATAGAAACCTGAACTGTATCTGTAGATGGTGAAGACTATGCCAAGCTCAACTCCATGGTAAGCTCCTTTATTCGTGACTGCGACTCTTGAAGGGCAAACTGGGTGCTCTTCAACGAGTCCATAGTCACCTCGAGCTCATAGGTGAGCTCATCAACTTCTTCCTACTTTCCCTTCAGGGCATCATAACAAATGCAATCCCACTCAAGAAGATAATCCCTGTCAACAAGTAACTATAGATAATTTTGTTTCATTATTCCAATTGCTTTTGCTTCTCGAAGTGCATGAAACTCAGCAAGGGAAATACCATTATCACCGTGCTCATCTGTCATAGGAGTACTCCAACCAAAAGTAGCCAACACCTGTCGAGCAACATCAAAATGCTCAATGGCTGTGGCAATCATACTATCATTCACCTTTAGTTGCCCAACCAAATGATGAGGACTCTACAACTTAGGACTCCCATACAAGTTTGCTGATTCGAAATTTGCACTGTGATATGAGGTTGTATCAACATCACTCACCTCATGATAAGCAGCATCATGTGTGCTATCATCAGTGCACACATCAACAACTAAGGTACTACTGCTATGTACTTCAAAGGATGGCACAACTGGCAATATAGAAGCTGCTGATATAATATTATCTTCACACACTTCTACTTCCAATGTAACTGCATGTCCATCCAACTCATGATCATGGGATTCAAAGCCACTAATTGAATTTTCCAACTTGTTTCCTAAGGTCTGATTTGAAAAATCAAAGTCATCATGACATGAATCCACATCACACAATGCATCATTAGTACCCAATTCTTCAGTACCTTCATGTGACAACTCAATAAAAGCATCTTGCACATGCGAAGTCACTTTTGTATCATGTTGATGCAAAGTTTAATCACTGCTGTCATGAAAATCAGAACTGTTATGGGTCAAATTCACCATGCAATCCTCATTCTTGACACTTGTATCTTGTGTGCCAATACTCAAGGTCTCTCCCACAACACTTTATGAACTTGCCATGACTTTTAAATCATCATTACGCTCAAGGGAAAGACTGCTGTCATAAAAATCAGACTTGTTATCATGACTGATAACAACTTCTTGAGCGCTAATAACATCAACTTTCTCTTCAAATATCACCTTATTTTCCTGCATTGGCTCCTCCTTAACCAAATAAGGTCCCAACTTGTCTTAACACCGATCAAAGACACTGCATACCAAGTTCCAACACATAAACAACCGGAGATGTCAATTTCTCTCGCTTGCAAACTGCTAGAAGTGTCATGATGGGCTGAGATACACTATCAATGTTATCAACAATGGAAGTCATGATATCTCTCATGTAGTCCTGAATACATCTATCATGCCCCAAACTAATGGACTCCAAGAAGAGTTGAAATAACTGCAACACAAGATCATGTTGATCAAAATCAAGCATGGCAACGCATGATCTAACCTATGCCATTAGCTCTAAGATCTTAACCTTCCCTGCATAGGTAGGACTATCGATGTCTCCAATCCCAACCATACTATCTACGATCAGCTGAAAAACCTCTCTCATCGTGATCACATCATAAGGAGCCCGAGGAATTGTAATCCTCATAATCTGACTAATGCACAGGGCAATAGTGAGTCTAATCTCACTGTTAGTGTGTCTCAAATACCTCTGCTCGCCCAACGAAGTCACTGTTGGAGTCATAGCTATCTATAGCAATGCTGAAGGTGACTGTCCAACAAGACTTAAATTTTCTTCCGGCCTTCTCAAAATGCACAAAGTATCATATCTGGATTGTGATGATCTGCCAAGTTTACTACCCTAGTCATATAGCATTCTGGCTAACCACTCCCAATCACCTGATACTATTATTTCGGCACTGCTTGAACTCATTTTAAAAATTGGACTGGAAAAACAATGTAGCTGAAAAAGAAAGAGTGCTGGTCACTCTAGTGTAATAACTGTGAGCTCAATGAATAATTTATTTAAACCCCCAACAGGATGGCAGGAAATCGCTCTAATACCACTGTAATATTCCACCCCTTCTGAGATATTTACTAAGTGTTGTGCCTTGTCCGAGTTTTTGATATTTTATACTATGTTGGGTATATGTTGGGTATAACAGTGTAGTACAGCAAACAGAGATATTGCAAATATATATATTATCTACACTACCTGGAAATTTCAAAGGAAATGAACTGTTGAAAATTCCAGATTTCTATATCTCCCAAAATACACAGTATTTTGACAAAATATTAAGTACCCAGTTGAGAAAATATCCCCTATTATCTAAGCAACCAATAACCAGAAAAATATATTGCCAAAATATGACGCATTTTACATACCCATTACGCTGCCATGCAAAATACAGGTCTGTCACACTTGTTACAGCAACTGGAATGCTCAATCTCCATTAATATGGCAGGGTACAACGCTGTAATGTCCTCAAAAGTGAAGACAACAATATATGGAGCAAATTCAATACATCCAATGGTTGTTAAACAGGGCAAAATCATTCACAGCAGATATCTCTGAACTTAGATGATTAATCTCCAAACCCTTGAACAATCTTTGAAGATAATCACTTAGATTTGCATAAACTTTAAACTTCTGATCTGCAAATAAATAGTTCTTTGAAACCCTTGATATATTCTCCAATGAAGCACAATGTTGACTCCTGGATGAAGCCAATCTCACAGGCAACCTTCAGCTGGTATTTCACAACCTCAGAATGCTGAAACAATGAAGAAAACTTTGTTCTCCAATGCCAATTATGCTGAAACCCTAGTTTCTTCTTCTCCAAGAGAAGAGTTCTCCAAAACATCAAACTTGAAATTGTAAAATGATCAAATGATGCCTTTCCATTTGCTTTTTGGTGACTTATATACTCTCTCCAAATTAGGTCGATCCCCTTTAGAGGCTTTAATAATCATTTAAATAATATTAAATGCTTCTTGATGTTGACTTTATAATAAAGCATTAATTAGGTGCTAACTTAAAAGTACTTTTATTAATTAACTTTAAGTCATAAAGTGGCCCCATTAACATAAAGTTAAAATATAACTTTATAATGCACTTTATAATTAATTATTAATAAAGGAATCACTTTATTAATAATTAAAATAACATAATTCCACAAATAATCATTATTTCTCAATTCCGTCTGAATTTGGGGGTTAACCAATGTATCCACTGTGCACCCAACTGCCTTACTAAAAATAGTAAGGGTCCCTCTCTAACATCCATTGACTTCCCTCAAAATAGAACCAAAAACCTTTGAATATCAATGCCTCAGAACATATGAAGGATTTGGAGAGATAAACCTTGACAACTGCCACCTGAAGAGCTCCAAATGCCCAAACTGGACCCTCTAATCGACCACACTAGCCTATGAGGGTCAAATGATAGGCTAATCCTCAGAAAACTGATGCTCGCGAAAATGCGGACATTACATAGCATAATTAGTCCATCAATGGAGGGATATTCCAAGGGGTAAACTTTAACAGGTAGAGTTCAAATAACATGAACAACTAAAAACAAACGAATGGCCAAACCCAACTTGTTATCTTGATCCCAAAACTGTTATTGAACCAAGAACAATTGGCTGTCACAAAACCCCTATATAGCTGATACAAACTGTGCAAGTATACATGTACAGGAATGATGGTGCTTCCCATAAACCACTGGTAAATGTTTATTTGTTTTTAATGGTATGAGATTGGTTTGATGGAGCCAAGATTGGTGCCAATCCCACTGGATTACAGAGTCTCAGGTAACAGACAAGAAAACAATGGAAAGGAAACAGAGAAAAATTGATCTAAGCAAAATGTTCTATCAGATTGCAACTTTTGTGCTTTAAACATACTTAGTTATCCAATATGAACTACATGCATTCAAATGGAGAGAACAAATGACAATTACAAAGCTTGTAATATATTTAAAATGTTGTCACATTTTCAAATGTCCAATACAAACTTATCAATAAATGTGATAAGAGGAAAACCCTAAATGCATACAAACAAACATGGAGACATTGCACAACCCTTGCAACACACTATCCTTCATCTGTGTCACTGCTTTATTACTTCTCTGCAACTAGACATGGCATGATTTGAAGCCCTATAAACATTGCTGAACTTGCATAGCCTCTACCCACCTCCAAAGAACCAACCCTTTTGAATGAGTTTCATTCATGTATTTATAGCATTAGCAACTCGGATCTGAAGGTGAAATGGGTGGGAAAACCCTAACAACTCCACCAACTGCATTAAAAACATCATTTTCAACCACCTATTTCGCATTAATGGCAACCTGGTATGGTTCTGCGTTCATTTGGAAGTCGTAGGAGACTGTCGCTTTTCATTTTTATGCCCTTTTTGGCGAATTGCAGGAATTCGAAAGGGGATTGTAAGCGGGAGTTTTGGGGGGTTCAGGATATTTCCGCATCTGCACTAAAACTCTACCGAAACTTTGCAAAAGACAAGGAAAGGTTGGCAGAACTTTCAAGGATAAATGGATGAGCGTTGGAAAGAGGCGTGGAAGTGGAAGAAAGCATGGATATTGGAAAAGCGGGTCTGGAGGATGGAACTAGACATATCCACGTCGAGGAAGAAATTCCGCCATATCCTGATTTGGGTAAAAACTCCGCTAGGAACAACATGCAGAGGGGGTGGAGGAATGAAGGAGGGATGGAAAAGCGGAAGTTTAAGGGGGACTGGAAATGTCTTGACATGCTTAGAAACTTAGCCAGAAAATGATAAAGGAAGAAAGTGGAAGAGAAGAGGAGGCAGGGAAAACAAGGAGAGGTGGAAACATCCAGAACCATAGGGAAATTTCGCTTTCCTGAGGGGGGTCGAAGTTCCACAATTCCAGAGAGGGTGAAATTTCCGCAATGGCAAAAAACACTAAGGAAACTTAGGATATTCATGAAGTATATACATTAAATATAACATTTAAGTATAAGTTGACATTTACTTTCTTATACTATAAGTTATATTTTATGTATATACTGTCAAGATGTTTGAGAGTGGTTTTAGATCCATAGGAGTTAAACTGCAGATTCTAGAATTTGGAGGATCTCACAGATTTCAAACTCGGCCAAATTTCCAGGGATTTTAGGTGACAACACCAAACACACAAAACAAGGCGAATACACAGGAACTCCTTAGGAAAATTTTGGTGAATTTGACAAGATTTTGCAAATATGAGCTTGAGGAGTCCCAACAGAGGGGTTGAATGATTGTAACCTTGAGTTCAATTTTTGTCAACATTGCATTTATGGAAAAGAAAACCATGTTTAGTTTTATTCTAGTTTTCATAAATCTTTTGGGGTGTTGGACTTGATACATTATGATGTTTTTGGTCCTGTTAGTGTTCCTTCAATTTCAAAATCTATTTATTGTGTATCTTTCATTGATGACCACAATAGAAGGACATGGGTATATTTCCTTAGGAGTAAATCTAAAGTCTTTAGTCGGTTTAAAGAGTTTAAGGCTCTTGTTGAAAATCAAACTAGTAAAAACGATTAAGATTTTGAGGACTAATAATGGCAATGAGTTTTGTTTCGTAGACTTTGATAGGTTTTGTAAATATCATGGAATAGAAAGACATAAGACAACTCTGTAAACCCCTCAGCAAAATGAAGTTGCAGAAAGAATGAACAAGATGTTGGTGGAGAGGGCTAGGATTGGAACAAAAGTTTTGGGGGGAAGAAGTTACCTGGTTAACAAGTCTACTACATCAGATCTTGTTGAGAAGACACCCATGGAGGTGTAGTCGGGCAAAAGGCCCTCACTGAGGCATTTTAGAGTCTTTGGTTGCAAGGCATATGCACATGTGCCTAGGGAGAAGAGGTCAAAGTTGGAGAACATGGTTGTAAAATGCATCTTCATCGGTTATGTTATTGGTTTAAAAGGATACAAGCTTTGGGATCCTGTGGTCGAGAGAGTTTTGTATAGCAAAAGTGTGATCTTTAGAGAAGTCAAACCTTCTTCCACAGTATTGCAGCCATTTGAAAAGAACGATGTGGTTCAACTACCCCCAAAGACTGAGAAAGTTGAACCAGAAGCCTATGAAGGACCTAAAGAAGAAGAGAGCTTGGAGAGTTCAAAAGAAGAGATAGAACCTCCACCTCAACCTTTGAGTGTAATGTCCCTTTTCGGCCAATTTAATATTTTTCGTAAACTTGGATGATTGTGCAAAAAATAATTTAATTATTTAAAAAGCAGGCATTAAGTGACTTAAGGGTTCAAAAGCAAATTTTAAAATAAAGTCACTTTATAAGGAGATAAAGTATTATTATTTAAGTGATTATAAAATATAACTTCTCAAAAGTTCCACAGAGGTTATAAAATAAGGTTGAGAGGAGTCTTTTCCTTATTCTTGGTATTTGCATTTTATTGAAACCCCAATTGTGGAGGTTGAGCAGGTTTGTTCAACAACAATCTAGAACAAAAACTCTAAGGCAAAGATTGGTTTCGGGGAAGGATTTCTCCCTAGCCAATACAGAGTGGATTCATACGGAGTTCACCGTTGTGCTGAACGTTGGTGCCATTTGATTCTGCAATGTTGGGTTATGAGTTTTTGTGAAGATTTGTGTTGAAATAATATTATTTGGTCTTTTTGTTATGGTTTCAATATTTTTGGGTTATAGAGATTTTCGAGATTTTGAGTACAAGTTGCGGATCTCTGAGAACTAGAGAAATATCGATAAGATTTGCAAAGCAAATGAATATCGATTTGTTGGGTCCAAATAATTGTTGACCGGCCATATTCTTTTACAGCCGTCCCAAATCTTCTTATCACAGGTTGAGCGCCTTTGATTAAGGCAACGCAAGGAGTAGACTTTGATAAAAGCCATTTGCAGATTATTGTAGATGGATAACCTTTAAGATGCAAATTGCATATTGTGTGTAGGAGGTGCAAGTATTAAAACTAGCGTATAAGTTTCAATTTGAGACGTTGCCTCAAATAAGAGTTTGGAGGCCTAGTATACTAGCCGCTTTTCCTTTGCCTGAACATGGATGTTTGGAAGAGCATTTGTTAAAGTTGTCGTACCAAATGAAGAATCCAGTGATTAAATAAGGGGTTGGCGGTGATTAAAGTTAGAAGGCTTTAAAGCCTCTTTTCGTCCTAGCCGCAACCTTTGGATGCTAGCCCCACATACTATAAAGTTTAAAAAAGTGTTGGAATTAAAGTTATCAGGAAAAGAAATCGTGGGAATTGAGAAAGAGGCGCTCCATTCTTGGTAGGGTCCTCACACTCTTTAAGTCACCTCACATTAGTCTGCTGCATGTTTTTAAAAGAAGATTCATTTTAATTGAGATCTTGGAGACTTTACACTGCCGCCACCCTTGAAGGAGCTGAATGGAATCGCAAGTGTGAAGACTTTTATTTCGTGTCGCCACCTCTATTTAAGGGATAGTTTGGACTAGTTTGTGGGACGTGAGGAATTGTGATGGAAGTTTGGCCTCCTTATCATTCATCAGCCATTATATATGCAAGATCCTTAAGTTGAAAGAATATTATTGCGGTTTGAAGAAGTTTTGCAACATGAAATACTTCAGTCTCAACTACAACAGAGTTCAGAAAATTGCAAATACAAGTGTGGTTCCAGAATCAGTGCTTAAGAGCATTAACTTTCAGACCAACATCACCTGCAGAAAAATAGAGCTTCATTGTGAGGTCAGAAATTGAATCTTCTTTGTATGTGTAATTCTGATTTTCTGAAACGGCACCTTCTGTTATTCATTGTATGCAGTTCCAACTTAATTAAAGTTTGCCAACTGTTTGATGGAATGCCCTTATGAGATCCTTGAATAATATGATGTTTTATGGAGTTGATTCGTGATTTAAATTCTCAGTTATAGCTATTCTAAACCAATGAATTCAGAAATTCTCTATGATTAGTTATATGCAAACTGTTTGATGAAATGCCTCCAAGTAAAAAATCAGGAGTATTGCAAGTTTGGGTTCAAAATTTGTGTTAGGGATTTTACATTGAGGAGGTCCACTTGGCTTAGATGGCAACTAGATTAGGTATACTCTTGATTAGAGATGTATTTTTTGATTACTAACACTGTTGAGCCTAGGACTGTAAAGGAGGCTATGGGTATGAATGATGTAAATTCTTGGAAAGTAGCCATAGATGAAGAGATGGCTATGTTAAAGACAAATAATACATGGGATCTGGTACTTCCTGATGGACGTAAAACCGTTGAATGCAAATGGGTGTTCAAGAAGAAAATTGGTTCAGATGGTAGTGTTGAAAAGTACAAGGCAAGACTGGTTGCAAAAGGATATTCCTAGGTTGAGGGAATTGATTGTGGTGAGATTTTCTCCCTAGTTGCTAAGTTGACATTCATTTGGTTTTTATTATCTATTGCTATTGCATACGATCTTTAGGTTTAGTAGATGGAAGTGAAGGAAACTTTCCTTCATGGTGATTTGGAGGAAGAGATTTATTAGTCATAGCCAAAGCATTACATTGAAAAAGGCAAAGAACATTTGGTTTGTAAGTTGAAGAAATCTTTGTATGGTTTTAAACAATCTCCTAGGATGTGGTACCAAAATTTTGATTCCTTTGTGTTGAGTTTGGGATTTTTGAGATCTAAATTGGATCATTGCATCTATTACAAGATGGATAGTGATCGTTTTCTCATTATTGCATTGTATGTTGATGATATGTTGTTTTTCGGTAATGGGAAGGGTTTGATTTGTGAATTGAAGTCTCAGCGTTTAGCACAGTTTGAGATGAAGGACCTAGGGGAAGCCAAGTACATCTTGGGGATGGAGATCAGAAGAGACAGAGCTAACAAAAAACTTTGGTTGGGCTAGAGTAAGTATGTGAACTCAATGTTGGAGAGTTTCAGCATGTCCACTTGTAGGCCATTGTGCATTCCTGTTATGATGGAGACAAAGCTATTAGTTGAGCAATGTCCAACTTCTCCTAGTCAAATGGAGGATATGAGCGGAGTACCTTATGCTAGTGCGATTGGGAGTTTGATGTATGCTATGGTCTGTACAAGACCAAACATTGTCCAAGCAGTGTGAGTCTTTAGCATTCATGGCTAATCCTAGACAAGTACATTGGGATGCAATGAAGAGGGTCTTTAGGTATTTGCAGGCTACTTCCAAGTATTCCATTTGTTATCATGGTTTTCCTACAGGGGCCTAACATTCAATGTGTATTCGTGGATATGTGGATTTTGATTGGGTTGGACATGTTGACAGCAGAAGATCCACCAATGAATATGTTTTCACTATGTTTGGTGGAGCTTTTAGTTGGATGAGTAAGCGGCAAGTTGTGCTCTCTTTGTCCACTACAAAAGCAAAGTATATGGCAGCTACCTATGTTGTAAGGAAGCTATTTGACTTAAGAGATTGTGTTCAGATGTGGGACTAGATGCAGGAGTTATTATAGTTCTATGTGACAGTCAAAGTGCCATATGTTTGGCAAAGAACCCGACCTTTCATGTGAGGACAAAGCATATTGATGTAAAATACCATTTTGTTCATGACATGGTAGAGGATGGAAGGGTGATGTTGGAGAAGGTTGATACTTTGACAAATGATGTAGATTCTTTGACAAGCCCGTAAGCATAGATAAGTTCAGGGGGTGCAATAAGTCTATGGGCCTTGTGGTCCCTATCAATTAGATTTCAATGTTGGTGTTTTCCCTTTTGCACTTGCAAGGCATTCGACAAGTGGGCATTCGACAAGTGGGAGAATGTTGGGAAAAAGTGTCTCAGCCTTGCATTCCTAATGTTCATTTTTAATACTTGTGTATGCATTCACTATTTCGTCTTTTGTGTATTTTGTCTTAGTGTGTGAGAGTTGGCATCCAATTTGGAGGTGACAGAATTCGTCTTTAGTGGATTTTGTCCTCACATGAGGAGGTAGGCATCCCACTTTGAGGTGGCATAGTTTTGCCATGTGTTGGTATCTTGTGGAGTTGTAAGATCATTATGATAGGAGTTACATAGGACAAATTCTTATGACGTGTAAGAGCATGTAAGAGGGAGATTACATTGGAATCTTGACTAGCATTATGATAGGTTTGGGCACTTGTCGTGGAGGATCTTTTACCAAGGTACCAAGGAGGGCATTGGAATTTGGTGTCTTGGTTTTGGGCGCCATACCTCCTATGGTATTGCTAATGGTTTCCAGTTTGAACCTTGCATATTTATTGGTGCTTGTAGTTGTAGTTTGTATGGGTTAATTTGCATGTACCGTAATGTTGCTGAAATCACTCCAATTTTGAATGTTGGGGATTACTTCTACAAAGGTTTGCTCTACAAGTGTATTGTAATTGTGTTTACTAAATAATACATTGGGCTGCTTTGGATTGTGGGATTTTCTCTTGAAAGGGTTTTCCCCATGTACACCTATGTTGTGGTATATTGTTTATTTTATGTTTATATGTGTTTCTATCTCTTGTAATTGTAAAGATTGAAATTTTGCACAATACTCTATTTCAAATATTAATGTAGGAAACGTTTCTGCATACCTTGCTTGCTTTCAACGTTAAGCTAAGTCCTAAGGTGTTCTAGCTCTGTTTGTAAGCCTATAAGGCTTAGACCTCTTGTAAAATCCATTTGGAGTATTTAGGTGAGTATTTGCTCACCTTTCAGCTGGAGTTTTTACTCGAAATCCATTTGTCTAGGGTTAAACTGTCTCTTAGGTTTGTTTTCTCTGATTTCTAGTTCCTTGTTCATTGGCTGTTTCTATAAATTCAGTTTTGTTGTTCTCCTAAACTAAGATAAAATCCATTGTTAACGAACTATTATCCACCTCAGTTTATGGATCACCTCATATGTTCATAAATTCAGTTTTAAGCAGGGCTTCCTTATAGGCCAGGTCATGTATAACAAACAATAGTTGGGAGAAGCCCTTCACCACTGAATTGACTCACTATTAATTGCATATACTTAATAGATTAAATTACTCGTTACATAGATAGACTTGTGCATGAGTCCCTTAGTTGTCGATCCTAGTACAGGTATGGGTACAGGATCAGGTAATGGCAGTTTTCCAATTATTTTGACCACGGTTTAGTTTGGCTTGGGTAAAATTGTACAAAAACTACATAATTTTATAAGTATAAAAAATTCTTCTCAAATAAACATATTTAAATCCAACTGTGATTCATGTCACCTTTGGAAGGAAAAAGTATGACAGTTGAAAATGATTGACTTACTTCAAAACAAGGAGTGCATGCCACCATGCAACCAGGGTGTGGAGTCCCCTGTCCAGGTGCATCTAGGGTTTGTCTTAGACAATCCTGGGATGCACCCAAGCAGGGGCACAAAAAATCAGAAGAACCCGGATTGGTTTGGTATGTAAAGTGGTCCGGTACCGGTACCTTGTTAAACTGCATACATATGTGAAGGGTCCATGAGGATAACCCAGTAACATGACATTCGGAAATCACTTTATTCATTACATATATATGGAATTTGATTTTAATTTACTATTCTTAATCATTAATAACAAAATTCATGCTAAATATAGGGGCAAATTAATCTTCACAAGATGGAGGCTGTTATCTAACATTTTTGTAAAGTTCAATGAGCATGCAATAGCCTTTGGCTTAGATTTGTTGCATTCTTTTGATATAGTCTTAAACGTTGTTTTCAAGACAACTGATAGGTGGTGTGCTCACCATCAAATGTGAACCTGGAGGTTTGTACAGCTTTTGACCGATGCTCTACAAGATGCATTCTGATTGCAAGGTGTCTCCACAGACTATGAACTGGAAATTACGGAAGGAGAATAACTTAAAGATTCCAATCAACTTATAATGAAATGCTAAAGTAAATAATAGAAAGAGTATTTGCTGTTGGTCATCCATCCAATACTGCCAAAGGCCCGTTACAATTAGCAACTATCCAGGTGACTCCTCTGCAAGGGGAGGGATCAGCAAACCATAACACTATTCAAACAATGTTCAATTATCAAAGCACTAAGCACTATTTCCAGACATCTATCATAATCTCGGTTGGATTTGCCTCACAATACATATTCCAAGTTCTTTTCTTATGATCTTGTAGAGGCTAAATCCTTTCTTATGATTTTGTTTTTGAAACTTCATGGAGGGATTCCTCCATCCTTGTAGGATTATTAACATGTCCTTCATCCGGTCTTGGATCACATGTGCTTGCCTCAAGCATTGTCCTTTGAGCATCACTATCAATGCTTGCAATCACATCAAAGTAGTCTAAGAGACTCTGGTCCTCTATCAAAACCTCGTATCTCATAAGATTGGCTGCATTTTACTTTGATTTCCATCCTTAACTACAATCAGGGCATCAAGTAGCCATAATGTGAGTCTTCCTAACTTTTCCCACACCATAAGCAATAATCTTTTAGTAGATCCAATGTCTACAACTGTCTTTAACTTCCAATACTTTATGTGGATCGTGATCTTTGCAGAAGTGCCATCATCCACGTTGTCTCTACTTTCTTCATTCATCTTTGGTTCACCAGTCTTGTGACATTTTTCTATACTTTGCTGTAGCATCCGTCATATTTTAAAATTTCAATTATGACTTTCTTCACCAACTGACCTTACTGTTTCTCAAAGTGTTTTAACCTTGTTTAAGGCATTCTATGCAAACTTCCAGTTGAAAACTACATTATTTTCCTATCAATACACAGGCTGAAACATATGATTGCAAATGAAACGTTATGGTGCAGTATCATTTCTGCAATGTAATTTAGTATTTACTGATTTAAGAGTGCTGTAGAGCTAGATTGCCTTCATGCTAAACCTACATTAAACAGAATTTCCTTTACTTTAACCTCATTTTGTTTTCAATAATAAATGTGCAGTTCTTATATGGTTCAATGTCCATCTTGAAGCGACCAAAATTTCCTCTTGTATGTGAGTTGGCGTTTAAATACTGTGACATAAAGGGCAAGAGTTTCCTTTCGAAGCAAGAGGTAACTCTGTATCATTCTTGATATTTCATGATTTTCTTCTATTAAATTTGACATTATGCCCTTTAGATACTGTTTGAAACTTTGATAGGATCAATCTGGCTGATTTTTTTTAAGAATGGTGGTGTATATAGTCCACTGTGGTCCTATTCTAGTTTTCCTAGAATCTAGGAACTGCACAGATGCTTTAAGATATTTGACTTTGTCCATTCAGGTGGAACGAGTATTGGAACTGGTCTTCCCATGTATTTCTGAGAACAATGTATGTTTCATGAACCTTGTTTGCTTAACTTTTAGTATCTTTTGTTCTTTGAATATTCATGTACATTAAGGAGAATTTATGTGGTGTCTAATTGACTTCTGGAATAGGTACACCTTTGTCTCTAAAATTTAAAGCTTTTAACTCAAGAAAAGAACTGCAAAGACGTATGATAAGCACATGAAATCCTTAACTAAACCCAAATCCATTTAGAGTAACACATTTCCAGGTCGAAAATTGGGAATCCCCATGCCAAACCTGTCCAGAACATGAATATGTATAGTTTTCTTAATAAAAGGAAAATTATATTACTAAATGGAAGATACTACAAAAAATCCATCGTCTTTTAATGTTCATCTTAGAGACATCTGGCTTCATGAAGTGAGCAATTATACATCAGTTTTTGAACAATAAGCAAACTTACAACAAAGATCGGAAAGCAAAACATAGCAATATCCAAGATTTTGATTTTTACATAATAACCATTAAAAGAGAATTATACTGAATTCCTTGATAAAGGATGAGTGGAGGTTAGTTGTTTGGTCCTCCAGCAGGTCCTTGAAAGAGGCTGGGTAGAGTGCCAATGTTGCTCACCCCAGCAGTAGATTATACCTTCTCCTGAGCAACCCACTGGGCATCTCAATAAACAAGGATTGGCTTGTTCGTGTACAAGGTGTTGATGTGACCCCCAATGGTAGAATCACCAGAAGACTCAAAGTGGGGGGTATAATGCAGATATAAAAGGTGCCCTTTGTTGAGCTTAGACACATTCGTGCAATATCTTGATACAGTCCTTTTGTTGTTTGATACAAGTGAGGTTGGTATTGTATTTTTCCAGCAAGGGGGTATCTTTGGTTTTATTCTGTAGTTTGTTTGCACCACATTGAATACAACCATATTTAGTTTCTAGGGCTTGGATGATACCAGTGCTTCCTATGGGTGTATGGTATTAGGCTAAATTCCTGGTTTGTCCTAAAAATCCCTGGATCTGGGCCTGGTTTCTTCCCAGTCCAGGTCTCCTGCTCGCAGGGATAAGGTGCAACCATTGGACCCTAGGTTTGGCTGGGTATGCCTAGGGCAAACCTCGGGGAACCTGCACCATATTTTATTTTTTATCCAACACCCAATATCGTTGTCCAATGTCTAGAGTAGGTGTTTGTTCTATGTTTGGAGTAGGGTTCCTTGTCTACATGGGCTCAGAGGATGCAAGGGTGAAGGTCCGATGATGCACTTCTCTACTCCGGCACCTGCATATGCCTTCACTTCTGTTTTTGGTAATCCAGCTTGAGAGAGGTTGCATGGAGGGTCGTCTCACTTTAACCAATCCAAGGAAGAGAACTTATCCTTGTCCACCTTAAACTTATGCTTGAACCTCATTTGCCCATTCCAAACACCATCCATGCTGCATCTTAGGCCTCGAACAGCAGAAGCAGAAGCTCTGGTGTCCACTGCATTCAGATGGCATTGCTCAGGGAAATGAATGGAAACAAAAGGACCACCCAAAATGGTGTCCATGCATATGGCTGTCGCAGGTGCTCCATTTCTCTGTAAAAAGCAATTGTCGCTGGTTTGACGTTATTAAAAACAGCCTTCACTAAAGGAGCTCAAATAATCAAGCAGTGTAAAGTGTAGATTCATTTCCAATAGCTTGGAGTGCATGTACATCGTCCTATACAAGAGTTATTTGAGCCACTTTAGGCAATTCTAATTAAAAACCACACATGTTTTATTTTTTAGTGCCTTCTATTATTTAAGCGTACATACAAAGGGGATTGCAGCTTTTAATATTGAAGTCTATATCATCTTATAAAAATTTTATGGTTGTTTTGTTTATTATGTCAATATGCATATGTGGTATTCACTTAATTTGTTTTAGGCTGCAAATATGTATGTATTTATGATTTTTATATTTCTGTGGATGGACAAGCCCAAAATGAACCCAACCCCAAATTTATTTTTTTTGCCATATCCATGTACCAAACCTCCCAAACCTGAACCACTAACTTAGGTATTGGGTAAAAGGCCAATTTTCCTCTCATTCGTAGTGGTGGGTGGTCTATTGGAAACAAAGACTAAACTGACAGGAAGGGGTGTTCCAATAGCCCATGTGGTTGGAAATGTGGCAATTTGGAAGAGGGAAGGGTGAGGAAATTACAACTTTTTCCTTCGCATTTGAAAAGTCACAAGCCTAAGATTTTTATTAATAATTAGAGGGTATGTATTTTCCAATATTTTCAAATTAGTAATACTATGTGTACCTAGGCCACAATTCTAGTTTATTTATTTATTTTACTCATGTAAAGCACTACTTTTCCTCCATTTTATTAAATTGATTTGATCCTAAAAAATCAAATTAATCAATTAATTTTTTAAATTAAGTGAAACATTAAGAAGTTGGCCTCGAGGCTTGAATTTTCTCTCGGACTACCAATTGGGACAGAAAGCCAGCAATCAATCTCATTACCACGAGTTACAAAAAAAAGGCATGTACTTTTTAATCAATCAGAAATTGAGGCAAAATGCCATCCATTGATCTCACATCCAAAGCCACAAGAACAAAGGCTTTTATTTTTTTAAGCAATTACAAATCAGAGCAAAATGTGAGCAATCATTATCGCAAACACTAGTTACAAGAACAAAGGCTCTGATACCACTTTTCACGTACCTACTAGGTATATACAATAAATATGTAGTATTTACATATTGAATATAAAATAAGAATATATGAATACACCGGTGTATCTGAATGAATAGAGTGATATTTGTTTATATATGAATCAAGGGGCATGTTCGATAGGAGATGCCCTGTCATAGCGAGAAGTAATGTCTCTTTATAACAATGATTAATAACTAATCATGATTAATGAGGTATATAACCGAATTTTCTCAAGAAAAGCTTATTGTTGATTCAAATTTTGGAAGCTTTGGAATTGCTTTATAGTTTATTTCTATCATATTTGTACAACTTTGTTCTGGAGAATCTATGAATGCATTATAGAATAATCTTCACCTCTCAAAGCATTAATGTTGAGAAAGTATCATAGATTCATAACTTAGGAAAATGGTGAAGCTGAGCTTATGTGAATCTGTAAAGTGACTGTAGAAGAATCTTCTTTTTTCAGTTTGCCACTCTCATCCAACTTGTGATAAATTTTGAAATTTTGTTAATATAAATGTTGGGATTGTGGAAATAGAATCTAAAACAAATTTTTTGCTTCCTTGAATTGTCCTCGACATCTAATGCTAGGAGCCTAATTGTATTTATTGTTGCTTTAGGTATATCAAATTTTTAAGCTTTTTGATATTGATGGCGACGAGGCAGTAAGCTGGGATGACTTCAAGACATGTCTGGAGAGGAATCCTGCGTTTATTGCATTGTTTTGTGTACTGATTGGTAAAGATGGTTTTTCCTGTATAGGAGAGTAATTTTTGGTATTGAGAGGACTTAGTATAATCTATTTGAGATAGGTGTTTGAGGAAGGTAGTTCTTTGTTGTTGAGAGGGCTTAGCATAGGCCAGTCAAGTCGTGAAGCATTTGACTAAATCAATTTAGTGAATCTATGTAAGGTACAGTACAGGAGAGACTGTATTTGCAATGAACATTTTAGAGACTGTAATTCATTATTTATATCATGTTTTTGACATCATAAATGTTGTATTTGTCTGTCAGAGATGTTCCCTGTTATTCTATGCAATTGTATTTTTTATAATGCATTCGATATGTCCTATGGTTAGTTGATGTAAAGCTTTTTTAAGCAACAAACTGACCTCAATATTGAATAACTTTGAGCTCTTTTTAATAAGGAAATTGAAATATACAGTAATATAATACAAAATAGAAAATATATTTACCAAAAAGGGGTTCTGGTGTGATGGTATTAGGTAATACTAATGGGACACTCTAAGAGCCTAATCGAAGTTCAAATCTCTCCACTGAAATGACATGGACGATAACATAAGCTGACATATGATGAGCTTGTGAGATTGTGATCCATGTTTGCAAATCTTAAGAATATGGTCGACTGACCTCAAACTGCAATACAAGGCATATCAGAGATTTACAAACCAAAATAAAGAGAACTATGTTACAAAATAACTTACCGTTCAAGTCTGCTAAAGCCTGAGAAACTGTGCTTCTGTTCCTAATTCAAGAAAAATATAGTTGTTTTCAAGAAATATTTTAAGGAAAACACAGTTGCTTTCTGTTTCATCAGTTTGTTCCTATAACCGTCTGTTTATAAACAACTTTTGAACTGTGGCTGTATTGGGAAATTATGCCCTGCTAAATATATCATGCATATTTTAATCGAGAAGTACTGATTGAAATCTTCCATTCTTGTTATCAATTATGAGGTTTGTCTCTGCCTAGCATGCCTGCCTTTGAGTTGCTCTCATTAGTGTTGTTCCCCTATACCTGCATTTGCTAATCTCCTGGTTATGATCTTGATATCATTAAGGTTTGTCGTAAGGTTTTTTGATAAGGCATCGATACATTTATTTAATCCTTGATTATGTATGCAAAGGTGAGGTTTTTGAAATTCTCCTATTTACAAGAATTATTAAATTTCCATCATGGCAATTCTTAAAGGGAAGATCCTTTTAAGGTCCACAATGTATTGTGCATATGGGACCAATGCACCTGGCTGTGTTTAGAGTACGGGGTGCACAAACTGTAACTCCTCTTCCATTCGAAACTGTGGCTCCAAGATGGAAACACATGATGGTCTTCATTAAACCCATTCAGAGATGCATGGGAGAGTATGTTTTAGCAACATTGTTTGATATGTGGCATATCTTTTATGTACATGTAATTCTTGTTATCTGTAATGTCCTCTTTTTCCGAGTGATCACCCAATGGAGTCAGATAGCCTATTTTATTCCCGTAGGCTAGGTCAGGAGTGCAAGTGAATA
This sequence comes from Cunninghamia lanceolata, assembly GCA_027924645.1. Lineage (NCBI taxonomy): Eukaryota > Viridiplantae > Streptophyta > Pinopsida > Cupressales > Cupressaceae > Cunninghamia > Cunninghamia lanceolata. The sequence continues at coordinate 271,071 of BSBN01000780.1, forward strand.
ATCTAATTAATTAAATACTAAGTAATCCGAAGTCACTTTTGGATTATTTATATTTAGTTAATTAGGCTAGACCTAATTGTAATGCCTTTTTTATAAAATAAGCTTCTTGGGAAAAAAGAAATTAAAAATAAAATAAAATAAATTGCCCAAGGGAGGTCGGCCAAGAGGGAAGAGAAAAAATGAAATAAAATAAATACCTATTGCTAGAGGAAGGTCAGCCATGAGGGGGCTTTAGTGGATGGTTATAAAAGAAGGCAAAAAGCAAGTCATTAGCATCATTCATTCATATCATTTTCATTGGAGATTTTCTCTTGTGGCTGCAACTTTGGTTCAACATATTCCAAGGACGAAAATCCTTAGGAATAGTGATGGATTGGATGAAAACCCAATTCAATTTTGGAGTTGGATTCATACGGCATTCACATTTGCACTTCATTGGAATTTTGGAGAAGAAGATTGAGCTTCAAAGACCTATTTATTTTTGCAGATTTGGAGAAGACCACCTGTTGATGATTGTTTTTAGACAAGTCAACAATAGAGTAAAATACAGAGTATCTAACTCTCTCTTGAGCAAAGCCTCTCGAATGCTGAACAAAGTGATCAAACAAGATGACTCCAAGGTTTCTTTTTTATGATTTTGTAAGGGACAGCTCAGTGACTTGATATGCTTCTGCTGGTAAACACAAAGGGACTTACGCTGACTTATTCTTACTTCATTTAGCTTATTCCTCCTTTCAGTGTTGATGTATGTACAAGGCATCAATGATAAAGAAAAATAAAAGGGCAAGAGCTTAGGAAACTAATCTAAGGTCAATGAAGCAATGATGATATATGAATAGACAAACTCCTTGATTAACCTAACTTCACTTTGCCAAGGATGCTTACAACTACATGAAGTTGGTGCAATTTCCTAAAGTACACAAATGGTTTTCAAATCATAAGGGCTCACACAAGCACCCATCGAATGACACAACTCAAACAAGCATCCACAATCGAACTCAAACAAATGAGGCTCAAACTAGCTTTACACAACACTTCACTAGCGATGAATGTTAAAAGCATGAGCTAGGAGTTGATCAAATATTCCATACAACATACATTACGTCAAATAACTGCTAATCTACTTTACTTCTAATTTGAAACACTTCTCCACTTCATCAAAGTACAAGAAACTACGTGATTCCACAAGATAACACTTAACACCAAATAATGAACTCCAATGTTTTTTGCATTAATCTTGAGAAATATTTACAACAATTTCAAGTCCTCTCAAAGAATTTCGAGAGTCTCTTCTATTCTACTCCTACAAAACTATATCTTACAAATGAGGCAACAAGGCCTTTATATAGTGTCTAGATTACAATGAATGGCTTAGATCATTTCATGTAGCCAAGGGTCCAGATCATGCCACCTCAGTAGGTAGTTACAACAACTTTATATTTTTAGTACAAATGAGAGGCAATGAAGGCACGTTTTCCAAGAAGATAAGGTAAGATGAAATCATTTAAAACATCTTCTACACAGGCGTCCCTTTGGCTTCTTTTATTAAATGATACATTGAATATAGTTGAAATGATGTGGCTGATTGTGATTGAATGATAATAGGTACATGCCACATAGGTGCCACCTTAGCTTATTCCCAAATTGTACCATCTTTGTGATATCTTCAATATGATTGTTTTGAATGAACTTGAATTTGGGGATGTAACTTGTTGATCTTGCCTTGATCTTGAATTGTAAACTGAATGAATACATGTTGCTTCACTTGCATGACTTCTTGTAGGATACATGATGATCTTCTTTGGATGATCCTTCATGAAGGGTAATGTATATGATGATGCTGCCTCCTTAATGTAAGAGTAGATGATGATGACATGAAGTAGAGTAGATAATGATGCTTCATTCATGAATTGGAGTAAGAGATATCTCTTAGACTCGAAAATTCAAGAGGAACTTGAAGTATGAAGGATGAAGTGTCCTTTGAATGATTTGATGAAGTGTAATCCCATGGATGAATGCTTTTTGGATGATGATGCATTCTTGAACTTGATGCAACCGATGATGAAGTAGTGTACTTGCCAGTATCCTTGAACTTGATGTAGATGATGAAATGCTTCCTTGAAGATGATCTTGAAGAGAGTCCTTTAGAGTGTAGGTCTTTGATGATAACATCTCCCTCAGATGTAGAGTAGCTGACTTCTCAAGGAGGCTTGAATACATAGGAGGAACTTGAAATTTTATAGATGCCTTTAATGAAGAAGAGAAGTTCCTCTGGAGCAGCTACATGCTGATCTTGAAGCTTGAAAGAACTTGAAGTAGAGTGGATGCCTTTGGAAGTCTTGATGAAGATGATTATCTCTTCTCCTAGCATAAAGGTGGTCCAAGCTTTTTCTTCTTGATGACTCCTTATTGCTGCCCATTCACGCTCCTGCAACAAGGAAAGAGACAACATCAATCTTCTTGATAAACATTTGATTTTATAACATATAAGAATCACTTTGATATCTCAAATTGAACATGACATGAGGCATAGCAGATGCTCAGTTTGATTACTTCTTTGAAAAGGTTTTAAAACTCCCACTAGATTTGCAATTGCCTCTTAACAAGATGTCTTCCTCTGTGGCTACAAGAAGCAATCCCTTTTGAAGAGATTTTGTGTCTCAAATTGCTATTTGGAACTTTGTTAAGTTCGCATTCTCTAAATATACAATTTGTGTGTATATCGCAAATGTATGTTGTAGATTTTATGTATATACTACAAATGCATGTGAGAACAATTTGTGTGTATCTCACAGTTGCATATCGCGCTTGTATGCAATGAACATACATTGCAAATATACATCGGGTTTAGATGCAAGGATGGTCAACGGGTCAAACTTTCAGAATGCATGTTTCGAATGTATATTGGAAATATACATTGCGCTCATACATTGGGTTAATCATGACCAGCTGTGTCGGTGACATCGAGGTATGATACTTGAGATGATCGGTTCATCGAAGCATTGGGCATCGGCGTGAGAACCTTCATCGGCGAAGGTTGGAGAAGCTGCTCCGATAGCTGTGTTACTCCGATCGGAGTTGGCGATGGAATCTGGCATCAACGTAAAAGCTTCTTTCGGCCAAAATTTGTTAGGTCCTTCCGATGCTCGTTGTCTTACTGATGGTGGTAGCTTCTTCAGAGATCGGCGAGAGATTGTTCATCGGGACAATGTAAACTGTTTGGACTGATGGCAAAGGTCTGACCGATGAAGGTAGGAGGACTTGGGCATCGTGGAGACATTGGTCTATCGGTGCGAGAATTGAAGTGCTCACCGATGGAGCAGGTTAGGCCGATAAGGCTATAGCTTGGCATCGTCGACAACAAAATTGCCGATGATGGTATTACCGTGTGTTTGACCATATAAACTGGAACAGCGTCAGCGACCTGGTGCATGTGGGATTAAACATCTCGCTGGAATGTGGACCGTTGCGACGGTTGGAAGGCAGTGATGCCGGAGAAGTGAGATCGATCAGTTAGGGCAAAAGTGGTGTAACTGTTTTGTGCTCTTAAAGACTGATAATATAATCTGATCTTTTGGTATCGTTGAATTGGTTTTTTTTGATAAAACAATTTAATTATACAGTTTATTCTGTAGATATACAGGTTGAATAAACCGCTGTGTATAATTGAAAAAGAATCGATACCAGAGCAATAGAGCTGGGATCTTTATTGTAACTATTCAGTTTACTGTAATAAAGATATTCTCTCTTGTGGTGGTGGGTTTTTTACCCGAAAGGGTTTTCCCACGTAAATTGGTGTCATTCTGTGTTGTCTTAATTGTTTGTTTTGTTTTTCTAGTGTATTCATCTGTGTTTTTGAAATTGAAATTTACCTGTCTGCATAATCCCCTTTAAATTAACATTAGGGAAGCTGTATTCTGCACCTCTGCTTTCTTTACACCTTTTAACTTTGACACATTACTTAAGGATTTTGGACTTCAATTGATATTCTCATCACAGGTGCGCTTTAGTTAAAGAATTTAGATCCTCATGATTGATATTTAAAGTTTAGTGTAGTGGTTGAACATTTCGGATCCTAATCTAAAAGATATCACAAAACTGAATTTTAGCTTTCTTCACAAAGTGTATTAGATGTGGCAATGAGGATGTTAGATTTCTTCTTTGAAGTTTGATTCTTTATAATCAGCAACTTATTTTCATCCCTTTGGCGCATTTAGATGATTTGTGTTCTCTCCTTGAAATTCACTTCTTACAAATAAGATCAGCCTTCTCCACCTTTAATGATGGAGCAGCAGATGTAGCCCAGCAGTTCACAGTTTTGATCTTCACTTGAAAGATTATTTTAAATCCTTCTCTCACAAGGTCGCATTGGATGAAGGTTTTGTGATCTTAATTTTGATGTTCTAGATGAAGATTTAATTTCTTAATACTGGCGCATTGGTTGGAGAATTATGATCCTCCTTCAATATGACGTTAAAACTTAAATCAGCTTCCTAAAATGGCGCATCAAATTAGACTTTTAGGTTCTCCTTACAAGCATGTTTAGATTAAGAAATTGAGATTTCCTTATAGGCGCATCACTTTGGATTTGAGTTCCTTTCTTGAAAGATCTTTAATAATTTCCTTGTGGCGCAGCAGATGATGTTCTCTAGACTTGGAATCCTCCGTGATATTCTTCCAAAACACTCAGCACTTATCTCCTTAAAATTGGCGCATTGGATGAAGACTCTGATTTCTTCCTTGTAAGCGCATCACTTCCTGACTTTTGGCTCTCCTTGTAATCAATGCATTACATCAAACTTTATATTCTCCTTGCAAGCCTAGCTGGAAGGTGATGGATTAAAGTGACCTGGCGCAGCAGATAGAACTTTTGATTCTCCTTGATATTAGCACATTAGATGATGCTTTCAAGATCTTCTACAAGTTGGCGCATGGGATAAAGGTTACAAGATCCTCTTGCCTTTAGACTTCTAAAGTTTGCATCCTATTTTTTTAGAGCTAGCGCATTGGATGATGGATTTGAAATCCTCTTGCTACAGATCTTCAAGAACTTACCTTATCCTCCTTTGTTGCAGCAGATAGAATTTTTTCTGATCTTAACTTAATACTCATGAAATCTTCCATTTGACCTCTCATTAAGGTGCACAGCAGAAACTTGAACTTAAATCACCCTTAGATCAAACGCAGCAACTAAGAGATTTAGATCCTCTTTAAATGATGTTCAAGAGCTCACCTTACATTGCCTTTCAAAGTGGCGCTCTAGTTGATTATTTTGAATCCTCTTTACAAATCTGAATTCTTCTCCTCATATTAGGTCTTCTTCTAGGCGCAAATGGATGAAGGTTTGTGTTTCTTCTTAACATTTATTGAAATCCTTTACTTCATTTCGATGAGGCGCTTTGGATAAAGGTTTTTGAATCTCCTTTAAGTTAAACCACCCCACTAGTGGCACATTGGATAGTAGTTTTGATGCTTGGCTAAAATATGTTTTAAAACCCTTACCTCTTCTCCACAAAGGCGCATTGGATCAAGGTTTTGAGATCTCCTTGATATCTAAGTACTAGCGCATTGGTTGGGGTTTCTTAAATCTCCTAGATCCAAGGAATTTCTTTTACTTTAAATATTTTTCAATATACCTTTCAGGATGTTTGAGATAGGTCTCGAATCCGCCGGATTTAACATGCAAAATCTAGAATTTGGAGGATCCACCAGATTTCAGACTTAGTCAATTTTTCATGATTTCAGGCTACCAGACTTAGTCATTTTCAGGATCTCAAACATACATCAGGATTGATCTCAGTGTTCATGAACTGGATGGAATTTGATCAAGACTCTTCGTTACTGCAAGTTCATGTTCCAGATCAGACCTCCAATTATAAAGCAAAATCTTCTAGGAGAGAGACTTCTTGTCTGATTGGCAGAGGAAACGGACCTAAGACATCATCCAAAACCAAATGCAAAGCATCGGAGCTCAAAAAAGGGGGTCCCCATTTGCAATGGGGCGATGTGTGATTTGGTCACAACACTACCTAGGGCCAAAATTGTGTGGTTTGTGGCCAAATACAATTTTGAAATTGAAAGCTATATTCAGATTTTCAGATCAGATTTGAAGCGCCAACTTTGGAGGGTTTGGAGCGAAGATATTTGCTAGGGTTTTTGCCCTAGAGTGAGCGCCAACCTCAAGAAGGGTGATTTCATGTTTGGGAAGCAATTGTGGACCAAACCCTAGCCGCCGCCCTCACCTTGCATGCCATTCTTCATCATTTTGGGAGCGCCACCTATCTTGGAGGATTAGCCCATCTAGGGTTTGTAACATAACATCATTTTCCATCATTCTTGGTATGTATAAACCTATGTTTAGGTTTGATTTGTAACAACAGAGATTTGGGCATGTTTGAGCCTATAGATTTGATGTAATTTCAATTTAGAAAAATCTGATTTGTAGCAGCAGTCGTCTATATTCAGAAAGCAGAATTACATGTCAGTGGTTTTCATTTGAATGGTCATATGTTGTGGAAGAATTCATGGTAGATGTTATCTTCATAAGTCTACATAATTGACGTGTTTTATTTGAGCAATTGGCATGCATTTGTTCGCTGTCCAAAACCATTTAAAATTTTAGAAATAGAAAGTAAGATTTCAGACCTAGGGTTTGAGAAGAAAAATCAGAAATTTAGGGCAGATCTGATTAGGGATCTTACATTATCTGTGGTAATGCCTTGAATCCATATACAAATTGAATTGAATGTACTTGCTCGATCAAATTTTTGCTTATAGAAAGTTGGATGTGGAGGTGGAAGAATCAATCAAAATGTGGTGAGAGACTGAAAGTGGATTTAATAAGATGTATGGCAAAATATCATTATGATTGTAAAGTAGAACTATCCAGATTTGAAACTATAAAGGATGAATTGGACATGTAAACGAGAGCCAACTAATGTTCGCTCCTTTAATAAAAGACATGAAGTTTGCTTTACTTTACTGACATCATTATTTTCTTTCAATAAACAAGGAGCCAATTGAAATTTCGAATACTGATGTTATTCAATTCTGAATGCTACATTACATATATATTATATAGTGTGGTTTCTCTTGTTGTTATTCCAATGGAAACTAATGCATGAACATCTGTAGATTTTTTGTAACCTTGCTTCTTTATTCAGGGAAGAAGCATTGTTGTGAGAAAAATCTCAAAATGTTATTAATCGATACATGTAAGCCATATTAGTTTGCATGGCCATTGCTTTAGGTGATATTTCAAAAAAAAAAACTCAAAGACCATGATGACTAGTACTGTCACAATGATACCTATTAATGTGGGGAAGATTGACATGGCATTGACAATCAACAAACAAATACGAACACGAAGCACCCTATGTTCTATACCATTGCAAACCAAGAGAATTGATCCAATCTGACGTAAATTTTCTTTCTTTTAATCATCATCTATCTTGAGAGGAAATAATTATTGTGTATAGTAGTAATTTATAAAATGAATCAACCAAAATTAAAGCAACAATTGATAAATTTACTATTAATTTCAATATAATTGGTGAATTCTAAGATATATAAAGTTTTTATGAGAATAATTTTTAAAGAATCTTCATATAAAGCATTAGAAAATGTGTCTTAACATTCATGAGTAATTACTTTGGGAGAACGGAGAGCATTACAGATAACCCTAATACATTTTTGCTTGAGCAAGCACAACAACAACAGGATGCAGAGTAGCGCAAGGTTTCGAGTGCAGGTTCAGATGGAGTGTGAACAACAGAGAGGACACTGTGGAATACAAGTTTGATATCCCTAAAGTTGAGGATATGGACCTAGTTATATTGAATAGACCAAATGGAGAAAAGGGAAAAAATAAGGTGCAACTACCTAAAGAATCTGCTGCAAAAGGGATCGTGAAAGGTCTCACATATGTAGATATTGTGAGTTAGAAAAAGTTGGATAAGGTGGAAAATAAGAATTTGCTGAAACATTAGGGTATAGAGAGGATAGTAGAGTTCAGACAAGTAAAACTAGCAAAAATGCCTATTTTGGATCTCGAGGAGAAGGTGATAATGGAGATGGGACATTATAAGAAAATGAGGTTGATAGGTAGATTCAGCTTACTAGTCCTCTCTCCCAGCTCCGAACAATTGTATTTTGTAAATGTGGAAGTCTTTTTCAGAAGCTTTGTGGTGATCTACTTCTATGCTCAAGGGTTCTTTGTGATAGTTTGTGATTAATTGGCAGACAAGAATAAGGTATTAGAGGGACTCTAGTTTTGGGACTTTACTACATTGTTCTTGAAGCCCTAGATTTCGGGTTTTAACTTGCATTTCTTGAGAATTTTTAAGGTTTTTACTCTCTAGGTAAGACTTTCAAATCTTCCTCTACATTTTTGGACTTGTATTATTTTCTAGGTAAGTTCATTTCTATTTCTCCAAAAACCCTTAGGCATACCTTAACAACTACAACATGGATTCTTGAAGAAACGGATCTTTCTAATGGCCTCCTTCAAGAAGTAGGTTTCATAGTTGGGAATGATATTGGAAGAAGTCAATAAACTATGAAAAGCAATACTTTTTGCTACTATAATTGTTTTCAGTAGGGCTCAAGGTTAAGCAGTGCAAGAAACCCAAAAGGCCCTTTGGGAGTGCAACATAGTGGAAATATGTTCTTCATCATAATTTGGTAGGTTGCTCTCTAGACTATGCTTCAAATAGTTCAGAGGCATTAGAAATTAAAAAGGATGATACTGATGTCGATGAGAAGAGGCATTCTAATGAGTTGGGTTATTGAATTAGGAAAGTTCAAAGGAGAACATGGGCTGATGCTAGGATGAGGCAAATCAATAGATTGTCATGCTAACCCAAGTTGCAAGGTTAAAAAAAGGTAGCTCAAAAATGAATAGAGAAGAAATTCTTAATAGCTTAACTCTTTCTTATGCCAACTCAAAAGATTGTTTGAAATTTTTAAGGAATTTAGAAATAGATCCATTTTTGTTTGAAGAGGATTTTACTTTTAAAGTTGGAACAAATAGTGAGAATGGTGTTAAAGATGTTTTGATTGCCTCTCAAAAATATTGAATGGGGTACTATTAAAAATTGCAAAGCCAAACCAAAAAAGAATGTGTCTTAAAAAATTTGTGCTAAGATCACATTTAAAATAAAAACAATAACCTTGGCTATAGTTAGGCACATTGTGTTTTAGAGTCCAACTTATGATAGTTTATGTATTTGTTGTTATTGGGAAGGTGGTAGTGTAACTCTAGGTTTGGGTTAAGTAGCCTTTATGTTTGGTTATTGTTTGACAATGTTCTTTATTTGTTCCTTGTGTAATGTGCCTTTTAATTTCATGGGCAAGGGCCTCTATAGAACCCCATTACTTCATCTTAAAAACAATAGTAGAAAATTTCCCCCATTCACAAGTCAATTGGGGAAAAAATCGTCTAGTATGTAAATGAAAACCTCCCAAGAAAGGGTTCTTAAACTTAATTTTGATGGAGTTGTGAAAGATAACTCATGTACCACAACCCATTCAAGTTCTTAAAAGAAGGTTCTTTCTTCCTTGGTGCTAAGGCAAACAACAAAGAAAACGTGTTAGTGCTTCAAACAACAAAGCAGAAGTGTTAGTGCTTCTTAAAGGGATGAAATTAGCCAAATCTATAAATTGCAAGCATTTGAAGGTAGAAGGTGACTCTCAAGTTATTATTTCTAGCTACCTCAAGGATAGTTTGAAGCAATGAAAATTGAGAAGCATCATCAATGAGGTGACGTTGGTAGAAAGCAACTTTGAAGTCATAAGATACATGCATTGCTTTCAGGAGATCAATGGTATTGTAAATTGTTTGGCCAATGTTGGTGTTTCCCAACATCCTTTTTTGGTGAAGATAAGTGTTGAGGACCCTCTAGAGGTGAAGGCTTTGCATCATTTTTTGTCTCTCCTTCCACAATTTAGTTCTCCATTGTTTTGATTTAACCTTTATGTTTTTGATAAGATCAGCTGGAAAAAAGGGTCTAGAACCCTTTACAAAGCAGCCCCGAGGGCTTAAACGAGCTAGAAACAACACAATGACAGCACACGGACAAAATTGCTACAGCAAGGCAGTGAGGAACAACTAAACAAAAGTAGAACCTGTTGGCACTAATTTTGGTCTGGATCTGAGCGCAGATGTTGGAGGGTTTTTTCTTTTTGGGCCCTAAGTTTCCTTGTTCATCGCTGTGACTTTCTCTATCGGCGAAACTTCTTTTTGAGTGCTCAGATTATGATTGAACCATCGTTTTGAACCACCGCGTTGAACCCTTTTGGTTCATGGTTCAACGGTTCAAGGCTTTGTGTTTGTGTTCGGCAAATGTTCTTTTTGAAGTGCTCCGTTCGGCATTGAACTTCTCGGTTGAACCATCCGTTTGAACCGGTTCATGGTTCAAAGGTTCGGAGCTTTATGTTTTTGGTTCATTGGAGTGATCGGCATCATCGGCGAGCTATTTTTTGTTCCCTCCAATGTGTTTGGTTTGGCCGATGGAGATGCCATCGGTGTGATATTCATCATCAGCAGGCTTCATTTGTGTTTGGCCGATGGATGTTATCGGCGTGTGTTGTATTGTCGGCGTGAGTGTTTTGAGTTGTGCCGACGATGGGGGGCTTGGCCGATGGGACCAAGGAGGATGTGTCTATCGAGGTGACAAGTTCTATCGGTGTAGGCATTTTGTTGTTCGCCGATGGCTTTGGTCATACCGACAGGCAAGGAATGTGGAGACTTCATCGGTGACAGTTTGGTCCATCGGCTAGGGAGCTTTGGGTTTGGCCGATAGTGTTGATATCGCCGATGGAGGGATTTGGAACGAGCATCGGTGTGACTTTGTGCGATTGGCCGAAGAGTTTTTGACTTGCCCAATGGTGTATGTCACACCGACGGAAGGAGGAGGCCAGGGTCCATTGGCGTGAGTTGTGTTGTCGGTGAGCATCTTTTCTGTTACGCCGATGGTCTATGTCTTGGCGACGGGCGTGTTTGGAGTGAACCATTGGGATGACTTAGTATGTCGGCGAGGGAATTTTGGGCTAGCCCGACGGTTGTTGTCTGGCCGACGAAGTATGTTTTGGTGGCCATCGGGGAGACTCGTATTGTCGGTGGGAGTCTGGAGAGTTTGCCTGATGGTCAGTCTCTGGCCAATGAGGGGAATGTAGTGAAACGGTCGGCGAGACTGTTGGGTCGGCCAGAGGATTTTTGGATGCTCCGATGGAGGGAGTCACACCGAGGGGGGTGCAGAGTGTAGTTTGTGGTCATCGGCCAGACTATTGATGTTGGGATGAGTTTTGTGGAGTTGGCCGATGGTTCTTCTCTGGCCGATATGGAAGTTGTAGGCTTTCGGGAGGTGTCGTCGGCGAGACTTGATAGATCGGCAGGAGGATTTGGGAGTTGGCCGATGGCCTGGGTCTGGGCGATGGGCTTTTGGGTGAAGGAGCGTGTGTCGAGCGTGGCAAAAGCGCTCGACACCTATTATGCAAGTGACTATGCTTTTAAACTACTAAGGTAGTCTCCTCACCGTGCATGTGGGACTAATCTCCCTGCATTTTTTGAACCTGTGGTGAACGCGTTTTGGTGGGAATTTCTTTTTTGAGGTGCTGCGACGGTTTTCAAGCGGCCGCGGGTGGTTGGGCCATCAATGGCGACTGTAGCAGGAGTATGGGCGATGGTACAAGCGATTAAACTGCCCGATTGTGAATGAAGACTCCCAGATGGCGGCGCAAGGCTTGAGGCCTCCCTTGTCTGCTGCATTGATGGATTTTGGGCGCCATTCCTTTGAAGGATCTGTATCTGGCAGAGTTTTGTAAAAGCCTTGTAATTAATTATTGTGGTACACTTTCTGGCTGATATAAGCAAACTGTGTTACCATTGTTTTGGTTGTTGAAAGTTGAACATTTGGCTCTGTAATACAATACAGCTGATTTGGTTGCTCTATACAGCAAAACTTGCGAGTTTATGTATCTCCTGTTGTACGTTTGTGCATGAATCCACTGATTTCATGGTCAATTTTATATGAATAATGCTATGTTTGCATGTGTTATGCTGATTCTGTCTCCAGTTTTGCATGTATCTTTCTTCTAAGTCCAGGCATTCAAGGAATGTCTGAGATTCTAGAACATAGAATTCCTGTGTTGAATGTTTAATCTTTTAACTTCTGCTCAAGGGGTAGATTAAACTGTTTTCAGATTGAATATTGGGAAGGGTATACTGCAATAGGGATGCCATAAGTATAGACAGCTTAACACTCTGTATTGGGAGATATCTGTAAGGCAGATATCATGTATATCCCCTTGAAATCCAGTTTTAGTTGTTCATGCTGATAATTCACAGGTGTATGTCTACCGACTCCAAGCCCTTGATAGGCACCAATCTAGCTCTGTGTTGAGGTTATATACCATGTCCAGCTTTGCATCCAAAAATCAAATCAAACCATTTCACCCTTCCACCTGTTAGTTGTAGGAGTAGGATTAGGATCCCTGCGTACTCTCATACCCAACCAGACATATATGTCTAAGAATGTTGCCAACCTTGTGATTTGTTATACAAATCTTGGTCCTTACGTGAGAGTATTCTGCATGTTGCTGTCAAATTATATCTTTCTATCATTGAGCTAGTCAAGGTCATACTTTTATCAAATAGGGACACCCCCTTGGTGCGGCAGAACCAGAAGTGAAGGGGAGGAGCTCACGCAACCTCCTGTATTCAGTTGGCTGAATCTGCCTGTGCATTAGAACTAGCAAACCCTAATGCTGATTCAGAAGAAAAACCAACAAAATGGCGACTTTGCTGGGGAGATCAATGTCATATCCATGAAAGTTTGAGTCTACGAGATTGAAGAATTAGGCCTGGATGTGTTTGTTGCAGCAGAGAAAAAGGTTGTATATGTGACTCTGCTGGTGGATGACCCAGAAAGAAAGAAATCAATTTGCAGCTTCAGCTTGTTTGAAGCTCATTCCTCTTCAAGGAGGTGGCGACTCTGCATCAAAGAACTTGATAAAAGAACAAAATTAGTCAGAGAAGAATTTGCAGCTCCTGCAACATATCCAGGTATTTCATATTGTTTGACAGACTCCCTATTTGGTGAGATAGCACTGGTTAAAAGGGAAACATTGGTGAAAGCAGAGCTTGCATGCTTTTATTAGAACTTATTCTGTATTTCAAAGGGCATGCAATGTTGCTAAAAAGACTCATTTAAAGGACTTTAGGAAAGTTTGAAAAAACAGTCTAAATTTTGAGTGCCTAAAGTCATTGTTTGTAGAAAATCTGAGTAGAGAGGAGGGTTGCAAAAACATAAAGGATGTATTATCAGCCTATGCACCCTTGTGAAGTGCCAAGTGCAAAAATGTATAGTAGTCAGTCCCAACAATGTAATAAAAGAAGTTTCAACATAGACATATATAAGCCCATAAATTTCAGTGGCATTTGTGGCTATCCAAATGCTCTTCCACCTAAAATCAGAATTTTTTTTGCCTAAATTTAATGGTATAAAGGATGAATCAGCTGAGAGACACTTGCAGCAGTTTATGAATGTGATAGATGACTTTGAGATTGACCATGAGGATGTGGTTATGAGATTATTTGTTCAATCTCTAGATGAAGATGCAAGGGACTGGTTTTCCTACCTTCCAGCTCACTCTGTCAGCTCTTGGCATGGTTTTAAATCTGCATTTCTAGTACAATATGGTGAAAGAATCTCTGAATATGCAGTTATTAGTAATTTTGTGTACATCCATATTGAAGAAGGTGAGTTGATCCCAGCCTTTAACCTCATATTTATGAGGGCATTGAATAGAATTCCAGAATGCATGAGACCTAATGATGCACTGTGCTTAGTTGTCTATTTGGGAGCTTTTGATAAGAAAATGAGTTACAGATTAAGAGACAAGAAGCCAACCACATTGCATCAGGCACATCAGTTTGCAATAGATATTGAAAACAATTGGAGGTATGGAATACAAAAGGGTTATTTTTCTAAAAAAATTTGTTGTCCTGCAGCCCCCGATGTTAATGAAAGATTTAATTCAGGAGTTGACAATGAATGTCAAAGTATTCACACCCTGTTGTCCCATTTTTTGCATCATTTCAAGTTGATGATGTTTCTATTATAAAGGAGGATGTCTTGTTTTGCCCAACAAATGAAATTGAAAACAATGGTTTTTCAAGTAATATTTACATCCCAGCCCTTATCAAAGAGCCATCATGTTTAAATGATCCAGTTCTGCAAGGTTGTGATCATGTGGATCAACAGTCAGTATCAGTTTCATCAGGAAGTATTAGAGGGATGGAGAATGATGCAGATAGCTCAACTTCAGAATGCATTGAAACAGTAGAAATCTTGTATATGGGGCAATCAGTTGATAGAAATGATATCCATGATCAATTCATGGATCAGGTTTGTTCTTCTTATGACTCTGGATCTGATAGTACTAAAGAAGAATTGGAGTATCATGAAGAAGAAGCAGAGGCCTTTGCGGTGAGTGTTAATCCCCTTTATGATGAGTCTACAGATGCCTTTGATGCTGTGAATCTTGACTTTCAGTGGTGTAGGATTAATCCTCTTTTTGAGGATGATGATGAATATAAGGAGACTATTGACCTTGGTGTTACATCAGTTTGTGAGTGGGGGGCATATGAATCAGATATCTTCAGTTCTTGTGAAGATACTATGGATTTGCAAACTGTGAATGATGGATGTTCATCATCACCTGGTTTAGATATGTGCAACATTGGGTGTGTGGATCATGATTTGTTTTCAATATCAGTAGATATTGGGGGTCTCATTTTTTCTGAGTATTTTGAGTTTTTGGATCAGCTGGATGAGTGCCTGATGGTGTGCAATAGCCAGATAAATGATGAAGACTGCCAAGAGCAGTATGATGTACCATCTGAAGAGTATAACATGCATATGTTGCTTAATGTTGAAGGATTTTTTAGCATGTATGGTTGCATGTTTGATTTTGAAATGCAAAGTGACAGAGGCAGTACTACAAGTGGCAAGCTGTCAAAGGTGGTGGAATATCTAATTGAGCAAATGGCCTTATGGACAAACTATGCCATTTTTTTCAGTTGGGATTGGGATCTTTCAGTTTGGAATCAAGCATTTGGCAGGAAAAAATTTTGGTTCTTCCTTTTTGGCTACCCGGGGCCACCCAAGTGATGACTAAAAATATAGTTTTTGTGCAAGTTGGTGCAATGATCGACTCTCTTGCCCATTAATATGGCCCAATCTGCAAAACCAGAGATTCTGAGGTCCTCGCTGCAGTTTTGCACCTGCACGTCCCCAGACAGAGCCAGTGTTGGCACTAATTTTGGTCTGGATCTGAGCGCAGATGTTGGAGGGTTTTTTCTTTTTGGGCCCTAAGTTTCCTTGTTCATCGCTGTGACTTTCTCTATCGGCGAAACTTCTTTTTGAGTGCTTAGATTATGATTGAACCATCGTTTTGAACCACCGCGTTGAACCCTTTTGGTTCATGGTTCAACGGTTCAAGGCTTTGTGTTTGTGTTCGGCAAATGTTCTTTTTGAAGTGCTCCGTTCGGCGTTGAACTTCTCGGTTGAACCATCCGTTTGAACCGGTTCATGGTTCAAAGGTTCGGAGCTTTATGTTTTTGGTTCATCGGAGTGATCGGCATCATCGGCGAGCTATTTTTTGTTCCCTCCGATGTGTTTGGTTTGGCCAATGGAGATGCCATCGGTGTGATATTCATCGTCGACAGGCTTCATTTGTGTTTGGCCGATGGATGTTATCGGCGTGTGTTGTATTGTCGGCGTGAGTGTTTTGAGTTGTGCCGACGATGGGGGCTTGGCCGATGGGACCAAGGAGGATGTGTCTATCGAGGTGACAAGTTCTATCAGTGTAGGCATTTTGTTGTTCGCCGATGGCTTTGGTCATACCGACAGGCGAGGAATGTGGAGACTTCATCGGTGACAGTTTGGTCCATCGGCTGGGGAGCTTTGGGTTTGGCCGATAGTGTTGATATCGCCAATGGAGGGATTTGGAATGAGCATCGGTGTGACTTTGTGTGATTGGCCGAAGAGTTTTTGACTTGCCTGATGGTGTATGTCACACCAACGGAAGGAGGAGGCCAGGGTCCATCGGCGTGAGTTGTGTTGTCGGTGAGCATCTTTTCTGTTACGTCGATGGTCTATGTCTTGGCGACAGGCGTGTTTGGAGTGAACCATCGGGATGACTTAGTATGTCGGCAAGGGAATTTTGGGCTAGCCCGACGGTTGTTGTCTGGCCGACGAAGTATGTTTTGGTGGCCATCGGGGAGACTCGTATTGTCGGTGGGAGTCTGGAGAGTTTGCCTGATGGTCAGTCTCTGGCCGATGAGGGGAATGTAGTGAAACGGTCGGCGAGACTGTTGGGTCAGCCAGAGGATTTTTGGATGCTCTGATGGAGGGAGTCACGCCGACAGGGGTGCAGAGTGTAGTTTGTGGTCATCGGCCAGACTATTGATGTCGGGATGAGTTTTGTGGAGTTGGCCGATGGTTCTTCTCTGGCCGATATGGAAGTTGTAGGCTTTCAGGAGGTGTTGTCGGCAAGACTTGATAGATCGGCAGGAGGATTTGGGAGTTGGCCAATGGCCTGGGTCTGGGCGATGGGCTTTTGGGTGAAGGAGCATGTGTCGAGCGTGGCAAAAGTGCTCGACACTTATTATGCAAGTGACTATGCTTTTAAACTACTAAGGTAGTCTCCTCACCGTGCATGTGGGACTAATCTCCCTGCATTTTTTGAACCTGTGGTGAACGCGTTTTGGCGGGAATTTCTTTTTTGAGGTGCTGCGATGGTTTTCAAGCGGCCGCGGGTGGTTGGGCCATCAATGGTGACTGTAGTAGGAGTATGGGCGATGGTACAAGCGATTAAACTGCCCGATTGTGAATGAAGACTCCCAGATGGCGGTGCAAGGCTCGAGGCCTCCCTTGTCTGCTGCATTGATGGATTTTGGGCGCCATTCCTTTGAAGGATCTGTATCTGGCGGATTTTTGTAAAAGCCTTGTAATTAATTGCTGTGGTACACTTTCTGGCTGATATAAGCAGACTGTGTTACCATTGTTTTGTTTGTTGAAAGTTGAACATTTGGCTCTGTAATACAATACAACTGATTTGGTTGCTCTGTACAACAAAACTTGCGAGTTTATGTATCTCCTGTTGTACATTTGTGCATGAATCCACTGATTTCATGGTCAATTTTATATGAATAATGCTATGTTTGCATGTGTTATGCTGATTCTGTCTCTAGTTTTGCATGTATCTTTCTTCTAAGTCCAGGCATTCAAGGAATGTCTGAGATTCTAGAACATAGAATTCCTGTGTTGAATGTTTAATCTTTTAACTTCTGCTCAAGGGGTAGATTAAACTGTTTTCAGATTGAATATTGGGAAGGGTATACTGCAATAGGGATGCCATAAGTATAGACAGCTTAACACTCTGTATTGGGAGATATCTGTAAGGCAGATATCATGTATATCCCCCTGAAATCTAGTTTTAGTTGTTCATGCTAATCATTCACAGGTGTATGTCTACCGACTCCAAGCCCTGGATAGGCACCAATCTAGCTCTGTGTTGAGGTTATATACCATGTCCAACTTTGCATCCAAAAATCAAATCTTACCATTTCACCCTTCCACCTGTTAGTTGTAGGAGTAGGATTAGGATCCCTGCGTACTCTCATACCCAACCAGACATATATGTCCAAGAATGTTGCCAACCTTGTGATTTGTTATACAAATCTTGGTCCTTACGTGAGAGTATTCTGCCTGTTGCTGTCAAGTTATATCTTTCTGTCATTGAGCTAGTCAAGGTCATACTTTTATCAAATAGGGACACTCCCCTTGGTGCGGCAGAACCAGAAGTGAAGGGGAGGAGCTCACGTAACCTCCTGTATTCAGTTGGCTGAATCTGCCTGTGCATTAGAACTGGCAAACCCTAATGCTGATTCAGAAGAAAAACCAACAGAACCTAACCTAGCAGGTCAAACACCCTTGGCCTGAGTATGGGTCAGAGAAACATGCTTAGGAAGACCTATCTTCCTTCTTTGGACAACAGTCAAAAAGACATCATCTCCATCAACAAAAGTAGGAGAAGTAGGCGGTGTAACTTGCACCATAACCTTTGAAGGGGGTGGAGCAAGGAGAGAGGAAGAGCCTGTCCCCACAATAGCAGCCCCAACAAAAGAAGGCACCTAGCAGCAGTAGTGGACGTCCCAGCAGCAAAAGTCAAACCCACAGAAGGAAAAACTAAAGAGGAAGAAGCCGGAACAGAAGAAGTAATCCTGCCCGAAGCTAGAAGAGCCGACAAATGAGCAGAGAAATGGTCTGAAGAGTCCAGAGAATGCGAGGGAACCACAACAGCAACCACCCCCTCAGGAACAGCCCCAACAAAGAGCTCATCCTCCTTAGAGGACACATCCTCCTGAAAGGAACAATCCTCCTGGGAAGCACTAATAGCACTAATAGTCAAGTGCTCCAGGAGAGCACCTTTCCACCAAGTTGCAACACCCTTGCGGCGCGTGAGAGGACAACCAGAGGCCAAATGACCTGTAGAAAAACATCTTCTACATCTAAATGGGATACCCTCATAATCTAATAGTTGTTTCCAGGGCCTTTCCCCTACCACCAAAACCACATCTCCATGAAGAGGTTTGGAGATGTCAATATCCACTAGGATGTGGACTATCGTGGAATGTCCCATGAAAGAAGTAGTAGAATCAACCTTGAGGAAACGATCGATAGCATTTTCGATGCCCTCGTAGCAGGAATCCTCCCAAAACTAGAGAGGGAGATTTGGGAGACGGGCCCAAATAGGTCTAATGTTAAGCGGCTCTGTAAGGGGATTAAAAGACAGAGTCCAAGGTTTGATGGAAAGGGAATACTCACCCCACAACCAAACCCTGCCATCGAGCACTATGTATCGTTGCTCTGAGGAAGCAAAAGTCACAATAAAGAACCCTCTTGTACAGGGAAACAGCTCGATCTTACCATCAACAAGTGGCTTCCATGACTCCATGACCCAATTGTGGAGGTTGGGCAAAGAGGGCCAAAGTCCATTAAATCTGCATATCACTCCTTTATTGTGATAGTAATCCTCATTTTCTGTGACCTCTGGGCCACACACCACAATAGGAGACTCTCGGGCACAAGGGATAGGCTGAGAACCATGTTGGGGTGAGCGAGACTGAACCCCAGAGCCACTCACAGTAGTAGAGAAGGATTTCTGAGGGCCCCCAGAGCCCAGAGCCCCGCAGTAGACCCACCTTTACCACCATCCTCAACAGCAAGGCCACAGGTCTCATTTTCCTCACAGTTCTTGCCCCCAACAAAAGCGCAAACTGTAGCAGCTTTGGGAGACACACACTCAGAATCGAACGAGCCCTGCAGTCCTGAGCCAATAACTTGATCCTCGTGAGGGCCCCTTCGTTCGGCGTCTGGAGCTACCTCCTTCCCGTCCGCAGCAGCTGCCCACTCGACCGTTGCAGGCCTATTCCCGCCTGCAAGCGATTTTGAATTCTTCGTGCCCTTCTCTGTGCTCTCCATTTTGGAAATTAAAAATGTTACCTAAATCAGTAGCCAACTGCATGATTTAACCTTTATGTTATTGGGTTGGGTGTCTTAAATTTTCAACTACCCTATTGATTCATTTATTATGGCTCTTGTGTATCATTCGTGCTACACACATGTTCTCCTAGTTCTCTCATACACACTTGTGGGAGATGGAGTTAAAATTTGGTGAAGTTGGTGTTCTTTTGGCAATTCTTTGTCTAGTTTTTATTATGACTTTCCTTAGTGTTTCTTTGCAAGCGCTTCATGGAGTAGGACTATAGTGGTGCGATATGATGAAACGAGGTAGGGGAGGTCATGATTCTCCTTATTGTGGTGTAGTTTTAGATCTTTGACTTGAACACACTTTATATTTGGGAATGTGCATCTTTGGCCTTTGTTAAAGAGATTCTCAATGAGGATGGCTTTGGTAGAACTAGAGTTAAATGTACCAAGGCTTTGATAGCTGAAGATTTTGCAACCAAGCTTGAAGCTAGGGTTGTTAATCCTATGGTGAGGGAATAGGTTTTGCATGCCCTTGGCTCGTTTATTGAGGTGTCGCATTTAGAAGGGAGCTCAAAAGAGGTGTCACTACTAGATATGGGCACTCTTGTGTTTGAGATGTATAGTGGTCCCTTTGAATGCCCTATGGTTTCTTTTTCCAAGCATTTTGAAGATGTAGCTCTCTTTTGTCAAGATTTAGCTCTATATGAAGATAATCTCAAGGCCATTTTTAAGAATGGCAACATAGAGATTGCAAGTCGTTTTACCCTTTCATCCCTTTCAAAGTATGGTGTAATTTGGATCGCCAAGAGAGGCTCTGTACAACCTAGTGTGATGATAATTGACAAAGAAGGTGGTGTTGTAGCTATGCTTGTGCATATCTAGCTAGATAGATATCAGATTTTTCTTTTTATATTTTAGTTAAAATTGGTTTTTAGCCTTAATGTATACATTTTCCTATGGGTGTGGGCCTTTATAGAACCCACAACTAAATTATTAAAAAAAAATTGAAATTTTTAAAGATTTTTTATTGGAAAAGAAATCTATATGAGGAAGAGAGGTTAGAAGAAAATTTTGCATTTCAATCAAGTAATTACAATTTTATCATATCTTTAAAATTTAATCATGCAGTATGCCTACATTAGTATCACCTATTGCTTTCAACGCACATGACCCTCTTCATTCTCAAACATTTTCACTATCATCCTCAACCTCTAGACAAGTACTCACATGATAAATATTTCAAACAAATAAACAAGTTAATTAGAGTAATTAAAACTTATTCATTAACTTTTAAAATATTTTAATATTTTATTCATTATAGTTATTCACTAACTTTAAAAATAAATTTGATTTCTTTTTAATTGAAGAGTTAGATTACACTAGTATTCATTTTCATTTATAAAAATATCGTGTACTTACTAAGAAGGTGGAATTATAAATCAACTTTCCAAATATGCAACCTAAGAGTTCTTACCTCCATTTGGTTTTCAATTTCTTGAGGCTCATGGATAGTTTCCATTTTTCACTTACTTCTAGGCTCGTGGTGGTGTTCTATGTTTTTTTTACTACATTGAAGTTCACAAATTCTTACAATTGGAGAAGCATTTTCCTATTTTAAGACGTGATTCTCTCTACCCTCCAAAGTGTGTCACTATTTGATTGGTGGTTCCCTATAGTTTCATGTCCTTTAAATGTTAGGTTATGTTAACCTAATTGTTGGGTTGCAATAATTTTAAAACCTAGTAACAATTCAATAAAGATATACTAAATTTCCTTTCCATACAACAATAAACAATCATCTATATCATCAAGATTCTTCTCTTGATGGTGTTAATCATTTTTCACTTGTGACTTTTCCTACATAGTATATTTTCCCAATAAATAGAAGTTTTGAATTATGAAATAGCTCAATTTTTTTTAATAACAAAAAGATTATTTTTAACACTTATGCCAAGACTAAGTTTTTGTATTTTCCTTTCCTATTTTTTCAAAGTAAAGAACATTCAAAAAAATCATTTCAATTCATCTCTTGCAAGTTAAACCTCACATCCTTTCCATCTTCTCATCTTTGCTTTCTTAAAGGGTTTGAGGTTAAAATTCATTTATGTTTATTATTTCACTTGTGTTTGTCATTCAATTATTATTATGTTTTTATATTTTACACTCAAATAGAAGTCAAAAGTACAATAATCTTATTTTCAAAGAAGTCCTTCCACCTCTTAAAGTGTGTTTCCTTTCCTCAAAACAAATTTTGTTGCAAAAATCATGAGCTTCACACTGAATTGAGAACTACAACATTCTTTGATCCCATTTGCAATTTAAGGATTCAATGTGAATATTTTACGTCATTGATGCCAAAATGTTCTCCAAAAATGTCTAACAAACTAGGTATCCATATCATATACTATACTCTTTGGCAACCCATGCAATCCCACTACTTTTGTGAAAAAACAAGTTTGCTACATTAGTAGCATCATTAGTCGTCTTGCATGCAATAAAGTGTGTCATATTTGAAAACTTATCCACAACCACAGAACTTGAATCATTCCCTTGCCCCTCTTGTCCCCATCCTAAAGAAGAGTGAGAAAATCCTCCCAAGAAGAGAGAGGACTATGTAGCTGCCCCCTCTCCCACCCCTCAATGTGTAGCCTCCCACACTGGAAATGGATGGACAATACTAAATGCTAATTAAGATTGACTTTTTCCAAACATCATGTTTCTCTTAGGGAGAGATAAGTCCATAGATGTATGCAAAAAAGGCTTTCCAATCCAAAAAGGAATATGAAGAAAAAATAGGATTACTCTGGAAACTATTCATCTATCCTCTTGTAGGTGTTGAGTGGTGTCAATATCTTACCAAGAGTCATGGGTAAATAATATAGTTATTGAAGCACTACTACCATAGAGGAAAACCATATCTTCAATAGTGTCTTTCGCATCCCAAAGGTGGGATTCAACAAACAAACATAAGAGATCTTTCATGTAGGCATCCCTGTGAGATGTATTTGGTAGACATGAATGATCTTTGTGAAAGTAGGAGGATCAACAGTTGTCTTAGTATCATCCACATGTGCAAGGTTCTCCAAGGAAACATCACAAACAAATGAAGGTTTAGGATCTTCATATAATTACTTGATTATGGACCAACGAATGAAAGGGGTGACTCTGTATGCTCTACATGATGTAAAATATCCTCAAAAATATTAAGACATATTAGTCTATAGACTTTGTCATTGTCATTTAACCATGCAACATTTTGTTCAAGATCACTTGGCTCAAGGAGCTTAAGTGAATAGGGTAATAGATATTGTTTGAGGCAGTGATTCTTGGTCCCTTCTGTCCAGAATGGATAGTTCTTGTGATCCAACATGACGATAAAAGTGCAAACACAAATACTTTAAAACATGATTAAAACCCCTCAAGAATTGGAAATGTATATATCAATTCATTGAATACACAATCCACAATAATAACCCCCCAGATAAGTATAAGATTGGCACTTTATGTCCAGTGTGTTTACAATACTTGTTCATGTTTTCACTAAATTTTACAACTTTCAAAGAAGACAAGATGTCGAAAGTACAATTATAGTATAGAATGAGAAGAAATAGAGGGCATCACTATAAAGTAATTGGAAAAATATTTTTTTTCAAAAAAAATAGAACCCCAAAAAATAAATGTAGGAGCAAATTATAGACCTTCCAAGTTCTCAAAATGAGTTCAGGAGAAAATCCTTGAGAAACTGCAATTTATAGAAAAACAAGGTGTCAAAATGTGAAAACCAACGTCACCACTGCACACTGTCCAAAAAATAGTCAACTTCAAAAATTAAAAGAAGAGAACGTATTGCAAAGAAATGGCCCCCCAAAGTTTGCCTCCAAAATACAAAACTCCAATGAAAGGAGGTGATGATATGATGCATTCTGGGGGTAAAGCTTAACCAGCGGGCACGTTGTAAAATGGTCAGCTTGTCAAAATCCTTTTGACAAACTGAGCGAGAAGGAATGTTTTGAACAAATCGAACGAATGCGGATGAAGAAATCGACAACAAAAGTCGACAGCAAACTGGGGTCGAAAATCCGTAAACAGTCGGCACGACAACGTGCCAGCTGTTTACGGTGGAGCCCTTCTGAGAGTGCCATGTGGAACCTCCACAGAACGACGGTGCAGAAATGTAAGCTGAGGTGACAAGGGTCGTAGGTATGAATAGCAGAGCTAGCACCACGTGGAGGGGTCCTCATGGCAGTCGAGGTGTACATCACTTGTAATTTTGACCAGCCCACGTCATTAGTACCAAAAAAGACTAACAATCGTAGGTGGCATTGAATGAGAAGGAATCTTCAACCGTCATACCCAGTAAGAGTAATGAGTGTATTGTCACTAGGTACAGCCGCTGGCGGGTAGTAAATGGCCTGTCATCGATAGGGTTGACTACAGACAATGAATGAAGGTCAACTCGGAATGCTCTATGCTTCTCACACGTCTGCTGAGGGTTTTGAAAGACATCTGTCGAGGGATTTTCATAGACAACAGAACGTGGGGTCAGAGGGCGGGGTTTTTGGGCCCGAATCATGGTTGTTGAATGAATGAATTTTAATGATGTCTATGAGGCCAAAACCAGGGTTTTTGGGCCTAAATCACAGTTGAATGAATGAATTTGAATGAATGAAGTTTAATGAATTTTAATGGTTGTTAAACAAGAGGGTTTCAAAGACAACTTAGCCCTCGTGTCTCAAGGGACCACCGTGGAGGAGACACAAATAATGTAAATAACAAAAGAAAACAAATACACAAAACCCCCCGGAGCAAGAGTGTGCAGTGAACAGCACTAAAACCATAAATGGCCTTCAAATACAATTGAATGGTCAATGTTAAGTTTTCTATATAAAGAGGGTTTAAGATCTCCTTGGAATCACACCCTTCATTTTTCAAATGGACCTATAGCGTCTTACCCTAACACACACGTAGGGGATTTAACAGGGTCATGGCGTTCTTTCATGACAAGTTTCCCTCAGACAAACATGGTGAACACAGATGAATGGTTGGTCTTCGTGAATGCAAAACAATATAGGGGGATCCTAAGACATAGGCATATCTGAAAGCTGAGGCAAACACATAAGAAAAAATTCACTATGATCTTGTCAAAAGTAAATAGCAACAATCCAAATGTCTCTAGTAAAATAATTCAAATTGGAGGAGAGCAAACAGTGCAAGGTGAGAGTAAAGGAAATGGAAAATTGGTATAAATTCTAGAGAATTCCAAGTCAAATCGAGAAAAATAGAAGTAATCACAACAAACAAAGGTGCTGGAGAAGAAGTGTACCAAGACAATAAAGACCCACACAGCCCCACATCTATGCCTTTAATGTGGTCGTCAGGGTTATACGTAGATGCACTTATGACCATGAAAAAGAGGCTTGAAATTCTAGAAGCAAAGGGGTTGTATGAAGACAACGGGATAAGGGAAACTTTAGAGTCCAAATGCAAGCTGGAAAGGGAGAATAAAATACTCAGAGAACAAATTTTAAACCTACAGAATAACATGGAAAGAGGACAACAAGAGTTGGTCACTTTAAATCAAGAATTAGAATAACTGAAAATAGTCGGAGATAAGAAGCCAAAAATGATAAAAGGAGGTGACACGATACAGATAAAGGAGATTCAATCAGCAATAGAAGACATGGAAATAAAAGGAAACCAACTAAGAGACTAGATAGAAGAGGCCAAATCATGGTCGCAAATGGTAAGTGGATCATCAAACAAGCAAAAAGAAATCATAGAGAAGCAAATCAAGATACAAATAAGAGAAGAAAAAGACAAGCAAGGTAAGGTTGTAAATATCATTATCAAAGGTCTGAGGGACTTTGGGAAGAAGGAGAGAACTGACACTTTAGCTAGGGACTTCTTTAAAGACAAGTTGAGGTGGACATGGTATATCGAGCAAGCGAATAGGTTTGGAAAGAAAATAGATAGAGAAAGGGATAGACATGTAAGAGTTATCTTGAGAAATATAGAGGACAAGAATGTGATCCTAAAGAACAGAGGATTTCTTAGAGGCACACACATTTACCTAGATGAAGACCTGACCTTTACCCAGCAGGAAAAGTAAAAGAAGGAATGGGAGAAAGAAAAAAATAAGAAATGAGGGAAAGTGGGCATGGTTGAAGAATGGGAAAGCTCAAATCAACGACTGATTGTTAAACAAAAAATAGGAATTAGAGGCCCCATGGGAGTACTTACATGTAGTAAGTTGAAGTTGTAGAGGTTATCCATGGATAAGAGGACCTAGGTTGAGGCCCATAGCAAAAGGGAAAAGCATCATCATTCTTACAGAAACACATGAACATAATGGTTGTAAAGTCCCAGATTTTGAAGGATATAAGAAAATCTCAATTTCGAACAGGGGAATGAAATAGGTAAAGGACATGGGGGGGCTCATAGTGCTAATCAGATTCGTTGCTTGCTACTTTGCACTAAAAAATTCAAAGACCTATAAGAGGAGAAATTTAAACAACAAAGACCCATATGTTTCACTAAAAAAAGATATTTCTATGTTTAGCACCTCAGGGGAAATAGTTCTGATAGGTGACTTTAATGCAAGGATAGCTAACAACCAATCTCTCCAATTGAGCAGCAAAGAAAGGGGGCACAACAATCCTCTATGGTTGGAGGAAGGAGAAGGTCAGCCTTGAGAAAGAGCATCACAAGATGGGAATGGGAGTATGATGCACTTTGGGGTAGAATTATTAGGGCTTTGTAGCTTGTATGGCATGGTTATTTGCAATGGCATGAAAGTTTGGCCAAGTTCAAGCGGTATCACCTATAAAACTTATAATGGTCAAAGTGTTGTGAACTACGTAATTTGCTCCCAGAGTTCTATTTCTAGATTGTTGGAGTTTGATATCGAGGATTGCCCTATCAAGCTAAAATCTGATCATAAACCTCTACTTGTTAATCTTGGAATCTTCTCAAGCATCCAACATGGTAGGCAGGCCCACCACATGCAAAAGGAAACACATCCCAAGGGTAAAATCCTCATGAATCGGGAAAATCAGGGGCTCTTTAGTGTTGGCCTTAAGCAGCAACTTCATGTTATAAAGAATAACATAGGGAACAAGGCATCCAATGGGACAAGTGGTCATGTTTGCAGCAATTTGTTGATTCCTATAATTCACAAGGCCTTAAGTGCTTGCAATAGATTTCATCCCAAGAAAGGGGTAGCAAACACTTTTCTGACGAACCCGTGGTATGATGAAGAGTGTAAGGCTGCCGAGAGATCCTTGAAAGAGAGCGGGATGAACAAAGAAAACAAGAAGAAATATGAGAAATTGGTGCAGTAAAAAAAAGAAAGATATGTGAACGCAAGAAGGACAGAACTAATTTCTCTTAGAAAACACAATCCCAAAGGTTTCTGGAAGGAACTATAGCAAATGAGAAAACAAATAGAAAACAATATCACAAATGCCTAGTGGTTAGATTATGCGAGGCTCCTATATGAGTGGGCCCAAGAGAAAGACTCTCCTTTTCATTGTTAACACATCAACCAAGCTCTTCTCGGTGGAAGATATCAAATAGGGAATAAAGAATCTAGCAAGTTGTAAAACGTAAGACATAGATGGGCTGCAAGCTAAATTTTTAAAATGGGGAGTTGAAATCCTTGCTCCACACATCAAAAGAATGTTCAATGACGTCATTCAAGATGGCTTTCTAGTGGAGTGGATGACTAGTGTCGTCATCTTGCTCTATAAAAGTGGAGACATTAATAACCCATCTAACTACCACACTATTATGGTCAATCCTCTTCTAAGCAATCTTTTTAGGAGCATGATAGAACATAGAATTAGCGGTTGGATCGAAAAAGAGGGAAAAAGAGAAAGAGGGCAGGCAGGCTCTAGGCCAAGGCACTCTACCGTTGATCATTGCATCACCCTTAGACACTTGATTCAAAAAATATGAGACAACCAAGGAGAGAAAGCTTTATGTTGCTTCATTGATTTTTAAAAAGCATTTGACATGGTACCTAGAGATAAACTATGGAGCAGAATGGAGGAATTAGGTATCCTAGATGAATATAGAGCAGTAGTGCATAGAGTTTATGAACAGGTCAAAGCTAAAATCAAAACAAGCAAGGGAATGTCCGAATGTTTTGGTAGCGATATTGGTGTTAAATAGGAATGCCCCTTTATCCTCCACTTTGTTTGGTCTATACATGGATAAACTTGAAGAATGGTTAAGCAAAACCGATGGAGGGGGTATCTAGCTGGCAAGTTTCGTGGTGAAGTTACTCTTATATGCCTATGATCTTATCCTAATTTCAAAAACATCTCATGAGTTGAGAGAACATTTGAAGGCCCTGGAACTCTTTTGCTGAGACGTTGGGATGCAAGTAAACATTACCAAGACCAAAATCGTGATTTTTTCATTAAAAAGGAAAGAGAAACATGTTAACTTTCTTTTTTAAGGAAGCCCATTGGAAATAGTGAAAGAATACAAATATCTTGGGATTGATTTTCACTACAAGCTTAGTTGGGAGACTTGAAGAGTGAAGAGGATAGAGGGAGGATGAAAAACTTCTTACTTCAAAATAGGTGCAGGAAAGCTAAACTTTGGGATTGGAAAACCAAGAAAACCCTTTTTGGTTTGCTAGTCATGCCAGTTGTCCTTTATGGCTGCAAAGTTTCGGGAAGTAGCATGTCAAATCGCAGATGGAGACAATCAAAAAGAATCCAAAAACATCTAATCAAAAACAAGCTCAAATTCAAAAACATAGTCCCTTATGAGACTCTTTTGGCGGAAGCAGGGACTTTCCCATTGGAGGCATCTGTGATAACCCAGTTGCTAAGTTATCTAAAGAATATTGAAAACATGGATAACCATCGCTAACCCAAAAAAGTTGTGGATGGGGAATTAGGCCGCAGGAAGAAAACATGAATGAAATAGAACAACAATGGTTGAGCAAGTGGGACATCAATTTGCATGAGTGTTCTAACACTAATGAAAACATTAAAAATACATGGTGGAAAAATTAAAGACTGCCATGTGGACAAAGCAGATTGGATGGAAGAAAGCATACTATGTCAAAGAGTTTAACCCAACCTGGGAACACAGTGAAAAAACATATTTAGGAGCAGTTATTAAGGGAAAAGCAAGGTTGTTAATTGCGCAGTTGAGGATCGAATTGCATCCTCTTAAAGGTGAAGCCAGTAGATGGACTATACCTAAGGAAGGTTGGGAAGAGAGAACTTTCATATTCTACTGTAAAGGGTGCTGGAGATGGAATGGCACTTTATCATAAAGTGCACAGCTTATGAGGATATTTATATTCGGTACAAAAACAACTTGAAAGTTGGCAACCTAAACGAGTTATTTAAGGAAGCAAGGAGTAGCAAGACTGTTAGCATTTTGGCCAAGATACATAGTAGGAGATCCAACATTGAAAGGAGTTTGAAAATAACTTAGGATTGCGGCTCTTGGTCCCTTAGACTGCTTAGTCTCGTGGACATCATTAAAAATCTCACTTCATTTCACTGTTGCTACGTCAGACTGGGTCCGTTGGAACAGGGAAGCAAAGACCATGATCATTGGAAGGTGAACTAACTACTGCTCAAGGTACAGGCATTGCCAAAAGTTTAAAAGAGGACTGGAAAGTCCATGAGGGGACTATTGGTGGAAAAAAGAACTCAGTCTAGCTGAGTGGAGAGAGTAGAAGGAACTCAAAAAGTGTTGTGAATGAGATGTAAAATTGTTATTAACTATTTAACCATTAAAATAGATGATATTTAAATAGCGTATGTCGTTGGGAGCTAAAATGCTCCTTACTATAAGTGGCGTATAAGGTATGCCAAGAGGGTGTATAAGGTATGTTGAGAGGGTGTGGGGTGCCGAACTGTGTATTAGATAGTATGTTGCTCCTATGCGGAGGACACCAAGAGATGGGAGCCAATGGTGTGAGGTAGCACTACCCCACATACACAGTGTACGTGGAGTACTAAAACAAACCTTGGCCTTTAGGAAATAGGTACTAGGCTCTTGTATAATGAATCCTTGTCTTTAGCAAAACATTTAGACTCTACAAATGCAACATACCATGACCCAATCTACCACATACAAAGTGTAAACCAGGAAAAGACGACCATGGGCCTCAAGCAGAGTGCTCCATTTTTAGCAAACAGACAGTTGATTCAAGCATTTTTGGCCCTTCTAAACACAATGGTGGGCACAAGAACTAGTTAGACTAATCCAAAATTCATATAACCTACAAGTGACAAGCCAAAAACAAAAACATAGAAAACAAGGTTAATTAGCTTCCTGATATTTATTTTAGACAAAATGAAATTCTAACCCAACTATCTTGAGCCTTTCAAACACAATGGTGAGATCTAAAATTGTCACACAATTCACTCAAAATCAACTCAGCTAAAAAACACTCAAACCCTGGTGCTTTTGAAAACATGAAAAATGTCCACTAAACTAGACACTATGGCTCTACTCCAACATTAGATTTTACGAGAAGCAAGAAATAATCAAAACCTAGTGTACTAGCATTAGCCACAAAAACACTCTTATAACTAATGATCTAGAAAACATTATAGGATAATAACATTATAGGATAATAACATTATCCCATTAATCAAGATGCTCAAGATGTATTGCAAGCCTCTAATTAGATGCAAATGCAAACTAGGTGAGTGTATTTATAAGAAATGCTGAGAGAGGTGGACACCTCATCCATCAAGAAGTGTAACTCCTAAGATCTGAGAAGACACCCCAATATCCAAATAGGGAATGTGTAACTCTAATGGAAAAGTAAGTCAAGTATCATGCCTAACTTACTCAAAATAAAGCCACCTATGGAAGTTAAACTAGGCATAAGAAAATACATAATACAATAATAAAATGAAATAAAAATTACACCAACATGCCCCATATAAAGACAATGTACTAGCTATTTATTTTTAACCATACAATAGCATAGGTACCCAATAAGCTAGAAGCCTAGGGAGTCCACGAATTCTCTCTTGCATAAAAAGATATACCTTCTCTAAAACTATAAACCCCCAAAAAAAGGGGTTTTACCAACCCCAACAATTTTTTAATATCTTTTTTCTTCTTCTGTGAAGAAAAATTTGTAAAGCAAATTTAAATATGTTATTTTAAAAAGCGTCCAGTATTTTTAATTTAAAGAAAAATATTAACCTTGCCAATAAAATTAGCTCTGATCTTAGTAGGGCCTAAAAGTATTAAACAAGGAACCATTTAGATAAATGGCCAATTCTAGATCTATTGGCAAGGCTTAAATTGCTCAAAAATGTACCTATGAGGAAAAAATGGAGTTAGCACAATACAACATTAACACCATTTTGAAACTCCAAAATGTACCTTTGAGGCAAAGAATGATTTTAGATCTTGAAATTTCAATGACTTCCAAATAAGTCATATGATCAAAAGAAATTGGAACTATTTGTTTACAAATGTGCCTCATAGTGCAACAAATATTGGATGAAATTTTATTAAAAAACTCTCTGATGAATTATATAATATGTGCCTTTTAAATAGGTAATTGAATTAGGTAGTTTAACTAAAAGAGGTTGGTTGAGGTGTCAATGAGACTCCAAGTCACACTTGATCTAACTAATAAATCCTAGCCTAACAAGTGACAACTCTTAATCATGGCAATTCCTATTTTGACAATTAACAACTCCTAATCAAAGTATTTAGACTAATTTACAATAACAACTCACTCAAGTCTCATGTAGATAATTGCTCCTAACTAGATGACTAGGATATTTAGGGTATTATTACAAATAATAAATAATGCTTAGTCTTACATGGTAATCCATGTGAAACTTGACATGAAGGAAGATTGGATAAAAAGGAAATTAAAACTATAAGATTTTGTCTAATTCATTTTCTCAACAAGGGCCATTTCACAACTCAATTTCAAACCATGGAAGAGATAAACAAGATGCTAAATGATGGTATATGGAAAATGCAAGGAATGGAAACCAAGATTAGAACATAGAGCCTTCACTTTACTTGTGATGAAGATGGCTAGAGGAAAAAATATATTTTGGTTAGACTCTGTGTTGTCCTATTAGAATTTTATATAAAGGAGACATTAGAAGTAGTTGGAAAGAGTGGTAAGGAATTGATAGGGATCAACCTATAATTCCTTGACAAAGCCTTTACCATATTTGCTTGGATCAAAATATCCATGGATATTTTAAAACATCTATCAAAATCTATATGTATCTCATCCTCCTTTGGTATTTTTAACAAGATTTAAACCGTGAAGGGATCCCTTTCAAATATTATGCATGTCGAAACTAGGCATATATATATATATATATATATATATATATATATATATATATATATATATATATATATATATATATATATATATATATATATATATATATATATATATATATATATATATATATATATATATATATATATATATATATATATATATAATTGTACAATCAAAATTACCTAAGACAAATCTTATAGCTCTGATGAAAAAATAAGAAACATGAATATGGAGAAAAAAGATAGTAACAAAGGCCAAAGAAGAACTTTTATTTCAAAAAACACCATTTATGGTTTCACTAATGAGAAGCTAACTTTGAAATGTGAAAGTAAAAGGTAGGGTCAGTGACAAGAAAAATAATAAATGATGGTAAAAGAGACTTGGTTGTAGATCAAATAGAAGAAACACCTAACACCTTGACACTCCAAGAAGATTTTGAAGGAATATGTTGAAAGCAGGAGAAACTTTAACAACATACCCCCAAATTTTCTATAAATCATTTGTTGACGATAATGTTTTGTCACAAATCACTCATTGGCTTCCCAACCAACCCACCAGACTCAATAAATAAGCATGAAACATGACATGCGATTCTCTTGTACATGTAAAACATGGATATATGAGCTTTTTCTATAAATATGTATATAATGAGCAAACCAATCATCTTCAACTCCCAAATTTAGCATATTTTTTTATTTTTCTTCATCCTTTTTAATCGTAATTGGAAATCTTAATTCCTTAGGTGTATCAAGGCCCATTTCCAAAAAAGGTATGCCTCATACTAAAAAATAAATTAGTTTCCTACACCTTTTCATTAATGTTAAAAATAAGCTAATTTCTTAGGTGAAAGCTCTACTAATGAAAAAAAGGTGATTTACTTAATTAGTTTAATAAACTATACATAAAAAATATAAATTATTTTGTGGAAAAAAATGTCTTTGAATTCAACATGTAATAACATTTAATTTAATTTAATATATAAACATAAATTGGGACCATTGATCTAAACAAACTAGACAACTTGAGGGCATTCCAAATCTCATATCCACATGATGTTAGTGAGCCATATTTACTAGCATAATGGACTTCTATCGTTGATCACAATAAAAAATGAAGCGATCCTTAAAAAATCATATATAGTAAAAAATTATAATACGTTAACTCTTCATATTCATGTATGACAAACTTCTAAATTTTAGTATGACTTAAAATTGGTGGAAATCACTAATCAAAATATTCACCATTCAATACATCCTAAATTTTGTTTTCTTCAATCAACCACCATCTACTTCAAGTGCACACTAGGCTCTATAACCACTATTTTCTCCATGGGTTTGTACTTGTCCTCCATGAATGTGGATTTAGCATTATTGTGTTGGCTACACCCATGAATCCATCTCATTATACTACTCACATCTCTTGAACATAACATGACAAATTAGTGCACATATATTTTGTTTTTTAACGTTGCTTGTTGACCACTTGGATTTTGATAGCACGAATCTACGCTCACATGCTCTAATACCCAACTTAATAACCTCACACACCCAGACACACTCTGTTCTCAACAATGTTGATCTCTTACCATAAGACCTCTACAGACGTGTTGTCTTAACAGCCACAGGAACCTGAAATTAACACATACAGCTTGTCTACAGGGTGACAGGAACTAGAATATCACAATGTGTCAAAACTTCACAAACAAGGTCTGTGTTTACCAATACATTAGAAGTCATCATATGCATATCACAGATCCACGACACAGATTAATACAAGACACCATTTTTATAGTATGAAGAACATATTACAAAAGACTTCCATTACATACATTGCCTAGATGGATGGCCAGCATTGGATTTCCAGTTGCCCACAACAATGTTCGACCTGCCGAATTCTACATACCAATCATTTCGTCCATGGTTTCCTCCCCTTTCACATGCTTCTGCATTCTCGTCTTCTCTTCTCAATATTCATTTTCATAGACCCAACATTTCTCCTTTATGGCTCTATCTTTGTTGCGCCCTCTTGTTCAATTTCTCAGTACCATTGGTCATCCTCCCTTGATGCGGGCTTTACCTAATTGGCCTTCTTCTATTTTCCTTACGGCCTTATCCCTTTACCATTATTTGGTTGCGACCACTTCCTTCGAATTTACTACTCTCTCCTTCTCATACTAGCGGCCTCTTCACAAGCGTCCTCTGTCTCTTTATTTCACGACCTCCTCTCTCGAGGTGTATGCGGGCACTACTAGTTTGGCCTTGCTCCTTCGCCGACTTCTACTGACATTTTTTTAACTCCTCTTTTTGGGCCTCAATTATTTTATTTCAGCCTCTTTCAGCAATGGCCTCTCTCTACCTCTTTGTATACCTATGACCTCCTCCAGATATATACAATATCGATTCTTCCTCTATCAGCAATTTGGCCTGTTCTTACCAGCCCTGGCCATAACGGCTATATCCAAACTATTTGGCCATGTCTTTTTCTCTATACATCTCACATTGTAACGGTTTCACTTCTTATGCGCCTACTACTTCTATGACATCAACCTGCCTTAACAAGACTATGATTCAGTCTCTTCACAACCACCCTCCAACCACCATCGTTCCTGTTGTAACCGTCGTTGAGGTATCTCAATGATTTTCTTATATCTAACTCCTCAAATAACAGTCGCTTCTTCTATGATTTCACTATGTTCGTTGCCCTTTCTGCCATCTACCTCTTATCTATCTATCAACACCTAGCTGCAACTAATTACCTTTAGCTTAAGAAATGAAGCCAAGAAAAATTGCTAATTAACTATGCATGTTCATGTTGCTTTGGCGATAGGAACTTCCTACCATCTATATCCTATCATCCGACCCCCTCAACGAACCCAAAAATCACCTACTAACACAAAATTTTGAAAATTAAGAAGATGCCCCTGCATCAGACTCCCCAGAGGACAAGGATCATGTGCTCCAGCACATGTGGTTCTTCGGCCAACTTTTCTAATCCTTCTTCCGTTTCTTCCACAATCTCTCTAACCCATATGTTACTTCCTTCCAACCTTGTTGTGCAACACTATGTGCTACCCTCACAAGTTCTTCTTCCTCCATTACTTTCCACCTCTAATCTCTTATTCTCCTTGCATCCATATACAACTCATCAGAAATAAATGAGAAGTTTTCTATGTTTACAACTCCACCCACTTCATCACCATCATCAAAACAAATGACTAACTGGAAATTAAAATTTTCCAAGTCTTCAATCTCTTCCACCCTTTCTACAATAGCAACATCACACATATCCAAATCATAACACTCCACATCAACTTTCTGCATCACTCCATAATCTTGCCCAAAATTCCCATCATACAATATAACAACTGAATTAAAAACAATTTCTTCATAAAATGTTAACAAATTTATCTTTTTATGTATGGCCATCTACTGTGACAGTAAATCATTTTCAGCATCCTCTTCTATTTTCTGACTCTTTACATTGATTTCACAATTTGCCATGTCTGCCACAATTTCTATATCATTGTCTTCATCCTTCCTAGGGGTGTTCTTGGCCGTCCCACATTTTCTCAAACCTTCAACCTTTTCGTTCCACTCTTGCTCAGTGGCTACAAATTGTTTCCACAAATCTTCTTCAACGTCTTCATTTACTGCCCCTTCTTCTAATTTCATTTCTGCAATGCTTTCATCAACCTTTTGTTTTCCCTCTCTTTCATGGATCACTGTTGTTCCAATATTACCTTCTTGATTTGTTGTTGCTCCTTTATCCAAATCTGCATTTTCATATGCTTCTGCAGTCTTCTTTTGATGTACAACTCTTCCCACATACCTTTCAATCTGTCTTTGCTTAATTTCTTGCTTCTTCTGGTATTTATTTCTCCTCATCTCTTTTTAATTTAACAACCTCCATATGTTTTCCCCATTTTCATAAATTTCATTCAAAGCCTCATCATTAACATAGGATTGTTCACCATTATCTCTTCCTTTAACAAAATTATCCAAAATCTCAACTTTCTTACCTTTCACATCACATAGGGCAATCTCTAACTGCTACCAATCTACTGCCTCATTGTTCATCACATCACATTCCTTTGTATGCTCTTTACCAACATCTTCATTTTTAGCTTCCACTCTTTTATTTGTCTCAACATCGTTTATTGTAGCACTACTTGTCATTTGTGCTATCACACTCTTTTCCTTCCATACTCTGCTTGCCACAACCTTGAGCTGATCTCTTTTCATTCTGCACTTGGTCTTCTTGAAATATCTCCCCTAGGTTTCTTTGCTTGCCTAGAATCTGGCTGCCACTTATTTCTCTATACATTGTTTATTCCTTGCACTCGTTGGTTAACATAATCAAAAACAACATCCTCTCTATATTTTAACTGTTGTTCCTCAACATCTCGTTTCTTTTACCAATATGGAACTATGTATCCATGATCTACCGATTTCCTTTCATTTGAACAAACTTGCTCATTCATACTCTTGTTTCTATAGACAACAACATTTTTACCTCCATTCTTAAGAGCAATAACTTTCTGCCCCAAACTGCATCCCCCTTTAGCTTCTTGGTTTTCAAACTTTTCTTCTTCATAAGCATCTTGTGCTGCTTCTGTAACTTCTTCTAATGCATCATGAAACTCTATGGTTTCTTCTCCATCATCATACTGGAAATCTTTAGTATCAACCTCCTCTTTATTCTCAGGTACTTTGCAATGTACCTCTGCTACAAACTATTTTAGACACACTGCTGCAATCAACCTTCTCTCATTCACATCTCCAATTCTTTCTTTAGGTGCTCTGCTAGACCCTTCTCTTATCAATTTCAAGGTCTCATTCTGGACCTTCTCTATTGCATTCTTCATACATGCATATAAATCTGTAAACATAATATTAGCAAACAAAATAAGAGACCACAATGTCTCCATTAGTGTCTTCTTTGTGGACACTCTTCTCTCTTCATTTCTCTCTTCCACAATTGCTACTTGTGGCACTTCTTCTTTTCTCCTTTCCTTCAAGTCCTCTACAACAAGAACTCCTTCTTCTAGTCCATGTTGCTCAATAGGAAACTCTCTGTTGTCCCAAACTCTTTGGGATCCTCGCATACTCTCACCTTCTCTTCTTAAGGCTTCTACATTCTGCCTTTTCCTCTTCTCAACAATCTCCCTTATAGGCCACTTGACTTTTCTCATAATTGGCCATACCCAAAAATACTCTTGGCTACTTTCTTCAAGACATTTCTGCCTTGCAATCATGTATTCTTTTCAGTCTCTTTTTAATGCTGCCAGCTCTCTTTCAAAATCCGTATTTTACTTCTTCATGTTTTCCTGGCTAAGTCATCTCTCTTCGGCGATCTACTCAACACTCAGAATCTCCTGTGCTATGATACTAATCTGATAGCATGAATTTACGCGCACATGCTCTAATACCCAACTTAATAACCTCGCGCACCTAGACACACTCTCTATTCTCAACAATGTTGATCTCTTACCATAAGACCTTGTTGTACCCAACCAAATTTTTTGCTTCATCAAGGCATTTGAAACAAGTCTAGAAAATTTTTCGTCAAAAAGTCAAAAAAGCAAAATTTCTAAAAATAGAAATTTCTATTTTTAGAAATTTCTAAAAATAGATGTCAAGTTAGGTTTTCTGGGTTTCTTGAGATATGGATGTTGGCAAAACTTTCTAAAAATAGAATCTCCAAATCAGGTGTCGCGCTCGATTCTCATTGGTCGATTTTCCTTCACGATCGGCGCGGTTCAGACGGAATCTTCAAACGACCAAGTTTTCTCTACTGGGTCATTTTTGCTTTTTCACAAGGTGAAGCATGAGCTCGAAAGTCATCAACACAGAAAAGTTCACCTACCAAATCTCTTCAATGAGTTTCCAACGCTGTTTCGACGACGCAAAACTGACAAACGGCCGTCGACTCGACGATGCATGCAAAATGATGCAAGATGGATCCAAGGTGAATGGAAAAGTTGGAAAATCACAAAAATGGCTAAGTCTGGTGAAACTGGATGCCCCTGGAGACTTGGGGCTCCCATCCTCTCCTGTGTTAGTTTTTTTTTTCACGTTTTTCGAGAAACGTCAAAAATGCTTCCGTCAGCTCCTTTCTGGTTGGTCAAACTTGGTCAAAAGTTAGTCAAAGCCAAGATTTCATCACAGATATGTTCAAACTACTCAGATCAGCCTCCGTCCCGCCTCGACAGTCGTCAAAATGACCGAAATCGAAGATTGAACATGGGTTGTCAGCACAGAAATCGAGAAAAGGTACAAAATTGACAATTTTTGAAAAAATGGCTAAGTGTTGACAAACTGGGCACCCTTGGAGGCTTGGGGCGCCCAAACTCTCCAGTGTTAGTTTATTTTTCTTGTTTTTCTCGAAAAACACAAATCTCCTTCCGTCAGCCCGCTCCGGTTCAGTGTTGATCAGTTTGGCACATTTCTCGAGGTAAACGGAAGGTACAATTAGCTTAGTTTTCATCAGGCTCACATATTTGCCAGATCATTAGACTCATTTTCATCCTAGTTGTTAGAAATTGATAGCCAAACAGGGGTCCTGTGCCTCCGGAACGCGCACGCAAACCAAGAAATTGTAAAAATTGAAAAAATCACAAAAATGGCTAAGTGTTGGGAAACTGGGCGCCCCAAGAGGCTTGGGGCGCCCATCTTGTGCAGTGTTAGAATATTTTTGTGTTTTCAGTGTTTTCCGACATGCCTTGTTACCAATCTTCGCCCATTGGCAGTTTCGGGGAGGTCAAACTTGGTCAAACGATGTCAGATCGTCGAACGGAGGCAGGGGATGGAATCTCAGTTGATCAATCTTCAAAATGTCAGGATCAGTTAGCTTTTTCAGTTCATGATGACATTTTTCCACCTTGTCAAAGTCGGAGACAGGCCATATTTGAGTCAAAACGAGTGTTGAAGTGTCGAAAATGAAGAAAATTTTGTTAACACTTCTTCCAACTCGCGCATTCGATGACATCATCAAAGAACATAATTTTTGTCATCTTGCACATGAAACCATAGGCTCCTACAAAATAGGGATTCTTCCTATTCGAAGACATCCACTTGGATTTATGCTTTAAAAGTTGCTTTCTTCATGGATGAGGATGAAGTTTTCTTCTCACACAAGTAAAGCTGCTTTTTCGACCAAAAGATTTATAAAGACAAGCTTTGGGCTTCTTTATTTCATTAGTTTTTGCAGGTTGCATCTAGAGGAAAGATTTTATTTTTCTTTCAACGAAGATTCGAAGACCCAAACCAGGTGCTTTTTAAGTGTTCTTCATAGATTCGGGTTGAGGAAGAAGAAAGGCTTGCTTTTTCAGGGTCCTTGTTTCAAGGAGATCATTTTTCAGAAATCCGACCAGAGCTTTTTCAGTTTTCGTCGAGATGGGTCCATCTAGATTATCATCCTCTTGAAGATTAGGAGTTGTGCTTTTTTTTTGGGAAACTGCTTTTTTCCTGCTTTGTCGAGAAAATCTCCGCTTTTTCAAAATTTGACAATCTGGGTTGCTTAGAAACGGAATTATCTACAAAACCCATGTGCCAGCTTTTTTAGCTCACACTCTGCTTTTTCTAAAAATTAGCAAACAATTTTCAGCCATCTGTTCAATACTTTTTCCAACATAGGCATGTTCACAGTCGATTTTCAAATCTTCCAATATGCAGTACTCTCCAACACAATTCAGGCACAAAACAGCATTGGTTCATGATTACCTGAAAACTTGTGAAACAGACTTGCATAAAGTACTTCCAGTTATCAATTTACACTCCTTGGAGGATGCAGGAAATAGTGCCATCAGGAATCTTGGACACTTCGGTTTGCTTGTAGCGGCATCCTTTCCTATCACCGTGCAAAGTATCGAGTTTGTGATTGCTTGTGTGACGCATTACAACTCGGTCACAAGAGAAATTCAGTCAGGT
This sequence comes from Cunninghamia lanceolata, assembly GCA_027924645.1. Lineage (NCBI taxonomy): Eukaryota > Viridiplantae > Streptophyta > Pinopsida > Cupressales > Cupressaceae > Cunninghamia > Cunninghamia lanceolata. Next base: position 310,874 of record BSBN01000780.1, read on the forward strand.
GATGGACGTGTGCTCTGCAGCTTGAGGCCAAACGACATTGAAAAGTGCTTTACAATACCTATTTGGAGAGAGAACTTAACTGTTTCACTTGAAGAATGCAAGAGGGTTTGGAATAATGATAAGGAAAAATACAGAAAAAAGATTGGTCAGAGGTGGTTGAAAGAAAAGCTGAATATTATGCCAAAGAACGTTGGACGTGGAGAATTCAAGGAGGAGCATGCAATAATGATTACTCTGCTAAGTCGTATCACGGGTCAAGCAAATGCAAACAAATTTTAGCCTTGGATGTTTTACATCATGTCCCAGATTGTTCACGGAACCGAATTCTATGATTGGTCGGCACTAATCAGTGATTGTCTCCACCAACAAATAATTGATTTTCAAAGGGCTCATGAATTCCATATGATATCATACCTTGTGTATTTGATGGCTTTTCAGGGTCAATTCAGAGGTTTGAATGTTGTTGGAACTCTGGGTACTCAGCATGTGTATCATCATTTCCCACAATTAGAGATCTCTCAAGCTGAACGACATTACAGGTGGGTGAATGATGCATTCTTGATGCATGCAGTGCGAGACATGGACATGGAGTTGCATATACGGTTTTCTGTAGAGGCTAGAATAGCAATGGCAGAATGGGCTGATTGGTTTATCCAATTTCCTACTTTTTCCTACATCAGAGTATATGGCTTCTTAGGAGAGCCAGCCATGTTGCCGCGATATCCTACAGATGAAATAGCATTTATGGAATTTTTGAGGCAAGCTTATCAAGTGCATACATTTTTGCGTAGCAGACGCAAGACTGCCTTCAATTTTCCACTTGGGATGAGTATTTACAGATGTAGATCTGGAGCAGATGCCAAGGCAATTGGTAATGAATCATCCAGATATGGTCTTAAGTCTTTCGACAGGAGATCTTCATTGATCCCCGTGGTGTCTATGCATCACATTTTGGTCAGAACTGTACACACAAGTTTGCAGTTGAAGACTTCTGGGCTAATTGTGCTGATGACGCAGTTACAGCAGGTTCACTCTTCAGCAAATGTCTGATATCCTATCAAAGGACATAGAGGGTTTGACAGAGAGTGGTGAAGTTCTACTTCCCATGTATTTCAGGGATCAAATTGAGCAACAACCGTTGCCGCTAGTTAATTGGTCAGTAAAAGAGAGTACTTCCATTGAGGAGAGAACAAGTCGAGTGGTTAAAAATAGTTTGATATTCTTGAAGACTAAGCGGAAGGATGATATTCCAGTAGCAGAGCCGCCAGTTGTGCAACCATCAGAACCTTCCACTTCCAAGCCAAAACAAAGAGTAAAGGCTATGAGTGTTCTCCCAGAGGGAACAAAAATGGCAAAGTTAAAGAGGAAGAAAGACGAGTCTCCAGCTCATGTCCAACAGGAACATCCACCAGTTGAACTAGAAGCTCCTGTTGAAACAACGCCGCATGATGAAGTGTTACCTTCAGATCATGTATCTCCACCTTCACCGATCCCTTCTCCTATTCACATAGATTCAGAGCCAGATTCACCGGTTCGCAACTTTGATGCAAGCATTGATTCATCAGGAGCTGACGAGGCGAGAACCGAGTTTCCAAGAGAGGATGGCTCATCCTAGCTTGAAAACATTCTGGGAAGGAAGAGAAGAAAGCCCTCATATCAGCTGGACTTAACAGAGCTAAAAAGCGTCTATCAAGACACACCAAACAAGCAACTGAAGAAGCAGATTCGCATTGAGAAGAATGCGGATGGAGAAATCATTCTTGAGACTACAATACCTCCAGAAAATAGAAGTGCTAATGATGTAGAGGTTGATGACTTCACAGTTGTCAAAGCTAACCTTGGCAGAAGTACTCGCCATACAGATGTCAATCTCTTTGAGGTTGCAGCGGATAGCTTGAAGGAAAGGGTGTTGAGAGATGGAGAAGACAAGGCAGCTCTCAAAGCTGAGGTTCGACAGTTGCGGCAATATATTTCCAACCTTTTCCATTGCACTTCACAGGTTGATTTGCTTCTTCCACCGAGTCTTGGATCACCAGCGGATCAGCGGCATTTCAGTAAGTTGGTCCTCTATGGGAGGCACATGGACAGTTGGGTAGAAGAATTTGTGACCAAAGGGAGAGTTGTACTTGCAGAGCTTTATCAGTTGAAGTACAACGCTCATGATTTACGCCAAGGCATACAGGGGTCACAGCAGATCATGGCAGAAAATAGACCGGTGTTTGAGATCATTATCTCCGACTTGAAGATTGCACTTGATACTGTTGATTCAGCTGAAGATAAGAAGACAGTTTCTACTTGGAAAGCACAATATCTTTTCACAGTAAAAACTTATGACAGTATGATTTTAGAGTTGACAGAATGGAAAGAAAAGGTAATCGGCATCCTCAAGTTCATCAAATCTTTTGTCTCTCAGATCCCGTGTTCATATGAGAAAGAAGATGGTACCCTGTATGACCTCGGGGAAGTGCAAGCAGAGTTCCAGACTCTCGTCCGCAACAACTTTAATGATGATATCAATGCCGGCAAGATGAATCGTCTTGCCGCAATGTCAGTGAAATTTGACAAGGCTGCGGGTGAAGTTCACGAATTTCTTCAGATGGTTGCCAATGGTGAAGAAATGTTAGAGAATCAGAATATTGTTCTAGAGAGTATCAATGTTCCTGGCAGAGATGCGGTCACTCGCTTTTTAGAAGATATTGTTTCCTAGAATATCGACGGATGACATCACCAAAAAGCTTGAATGTTGATGAGGATGCATTCCAAAATAAAGCAGCTTTAAAACATATGCTTTTTGTTTTAAAGCATGTGCTTCCATCCTAAGCTCATCCATTCTATATTTAGAAAGAAAGCACCTTGTGATAGTTGGAATCTTTTTGCTTTAAAACAAATTGCTTTAAAGCATTTGTTTATTGTATCTTTGTCTTAGAATAGTAATAAAGCTTGCGAGTTGGCAAGTTAGGGTTAACCAAGGAGATTTTAGGGTTCCCTACTCCTTTGATTTTAGTATAAATAAGGGCATCCTTGCCCATTGTTGGTAATGGTAGTTGTGATAGCAAATTTTCTATGCCTATTCTAGCCTGCGAACATTGTTATTCCAAGTGTCTGTTCATTTGTGTTCAGTGTTCTCCGGTGTTTGATCGCTTACTGTATGCCTACCTTTTGCTGCAGTCTGGCTGTCCTGGAGTTGTATTAAACTTTCTGATATTGAATAGAAATCTCATGCCTACTTTGCTCTGATATTCTATATCAATTCATCAAGTTTTTGTCGTCAGATGTGTAGCTTCTGTGGCTTTCATTTTCAGCTTTTATCATTAAAGTACTCTTAGCCTTGTGGTGTAAATCTGGAGGAAAACTACTTGAGTTTTTGTGTTAACAATCATTCCCCGTTCACTTTCAACTTCCTTTGCTCTGAATTTACTCAGGAGGTTGAAAGCGTCATTAGTCTATGCTAGTTGTAGTAGAAGTTTTATTAAAAAGGAAAAACCTCTTCTGCAGCGTTTAGAGTTTTATAACCTTGTGCTCTGCAGCTGAGAATCAAAAAGAAGATAGGCGAAGTTTCATTCAAGTTATCTTTTCAGCGAACATCAGCAAGAAAGGGAACTCCCCCTTCCAATAGGAGAGCAGTTTATCTGTGCATAGTTGTCCGTTTCCAAATCGCATACCAGAGGTGCGAATTGAAACGCCAACAGACCTCTACAGACTTGTTGGCTTAACAGCGACAGGAACCTAAAATTAACACATACAGCTTGTCTATAGGGTGACAGGAACTAGAATATCACAATGTGTCAAAACTTCACAAACGGGGACTGTGTTTACCAATACATTAGAAGTCAGCATATGCATATCACATATCCACGACATAGATTAATACAAGACACCATTTTTATATTATGAAGAACATATTACAAAAGTCGTCCATTACATACATTGCCCAGATGGATGGCCAGCATTGGATTTCCAGTCACCCACAACAATGCTCGTCCTACCAAATTCTACATATCAATCATTCTGTCCATGGTTTCCTCCCCTTTCACACACTTCTGCATTCTCGTCTTCTCTTCCCAATATTCATTTTCATAGACCCGACATTTCTCCTTTATGGCTCTATCTCCGTTGCACCCCTCTTGTTTGATTTCTCACTACCATTGGTCGTCCTCCCTTGATGTGGCCTTTACCTAATCAGCCTTCTTCTATTTTCCTTACGGCCTTATCCCTTTACCATTATTTAGCTGCGACTACTTCCTTCGAATTTACTGCTCTCTCCTTCTCAGACTAGCGGCCTCTTCACAAGCGTCCTCTATCTCTTTATTTCACGGCCTCATCTCTCGAGGTGTATGTGGCCACTACTAGTTTGGCTTTGCTCTTTCGCCAACTTCTACTGACATTTTTTTAACTCTCTTTTTGGGCCTTGATTATTTTGTTTCAACCTCTTTCAGCAACAGCCTCTCTCTACCTCTTTGTATGCCTGTGACCTCCTCCAGATATATACAATTTCGATTCTTCCTCTGTCAGCAATTCGGCCCATTCTTACCTACCCTGGCCATAACGGTTGTATCCAGACTATTCGGCCATGTCTTTTTCTCTATTCATCTCACATTGTAATGGTTTCACTTCATGTGCGTCTACTACTTCTATGACATCAACCTGCCTTAACAAGATTGTGATTCAGTCTCTTCACAACCGCCCTCCAACCACCATCGTTCCTGTTGTAACCGTCGCTGAGGTATCTCAATGATTTGCTTATATCTAACTCCTCAAATAATAGTCGCTTCTTCTATGATTTCACTCTGTTCGCTGCCCTTTTCGCCATCTACCTCTTATCCATCTGTCAACACCTAGTTGCAACTAATTGCCTTCAGCTTAAGAAACAAAGCCAAGAAAAATTGTTAATTAACTATGCATGTTCATGTCGCTTTGGTGACAGGAACTTCCTACCATCTATATCCTATCATCCGACCCCCTCAACGAACCCAAAAATCACCTACTAACACAAAATTTTGAAAATTAAGATGTCCCTGCATCAGATTTCTTTTATCACATTGTCCAATTCATTTCCACGTCTTCTTCCCTTTCCTCCCCCACCTTGTTATGTACATTCCAAAGGATTGTCATCTCATTATCTATGACCCTCAATAGGGACTAGTCATAAACCTCTTAGCTCCTAACTATCTTTTTCAATATCATTTGGAAGCCATCCTCAATAGATGTTCTCATGGGCTTCACTCCAATGAGTATTCTCAAACATGAAATAGTTCAACAATGAAAAGTAAACTTTTGCCAATATAAATAGGACAACTATTTACCACTTCTAGATGTGGATGAGGTGTAAAATTATCATTGATTGTCTTATTGTTGAACCATTTAATGTTTAAGTAGGTTGCACTCAAGTGTTTGTAATTCTACTCGACCCCAATATACTTCAATCCATCACCAATGTATCATTGTTGCTAATTTGGAAAGTGATTAGCATTCATGATTAGATCTCTCTCCTCCATACAAAGGATCTCCTAAGCTCATGCTTGACATTAACCCTAGATATCAATTCCAAATATTCCAATAGCCATTAAACCCTTGGAGATTCACTATAACCATAACCATGAAACTGAAACAACATGAAGCCATGTGAAACATGAAGTTATAGAGTTATGAAGCCAAAGGTAGCATGGAGCCTGTAAAAGCATGGAGCTATAATTGTACGAAGAATGTCACTATAATCACAAAATGTGAAGGAATGTCAATGATAATATATGCCCTCCTCTAATTGGTTGCCTACAAAGGATGCAAGTAATTGGAGGAGAGGAAAAAATATATAATCTTTGAAAACCAAGAAATCATATGATAAGTGTCATAGATACATCGTGTGTCAAACATGTAAAAAGATAATAGGATGTGATGATGAAAGCATATGTAAAAAGGGGAAGTAATCTATGCCCCTAATGTTACTCCCAATGAAGGAAAAAACAAGTGATAATAGCCATAATGCTATTTAAGAAACATTTAAGCATTAGTAAATGTAAGATGGCATCATGATGAGCTTTGATAAAGTAGAATCACCATAAACATGTTGGCATAAGATGTATACATCATAATCATAAACACAAGTAAGCATAAGCGCATAAGATATAAGCATGATAAGCATATGTAAGCACCATAAGACAAAATCATTACAAGCATGAGATGAAGATGTAACCATCATAAGATAAGATCATGAAAGCCTAAACATGTAACCATAAGATGTGAATTTTAGTAGCATATCAAGCTTAAGAATAAGCATGAAAGGGCATCATCATCAAAGTAAAAGACAATGAACACAAGGGGAATGCCCCCAAGTGGGGAAACATGAGACATTGAATGCATAAAACATAATATAGAAGGTGAAATGAGAATGAGAGAAGAAGAATCATAAGAAGCAAGGCTTAAACAATAGGCCAAATTAAAATACAACATGAGATAATAGAATATAAAGGAGGAACACAACAAATGTGGCTTAATAAAAAAGGTCAAGCAAATAAAATAAAGCAATGCTTTTGGTCATTATGATTAGAGTAGTTTCCAAGTACTACATACTTTGCATTGTCCCAAACTAATAGGAAACAACATAAAAGGAACATATAAACAACACATAAGGAAGTAATAATGAACCACATAATACATGTTCAAAGTCATGTGTGTCAACATGCACCACTAAAGGTGTCTTTTCATCATCCACATGCTAAGCCCACAAACATAACATAAACATAAAATTTTAAAAAAGGTTTAAAAAACACAAGGCTAAGTGTAAGCTAATGATTAGCCAAATTGTAGGGATGGCTGAAAAGCCTATTCAATGGAAAGTGTTCGCATCTAGATTTACATTTGGATTAGGATGGAAAAGTGCTAACATTTATAGCCAAAATTTGAATTCGCTCCGTAAATACCTTGAGAATGCCTTGGATTTAGGATTGAGAATTCTAAACTTGCCAAAAAATTACAAATCATGTGATTGGTAATATCCTAAAATTTTCCTCATCTTTGACCTTAAATTTACATGGTATGTACCATTAATCTAATTTGATAAAACAAAAAAGAGTTTGTAGAGGAAACTCTTAGGATTTAGGAGTTGCAATTTACTCTTCATTGCAACTTTGTATGTATGTATGTATGTATGTATGTATGTATTGAAAGGAATCATAATTTTCAATCCATATATCATTTTTCAAATCTAAAAGTTCGAGCCCACTCTACACTTTGTTGTTCACACACTTTTAGAAATTGAATTTCATGTGCTTTTTACTAAGTTGGGCCTGATGAAAAATTGCTTAATAAAGTTTTCAAAAAGTTGCACTAAAAAATTATTATGAAAATTTCAAAAAATAATTGCCCCCTCCATATGTGTTCTTTACATCCATACAAGATTTTATTAGAAAATATTAAGTTTTGCTCCAAAAAAGGTTGAAGGAAGTGACCATTACTCTTTGTTTCACTGAAATTTTAGGTAGTGCCTCTTTAAAAAATGTGATTTTGACCAAAATAAATTCAAATTATTTAAAAATAAAATAGTATCTTATAAACTACATTCAAAATGTTATAACTTATATTACTACTATTAACGTGCAGGATTGCACCCGTTATGCAAAGTTGTGAAGCTCAGCAATCCTGTGTAACATGGGATCAAACTCAGGCTGTGGATGACCTATGGTGAGTTTGAACCTCCAGATTATGGGTTGGTTCCCTTGTAATTTTCAATGGATCAATGATTTGGTAAGGAAAGGGTTAAAAGAATCTACTAAAAGCACTAAAACTATAATCTGAAGTGTGGTGATTCACCTAAATTGATGGAAAAAACTACAATTCTAACTCACAATAGATCTCAAAAAATCTATCCACACAATCCACTTTTGGCAATGTGATCACAAAAATGATTCTAAGGAAAGTTGCAAATAACTTTCTTTTTTGAAGGAAAATAGGGTTCTCACAATATCAAAGAAAATTATTCCAATTGCACAACCTAAGACCTGTGATTTCAATGTTATTCAATACATGCAAGTACAAATGAGATAATGATTTTAAAGGTTCTGATAGTAAACACAATAAAATCTCATCAAATCATTCACAAAAGCAGCACTATTGAAAAGGTAGACACTTGATTTAGCTAAAATATAAAGGAACACTTGCATAAAAAGACAAAGAATAGAACTTGTAACCTACTGCAATCTCTATAAATCTACAAAATATGAGTTACAAAACCTTCTTCTCTCAGCAATGTGTAAGAGAGAAAAAATGCAAGAACTAGAAAAACCTAAGTTTTTCTTACAATATATAATGTGCTCTCTCCAACAGACCTAGAAAGGTCAACTGTAGTTAACTGCCTCTAAAAATAATCCCTCAAAACTAATCCACGAGCAAGCAAGAAAATCCCTAAAAATAAGGGCCATAACTGCTCCAAATCGAACTAAAATAGCTCCAAACTGCTCTCCTCTATAAGTTTGACCAAAAGGTGGACCAAACTCTCCAATTTTGACCAAAAAACCATGCAAGGAACCCAAAAGACTTCAGTTAACTCCATCCTCCAATTTTGCATGATTTTGGGATGATAAGTAATGTGAGCAAGGAATAAAGTAATTAGGATAATTACTTTACTATGAGTTACAATTTGTTCTATCCTTTTGACTTTACAACTTGTGACAAAATAATAAAGTAATTTATAAGCACATTACTTTATTATTTGTTTACATTATAATAAGTTGCAAAATCATGCAAATTTGGATGCATTTGTCTTTTAAAATATAAATAATAGCTCCTTATTTCTCCCATGCAATATAGAGATCTCCTCATGCAAAAAATATACATTATGCATTTTGCATGAATTCCATGATTTATCTTCAACCTTATAACTCCTATGCATGCATAATATATCAACACTTAACACATCCCAAAATCAAGGCTATAATCCCTTATGTCTCCCATGCGCACATACATACTATATTATGCATCATCTATTTCATCATCATGCAAAAACATCTTATAACTCCCTTGCATCCCTCATGCATGTATTACATTGCATCAAATATGTGTCTTCATGCCTTATCACCCAATGCAAAAATAAATGCAACACTATGTACTTTTCATCATATACTATACCTTATGACTCCCTTGCAATGTATAATACATCTTTTCCTTGCACATGTGCCTCATAAATCTCCTTCAAATCATTGCTTATTTTTTACTTCAACTTCATGCCTTTGCTATGATAATATAAGGCACAAGGCCTTAACCTTTCATCATTGTTTAATATTTGACTTTTCAAAAAAAAATCAAAAAGGCAAGAATGAGATATATCCCTCACGGGCCCCTGTGGCATCATTGGTTTTGCATCATTAGGTTTGAAAAGACTTAGAAGTCTTTACCACGGTGAGGAAATGGATAATAATAATTTCAAAAAATAAAAGTAAAAAAAAAAGAGCTCAGTCGAGCTTTTGGACAAAAGAGGGTTTTGAAACCTTAACTTTGTCATTTTCATGTGTAACTTGTTTGTGCTCCTCCTGAGCTGCCGCCATGCCTGCTAGGGTTTGAATGAAAATCCTTTGATTTTTGGCTGTCTCTAAGCATATTCTTTCAAGATTTTCTACAGGAATCAAAAGGTAAACCATCTTCTATCAATATTGAACCATTTCTTTGCATTTTCATTATTGGTTTATAGCCCTAGGCCGCAGCCATGAGACTTTTTTCTGATGTATCTGTTGTATTTCCCTCTGACATTTATCTTCCCTGTGTGGGGGGTCGCCATGAAAGTTTGATTGGAGCTTGTTTGAAGGAGAAACAAAGGCAAAAATGGGTGTAAACCACACGGCCTCCATGTCTTTGGTCTATGCTTACAAAAGAAGGTAACCAACCACCCCTGAACTCTATATATTTCTTTGCTTTCTTCATTTGTATATGTCGAAAATGGGCTCAGGAAAATATGAACTGAGTGTATCTTTTCTTCATACTTCTATTGGAAACCCCATAAAAGCCTTTTATGGTTGCAGCTGCAGGCATATTCCATATATTATTTTGTTCATGGCTACCATTTTGATTGTCATAACTTTCATTCTTTCATGGGTTTGTGAAAGAAACAAGCTCTTTGCATATACAACACTAGTTTACAGTCTTCACCATGGATAACTCTAGGGCTTTAATGTTTTAAAGAAAAACTATATTCTGAAAAAGTTTCTGACTCTAGCTATGATATTCTTTAAAAACACTGATATGGGACTTTTTTGAAACCTTGAAGAACCATTCTTGATATACAATTAGGACTTTATCACAACTCTGACATATTCCATGAACTCCTGAAAGGCCCCTAGCTTGCTCTGTATATTATATCACTTTTGAATATTTTCTTTACTTTCACATTATCGTAATGCCTTTAACACCTTCTATGTTTGAGCCTCTTTGTGCAAATACATGAATAAGTGTAGCTATGCTTTGTTGTAGTTCCACCTGAGGACTACCTTTTATCATCTTGCATTTGTAATTTTCTCCTTTGGTTGTTGATACAGATTTTGTGACCTGTGTAGAAATATGTTTGTAGCAGCAAAAAGATACTCAATGTTTGGTCTTTGTAACTCATATAGATGAACATGAATATTGAAGTAGTTGCTTTATCTTTTGTATTGTATGGACATTTCTCTTTGTATGGCTTACCACTTAGATTGCTACCTCCTTGATGTGAATTGTCTCTTCTTAGATAGTGTTGTCCCTTATGTGCATAGCTTGTGAGTGGTATCTCCTTGATCAAATGTAGTGTAACATCTCTTTGTCAGTTAGTTCTCTCATGACTATCCCCTTTCTGAGGCTGTTCCATTTTGATTATTCCTTATGGAATGTTCTTCCTCTACTGCTCCATGAAGGGCTATGGATGTACTTGAGACTCTGCACTTTATACATACATATCTTCCTATCATGACTTTGGACTATCATGGCTTTGTCATTATACATTATGGTTGTAGATGGCTCTTGATTCTTGTAATTGCACCTCCTGTAGCTTATGATCTTTCTTTTGTTGTTCCAGTTGTGTATCTATACTTGATCCTTTATTATTAGCATTCTCAACTGTTCTTTTCAAGGTTCATTCACCTTTATGGCCTATTGTTGCTATAGGCATCAATCCACTTGACATATTCAATGTAGCTTTCCTATGGATGAATAATATGCATAATGTTCTACACTTGATGCATCTTTTGAAAAGATGATTGTACCTTTTAGCTCTTTTGGTAGCACAATGGGCTCTAAATTGTTTCATATGCTCTTAACTCCTTTATGGCATAGATGAAGGGTTCCTCATATGTGTAAATAGCAAATTTTTCATTCATTTATGATAAAAGATAAAAGTACCTGTTCTTACAATGTTATGGCTGTACTTTCCATTTGTACTTTTGATCATTGATGAGGTATGGCACAACAAGAATGTGATGTAACACCATGTGTTTGGTTTGACTGTCCTTTATGATGCACTTGCAACTTGACTGTGATGTAACACCATAGTGTCATTTGGCTTGACTTTACCCTGCTCATGTTGCTCCATCGTATGGTCGCTATTTTGGCTATCAATGTTGCCACACTATGGTTGTTCAATGAATTCAAAAGCAATACTACTTCTCTTTCACAACAAAAGGTAGAAAAATACCTATTCTACTATTGTTCCATGATGTTTTTCTAGCTATATGATATTCAGATGGCACATGACAATTGTCCTACATGTATGAATGCTCTTCCACTGTGACTGATTATTTATTATGGTTGAAGATCATGTTTACAATTTGAATAATTATGCATTAATAACAATACTTGAGCATGCTGGCCTCAACCCTTATGGGAGCCCATTTTCTCCACATGCTTTAATGTCTTCAAATCAGCAACATAACTTTTCCTATGTCTTCAAATTCAAACTAATCTGACTTGTTTAGGACATGGCCAACAAAATGTGCATGTGCACTTCTTGGAAAACAAAACATAACTGAAATGAAATGTGCAAAAGCAATTATTTGCAGCAAAAGTTGTTGTTCTAGTAACATAACTTGAGGTGAATCCCATTCACGAGGATTGGTAACACCTCTCTATCTAACTTTGCAAGTTGAAATGCATTGTGTTGCTTGCATTCTATAATGATATATGGGCCATCCCACATGGCATCAAACTTGGTGTGTTTACTAGGTTTGCTTTTCAATTCATTCTATTTGTATACTAAATCTCCTTCCTTGAAGATTCTTGGAACTGCCTTTCTGTCAAAGGTCCTCTTCATTTGAGCTTGATGCATTTCCAAGGTTTTTAGTGCTTCTTTTCTGGTTTCTTCTAGCTCCATTAACTGTGCAAGTCTAACCTCCATTAGTTGTTCCTCTAACAATTCAAGTTCCTTGATATAACTTAGAGTTGGTAACTCACTGAAATTGGCAATTTAGCTTCTTTTCCATAAGTCAGGACATAAGGTGAGTTACCTGTAGCTCTCTTAGGAGTTATCATATCAGCCCAAAGGGCTAATTTTAGCTTGTCATGCCAAGATCTCTTATTGTCGTCAACTATTTTCTTAATTATCTTAATCAGATTCTTATTAGTTGATTCTGCTTGTCCATTACCTTGAGGGTAATAATTGGATGAAGTGTTCAAAAATATATTGTTTTTTACAAACCAATCAGAAACTCTTAAACCAATGAATGCTAAAGCATTATCAAAAATAATTGAATCAGGAGTACCAAACCTGGAAACCAAGTCTTGATAGAAGTTCAGAACAGAAGTCTCATTTGCTTCCTTTAATGCAACTACTTCAGTCCATTTTGTGAAGTAATCTGTTGCAGTTAGTATCCATTTATGTCCTTGACTTGATGGTGGATTGATGGGACCAATAAAGTCCAAACCCCACTTTCCAAATGGTTGTTCTACCTGAATTGGATGTAGGGGCATGGCTGCAAGCTTTTGTTTATCTGCAAAAACTGAACATTTGGTGCATTTCTTCACCCAGTCATGTGCATCCTTAAACAATTCTGGCCAATAATAACCAGCTCTCATAATCTTTAAAGTTGTTCTTAGTGCAAAGTGGCCTCCAGAAGGTCCATCATGAAACTCTTCCCGAATTTGTTGAATCTGTTCTGGTTCTAGACATCTTAACAAAACACCATTAAAATCCCTTTTATACAAAACTCCATCTATTACAGCATAAGGATGGATTACAGCCTATAGTACCTTCTTTTTGATCTATCTAGACCTTTAGGACAGTCTCCAGTATGCAGATAATGTACCATTTGTTGCACCCAACTTGTAGAAGGGACTGGGATAGTAGCATGTTCATTGTTTTGCAGCACTATCTCAATCTTTTCTGTAAGCTTGGTGCTACTCTCTTCAATTCTTGGTAGTTGCTCACATAATCCTTTGCCTCAGACTAGCTTTGTAACCTTGATTGAAATATCATATTCCATAACCTTTATTATCCATCTTGCCCTCTTGTCATTTAAATCCTTACTAAGCAAGAATTCCTTGATTGTCTGATGGGCAACCATAAGCCGTATCTTATTGTTAGAAAGCATGTGTTTAAACTTCTTAAGGCTTCTTATGATAGCCAAAACATGTTTCTCAACAAATGAATACCTTACCTCATAATCATGCAGAATTTGACTAAAGAAAGCCACAGGTTGCTCCAATCCTTCCTCATTCTGCTGACATAGCATAGCTGAGATGGTATCAACGCTACCAAATGCATACAAGATAAAATCCTTATCAAAGTTTGGATTGATCAATGTTGGGGCAGAAGCAAGTGTCTCTTTGATTTCTTCAAAACTTTGCTTACCTTCCTTTGTCCAGCTGAAAGGAATATTCTTCTTTAACATGGATGTAAAGGGCTACAATAATGCTGCTATGTTTGGTATGAACCTTCTTATAAAGTTGATTCTTCCAAGAAAGATTTCTAAGCCTTTCTTATGGGCAGGAAGTGGTAATGCTAAGATTGTAGAAATCCTTTCAAGATCTATGGATATTCCATCTTTTGACACTATGTGTCCTAAAAGCTTTCCTTCATGCACTGAAAAAATACTTTTTTTTTGGGTTGAGTGAAACCCCAAACTCTTTGCATCTTTCAAAAATCAACCTTAGATGATAAAAATGATTTTTAGCCTTCTTTGAGAAAACAGTTACATCATCTAGATATACAAGTACAAATTTATTTATGAGACCTTGAAAAGCCATATCCATGGCTCTTTGGAATGTTGCGCCTGCATTAGATAATCCAAATGGCATCTTTCTGTAAGCCATTGTACCCCATTTGGTAGTGAAAGCAGTTTTGTACCGATCTTCCTCTTTCACTAAAATCTGATTGTAGCCTGAATAACCATCCAATAAGGAAAATCATTCTGATCTTGAAACAACTTGTAAGATTTGCTCCATTGATGGCAATGGGTAATGATCTTTCAGAGATGCTCTATTTAAGTCACAGAAATCAACACATAATCTGATTTCTCCATTTTTTTTTTCTAATAGGAACTAAGTTAGAAACCCAAGATGTATGATTTATTGGAAAGATTATGTTACCTTCTATCATCTTGTTTAATTCAATCTTCATGAGCACTTCCAGCTTTGGGTTTAATGGCCTTTGCTTATGTCTAACTAGTTTGGCCTTGGGTTCCAGCTCAATAGTGTGTTGAGCTAACTCAGGGTTAAAACCCTTTAGATCTCCATACTCCCAAGCAAATATATCACTGAATTCCTGACACAGCTAAATAAAAGCTTGTTGTTCTTCTTTTGTGCACAATTTTCCAAGCTTAAGCAGCTTGTCCTTGAATATCTCAATAGGCTCATAATGTTCTTATTTCACATATATGCAACCTTTGTCTCTTCTAACCTGGTCATCAGTATTGAAAATAGATTCTAATGTCACTAAACCTTTGGGAAGCTTATTTGACCTTAGCTACAAAATCTAGTCATCATATTGCTGCTACATTTTCTGTTGATTTCCTGCAGAAAACTCAGCTTCTTCCATCAGAAAATTAACAATCTGCTCATCACTGTCAAAGACTTGCCAACTTCTATTATTGTTTGGAAATGATGGTCTGACAACAACTTTAACATAAAGAGGAGTATGAACATTCTTCATATCTGTTGGAATATCATACTCAACACCAATAGCAGCTAGTTTGTCAGCCTGTTTATTATAAGTCCTAGGTACAGATATCAAATTAAATGCTTCAAACTCATCTATCATATCCCAAACTCTGTGTTTGTACAATTTCAGAAAATCATTTTTAGTAGCAGCAATATTTCTCTCTTGTTTTACCACTAATTCACTATCTCCAAATACTTTAAGGCATTTAATATTCTTTTTTCTAGCTCATTCCAATCCATGCACTAATGCCTCATACTCAGCTGAATTATTTGAACAGCTGAAAGAAAAATGGAAAGATGAATAGAACTTTTCACCTGTGGGAGAAACTAAAACAACTCCTCCACCAGCACCAATTTTACTTCTAGAGCCATCAAAATACAGCTGCTAAACATCATTATCAGATTGTACAGTTTGCTAATTTTCTCCTTTTAGCAGATTTGGAATAGCAGCATCTTTCTCTTGGATCATATATACACCAAGACCTATTTCATCCATTTGATCAAAAGGATCTATCTCATGATTTTCTGCTACCCACTGGTCCAAAACTAAATTAGATATGCCCTCTAAAGGTGTACTTGGGTCCTGGACAGTAGTTGGTTCTTCTTGATCAAAAATTAAAAGATTGGCATTGATTGGACTAGATGTATATGGTTCAAGGTGGTCATTTGCTAATGGTTTTGATTTTATGGTAACTTTAGTACCATATCTGGTTCTAAAAGATAGATGGGTCCAATCAGAAGATAAATAACCTCCCAATTTTGCTGTGAAATCTCTAGATAAACAAATGGCAAAGTGAGGTGGCTGATCAATAACATGGATGTCCTGATGGATTACAAAATTGGGACATGAATGTAAGGTAGGACCAAGATTTTTCAACATCCCAACTATATTAACTTCAGTACCATCTAATTGTACAACTCCCCTTGCAACAAGGTCATAATTCAAACCAAGCTTGTCAGCTAATTGTTTGGGCATCATGGATCTACTAGCTCCTGAGTCAATCATACAATTATGAACTAGATGGTTGCCAACTATCAAGGTAACATAAAAAGGTGGTGGTTTGCTCACTTGTTTTGGTTGTTCATTCTTATCTTGTGCTTCATTAGTGAGCATAACCTAAGGCTAGCTTGTTTGAGCTTCATTTGACAAAGATAACTGAGCTAAAGCATCTTGTAACAAATCTTTCTAATCTGGGATGTGTAATGTATCCAATATAGACATGCTAATAGTGGCCTTTTTCATATGATCAAGTATATTGAAAGAAGGACCACTAACCTTTTGTTGTACTCTGGGAACATTAGCATCTGGTTGTACTTTATTTAGCTGAAATTGAGCTTCTGGTTGTCTTTTATTAGTTGTTTGTTGTCCTCTTGGCAGAATGTGAACATTCTGAGAAGTAGAAGCTTCAAGTTGACCTTACTGACCAACAGAAGCTTATTTTTTCCTTTATCAGTCTGTTGTGGTACTTTATCATCTTGTTGTCTACTGACATCAGCTTGCTGTCTGCTGACATCAGCTTGTTGTTGTAACTCAACAACCCTCTTTTTTGACCTGGTATTAGCTGCAATGTTGGTAAATGACTGTTTCTTCCCTGGTAACTGATTTACTCCACAAAAATCATTACCTTGCCAATTCATTAAAGCAACATCAGGATTATTATGTTGAGTTTGGGAATCTAGCTGATCATTAGCATCACTTGTTGTATTCTCAGCAGAAGCATAATTATTTTGGCCCATTAGTGCTTGACCGACCACTCCATTCATGCAAGTAGCCTAGTTATGAGGCTGGTTACACGGATAGCACCATACATAATCTTGAATCATGTTATTTTGTATAGGTACAAGCTCTTTTGATGAGATAACAGCATTGGGATTATATTGTTGATTTGGCCTGTTGTTATAATTCCTTCTTTGTCCTTGGTAATCTTCCTGATATGGGGCTTGGTATGGTCTGTTATTCTAATTTTGTTGTATTTTGAGACTCACTAAGTCATTACTAACAATTTGCAATAACTTTGCTATATTTTGTCGATTACCTTTAAGCTCTTGTATATCAAAATGAATTGGACTAGCATTATTTCTTACAGCTGCTTGATAGAAAAAGGCTGGTATAGTAGGTATGGATGCAATAGGAGGCCCTGATATTGGTATTGAGGGTTGAATGTCAGGAAATATTGTCATAGGAGACCTTGGTGCAATTTTACCAGCTTGTATTAAACTATTTTATGCTCTAATAGCAATATCAAATACACCTGGTAAAGTAACTCCACCCATTGACTCAATCATTACGGCAATATCACTATTCAATGCTCTTAAATAATATAGAAATACATGCTCAGGTGAAGGCTTTACCATTTTTGGAATTCTATTCCATGTCCTTTGAAATCTGAAATTGAAATCTAATATTTGCTCTTGTGGAGCCCTCTTGATAGTTGTCATTTGCTCAACCAATGATAAATGATCTGACTTATCTTGGAACCATCTAGTCAAAGCAGCTCCTAAATCATCCCATGTTGTAATAGAATTAACTCTTAATCCTCTAAACCATTGAAGAGCTTTGCCTTTGAAAGATGTTGCTAGTAGCCTTATTGCTATATTTTCTTCTATGATATGATGAACAGCACATAATAATGCTACATCTCTGATGTGTTCTATCGGTGTGGTTCCATCTTCATCGATGAAACTAAACAGACTTTTCAGTGCAGCTACTAGTATTGCATCATGCTACCTTAGATTTAACGGGTTGCCCCCATTAAAAGTCACAAATGGCTAATTTCTAGGTGGTGGTGGTGCAGGTGTTACCATCTGGATAATAGGTACTTGTACTATTGGTACTTGAATTGGTACTTGAAAAATAGGCTCTTCTCCTTCAGGCTCTTGAAAAATAGGTTCCTCTTGAAAAATAGGCACTTGTTCTCTTGGACTTACTGGTGGAGAACTGTGAGGTACTCATGAAGAACTTGCAAACAAAGGATTTTGATGAGAAGCAAATTCAGGATGTATATTTGGCAAATTTGTTACTACTGCACTTGCTGGCCTTATCACTCTATCTGCTTTCACCCTCCTTTTTGGTGGTGAAAGATGAATATGCTTCTTTTCATGATCTTTATTTGACCTTGTTTGGTACTTTTTCATAGGCTGTAAGATCTAATCTATCAAACCAAAAAAAAGAGTCACCATGTACTTGAATAAAAACCTCTAAAAGCCTGTAAAATATGTTGATCATACCAAAACAACAGAAAAATAAGTTCTTTGAACTGAAAATCAGTTCAAGGTCCCACCAGGTGTGCCAAAAACTATTAACGTGCAGGATTGCACCCTTTATGTAAATCTGTGAAGCTCAACAATCCTATGTAACATGGGATCAAACTCAGGTTGTGGGTGACCTATGGTGAGCTTGAACCTCCAGATTATGGGTTGGTTCCCTTGTAATTTTCAATGGATCAATGGTTAGGTAAGGAAAGGGTTAAAAGAATCTACTAAAAGCACTAAAACTATAATCTGAAGTGTGGTGATGCACCTAAATTGATGGGAAAAAAACTGCAATTCTAACTCACAATAGATCTCAGAAAATCTATCCACACAATCCACTTTTGGCAATGTGATCACAAAAATGATTCTAAGGAAGGCTGGAAATAACTTTCTTTTTTGAAGGAAAATAGGGTTCTCACAATATCAAAGAAAATTATTCCAATTGCACAACCTTAGACATGTGATTTCAATGCTATTCAATACATGCAAGTACAAATGAGACAATGATTTTAAAAGTTCTGATATTAAACACAATAAAATCTCATCAAATCATTCACAAAAGAAGCACTATTGAAAAGGTAGACACTTGATTCAGCTGAAATATAAAGGTACACTTGCATAAAAAAATAAAGAATGGAACCTGAACCTGTTGTAATCTCTATAAATCTGCAAAATATGAGTTACAAAACCCTCTTCTCTCAGCAATGTGTAAGAGAGCAAAAAGGCAAGAACTAGAAAAACCTAAGTTTTTCTTACAATATATAATATGCTCTCTCCAACAGACCTGGAAAGGTCAACTGTAGTTAACTGCCTCTAAAAATAATCCCACAAAACTGATCCATGAGAAAACAAGAAAATCCCTAAAAAATAAGGGCCATAACTGCTCCAAATCGAGCTAAAATAGCTCCAAACTGTTTTCCTCTATAAGTTTGACCAAAAGGTGGACCAAACTCTCCAATTTTGACCAAAAAACCATGCAAGGAACCCAAAAGACTTCAGTTAACTCCATCCTCCAATTTTGCATGATTTTGGGATGATAAGTAATGTGAGCAAGGAATAAAGTAATTAGGATAATTACTTTACTATGAGTTACAATTTGTTCTATCCTTTTGACTTTACAACTTGTGACAAAATATTAAAGTAATTTATAAGCACATTACTTTATTGTTTGTTTACATTATAATAAGTTGCAAAATCATGCAAATTTGGATGCATTTGACTTTTAAAATATAAATAATAGCTCCTTATTTCTCCCATGCAATATAGAGATATCCTCATGCAAAAAATATACATTATGCATTTTGCATAAATTCCATGATTTATCTTCAACCTTATAACTCCTATGCATGCATAATATATCAACACTTAACACATCCCAAAATCAAGGCTATAATCCCTTATGTCTCCCATGCACACATACATACTATATTATGCATCATCTATTTCATCATCATGCAAAAACACCTTATAACTCCCTTGCATCCCTCATGCATGTATTACATTGCATCAAATATGTGTCTTCATACCTTATCACTCCATGCAAAAATAAATACAACACTATATTTTTCATCATATATTGTACCTTATGACTCCCTTGCAATATATAATGCATCTTTTCCTTGCACATGTGCAACATAAATCTCCTTCGAAGCACTGCTTATTTTTTACTTCAACTTCATGCCTTTGTTATGCTAATATAAGGCACAAGGCCTTAACCTTTCATCATTATTTAATATTTGACTTTTGAAAAAAAAAAAAAGGGAAGAATGAGATTTAGCCCTCATGGGCCCCTATGGCATCATTGGTTTTGCATCATTAGGTTTGAAAAGACTTAGAAGTCTTTACCACGATGAGGAAATGGATAATAATGATTTCAAAAAATAAAAGTCAAAAACAAAAGAGCTCAGTCGATCTTTTGGACAAAAGAGGGTTTTGAAACCCTAACTTTGTCATTTTCATGTGTAACTTGTTTGTGCTTCTCCTAAGCTGCCGCCATGCCTGCTAGGGTTTGAATGAAAATCCTTCAATTTTTGGTTGTCTCTGAGCATATTCTTTCAAGATTTTCTACAGGAATCAAAAGGTAAACCATCTTCTGTCAATATTGAACCATTTCTTTGCATTTTCATTACTAGTTTATAGCCCTAGGTCGTGGCCATGAGACTTTTTCTGATGTATCTATTGTATTTCCTCTGCCATTTATCTTCCCTGTGTGGGGGATCGCCATGAAAGTTTGATTGGAGCCTGTTGGAAGGAGAAACAAAGGCAAAAATGGGTGTAAACCACACGGCCTCCATGTCTTTGGTCTGTGCTTACAAAAGAAGGTAACCAACCACCCCTGAACTCTGTATATTTCCTTGTTTTCTTCATTTGTATATGTCAAAAATGGGCTCAGGAAAATATGAACTCAGTGTATCTTTTCTTCATACTTCTATTGGAAACCCCATAAGAGCCTTTTATGGTTGCAGCCGCGGACATATTCCATATATTATTTTGTTCATGGCTACCATTTTGATTGTCATAGCTTTCATTCTTTCATGGATTTGTGAAAGAAACAAGCTCTTTGCATATACAACACTGGTTTACAGTCTTCATTGTGGATAACTCTAGGGCTTTAATGTTTTAAAGAAAAACTGTATTCTAAAAAAGTTTCTGACTCTAACTATGATATTCTTTAAAAACACTAATATGGGGCTTTTTTGAAACCTTAAAGAACCATTCTTGATATACAAACCTTATTAGGACTTTATCACAACTCTGACATATTCCATGAACTCTTAAAAGGCCCCTGGCTTTCTCTGTATATTATATCACTTTTGAATATTTTCTTTACTTTCGCATGGTCGTAATGCCTTTAACACCTTCTATGTCTGAGCCTCTTTGTGCAAATACATGAATAAGTGTAGTTATGCTTTGTTGTAGTTCCACCCGAGGACTGCCTTTTATCATCTTGCATTTGTGATTTTCTCCTTTAGCTATTGATACAGATTTTGTGACCTATGTAGAAATATGTTTGTAGCAGCAAAAAGAGACTCAATGTTTAGTCTTTGTAACTCCTGTAAATTAACATGAATATTGAAGTAGTTGCTTTATCTTTTGTATTGTATGGACATTTCTCTTTGAATGGCTTACCACTTAGATTGCTACCTCCTTGATGTGAATTGTCTCTTCTTAGACAGTGTTGTCCCTTCTGTGCATAACTTGTGAGTGGTATCTCCTTGATCAAATGTATTGTAACATCTCTTTGTTAGTTAGGTCTCTCATGACTATCCCCTTTCTGAGGCTGTTCCATTTTGATTATTCCTTATGGAATGTTCTTCCTCTACTGCTCCGTGAAGGGCTATAGATGTACTTTAGACTCTGCACTTTATACATACATATCTTCCTATCATGACTTTGGACTGTCATGGCTTTGTCATTTATACATTATGGCTATAGATGGCTCTTGATTCTTGTAATTGCACCTCCTGTAGCTTATGATCTTTCTTTTATTGTTCCATTTGTGTATCTATACTTGATCCTTTATTATTAGCATTCTCAATAGTTCTTTTCAAGGTTCATTCACCTTTATGGCCTATTGTTGCTACAGGCATCAGTCCACTTGACATATTCAATGTAGCTTTCTTATGGATGAATAATATGCATAATGTTCTACACTTGATGCATCTTTTGAAAAGATGACTATACCTTTTAGCTCTTTTGGTAGCACAATGGGCTCTAAATTGTTTCACATGCTCTTAACTCCTTTATGGCATAGATGAAGGGTTCCTCATATGTCTAAATAGAAAGTTTTTCATTCATTTATGATAAAAGATAAAAGTCCCTGTTCTTACAATGTTATGGCTATACTTTCCATTTGTACTTTTGATCATTGATGAGGTATGGCACAACAAGAATGTGATGTAACACCATGTGTTTGGTTTGACTGTCCTTTATGATGCACTTGCAACTTGACTGTGATGTAAACCATGGGGTCATTTGGCTTGACTGTACCCTGCTCATGTTGCTCCATGGTATGGTTGCTATTCTGGCTGTCAATGTTGCCACACTATGACTATTCAATGAATTCAAAAGCAATACTACATCTCTTTCTGTTATCCTCAAATTTAGTTGCGCTCAATTTGTAGGATGACCCCTACAAAATTTGTCCATTTTGTAGCCTACAACTCTAAACACGCAAAACAAGGTGAATCACATTTTCCCTTGAGCGTGGTCTCCTAGCCTTGGAACATCCTTTCGAGCGTCAACTTGTGTCGATTTCTTGAATTTTGCAAAACAAGTCTAATTGAAAATTTCACTTTTTAGAAGTTAGTAAATTTTTGTTATATGTAATGGCGGGGATTTTTGCCTCCATTGCATGTTCATATGCACTGGCGGGGATTTTTGCCTCCATTGCATGTTCATATGCACTGGCGGGGATTTTTGCCTCCATTACATGTTCATATGCACTGGCGGCGATTTTTGCCTCCATTGCATGTTCATATGCACTGGCGGCGATTTTTGCCTCCATTGCATCTTCACATGCAATGGCGGCGATTTTTACCTCCATTGCATCTTTATATGCATTGGCGGCAATTTTTGCCACCCATGCATATTAAGCCCTTTGTCACATGCAAGGGCGGCGATTTTTGCCGCCCGTGCATGTTAAGCCCTTTGTCACATGCAAGGGCGGCGATTTTTGCCGCCCGTGCATGTTAAGCCCTTTGTCACATGCAAGGGCGGCGATTTTTGCCGCCCGTGCATGTTAAGCCCTTTGTCACATGCAAGGGCGGCGATTTTTGCCGCCCGTGCATGTTAAGCCCTTTGTCACATGCAAGGGCAGCGATTTTTGCCGCCCGTGCATGTTAAGCCTTTGGTCACATGCAAGGGCGGCGATTTTTGCCACCCATGCATGTTAAGCCCTTTGTCACATGCAAGGGCGGCAATTTTTGCCGCCCGTGCATGTTAAGCCCTTTGTCACATGCAAGGGCGGCGATTTTTGCTGCCCGTGCATGTTAAGCCTTTTGTCACATGCAAGGGCGGTGATTTTTGCCGCCCGTGCATGTTAAGCTTTTTGTCACATGCATGGGCGACAAAAAAGCAATTCCCTCCACATGCAATTGCCACCCGTGCACTCACTCCCTAAAAAATTTCTAACACTGGGAAATTTTTCAAGTTGTTAACTTTAGCCCACTTTCACTCAGTTTTTCGCTCTAATTGCACTTTAGCCCTTCAAAGCCCATGCAAATGCTCAATTCTCCCTCGCTACTGTAATTTCCAGTCAAAGAGACCAAAAGTTTCTTTCCACAAATAAAAAGACAGGCATTCAATAACATGATCCAAAGGAGTTCGAAGATCAAGCTTTCTCAGTGGCTCCTATGGATAAGTTGTCGGATACACAGTTGACCTTGGACATTCTCAAGGTAGTTCTGGGTAAACATGTGAAGGTTGCTACCTTCGTGAAAGTTTCAGTAACAAGAACTTGTGTCATTTCCAAGGACACTTTTGGACCAGACAGCCTAGAAATGCAAATGGTGATAACAATGGATGGAAGTTTCTCTCAAGAAGGATGTTGATGGGAGTTGATAAATGTGATCTTTGCCTTAGTATATTTTCTATTTTTCATATGTACTTTTGAATCAATTTTGGACATTTTCACATATATTTTTCCAAAATGTAATTACATGTGAGACAAAGGAAGTCCCAAGTCAAATAGGACTCTTTTGTTGAATAAGTCAAAGTAGTTGTAAATTTCCTATTTTTGCTCCAGGCTCCTCCCTATAAATAAAGAGGGCCTCTATTGTAATAGATATCTTTTATCTTATGCAACAAAGTGCTGCCCAAATTGTGACTCAACTTTGAGACTTTGTGTTCAAATTGTATGATCAATTCAAATCAATAAACAAGGCAAGTTTTGATATTAGACTTTGTGTTGAATCGAATTTGTATGAGCGAGGATGTACATATGGCATTTTTGTTGATTTCTCTTGTTGATTGATTGGATAAAGTGGTGCTTAGTTATTATGATTGGAGGACATTCAAGATAAGTTATATAAACTTTGTGTTATATTATTTCCTTGAATCTATGTGTGTTGAAAGTGTTTCTTGGTGAAGGATTATAAAGACTTTGAGCTTGTAGTTGTTCACTTTGTATATGAATTGTGTTGAGAGCTTGTAGACTTTGTGCTATGATTTTCAACCACATTCACGTGAATCAGTGGTGTTGTTAGTTGACAGACTTTGTGCTCCAACTGGTGATACGGTTACTTTTAAAATCTTTTTGGGGATAATTTGAAGACTTTGTACTTGAGATTATTCACTTGGTTCGTGAATCTTTTTGTGAAGTAAGTTGAAAGACTTTGTGCTTCAACTTACAAGAATATTGTTGATTATTGTTTAAGTGTACAAGCATTATTGAATATTACCGTGAAACATTGTAAACATCTTTTCTGAAAGAAGAGAAAAGGATGAATGTAACACACCCCCAAAGCTAGTATTTAGTGTAAATAAATTTGTAATAGTTAAAAGGGAACCTCCCCTTGATGAGAGGAGAGATTTATCTCATCATATTGCGGTTGATATAACCATTTTGTCGTCAGTGAGTTGACGACAAAATATTCACCCAACACTTTCACAACAAAAGGTAGAAAAATACCTGTTCTACTATTGTTCCATGATGTTTTTCTGGTTGTATGATATTTAGATGGCACATGACAACTATCCTACATGTATGAATGCTCTTCCACTGTGATAGATCATTTATTATGGCTGAAGATCATGTTTACAATTTTAATATTTCTGCATTAATAACAATACTTGAGCATGCTGGGCTCAACCCTTATGGGAGCCCATTTTCTCCACATGCTTTAATGTCTTCAAATTAGCAACGTAACTTTACCTATACCTGCACAGTGAACAAATAAGTTAGCATAAAAAACATACTTTTGGGAGTTGAATGATCTTTCTCATGATGGTTTGGCCTCCAAATGATGATCTGATTTTGCATATGTCTAATAATGACCCAATTGTATTGATGCATCATGATTGCAAGTTTATATATCTACTGATAAAGCATATGATGAATTTGTATATCCGAAGCTTCTAACAAAACCTTTCCCAACCTTGCAAGTTCATCATCCTAATCAGAAGCAAAAGGTTGAAAACATGAAGATCAAGCTGCCAAATAGGAGGGTCAACCTTCATGATAAGGCAATGATGGATATCACTTTCCTCATGTGTTCTTTTCCTCTACTTTATCTTCAGATGTATAGCTAGCATGCTTTGTTGCATTGGCTCAGTTTAGTCATTCCCATGGCTTGTGTGGGACATATTTAAACATTCTCTTGAATATAATCAATTATTTTATTTTATGCAATGATTTATGTATGTTTTGCTTTCTAAATCAAATGCATAGCATAAAACAAGTGAATCTAATTTAAAATATATGTTTAAAACATGATGATGAAATGACAGTTCATAAATACCCTTTCTTTTGCACTAAACTGTGGTACTTGAATAATTCAATAACATCATAACTGTAAGATAAAATCAGTTAGATACCTGTCATTCCTTAAATGCCTGTTCTCTTGTCCTTAGACCAAATTTCACTTATCAGGATGGTTTGATAATTCTGATTGAGTTGTCACATTACCTTGATAAATGATTCTCTATTGTTCTCTTGCCAAGATAACAGGTATTTGACTGAGTGATCATGCACTTTAAAAAATTTCTTTTATCCCCTTTGTAACAACTGCAATCTAGGCCTTGCTAAATTAGATGTGAACATAATTTAATAACAACTACCTTTTTTATATTTTGTGGATAGGCCCTTTGATTTGTTCCATGATGTTACCTTATGTCAATTTTCCAACATTTTCAGTACCACTTAAGGGTATTGATTGGCCAATCATTAGCTTGCATTGACCCATAAGGAAAAGATCTCACCTAACTATTTTGATATCATCTTCATCTTCATGAGGTTGGACCTTAATATAATCATACTCAAAGCCTTCAAATTTGTGTTGTAATTGATGTTGCTCAAATGGAATAGTAGGATAACTACATGGAACCACATGATAGCTATTTGACATTGAACAAATAGTATGATCTTGCATACAATCATAAGGAATAAAAGTGAAATGTTTTATGAAAGCATATATAAGATCTATGAATGAATAATAAGAAGCATCAAATGAATCAAACCATAATAAAGTTTCATCAATTAAAGCTTCTCTAAATACATGTACTAGAAACATCCCATTCTCAACATATGCATCATATAGTAAGAAAAATGAAAAGGAAAATAAAGAATACCTTTTAAAAATATCCTAAGTGTAGATTAATTAAATGATGATGATGATAAACAAATCTAGGCTAGGATATGGACTTGAGATGGTAAATTGAAATTAGACAATTGCACACATTTTGAAATGACTAAGATGGATTAGGGTCACTTAGATCTAGGTATAGGTTGATTTCATTTAGCTCCAAACTATCACTCTGTGATCCAAAAATATAGTATTAGATATTGCATTTGAAAGGAAGCTAGGTGTGCGGAAATCACTTCCTACACTAATCTAATGAGGAGATGGCTATGCAAATTTAAATTAATCCTTACAACTACAGCAACATAGAACATCTAACAGAGATATTACAGCAATACACATGAACCAGAAAGAAGACAGAAGAAGAGAGACAAAGATTTACGGTGGGGAAAACCCTTATCGGGTGAAAACCCCCACACTCAGAAACTTGCACAATGTATTAACAAATCTAAAAGTTGTTTACAATACACTTGCAATGTAAGCTTCAATGGTCTTTGACACTCGTGTCTGGAGTCAATCTGGTAGCATAACAGTACCTATAAACCTGTGATACAACTCCCTCTCCAAGCACCTGTTTATATAGAATATACAAGGCAATATTGGACCTATCTTGGGATGGGCATCCAACTTGGCCTCATGGCCTAAAACCCACACCTAAGGACACTTGATCAACATTGTAGAATGTGCTTGACACTTGTCCACAGCTCCCATCCCAAAGAGGTTGCCTATTTCCAAAATGGGCTATGACAGATGCTCTTACGACACTTACGACCGTCATAGAATCTATCATAGCGGTTACAACTTATAGTTGTAAGAGAATCTGTCATACACAGGATATAAATAGCATATTCTCTTACAACATATCATAGTCCACCTTGGGGCACCCAAATATGCCTTATTCAAAGATGCTTCATGACACATGTCTTCACCCATCTTACATGCTTCTATTTCTGACTCTTACATGTCATAATTTCGTCATAGGAATCCGTCATAACCATTTCGGTCAAACATTCCCTTACACAACATAAAAGATGTCGACACATGGCAAAATGCTCCTACCACGAAGTGGGATGCCTATCTCCTCATGTGAGGACAAAATTACAAGTTGTCATCTTCCATGTAGGATGACACATCACTGTACCACATCCCACAAAATGACAATATGGAATTTACAATTTATTTACAACATAGGAAATGAATTAATATATACAAACATAACTAATGCAAGGAATTACCAAGGTTGAGACACCTTAATTCCCAACATTCTCCCACTTGTCGAACACTTTGTAAGAGCCAATAGAATAATAGGATTTAACTGCTATAGGCCGAGAGGCCCATAGACTCTGAACTTCTCTATGCCCACTAGCTTCGTCAATGTATCTGCAACATTCTTCAAAGTATCTACCTTCTCCAAATTTACGTTTCCATCCTCAACCATGTCTCACACGAAGTGAAACTAAACATCAATGTGCTTTGTTCTAGCATGGAAAGTTGGATTCTTCACAAGGCAAATTGCACTCTGACTGTCACAACTGATTATAATTTGACCTGCATCAACACCAATATCGGAACACAATCTCTTAAGCCAAATGGCTTCCTTACAAGCATGAGTTGCTGCCATATACTCAGCTTCTATCGTGGACAAAGCAACAACAGGTTGTCGCTTACTCATCCAACTAATAGCACCACCAAACAGTGTAAACACATAAGCACTGATGGATCTCTTGTTGTCAATGTCACACCTGCCTGAAAGGAAGCTAGGTGTGCGGAAATCGCTTCCTACACTAATCTAATGAGGAGAGGGCTATGCAAATTCAATTTAATTCTTACAACTATAGCAACATAGATATTCTAACAGAGATATAGTAGCAATACACATGAACCAGAAAGAAGACAGAAGAAGAGAGAGACAAAGATATAACGTGGGGAAAACCCTTACGGGTGAAAAACCCCACACTCCAAAACACAGCTCAAATGTATTATAGTAAACAATAACAGATTACAATACAGTTTCAGAGCCAATGCTCTTTCAGGAGTCTTCGAATGTCGAATCTGGAGATATTCCAGAAGCATAATAGTACCTATACAAAAACTACATATCTCCCATCCAAGCACATGTTTTTATAGAGTTTACAAGGCAAATATGGAACCTTCTAGAGATGGGCATCCATCTTGGACTGATGCCCCAAAACCCATGCCTAAGGACACTTATCCAACATCCCATCTCAATTATGTTTGTCTCTCGTGCAAAGATACTCACCGACACTTGTCATTAAATAAAAGTCATTTGAAGTTTTAGGGGTGTTGCCCCCGAGCCCCCACGGGGGCCCTGCACCTCGACCCCACCCTGTACCTCGACAGGGAGCATGCCAGGGGCACTGCCCCTGGACCCCACAAGGGGCTCCGCCCCTTGACCCCCGTCTTGGGGGCACTGCCCCCAAACCCCTATTAAT
Organism: Cunninghamia lanceolata; assembly: GCA_027924645.1. Lineage (NCBI taxonomy): Eukaryota > Viridiplantae > Streptophyta > Pinopsida > Cupressales > Cupressaceae > Cunninghamia > Cunninghamia lanceolata. The sequence goes on from BSBN01000780.1 coordinate 339,984, forward strand.
TGTTCAAGGGGGAAACCACAACTACCAAAGTCACCAAAATTTATCCTGCTACATGTACACAAGGTGCCGACTATGCCAACTCAACATGGGATAAATAAATACAACATTAGGAATTTGCAAAGGTTGAGACACCTTAATTCCCAATACTACCCAATCTGAATCCATAAATTCACAAATATCAACAGAATGCGGAGGTCCTTAACAATACCATGATAACATATGGAGTACTCAGAAGTACTCCTCAAATATCTGAACACTCGCTTAACTGCATCCCAATGAACCTGTCTAGGATTAGCCATAAATCGACTAAGGACTTCCACTGCTTGGGCAATGTCTGGTCTTGTGTAGACCATAGTGTAGACACCCAAATTTGTCCCAAATTTGTCCATGTCTTGCAACACCTTGATAAAAACATCACTTAGACATCATGTAGCATTTTGTCCTAAATCCCACTCTTAACCCCACTTATTCCATTAGCCAATTAATTAAATAAATTTTATTTATTTAATTAAAATCCCATTCAATCCCACTTTCCAATTAATTAAATAAATTTTATTTATTTAATTAATTTCCCAATCATATCCTAATCCCACTATCCAATTAATTAAATAAATTTTATTTATTTATTTAATATCCAACTCATATCCCAACTAATTCAAATATTTTATTTGAATTAAGTTCTCATCATAAGCCGACTTTCCAATTAATTAAATAAATCTTATTTATTTAATTAATTTATCATATCATTTAGCCGACATGTGTGCCTCTTTCATTTAAAAAGATAAGTGGTACTACAGCCTTTTATTTAATGTCTTTTATATGTAGTACTTTTTATGTACACAAACACACATGAGCCCTATTCTCCTTGACACTTGTCAAATGACTACAACTCCCTTGAAGAGTGGGAATACCTAATCAATCCTAGCCGTCCACATCAATCAATTAGCTTTTTAATCTCAACCATCCATTTGAACCAAGCCTTTCCTATAAATCAAACCCCTCACAAGCCATTAGCATGCATTGAGCCTCAAGTACCTTTATTGTGCCATCTTTTCTAAAATGCATTGAGCTTCAAGTAACATTATTCTGCCAAATCTTCTAGCATGCATTGAGCTTCAAGTAACATTATTCTGCCAAATTACCATTAGTATGCATTGAGCCTCAAGTACCATTATTCTGCCAAATTTTCTAAAAGGCATGGAGCTTCAAGTACCATTATTCTACCAAATCTTCTAAAATGCATTGAGCTTCAAGTACCCTTATTCTGTTGAAATATCATTAGAGCCTTTGCATCCTTCATCTATCATTCATTCTAGCATCTTCATCTTAATGTTATGCTGCAGAATCAAGCAACCAACACAACAAATTGATCAATCAAGCTCATCTTGCATCTTCGAGGTATTGAATTATTTGGGTTTAGGTTATGCATTTCAATTGTTTGATCATTTCCATTTATAAATCCAAATTTTTCGATATACATTTGGCACGCCCGGTGGGACTCACGTCCTTGATTAACCTCTCTTGTTTGAGTTGTTTTTAGAAGTTTAGATCTCTTGGAGCGTCAATCTTTCATTTTTGCAAGCTTTTGTAGCAAAAATTTACATTTTTCTAACCCTAGTTTGCAAAGATTTGGCTAAAAATGTATGTAGATGATCTCTTAGCCCAAATCTAACCTCACCATTGCGTCCGGGATGCCGTTTCCATAAACTTTGAGTACAAATTTGCCTAAATTTGATGAAAAATGGAGCGTTTGGTGAAGAAAACAACAACCGGACTGCAACAATGTGCTTCTGGTAATTCAGGTCGCTTCTGATCAAACAGCAGTCGCCTGGGCTAAATCAGCTCGCCTTTGGGCAAACAGCAGTCGCTTATGGTCAAATTTGGTCCGTTTTTGAACAAACAGTGCTCGCTTTTGAACAAAAAGAGACCGCATATGGTAAAATTGGTCGCTTATGGTTAACATTTGCATTCTGTCTCCTGAAACTCTCCAGGTCGCTTTTGGGCTATTATGCATCGTTTTTGGTCTATTGTTGGTCGCATATAAGCTATTACTTGTCGCTTCCATCCATTTTTGCATCGCTTATGAGCAAAAATCCACCGCTTTCTGCATATCCGCGTCGCTTTTACACCGGGATCGGCCGCATCTATCATTTTCTGGGTCGCCTTTACACCAACAGTGATCGCCTCTGGTATGATTTGAATCGCTTTTATATTAACAGACCTCGCGTGTGATCTGAATACTGTTAGCGGCTGCTTTAAAACTGTGTTTGTTGCTTATGGCCTAACAGTGATTGCTTAGGTTTTCTTCGCAACGCTTTTGAACTAACAGTGATCGCTTCTGCATCTATTCGGATCGCTTTTGAACTAACAGTGGTCGCTTAAACCTGATGCACACCACTTTTGATTGAACAATGGTCACTTTTGAACTAATAGGGATCGCTTATGAACTGACAGCGATCGCCTGTGCAGGATAGGGTTTTGACTGTGTTTTGCAGATACAGATCGCTTAGAGGCTACAATTGATCGCTTCGGATTTATTGACATCGCTTATAAGCTTACAGTCACCGCATTGGTTATTTTTCAAATCGCATATGATATGTAGGATCTCGCCTGTCGCAAGATACAGATCACATATGTTCAACAGTGAATCGCATCTGCCAACTGTAACTTGCTTTTGGTAGCTGTCATTGTGCATCTTGGTATTTCTATCATAACTTTCACATACGGAGGTGAAATTGCACAAACAAGGACTTGTTGAAAAGCTGGGAGGACGACCTTCACAACTGTACTACTTTTATCAGGTGACTATACTATTTTTTAGGTTTTTTTATCAGTCAAAGTTCAGGTTCATTGCAAACTTCATTTGAGCATAACTTGAGCAATTTTGATCATTTTTCAGCGAAACTTTTTTTCAAATTGCTTAGAATCTCCTGAATTTTCTATTTATGTAATTTATTCTCTTGTATCAGATCATTTTAATCAGAATTTTCAGATTTCATCTTTTCCATGTAATCTCTTCTTTGCAAGTTTACTTGTTTCTTTTTGGAATTGGTGACTTGTAGAGGCATCTAAGGAGCTAGAGCAGCATTGGCATCAACATCTAAAGCAAATTGGAAAGCGATTGTATCAGGTGCACTCATTCTAATCTTTCATCTCTTAGTCTTGATTGATCACACATTTGGACTTTGGGATTAAAACAAACATTGTTTGCTATCACACCATTGAAAAATTGGGCTAAAACAAACCATTGTCTTTCATCACATTTGGATTTGGACTTTAAAACAAACAAGTGCTTGCATTGTCTTCCACACATTGAATCTCTAAGGTTAATGAACCCCATGCGAGTGTGACCAAGTAAATGTGTATGCTCTCTCCTCGCGTCCCAACACGAACTTGGAGATCAAAAACATTTACTTGTGTTGCTTTTGTTTAGCCTTAGAGAGGCCTGCCTTGGTATCCACCCCAAGGGAATGACCTCAAGCGGTACTTTCATCCAGTCCGCTATAAAAATTAGAGGATAAGGCGAAAGCCAAGTCTAACCGGTATTAGCGCTCACCATACAGTGCTAACTCGAAAGGAGGTGTACCTTTGTGTATATTAAAACTCCTAGTAGGGTTAGTTAAAGTCTTAAGTGGCTTGCTGGATGCTCGTGGGGTGCCGGTCCCCCAGATTTTCACTAGAACCTCCTTGTGATAGTGGCCTTGCCTTGACTAGGACTTGTTGAATTGTCTTCACGTGCTTGCTTAACCAACATCACATTATTCCAAACTAATAACTTGCTTATGTGTCTTGCGTGAGTGATTCATGTGTGTGTATGCATAATCATTTGTTTGAATATTGCCACATCAAGCTCTAAACACCCAAACACATAAAGACAAGTCATCCTACACATTCTTCCAATAACATTCAAACCCAATCACTTTCATCCCAAACATAGCCAAGTCATCCAAACAAGCCACATCATCATCCAAATCCCTAAACAAGCGCTTGCTAAAAGGACTTAAGACTAACACTTGGTGACAACATGTCTACACTAGAGGACCTAGAAATCAAATTCCAAAGATTCCTCCAAAATCTTTATCAAGGATCACAACCCTTAAACCAAGATGCCATTGAAACATTACAATTCTTCATCCAAAAAGCTTAACCCCACATAAGCCAATCACCTCAACTGCAACACTTCGTAGCCCAAGTCCAACACATTTTAGCCACTAGTCAAGCTCAACAAGTACAACAATCCTTAGCCATTCACTACCAACCTAATCCAGCTCATAGCCACATGTCATATCCATTCACTTCCTATCAACCTAATCCATCTAGTCACATGTCATATCCATCCACTTCCTATCAACTTAATCCACATATCCACCAAGTCAATGCCACATCAACCTATGAACATTCACCTCAAGCTTATCCAATCCCTCATGCCACCGTTCCAATGCACTACCAAGCCCATCCACAAGGCAATCAAGGGATATCACAAGAACAACATGCAAGCCCAAATAGCCCTTTGTACATAAATCAATCAGGTCCAAGTACACCTTTTCAACAAGACCACCAAGCACCATTGATAGATCTAAATCCACCTTTCCAACAAGAATCATATCCAAATCCCAATGGCCCCTTGTACATAAATCAAATGAGTCCAAATTATCCTATGCAAGACTTAATTACCTTTGACAAGGGAGATACCGATCTAGAGTGGCCTTCATCATCTAATCACCCACCAACACATGAGCCAACTAATCCTATCCCAACACCACCATGTGATCCCATTCCTAGTCCATTAATCACTCTACCTTCCAAATCACCAAGCCCTCCATTACCTTCATCACCATGTCATTCTAATCCTTCACCAAAGGATGCAGCTAAGATAGTTTTACAAAGGATGCTTGAAGCAAAACTCATTGAACTTCCTAAAGTCAAACCATGTGAAGAAAGTCCATATGATGAACATGATTATTGCGCATACCATAGGACCAAAGGCCATGATACAAATACATGCCCCATATTTGTCCCAATTGTTTACAAGGTGTACCTACCTACAATAAGAAATCAAGCCACATCATCCCAATCCCATGTGTAACCCCCATCTAGTCCAAATCCTAATCCACCCAATCCAATTAGCCCTCAACCTAATCCTAATCATAAGCCTACAACACCATCTACTATTATCATCCATCCATTATATTGCCCATCCACTCATACCCTTGCGAAGGATGTGATCCATTGGCTATTAGCTAGGAATAAACTACCTCCATGTCAAACACCCATTTATGTGTCTACCAATGAACTTCCAAAGGTCATGTCCAATCATATAATCCCATCATGTGGTCCACCTATCCTTGAGCCTATCCAAGATCCCTCAATTAACATTCTTAGCCCTTCAAGCCCATCATGTGACCTATAAGTCATCAAGCCTATTCAAGAGTCTCCTATTATGAATCCAAGTCAAGAGTCATCATGTTCTCATGTTGTTGACCAAGAGCCAATCCAAGAGCCTTCCATTTCCATTCAAGCAATCCAAGAGGTATGTCAAAGGTTTAATCCTAAGCATGGGGAAACATTAAGCCCTAGTCCAACTCAATATCAAATGCCTTCCATCCAACCCATCCATAACATGTATCTTTTCCATGATCAAGATGATAGCCATAATGATGAATCTATCCATAAGCCACTTGATCCTATCCATCTCCCAACAACCATTCACGAGCAAGCTATCCAAATTCAACCTATCCATAACATTTACCTTCTTTATGATCAAGATGATACCTATAAAGAAGCTATCCATGAGCACATTGATCCTATCCATAATCCTATATCTATCCATGAGTAAGATATCAAAATTGCTCTTATCCATCCTCCATCTAGCCCTATCCATAATGAGCAAACATCCACTTGTCATGATGAGACACTTGTCCCCCAAGTAAGCATAAATGATCAACTCAATAACTTGGATCTTAGTGAACACAATGCTAATCAAGATCCTAATGATCCTCCTTCCACATCCACCATCGATTCCACTTCATGTCCTATTGGTCTTACCACCCTTATACATGAGTTTTCTTCCTTCGGACAACAACAACCTTTATCCACTTCACCTTCTACATTTAATAATGAACTCAAGTCTAGTGTTCGAACTACACCTAGTCACATAGTCAATCGCATCCTCCAAAACATGAACTACAAAGGTAAAGGCCTAGGTCTTTATGAAAAAAGTATTTTAGAGCCAAACCATGTCAAAGTTCCTCCATGCTCATATGGCCTTGAATACACACCCCAAGGTAAACAAGGCCAAGATGTTGGTAATTCCTCCATCCCTCCTAAGTCCACTTTCCATCACAAACCACATCATATACCCAAAACATATGTTGCCATTCCAACTCCATCATCCTATAAATGTCAAAAGCATGTGACCATACACCTTCTGCCATCCACTTTACCTCCACTTTTACCAACTCCAAATATCCCTCCATCCACCTTACCACCATTGCTTCCAACACCTAACATACATATCATTCATAAGTATCCTTACATCCCTAATCATGGCCAACAAAAGCACACATCGTTTAAGCATAAAGCTTCCAATCATTCCATCCACTCCACCCACCCCATGGGATACAAAAGCAAAAATTTTGATGCCTCTATCTATAAAGCCAAAAATCCAACTAAAACTCCTAAGGACCCTAATGCCTTAGGACATCAATGTGAAAAGTCTCTAAATCATCCATCTTCTAAGCAAAGTACATTCACAAAGCTATCCAAGCCCATACCTCCAAAAGCAAAGCCCAAAAGCAAAATGGTTTGGGTTCCTAAGCAAATAGCTAGCAAGTCAAATGAGGCATCCTCATCTACATCTCAAGAATCCCAACCACTTATCTCCATCCAAAAGCCTACTTCCATCCAAAACTTCCATTCCCTTCAAAAATCCCACAAGCAAAGCAAAAGCACTAAAAATACTAAATCTATGTGGGTTCCTAAATCACTTCATCAACCATCTCCCAAGCAAACAACCCCATTGCTTCCTACACCATCATCTAATCAAAAGCTTCAATGTTTATCACGGTGTGTGCAACCGTTGGTCATGGTTCCCTTTCATTCCAAAACATTCCCACATAACTACATCTCCACATCTTCTATCCATTATCCTACATATCTCCCCCATGCTAACCCTATGGTCCATGCTTTTGCATAAGCCTTTCATCCATCTTCATTCCATAAGCCTATATAAATCCACACCATAAGCCACTAGCCTACCCTACCATGATTGACATCATAATCCATTATCTACCTAATCCATGTTCCATCCATGCAATCCCTTATCAACATCTATGAGCATAATGACATGGTCTATGCAATGACATCATTCTCTCTAGCGGGACTACCAACATCCATCGCATTAGCCACTTGAGTCCCTCCTATCTATTACCATGGTGAAAACCTGGCAAACAGGCGCCATGTGTAATTGTCAACACATCTAACAGCAAAAAAAAAGAAAAACACAAAGAAAAATCAAAATAAAAAAAAAGTAAAGAGAAATCCCTTCGTCCAATGGTGAAAACCTGGTAAACAGGCGCCTTGGATAAGTACCATGATGAAAACCTGGCAAACAGGCGTCATGTGTAGGTTGATCTTCTATGTCACTTACACTTGGGGGCACATTGTCTCATCCAACCTATCCATCCTATCATACCAACCTATCATTTTCCAAAATACCATGTCCTATCGAGTCATCCTACCATCCTTAGCCATTACATAACCATGCCTATCCTATTGAACCCATTTATCCATCCTCTCGCCTTTTGATCTTGATGAAGATATGGGGGCAAAATGTTGAAACATGTTTGGATATTTATTGACATACCTTCTTTCCAAACCAAGTCCTATCCATTGACCATTTATCCATCCCATTTAAACCAATCCATCATGTCATCCCATTGTCATGAACTTTGTCATGTAAAAATCCTAAGCATTACCACCTAGAATGGGACAAGTTATTCCTATGCAACATAGCCTTTGGAGATCACATCCTAGCTCCCTTATGATCCATCCACTATGGCGTATCCTTATCACGAGCTTTATATCTATCATGAGCTTTCCACTATAGCCTACCTATCCATTTTTCATAAGGCATGCATACATACCTTATACGGCCTATCCTCTTATCTATCCATCTATCATGAGCCTTTCATCACATTTACTATGAGTCCATCCTTTTATCCTCCATCCTTGCACCTAGACTTGGTTTTCTCCCTTGTCATTGGTATCTAGCACAAAGGCTACCCAATTGTAAATCCATTGACATTTAAAACATTTCAAAACTCTAAAAAAAAAATCAAAATATTCCCAAAAATCCAAAAAAATCAAATATTCTCAAAAATCCAAAAAATTAATATCCAATGAAAAATCCAAACAATAAAACCAATCATCATCAATCTAAAATAATCCACTTCAACATTCAATCACAATCATCATCATCAATTCTTCCTATCAATAACATTCATTCATCCATTTCAATCAATCACTTCTTCCAATCATATCAATCAAATCAATCTAAGCAATGATCTTAAATCCAAGTCACATTAATTCGTATCAAGCAATCCAATCAATCAAGGAACATTATCCAATCAAATCAACAAGTTTTGATCCAAATCTTGTCATGAACCAAATCAAACAATCATCAATCATCATCAATGGGATAGAGCGTTCCCACATCCTTGTGTTGATCTAGGGATATAGCTTTCCCCGCAATGACAACACTATCATCATCAAACAATCAATTATTGGTTTATGACTTGACAAGGGCAATACCTTGTTTGTTTTACATCCTTCAAGCACACTAAGAACACTTGCTTAAGCTTAGATTGAGTGGACACTCCAATCATCACACGATCACTATCATCATTCAAAACAATCCAATCATCAAAACAATCAACCCAGCAACAACAAACATCATAACCAAAGCACATCAAGCCAACTATCAAAACAAATCCTATCAATCTTCAGCATCAACAACAAAGCACATCAAGCTAGCCATCAAAGCAAATCCAATCACTTCAGCAAATCAAAAGCAGCTCGATCCACCACAAATCATCCATCATTCATCAAATCAATCTAATCATCATTTCATCATCCTGAAAATCATTCCAAGCAAAGATCCAAATGCAAGCCCATCCTTAATCCATACCAATCAAGTTAATCAATCAAGCCAAGTTATCCAAACGTAATCAATGGTCTTGATCCTAGCCTTGTTGTAAGCCAAATCAATCAATTAGCCAATCAGCCAACCAACTCAACAAACAACCTTGTGTTGATCTAGGGATATAGCTTTCCCCGCAATGACAACACTCTCAACTATTATCAATCAAACAATTAATCATTGGTTTACAGCTTGACAGGGGCAATACCTTGTTTGTTTTTGAATCATTTGTGCATGCTTGCTTGCTTGCTTGTGTGTGTTATCATTTTATCTTGCATTTGCATCATCTCAATACCATTCCAGCTAATATTCATTTCTTGTATCCAGACAAGGTTGTATTACGCTGGGGCATGAGACACATCGTCACCCTGGTCCTTATACCTTGGTGCATAACATCTTGTGCTATATCAAACATCATGGTTGCTCACTTTCATTGCAGCATAACACATCATCATTTCTTCTATCCATTCTCTTATCTATTTTTCTTAGCCAAGCCATTTCTTTTCGAGAGCATACCCGTGCTTGTCCAACCCGCATATCCTCTCGAGGGGGCATCATCATCCTATCTTTCCATCATCATTATATCCTTACATCATCATCATCATTTTCCTTTATCCATACCTTAACTTCTTTGAAATGATGTTACTCGACACAAAGCTTATCATCTCGAACATCATCTCAAAGAGGGGCAAAATGTAGACACCCAAATTTGTCCCAAATTTGTCCATGTCTTGCAACACCTTGATAAAAACATCACTTAGACATCATGTAGCATTTTGTCCTAAATCCCACTCTTAACCCCACTTATTCCATTAGTCAATTAATTAAATAAATTTTATTTATTTAATTAAAATCCCATTCAATCCCACTTTCCAATTAATTAAATAAATTTTATTTATTTAATTAATTTCCCAATCATATCCTAATCCCACTATCCAATTAATTAAATAAATTTTATTTATTTAATTAATATCCAACTCATATCCCAACTAATTCAAATATTTTATTTGAATTAAGTTCTCATCATAAGCCAACTTTCCAATTAATTAAATAAATCTTATTTATTTAATTAATTTATCATATCATTTAGCCGACATGTGTGCCTCTTTCATTTAAAAAGATAAGTGGTACTACAGCCTTTTATTTAATGTCTTTTATATGTAGTACTTTTTATGTACACAAACACACATGAGCCCTATTCTCCTTGACACTTGTCAAATGACTACAACTCCCTTGAAGAGTGGGAATACCTAATCAATCCTAGCCGTCCACATCAATCAATTAGCTTTTTAATCTCAACCATCCATTTGAACCAAGCCTTTCCTATAAATCAAACCCCTCACAAGCCATTAGCATGCATTGAGCCTCAAATACCCTTATTGTGCCAGATTTTCTAAAATGCATTGAGCTTCAAGTAACATTATTCTGCCAAATCTTCTAGCATGCATTGAGCTTCAAGTAACATTATTCTGCCAAATTACCATTAGCATGCATTGAGCCTCAAGTACCATTATTCTGCCAAATTTTCTAAAAGGCATGGAGCTTCAAGTACCATTATTCTACCAAATCTTCTAAAATGCATTGAGCTTCAAGTACCCTTATTCTGTTGAAATATCATTAGAGCCTTTGCATCCTTCATCTATCATTCATTCTAGCATCTTCATCTTAATGTTATGCTGCAGAATCGAGCAACCAACACAACAAATTGATCAATCAAGCTCATCTTGCATCTTCGAGATATTGAATTATTTGGGTTTAGGTTATGCATTTCAATTGTTTGATCATTTCCATTTATAAATCCAAATTTTTTGATATACACATAGCATACATCAAACTGCCAACAACACTAGCATAAGGTACTCTGCTCATGTCCTCCACCTCACTAGGAGATTTTGGACAATCCTCAATAGACAACTTTGTCCCCAAAGAAACAGGAACACACAATGGTCTACAATCTACCATGCTGAACCTATCCAACACGGTCTTCACATACTTACTTTGGCTTAATCAAAATTTTCTGTTGGTTTTGTCTCTTTTGATTTCTATTCCTAGGATGTACCTGGCTGCCCCTAAATCTTTCATTTCAAATTGTGCTGACAACTGAGATTTAAAATCAGAAATCATATTCTTACCCTTCCCAATGAGCAACATATCATCAACATACAGTGCAACAATGAGAATACGATCACCATCAAACTTATAATACACACAGTGATCTAATTTTGATCTCACAAATCTAATTGACAACACAAAGGCATCAAACTTCAAGTACCATCTCCTAGGGGATTGCTTCAAACCATACAAAGACTTCTTAATCTTGCAAACCAAATTTTCTTTACCTTTCACCATGTAATGCTCTTGTAATGATCCAAACTAAAATTATTAAATCAGATCTGAAAATAAATTTGAACAACTTCACCAAAATTGCATTAAATTTGAGAAAACTAGCTAGCTAGTCTTACACAGAAATAACACCCAAAAGCATGAAACTTCTCCAAAACATTTTTGCATTGAACTTCTGATGTGATAATATGTAATCAGGTCTGAGACACTGATTTACAACAGCAACAAGCAATATGAGTTCATACAACAATTTTTATGCAAAACCCACAAAACTAAGAACACCGAATAACACCCAAAATCACTGCAAACTCCATAAACTGAATTTATTTGAAATTTTTGTTGCAAACACCTGATAATAGGTCTGATACATCTAATAAACATAACAGCAAACTTCTGCAACAACTAAAATAAAACCCACAACAAACTACTCAAACTATGCTGAAATATACACTGGGAAAATCAATGAACACTGCCAAAATCACCACAACACCTCCCCAATGTCCAAGGACTAATCTCTGGCACTTGGAATTGATGTAAAATAGAAAAAATATAGAAACACATGAAACACAACAGTAGCACCAAACAACACCTCTAGAAGCACCAAAACTGCAACAGAACAACCTGTAAACACAATACTGCAAAACTGTCGAAACTGCACAATCTTTTGAAGCCCAATGCAATCCCTGGATGGAATTACTCTCTATAACCAAAGGGTTTTCATCCTTTGATCACTTGAGACTGATGGGTTTTCATCCACAAGCCTCCAACTCCAATGGGTTTTCGTCCACTGAAGAAAATCCAAGCACAAGTGCTCAAACAAGAAAATTAGGTTGTAAAAATGATCAAAAAGTCCTTCTAAAAGAAAATACTTGCATATTTATAATAGCTCCAAATCTAAACGTCCCTCTCTTGGAAAATAAATTAAAATAATTTAATTTCCAACAAATTCCCTCAAATGGTGCTTACATGTCATAATCCATGCAAGATTCTTGGCCAAAAATAAGAAATAACTCCCCTCTTACAAGCTATCATAAAATCAGCTATTTTTTAGGAACCTGTCATAAGATCTCCTAAAATCACTCTTGGAAGTTACAATTACACCTCATATTCCCCACTTGTGCAAATAAATTAAAATATTTAATATTTAATTGCTCCCAAAAATAATAAATCCTTAATTTGCGAGATTACAATTAAAATATTAAAGAAAATATTTTTCCTTTTGATTTACATTAGCCCATGGGAAAATATGAGTGAACTAATAATTTCACCAATTTAATTTTACTATAAAGGGGACATGACAATCTCCCCTCCTCAAAATTGCTTGTCTTCAAGCAATTAAAACCATGATACTTCAGAATTATGTTATATTGCACAAAAAGCCTTGATCCTATACCTGTGAAATATTGCAATTCCTGCCATATAACACTAAGAAAACTTGAAGACTCATATTCCTTTATGCCAATACCATGTACCCAACAAGAATATCCATATAATCTGAGCTCTTGGATTTGCAAGACTTTGGTGCATTTTTTCCAATACTCAAACTAAACTACATCCTCCCACAAAGATTTGGTAAACTCACCGAATGCAGTTTTGTCCATCTTCCTTCCTAGCAACCTAGAAAATCTCAGAGTAGTGAACTTGAGCTGAGTGACATTGATTGAGCAATCACTAAGGTATAAACAACTTATCCATGCTATCAATCGATATGTAGTACGTCTCCATTTATTTTCCATCAATAGCCTTCCTTTCACAACTTGTCTTTCTAGATGTGTATATGCATTGTCACCAAGAAAACTAAACCAAAGGCTCTTGCAACCATTATAAAAAGTATAAATCTGATTTATGTAGCATAAAGAATGGTTACAACAAAAAACACATCCTTCATAATAGTGGATTCCAATCTTGGAAACTAATACCTTCTTTACCTTGAATTTGTGGAGACACTCCCTGCAGGATATATCACAAACTGCTACAAATTTTGCCTCTATTTGAAAAATGTTTGATGCAACTTTAGGATCTGATTTGGAATAGTAATGGAATATATGAAGGATAGGAAATGTTATCATATACCAGCATACCAAATTCCACCAAACTCTGGATATTGATTTTGCAAACCACAAGCCCTTCTGGTAGTAATCTATGCACTTCCTGAGTCCAACTAGCACAAATTGATCACCCAAAGGTAATTTCAAAATGAAAGTAGAAAATAAGTTTATTGCATCCTCTACTGTATTAGGTGACTTACTGATGTGTTCAATATTTTCCACCTTAAAAAACTTACAAGACAATCTCCCACAACAAATCAAATAGTGTCTTGGATCTCTAGCTAGGAAAGCATTGTCATTGGGCAACTTGTACTTGAGACTTCTGATACATTTGGTGATATTATGGATCTGATTTTTTCTACTATTAGGACTGTTATAACATCCATTACATCCTCTACCACAGCCATTACATCTTTTGCAAAAACATCTTCCATTCACCCCTTCAATGCTGAGATACATATCATGAAAATGCATAACATTAGACCCATTCATTACCTCATCCTATGAGTAGTCATTTTCAGCCTCTTGAATTGGTCTATAGATCCAAAATATAGAAATGGAGTGATCATACACAACAACATTCATTCCATGGCACTTTGAGCTCCACAAAGAAAATCGGCAACTTATTATGTTTGAAGATGTTGTATTCCCTAGAATCATGCATTGGCATATACTTGAATTTCTTCACAAACCCATTTAAAATGTTAGAGACAAATGCATCATCAACAAAATCTAACATGAGGGAATAAAATTGACCTTCATGGATGGTAAGGAGATACCAAGAAGCGAACATCCTGAAAAGATTATCTACCCACATCACTTGAAATACCCCTCTTTGTGGCCCCAAACTCCCATAGTACTAAACCCAATAGATTCTCCATTCAATGTAATCCATCACATGGCTATCATGAGCAAACTGAAATTTGAATATTTTCAAAGAAAAATTGATTTTAAAAATCTTATCACACCTTGCAAGGCTTTGCTCTGAAACTTTGAACTTCATGTTATCAAGTTTCTTGATTTCCAATCTTTGTAATAAAAACCAAATAATTCTCTTTCCTGTAGCACCACAAACTATAGTAGATCCAAGTGAGAAATATGAAATATTAGCTTCATGTAGAGAATTAGTTGCCTTTTCAACTTGTTACCATTTTTTGACCACAGCTCAAAATTGGCAAAGCTGAGGCAACAAATTCATTTTTAGAGTGAAGGTTAACATTCTTCTGTTATAAGTTATTTGCATAGTTATTGTGTTTCAGTGATAACTGCAATGTTGTTCAGGATAAAAAAGAGAAGGTCATAGCCATCATAGCCTTGAAGGTCTTCAATCTTCAAAGTTGTCTTCTGTTGCTACTCCCAATCTTGACATGAACCTGCAAAAATGTGGGAAGGTCCTATTAGAGCTCCAGTTATGAGATCTATATATCCTATTAGAAGAGGCATAACACTTTGTTTATAATGCATTGATCAATAAACATCATCCACATGCAAGAAGAGCTGAGAAAGAAACAATCATGGAATTTCAATGTTTTATTCTAATCTGTTTGTTAGGATAAGTCATGTAGCTTTATGATGGCATATCATTGCATGTGGAGTAGAATGGGCTCCCACAAGGGTTGAGCTCAGCATGCTGCCCCCAAGTCTTAAGAGGATTGTGGAAAGAGTTTAAAAGAGCAACAATGTCACATAAAGACCCTGCAAAATAAAAACAGTTATCACATGTTTTGATCATATCTCAAAAAATATAATCTGGGTTTTTGATATTTTTAGATAGAAATTAGATGATAATAAGCTGCAAAAACCCTTTAAATTCCTTACTAACCCAGTTTGTAGTTTTTGAGAAATAGTCAGAGGCACAATACACAGTAAAATGAAGATACAGTCACATGTTTTAATCATATCTTAACAAATATGATCTGGGTTTTTGAGGGTTTTCGATAGAAATGAGAAGATTATAAAGAAACAAAACCCTTTAAATTTCTCACCTACCCAATTTTTAGTTTTCTAGGAATCTTCACAATGGAGGACCCTCTTTTTTTTTGCAATTTTGAAGCTGCAAAAAATTATTGTAAAATGATATTTAAAGCAATATCCTATAAATTGCTTATAAATATTCATTATTTATGCAATTAAAATAAAGTAAAGAAAACAATATCTTTTTTTTTTTTAGTTTGCTTTCTTTTGGGAAGATATGGTCAAAAATAAGCCATTTAAGATTAGGCAAATCAGAAGGAAAAGTTGCATGACTTATTGTAAGACAAATATTAAAGCAATGTTCTTTATAAATTACTTTTAATATTTCGTCATTTTATGAAGTTAAAACTATTAAAGAAAATCAAATATTTTTTTCTGGATTTGCACTATTTTGAGGCAGATGAGGACAATTAAAAAAAACTAAGCTTTTATTGAGCAAATAAAGATTGTTTTAAAGCAGATTTTGGTGAGGTCTACCTTGAGGAAGATTTTGGCAGCTTTCATATACAGATTGGAGGTGAATTGAAAGCTTTATTTTTGGCTTTTCAGTGGAGCTCGAAAATGGATCAAATTTGCTATTCTAGGAAGATTTCTTAGTTTTTTCCTTGGGAGATCTTTGGAGTTATAAATATGGGAGAAAGACTTAGTTTTTAGAAGTTGATATCTTTGTTTCTTTCTCTCTTGTTCATTTGCAGAGAGCTTTGTAAACATTCTTTGTACTCAAATACTCAATTTCTACTCCTTTCAGTTTTAATAAAGTAGTAGAGTTCTCCTCTTTCATACTTTCTAATTCATTTTGTAATCAATGATCTGATGTCCCATTGTGATTCAACCTTAGAATCATTTGCATATGTCTCATTGTTGCAAGATTGAGTGCAAAAGTTTCATGTAATACAGTTGCATGTTATGCTTAGACTTGGTTAGTGGGTTGAAGTTGTGATAAAACTTGTGTTTTTCCTTCATGCAAACTTCTAGCTTTCAACCTTTCATGCAAATTACTTATGTATTGCATTGTTTTTGTGAAATTGTGAGGATAAAAGGCTTTGTGATGCTGATTGTGAGTCAATAGATAAAATTCTAGTAAAATATCCTTAGGTTTTAGAATTTAATTTTTAGTTTTCTTCTTACCCTTTCCTCAGGAAGTCTTTTAGATTAGGTGATTTACCAGGGGAACCAGCCCACTCTGGAGGTTCACTCCAAGTTTTAGGCAACCCACAAGCCTAGGAGTGTTCCCATTTGTCAACATGTAGCTAAGTTGATAGCTTAGTATTGGGTGCATATTTGATTGATAACAGTTTTTGGCATGCCCAGTGGGACAAAAGCACATTGCTTTCTTTGTTGTTTGGTATGCGCAGCAAGGTGTTCAGCCTTTCAGAGGTAAAATCAGCATACTTGGCGACTCAAATCTCTAGTTTTTACACGCAGATCTAATGATCAACACATGAAGAACAGCACATGCTGAAGAATCGGATGTTTTCTTCAGTATCAACAACCTTTGGAGGTAAAAAAAATTACCATCTTGGCGACTAAATAAATGGCCAGACTGTATCCTTTTGTTGCATTTAACGGGGGCAGCCCATTACAACTTGCTCAGCGTGATGACATTCCAGCTGCAGCCCTCAAAGGATTGCCATATTTCACCAGAGAAGGTCACATCACAACTGTTGAGCATATTCAAGATGTTGCAACTCTATGTTCGGTGCATAATATTATCCAAGAGAACATGGCAATCAGACTCTTGGATGCATCATTGAAAGGGAAAGCTTTGCAGTGGTTTCAAGGACTCACAGCAGGCTCAATCACATCATGGGATCTACTGGGAGATGGATTGCACAAGCACTTCGAAGACAAATCCAATCTTTTTCTCTACTGCAGCAGTTGAGTACCATCAAGAGGCATCTGCATGAACATATGTCAGACTTTAACTACCGATTTCAGAGAACTTGGGATAGAATCCCCATGACAGTAAGGCCTACACCACAACATGTCTTTATGTTTTATCTTAGATCTTTAGATAGCGAAATATCTATTATGATTCAGGCTCTAGGTGGATCTACCCTTTCTGATGCTTTTGAGATTGTTGTTAGAGCAGAAAACTACCTTATTCTAGCAGAGAAAATACCCCCAAGGCCTCCCTTACCCATTGTTCTGCAAATCTAACCACCTGAACCCATGACAGTACCCCTTTTACCTGTTGTCCCAGCTATTCCAGCCATAGGACACCAGCCTGCTATTCAAGATCCTGTTGTTCCAGCTCATTCTCAAGAGCTTCATGAGGATAGAATTATGCTACAAGCTATTGGCGAAGAATCTGTTAATATCAGGAGGCAAATCAGTCAAGAACATAAGCCATACCAAGCTCTGTATCAATCTAATCAACCAAGCAGGCCACCCTTCCAAACTGATCCACAGGCCCCAAGAAGAAGTTGTAACCATGAGGTGGTTTTTATGAATTGGCAAAGCACTGATTTTTGTGATGTGAATTACCCCCAAGGCCAAGAGATGGGTTTTGAATGCAAACAAACTCCTCAAGAGATCAAAATCCCAAGTTTCAGAAGTTCTGATTCTGCTCAGAAGCCTATCTGCGTTCAAGACCATTCCATTAGTCCTCAGTTTCAACCATATCAAAAAGCCAGACCGATTGAAATCACGAATGTCAAGCCAGCATCTAAGAAATCAATAAAGAACAAGAAGCTTCTGTTGTTTGTCCTGCAGCCTCAGTTGATTTTGAGCATAATGAATGTACAAAGGAAGTTGATTCAAACTTGATCCTAAATCCTTTGCATTTTGATTCTTTTGACAATTTTTCTAATGCTTTTTATAAGATGAATCAAAGTAGGATGTAGAGCTTGGAGGGTGAAAGTATCCAATTACAAAGACAATTTGCCCAAATTCAAATGGAGAATAAACTAGAAGAGGGAGATGATTTAGTTTTCTTGTTCGATCAACTTCCCGCTTATGTTGAGGATAATAAGGACAACATGTAGGAATCCCATTTGTTAGCTGATTCGGGACAGTCAGAAGGTGTTGCAGAGAGTCATGTGTTGTTGTTTCATGAAGACCCTGACTACCAGGCTGAACACAAGGTTGAATCAAATCAGATCCTTTATGAGGATGAAACATTCAGTTTATTCTCAGATCTTCCATTGTACTGTAATGAAGAAGCTGATATGAACGGGACTAAAGCAGCTTGCCGTGCTGAGCAATCAAGTCAACCAACTGAAAATGATCAAGCTGTCCAAGATAACTTCACGATTGATTGTCAGGATCCTGACTATTTAGCTTGTAGAGAGATTTCCACACTACTGATTTCTTGCAGCAGTCAAAAGCCCAAGATAGTTGATGATAAGGATAATAAGCAGTTTGAAAAGAATCGGTTAAGCAAGGTACATATTTGGGGAGACTCCAGTAAGGACAGCCATGACACAAAGGATCTTGAAACTGATGTTATGCTATTTGATGGTATGTTGAAAGAGGTTAATTCATCATTCGAACACTTGCCTTCATTTATTGAAGAGGAAATCCTTGTTTCCGAATGTTCTTCCTTGGTTAATAATGTGTGTTTTGAGACTGGTCCAACTCTGGTTAAGAGCCTATTTAGAGTTGATACCTTTGACAAGCTATTAACAACCATGACAGAGGAGGATGACCCATCAACCGAAGAGGAGGAAACCACATGGCAGGCTATCATGCAAGGTAGGGATCATACTGTTGTTTCCAGTCCCAAACCTTTGAGAGGCTATCCCATTAGAGATTTGGACAATCAAGTGGCTGATAGCTTTCAGAGTGTTTTTAGTGCCCTTAAGGATGAGATTGTAGTTGAGGGACAGCAAATTCAATTTTCCCATTCATGGCCAATCAGAGGTATACCCAAACAGGATCAAGAGTTTCAAACCTTTGATTGTATTCTGCAAGTTGCAGTACTTCAGTAAGGTGTATTCTTGTGTTTTGCTCCTTATTGCCAGTTTGTAAGCATGAGAAGCATCCTGAGTTGATTAGAAAAGGTAGTTATTTCACCCAATCCATGAATGGTTTTGTTTAATCAGTCATTCCACCTGGTTAGAGTAGGTTAGAGTAGTGTTTTCAACCAATAAGTGCTTCAGTGCACATATGCTTTCAGTCAGTTTTGTTTCCCTAAGTGCGGCTGCATAGTTTTTTGGCCATCAGGGCCTGTTAGTTTGTTTGTTTTCAATTTTTTGTTGCTGTTTGAACTGGTTGGAGAGATGAATTACAGTGTTTTCTGAGTTTGAGAAGAGTAGATTATGACTCAATGCCTAATGGATATTCAAGGCAGCTGATTCGATGCTTAGAAGGCAAGCATATAGCAGAAGTCGCCAGAAATGTTACCATTTTTCACCACAACTCAAAATTGGCAAAGCTGATGCAATAAATTCATTTTTAGAGTGAAGGTTAACATTCTTCTGTTATAAGTTATTTGCATAGTTATTATGTTTCAGTGATAACTGCAGTGTTGTTCAGGATAAGAAAGAGAAGGTCATAACCATCATAGCCTTGAAGGTCTTCAATCTTCAAAGTTGTCTTCTATTGCTGCTCCTGATCTTGACATGAACCTGCAAAAATGTGGGAGGGTCCTATTAGAGCTCTGGTTATGAGATCTCTATATCCTATTAGAAGAGGTATAACACTTTGTTTATAATGCATTTATCAATAAACATCATCCACATGCAAGAAGAGTTGAGAAAGAAACAATCATGGAATTTCAATGTTTTATTCTAATCTGTTTGTTTCATGTGCAGGTATAGGATAAGTCATGTAGCTTTCTGATGGCATATCATAGAATGTGGAGTAGAATGGGCTCCCACAAGGGTTGAGCTCAGCATGCTACCCCCAAGTCTTAAGAGGACTATGGAAAGAGTCTGAAAGAGTAGCAATGTCACATAAAGACCCTACAAAATAAAGATAGTTATCACGTGTTTTGATCATATCTCAAAAAATATGATCTGGGTTTTTGATATTTTTGGAAAGAAATCAGATGACAATAGTTTTCGAGAAATAGTTAGAAGCACAATACACAGCAAAATGAAGATACAGTTGCATGTTTTAATCATATCTCAAAAAATATGATCTGGGTTTTTGAAATTTTTGGACAGAAATGAGAAGATTATAAGGTGTAAAAACCTTTTAAATTTATCACCTACCTAGTTTTTATTTTTCAAAGAATATTCACAATGGTGAACCCTCTTTCTTTTTACAAATTTGAAGCTGCAAAAAATTATTGTAAAATGATATTTAAAGCAATATCCTATAAATTGCTTATAAATATTCATTATTTATGCAATTAAAACAATGTAAAGCAAACAATATCTTTCTTTTCTTAGTTTGCTTTCTTTTGGGAAGATATGGACAAAAATAAGCCTTTTAAGATTAGGCAAATTAGAAGGAAAAGCTGCAAGACCTATTGTAAGACAAATATTAAAGCAATATTCTTTATAAATTACTTTTAATACTTCATCATTTTATGAAGTTAAAACTATTAAAGCAAATCAAATATCTTTTTTTGGATTTGCTCTATTTTGAGGCAGATGAGGACAATAAAAAAAAACTAAGTTTTTATTGAGCAAATAAAGCTTGTTTTAAAGCAGATTTTGGTGAGGTCTACCTTGAGGAAGGTTTTGGCAGATTTCATATACATATTGGAGGTGATTTGAAAGCTTTATTTTTGGCTTTTCAGTGGAGCTTGAAAATGGATCAAATTTGCTATTCTAGGAAGATTTCTCAGCTTTTTCCTTGGGAGATCTTTGGAGTTATAAATAGGGGAGAAAGACTTAGTTTTTAGAAGTTGATATCTTTGTTTCTTCTTCTCTTGTTCATTTGCAGAGAGCTTTGTAAACATTCTTTGTACTCAGATACTTAGTTTCTACTCCTTTCAGTTTTAATAAAGTAGCAGAGTTCTCCTCTTTCATACTTTCTAATTCATTTTGTAATCAATGATCTGATGTCCCATTGTGATTCAACCTTAGAATCATTTTCATATGTCTCATTGTTGCAGGATTGAGTGCGAAAGTTTCATGTAATACAGGTTGCATGTTATGTTTAACCTTGGTTAGTGGGTTGAAGTTGTGATAAAACTTGTGTTTTTACTACATGCAAACCTCTAGCTTTCAAGCTTTCATGCAAATTACTTATGTATTGCATTATTTTTGTAAAATTGCGAGGATAAAAGGCTTTGTGAGGATGATTGTGAGTCAATAGATAAAATTCTGGTAAAATATCCTTAGGTTTTAGAATTTAATTTTTAGTTATCTTCTTACCCTTTCCTCAGGAAGTCTTTTAGATTAGGTGATTTACCAGGGGAACCAACCCACTCTGGAGGTTCACTCCAAGTTTTAGGCAACCCACAGGCCTAGGAGTGTTTCCATGTGTCAACAGGTAGCTAAGTTGATAGCTTAGCATTGGGTGTATATCTGATTGATAACACAACTTCCAACTCTTCTTGTAAAATTTCTTTGAGCATGCCTTGAGTTCCCAAAGCTTGAGTCGAGAGTGTGATGCCAAAATCCTAAAAATGTGCCTTATTAAAGGACTCCTATTGTTGAAATACAATAATATCTCTTTCCAAATTCTCCAAGACATCTTTCCAAACCCTTTTAGAAATCAAAATATTACCAACACCATAGAAACCAAAATTTCTCACCAGATTCTCCTTGAATCGAAAAATCAAACTGTTGGGTAAGAACTTGTACTTCACATGCTTCCTACAAATGGATGACTGAGAGTGGCATAATACCAAATCAAAATATATGAAAAATTTAGAGTGTTTGCAACCAATGGCATGTTGGATTCTCAACTCCAAATATGAACCTAGAAGCATATACTTGGAAACTCCCCTTTTCTAATTTGGAAGTAGTGAATTGGTAAATAGAGATCTATGATGTCCATCAAGGAAAATTAGAACTTGCATACTCTTAATCAACAAACAATTTGTTTCCCACTTAACTTCTCCTATATTACCATACTCTTCTACACATGGATGAGTGAAATCAGAAATGTAAACAACAAAACATGAGTTGATTACCTCCATAGAACTGTCAAATGCCACAAGTATTGCATTCCAATACATGTCAATATTATGGATCCTTGTTAAGTATGAAAGGTCTATCACCCAAAGATCTTTCAACCTCAAAAACATTGCAGCCTCTATACCCATGATATAGAAGTCTTTACCAAACTCTTGTTCATTCTAAAGGATAAATAGTATCCTTCTCTTCAGGATGCTATAAATTTGAAGTAACTCTCTATTCATGAATCCTCCATTTGGAGAGTAACTTGAAATCCAAAATACGAAAGAATATTTAGTCACAAAATCTTGAAAATAAAAAAGATTCCAACTTTGCTTACCAAGACCTTGATTAAGGCAACTCAAGTTGGTCACCTCCTCCTGGCTATCTCCTATAATTTTGTCTTCAATAATAATGTCTAGATCCCATGAATGTTCTGTAAGTTGTGGACATTGATCCTTTACAAAGTGGTTAGTATGCATTAAGGATTCCATGTGATACCAAATGCAATGGATGGTAATTTCAATACTATCAATGTTGGCTCTTTCTATCTTGATCTTCAAAACATCACCTGGATCCCATGTATAAGAATGACTTTTGCATGTTGTGTCCCTTACCCTATCACCCATTTTTGCATTCTCTCCTTCATAACAAAATTTTTGCAAAGGAATAGGAAGAGGTAATAAATCTAAAATTTGTGAATCTTCAACATGCCTTAAGTTATCAATTGAGAAAATATCCTCTTCATCATTACCATGCTTCCATTGTGCTACTCTGGTGCTAAAATCAATGTACATATCCCTCTTTTCCATCAGAGATATTGTTGAGATAATCTCAACCTTTTCATTTGTGTGACTCCAAACTTCTAACTTAGGGTTGTTCAAAGAAATAATTTTGTCTTCATTTCTAGAATCATAAATCTCTTCTACTGAAACTTTTGAAAGGACAATCTCTTCATCTCCATGTTTTGTCTTCTTCTTTTCTTCTTCTACTTCGGTAACTTTTGAATCTTCCTCTAATACTTTCTCTTCTTCTTCCATATGTTCTACTCCAATTGGATGGATGCAATCTTTCTATTCTACCTCCTTGTTTGACTCAGATTTATTCTGAATATCAACTTTCATCTGTTCTTCTTGATTTTTGGTATTTGCATCATTTTCCATCTTAACTCCTTCCTTTCTTCTTCTCATGAAATAATCTTCAAATGATATTTTAAATATTCCCTCTGAAAGGTAATCTTCAAAAGTTTTGAGAACCACTTCTTCTTTAGGCAAATCTTTCCTAGTGATTTCTGCATATTCATAAAAAGTGAGGGCTTCCTTTAAAATTATACATTTCATATAATATTCATCAAAACATCATTTTCCAAACTCCTCAAAAGGGATTTGAAGAACCCTCCCATGATCAACAAATCGGTACCCTACAGGCTAGAAAAATCATGCTCTGATACCACTGTAATGAGCTAAACTAAAATTATATTAATAAAATCAGATCTAAAAATAAATTTGAACAACTTCACCAAAATTGCATTAAATTTGAGAAGACTAGCTAGCTAGTCTTACACAGAAATAACACCCAAAAGCATGAAACTTCTCCAAAATATTTTTGCATTGAATTTTAGATGTGATAACATGTAATTAGGTTTGAAACACTAATTTACAATAGCAACAAGCAATATGAGTTCATACAACAATTTTTATGCAAAACCCATAAAACTAAGAACATCGAATAACACCCAAAATCACTGCAAACTCCATAAACTAAATTTATTTGAAATTTTTGTTGTAAAAACCTAATAATAGGTTTGATGCATCTAATAAACATAATAGCAAACTTCTGCAGCAACTAAAATAAAACCCACAACAAACTACTCAAACTATGTTGAAATATACACTGGGAAAATCACTGAACACTGCCAAAATCACCACAACACCTCCCCAATGTCCAAGGACTGATCTATGGTACTTAAAATAGATGTAAAATAGAAAAAATATAGAAACACACATGAAACACAATAGCAGCACCAAACAACACCTCTGGAAGCACCAAAACTGCAACAGAACAACCTATAAACACAATACTGCAAAACTGCCGAAACTGCACAATCCTTTGAAGCCCAATGCAATCCCTAGATGGAATTACTCTCTATAATCAAAGGGTTTTCATCTTATGATCACTTGAGACTGATGGATTTTCATCCACAAGCCTCCAACTCCAGTGGGTTTTCATCCACTGAAGAAAATCCAAGCACAAGTGCTCAAACAAGAAAATTGGGTTGTAAAAATGATCAAAAAGTCCTTCTAAAAGAAAATACTTGCATATTTATAATAGCTCCAAATCTAAACGTCCCTCTCTTGGAAAATAAATTAAAATAATTTAATTTCCAACAAATTCCCTCAAATGGTACTTACGTGTCATAATCCATGCAAGATTCTTGGCCAAAAATAAGAAATAACTCCCCTCTTACAAGCTGTCATAAAAACAGCTATTTTTTAGGAACCTGTCTTAAGATTTCCTAAAATCACTCTTGTAAGTTACAATTACACCTCATATTCCCCACTTGTGCAAATAAATTAAAATATTTAATATTTAATTGCTCCCGAAAATAATAAATCCTTAATTTGCGGGATTACAATTAAAATATTAAATAAAATATTTTCCCTTTTAATTTACATTAGCCCATGGGAAAATAGGAATGGACTAATAATTTCACCAATTTAATTTTACTATAAAGGGGACATGACAGCTCTAGCTATGACATGTAGATTTCTTCCTCCAAATCACCATGAAGGAAAGTTGTTTTCACATCCATTTGTTCTACCTCCAAGTCATAAGCTGATGCAAGATAGAATAGGAATTGAATGGATGTTAGCTTTGCAATGGGAGAGAAGATCTCACCATAATCTATACCCTCCACTTGTGAATACCCCTTCGCAACCAATCTGGCCTTATACTTCTCAACACTGCCATCTGCACCAAATTTTTTCTTGAACAACCATTTGCATCCAACAGGTTTCTGTCCAGGAGGCAAAGACACCAAGTCCCAAGTTTGATTCTTTTCCAAAGAAGCCATTTCATCCTCCATGGCCTCCTTCCAGGAACCTGCATCTTTCATGTCCATAGCCTCTAATACAGCTCTCGGTTTATCATTGTTAGTAAGCAAAGCAAAAGCACAACTAGAATCAAGCAATGTAAAACCAAACCTTTCAGGTTGATTTCTTATCTGTGTAGACCTCCTCAAGAGCTGAGGTTGAGGTTCAGCTTCTTCATCTAAGCTTTCAGAGTTGCTAGAGCTCTCCTCATCATCAGGTCCAACATTGTCTTTCTGTTCAGTCTTCTCAGGGGTAGGAGGAAAATGAACATCCTCTTTTTTTTTCTTTTTCTTCTCACTGTAAAACAGTGGAAGAAGGTGTAAGCTCTCTGAAGATGACACTTCTGCTATACAACACTTTTTCAGCCATAGGATCCCAAAGCTTGTATCCTTCCACACTGACACCATAGCCAATGAAGATACACTTAACAGTCTTGTTCTCCAATTTTGTTTGCTTCTCTCTAGGCACATGTGCATATGCCTCACAACCAAAAACACGAAGATGCCTTATTGAAGGCTTTCTACCAGACCACACCTCCATGGGTGTCTTCCCAATAAGAGCTGATCTAGGAGATCTATTTACAAGATAGCAAGCAGTGGCAACAGCTTCAGTCCAAAACTTTTGTTCTAGGCAAGCTTCAGTAAGCATACTCCTAGCCTTCTCCATCAGTGGCATGTTCATCCTCTCTGCAACTCCATTTTGCTGTGGGGTGTATGGAGTTGTCTTATGTCTTTCAATCCCAAGTTCCTTGCAATATTTATCGAATTCTGTAGAACAGAACTCACCACCGTTGTCAGTTCTCAAGCACTTAATCTTTTTACAAGTCTAATTTTCAGCAAAGGCCTTGTTGGTTTTTGCTTCTGAATCAGCATTAGGGTTTGCCAGTTCTAATGCACAGGCAGATTCAGCCAACTGAATACAAGAGGTTGCGTGAGCTCCTCCCCTTCACTTCTGGTTCTGCCACACCAAGGGGGGTGTCCCTATTTGATAAAAGTATAACCTTGACTAGCTCAATGACAGAAGGATTTAACTTGACGGCAACAGGCAGAATACTCTCATGTATGGACCAAGATTTGTGTAACAAATCACAAGGTTGGCAACATTCTTGGACATAATGTCTGGTTAGGTATGAGAGCATGCAAAGGTTCCTAATCCTAATCCTACAACTAACAGGTGGAAGTGATGAGATGGGTTGAAATGGTGTTTGGGGTGATGGGACTTTCCTAGACCTATTAAACAGACAAATTCCCAAACCAGTGCCTTATCTGGGTAGCAGAGTCATATCTAAGACTGTAAATGTCTCCCCATGACAACATAAATTCATATCCAGAGGACCTGAGAATAATGCTACTGCCTGACAGCAACATGTCCAAGAAAGAGTATCATTAATGATCATGCTTAACAGATCCTATGATGCAATCTATTTCCCTTTGTATCTGATCAAAAGCCTATTTAACCACTCCTTGAGCAGACGCAATAAATTAGACACACAGTATGCATACACTGAAAAACTTGGAAGTCCTTGACAACCTTGTTTGAAAGGAAAACAAATGACATACAGGAGACAATCAAAAACAATACACACACAGGTGTTTTTTATTTAAAATCAATCTGCATAGAAGGTCATCACAGAGAAAATCATCATTTACAATCCAAGATAGATTAGTACACCAGACTAAGGACTTAGTCTGTAGCAAAAAATGCCTTTCAAAATGTGAACACCTTATGTTCAGAGTTAGAGCCGAAAGCCCCAAAAACCTCCAACCTCTCAAAAGTAACATAGCCAAAACCATTTATACAGAACCGTGTACATTCAGCAATTAATTACATGGCCAGAAGTCAAAAATCTGCCAGATACATCCATCAGAGGGAATGGCGCTCAGAAGCCATCAATGCAGCAGACAAGGGAGGCCTCGAGCCTTGCGCTGCCATCTGGGAGTCTTCATTCATAATCAGGCAGTTTAATCACTTGCACCATCGCCCATACTCCTTCTACAGTCGCCATTGATGGCCCAACAACCCGCAACCATCGAGAAAACTATCGCTGCGTTCAAATGGAAGTTTCCCGCCAAAACGCCCTCTTCGCAGGCTCAAACTACACAGGGGAATAATCCCACATGCACGGTGCCGAGACCACACTAGCACTTTATAAACATAGCTGCATGCATAATAGGTGTCGAGCGTTTTGCCGTGCTTGACACACGACCCTTCGCCAAAAGCCCATCGGCCAAATCTACACCATCGGCTTGCCCCAAAAACCTCTCGCCGATCTCAATCGTCTCACCGACGACACCTCCGCAAGCCTCTGTCGGCCAGACATAGTCTATTGGCCAGCCCAAAAGCTTCCTTGGCCGATAGACCAACTCTCCCTGATGGCCACCAAAACACCCTCGTCGGCGAAACCTCCACTGTCGGCCCAACATCTGCCCGTTCACCCGACAGTCTATGTCATGCCGATGACCGTTCCAAATCCCTTGTCGCCAAGACATAGACCATCGGCACACCAATGAAAGCTCCCACCGACCTCAAAAGTCCTGCCGATGCCTACCTTCGCATTCCCCATCGGCTAGAGAAACGCCATCAGGCCAACACATTCCATCCCTGCTGACACAGCCAGTCACACCGACCACGAACGAGCCACACTCTGCTCCACTATCGGCCAAACACTCATCATCAGAGCAACTGAAAAAACACTGGCTGACACCCTTAGTCACACCGACGAACACCTCCCTAAAGCCTCCAACTTCCACATCGGCCAGAGAAGACCCATCGGCGGACCCTCCAACTGCTAGCCCGATATGCAATCTTACTCCGATGGCATTCCCCATCGGGCAAACTCCTTACATCGACGGCCCAAAAATTTGCTTCGCCGATAGCCAAACACACGCCGATGGACATCCATCGGCCAAACCAAAACAATCGGAGCACTCAAGAAATCTTTCGCCGATGAAGCCAATCACTCCGATAAGACCAAAAATATAAAGCTTTGAACCATTGAACCCCGAACCAAAAGGGTTCAACGCGATGGTTCAAACATCAAAAATAATACTCCATAGGCAACAAAGCTTCGAACCATTGAACCTTGAACCAAAACAAAAAGGTTCAAGCGGGAGGTTCAACGATGCAATATTTGCGCAAGGCAAATGCATAATGCGACCCATTAGAAGAAAATTGAACCCTGAACCGCTGAACCACTGAACTTAGAGAAAAAAGGGTTCAAGTTCAAACCGAAATGTCAAAGACACAAAAATGAACCCATGCCGATGGAGAAAAGACGAAGACCCCTCCTCAAGAAATGAGATGCAGATGCTGAAAAGTACTGAAGGGGTGCCAAAACTTAGAACCTTTTGGATATTTTAGGATGGTGCCTGCATGAAAATTGCTAAATTAACTGACAGTGAATTTAGGCACCAACAGGCCTTAAACTCCTTAAACTTACTATAGACTTCAAATTTTGCTTCTGAGAAAATAAATCCATGTCCTTCTACTGTAGTCATCTATGAAAGATACAAAATATACAGATTTTGATAACGAAGGAACACTAACAGGACCAAATACATCAAAATGAACAAGGTCCAACACACCAGAAGACTTGTGAGAACTCGAATAAAACTGAACATGGTTTTGTTTCCCATATATGCAATGTTCGCAAAAGTTGAACTCAAGATTACAATCATCTAACCCCTCAACAAGGTTTATATTTTTCAGGGTACACAGACCCTTCTCACCAATGTGGCCAAATCTCTTATGCCATAACATTGTCTTTTCAGCAGGAAGCTTAACTTCCAAGGCATGATTACAAACATCAAAACTAGAAACAACAGATCTCTTAATTGCTCGTTTAGATGGTGGGGATGAAGTGACTTCTGCCCTCTTCTTTGAATCAGAAAAACTATTGCATTGTGAAATGCATGCCTCTAGCTGAAACAGAGTACCTCTCCTAGTACCCTTAGCAAGCACCATAGCTCCGCTAGTCATCTTGCATCCTTCTTTCGAAAAGACAACCTGCACACCTGCATCATTCAAACTACTTACAGAAAGCAGGTTCCGTGCTAAGCCTGGGATATTCATAACCCAGAGATGCCCTTCACTTGACCATCAGGGAATCGGATAGAGACTCTTCCACGACCAACAATCTTCAGATGAGAGTCATCACCCAAGTACACCTTTCCACCATCAAACTCCTCATACTTAGTGAACCAGTCTCAATGCGAGGTCATGTGGAATGATGCACCAGAGTCAATCAACCACACATCATCAGATGCATGGGTTGCCAAGGCTGCGATGAAAGCATCACCATCATCTTGTGATTTGTCTAAATCTGAATCTCGGGTCTTCTTCTTCTTCTTCTTTTCTTCTTTGCATTCCTTTCAGAAATGCCCAGATATACCGTAGTTCCAACAGATAGCCTTGGACTTTCCAGGAGATTTAGATCTCCCACGAGATTTGGATCTACCCTTCTTAGCTTTCTTGTCCTTCTTTTTCCCTTTCTCCTTGGGTCTTTCACGAACTGCAAGAGCCTCTTTGACAGCATCAGAAGACTTTCTCCGCATCTCTTCAAATAACAATGAAGAAACCACTTCATCCATTTTAAATGTGGATGTGGTTCTTCCAATAGCCATGACAAGGTGATCCCACGAGTCTGGCAAGGAATAAAGCAAGGTCATACATCGATCCTCCTCCTCCATCTTTACACCAATAGATGTCAACTGTGCAACTAGCATGTTAAAAGCATTCATATGTTTGGCAACAAATCCTTCGTCCTCCATTCGAAGAGAATACAGCTTCTTTCTCAGAAAAAGTTTACTAACCAGGGATTTGGCTTGATACACATCTCCCAACTTCTTCCAAAGCAAGGTTGTAGTCTTCTCCTCATGGACATTTAACAACACAGAATCAACAAGACTAAGACTTATGAGACCCTTAGCCTTCTGATCCTTGAGATCCCACTCATCTTGTGACATTGCAGCTGGTTTAGTTCCATTAACACTTTGCCAAAGATCTCAGTCAACAAGCATGTCTTCTATCTTGAGCTTCCATAGCTCGAAATTAGTGCCATTGAATTTCTCCACTTCAAATCTTCCTGATGTGCTTGCCATCTCCTTGCTGCAATAGAAGTCAGAATACTCTGCATAGACTCCCACTCAACTTAAGATCAACACAAAAAACCCCTACCCAACAGCTAAGACCAAAACTGGCCAGGCTTTGATACCAACTGAAAGGAAGCTAGGTGTGCAGAAATCGCTTCCTACACTAATCTAATGAGGAGAGGGCTATGCAAATTCAAATTAATCCTTACAACTATAGCAACATAGAACATCTAATAGAGATATTACAGCAATACACATGAACCAGAAAGAAGACAGAAGAAGAGAGACAAAGATTTACGGTGGGGAAAACCCTTATCGGGTGAAAAACCCCACACTCAGAAACCTGCACAATGTATTAACAAATCTAAAAGTTGATTACAATACACTTGCAATGCAAGCTTCAATGGTCTTCGACACTCATGTCTGGAGTCAATCCAACAGCATAATAGTACCTATAAACCTATGATACAACTCCCTCTCCAAGCACCTGTTAATATAAAATATACAAGGCAATATTGGACCTATCTTGGGATGGGCATCCAACTTGGCCTCATGGCCCAAAACCCACGTCTAAGGACACTTGGTCAACATTGTAGAATTTTCCTAACACTTGTCCACAACTCCCATTCCAAAGAGGTCGACTATTTCCAAAATGGGCTATGACAGATGCTCTTACAACACTTACGACTGTCATAGAATTTGTCATAGCGTTTACAACTTAAAGATGTAAGAGAATATGTCATACACAGGCTATAAATAGCATATTCTCTTACAACATGTCATAGTCCACCTTGGGGCTCCCAAATATGCCTTATTCAAATATGCTTCATGACACATGTTTTCACCTGTCTTACATGCTTCTATTTCTAACTCTTACATGTCATAATTCCGTCATAGGAATCCGTCATAACCGTTTCAGTCAAACATTCCCTTACACAACATGAAAGATGCCGACACATGGCAAAATGCTCCTACCACAAAGTGGGATGCCTATCTCCTCATGTGAGGATAAAATTACAAGTTGTCATCTCCCATGCAGGATGACACATCACTATGCCACATCCCACAAAATGACAATATGGAATTTACAATTTATTTAAAACATAGGCAATGAATTAATATATACAAACATAAATAATGCAAGGAATTGCCAAGGTTGAGACACCTTAATTCCCAACAACATTGTGATGTTGTGATAGACAACAAAGTAAACTCTACTTTAACCTGGGCTGAAATTGTAGTACAAAATTAATCTAGGCTAATTGTGTGGCACAAAATCAATCTTAGTGCATGAAATTGATCTGTTAATAGTACGAAGTTAATTTAGGTTGATTGTGTGGCATAAAATCAATCTCAGTGCATGAAATTGATCTAAAAATTGACTTGTCTTTCCTACTAATAGTTGAATCTACAATAATTAACCGGTAGTGTTGCTCAACACCTTTGAGGATCTTGTTAGGTAGGGTGTATTGTCTCTTGGTCAAACCCTTGAGTAGGCCAATTCACTGCCATGTGAAAAAATGTTAAAGATAGAAAGGAACCATGTAATATTCGTATCTTTCACTAAGTATGCAAATGTTGATGTGGTAATGAATGTTTAAATATGTTCTTTAAGTGATATTGCAAGTAGTAAATGAAATGTAGATGGATCTCCTACCTAGATGATGTTAAAATAGATTTAAGATTTGTTCTTTTCATAAAACACCCTAGAATACAATTTGAAATATTTCATGCTTCAAGTCTATGCATAATGATTAGTTGAAGGGAGAGAATAGTAAGGGTCTATTTTACATCATGAAAGCAATCTAAGTAGGCAAATGAGTAAATTGAGGATTAGAACAATTTCTTAGGGATGTATGGAGGTGAAATCAAGCTAGGTTTAGGGAATATGCCAACTATTGGTGTAGAAATGCACCACTTGTACATTAGTTATTGCATAAAGACTAACCCAATCAAAATGAGTCTAAAACTAATGGGTAAAGTCTGGGGTATGCAATTTTCACTATTACATTTTCCCCCACTTTGACTTGCATGTTGATTACTATGAAGATGCATGTCAAAGTAAAACAAACAATCTCTTATTAGTTATATATATGCAAGTTAAAAAATAAATAAACAATCAACATGAAAGTAAAATATTTTAGACACTCATAGAAGGATCAAATAAAGATATATCTTTATGGCATTCTCCTTGCAATGAGTGCTCCATATTGAAACCTATAAAAGTAAAATGAATCCAATGAGTGGCATTTGTCAATAATTTAAAATATAGGTACTAACACAATTACTTAACAATGTCAAAAATCTAAAAGTGTGTGAAAAGTAAATGTAAAGGGAGACATGAAGCTAATTATTGTAATTGGCAAAGGAAGAGGTGCAAGATCCCTTAATGGACCATTGTACAACCATGCTCCAAATATCAAAAGATGGTGTATGAATTCCAACAAGTCGTAATCAAACAAGCTACTAAGGGTACAGAGGTGCTACTTAAGATGTACAAGCACCACTAAGAATGCACATGTGCCACACAGGATGGACAAGCACAACTTAGGATGCATAGGAGCCACTAAGGATGAATTTTGTGTGTCCTCTATGCCATAACAACCCAAGAACCTACAAGCACAAAAATTAGTCTACAAAAATTAATAGATCCTACAAATATAGGTTAGGTTATGTTTCAAGGACCACAAACATGCACACCTTACAAGAAAAAGTCAGTACAATGGTCAAAATGAGCCAACTCAGGACAAAACATTGTAAGGGGCCATTTCACAAACCCTAGCTAAGAATCAACCAAAGTGATCAATGAAAACAATTGATAGGCTATGAAAGACCAAAAAGACAATATTTTAGACCCTAGGGACCAAAGAAACCTACAAAACTAGAGTTAGCTTTATGAAAAGTGGTAGAAATGTAGAGACGCCACTAGCTAGGGCAAAGGTGCCACTTAGGAGTTAGTCTTTGTAGCACCTACATAGGTGCCACTAGATAGGACACAAGCGCTAATAAGGATGCATTATGTGTCTCATATGTGCTTGAACTATCCAAAAAGAAAATAGAATAAGGTGGAGACATCAAGTGACAAGGCAGAGCCATTGCAAACCTACAAAACTCACCAATTCACACAAAGAATCTGAAGATGATTAGTAAAAGGGACGTGGGTCCTCCTAGGCATGCCAAAAATGTATACAATTAAATGCAAACATAAGAGAACAAACCAAATTAGCTTAGCCTATTTATTTACATATAAATGCAACCTCTGATTGAGAAAATAGGAATGCATATACAAAATGAAACTCAAATACAAATCCTAAAATGCAAACCTATAATATGTGGATGTACTCCTTGTTGTGTTTATATGTGATTACTCCTCAAACCTGCATCATAGCATTGCATTCCATGGAGTCTTGAAAATGGCTTGCATGAGGTTCAATTTATAGATTTTTGGATGGGTTGATGGAGGGTTGAGATTGATTGGAAGGATCAATGGTTGAATATGATTGAGAGGATTGGATTGATGAGAAGCTTCCAAGTGGCATAATTTTATTGGTGCACAAGTGGAGTTCTTGGATTGAGGAGAGATAAATGGTTGATGGGATCTTGCATAAGGTGGATGGTGAGGATCAAAAGGGTACCACGAGTACCTTTTAGAGGGATATGTAGAGGACTTGCATACCATTGTAATAAAGGCCCGAGCCTCATATACGAAGGCCCATGCCTATGTACACTTTTGGAAGATGTGAGAGGTTTGAATAGGTTGATCATGGTTTAGGAATGTACAAGTGCGTGATTAGATGGCTATTTGATTTTAGCCAACCTAATGAATTGCAGACAAAATAGGGAATTAAATAAATAGGACTATTTATTTAATTTTTGGGATGAGGATGAGGACTATGTCACATAAGAATAACATGCCTCACTCTAGATATGTCACTCATGATGCGGCGCTATGATGTTTTGTGAGGATGCATGATAGGGAGTATATTTGAAAGGATGGGTGTATGCCAAGAGGTGTCCAATCATGTTTTAACATTGATACCCCTATCCTTATCAGGATCAAAAGAGGGAAGGGAAGAAGTACGGGAAGATGAGGGGGAGATATACAGATATAATGGATGGGTAGGATGGAAGTGATAAACTAGACAAGGCTTTCCCCCAAGTGTGTGGTGCTTTGCGATAGCAGATTTGCATGACACCCATGAGGGGTTTTCATCATGGTACTTGTCAAAGGCATCATAGAAATTTCACCATTGGACTATTTTTCTTTACTTTTTTTTTTCTATTCTTTTGGATTTTTTGCTTTGAGGATGGAGATTAGGTGGATTTGGGTGAAGTGATTTGGATGAGGTGAGGACCCAAGTGTCTATTTCCATTTGGAGGTGATAGGATCCCATTGAATAAGGGTTGCATATGGACCATGAAAATTTCTAAGTGGGCATCTCCAAGAGGTAAATAAGGTGCGACTATAACTCTAATGGGTAGAGGGAGGATGGATGGATTATGTGAAAGCAGGGATGAAAGGGATGTGATAGGGAATATATGTTGGATAGTGGATATAGGATTGTGGGATGGAGGCATGTTGTGGGGTTGAGGGGAACCAAGACAAATAGTTGCACACACCATGATGGATGTGGAATCTTGGGGTTTTTTTGTGGGATTTTAGATGCATGCAATTTGGGATGTATGAGGATTGTGGATTTATAATTTTGGGGTCAGGACAAGGGATTTTGGGATTGTCATTTTGGAGATTGAGGAACCCAAATGGACAAGGATTTTGGGATTTTTTATTCAGTACAAGGTTGGGGGTAGGGGTTTCGAGATTTAGGGATGGAGTGGGATTTGGATGCGCCACTTGGATTTATTGCTTATGTTTCCTTGGGGAACCACATTGTTTCTGTTTTTGCTTTTGGATGTGTGGGATTTCATGGCCTTTTGGATGGATTTTTCTTTGATTTTATGTATCGATGCTTTATGGCATGATAATCCTTAGGCTTTAAGAGATTTTTTGATTTATGTGTGGAGGCATCCAAAGTGCATCCATATTTGATGGTGTGGTCCCATGGGGAAATGGCATCGTGGAATCCAATGAGGTTGGTGATAGCTTCATCATTTTGGAATAGGTCCAATGATGTGTGCATGTGTTGGTCTTGATTAGGGATTTTGGGGGATGAGGGATTAAAGGTGGTAATTGTGATAGGGGATTTATGGATGAAAGGATTAGGGGATTTATGGATGGATTGATTTGTGGATGGAAGGATTATTAGATTTGGGGATGAAAAGATTAGTGGATTTGTGGATGGATGGATTAGTGGATTTAGGGATGGGAGGATGTTTGGGATAAGATGGAGGAGGGAAAGTTGTGTGCTTTTTAGATTGATAGGATGATGGAGGGGGGTTGGCAACAAATAGATTGGATGGGTGATGAGAGGCACCTATTTTTGGATGTGAAGGAGCTCTCTTAGGTTTTACAAAGGTGGTACCAATATGTTTGGATTGTTTGCCTTGGGATATGCAGCTAAGGCCTTATGATAGTGAATTTAATTTGACATGGATGGGCTCCTTGCTCATGAAGGCCCAAGCCTTTTCCTTGATAACTATTGTTTTGGAGCACTCAACATGCAAGGTTTGTTGGGAAAAAGGTGGTGTTCACCTTGCATAACATTAATTAATTTAATTATGTAATATAAATATGTTAGACTTAGGGCACACAACTAAGAGGGGGGGTGAATCAGTTGTACAAAACTTTCTTGCAATTAAACACTTAACTCCACTTTGCAATTCAGTAGTATAATAATAAATCAATCAAGGAAAAATAATGCAACAAATTAAGAGAAAAAACACATCAGCACATGAGACACCAAGATTTTGACGTGAAAACCCGGTTAAGGGAAAAACCACGGTGTGATTAACCCAAGATTGTATTATCTGTTAGAAGAATAGAAAGAACAAAATGGCACATGCCAATTAGGGCTCACTGCCCGAGCACATTGCTCACAAGAGGCTCACTGCCTACAAGAGACACACTATCTACAAAGAAATAAGTATCACATACATGAACTGGAGAATAGCATCTTCACCATGCTTGAATTAGTTCCATTTAAGCCCAATACTTCTTCTCTACCTTTCGCTCTCCTCCTTGCTACCACACCCTCATCTCAACAAAGACAACTTTGAAATGACTTTGCAATCCCTTATTTATACAAGACATCAACTTAGGAATGATCATCTAAGTCGGCAAACATCAACAAGAACATCCACAAGATGTGTAACTCATCCGGTCTGCCAATCTCAGAAAAAATACCATCATCTGGAGGTTATTCTTCAGTGCGAGCTCCAACTTCAATGCGGACCACCAACATGAAATGGACATAATCCAAAGACCTCCACAAGCTCACCTGGATCACCAAGAACATCCATACTTCATCTGCTTACTGAAATCCATCTCCCCTTCATCTAGAACCTCAAGAACACAGTCTGTCATTACTGTCACAAAGGAATAGATGCTTACGGACCTTCAAACCATGAACCAATCTAGTTGACACTCCACAAAGACTTCCTCAACACTCCCTCAAATCCGTAGAATAGGACAATGCAATTCTGGATCTCACCGGACCTGTCTATATCATTCTGTCATCTTTGAACACCTATCGGAACTGGTTTTACTTGAGCTACCAAACCTTCTTTAGATCTTCATGCGGACCTCTGAAATCTCTCCTGGATCACCTTAAGACACATATCTACAAACCCTTTAATCCGCATCCTCTGATCCTCATCCTATCTTGGACTTTTGCCTTACTGTCATCATTGTTCTTCATTGTTCCTGATTGAGACTAATTTTCTCAATATCCTCAGCTCACAGCTCATCTAATCCTTATCATTAATGCAACAAGAGTATGTTGACATCAATGACAACACCAGTTAGGCCCATACTTGCAACAAAATATTCTTTTGTGGTACATCTTAAGTGATGTGTTTAGCCACATTAAATATTTATTTTTTATCACTTGTAAAAGTTGTATTTAACATTGAGAGACATAAGGCAAATATTTATTATTTGTGCAAAATAATAAATATTTATTATTTTGGGGAAAATGGTTTTGTGCTCATGGTTTTGAGTCACATTGTTTGTATCCAATACCACAAGTTGTAATTGTGTGAGCTTGAGTCTATAAAAGCAAGCACAAGGTTAGTGGTTAGGGTTGGCTCTTATTTTTTACAGGTTGTGTGAGAGGTTATCATTGTATTGAGTTTTCTCTTGAGAGTGCATATTGTAAAGCATGGCATGGGATGTGTGGATTCATGTTTGGATACATGGAGGTTGCAGTAGAGGAGCTTGATATTTCAGAGGTGTTCATGGAGACTCTGTGAGTGTATTGTAAATTCTTATTGCTGAATAATACATTATGGATGCTTTTGGAGGCTGGGTTTTTTCCCTCAATGAGAGTTTTCCCAAGGTATATCTTGTGTTATCTTGTTTATTGTCTATTGATCTTTGCATTATGGTAAATATGTAAGATTGTATGCATCATTATCTCCTTTGGGTTATGTGGAATTGGTTTGATCTACCTATATATTCCTAACAAGTGTATGTCTATTATTTTGGAAACAAGATGTGAATCCAACTTTAGATGGGGAGGGATTGGTGGTGGATACCAATTTTTCTTCATTGAGAGAGAAGCACCACATATAAAGGTTTTGGGACCAAGATGAGCGGGATGGTTTTGGGATGGGGTAGATAAGAGGTGGTAGGGGATCGTGAAAGGGACTATTGTGGATGTTTGGATCTTAATTGTCATGGGAAGATGTTTCAACATGCTTTGGAATAGGCTCTTGACACAACTGGATTTACTTTGATGGTGCGATGGGGGAGGAGTGTTTAGCTTTGATTGGTGTTTGAGTAGACTCCTCTAGTTGGGTAGATGTAGGAATGATGGATGTTTGATGTTAAGGGCTTTGGTATTTGATGGGTGGTGGGTGGATGACATCATCATCAATAACACTCTCATATGGTTTTAGATTAGTGGGGTGGAATGACTCCACAACTTTGTTTTTGTGATATTGCTCAAGATCCTTAGCTAGGATTCCTTGGAGGAAATCCAAAAAGGATGATTTGGATTTTTTAGGATTGGATGGTGAATTGGATTCATACATTGGTTGATAATGAGATGACGGGTTTAGATAGGAGGTGGAGGCAACAAGGACCTCACACAAGGATGGACATTGGGATATGGTTGGGAGATAGAATGGGTTTCCCTTGTCAAGGGTGCCATAAGGATGACCAATATATATGTGATTAGGATTAGCGGGATAGCTTGTGCTAGCCAATTCTTTGTCAAAGGGCATTTGATTATAAATGGACGGAGGATGGAATCTTATGGTGAGCTTGCTTGTGATGATTTCATCAGTTATCAATTTCGTAGTTGACTTAATCAACAAAACTATCATCATCATAAGAATCTAAAGGATTTTTGTGATGGCTATGATGAGGTGACTCATCAAAACAAAATGGATTCATGATGTTTGATTTAGATTTTTTATGAGTTTGGATGATGTGACCATGTGCTCCAAAATGTGACTCAAGCACGATGCAGATGAGTCAGCCTCGATATCACACATGAACCCCTCTATTTTCTACGAGCAACCTTTAAGTCACTCTCGCTATCGTGGCATAAGCAAGTCGAGTGGAGGTGAGACTCGGGGTGGTTCTATTCAAGAGGAAGCAAAACTTCATGGAGGGCAGTTGGCTGGTTTGTGGGCCTAGTATGGATTGATATTTGATGAGCTCTTTCTAGGACTATTGTGGTGGAGATAATTATATTACCTAAAGGGTCTCTAATCCAATGTCTCCTTTTAGGATTTCTCAAGTTCCAACATCTAGTGGGTTTACTATTTTTCTCATTGATGACTCTAGAGCGTCGTAACCTATCCTCGTTCTTTTGAATGTGTTGTTCTATGATATGTCTCTGTTGAAAGATCCTAAGAGTGTTTTCTTTCTCTTCTATGGTTTGTTGTACGTGTTGCAGTCTTGGTGGATTTCATCTATCTCTTTGAGAATAGCCCTGATCCAATTTCCTCTAATCCCTGGGCACATCGAATGCTTGGGAGAGAGTTTGTTGACTAAGCATTGGCCTAGTTTGACCTTTGTTGAATTTGACTTGAGGTCAAAGGTTTGTTTTGATTTTGATTGAAATGTTGAATGTGAATAGTGCCTTGTGATGTGATCAAGGGTTTGACCTTGTTTGAAAGCGAAATGTACCTCATGATGAAATCGAGGGTTTAGTTTTCCTAAGTTTCTTAATATTTTTGTATTTTTGTATGAATGCAACTAATATGAATACAAAACACTTTTGGTTCCTTTTCCAATTTGAATATAAAAGTTATCTAATTAACTAAGAATTAAAATATGAATGCAATTAATATGATTTTCCCAAATGCAATCTAAACTATGTTTTAGTGTTTTTTTCAAGATGACTTTGAATCTAATCTAAAAGTGAAAATACTTGAATGAAATTATAATCTATGAATTGCAAAGAATCTACTTTAAACAATTCTAATTTAATCAAATCTAAACAAGTCCTATCAAGTAAATAGCAATGCAAAGATTACTTCTCTAAGATAAAATTTGTGATTTAATTAACTACAAAAGCATGAAAAACCTATATTTTATTTGGCGCATGAGCCCGACGTATCCTCAGAAGTCCTTGTGGTAACCTCCTTTCCTCTGCAACAGCTGGAAACTCCTCTTGGTGATAGGGATGAAGTAGCAATTATTTTAAAATGGGAATGTGATTTGAAAGTTGTGATGAATTGAACTATTAAAGCTAATGAAGCACTATGGCTTGGCTTTTTTGAAAGTAATTTGCAAGTGTAACAATTCTATTGAATCTTTTGAATGCTTGGCAACTAAACTATGAAAGAAAAAGGCTCATAAGTCTTGCGAAGATCATAAGCATGTTATGGAGAACAAAAAGCAAAGTTGGACATAAGTCTGCAACAATGAATTTGCCTCTCAAGGGAAAGCTTTGAAGCTTTGCAAAAACTAGAGAAATAAACAAAGAGGCTCAAAGCCCTGTGAAGAATCTTGAAAAAGCTTGTGAAGATGAGAAGAGCATTCTCAAACTTAAAAATTGAAGAAGTGAGGGGTATTTATACCTTGGAATGGATCACAAAAAGGTCGAGGTGATTAGAGAGTTAACTCATTTGATTGAAGAGTTAACAGGGTTGATTGGTATTTGATTGGGAGTGAACTAGCCTTGATAACCTATCACTGAAGGAGGAATGGAGTTAGCATGAGATTAATGGGGAGATAAGAAGACTTGATTTGTGAGTTAAAATGGAGTGATTGGGAGTCTTGAATCAATTAAAAGAAGTTGATGATCAATTAGAGAAGGTGACTCACATAATCAGGGCTCAATTTGAAGTAAATTTGGGCTAGAACTAAAGAGAAATTCACATGTTTAAACACAATTGG
The DNA here is from genome assembly GCA_027924645.1 of Cunninghamia lanceolata. Lineage (NCBI taxonomy): Eukaryota > Viridiplantae > Streptophyta > Pinopsida > Cupressales > Cupressaceae > Cunninghamia > Cunninghamia lanceolata. Next base: position 381,220 of record BSBN01000780.1, read on the forward strand.
ATCACCCAGTTTACCAGGGCAAGTCACCCATGGGGATACTGGGTCACCACCTACGAGATCCAGGGTCCCCCAATTGGCCAAGGTAGGTCACCCATGTGTTATAACCACCCTTGGTTACTACTATTTATTTTTCACCAAATACTAACTTAATAGTCCAAGCATCTTCTATCTAATTTAGAAGTGCCAACTTCAAAGACTTACCAACCATAGTCATAGAAACAATGCTATACACCAACTAATATACTTGTACTAGAGTATGGTAAGCTCCTAGGGTAAAGGTCATCCCTAGACACAGACCCTAAACCTCGAGGGTTCATTCATAATGGCCCTACCTACAAATCCCCTCATGGGAATCAAAGCCTCCATAGTTCGTGCATCAACAATAGGGAGGCTTCATCCTCTCTTTGATATGAGATCTCTGATCTCACTCTTAAATCATAGATTAAAGTAGATCCAATGGTTCCATTTCAATTTATATGCAATAGCATGATAGAAATGTAATCCAGTCAAAGGTTACTTCCATGTCAACATCCATGTACGAAATCACATAGAACCACATAGTGACCAGCTCAAATAAACATCACTTGTTCAGACATAGTGACTAGCTCAAGCACACCTCACATGTACACTGTGACTATCTACCACAGGGGTCACACATACACGGTGTGACTAGCTCATGGTACAACCCATTTACACAACATGAATAACTCATACATGTGTCACATATACACAAAGTGACTAGCTCATGCCTACCACATATACACATGGAGAATAATGAATGCATGATTCTAATACACACATAGTGACTAGCTCATGCATAAAACACATATATATACATAATGTGAATAGCTCATGTGGGCATCATATATACACAACATGACTAATTCACATATATACAATGTGAATAGCTTGTGTAGGCATCATATATACAACATGATTAATTCACATATATAATGTGAATAGCTCCTGTAGGCATCATATATACACAATGTGATGGGATCATATGCCATCATAAGTACACATAGTGACCAAGTATCAAAAGGAATGGTTGCGACCATATTACAAGCATCTTCCCATTTGCCTGATTCTCTAGCCCATAAGTACTGAAATATATCCCAATAAGAAATAGGAGAGTTGGTGTATCTAATGGTACACCATGGGTTCCATCAGTTTCCTCGATCTATGACCAACTATGATGATGAGAAAACATCCCATACTACTTGCGGTCATCACTAGCAAGGGCTCAAGTGTGACAATGCACAACACATAAGGTCCATAATATAGATGCACATCGGGTTTGACTCACACACATACATAATGACCAACTAGTAATAGAAAGTGGATGTAACCTATTACATGCACCTTCCCATTACCTGGTTCACTAACACATAAGCTTCCATCCTTTCCACGGTTCATGGCTAACTGTGATGACAAGCAAGCATCCCATACTACTTGTTGTCAACACTAGCTAAGGACTAGGTGTAACAACATACACATTCACAACCAACTATGATGACAAGCCAACATCCCATACTACTTGTCACTACTGGGTAAGGAGTAGGTGTAACAACATACATCACATGTGGCTACTAAGAAGATTTCCACAACCCATTAAACCATGGAGTCGGTGGATCCTAACATCTATCGCCTCCATGCCACTAGCAAAAGTCGATCCAACCTGGTATGGGTTAGCTCCTGGCATCTGTCACCTACATGGTACTGGTGAAATTTTGCTAAGCCCTATCATACTAAAGGGTAGCTCCTGGAATCCATCACATCTGTGGTACTGGTGATAGTCGACTAACCCTAAGATATAGTGGATAGCAACTGGTATCTATCACCTCCATGGTACTGGTGACAACTGGCTAAACCACACCTATATCATAACTTGGATGGCTCCTGGGGTTTGTCACCTCTGTGCTACTAGCGACAATCAGTTCATCCTAAGACACGACGGATAGCACCTGGCATCTGTCACCTGCACAATATTGGTGACAGCCAGCTATACGCACCTGTATCGGACTCGGTTATGACATGTGGGTCATCTTATAGCCAAGGGAAACACAATCAGAATGTCACAAGGATTCACCAACACTGATCAAGTTGACTTGGTTAAATGCCACAAAAATGTCCATAAACCAATACATAGGGTCTTTTATGTCTAGGGGTCTAAATTACAAGTCAACACTCAATAAACATATTGGACCCACCTGAGTTGGATTCTATCTAGTCACATATGCACAAACATATACAAACACAAACTAATATCAAGGGCCATTCCATACATTTAGTTGTCACTTGAAAACATAGTATGCATTAAACATAAGTCAAACCCACAATAGTAATATTAGACGAGTTCAAAGTCACCTTTGTATATGAACCTTAGAGACAAACCTTGAAAATGGTAACTCTAAAAGTCCATCAAAGATTGGGGTATATTTAGAGAACCTAACCCAACAACCTCAAAGTATAGGAGCTTAGTGCTGATAGAGGGTCTTTTTCTGGCTCAGGCCTATATAATGAGACTTACTAATTGAAAGGTGCGTTAATAGCTCCATCATGTAGTTCCAGCCTCAAGCTAAAACATATTGAAGAGGAAAGGTTGATCACATTTAGGAACACTCCATGCCTCAAATTCATTCTCTAAAGCCCTACCCTACGGACTTGAGGTCCAGGGACATCCTTCACCCAGGAATTGCCTACATACCCGCTTCCAAACGGGATCGAAGTCACATGTAGTTCTCCTCACTTAATCTCTCAAGGGTTACACACCTAGGTTCCTACCCTCAAAGTTTCATGGTCGTCCCAAATTCATACCGACACTTATTGATATTCCCCATTATCAAATCCATACATAGAGATATGCATAACAACATAATCATTATAAAATAATCAACCATATCTGAGCACATGATGAGAGTAGACCCGATATATTCATACTGCAATAATTATGCAAAGACCTAATATTGTTCCACAATGACATCCTACTATAATATGATTCAATAGTAGCAATATTGTAGTCATATCCAAGATTGTCATTCCCTAATAATTATATATCATGGATATCGTGCAACATTTGATTCCCTAAAGATAACACCACACTTATTTATCACCTACCACATGGATCATGAAGGCATCTCCTTGCGATTAAGTACTTGGTACATAGTGTTGTTTATAACTAGGGGAATATATAAATATTCCATTATATTATGAGATGACCTCATTAACCTCACTAGAAGAGAGCTACATATTTATAATACATGGCTTAATGTATTGTTTCCATGAAATTTATCATAAGGAAAGGAGATTAGATTATTCAAGTGACTCAAACAACTATCTATATTTAAGCTTTTATCTACTCAAGGTTTTAACAATAGTACCATGCCCACGATCAATCACCACATATGTTTTGTTATGTAGACTATTCAATTACATAATTTACACTATTAATACAGGAGTCACTTGTACTTGCAACACATCTTAATAACCAACATCATGTAGCCCACAAGCAAATGGACTAAAACAACACTATAGAAGCATGATCTTTAAACTCAATGAGTGGACGTCTCACTCTAGCAAACATGTACTAAAGAACTAACAAAGGGCACCAAGGTCTCAATTTAGACCTCCCACCGTTCTGATTCATATTTTAGCATAAACATGCTAGAAACCTTGTAGACTCATCTTATTAACACGAAGACTAGAGAGAGTACCTACCAACATGTAATTTCCTTTTCCCAGAGAGTCCATTTGTGACCATCATCATATAACTTAATACTTACAAAGCCTAAGTAATCACTAGTTTACGTCTTCACACAGACCGGATAGGATAAATAAGGAGTTAGACTAACTCCTTACCACCTCATCTATGTTTACCACAAGGCATGATTTTTTGCATTCATTAATGCCAACATTAAAGATAATTAACTATCATACCATGTTGATGCTAATAAGATATCGAGTTGATTATGTATATATATAAATTTAGCTCAATTGACATTAATACTCACTTCATATCAAATCTTATCAACTTAATTCAATTTCCATTGTCCCATAACCCTATTATATAAAGAACATGCTCAATTATGTAATCTTAAAATATTGGGACTAGAGTCACCTATAATTGCAACATTTTTAAGGAGTAGTGACCTATACACTTGTGTCCTCTATTCTATTAGAATTTATGCTTGACATACACATGCATCCACAACATTAGATGGTCAAACAAGTACCCATCCAAAATCACAAACCCAATCAATATGCATACAATACTCTACTCACTACAACTATGGTTTGCCACAAAGGACAAAAAAAATCTAACACATGCCCATTTATTCTACTACTATGACCCAACCTATGAAACAAAATTAATGATTCATTCTATATAAACTAAACATTTATGGATTGATGAAACATGATAACCTCAAGTCAGCCAATCCTAATAAGCATATTCAAACAAACCCATTGGCATTGCTCATAGAAAACTAAGAAGTTGAAATGCGTGTCAAGATGAACCACATGTTTTCATATGTATACTATGGTTTTAATATTTCTACATGACTAAAATTATGACTAGCTGGCGATAAACCCAAATACTATAAGTTCAAGCTTAAAGATCCCTCGAACCAATCAAAAGTTTCCAATACTATCAACTAATCAATCTACAAAGTTTGAAAGGCTCTCTTAGAGACTTCATATTTTTTTAATAATATTATGGTGCCTAATTTATCACTTTGAATGTCGCAACCACAATAAGATACTTACAAAATGAGCATATCATAAAAGGATAGAACAATGAGAAGCAGTTTTCACCCCAAATGCCAACAAGTTCAACTTTAAAAGTAGTTACTATAGCACGTACACCTATCTAGTGCCCTTTATAGGTTTTATTAACAAGGCAAAACATAGGAACTTGTTGGTACACAATAAACTCATATTTCTTTGAACAGTATTAAAAATCGCTATGAATAGCAATTATCATATTGAACAAAGACTAGATCTAACCATACGCAATTCTTACCTTTATATGTTTGAATGCAAATTTCCTACCATGTTTCTTTCATCTGTCACTTCACGGATACAAGAGTCAAATGACAACATACCTGAATAGTCATGAAGAAAAACAAGAATAGAGAACCACCTAGTATCACCAAGCCACAACCACTCAAGAAAATGTTCGCAATGAGGTAAGCGTGGAATTTGAGGGTAGAAATCTATTGGGGCTTACCTCCCAAGTAAACCATTCTTCTATGTTATGATGTTAATTCCACCCCTACAATAGATGACCTCTATGAGCAGTAATTGTTGGACGATAAAAGGGTGTATTGAATGAGGGTGTGAGTAGCGTCAAGTCTAGAGAAGTTGTCATCCACCCACATCTTGTTCAAGCATTTCTGTGTATCCTCTACTTTCCCATCCTGAGCATTCCAAAACGTCTATAGCAACAGTAACACTAGGAACACAAGAACTTAGAGATGGAGGAAGAAAGCAAAGATCCCACATTCAAGGCTCAAGAACGATTGAAACATGCCAGAAGCAGCAAAGCAATAACTGAGACAGTAAAGGGAAGCAACCTGCTCCTTTTTGTTGAATGAAAAATGCCCCCTTCTTTGTCAATCTTCCTCTATCATTTATGCATTGATGGGTATCCATACGTTGGTCCGCAACTCCCACCAACTTTTGCCATATCCCCTTTAATACCCATGACAGCATGCCCATATCATAATAAATGGAGCTGCAAGCCCTCTTCATTGGTTTACATAGCCCATGCCTCGTAAAGTTTCCCCTCCCAACAACCTACCATCATTCTTTTATGAGGCCCATTCTTTGTAATTAAATTCATGACTTCATCTTTGTCCAACTTGTTTGGTTTTAAAATTTTCTTTTAATTTATTTTTATACTATTTGGCCATGTAGTCTCCTACAAGCAAGTCTCCTTTAACAGGGATGTGACATCCTTCCCCCCTTGGGATAAGTTGTCTCGGCTTATCATGAAGTTGTCTTTGTTAGTTTCTTTGCTAATAGTTACATTCAGACAATTTATTGTTCCTCTTATAATATTTTTACCTCTGGGACCTTAATTTATGACTTTTGTATGTAAATTTCTTCCAAATTTTGGGTTTGAGGCCAAGTTATTTGTTTTAAGTCCTTTATCATCACCTTTGAGGTGCTTTCTTTTTCCCCGACCTGACCAATCAACTAGAACAATTTTATAGGATTAAAAGGATACATGTTTGGAAATATACCCCACAATTTGTATTTTCACTTAGTACAATCCTCTATTTTTTAGTTTATGCATTGATTTTCCATACGGTAAGTCATTATTTATATCATCGAGTACCCCGTTTACCTATTCATACTCACAAGGTAGTGTAGTACTAACCTCTCTTCATAGTGAAGTACACCTCAGATATTCGATCACTTTCCTCAACTTCCACATAAGTCCTATTTTTGCAATCAAGTAGCTCACTCAGTGGGTTTTGTCACATATCACTGATGTTCTATTAAACCAGTATCAACAAAAAAAAAATTTAGCTTGAAAACTAGTTTATTTAGTCATTGAAGAATACAAACACATGTATCCATATTCTTGGAAGTTATTATCCACGTGTCTTTCATAACATATGCTAGCTCATTTTGCAAGTTCATAGCATGCTAGAGTACCAATGCCATGTGTATCAGTTGGTGTGTACCGATCTTCACTTACCTATTGTTCCTTTGGAATGCATTATCAGCATATAGGTATTTGAATAGAACACATTCACATCTCCATATGCCTTTTCTTATCTTTGACATTCCTCTATATGGTAGAGTTGTACAACACATAACCCATTTCAACAAATGGCTACATCAACATGTACTACAATAAGGACAAACATGTCCCATATGAGTATATCAGTAATTTGGGGTCATTCAACATACTAGCACATTCAACCATACATCTTGAAGTTCTTTGCACTTTAAGTTTATAGTCATTCATGTGCATGTAGTGAGGAGCATTCTTAATACTTTTAAATATGCAATGAAACTAATAATGAGCATATTCAAATCCAACAATTGGGTTATGGGAAACCATAATAATATCATACCACAACCTTCCACTACGCACTCTAATTTTTCTTTATAATTCATAGATCCAAATTCCTTGCACACCCATTTAGGTATTCTTGGTTAGGATCGGCCAATCATTCTTATAGACTTAAAGTCTATTTAAGAAATTCAAGGTTAACATATCCATACTGAGTGACCAGTTCAGTTACAGTGATCTAGTAGAGAAAGACCGTCTACTTTTCACTAGAGTCTACTGAGCTTTATAGGACCAGTGTTTGAACCATGCTTTGATACCAATGTAATAACCACCCTTGGTTAATACTAATTTTTTTTCACCAAATACTAACTTAATAGTCCAAGCATCTTCTATCTAATTTACAAGTGCCAACTTCAAAGACTTACCAACCATAGTCATAGCAACAATGCTATACCCCAACTAATATACTCATACTAGAGTATGGTAAGCTCCCAGGGTTAGGGTCATCCCTAGACCTAGACCTAAACCTCGAGGGTTCATTCATAATGGCTCTGCCTACGTATCCCATCGTGGGAATCAGAGGCTCCGTAGTTCATGCATCAACAATAGAGAGGCTTCATCCTCTCCTTTGATATGAGATCTTTGATCTCACTCTTAAATCATAGATTAAAGTAGATCCAATGGTTCCATTTCCATTTATATGCAATAGTATGATAGAAAATGCATTCCGGTCAAAGGTTACTTCCATGTCAACATCCATCTACGAAATCACATACAACCACATAGTGACCAACTCAAATAAACATAACTTGTTCAAACATAGTGACTGGCTCAAGCACACCTCACATGTACACATTGTGACTATCTACCACATGGGTCACACATACACAGTGTGACTAGCTCAGGGTACAACCCATTTACACAACGTGAATAACTCATACATGTGTCACATATACACAAAGTGACTAGCTCATGCCTGCCACATATACACATGGAGAATAATGAATGCATGAGTCACATACACACATAGTGACTAGCTCATGCATAAAACACATATATATACACAACATGACTGATACACATATACACAATGTGAATAGCTTGTGTGGGCATCATATATACACAACATGACTAATTCACATATATACAATGTGAATAGTTTGTGTAGGCATCATATATATACACCATGACTAATTCACATATATAATGTGAATAGCTCCTGTAGGCATCATATATACACAATGTGATGGGATCATATGCCATCATAAGTACACATAGTGACCAAGTATCAAAAGGAATGGTTGCGACCATATTACAAGCATCTTCCCATTTGCCTGATTCTCTAGCCCATAAGTACTAAAATATATCCCAATAAGAAATAGGAGAGTTGGTGTATCTAATGGTACACCATGGGTTCCATCAGTTTCCTCGATCTATGACCAACTATGATGATGAGAAAACATCCCATACTACTTGCGGTCATCACTAGCAAGGGCTCAAGTGTGACAACACACAACACATAAGGTCCTTAATACAGATGCACATCGGATTTGACTCACACACATACGTAATGACCAACTAGTAATAGAAAGTGGATGTAACCTACTACATGCACCTTCCCATTACCTAGTTCACTAACACATAAGCTTCCATCCTTTCCCCACCTCACGACTAACTTTGATGACAAGCAAGCATCCCATACTACTTGTTGTCAACACTAGCTAAGGACTAGGTATAACCACATACACATTCACAACCAACTGTGATGACAAGCAAGCATCCCATACTACTTGTTGTCATCACTGGCTAAGGAGTAGGTGTAAAACATACATCACATGTGGCTACTAAGAAGATTTCCATAGCTCGCTGAACCATCAAGTCAATGGATCGAGGACTAACATCTATCGCCTCCATGCGACTGGCGAAAGTCAGTCCAACCTGGTATGGAGTAGCTCCTAGCATCTGTCACCTGCATGGTACTGGTGAAAGCTGGCTAATCCCTATCATACCAAAGGGTAGCTCTTGGAATCCATCACCTCCATGGTAATGGTGATAGCCGACTAACCCTAAGATATGGCGGATAGCACCTGGTATCTGTCACCTCCATGGTACTGGTGACAACCAACTAGACCACACCTATATCATAACCTGGATGACTCCTAGTGTCTGTCACCTCCGTGCTACTGGTGACAATCAACTCATCCTAAGTTACAGCGGATAGCACCTACCATCTGTCACCTGCACAATGCTGATGATAGCCAGCTATCCACACTTGTATCAAACTTAGCTCCAACATGTGGGTCATCTTATAGTCAAGGGAAACACAATCATAATGTCACAAGGATTCACCAACATTGATCAGGTTGACTTAGTTAAATGCCACATAGAGATCCATAAACCAATACACAAGGTCTTTTATGTCTAGAGGTCTAAATTACAAGTCAACACTCAATAAACATATTGGACCCACCTAAGTTAGATTCTATATGGTCACATATGCACAAACATATACAAACATAAAGTAATATCAAGGTCCATTCCATACATTCAGTTGTCACTTGAAAACACAGTATGCATTAAACATAAGTCAAACCCACAATAGTAATATTAAACGAGTTCAAAGTCACCTTCGTATATGAACATTAGAGACAAACCTTGAAAATGGTAACTCTAAAAGTTCATCAAAGATTGGGGTAGATTTAGAGAACCTGGCCCAACAACCTCAAAGTATAGGAGCTTAGTGTTGATAGAGAGCCTTTTTCTAGCTCAAGCCTATATACTGAGACTTACTAATTGAAAGGTGAGTTCATAGCTCCATCATGTAGTTCCAGCCTCGAGCTGAAACATATCGAAGAGGGAAGGTTGATCAAGTTTAGGAACACCCTATGCCTCAGAGTCATTCTCTAAACCCCTCCCCTACGGACTTGAGGTCCAAGGGAATCCTTCACCCAAGTACTACCTACATACCCGCTTCCAAACGGGATCAAAGTCGCATGAAGTTCTCCTCACTTAATCTCTCAAGGGTTACACACCTAGGTTCCTACCCTCAAAGTTTCATGGTCATCCTAATTTCATACCGACACTTATTGATATTCCCCATAATCAAATCCATACATAGATATATGCATAACAACATAATCATTATAAAATAACCAACCATATCCGATCACAGGATGAGAGCAGACTAGATATATTCATAATGCAATAATTATGCAAAGCCCTAATATGGTTCCACAATCACATCCTACTATAATATGATTCAATAGTAGCAATATTATAGTCATATCCAAGATTGTCACTCCCTAATAATTATATATCATGGATATCATGCAATATTTGATACCTTAAAGATAACACCACACTTATTTATCACCTACCACATGGATCATGAAGACATCTCCTTGTGATTAAGTACTTCGCACATAGTGTTGTTTATAACTAGGGGAATATATAAACATTCCATTCTATTATGAGATGACCTCATTAACCTCACTAGAAGAGAGCTACATATCTATAAGACATGGCTTAATGTATTGTTTCCATGAAATGTGTCATAAGGAAAGGAGATTAGATTATTCAACTAACTCAAACAACTATCTATAGTTAAGCTTTTATCTACTCAAGGTTTTAACAATAGTACCATGTCCACGATCAATCACCACATATGTTTCGTTATGTAGACTATTCAATTACATAATTTACACTATTAATACAGGAGTCACCTGTACTTGCAACACATCTTAATAACCAACATCATTTAGCCCGCAAGCAAGTGGACTAAAATAACACTATAGAAGCATGCTCTTTAAACTCAATGAGTGGACATCTCACTTTAGCAAACATGTACTAAAGAACTTCTGACAAAGGGCACCAAGGTCTCAATTTAGACCTCCCACCGTTCTGATTCATATTTTAGCATAAACATGCTAGAAACCTTGTAGACTCATCTTATCAACACAAAGACTAGAGAGAGTATCTACCAACATGTAATTTCCTTTTCCCAAAGAGTCCATTTGTGACCATCATCATATAATTTAATACTTACAAATCCTAAGTAATCACTAGTTTACGTCTTCACACAGACCGGATAGGATAAATAAAGAGTTAGACTAACTCCTTACCACCTCATCTATGTTTCCCACAAGGCATGATATGTTGCATTCATTAATGCCAACATTAAAGATAATTAACTATCATACCATGTTGACACTAATAAGATATCGAGTTAATTATGTATATTAAAAAATTTAGCTCAATTGACATTAATACTCACTTCATATCAAATCTTATCAACTTAAGTCAATTTTCATTGTCCCATAACCCTATTATATAAAGAACATGTTCAATTATGTCATCTTAAAATATTGGAACTAGAGTCACCTATAATTGCAACATTGTTAAGGAGCGGTGACCTATTGGTGCAGGAGCACCAAGATATCGAGATTTTATCTGATTTTCACTAAGGTTGTCTTGTTCAAATAAGGTCTTTGAGACCATTTACATGTTGTTATTAGGCTTGAAAGCCATATTTGTAAGGGACCATGTCCATTTGGCTAGGGTCTATTTTGCATGTTTACTATAGTCTTTTATATAAGCCTTTGTAGAGGCATTAGGATAGTTTTAATTTTAATATTTGTTTAGGATAGTCATTAAGTGTCTATGGTTTTAAGCCTTTTAAAGGCATGTCAAGGGGTGTAGATGTGTTAACACCTTGTCAAAGGTTAGGAGAAGGTTAATCTAAAGTTAAAACAAAACATTATTTAGAAAAAACAGTCTTTGTTGTCCAAAAAGACAGTTTCCTTATTGATCTCTTAAAAACAGCAGTTGCAAATCAGAGAAAAAACAAGAAAAATCGATGGTTTTGGAATGCAAAATGTTTTTTTTCTATGTATGAAGGCTTGTATTAAGCCAAGGGAGATTGTATTGTGCAAAAACATTCATGAGATTGGAGAAAAATACAAAAAGAAACTCTGTTTTATGTTTTTTCTATTTTTTTCTAATTTTTTTCACTGTTTTCAGGCCCTACCCGCGCATGTACAGACTGATCAGAATCTATTAGCATGGTGGAAGGAAGGTGGATTGTATTAGATTTAATTTGAGTCTTGTGTGGGATCTTAACAATGCACTAGGTGGAAGATATTGCTAATTTCCCCAAAGCTGTTTTATTTTCTGAATTTGTTGTTTCCTTTTGAAAATCACCGTTTTCTGCAGTTTTTCGTACATGTACGGCATTGGCATGGCCCAAATTTGTAATGGAAAGAAAGAGGTCTGAACTACCTTTAATTTAAACTTGGTTTGAAGCCTTGACAAGGAACTAGAAGGAAGATATTGTTGATTTCCCATAATCTATTTTTTTCAGATTTGTTGTCACCTTTAGGAAAATCACTATTTTTTCTGTATATTCCGTACTAGTACGGCCTGTAGGTGAGTGGTATTTGTAATGCAGGTTTAGGTTGATAAATTACCTGCCTTTTGCATCTTGTTTGGACTTTTGAGATTGCTATAGAAGAGAGTAATCAGTGTTTGTCTATAGACTGTCCTGAAACCTAGTCTAGAGCTTCTTCTGAGTAACCCTATGAGTTTCTCCTCATTCCTTTGATCCCACTTGCCCTTGTCAGAGGAATGAGTTGTATGTTAATGAGCGCAAGGTCTTGTGAGGGTTTGGAAGGATAGGAGGATAGTATGGATTGAGTTTGGACATGTAGATGACCCTGCAGAAGCCCTATACTGGAAGATTGGGGAAGGACAACAGCAACTAGGTAAGTTTAGTGAGTTTGTCTTCTTTGTCAGTGAAGGCAGTAGGCATGTTAGGCATGTGGTAGGTTTGGCATGCTACAATGAAGATGAGTTTATACTGAGAGAGATCACCATATGGAGATTAGTGTGACTGTCCTTCTCATGGAGCAGTGAGATTATGAAAGACTATGAAGAGCATAATGAAGTATGCTGTCCTGTAGGTCTATGAAGAAGAGTTGAAGGATTGTTAGATGGAGTTAGGCATCCTTGAAGGTGTAGAATGAAGTTGTTGGGTCAGAGACCATGTGTGGGTCATGTTGTGATATGCAAAAGGCTAGTATGAAGCTGACTGGTTACTTTGCTCTGCATCATTTTTGGTATCAGAGCTAGCTAGTAGATCCTTGAAGGTGTTGTGGATCTTGTGAAGAAGATAAGGTTTGTGAGAGTTTATAAAGATGCCTCCAAAGAACTAGATGGCAAGAGAGAATGCTGAGCTGAGAGAAGCCTTAGAGGCAAGAGAGAAAGAGTTGAGGGACAGAAGAGAACAGGATGCTGCCAGAGACAAAGAGCTGAGGCAAGCAAGAAGAGAAAATGCAACAATCTTGGTTAGATTGGAAGCATTAGAGAAGAATCCAAGAAAGGATGAACAAAGTGAGTCAGAAGGAGATGAGGATGCAGATGAGAATCCTCCTGAGGATGAGTTAGATGCTGAAGAAAAGAAGTTTGTAAGATTGCTGAAGGCAGTCCAAGGAAGTGGAACTAAGGCAAACATAGAGCTACCTATCTATCAGGGGAAGATGGATAGTGAAGAAGTGTTAGGGTGGATAGATGCCCTAGAAAAAAATTTTGAGTATGAGGAGATGAGTGATGAAAAGAAGATCAAGTTTGCAAAGACAAAACTAAGAGGAACAACACTTACCTAGTGGAGTAGTGTGCAGACAGAGAGAATGGCTAGAGGTGCATCAAAAATTACTTCTTGGAGTAGGATGAAGGATATGACGAAGGACCAATTCCTTCCATCTGATTACTCTATTCAGACAAAGAGGATGAGACAGAATCTGAAACAGAAGGACATGGATGTTATGTCCTATACTGAGCAATTTCATAAGCTTAGTATCAAAGGTCGATTGGAAGATGAAGAAGAGAAAGTGGCAAGATACCTTAATGGGCTTAGGTATAACTTGCAGGATGAGATTGGTTTGGCAGTACCAAAATCACTTGGAGAGTGTTTTCAGTTAGCCATCAGGGCCGAAGAGAGAGTGAAGAGGAAGCAAGAAAGGCAAGGAGGTTATGGAAGAGGAAGTAAAGGTAGGGGCAAACCTACTACTGAGATTCAGAACAACAATGAGAAGGGTAAGGAGATGCCTACAAAACAGAGAGGTGGATATAGTGGTGGAGGTAGATTTGGATCAGCTAGAGGAGTGTTCATAGGCAGATGTTATCACTGTAATGAGGTGGGACACACATCTTTCAACTGTCCTAAGAAGGATGGTGTTGACAAGACCAAGGATAAAAGAGTTCACTTGGCACAAGAGGAGGAGAAGCTAGAAGAACCAGAAATGTCGTCAGCCTCTCCTATGCTGGAGGGAGAGATGCTCATGGTGGAAAGAGGTAAGATGTAGCAACCACCACAGGTATCTATTTTCAGAACTAATTGTTTGAGCCATGGCAAGATATGCAAGTTGATTGTAGATTCAGGTTCTCATGATAACTTAGTTTCTTGGGAAATGGTGAATAAGTTGGGGTTGAAGACTTTTGATCATCCCAGTCCTTACCATGTCACTTGGGTGAGTCAAGAGCAGCAGGTAATGGTCACTAAAAAGGCTTATGTTGATTTCACAATTGGTCCATATCAGGACTCTGTTTTATGTGATGTTATTCCTATGACATGTGGGCATGTAATCTTGGCCAGACCATGGCAGTATTTGAGAAGGACTATTCATGATGGGTATACTAATACCTATGTAGTGCACAAAGATGGTAAGAAGTTCAAATTGATTCCTTTGCCTTGTGAGGAGAAGAAGGAATAGGTTACTATTTGTTTTGGGGAGAAATTGAAGCTGAATGTCCAGGTTCAAGGTGATTGCATACAGCAGCAATAGTTGCAACAGAAGAAGGTGGATGACAGTCCTAGAGAGCAGCAGGCTTGGGACTTGAGTCATGTTAAGGTAGGGGACATTGAGTGTCTTATAAGGAGCCAGAAGAAGGAAGGCAAACAACAGATGGTACAGGGAGGAATGAATCAGAAGTTCCAGTTGAAAAGAGCTGAAGCATTGCAAGGACATCACAACAAGTTTTATGTTTCTAACACTGTTTACAGGAGCCATGCAGGTTGGAGATGGAGAAAGATAACTCTGGGAGAGTTCATGTTTCTTAGTTTGAGGAACATTCCATCGAGATGGAAGATTGGTTGGAGCAGATCCCCTAACTCTTGGGACAAGAGTTTTCATCATGCCGGGGAGTATGGTGCAGGAGCACCAAGATATCGAGATTTTATCTGATTTTCACTAAGGTTGTCTTGTTCAAATAAGGTCTTTGAGACCATTTACATGTTGTTATTAGGCTTGAAATCCATATTTGTAAGGGACCATGTCCATTTAGCTAGGGTCTATTTTGCATGTTTACTATAGTCTTTTATATAAGCCTTTGTAGAGGCATTAGGATAGTTTTAATTTTAATATTTGTTTAGGATAGTCATTAAGTGTCTATGGTTTTAAGCCTTTTAAAGGCATGTCAAGGGGTGTAGATGTGTTAACACCTTGTCAAAGGTTAGGAGAAAGTTAATCTAAAGTTAAAACAAAACATTATTTAGAAAAAATAGTCTTTGCTGTCCAAAAAGACAGTTTCCTTATTGATCTCTTAAAAATAGCAGTTACAAATCAGAGAAAAAATAAGAGAAATCGATGGTTTTGGAATGCAAAACATTTTTTTTCTATGTATGAAGGCTTGTATTAAGCCAAGGGAGATTGTATTGTGCAAAAACATTCATGAGATTGGAGAAAAATACAAAAAGAAACTCTGTTTTATGTTTTTTCTATTTTTTTCTAATTTTTTTCACTGTTTTCAGGCCGTACCCGCACCTGTACGGACTTATCAGAAGCTATTAGCATGGTGGAAGGAAAGTGGATTGTATTAGCTTTAATTTGAGTCTTGTGTGGGATCTTAACAATGCACTAGGTGGAAGATATTGCTAATTTCCCCAAAGCTGTTTTATTTTCTGAATTTGTTGTTTCCTTTTGAAAATCACTGTTTTCTATAGTTTTCCATACATGTACGGCATTGGCATGGCCCAAATTTGTAATGGAAAGAAAGAGGTCTGAACTACCTTTGATTTAAACTTGGTTTGAAGCCTTGACAAGGAACTAGAAGGAAGATACTGTTGATTTCCCATAATCTATTTTTTTCAGATTTGCTGTCTCCTTTAGGAAAATCACTATTTTTTCTGTATATTCCGTACTAGTACGGCCTGTAGGTGAGTGGTATTTGTAATGCAGGTTTAGGTTGATAAATTACCTACCTTTTGCATCTTGTTTAGACTTTTGAGATTGCTATAGAAGAGAGTAATCAGTGTTTGTCTACAGACTATCCTGAAACCTAGTCTAGAGCTTCTTCTGAGTAACCCTATGAGTTTCTCCTCATTCCTTTGATCCCACTTGCCCTTGTCAGAGGAATGAGTTGTATGTTAATGAGGGCAAGATCTTGTGAGGGTTTGGAAGGATAGGAGGACAGTTTGGATTGAGTTTGGGCATGTAGATGACCCTGCAGAAGCCCTATACTGGAAGATTGGGGAAGGACAGTAGCAACTAGGTAAGTTTAGTGAGTTTGTCTTCTTTGTCAGTGAAGGCAGTAGGCATGTTAGGCATGTGGTAGGTTTGGCATGCTACAATGAAGATGAGTTTATACTGATAGAGATCACCATATGGAGATTAGTGTGACTGTCCTTCTCATGGAGCAGTGAGATTATGAAAGACTATGAAGAGCATAGTGAAGTATGCTGTCCTGTAGGTCTATGAAGAAGAGTTGAAGGATTGTTAGATGGAGTTAGGCATCCTTGAAGGTGTAGAATGAAGTTGTTGGGTCAGAGACCATGTGTGGGTCATGTTGTGATATGTAAAAGGCTAGTATGAAGCTGATTGGTTACTTTGCTCTGCATCACCTATACACTTGTGTCCTCTATTCTATTAGAATTTATGCTTGACATACACATGCATCCACAACACCAGATGATCAAACAAGTACCCATCCAAAATCACAAACGCAATCAATATGCATACAATACTCTACTCACTACAACTATGGTTTGCCACAAAGGACCAAAGAAAATCTAACACATGCGCATTTATTTACTACTATGACCCAACCTATGAAACAAAATTATTCATTCTATATAAACTAATCATTTATGGATTGATGAAACATGATAACCTCAAGTTAGCCAATCCTAATAAGCATATTCAAACAAACCCATTGGCATTGCTCATAGAAAACTACGAAGTTGAAATCTATGTCAATACCAACCACATGTTGTCATATGTATATTGTGGTTTTAATATTTCTACATGACTAAAATTATGACTGGCTAGCGATTAACCCAAACACTATAAGTTTGAGCTTAAAGATCCCTCAAACCAATCAAAAGTTTCCAATACTATCAACTAATCAATCTACAAATTTTGAAAGGCTCTCTTAGAGACTTCATATTTAGTTAATAATATTATGGTGCCTAATTTATCACTTTGAATGCCACAACAACAATAAGATACTTATAAAATGAGCATATCATAAAAGGATAGAACAATGAGAAGTGGTTTTCACCCCAAATGCCAACAAGTTCAACTTTCAAAGTAGTTACTATAGCACGTACACCTATCCGGTTCCCTTTATAGGTTTTATTAACAAGGAAAAACATAGGAACTCGTGGGTACACAATAAACTTATATTTCTTTGAACAATATTAAAAATCGCTCTGAATAACAATTATCACATTGAACAAAGCCTAGACCTAACCATACGCAATCCTTACATTTATATATTTGAATGCAAATTTCCTACCATGTATCTTTCATCTATCACTTCACAGATACAAGAGTCAAATGACAACATACCTGAATAGTCATGAAGAAAAACAAGAATTGAGAACCACCTAGTATCACCAAGCTGCAACCACTCAAGAAAATGTTTGCAATGAGGTAAGCGTGGAATTTGAGGGCAGAAGTCTATTGGGGTTTGCCTCCCAAGTAAACCATTCTTCTATGCTATGATATTAATTCTGCCCCTACAATCGATGGCCTCTGTGAGCAGTAATTGTTGGACAATAAAAGGGTGTTTTGAATGAGGGTGTGAGTAGCGTCGATTCTAGAGAATTCATCATCCACCCACATCTTGTTCAAGCATTTCTGTGTATCCTATACTTTCCCATCGTGAGCATTCCAAAACATCTATAGCAACAATAACACCAGGAACACAAGAACTTAGAGATGGAGGAAGAAAGCAAAGATCCCATGTTCAAGCCTCAAGCACGATTGAAGCACGCCAGAAGCAACAAAGCAATAATTGAGATAGTGAAGGGAAGTAACCTACTCCTTTTCATTGAATGGAAAATGCCCTCTTCTTTGTTGATCTTCCTCTATCATTTATGCATTGATGGGTATTCATACTTTGGTCCGCAACTCCCACCAACTTTTGCCATATCCCCTTTAATGCCCATGACAGCATGCCCATATCATAATAAATGAAGCTGCATGCCCTCTTTGCTAGTTTACATAGCCCATGCCTCATAAATTTTCCCCTCCTAACAACCTACTATCATTCTTTTATGAGGCTTATTTTTTGTAATTAAATTCATGACTTTGTCTTTGTCCAACTTGTTTGGTTTTAAAAATTTCTTTTAATTTATTTTTATATTGTTTGGCCATGTAGTCTCCTATGGGAAAGTCTCCTTTAACGGGGATGTGACACCATGGGGATCCTGTAGGACATAGGAAACTTTTGAGAGCTCGTTTAGGCACATACAGACTCCTTTTTAGGTGTTGTTTTTTTCAAATTGCCTAATTTTTTTAGCACTATGTAATGGTGCTATTATTTATTATTGAAAACACATTGAAAGTGGATCACCCAAGGGAGTTTTAGGGTTTCCCATGGGGATATTGGGTCACTCGAGGGGAGATTCAAGGCCGCCTAGGTGGATCTAGAAATAACAAGGGGCAACCTAGAAAGGAAGAATAGAGAGAGAAAATTGATAATGGGGAATAATTTGGGAGATCAATTGGAGACCTCTACAAGGTCAAAATGAAAGAAAGGGGCTTAGGGAAAGTGAATTTCCCATCTTGCGACACTAGAGGTTCAAATTGACAAGGTTAGAAATTGACAAAAATGACTTGTCGACAAAGGGGAAACATGGAAGGTGCGGGACCTTAGAAGGTTAGCTAGGAGATAGGGGAAGCACAAACAAGATGAAAAACTTCAATCCACATGTCACCAAGAAGAATTTTGTTGAGAGGTTATAATTACATGCTTACATGTATGTGATTAGGACTATAGCTCATCATCAGATTACCATGTAGGCCCATGCACTTTCTAGTGCTTACATTGAATTAGGATGACTTGATGATTTTGTATTTCTAAGGCTTGGACCTTAAGATTTAATTTGATATCAAAATGATTATGGATTTGGATATGAGGGATTAGGAAACTTGATTTATTTAGAATGGTCAAGGTCAAGGATGCATGACACTTGATGCTTGGTTGGATTTATTAGGATTGATTTGGATTAATCAAATCCAAGGATACATGACACTTTGACGATTGGATTTGGATGGGTTTAAAGACCCTTTGATGTTTGATTTGAATGATGATTTGGATTTGGATTTTCAAGGATTAGGTCTAGGACCCTTAGATGAAAATTTTTATGATGATAATTGGATTATGAGGATGGATTAAATGATGGGATTTGAATGAGGATTAGGCCAAGGTCCCTTGATTGATTTGATGGTGGATTAGGATGAAAGAGGGTTAATTCTTTAACCAATTTGATTTTGCACTGGATTGATTTTGGATTTAAAGATTTGGGGTTAAATGATTTTTAATTAGGATTTATTGATGGAAGATAGATTTTGGATGAATTGTGTTGGTTTTTCTTCTGAATCAGCATTAGGGTTTGCCAGTTCTAATGCACAGGCAGATTCAGCCAACTAAATACAGGAGGTTGCGTGAGCTCCTCCCCTTCACTTCTGGTTCTGCTGCACCAAGGGGGGTGTCCCTATTTGATAAAAGTATGACCTTGACTAGCTCAATGACAGAAGGATTTAACTTGACAGCAACAGGTAGAATACTCTCATGTATGGACCAAGATTTGTGTAACAAATCACAAGGTTGGCAACATTCTTGGACATAATGTCTGGTTAGGTATGAGAGCATGCAGGGGTTTCCTACTCCTAATCCTACAACTAACAGGTGGAAGGATGAAATGGTTTGAAATGATGTTTGGAGTTATGGGACTTTCCTAGACCCATTGAACAGACAGATTCCCAAACCAGTGTCTTATCTGGGCAGCAGAGTCATATCTAAGAATGTAAATGTCTCCCTATGACAACATAAATTCATATCCAGAGGACCTGAGAAGAATGCTACTGCCTAACAGCAACATGTCCAAGAAAGAGTATTACTAATGATCATACTTAACAGATCCTATGATGCAATCTACTTTCCTTTGTATCTGATCAAAAGCCTATTTAACCACTCCTTGAGCAGACGCAATAAATCAGACACACAGTATGCATATACTGAAAAACTTGGAAGCCCTTGACAACCTTGTTTGAAAGGAAAACAAATGACATACCGGAGACAATCAGAAACAATACACACATAGGTGTTTTTCATTTAAAATCAATCTGCATAGAAAGTCATCATAGAGAAAATCATCATTTACAAGCCAAAATAGACTAGTACACCAGACTAAGGACTGAGTCTAGCAAAAAATGCCTTTCAAAATGTGAACACCTTATGTTCAGAGCCAGAGTCGAAAGCCCAAAAACATCCAACCTCTAAAATGAGTAACACTTCCTGCTTAAAAATAGCCAGAGGGAAGCGTACTTAGCATTAATTACATAGCCAGAAGTCAAAAATCTGCCAGATACATCCATCAGAAAGAATGGCGCTCAAAAGTCATCAATGCAGCAGACAAGGGAGGCCTCGAGCCTTGCGCCGCCATCTGGAAGTCTTCATTCACAATCAGGCAGTTTAATCATTTGTACCATTGCCCATACCCTTGCTACAGTCGCCATTGATGGCCCAACAACCCGCAACCATTGAGAAAACTGTCGCTGCGTTCAAAATGGAGCTTCCCGCCAAAAGACATTTCCTGAAGGTTCAAATTATGCAGGAACATTAATCCCACATGCTTGGTGCGGAGACCCCTTCAGCACTTTAAAAACATGGCCATATGCATAATAGGTGTCGAGCGCCTTTTGCCACGCTCGACGCACGCCTCTCTCTCCAAAAGCCCATCGCCAAGACCACTTCCATCAGCCAACCACACAAAACTCCTGCCGACCTCAACAGTCACACCGATGCCTATATCACAATCCCCTGTCGGCCAGACTACTACCATCGGCCAACCCAAAAACCTCCTCGCCAATAGGCAAAAGTCACGCCAAAGACCACCTCCGTCGGTGTGACTTACACCGTCGGAGCAACCAAAATCTCCCCAGCCGATAGACCAACTCTCACCGATAATACTTCATCGGTGAGACCAACGTGAAATCTACCCGATAGCCACTGTATCCTCCCATCAGCCAGAGAATACTCCATTGGTGGACCCTTCAATAGCTATCCCAAAACACAATCGCACTCCGATGGCATACCACATCCTAGGTCTTCGGCGAGACCAACATCCCTCGGAGCAACAAGAAAATCCTTGGTCGATAGCACAAGTCTTGCCAACGACCACCTTGAACATCCCTCATCGGCTAGACAACCAACTGTTGGCCCAACATGAAACTGCTTCGCCAATGAAGCCGATCACTCCGATAAGACCAAAAATAAAAAAACTTTGAACCATTGAACCTTGAACCGGTTTGACCCGATGGTTCAAAAGAGAGGTTCAACTGAGAAGTTCGACGCCGATACCAACTCAGTCGGCAACATAAAAGCAACCCCGCGAACCCATTGAACCGATGAACTGGTTCAACCCGATGGTTCAACGCCGAGGTTCAATCATCAAAAATACTCCCATCGGAAAAACACTTGACCGGCGGCCAAGAAACTCGAAGCATCGAACTATTGAACCTTGAACCGTTGAGCAAAGGGTTCAAGTTCAAACCGGAAGTTCGAAGACACAAAAACAAACACATGCCGATGGAGAAAACATGATGGCCCCTTCCTCAAGAACTGAGATGCAGATGCTGAAAAACACTGAAGGGGTGCCAAAACTTAGAACTTTTTGGATATTTTGGGATGGTGCCTGCATGAAAATTGCTCGAAAATTGACAGTCAATTCAGGCACCAACAAATTGTTTGATGAAATTTGATGGAGTTTTGGATGAAATTTGATTAAGTGAGTAGGTGATAAATGGGATTTGATTAGGATGAGGGTTGATTAGGGATTGGATTGGATTATGGGATTGATGGATGAGTTGATTGGGATGATTGGATTGGACTAGGGGCTTGATTAAGGGGATAAAAAAGCTTGATGATGAGATTGATTAGGGAATTATTATGTTTAGGGAGATTATTAGGTAGATAAGGTTAAGAACCTTTGGTTGGGTTTGATAGCTTGATTTAGATTAGGGTCCTTAATGATGGATTAGGGATTAGCTTGAGGATTAGGCACAAGCCTTGGCTTATGCAATTAGTTATGATAAATATTTTATTACCTTAAGCAAGGTTGGAGGATGATGTGGATTATTAATTGGTGATTAGGATGAGATGGATTTGGGATATTTTGGATAGATGGTTGTGTTACTAATTTTTGTATAGTTAGACCTAAGTGCAGTTGTTCAAAAGGAATAAAAGAAAACTTTGAAGTTATGCATTTAATGAACAATTGATTTCTTGACAAAGCAGAAAGAGAGATGGAATTCAGTTGACAGGATAACCTATCAGTCTAATCAAGACTGATGAATCATCATGACAAGAGAATCAGGTTGTCAAGGTATCAATCATTCAAGAAACATAGTTGAGCTAACATAGTGTTATCTTTCAGGAGTTATAAGTTAGATTGATTATTCACTTGATCATATTTGAAAGAAAGAAGGAAAGATATTTATTTGAACTGTTATTTCATGTCATATTTGAAACATATAATTCGGCATCTGTTACTCTGTCCTATGCACTAATTGAAAAAGAAATATACATATATAAACTACATAAGATAGATTAACTGATTATGTTTAAAAGAAGTGTTCAAATGTGTCCCACACAAGCCATGGGAGTAACTAGACTAAGCAATGTAGACATGCAAGCTATACATCTGATGATAAAAGAAGTAAAGAACACATGATAAAATTAAACATCCATCATTGCCTAAGCAAGAAGGTTGTTTTGTTGATGATGATCTTCAGTCTTTGAAGGTTGTTTTTGCTAATGTTGATCTTCAGTCTTCAGCTTTAGCTCCTATCATCAGTTGAACCTGTAAAAAATTGGGGAAAGTCCCGTAAGAGCTCTGAATGTTTAAATTATCATATGCTTTATCATGCAGACTTACCAACTTGTCACATCATGCATTTCATATGAAAGATCAAATCAGACATGTGCTACAAGTCAGATTTCATAAAGAAGATCAATCAATACCATCAGGTATATTTTTCATTCTAACTTGTTTGTTCACTGTGCAGGTATAGGAAAAGTAATGTTGCTGATTTGAAGACAAATAAACATGTGGAGAAAATGTGGCTCCCACAAGGGTTGAGCCCAGTATGTTTCCTTTTTATTCATTTTGAAAAGGAATATCAAAAAAAGACAGGATGCATCATTCAAAGTACATCATGCATCATTAATCAACTTACAGAGAAAGTATGTCATCATAACATTTATTACAGTTGATTAAAACAAATCAGATAAGTTCAAAATGCTTGAGTCAGGTTGACAAAATGCAGAAATCAGAAATGCAGTCATGAAAGGTATTCCTCTTGTTCATATCATTATCAGAACACTTTATTGCTATCATATTTCATGTCACATTTCACAAATATAAGACTTAAGAAATGACAGAAATATGAAAATGAGATGAATAGAAGACTTATGAAAGAACAATTAAGGACAGAAAGACACATATGCCAATCAAGTCTCAATTGCATATCAAATAGAAAGAACAGGCTACATGAGCCATCATTTTCCATACAACATTTGGAGACAAGTCTTAGGTTACATTTATGTATGTCACTAACTTTATCAGTCACATAAGTGTTTACATTGTTACCTAATAAAGATTAAGCTACAAAATAATGCTTACAGGAGACATATTTGTGTATCATTTACATAAGTTACAGGGTACAAACATGAAAAGCATCATCTAATTATAATCAAAGGAGTAAGTAAAATGATCAGATACAGGTGTTCATAAAGATCAGGTACAATTGAGACAAATGATACAGTCATCCCATAAAGCTGCCATTATGAAGTACAGAAAGATGCAGAAGAACAACATTAAGGAGAAGGTACAGTCTCACTAAAGATGGAGCAGCAATATAATAGCATTTACCAGCTAATAAAGAGTCCAACATCGAGCATAGTGAGGTGACAGGTATGCCAAGTCAAAAACAGGTGGGACAGTCATTCAAAGAAAGACAAATCAATATGGAGCAGTCACACTGTGTAGAGGATAGTAATACTAGATGGAGTAATAATGATGGAGAAGCCATTCCACAAGCAACTGAGAGCAGTCCTGAAGATTGCATTTAAGCATATATTATAACTCTTTGTTGCAAATGAAGTGTCATGTCACAAATATATGTTTGACCATCGAAATGAATGATAAATGAATATGTAGTTATATAGCTGTCACCTATTTAGGTAGGCTATACAGTCATCTAACAAAGGTGTGATGTAGTGGCCAGTGTACAAAAAATGGGATACAAATAGATCAAGCATTTACCAATCTTGTTGTGAATGAAATGTAAAATTGCTATTTAAATGTAACTGTCAGACAGAGAAGGTCAATTTTGCAGAGCAAGCCAAAGAGAAGTAGCTCTTTATGACTGTCCCAATATGAATAGTAGAACAGTAAGAGGAGTCAAGGAGTGATCAATCATCAAGATCATAACATACAATTTCTTCCTTATATTTTCTACAGTCTCAAGGAAAAGAGGTAAGACTGGAGCACTTTATCATATATTCCAAACATCACAAAGGACCTGAAGAATGCCTCATACAGTAGAATGGAGAAGGATAAAGTGATCATGCAAGGTTTACTCAAAATCTTTTTAGGAATCAAATATACAGTCAAGAGCTACAGCCAAAGAGCAATACCATCATGACTTTCCCAGTTTTGATAGAAGAAACAGCTAAAGAGCTCAAGAATGGAAAAGACACAGTGTTCATGCGATATATTCAGAGACCTTTTCAAAGGAAACATTGAAGCCACAATGAACAAGAGGAACAGTAGGTATGAAGAAGTGAACAAACAAGAGTTTATCTCATATTCTTACAAAGATACAGTCATGCAGGCCGAACCTTCAAAGGCTCCTTTCCTCACAAAATAAAATGAAACCCTTACTTTCTTTTTGAAAAACCCATTATAGTTTCAAGAAAATGTAAAGAAAGTGATAAGATCAAATGAAAGGAGAGATAGTGTAACAGTCGTGACCAGATGGGTTGTTTTGCCTCAAGAATATCAAAGACCCATCTCTGTTTTATTCAAATCTATAGATATTTCAAAGCTACAAAGGAAGAACAACAGAGAAAGGTAAATGAAGGTATAGTAGCTACAACCGCGGCCTTGAAGGCCTATTTCTTTAAGATTTTCAAAGAAAACCTGGTGTATATTCTTCGAAACCCTCAACTAAAGAAGCTACAGCAAACAAGAAGGAGAACAAGTAAAATGAAAGTGAACATTACCTTATATATTTGTAGAAGGAGAAACTACAGGTTGTCGTGCTACAAAGTTGCCTTCAAAATCTTTTCTGAAAGTGTTTAAAAGCCTCGGACTCAAGGCTCAAGAGACACAGAAAAGAAGAGTGCACAGTCAGGAACCAAAAGATACATCAAAATATGCAGAGGAATGCCATGAAGTCGTGGCCTATAGGCTGAGTTTTATGCAAGAAGGTCTAAGAAAATACCTCAGACAGGATAAAAACGGCTTACCTTCATTTTTTCAGCTCAAACCTTGTCAAAAACCCTCAGAAATAGCATGAAAAACTGGTGAAGAGTTCAAACCCCAGAGGAGCAGCATGGCGGCCACACAGTAGGCCGAACGGAAGGCAATGCAAAATGATGCTTTAGGGTTTGAAAACCCTTATTTTGTCAAAGGGGCTCGATGAGTTTTTTTTCCATTTTTGACTTCAACAAAAATAAAATCATTACCTTCCTTATTCATGTTGAGGTCAAGACCTTTCAAAGTCTGATTCCTAGTGATGATGCCCGGGGCCCGTGAGGCCATGTGTTTATTTCTTATTTTCTGCTAAGTCAAAACTTAAAATCATTCAAAGTGAAGGCTCGTGCCTCCTTTGATATGATTATTTCTTTTTGCATGAAATAAGTATTATGAAGAGTATGTAAGGAAGACATAAGATGTGTTTGGAGATATAAGGAAAGTAACATGCAAATAATATATGTTTAGAATGTCATATTCATGCAAGGGAGTTATAAGGGGGTATTTTTATCTTTTTCTCTCTTTTTTGCATGACTATGCAAAGTATAGATGTAAGACTAATAATAAAGTAATACCATTATAAATCACTTTATTATTTTTTCCACATTCCTAAAAAACATGCAAAACTGAGAGGAGAAGATAATTGAGACTTTGGAGGCATTTTGTGTGGTTTTTGGGCCATTTTTAGAGTGTTTTGGTCAACCTTTTGGTCAAACATATGGAGAGGACCAAATTGGAGCTATTTTTGCTCGATTTGTGGTAGTTTGAGCCCTTATTTTTAGGGATTTTTGAGTCTGCTCATGGATCACCTTGGAGGACTTATTTTTAGAGGCAGTTAGCTACAGTTCTTTTTTGCATGCCTCTTAGTGAGAGCAAAGCTATATATTGTAAAGCAAAACTTGTTTTTGTTAGTTCTTGCCTTTTTGCTCTTATACATTTTAAGAGAGGAGAAGGTTTTGTAGCTCAATTTTTTACAGTTTATAGAGATCAGCAGGTTACAGGTTCCATTTTTGGTCTCTCTTGCAATTTTTCCTTTGTTCTTTGAAATCAAGTAGTTGCCTTTCCATTTGATGCTAATTGTATGAAGTGATTTGATGAAGTTTTACTGTGTTTAATCATTAAAACCTTTAAAATTATTGTCTCACTCTTACTTGTAGTATTAAGCATAGTGATATTATAGGTCTTAGGTTGTGTTAGTGAAAATAATCCTTTTTGTGTTGTGAGAAATCCTTTTCCTTCATAAAAGACCTATTTTCAAGCCTTCCTTAGAAACACTTTTTTATGATATTTGTGCCAAGATTGGATTGTGTGAGTCAGATTTCTGAGTTATATTGTAAACCAGATTGCATATTTTCTATCCATATTAGGTGCATCCCCAAATTTTACAGTTTCATTTCCTTATAGTTTCCTTCTTACCCTTTTCAAATTAGAAAATCACAGTTTCAAAATAGAATATTTTAAGGGAACCAGTCCACAATCTGGAGGTTCAAACTCATTATAGGTCACCCACAACCTGAGTTTCTCCCCATGTTTTGAAGGATTGCATAGTGTCACAGCTTTGCATAAGGGTGTAATCCTCATCAACAATAGTTTTTGGCACACCCGGTGGGACTTTGAACTAATTCTTAGTTCAAAAAAGAACTTATTATTGCTATTGTTTTGGTATGATCTACAGTTATTACAGCCTTTTTAGAGGTGTTGTTTCAAAATACCTGGTGACTCTAACTTTCTAGTTTTTTATAGATCAGATTTTGCAGCCTATGAGAAGAATTTCACAAGATCAGGTCTCAGTTGTTTCCAACTTTCTGAATGATTAAACATGTCTACCTTTCATGGGAATCTGTCATATCATCCATCATATCATGAAAATGTAGCCAATCCATCATCTTATCAGCCACGTTGTTGGTTTTAACCCAAATTCCATGGTTTTTCAAGGAAACCAGCATGCACAGAACTCTTGCCTCCCACCCACCCCTGCTCATCCTTCATATTAGCATTTACATGTCCAAAATCAATCCCAAGAGGTTAGGGATATGAAGCATAGCGTGAGTGGCATCAGCGACACATTGTTAGAAGTCACAAGGAACCTAGAAGATTTCAAGAGGCAGCAAGCATATGAGCAGCAGCAAGATGAACTAGATTATCAGGCCTATCTCTGTGAGTAGGAATTTGAGACACAAAGGATACAATTTGAACAAGATCTTGCAAGATAGATTGCAGCAAAAGAGGCATAGATGAGGTATTTGCTTTTACAAATATAAAAGTAGGAAATCCGAACAGCTACATTCATTCTGGATCAGCATTCTCAAAATGAGGTTAGTAGATATCAAATTTTAAGTTTCAGGAATTCTGATTGTAATCAAGAACCCATTTGCATTCAAAAGAAGTCTATTAGTTCTCAGTATCTGTCTTATCAAGAACCTGAGTCAAACCATTAGGCTTTTGAACAAGTATGGTAGCCTTCTTGGACCAAGCATCCTGATTATAAAATGCCAAATCTTATCAAGGCTACCCCTTCCATACCAATCCAAAATCAGGAAGAGGAAAAGGTACTAGTATCTGATCCAACCAAGATTCCAAGTTGGTATAGTGAACAAGAACAAAAGGTTTTAGATCTCGAGCCTATCAAGATTCTAAGTTTCAATCCAGCAGCTGAAGTTGCTGTTGTTTATAATGTGTCCCCAGCTAAAAGCAAGCATAATGCATATGACTTGGAGCAAGAGGTCACTGCTACTCCAAATCCTTTACATTTTGAATCATTTGAAAAGTTCTCTAATGCTGTGTATAAGATCAATGAAAGTAGAATACAGATATTGGAAGGGCAAAATCTTCAATTACAAAGACAGGTTGCCCACATTCTGATGCAGAAAGCCTCCTGTGAGGAAGAAGAATTTGTTTCTTTGTTTGACCAGTTACTTGATTTTATTGAGCCAAATGAAGGGCTCATACCACAAGCAGAAATAACAGAACAGCAAGAAGACATCAAACAATATGAAGGGTTGTTGATTGAAGCTAAGCAGTCTAACAATCTGATCTTGGATCATTTAGAAGAAGATGAAGGTAAACCTATCATACAACTTGCAAAGTTGGTTCAGAGCTGTTATGAGGTAATAACCACTCCTCCTTTGTCAAAACTTCAAGAGGAATGTGATGATGTTTCATTTTGGGGTGATCTTAAGTCCTTTGTGTCAAATCTAGATGGAAAACAAGATTAGGTTGAACATGTTTTTGTAAAAGAAATAAGGGTTGAGTCTCATGACCTAGCTGACTTATTTGATGAACCTCCTAAATCTATGCCTAGTATCGAACAATTGGATGATATAACTCATTTGGATTCAATGCAAGATTGTGAGTTAGATGAGAACATGTTGTTAGGCATCATAGAAATCTTTTGTTCTAACATTGATGATCAACTAATGTCAAATGAGCCAGTAATATGTGATCAACAGGATCAGGTCAAAGAGTCAAGATTTTCTTCATTTCATTCATATGAGCTAACTGTTGCAAATCAGGCTGAAATTTCAAGTGAAAATAGGATAGCAGACCTCAATAAGGAAACCAGGAGCATGAGTAGAAAATTCATCATGGCAAGAGGTTGTCCAACTAGGGATCTAGCTAACAGAGAGATTAAAAGGGAGATACAGATTGTTGTTGTACTAATAGAGCAGAATTCAACCTCAGAAAAGAAATATCAGATCATCTTTTTACCCCATAACAGAGATATGCATGATTAGGTTCAGATGCACGGTGAGTTTGTTCCATTCTTCAGAAAGTTTTGCAGCATTCTATAAGGTATGTCCTTATCAATCATATCATGTTACTAGCAGATCACATTGCAGAACATCCTTCCTTAATCAGAAAGGGAAGTTATTTTAACCAAACAGTTAATGGATTTGTTTGACCAGCACCTTTGGCTGGTTAGAGTAGGGAAGATTAGAATTTCAGTTGTTGTTTTCATTTCTAAGAAGTGCTTTTGCACATGCTACTGGCTTTGATTTAAGCAAGTCAATTTAGTTTCAGTTTTCAATTTTGTTGTTGTTGTTGTGTTTCAGTCAGTTTTGAGTTACAGAATTTTTTTTTCAAAGTTCAGGGTAGAAAAGACTCTATGCCCAATGGAATTCCAGAGGCTACTAGTTCTAAGTTGTTTAGTAGGCAAACACCCCTGAGAGGTCGCCAAAAATGTTACTAATTTTTGTTCACACTAAAATTAGTTAGACCTAAGTGCAGTTGTTCAAAAGGAATAAAAGAAAACTTTGAAGTTATGCATTTAATGAACAGTTGATGTCTTGACAAAGCAGAAAGAGAGATGGAATTCAGTTGACAGGATAACCCATTAGTCTAATCAAGACTGGTGAATCATCATGACAAGAGAATCAGGTTGTCAAGGTATCAATCATTCAAGAAACACAATTCAGCTAACATAGTGTTATCTTTCAGGAGTTATAAGTCAGATTGATTATTCACTTGATCATATTTGAAAGAAAGAAGGAAAGATATTTATTTGAACTATTATTTCATGTCATATTTGGAACATATAATTCAGCATCTGTTACTCTATCCTATGCATTGATTGAAAAACAATATACATGCATCAAGTGCATAAGATAGATTAACTGATTATGTTTAAAAGAAGTGTTCAAATGTGTCCCACACAAGCCATGGGAGTAACTACAGTGAGCAATGCAGACATGCAAGCTATACATCTGATGATAAAAAAGTAAAGAACACATGATAAAATTAAACATCCATCATTGCTTGAGCAAGAAGGTTGTTTTGTTGATGATGATCTTCAGTCTTTGAAGGTTGTTTTCGTTGATGTTGATCTTCAGTCTTCAGCGTCAGCTCCTATCATCAGTTGAACCTGCAAAAAAATGGGGAAAGTCCAGTAAGAGCTCCAAATGTTTAAAGTTATCATATGCTTTATCATGCAGACTTACCAACTTGTCACATCATGCATTTCATATGAAAGATCAAATCAGACATGTGCTACAAGGTAGATATCATAAAGAAGATCAATCAATACCATCAGGTATATTTTTCATGCTAACTTGTTTGTTCACTGTGCAGGTATAGGAAAAGTAATGTTGCTGATTTGAAGACAAATAAACATGTGGAGAAAATGTGGCTCCCACAAGGGTTGAGCCCAACATGTTTCCTTTTTATTCATTTTGAAAAGGAATATCAAAAAAAGACAGGATGCATCATTCAAAGTACATCATGCATCATTAATCAACTTACAGAGAAAGTATGTCATCATGACATTTATTATAGTTGATTAGAACAAATAAGATAAGTTCATAATGCCTGAGTCAAGTTGACAAAATGCAGAAATCAGAAATGCAGTCATGAAAGGTATTCCTCTTGTTCATATCATTATTAGAATACTTTATTGTTGTCATATTTCATGTCACATTTCACAAAAATAAGACTTAAGAAATGACAGAAATATGAAAATGAGATGAATAGAAGACTTATGAAAGAACAATCAAGGACAAAAAGACACATATGCCAATCAAGTCTCAATTGCATATCAAATAGAAAGAACACGCTACAAGAGCCATCATTTTTCATACAACATTTGGAGACAAGTCTTAGGTTACACTTATGTATGTCATTGACTTTATCAGTCACATAAGTGTTTACATTGTTACCTGATAAAGATTAAGCTACAGAATAATGCTTACAGGAGACATATTTGTGTATCATTTACATAAGTTACAGGATACAAACATGAAAAGCATCATCTGATTATAATCAAAGGAGTAAGTAAAATGATCAGATATAGGTGTTCATAAAGATCAAGTACAACTGAGACAAATGATACAGTCATCCCATAAAGCTACAATTATGAAGTACAGAAAGATGCAGAAGAATAGCATTAAGGAGAAGGTACAGTCTCACCAAAGATGGAGCAGTAGTACAATAGCATTTACCAGCTAATAAAGAGTCCAACATCGAGCACAGTGAGGTGACAGGTATGCTCAGTCAAAAATAGGTGGGACAGTCACTCAAAGAAAGACAAATCAATATGGAGCAGTCACACTATGTAGAGGACAGTCATACTAGATGGAGTAATAATGATGGAGAAGCCATTCCACAAGCAACATAGAGCAGTCTTGAAGTCTGCATTTAAGCATATATTATAACTCTTTGTTGCAAATGAAGTGTCAAGTCACAAATATATGTTTGACCATCAAAATTAATGATAAATGAATATGAAATTATATAACTTTCACCTCTTTAGGTAGGCTATACAGTCATCTAACAAAGGTGTGATGCAGTGGCCAGTGTACAAAAAATGGGATACAAATAGATCGAGCATTTACCAATCTTGTTGTGAATGAAATGTAAAATTATTATTTAAATGTAACTGTCAGATAGAGAAGGTCAATTTTGCAGAGCACACCAAAGAGAAGTAGCTCTTTATGACTATCCCAGTATGAATCAGTAGAACAACAAGAGGAGTTAAGGAGTGATCAACCATCAAGATCATAACATACAGTTTCTTCCTTATCTTTTCTACAATCTCAAGGAAAAGACGTAAGACTGAAGCACTTTATCATATATTCCAAACATCACAAAGGACTTGAAGAATGCCTCACACAGTAGAATGGAGAAGGATAAAGTGATCATGCAAGGTTTACTCAAAATCTTTCTAGGAATCAAATATACAGTCAAGAGCTACAGCCAAAGAGCAATACCATCATGACTTTCCCAGTTTTAACAGAAGAAACAACTAAAGAGCTCAAGAATGGAAAATACACAGTGTTCATGCAATAGTTTTCAGAGACCTTTTCAAAGGAAACATCAAAGCCACAATGAACAAGAGGAACAGTAGGTATGAAGAAGTGAACAAACAAGAGTTTATCTCATATTCTTACAAAGATACAGTCATGCAGACCAAACCTTCAAAGGCTCCTTTCCTCACAAAATAAAATGAAACCCTTACTTTCTTTTTAAAAAACCCATTATAGTTTCAAGAAAATGTAAAGAAAGTGATAAGATCAAATGAAAGGAGAGACAGTGTAACAGTCATGACCAGATGGGTTGTTTTGCCTCAAGAATATCAAAGACCCATCTCTGTTTTATTCAAATCTATAGATATTTCAAAGCTACAAAGGAAGAACAATAGAGAAAGGTAAATGAAGGTATAATAGCTATGGCTGCGGCCTTGAAGGCCTATTTCTTTAAGATTTTCAAAGAAAACCTGGTGTATATTCTTCGAAACCCTCAGCTAAAGAAGCTATAGCAAAAGAGAAGGAGAACAGGTAAAATGAAAGTGAACATTACCTTATATATTTGCATAAGGAAAAACTACAGGTTGTCGTGCTACAAAGTTGCCTTCAAAATATTTTCTAAAAGTGTTTAAAAGCCTCAGCCTCAAGGCTCAAGAGACATAGAAAAGAAGAGTGCACAGCTAGAAACCAAAAGATACATCAAAATATGCAGAGGAATGCCACGAAGCCGTGGCCTGTAGGCTGAGTTTTATGCAAGAACATCGAAGAAAATACCTCAGATAGGAGAAATAACAGCTTACCTTCATTTTTTCAGCTCAAACCTTGTCAAAAACCCTCAGAAATAGCATGAAAAACCGGTGAAGAGTTCAAACCCCAGAGGAGCAGCATGGCGGCCACACAATAGGCTGAATGAAGAGCAATGCAAAATGATGCTTTAGGGTTTGAAAACCCTTATTTTGTCAAAGGGCTTGATGAGTTTTTTTTCCATTTTTGACTTCAACAAAAATAAAATCATTACCTTCCTTATTCATGCCGAGGTTAAGACCTTTCAAAGTCTGATTCCTAGTGATGATGCTCGGGGCCCGTGAGGCCATGTGTTTATTTCTTATTTTCTGCTAAGTCAAAACTTAAAATCACTCAAAGTGAAGGCTCGTGCCTCCTTTGATATAATTATTTCTTTTTGCATGAAATAAGTATTATGAAGAGTATGTAAGGGAGACATAAGATGTGTTTGGAGATATAAGGAAAGTAACATGCAAATAATATATGTTTAGAATGTCATATTCATGCAAGGGAGTCATAAGGGGGTATTTTTATCTTTTTCTTTTTTTTTGCATGATTATGCAAAGTATAGATGTAAGACTAATAATAAAGTAATACCATTATAAATTACTTTATTATTTTTTCCACATTCCTAAAAAACATGCAAAACTGAGAGGAGAAGATAATTGAGGCTTTGGAGGCTTTTTGCATGGTTTTTGGGCCATTTTTAGAGTGTTTTGGTTAACCTTTTGGTCAAACATATGGAGAGGACCAAATTGGAGCTATTTTGCTTGATTTGTGGCAGATTGAGCCCTTATTTTTAGGGATTTTTGAGTTTGCTCGTGGATCACCTTGGAGGACTTATTTTTAGAGGCAGTTAGTTGCAATTCTTTTTTGCATGCCTCTTAGTGAGAGCAAAGCTATATATTGTAAAGCAAAACTTGTTTTTGCTAGTTCTTGCCTTTTTGCTCTTATACATTTTGAGAGAGGAGAAGGTTTTGTGGCTCAATTTTTTACAGTTTTATAGAGATCAGTAGGTTACAGGTTCCATTTTTGGTCTCTCTTGCAATTTTTCCTCTGTTCTTTGAAATCAAGTAGTTGCCTTTCCATTTGATGCTAATTGCATGAAGTGATTTGATGAAGTTTTACTGTGTTTAATCATTTAAAACCTTTAAAATTATTGTCTCACTCTTACTTGTAGTATTAAGCATAGTGATATTACAGGTCTTAGGTTGTGTTAGTGAAAATAATCCTTTTTGTGTTGTGAGAAATCCTTTTCCTTCATAAAAGGCCTATTTTCAAGCCTTCCTTATAAACACTTTTTTGTGATATTTGTGCCAAGATTGGAGTGTGTGAGTCAGATTTATGAGTTATATTGTGAACCAGATTGCATATTTTCTATCCATGTTAGGTGCATCCCCAAATTTTACAGTTTCATTTCCTTATAGTTTCCTTCTTACCCTTTTCAAGATAGAAAATCATAGTTTCAAAATAGAATATTTTAAGGGAACCAGCCCACAATCTGGAGGTTCAAACTCATTATAGGTCACCCACAGCCTGAGTTTCTCCCCATGTTTTGAAGGATTGCAGAGTGTCACAGCTTTTCATAAGGGTGCAATCCTCATCAACAACAGGTTGTTTGACCTTGGGTGATGTTTTGATGTTTGCAAAAAATAAATTTCAATCAACATTCACAAGTTTGCAAAGGATTTGGATTTTGGATTTGGGGGATTGCACAAGTTTGGACATGAAAACACACCAAGCACATGAACAAGCCTAAATTATTCAAGTATGAATGTATACATATGTGGGCCCACCAATAGGCCTTGTCCAAGCATGATGTGCAAGTCCTATGATGGGGAAACTAACCACTTTTGATCACCAAGGATTGCTCAAAGGCATGAGGGGAGAGTATCTCAGGATGAACATCTATTTTGGGGGGCATGGGGTGAGTGTCTTCTCAGAGCTAATCACGTACCGATGCATCACACACATATATGGTTGATGGTCTAAAACTAGGATGAACATGGCTTCTAAGGGCATCCTCAATATATGCAATGTACATGAGACCAATGTTTGTGAAATGATGGGTATGTCAAATGGTGTGGTTTGATAGGGTAACCCACTCTCCTCATTCACTTTGCAAGGTATAAAGTTCTTACAGGCTAAGATAATAGTGGCAAGTGTCCCCCAATGGGAGAATCCTTCCATTTTATCCCATATTTGTATACCCCATTGAAACACGCGGGTTTGATTCATCCCCTAAGGTGATCAAATCCTTAGGTGGGTCTGCTAAGAGGAAGGAAATCTAGGTGCTTTTGATCTCTAAGATTGCCTTTCAGCATGAAGGGAGAGCATACACACACTAGGCTCTTGGTATTAAAGTGATAAAAGAGATATCCAACTTGTGTTTTTTATCTCTAAGATCACCCAAGGGTGCGAGAAGAGAGCATACACACATGTAGGATCCAAGACATGGCAAATAAAGATTAATTTCCCCTTAGAAAATTAAAGTGTGCCTAAGATTTAGTGATAAAATGATGTACTTTGACAAGCGTGCTACAAGATTAGATAGTGTCTTGGACAAACAATCCTACAAGTCGTTTGTAACTAACACCCACAAGATAACTTAGCCAAAAGATCAACTAAAGTTTAGCCAAAATTATTTGAAAATAAGTTGGAAAATATATGGATAGGCACCACATAGGATGAAAAGGCTCCACTTAGGATGCAGAGGCTCCACTTAGGATGCACAGGTGCCACTATGGGTGCATATGCGCCACTTAGGATGCATGGGCACCATTAAGGATGCACAGGCACCATTAAGGGTGTGCAGGTGCTACTCAGGATGCACAGGTGCCACTGAGGATGAATTCTACTTGTTATCTATGTTGGAATGGACCAAGAACCTACAAACACAAAAATTAGTCCACAAAAACCAATAGATTATGCAAATAGAGGTTAGGTTAGGTTCCAAGGACCACAAACATGCATACCCTACAAGCAAAAGTCAATAAAAGGGTCAAAATGAGCCAAGTCAAGCCAAAACATTGTAAGTGGTCATTTCACAAACCCTAGCTAAAAATCAACCAAAGTGATCAATGAAAATAACTAATAGGCTATGAAGGACAAAAAATACAATATTGTAGGCCCTAGGGACTAAAGAAACCTGCAAAAATAGAGTTAGCTTTGTGAAAAATGGAAGAAATGTAGAGGCACCACTCATGAGTTAGTCTATGTAGCACCTGAGTAGGCACCACTAGACAAGGCACATGCGTCACCAAAGATGCATTCTATGTGTCGTCTACATTAAAACTACCCATAAAACAAATAGAATGAGGCAAAAATGCCAAGTGAGAGGGTAGAGGCACTGTAAAACTACAAAACTCACCAATTCACGCAAAAAAACATTTCATAGATGATTAGTAAAAGGGGTGTGGGTCCCATTAGGTGTGCCAAAAATGTATACAATTAAATGCAAACATAAGAGAACAAACCAAATTAGCTTAGCCTATTCACTTACATCTAAATGCAACCTTTGAGTGAACAAACAATAATGCATATACAAAATGAAACTCAAATATAAAACCCCAAATGCAAACCTATGATACACGGATGTGCTCCTTGTTGTGTTAATATGTGATTGCTCCTCAAACCTGCAACATAACATTGCATTGCATTCCATGGAGTCTTGAAAATGGCTTGCATGAGGTACAATTTATAGATTTTTGGATAGGTTGATGAAGGGTTAAGATTGATTGGAAGGATCAATGGTTGAGAATGATTAAGATGATTGGGTTGATGAGGAGCCTCCAAGTGGTATGATTTGATTGGTGCACAAGTGGAGTCCTTAGATTGAGGAGAGATCAATGGTTGAGGGGATCTTGAATAAAGTGGATGGTGAGGATCAAAAGGGTACCTTTTTGAGGGATTCGAGGGATGTGCAAAGGACTTGCCCATAACCTTGTAAGAAAGGCCCATGCCTCATGTCAAAAATCCCATGCCTATGTACACTTCTGGAAGATGTGAGAGGTTTGAATGAGTTGATCATGGTTTAGGAATGTGCAAGTGTGTGATTAGTTGGCTAATTGGTTTTAGCCAACTTAATGAAAAGTGGACAAAATAGGGAATTAAAGAAATAGGAATATTAATTTAATTTTTGGGATGAGGATGAGGAATTTTAGATAAATAAATATTTGGATTTATTTATCTAATGCTATACTATATTGATTGATTAATTAAATAAATGATTGATTTTTTTAATTAATGCTAGGAAGAGAGTCAGATGAATAGTGATGAATAGTGATTTTACTAATTAAATAATAAAATATTACTTAGTCAATGTTGGGATGAAAATTAGATAATTAATCTAATCAATAGGGATTGATTTAATTAATTATAGAGGAAATGGTCAAATGATGTCTTGGTTATGGCTAGAAATGGTGATGAGACAAATTTAGGTGACTACAGATACCTTTAAAGGCTCTTATGATGGTCGATATTTGCAATCTCATAATGGACAATCTTATTTCCCAAATTAAATTATCATCTACTATTGTGACAAATAATGACGCATCATTGAAAAATAAAGAGGTAAAGAAATTCTTAGAATGAATCCAAATTCAACAAAAAATATTAACATGATGTTACCCACAAGGCAATAGACAAGTTGAGGCCACCAATAAATAATTGAACGAATCTTAAGAAAACAATTGATAAACATGGTACTAATTGGCATGCACAACTTATTCCTATATTAATTGTATATTGTACTAACATATGTACTAGTAGGTTTACACCTTATTCTTTATTTTATGGTATGGGCATAATTCCTTTGAGCTTGAGATTCCATCATTGTGTATTTCCCTTCATGACATCATTGATGATTATGCATACTAGGAATAATGCTTATAGG
Source organism: Cunninghamia lanceolata (assembly GCA_027924645.1). Lineage (NCBI taxonomy): Eukaryota > Viridiplantae > Streptophyta > Pinopsida > Cupressales > Cupressaceae > Cunninghamia > Cunninghamia lanceolata. The sequence goes on from BSBN01000780.1 coordinate 419,703, forward strand.
AGCTTGAGACCCTTGATGAGAGAAAAATAAAGCATTAGATAACCTAAGCATATACCAAAGAGAATTTTAAGTAAATTTTACAACAAGTGTATCATCAAACAAGATTTTCAAATAGGAAGCCTAATCCTTTATGCAAATCTGAATAGTCCAAATGACAAAAAGGAACTCCATGGAAAATTTTGACCCAATTAGATTGGTCTTTTCATGATTACTTCTTGGTTGGACATTGGTGCATTTTTCCTTTCCACTCCTAATAGAAAATTGATGAAAGACTTAATTAACATCATGCACTTGAAATGATGCTATTGTTAACCACTATATGTGGGGAGTGATTATTAAGTTATCATTATCTTTCTCATGCCCCTTTGGCCTTATGGGCTACATTGTGCTATCCTGCCCACTTGGGGGCAACTTCATGATCACACCATCACATATTTACCTATTTACACTCATTTTTATTTATGACTATTTTACTTCCTTTCCATATATTTATATTTTGAGTTACCTCTACTCATAGGGGCATAATGCCTTCCTCCTTTACATCATATGCCTTAATTTCCATATCTTTATAGTTGGGGGCATCATGTTTTCCCCTTACATACTATGTTTTCGTTGATATATCCTTACCTTTGGGGACATCATGTCTTCCCCCTTACACATTGTGCATATGAAAAATTTACCATGACATTATGCTTTACACTTTTGTACTCACATGATCTAACTGATGAGGTAAAAAGAACCTCATCTCAATATTGACCCAATTACTCCCTTTGCATTGATAGGTTGACTCAAATTATGTCAATTTATTAAAATCTTATGATAAATATTGTCTATTAATGAAGGAATAGTGTATAAGCCTTTGTTCTTAATTTGATTGATTTTGACCACTAACGTTGACAAATTTTGTGAAAAGATATGTTATTTTATAAACAGAACTTGGACACGATGGAGTGGAGAAAGTGGTTATTAATGAAGATTGAAGTCAGTTGCGCTAGAAGTTAGAAGCACCGAAAATAAAGGAGACTAGTAATTGAAGACTTCAGTTGTCTGATACTCTTCTATCCATATAGCATTTTCACTTATTTTCTATTATTTAAAAGACACTAGATACATTTAAGCTCCACTCAAATCCCCCTTTATGGCACTACAAGTTAGACTTGTTAAGGCAGTTTGTTATGTTTTTTTTCTATTAGAAGACTTTTTAGACGGCAATGATAAGCCACCCTAGATTTATGATTTTGGGGAGATAAAAAAAGAAAGACCTTATGTTTTTTTTACATAATACACTATGAAGAGAATTCTAAAAAAGTTGCTCTAAATTCAATAAGTTTTCTGTATACATGCTTATGTGAGATGGGATTGGATTTTGTTATTATTTGATATGAACTGAGCTAGTTAGAATATTCCAGAGAGCTGGCCACTTAATGGAAAGGAGATAGATAGATAAGTATGTGTTTGTTATGTGAATGTGTTGTTGTCATTGTTTCTATTGTCTGTTCTTTCAAAAATGTGGTGAATAATCTGTGTCAACTTGTAGGGTTTGTGTTGTGATTATAGTCCAAGTGAAATTTAGAATTTAGTGTAGTTCAAAGTTTTGTAAGTGTTGATTAAGATATTTCAGATTTTTGAAGCTTCTTCTCACTATTCTGTGGTAGAGAAGTTATGGAGTTCTTATGTGGTTTAGTTTCCATAGTTTCATAAAATTTCTGAAGCATAGTCTATATCTTATTTTTCTCATGCTTTCATAAAGTATTTCTCATGAATTCATAGATTAGTTTCATCACTTTTCTCTAGTATAGATTTTAATGATTTTTAGTTGCTACTTGAAGTTTTTCTTAATCTTAGATTTACATGCTTCCTAGTTAGGATTTGTTTTGTAAGTACTCACTTAAGAAGAAAAATCAAGAAAACATTGCTAAAATAAGATGCTTGAATCTCCTATTACATATAGCCTTGGACACAACCCAATCAATAAATTGATAAATTTCAACTAAAGTACGAGGTCTAATGACACCTTGTCACTTTTTGGTGTTGTTTCCAGGGATCCCACATTGTGTCATTAGGAGAGCAATAAGATAACTCTTATTTAGTAATCCAAAAATATAGTTAAACTCCTTTTTCTGCATGGTCAAGAAAAGGGCCCCCCATGGAAGATTCATAGCAAAAAACCCCCAATTAGTTGTTCCAACCAATGACTCAAATGAGGTAGAAGCCTTAGTCAAAGAACTTTTTCAATACAAGCTGGTCAGTGAGGACCAATCTGAGACTTCTCAAAATACCTCAGATACTCAGCCATTGCAACAAGAACCTAGGAAGGAATACATTCCTTTAGATATAATGGATGGAAGGAGAGCAACAAACAATCAAGATGATAACCAAAATGGGAGGAGAGCAGCTTGAACATTCACTTATCCCATTGCTCTCAATCCAGATGAAGATGCACCAATGAAAAATATTTCACCTTCTATCATACCAACCTTTAGAGGATTGGCTTATGAAGATCCACACTAGTTTCTCTTCGAATTTAAAGTCCTATGCTAGACATACGATTATGAAATCGATAACTAGAAATTGAAGTTGTTTCCTTCTACCCTACAAGACCCTACTATGAGATAGTTCATTGGCCTCCTCTCAGAATCAATCACCTCTTGGGAAGAAATCAAAACTATCTTCTTGGACAAATATCAAAGTTATTACAGGGTCAGTGATAGGAAGGAAGAATTGTTTAGACTCAAACAAAAAGAGGATGAAAGCCTAGAAGACTTTCTAGACAGGTTCATCTTCATAGAAAAATGTTGTGAAGAAGAAACAATGAACCAAGAGATACTCAAGACCATATTCCTCAAAGGTCTCGATGAGGATGCTCGAAGAAGTTTAGATTTGATGGGAAAAGGAGATGTAGCTAAACTTAACCTTTCAGAAATCTTTGAATTATGTAAAAACTTTTCTAGAACTTGAGGGGGAATTAGGAAGTCTATCCTAATGATAGGATCAAATGAAATTGGTCAACTAAGAGAGGAAATCGCAAACCTAAAAACTGGCATTCTTGTTCAGTTAAACACCACCTTGGATGGAATACAGGCTAAGACGTGTAATCCTGAAACTTTATCCATCTATTGTCCTAGATGTTGGAATAAACATTTATTAAGGGAGTGTCCACTGGATAAAGGTGATAGTTGCCATATTTGTGAAAAGAACCATTCCACTGAACAATGTGAAATACTCAATGTGATTAAAAACTTCAAAAAAAAACTCCTCAAGTAGAGGAAGAGATCAAGTACATGGGGCAAAGGCTAGGAGGAAATTTCTCTTATGGCCAAAACTCAAATTCATCTTGGTGACCTCAAAATAATTGGAATAATAATAAGTGGGTGGCACCTTGGCCTCCGGCACCGCCTAATTGGGGACCTTATTCATGGGGACACCCAGAATGGATAAATCAACCCTAAACGAATCCTCAATGGGCAAATCAATCACAACAATAGTGGTATCCTCATAATCCTACACCACAATGTAATCAACCTACTAATCAATTCTATCAGGGACCATGATGAATGCCAAATCCATAACAAAACCTCTTACCAGCCCCTCAAAGAAATCAACAAGCTGAGCAAGTGAGTCAACCCTAGCTTCTAGCACAGCCAGTTGCTAATCCAAAGAATACCGCCAGGCTATACTGATATACTTCACATAGCAAGAAAACATGGTCGGAGTTAGTGTTATCTATTGTGGTAACTTACAATTAAGATCAGGGAAGACACTTCAACAACCTACCATTGTTGAAATTATGGATGGTAAAAATAAGATGTCTTTTGAAGAAACAAAAATGATTCCCATGACTATGAAGAACATTTCTAAGAATTACCAAAATGTGTCCACTGATATTTCAAGAATTTCCTATGAAGTACCCGCATCATCCTCTGAAAAACCTCTGGAAAAGTTCCTCAATGAATCTTTAGAATCACCTCCAGAGAAAATGGAAAAGCAACATTCACCACCTTTTTTGAAGGATGACTCCAACACGAAAGGAAAAACCCAAGAACCTTTTCTGGAATGACTCAAAGAAGTCTCTCCAAAGAATCCTCTAGAAGTAGCAACGCCAACTGAAACTACTCTAATTCAGGAGATTAAATGACTTAACATTGAGATACCTTTGTTACAAGCAATCAAAGAAATCCCAGAATTAAACCATTTGGTTAAACAGTTATGCATAAAAACCCCAAGAAAGAAAAGAAGCAAATTAACACCATACAAATTAATGGCTATTTTGCTAATCTTCTTTCTAGGGAAATTCTTCCCCCAAAGTACGGTGATCCTGGTAGTCCTGTGATAACTATAGTAATCAATGAGGTGGAAATCCTTAATGCACTAGTGGATCTAGGAGCTATGATTAACGTCATGACCTTAGACATCATGGAGAAGCTGGGACTTACAAACTTACACCCCATAATGACTATTTTACAAATGGCAGATCAATCTATAGTTGTCCTGAAAGGAGTTCTGGAGAATATTCCTATTAAAGTTGAAAATTAGGAGTATCCAGTTGACTTCTAGGTGATTCAATCGCACACTCCTAAAGATAGCTATCCATTAATAATAGGGCGAACTTGGTTAGCGACAGTTGCAGCTAAAATAGACTGCAGATCAGAAGGAATGACAATTTCAAATGGAATTAATAGCAAACACTTATCGCTATATCCCCCTGCTCAACCTTTTGTAAATAAAAATGGTCAAGTTTGGATAGATAAACCTAGTCATCTTTGTAAACAATAAAATTTGGCTTCGCTAACAATGGTGGTTATCAAGTAACATGGCAAAGAGATAGGAAATGAACTAGAAAATAACATAGGAAGTAACACCATAAACTTAAGCGATGAGGAAGCCTCTGAAATTGCTGAAACCTTAGAAAATCTAATCCAAACTTATGATATAAAATTCGTTCATGACAAAAATAAAAACTTCCCCACAACATTTCATTGTTCATTGGCTAATTAATATAATTCTAAGAACGGATCATTTTCTTAAAGACATAACCACATACCATAGGACTCAACCACATAGTTTTCCACTTAATACTTTGATGAGTGAAACTTATATTGTTACTTCCAAACATCCAGGAACTAAAACAATAATGCTATTACTAGGAAAGACCCTTAATATTAATAGTTGGTTAACTGAAACATATGAGCTTAAATTGTTCAATGTGCTAGTGAATAGATCCAAAGCTTTTACTTGGGACTATACAGGCATGCGAGGAATACACCCAAGTGTCTGCACTCACCACATTTATAGTGAAGATGTTCGGCCAGTTCGCCAACCACAAGGTAGACTCAATCCTACACTCAGAGATATAGTCAAAGCAGAAATAGAGAAACTCCTACAAGTAGGTTTTATTTACCCTATCTTTGATAGCAAGTGGGTCTCACCTCTAGTGGTTATTCCAAAGAAAGGTGGAAAGTGGAGAGTTTGTGTAGATTACAGAGAACTTAACAAAGCAACCTATGGGATTACTTTCCATTACCATTCATAGATCAAGTCCTGGATAACCTGGATGGAAGGAAATATTTCTCATTCTTGGATGGGTTCAGTGGATATAATCAAATACAAGTGGTGGATAAGGATCAGAACAAAACTACTTTCACCTGTCCTTGGGGAATGTTTGCATACCAAGTCAATGAATGTGTAGAAGTATACATGAAAATTTCACAGTGTATGGGTCTACCTATGATGAAGCACTCAAAAATCTAGACAAGGCCCTACAACGGTGTGAAGAACACCAACTATCCCTAAGTCATGAAAAATGTTTAATAATGGTGGAACAAGGGACAGTACTGGGACATCACATCTCAGCAGAAGGGATATAAGTGGATACTAAAAAAATTGAAGTGATACAAAAGTTGGAAGCTCTGAAAAATCAAACGAATGTCTGAAGTTTCTTAGGACATGTCAGATAGTACCAAAGAGTCATAGAAAATTTTAGTAAAATAGCAACCCCAATGTTCTCTCTTCTACAGAAAGATGTAGAATTCTCTTGGACTACGGAATGTCAAAAATCATTTGAAATCATTAAAGAAAAACTTACTACCGCTCCAGTATTGCATGGACCCAATTGAGACCTACCATTCTATATCTACACGGATGCCTCCACTGATGCAATCAGAGAAGTCCTAGGCCAAGAAGACAAAAATGCAAGAAAATATGCCATATATTTCATAAGTAAGAATTTAACCCCCACTAAGAGAAACTACACCACTATGGAAAATGAATTTTTAGCTATGATTCATGCAATCAAAAAATTCTGACACTACACCATAGGTTACAAAGTAACTGTTTTCACGGACCATTTAGCAATTAAATACCTCATGAATAAACTAGTGGTGAGTGGAAGGATAATTAGATGGTTACTGCTTCTCCAAGAATTCAACGTAACCATCATTGACAAACTTGTAAAGTTTAACGTAGTAGCAGATTTTTTATCTAGGATACAACAAGAAAATGGAGAGTGTGACCCTGTTCAAGACGAATTTCCAGATGAAAACTTATTTGCCATCTCCATTAAAAACACCTTAGTTTGCAAACATAGCTAATTATTTAGCTACATCAGAATTTCCACCAGATTTCACATCCAAGCAAATAAAACATTTAATCAAAGAAAGTGCTCAATTTAAATGGATAAACAGGTTGTTATTCAAAAGTGGACCTGATATGATATTACGACGATGTGTTAGGTCAAATGAGACTTATAACATATTGAGGGCATCCCATGATGACCCTTCAGGAGGGCATTATTCAACAAAACAAATTTCTCATAAAATCTTGGGTGCTGGATACTATTGGCTTTCCATGCATAAAGATGTCAAAAAGTATGTTTGACACTATGATGAATGCAAAAGAGTGGGGAGACCTACTGCAACCAGTGAAATGACCCTTCAACTACAAATAGTTTTGGAACCATTTGAAAAATGGGGATTAGACTTCATCGGACACATAGATCCACCCTCACAAGGTAAAGAGTATATCCTAGTTTGTATCGATTACTTGACTAAATGGGCAGAATTTCAAGTGCTCAAGGTCGCTAGAGAAGAACATGTAGCGAATTTCCTCTATAACAAAATATTTATCAAATTCAGAGCCCCCAAATCCATTGTCATAGATCAAGGACCACAATTTATGTCTAAGGTCCTGTTAATCTTCACCGATCATTTCCAAGTGAGTCATAAGAAATCATCCTCTTGTCACCCTCAAGCGAACCGTCAAGTAGAAGTAACAAATAGGGAGCTCAAAAATATCTTAACTAAAATAGTTTCATCAGGAAGAGAGGACTGGGCTAGAAAACTACATAAGGTAGTCTGGGCGTACAATACTACATGGAAATCAACCACCAGTTTTACACCCTACGAGTTAGTTTTTGGGAAAAAACCCATTCTTCCTATTGAATTTGAATTGCAAATGCTAAGAACAATAATGGAAGTCAGTCTAGACCTCAACCAAGCCTAGATAGAACGAGTTCTGCAACTTAGTGAGCTTGATGAACTCCACCTAGAAGCCATTCACCAAACTAAACTAGTGCAACAACAAAGGAAAGAATGGCATGACAGACATATAAAAGAAAATAAATTTTATAATGATGATTGGGAATTATTGTTCGACTCTAGATACAAAGATCAAAAAGGAAAACTCCAAACTCACTAGTTAGGGCCTTATGAAATTTTTGAATTATTCCATAATGGAGAAGTACAACTCAAACCCATCAATGGAGAAATACAAACACTCTTGGTAAATGGTCATAGATTACGTCTATATCAAAAACTTGTAAACAAAGAAGAATTTACAAAAATGGTAGAAACACAAGATGAAATCCAATGTGTCCAACCTACCACGAAAAGGAAAGATTAAATAAGTTTACTAAAAAAAGGTATGTTTTGAATGATTTGTTCACATGTAAATTCTCTAAATTATATTTCTAACCTGTATTTGGAATTCTTTTATTTTGTAGGAGTATCCCTCAGAGTTTTGGCTTAGATTGGAAGATGCTCCAGAACTTTGTTGTTGTTCATTTCGGATGCATCCTTTCAATGGTGCTCTGAAACTTTATTATTGTTCATTCCAGACGCATCCTTTCAACAATGCCCTAGAATGTTGTTGTTGTTCATTTCGGATGCATCCTTTCAACGATGTTCTAGAACTTTTTGTTGTTCGTTTATAACGCATCCTTTCAACGATGTTCTGGAAGTTTATTGTTGTTCGTTATGGATGCATCATTTCACCAATGCTCTGAAACTTTATTATTGTTCATTCCAGATGCATCCTTTCAATGATGCTCTAGAACTTTGTTGTTGTTTGTTTCGAACACATACTTTCAACGACGCTCTAGAACTTTGTTGTTGTTCATTCCGGACGCATCCTTTCAACGATGCTCCAAAATTTTGTTGTTGTTCATTCTAGATGCATCCTTTCAACGATGCTCCAGAACTTTATTATTGTTCATTTTGGATGCATCCTTTCAACGATGCTCCAAAACTTTGTTGTTGTTCATTCCGGATGCATCCTTTCAATGATGCTCCAGAACTTTGTTGTTGTTTGTTCCAAATGCATCCTTTCAACGATGCTCTGGAACTTTGTTGTTGTTCATTCCAGACACATCCTTTCAATGATGCTCTAAAACTTTATTGTTGTTTGTTCTAGACACATCCTTTCAACGATGCTCCCGAACTTTGTTGTTGTTTATTTCAGACACCCTTTCAATGATGCTCTAGAATTTTGTTGTTGTCTGTTTTGAACGCATCCTTTCAACGATGCTCTAAAACTTTGTTGTTCATTTCAGACACATCCTTTCAATGATGCTCCAGAACTTTGTTGTTGTTCGCTTCCAGATGCATCCTTTCAACGATGCTCTGGAACTTTGTTCATGTTTAATCACCATGATTTGCAAGCATCAAATTTTAAAGAATTCTTTTATTTTGTAGGAGTATCCCTCAGAGTAAGCCTTTCAGGAAAACCAGGAGAAGCATAAACAAGAATTGAATGATGTCATAAGTCAAATAGTGGAATTGGAGGAAGAATTATAGGAATTAAAAGTTAGGCCAATAGTTGAAAGTAAAGAAATTCAAACCAAACCTACAAAGATGGAATGGTTCCAAGTTCACATCCCTCCTTTACTGAGGATACGGATATAGCGATGCTATTTCTTGAGACAAGTTGGGATAGAAAACACTAGACTAAAAAAAGGAATTAGTGTTACTAAAGGAATCTTTTGATAGATTGTACGCAACAAAGATAAAAGCCTGCAAGATTGAAGAATTATTGTTAGCTTTCAGAAAACCTTCAAGGCTATACTCTATATTTTTGAATGAACAGGTACTGAGATGGAAACTTTTGAGAATTTCTTGCAACCTTCCCCATGATTCTGATGACAAAATTTCTAGAAGTTTTCAAGACCTCACCCCCTACCTAGCAAAATCTACTTTGTGAATTTTTCCTTCATAATTTACTGCTAGAAAAACACGTAGACTTTTTCATTAATTTATTTATGGGAGAAGTACAGTTAAGGTTTTTTCTATCTAATCTATAGAATCAGATCAATTGGCAGGAAAGGACCAAAAAATACCTCCAAGCAGAAAAGATCATTGGTCTTCTAATGAGACATCAAAATCATAAGCCATATGCATTTAAGACAAAATTAAAAAGGATAAAGAAATATGATGCTATGAAGGAGAAGTACAATGAAAGCCTTAGAATCTATTTTGAAGATTTTCAGATAAATGGACCAAAATTGATAGGCAGAGCATGGGCGGTATGCGAAGACAAGTATACTTCCTTCCTATGTATTTGAAAAGAAGAGAAATGATCTCTCCCACCAATTTGAAATGGTCATACAAAAGAGTAGAATTAGTACCAAAGATATTACGATAGTTAAAAGCAAAATGGGTCGGTATGAGGTATAGACCTCCTTTACTTGTCCAACCCCACCTCCAGTCCCGGTAACCACAGATCAGTCCCAATGGGAGCTCCAAACTTGGAGAGTGAAACTAAAATTGCTTAAGGGTTTCATCAAATATCCTAAACACCAAGACCCTAAATCAAATTCAGCGTATGATACCAGTTCATTGTTTGAAGAACTCAACAGGAAAAGAGAAAAAAAAGGTAGAATAATCAAAAGGGGCAGCCACAATAAAGAGCAGAAGGACCTGCTCATCCTTAATTGGGGGAGGAATTGATGAGGTAAAAATAACCTCATCTCAATATTGACCCAATTACCCCCTTTGTACTGATAGGTTGACTCAAATTATGCCAATTTATTAAAATCTTATGATAAATGTTGTCTATTTATGAAGGAATAATGTATAAGCCTTTGTTCTTAATTTGATTAATTTTGACCTCTAATGTTGATAAAGTTTTGTGAAAAGATATGTTATTTCATAAACAGGACTTGGAAACGATGGAGTGGAGAAAGTAGTTATTAATGAAGATTGAAGTCAGCAGCACTGGAAGTTAGAAGCACCAGAAATAAAGGAGACTAGTAATTAAAGACTTCAGTTGTCTAATACTCTTCCATCTATATAGCATTCTCACTTATTTTCTTTTATTTAAAAGACACTAGATGCATTTAAGCTCCACTTGGAGCCCCCTTTATGGCACTACAAGTCGGACTTGTTAAGGTAGTTTGTTATATTTTTTTCTGTTAGAAGACTTTTTAGGCGGCAAGGATAAGTGCCCTAGATTTCTGATTTTGGGGAGATAAAAAAAGCAAGACCTTGTTTTTTTTACATAATACACTATGAATAGAATTCTAAAAAGTTGGTCAAAAGTCAATAAGTTTTCTGTATACATGCTTATGCGAGATGGGATTGGATTTTGTTATTTTTTGATATGATCTGAGCTAGTTAAAATATTTTAGAGTGTTGGCCACTCAACGAAAAGCAAATAGATAGATAAGTATTTGTTTGTTATGTGAATGTGTTGTTGTCATTGTTTCTATTATCAAATCGTTTCTATTCTTTCAAAAATGTGGTGAATAATTTGTGTCAACCTACAAGGTTTGTGTTGTGATTATAGTCCAAGTGAAATTTAGAATTTAGTTGTAGTTCAGAGTTCTGTAGTGTTGATTAAGATATTTCAGAGTTCTAAAGCTTCTTCTCACTATTCTACGGTAGAGAATTTCTGGAGCTCTTATGTGGTTTAGATTTCCATAGTTTCATAAAAGTTCTGAATCATAGTCTAGATCTTGTTTTTCTCATGCTTTCATAGATTAAGTATTTCTCATGAATTCATATATTAGTTTCATCAATTTTCTCTAGTATAGATTGTTAATGATATGCAGTTGTTACTTGAAATTTTTCTTAAGCTTAGATTTCCATGCTTCCTAGTTAGGATTTGTTTTGTAACTACTCACTTAAGAATAAAAATCAAGAAAACATTATTAAATAAGATGCTTGAATCTCCTATTGCATATAGCCTTGGACACAACCCGGTCAATAAACTGATAAATTTCAACTAAAGTATGAGGTCTAACGACACCTTGTCACTAACCATGTTCTAAGAGTTATATTGGATATGCTACGAGCCTTCCCCACATTTCCAACCACATACCATGTCATGAATGGACATCTCCATCACCATCGAGGACCTATTGCTTGACTAATACCATTTTGTATTCATGTTGCACCACTAGGGACATGTGCCTTTTCTAGTGTCTTTTATGCTTGTATAGGTGTTCCTAGTCATTGAGGACCACACTGCCACTTTTACATGCCCATGTTGGGGGGTAACACTATTCGTAAATGACATCACCAACCCATGTGCTTACCATGATTATCACTCAACATTTTTTAGTTTCTTGATACATGATGCATTCATTTACATATATTACTTTACATGATTTACATGCTTACATGCCTAGCTTACATTTACATTTCATGTATTAATTTTCCCTCTACTACATTTTTTGTATCCTATGGATTTAACAAATTATGGGGGCATATTTTATCTCTAACACTCTCATGCTAAGTTTTGTAGATAGTTATAGGTGCCTACAAAGACTCATCTTTAGTGCATGACATTCCATGCACCCCATGTAACCTATCACCCACACATCAACACTTTTCATATAGGTGGAATCTCTCTCTCTCCCTCTCCCTCTCCCTCTCCCTCTCCCCTTATGATTGTTGATAGTGAGATTTAGATTACAATTATTCATACTTGCATTATACAAGATACTCATGGCATCTTTTTCCTCTATTTTATAGGTTCCCATGGAGAATATATGACGCGTGTTGCAAGGTGTGACCCTTGGTCTCCTTGTTCAGCGTTGCGCTGCGGTGGTTTGCGACAAGGGCTTAACCGCCTCCCATGCTTGTTAAGTCAAGTGGCTGTATCGGGCATTAATAGGTTGATCTTTTGGTGCAACGATAGCTAACAATTGGTATCAAAGCCGAGGTCACGGGTTCAAACCCCACGCTTGTGCTAGGGGGATTGTTGCAAGGTGTGACCCTTGGTCTCCTTGTTCAGCGCTGCACTGCGATGGTTTGCGACAAGGGCTTAACCGCCTCCCATGCTTGTTAAGTCAAGTGGTTGTATCAGGCATTAATAGGTCGATCTTTTGGTGCAAAGGCAACTAACAACATGATGAACTTACATGATAACATCCTAGAGTCCATTATTTTATATGGACCCCTACAATATTTTTTGTGTCTAAATATTTATTTTACATGTGTTTTTGTGAGTGCTACATACTTTAAGATACACAATCGTTCTATGAATCACATGCTTCTCAAAGTGGGAGCAAAATGTAATGGTGAAATTTGCATACCCATGTCATTTCCTATTTAGTTTTGTGCCCGTTTTGGTATAATGTCTGATACATTTACATATTGATAAATGGCATAATTTTGTGCAAAGTTGGGTTCCTTCACCATGTCTTTACATGTCTACTTATACACATTCCTATGTACCTATCGCCCACATTATTCACATAGGCACACATTTTGGTATATTATTCACATAGGCACACATTTTGGTATACTCATCCTAAATATGTACTAATTATACCTTCCCGTACACACATCCCTATCCATTCTACCATTCACTTGATTTTACTATTCCCATGTCTCTGGTCAATTTCATGGGTACAAGGTCAACCTACAATCGTAGACTTGACCCTCAAAATTTTAAAGTTCAAATTTCAATTTTGCTTGACTCTCACTTAATCCTTTCCTAACAAGGGTTGATTAAACATAAGTTTGCATGATTTGATGCTATGTATTAGTATTTAAAGGCATTCAGTTGCATTTATTTCATGTCTCCTCATTTTCTAAGCACCATTCACATGTCATTGACATTGAAGGAAGGTGTTGGGACCCAAAAAATCTGTAACCTTAAACCATAAAACATTCCTAAATCACCTAGGCCGGGGATGGTCATCCTGGGTGATAGGAAGAGGTTCATCAACAAGTTTAAGGTGATTTTGTCCAACTAACAGGAGTGGGTAATCTGCTCTTCACTTTTGACTCATCTTAAATGAAGGAGGGATATTCCAAGGGGTATACCTAAACATGTATTAGCTTCATACACCAGATGAACAACTAAAAATGAAAAGACAACCAAACCCAACTCACCTTTTAGGCCCCAAAGACTATCACTGGACCTAAACAATTGGTTGTCACTAATAACCCCTATTTAGTTGATGAAAAGGCACTCCCATTGACAATGGAAAGTGCAGGTGTGCTTGTTTGCAAGACATACAAACTAATTACTTGCTTCACACATGATAAGTTTGTTTTGATTTTTAAGAGTGTGAGTGATCAAATACTTCAGACTAGTGCTTAATATATTGGGTTACAGAGTCAACAGTTCGACAGAAGGAAGAAAACGATGAAAGAAATGAAACATGCACTATCTGGATACCCAGATGTAAGAAAGGCAAATATCAAAGAAGAAAATACTTAGTAATCCTTTGCAACATATAATCATTCATCTATAACCATAAGAGAGATCATTACACAACATGTAATATTTTAAGAATTTGTCTAATTCATCTGATAAATGGTTACAGTCATACCACAAAGTGTGGCAGGAGGAAACATAGTTGAACTTAGGTTTTCCTTAAAAAATTATAGAAGAAGGAGAAATTCATACAATGATAACTGAAATCAATTTGAAAAATCTTTCATAACCTGTGTTTTATCTGCTGGAGAACTGTAACTTTTCTGATCTTTGGAACCCTAGAGAGTTCTGCACTTAATTGCCTGAAAGTGGTGAAAAATGACCAACCCTTGACCAAAAATATGGCATTGCCTTTATAGCCATCCTATGTTGGTTTGAGAAAGATCTGGGAAAGATATGGGTGCCAAAATTCTCAACAACCATCATAACTACAAATAAAATCTTCAACAATTGCCTTTACTGCATTTGTCTTCTAGTTGGCCAGTCGCTTCACATTGATGGTGCTCCTAGAAGTGGTTGGAGTGCCCCCAGGCAGTTGGAAAAGTTGGGAAACCGAGAAAACAACCTTCATCTATTAGCCTTTGTTTTCTGTGTCAGATTCAGGGCTTTCGATATTCATCATGAGCTTCTACATTTTTCTACTTTTCTTCACTTTGTTGGCGATCCCACCTTTTATCTTCCTTCGCTATGGGATCCATCCTTTGGAAAATCTTTCATTTTGCTAACCAAATCTTCCAGCAATTTTATATGTTCACAACTTTTCCTTTGGTGCCCATTCTTTCTCTGTCGACAATTCTTATCCTGTTCGAGCCTTCCCCTTTCCTACCTCCTTGTTATTTCTTTTTTATCCTTATATATTTGCCTTATCGGCAAAATGTAACGTTTGCAAACTTTTTTTCTTTACTCTTTATTTGCCCTTGTCGGCAAATATCAATATTTGTGAACTTGAGTTACTTTGCCTTTGTTTGCAAAAATGAGTTTTGCCGAACCTTTCTAACTTAGCTAATTTTCCCTTTATCGACAAACTCACTCTATTTCAAACTTTACCTTAATTCCACTCTTTATCAGCAAAAAAGAAGCACTGATAAACTTTGGCAACTTTGGCCTATTTTTTCTTTATCAGCAAAATATACTTTTCTTGAACTTGCCCTTTTCCCACCTTTTTGTATGCTTTATCGGCAAATCTTTACATTTGCGAACTTTGACTACTTTGCCTTTATCAACAAATTCTCTCCATTCGGAACCTTTTTTGCTTTTTCCCTTGTGGCTCATTCTATCACCTTATTGGCAAGATGAGAAAAACCTGAACTTTTGCAAAGTTTGTTTTCCACTCAATTTGCCGATAATACATGCCTTCGACAATTTTCCTTCCATTGGCAAATTTCAAGAAATTCGAACCAAGGATCGTGGCTTCATTTCTCCTTTATTGGCAAAAATGCCTTTTGCCGAACTCCTTATGCCTTAGCAAAACCTTACCTTTATTTTGCCTTGTCATCTTCTTCATTATCAGCCTATCGACAAAAGTGTGAAAAGATGAACTTGTGAAAAGTTCGGCATTGGGCAAGTTCCCCGACAAAGGCAACACTTAAGACATATTTTCAAATTTCTAATTTTTTGCCCTATCAGAAAAACCAGCCTTTTACGAACCACAACATTTGCCCCTTTCTTGGAATCCACTTACCTTATCGACAAAAAGTCTGTCGGGCAAACTCATTATCAGCGAACTTGAAAAAGTTAGAACCAAAGCCACTTTGTCGATATCTTTCCTTTACCCTTATCTCTTTCACAAGCTTACTTCCCTTTGCCTTATATTGCCTTGTCGGCGAATCGGCTAAAAGTCGAACTACTAAAAAGTTTAGAAGTTATGAGAAAGGCCAATTTACCGATAAAGGCAAAAAATGAAGAAATATTCTAAGGAAAAGACCATTTTTTTACTAAGGCAAAAAAAGCATAAGAACCAATACTTTGAACATGCATAACTTTTTCATTTCAAGGAATTTCAAGATGGTTCAAAAGGTAAATTTGCTCAAAATTGAAAAATCTATCCAATGGCGACATTTGCTGAGAAATTTGCATAGGATTTTTTGGATTTTTTGGGGGCAAAAAGGGCATTTTGAGAACAGATTTTTCAAGTCCTAACAGAAGGAAACACTTTAGTTTAGGGCTTTAAAAGGAATGTAGATCTACACACTCATTGTAGGAGTATTAGCATTACTAAGATTTATTGTCTTTGATCATTTACCTAAGTTTTTTGGGAGTTGGCCTAGGAGAACATGTCCCCCAATGACATATTGACAAACCTCAAATGTATTTCTAAACACTACAAGTTTTAGATATCAAAAAAGGAAGAAGAAATAGAGACAAACTAAGCAAATCGACAAGCAAAATTATGTAGATTGCCAAATTATTTACACAAGTGTGGGACATTTCCATAGGCGTGGATTTGACCTTGATCCGCAAACTTGGCCTCTCACAATGCATATTGATTGTCTAAATCCTAAGGCAAATTATAGATTGTTATATCTTATTTATGATCCCAAAGCATCTTGAATTCAACACATCGACATAATTATTCATCTTCTTCAATCATATAGCTAGGTATCTTTATTTATTGCATTTACTTTATGTAGTTTAACATTTAATTTAAAATTACATTAGCCTCCAATATAAACAATACATTCATTAAAGGAATTAAGCTCAATTGATTAATCCATAAAGATCTCATTGTGAAGACCCAGGTTTAAATCCCCAAAGTGATTAAATATTATGATGGATGTGTTGATCTTTAGTAAACAATATATAAAATTATAATTTCCATATTAAACCTCACAAATTAATCTTATATATACAATTGATTAGATTAACATATTAAGCTTGGGGAAAGTTTATTTTCTTTACACTAATATACACACAATTATTATCATTCTATTTTAAGATCTCTTTTTTTAACTCCTCAAAATTGTACTTTAGGGTCACATGGTACAATCGTAGTAGCCAACTCCTCATAGGGCCCTCTAGTTTGTGCTTGCATCCTAAACTTTACTTTAGCATTCTTTTCATGTTTATTTTTATTAAATAAACAACTCCTTTCGGTAAAGTAAATTTATGCATATACCAATATGGGGCTAGCTATCTAGCTCAATTCCCATTACTATGACCTCGAAAAAAAATATATACTTCAAAAACATAAAAGATTAAGGTAGATGCTATGTGATTACGCCGAAGGCGTTCCCTTTGTGAAAGAGAGGGCTGACTTTCTGGATCTGCGGTTGAAAATTGTCCACATTAGTGCCAAGACGATTGAAACTTCGCAGGCCGTTCGATTTTGCCAGCCGTCGTTCGCCGTTTTTCGTTCCCCTTCGCCGAGTATTTTTCCGCCGTCCGATTTCGCCGTGGCCTTTTTCAGTTTTCGTTTGGCGTTTTCTTTTTCCGTCGTCCGGTTGTCTTTCTTCATCGTTGCCTTTTTCGTCTTTGTTTGGCATTTTTTTTTGGCCTCCCCCTCGCCGGTTTTCTTCTCCCATTTTCCGTCGCCTTCTCCGTCATACTTTTCGTCACGTTTTTTCCGTCATTCCTTTTCTAATTAGCCGATAGCCTTTTAGCGTGAGCTTCGGTGCCAAAATGGCGGGAAATATTGTCCCACGCCGTAAAAAAAACCCTGCGCCGGAAAAAAATCGTCTCAGAAAAAGTGTCATGTTGTTTAAATTTCCACTGCCGGATAATCTGGGATTTCTTTTTTTCTAAGGAAAAGGAAAGGGGAAACGGTTGAAAGATAATAACTCAGGCGAGCATAAAATTGCAAGATTCGAGATGATCTGAAGGGGAGGGCGCAAAAGAATTATTTGTTTTTCTAGCACAAAAACCAAAATCTGTTTGCTTCGATTTCATTAACCACAGAAAAACTGAAACCCGATTACTGCTTTTTTAAATGTTCTGCTATACGAGCTGAATAAATGAAGTCCTTTTTTTTTATTCTTTTTATTTTTGGTAAAGAACAGAACTTTTTCAAGTTGACAATTCATTAACTTTAGAAGACTTGTCTAATTAATTTTAGAAGACTTGTCTTCAAATTTTAGATATACGACATCAAAAATTTGCATCAAGAAAGAGAACAAAAATAGACAATAGATTGGGCATTTGCAAATTATATAATACCATTCAACTAGAGAATCCATCTACTAGCACTAAACAATGGGCATTTAATAATAACTTAAAAATTGTTGTGATGAATTCAATTGTCATATGGGGGGAGGGAAATCAACCTGTAAAATCAATTTGTCTAAGTTGAAGGTTACAGAGGAGAAAATGTAATCGATTGGATTTTTTTTGGGGGTATAGACTACTTTATGAACCTTTCTTCGTTCAGAATTCTTATCAATATGGTAATATTGGTTTTATAACAAACATGGGATGATATATATCTATAAATACTCAAAGGAATTTCTACATAAATTCTCGTAAGACCTGGATGTCATAGATGTTTAAAGTCAAAATTACAAATCTTGTAATTTTCTTCACAAACATCAGTGCTGACAAGAACGACATGACTCCATTAATTCACATCACAAGATAACAATCCAATTTCAAATTGTAGCTAATTTTGCCTTATAAAAGACTCACAAATAGCTTATGTTCATACATAGTCCTGTAACAAGTGTTTAATTGATAACGAATTAGCTCTTACAAAAGACTTGCAAATAGTGTATGCTCACACATGGTCCTGTAACAAGTGTTTAACTGATAGCAGATAAGAAAAACTTACTAATTTATATTGCAAATTCTTGAGCTTAAAAACCTTGTACTGGAGTTTAATTGCTTAAATGAAAGAGCATGATCGTAAAATTGAGCATTTTACTTCTTCTAAGTGTTAGTGTCAAAAAGAGAATAATGTTTTCAGATGCTTTTCAGGTAGTTTCTACTAACTACCATAACAATTTATTACAACTAAGAATATTGGCCTTTCGTGAAACAAAATCTTGCATGTTTCCAATGTAGAAGGGAAGAGAGAAGTGGAAATTTGCCACATAATCAAACTAGCATGACCTAAAAAGTACATAAATGGATATTTTTATGCCTATAGATGAAAGAGAGTATGTCGAGCATTAATAATTTAATTTAGATACACATTTGGGACACCTCCTATGATAATGAAATTCGAAAGACCTTTAGGAGTTTTTTGTTGAAACTGCAAATAATAGCTTGTTTGGGACATGCTAGCCAATTTTAAACCCTCATATGAAAGAATAAGAGTAGAATATTTATGAGCAAACATCTTGAAGGATTAGTTTGTAAGTAACTTGCATCATATAAAATTATTTTTTAAGTTAATTAAAGTGGAAAATATAAGTTAATTGAAGTTAGGAAGAGAGTGGACCAACTTTGATCTTCTTTATTCTAATTATTATTTTAAATTAAACTTCTTTGAAATTTTTGAAAAATACTTTTTAACACTTTTGTCCTATAATGTTTGGGAGAGTAAAAAATCAAGTAATAATAATATATAATAAACCTAGAGTCAAATTAATAATCCCTTTTAAAGTAGAAGTCTTTAATAATATCATGTGAAACTAATAATATCTGACTACTAATTAAAAAGCGAAAAAATATTCAATTGACATTGTAATTTAAACGAGTAGCATGCAATTGTTAATAGTCCATCTTTTAAGAGTTTGAGTGGGGAATCTAGGGATATTAGTTCAAGATTTGTTTAGAGTTGGAGAGCATTGTGGCATTTGGGTATTTTTAGAGGGAGGGACAATCTTGCCTTTTTTGTCTATAGGTTAGCTAATATGCTAGAGCCTAAATGGAATTAGAAGCTTACTCCATCTGTGCAACTCATAAATTTTCATCAAATAAATGTTAAAGTGGTGGCCTTGGAGCCAAAGAGCTATAAAACTTCTATGATTTCAATCAATAAACAAAACATGTCGGGCTTTATTTTAAGTATCTGGGTTTTGGAAGAGACCATAAGTTACTTTTAAGAAACTAGAGTTTAGGGCAAGAGCGGAATTCTCTTGCTCTTTGGTCATATTTAAGGGTTCCAAAACAACTGTAGGTTTTCCTTCCTCTAATTGTATGGAAAAAATGCAATTGGAAGATCTTTCTTTTCCTTAGTTAAAGATCCATTTTTCAACATACTTAAAAATTCTTGAAATATACTGTTTTTTTATTAATACATTTATTAAATAGCATTTTCCTTCTTTGATATAATCTTCATTTGCTATCCTAAAGACCTTATTTCTAAGGGTTTTGAGTACTCTTAGCTTCTAAGATGGATGATGATGAGATTAGGCTTCCAAATAGATATTTGTATTGGTGCTCTTGTTATGTACTTACAAGCAAGAGAAACCATCCACTTTCCTTGAGGATAGGACAGACATGCAAGGGATCGAATAGTACAAACATGAAAGGTAGACATTCCTTGCTTTCCAATTTGTTTGTAAATTAAATACTAGGACATGATTACTTTAGGTGAGTGAAATTCTTCGAGCAAATTCCTACTAAGTAGCCAAAACACATTGAATTCATTAACATCATGTTTTCATGATTTTTATTGTAGTCTAAAGAAAGTGAGGGTTTGTTCTTCAAATTTTTCCATAAGGATATTTGCCACAACTCAAACCCATGTCATATCGTATATTTAAAAATACAACCTTGAAAGTGTAGAAAGTGGATCTTAGACAAAGTCAACAAATATTAAAGTTTCTCATCCTTTATAAGATTTATTCTTTTATATAAAGGTAATTTTGTGAACAATGATATCACATCAAAACTTAATAATATCACATTCATCAACCTTTTGGTCTTTTATAATATTTTTGTATTGAAACAAAAATTAATGTTAGATTTAAGGATTCTCCTAAATGTGAGAGTTCAAGGTAATTCAAGAACTATCATAGGGCATTAGAGTTTGATACTATCCTAAAATCATAGACAAACTCTACAATTTGAATTCTCAAAGACAAGAATCAAAGCATTAAGTGACTATTTTAGGGTATATCACAAGCTTTCAAGGAATATCTTGGTTTTTTTGAGTGGAACTTGTATGTAAAGAGATTGTGCTTGAGTAGCAGTGGCACACGTTCAAATAATAAGGGATAGGGTATGAGCACCTAATTTGCATTGCAGTATGATCTTTTCCTGCAGTCTAATTTCTAATATTTCAAAAAAAAATATTTAATTTCAGGCAAGCAGAGAGGATAAGAACAAGATACCCCTTGGTTAGCCCATAAGGGAAATTCAACGATTAGAGGAGGAAAAACCTATAGTTGTTTTGGAACCCTTAAAGGTCACCAGATAATGATAATTTTCCAATCCCACAGAAAAGTTCCTATATAACTGTGAAAACCTTTAGCATCACACATATTTCATTTTCAATGAAGTTCGAAAACCCTCAGCGAATATCATAAAAGAAGTTGCTACTTCAATCATTTCTGTTGGTGAATACAGTCTAATCTTTTCAATGATTACATAAAACCTTTTATATATAATCCAATTATACACAAAACCTTTTATATATAATCCAACTATTCATGTATAAAATGGTGAGGGCACACTTATTAAAACCCTAACCCTAACCCTAACTTAATTCTATCCCTAACCTAACTATATCGCTATCCCTAATTCTAACCCTATCCATAAATGTAACTATAATTCTAACCCTAATTGTATCCCTAATACTAACTATGACTCTAACTATAATTCTAACCGTGATTCTAATCAAAACATAACTCTAACCCAATAACCATAACATTTAGGCCAATACTATCCCTTATTCTAACCCCAACCCTAACCCTAATTGTAACCTAAACCCTAACCCCAACCCTAATTCTAACACTAATTCCAATTGTAACCCTAACCCTAACCCTAATTCTTTAACACTAATTCTAACTCAAACCCTAACCCTAATTCTAACACTAATTCTTACTATAACCCTAACCTTATCATTTAGGCCAATACTAACCCTAATTTTGACCTTGACCCTAACCCATAGTTCTAACCCTACTCCTAACCTAAACCCTATTTTAGAGTTAGGGGTTAAAATTAGGGTTAGGGTTAGTGTTTAGGTTAGAATTAGGGTTATGATAAGTATTAGAGTTAGGATGAGAATTAGGGTTAAAATTATGATTAGAAATAGGGTTAGGGTTACAATTAGGGTTAGTATTGTGGTGAGGGTTAGGGTTAGGATTAAATATAGATTTAGAATTAGGGTACCTATTTTTAAGGTTAGATATAGATTTAGAATTAAGGCACCTATTTTTAAGGTTAGATTAGAATTAAGGTACCTATTTTTAAGGAATATGTTAATCTCAATGTTAAACCCTAACCCTAATTCTAACAATAACCTTAACACTAACCTTAACCCTAATTGAACTCTAACCCTAACTCTAATTTAAACCCTAACCCTAATGTGCATAGTGAGCACTCTTGATATGGTATCATGATAATTGTTACACTCAATTTTCTATGATCTGCAATAGAGAGAGAGAGAGAGACTCTCTCAATTACTCATTTTGTGCCAACAACCCATAGAAAGAGAGATGGATAAGAAATATAAATGGTAAAAGAGACTAACTTTCAATCAATCATTTTGTACCAACAATCTATAGAGAGAGAGAGGGAAGAAAGATAGAAAGAGGAAGATAGAGACAGAGAAGAATAGAGAAAGATAAGAGGAAGAGAGAGGAGAGAGAAAAAGAAGATTTAAAGAGAAATGAGTAGAGAGAGAGATATAGATGAGAAATATAAAGGGAAAGAGATATAGAGAAAAGAGCGACTAACTTTCATTCACTCATTTAGTATCAACAATCTAAAGATGAGAGATAGATGGATGGATAAAGAGAGAAAGAGAGAGGGGGTATATATAGATAAAGAGAGAGAAAGGGAGAGCGATGTAGATAGATAGAGAGGTAGAGATATAGAGTAAATGAGAGAGAGAGAGAGAGATGAAGAAATATATAAATGAAATTAAATAACAATTATATAGCAATATATTATATAAATTAATTATTATATTTATTTATTAGTTTTAATTGTGCACAATACAATATATATTAATTATGTCAAACCTAAGTATGATACAAGAGTCATCCACCGTTGGCCCTTTGCATCCATTATGAATTGCATACAAAACTAGGAAGGAAAAGGCCCACCATACTTTTAATTTTAATATGTGTATAGTATACCAAAGGGTGTATGGACAAACCATATCCTTATTTGTGTATTATGTTGAACTAAAATTTGTGGATTCAAAGTACCTTGAATTTCAAGTACAAAACATGGCTACATGTATAACTTTCCTATGAATAATTATTTCAAAATTTTACCTTTACCACCAATGACAATTGAAGATACATTTCTTAAAACACAAAACCATTAGCCATCACGGGTTTACAAAACTAAGCTTAACTACATAAACATAGTGACAAAAAGTGTCATTTTGTAGCATTCTAATTGAAAAACTTATATTAAAGGTTAGGCTATGTTACTTTTACAATGTAAAAAATGGAGCTTGTTATAGGCTGATCTAGATCATCTAGCTAAATTGGAGCATCATGAAATGGTGCTTTTCATGCCAACGATACAAAAAAGAGCGAGTGACTTTTAACTGGTCATTAAATGCCAATAATCGAAATATGGCATGATCTATTTTGAGAGATCAACAACTGACACTTTACTAGAGCGATGTAGGATGATTCAAATGATCATTCCCATTCATTCTACCTTGTACTTTCATCTGTACTTTTAGATCAACATTTTCCAACAATTGACACCTATGGAGAAAAATTAATCATACTATGATCAGTGGGGATGATGCAAATTGAATTGTGAATTAATATATCTTTTTAAGGAAGATTTAAAAGCAGTATGTAAGTTTAAGGTAGATTTGAATCAATAAATTCCAACACATTCCTGAATCCTAAGAATATAAAAGCAATAGCTAATTTTTAAGGAGGATTTAAGAAACAATAAGCAAACTAAAATTTGTGCATGCAAAAATTTTATCGAAAGGTAGATTGTAGTTCGTTCTTTTTTCTTTTTAATATTGATGGGAGTGATTGCATTTGAGATGTCTTTTCTTAATTCTGACATCCTTGGCAATGGCCACCAATTGAATTTCCATTAGCAATTTCTGTAGCATTGTTACTTATGGTTCTCACCTACCTCACATACACTTGGTTAACTTCACTCTGTGCTTGTCACCTCTACTTGAAATACAAAACACCAGAAACGATCCAATCTTGTGTGCTTGTTACTTAAAGGGTTGGATATAAGATATGAAATAAAATTTTTAAATACAAGAATTTGAGATTTTAATTTTTAAATTTTGAATAGAACATATGGTTTGATTAGATTTATAATATTTTTTGTTTGATTTTGTTGTTTCTGTAGTGAGTTGTTGGGTTACTGAGTTACATTGGTTTACATCACTGTGAGTTCCATATTGTTTCACCGAATGTGTATTCCATATTAAGCGAAGAATAGGTAAATGCTAAAGATATATGGTTGCTGGTGAAATAGATGTAACCGTGTTTCATCCCAATTTTAAACTTTACCCGGTAGGGGCAAATAGGAGACACCTTTAGTTAGCTAACTACCTATATAAATAAGTTAAATATTTTTATCATATAAACTCAATATTAAGATAACTATATTTATATTAAATTTACATAGTTTCTTTGAGAAATCAACCTAGTCTATTATAATGCTTATTCAAATTAAATTTTTAATTTAAATATAAGATCTATATGACTCTTATAAGTTTCTTGGAAATTTTGATATATAGAGTATTAAGGATTTTTTTTGGTTGCTTGTTTAAGATAACTATTATTTATTTAATAGCCTGTCATATATTTTAAGATGACAGGCACTATATTTTTTAATAGCACGAAAAGGAGGGTAATGAGAACAGATTTAGGTTTGGGATTTAGCATTTACCTATATAAAAAATATCATATTACAATTGTGTTAAATTTAAATATATACATTTAAATTGGGTGAAGAATAAAAAAATTTATGGATTTGATCTTAAAAAATAGCATATACATTTAATTTTGGTGAAGGATTAAAAAATATATGGACTTGATATTAAAAAACATCATATTAAAATTATGTTATAGGTAAATATATACATTTAAATTTGGCTAAGAATTATACATTTTTTAGTTCTTCAAAAATTTTGTTGATTGGGGGATATATTTTTTGAAGTTTTGTGAGAAACAACCGATTATGGAAAATTACTCTATAAAAAAACCTAATCTTCAGAAAAGATCTAGAAAAGATCTAAACACCCTGCAAAATAAATCTTCAACACACGGCGTAATAAATTCAAACTTAAATGCTACAAAAGTTGGTGTATCGGTGTATTGGCCCTGCGAAGTTATAGTTTGCCGATGCTTGGAGTCTTGTCGACGATGGTTGTATCAGAGAATCGGGTTCCTGGTCTTCGTCGTCTTCTTCTTTGTTTTCTCCACAGTCGGCAAGACAAAACAATTAGTCACTGCTACATCTCCATCGGCCAGACCCACTTCCATCGGCCTTGTCTTTTCTTCCTCTGTCGATGCTCGATGATTTTCTTTTTTCAAGCAAACAAAACCTTTACCAATGCGTGAACCTAAAAAGATAAAATGGAATTTAAAACCTTCTTTCTAGTCAAACTTCAATCTTGATCATAACCTTTGTCAGAAACATGCAAGCATCCTAATATGCAAAGAATTTTCTATGTTTAACTTTCCTTTGACCTCCGGCCTTTGTATCTTTCGGATTGTATATTGCAAACACACAAACACTTAAACATACAAAGAACTTTTCACTATTTAATTTCATTTTGCATCTGCTCTTTGTATATCCTGAACTTTGCATCTTTCTTTCCTCATTGGCATAACTTACATCATCGGGGCTCTCTAAATAACTCATTCTGATCACTTATCTATGCCCGATATACTTTCTATCGGTAAAACTCACTTCGTCAGGTGCATCTAAACTTTTCATTCCGATAGCTTATCTCTACCTGATGACTCAAACCTTTATCGGTGAGAGCACATTTCGAACCCACATATGTAGTATGTAGTATTGGTGATTGTATGTAGTATTTTAGTTTTCTTGTGTTTAATGAAATTGTAGGAAACAGATTTTAGTTTATGTGCTAGGAAAACAAAGCCTTCCAAACTTATTTGAACAATTGCTTTGTAGTTTGTGTTATTACTCTTGACTCTTATTCCTTACTCAACACAGAATATAACCAAAATTGGCAGAAATAGACATGACAGAAACAAATATGGACTTGGACAAATCCATTCTCCTTAATCAAGTAATCCATGGTTGTGAACTGGCAAAAGACCTGCAAAACAAGCTTAATTCCACATCACCATCTGACCTAGATCTGAATGGTCTCATTGCTCGTTCATCTGCAGAAATTGTTAATAGGTTCAGTAAAGTCTTAGAATTGCTTGGCTACAATTCTAATTAGTTTGTCTCTATTGAAGATAATTAGAGAAGTGGGCAATCACAGGCCATGCCTATCATAGACAAAAGTAGAAGAGAGTCCCCTCCAAGCAAAAGGTATGGGGCCTCCCCACACACAAAATTACGTAATCCAGGCAAGCTCAAAGTTAGTGCCCCTACTGAAAGCTTTGAAAAGGAAAAACCAAGCCAGGAGGAAGGTCCTAAAAGGAGGTATATTGACATAGCCTCCAAGTTTTGTTTTTACTCTCTCTCTCTCTCTCTCAGATGAGGGAGACTAATCACTTGTGTAATATGCAGGTGGCGATACCCATGGCGAAGATGGCAAGTGATCTCGCAAAAAAAAAGTATACTTGATTGGTGACTTTCGATGATCACAAGTTCTGGTTCATCAGATTTATTAAATACCACAAAGCTCTCAATGCCCTGAAATACTCTCTCTCAATACTAGACAGAAGCAGAAGAGAGTACCCTCCAAGCAAAATTTATGGGGCCTCCCCACACACAAAATTACGTAATCCAGGCAAGCTCAAAGTCAGTGCCCCTACTGAAAGCTCTGAAAAGGAAAAGCCAAGCCAGGGGGAAGGTCCTAAAAGGAGGTATATTGACATAGCCTCCAAGTCTTTTTTTACTCTCTCTCTCTCTCTCTCAGATGAGGGAGACTAATCACTTGTGTAAGATGCAGGTGGCGATACCCATGGCGAAGATGGCAGGTGATCTCGTAAAAAAAAGTATACTCAATTGGTGACTTTCAATGATCACAAGTTCTGGTTCATCAAATTTATTAAATAACACAAAGATCTCAATGCCCTGAAATACTCTCTCTCAATACTAGATCATGACATGGACCATAGGGATACAAAACAATCATCATTCACTTAGAGACATGGAAATTGAACTTCCATGTAACTCCTCGGCATACCCATTGCACACCAAGGTGCAATTGCTAGTATAAGCCTTTCCTTCAAAGCTATGGATGAGAATCTTTTATAGAGAAGACTTATACATTATTTAATTTTTCCTCTCATTTTATAATCAAGTTTGAAAATAAATTAATTTTGTAAACATGAACAAACTTATAAATTAATACACTCGTATATCCATGTAGAACGAAATTGACATTAATATCAAATAATTTATTAATTGGAAATATAGTTGTAAAGGATTTTCCTTTTAAGTTTAGGTTAATAAAAATGCATATATATATATATATAAGTATAATTAATCTACATTAATTAATGATGTTTGTTGAGATTAATAATATGGTAATTTATAACTGTTATTTTAGAAAATGTAAATTGTAATAAATAATAATATTTGGTTCTATAATCAGAGTGATCCAAGTGAATGCTTCAAAGTTTATAATATTTCGAATTTAGGAATAAGAAATGACAATTTGGTATTCAACTCATGATCAAAGTATTTTCATTTTCTCTATGTAGGGATGGGTTTAGGGATCACGGTTAAGTCTACAGTCACGGATATGTCCTTCAGCTATGGACTTGATCTAACTCTATGAGATTTTGTTTTTGCTCCCCTGATTCACTTTAGCTTCTTGTACACTTTCTTAATATTTGAGAGTTGACACTATTTATAAATACATTGGTAGGAATGTCATTATGTCACAAGGGGACATGCTCTACTAGCTCAACCCACAAAATGTGTTTACAAAATTGAAAACAACACTCTTCAATCATGAATACGCTCCTAAGATTTTTTGTGCAAAATTTAATTCTCTTTATTGCTCCAATTAAAGTGTGTAATGTGAATGATATGCCTGAGAATGCTCAAATATATTAGATGAGTAATTGAGAGCCTCTAAATATAAGGACGTGACAATAAATCATGCAATTTGTGTTCAATTAACCCTAGGCAAAAGTTGGCTAAATTTAAATTTTAAATTTAGGAGGGTCAAATTTGGGGGTCTGAGGTCAACCCAACGATCATGGACTTGACGTAGGACCAAAAATGGAGGGTATTAAAGTGGGAAATGTGTGTCTAGGAATATGTGCATAGATAGGTATATTTATAGTGTGGGAGGGTTGTTGACATATGGATGGAACGGGGGATAAATGCATATGGATGTGTAAGAGATAGGTAAGTGGCATATGGCAAGGGACCTAACTTTGCACAAAATTACACTATTTGTCAATATATATATATATATATATATATATATATATATAAAATAGGCACAAAACTAAATGGGAAATTTAAGAATGCCTTGATATATATATATATATATATATATATATATATATATATAAAGGCGTTCTTAAAATAGGCACAAAACTAAATGGGAAATGACATGGGTATGCAAATTTCACCATTACATTTTGCCCCCATTTCGAGGTGCATTCAAATCTTATAATGATCGTGCATCTAAGAGTATGTAGCACTCACAACACATGCGTGTAAAGTAAATATTCAAACATCAAAGTATACATAAGGGGGGTCCATGTAAAGTAACGGGTCTTGTAAGGATATGATCATGTATGTTTGCCCTTTGTCATGTACTCTCCAACATAACTAAAGATAATTTTTTGTAGGCACTTGTAACTGTCTACAAAAGCTAAACACAAGTGTTAGTGACAAAATATGCCCCTACCTACAATTGGTTACATCTATAAGACATAAATAATTGTAGGAGAGGGGGAGACAATACATGAAAAGTAAATATAATCTAAGCATGTCTGTATAAATAACAACTATAAAAAATGCATCGTAATGTCTCAAATGATAAACATGGTAAACACATGGGTTGGAGATGGTATCAAGGAATATTGATGTTTTCCCCAATGTGGGCAAATAATAGTGATGTGGACCTCGATGGCCAAGAACACCTGTATAAGTACATAAGACACTAGAGAGCAACATATGCCCCCAATGTGCCATCCAAGAGCACTAATGCACATTAGTACAAGTAAGGTGATAAGTCCTTAGTGGTGATGAAAATGAAAATGTAAATGTATGGCATGTAGTTCAAACTATGGGGAAGGCCCCAATATAACCCTTAGAACATGGTTAGGTCATGTGGGTACATAATGTGATTAGGAAGGCATAACTCCTAATGCTTAGGCCCAATGTGAAACAATAGCTACTTAGGACATGATGAATCACATGAGTGCAATAATGTAGGATGTAAACATGGAATCTCGTATCAAGTAACAAATTTTGTATGGGCAAGATAGTACAGTAAGGCACAAATGTGTATAAAGGGGAAGTCATAATGCCCCTTATATGTATGAATGTAGCAATACTAGCATAAGATGTAAAGGGGAAAGGATGATGCCCCCAATATGAATTGAAATATGTATCAATGTAAGTTTGTAATCAATGTATAATAATGGAACAAGGTAGCCTTGAATGGCCCTAATAAGCATTGTGTGACAATCAATATAATGGGATCATGTCCATAAATAAGTGCGAAAGCATGTGTAAATGACCATAATGGAATAGAGCAATAAATACTCATGATGCATGTTATAAATAACAAAATTAGTGGATATCAACACATGTGTGGTCCAAAAATGTGTCATAGTAAATAGATAGGTGTCATGCATCAATATTGTCATATGTTTGTATCATATATCAAAACATGTCATCGACTTATGAAAAGGGCTATAATAAATTCACTATGCATGAAAAATGAGCCCAGTTGCATGCAAGTCAAGTATCAATGTGAATAAAGTATGTCATCATCAATATGATCATAATGGTTCAAAAACAAAGTTTGTAGGACACATGGTTTGCAAGTTGTGAGTTTTTACTCAACCATATAAGGGAGGGTGAATAGAAAATATGAATTTCATTTGCACATTCACCCTCAAGGAACTAGTACATTCATAGCTCTATAGCATTCTTGCATTTTTGTCATGGTGGTAGTTTGTAGGAGTAGTGTGTCAACCAAGGGTGATCAAGTGCAAGTGCAAATCAAGCATGGAGACGTCATAAACATGGCAAGTCACCTTGAAACCCTAATTTTTCTTCATTTTTGTCATTTTTTTCAAAATATCCAGGTGTTTTAGAATTTTTCAATTTCTAGAATGGTATAAGTTTCACTTTATTTCAAAGCCCATGTACTTGACCCACTAGGTCATCTCTAAGTCATGAGTTTAATATGCAAGTATGACCCAACCTATGGATTTGAACTTGACCAACAAACAATAATATCAACATGTAACATCTCACTTTTCTTCAGATCTTTGGCATTACATATAATGATATTTCTTGTCTTGTTTTTATGCAATCAGAGCTACAAACCCATGAGCATCTATGAAATATCTTGATAGTCAATCTACACACATTTCCTATTGATGATGCAAAGTAGGCACTGTTGAAGGCCATGGGCCTTAGACATATGGGCCTAATGCTCATGCTACACTTTGATACATGCATTCTCACCACACTTTTTGAGCTATGGAATTTGGACATGATGACATTTCACATACCCACATATGAGATGATAGTCACAATTAAGGATGTGTGAAGGATTCTATACATTCTTATTAGAGGGAGGAGAGTAGAGGCTTGTAGCACCACATTAGAAAAGGATTAAGAGTTATATCAATGGTTCATGAGTTGAGTAGGCTACCATTAGGCTGGTGTGTCACTCATCGAGATCATGATGGGTATAGCATCTCATGCAAGTGGATATTGTTCAATGTTGGTTCCTTCATTCTCCTAAATGGTTAAGGTTCCTATATCAATTATGGTCTCATATAGTTATTTAGGGAGGTTGAGTAGTAGTAGATAGTATTTGCATGGTGTTATTGTCTCCTAGCCCAACTATATGATAATTTATGCACATCATTGATGAGGGATATATGACTCACTAAGGGGCATCACTAAGATAGTGTTGGGTCTATGAGCATTGTCATGCGTTGTGCCCCCATGACAACCATCAACTACATTATCTCAATGTGTATCATTGGTGGCCTAATGGGTCACCATAAATATAAGAAGCTAAAGAGAGTGGGGAGCTTGAGAACCTTGAAATAGAATTTTGATAGATTGAAGCCTACAAGCATCATCTGGAGGCCATATACACTATTGGACATGGATGTTGATGATAGATTCTAGTTAAGTCACATCAGGCATTCCAAGATATTTGGTAGGTGTAGCACATTTACAACCATGTGCTACACTAGTTCAAACTTCACCAAATAGTTCCCCTTGAGATAATGTTATATGGGAGACACCAGAGATCACCATTCCGGTGAGGGAAGATAGCAAGGTTAGAAGCCTCACATCAAGTAGATATTGGTGACAAGGAAGCAAACCTCCCAATGCATATAAAAAATAGGTACATGACTTCTCTAGATAATGTGGTGTAGTGGGTAAGAGAGGGGCTAGCCCTATTCTATCCTTTCTATGCACCCATAGTCAACCTATTGTAGGAGGGGGAATTCCACATGGCACACTAGACATCACTAAAAGGAAGCAAGGTACGTGGAACACACTTCCTACACCAATCTAATGAGGGGAATAGTATGCAAATTCTTTAAAATCCTTACAATTGCAGTAATGTTAAACATATAACATAAAGATTTCAATAGCAACACAACACATGAATACAAGAGAGACACAAGATATATCGTGGGGAAAACCTTTTTAGGTAAAAAATGCCACACTCCAAAACCTGCACAATGTATTATCAAAACAATGGTGTTTACAATACACTTGCAATGCAAGTTCTTCTAGGAGTCTGCAAATGTCATTTCTGGAGTAATTCTGGTAGCATAACAGTACCTGTATCAACACTATGCAAACTACAATCCCAAACACTGCATTATATAGAGTTACAAGGAAATTTTGAGAAGCTTCAAGAGATGGGCATCCATCTTGGCCACATGGCCATTTACACACTCAAAGGACACTTGTACAACATGTTTTCACCTTTCTTACATCTGTCATAACATGGCAGATTTGACTTCCCAAGGTAGAGTGCTCCAAGATAAAAATAGGCAATGACAGATGCTCTTACGCATCTTACAGCTATCATAAAAATCTGTAACATGACAACACTTAATGTTGTAAGAGAATCCATCCTACACAACTAAAAATAACATATTCCTCTTACAACATGTCATAACCTAACTTGGGTTTCCAAATATGGCTTTCTCTCATGCAAAGATACTTTATGACACTTGTCTTCACTTGTCATGGGAATCTCTATACTTGGCTCTTACACGTCATAGATTCTGTCATACAAAATAACTCCTCTATCATAATCCAAGATGCCAACACATGGCATATTAGTGCCACCTCAAATGGGACACCCAAATCCACATGTGTTTGACTTGACCATCCAAAGCATATTACAAGTAAGATGACATGTCACAATGCCACCTCAAACTAAATGCCAAAACTGGATGTGCAAGTAAATACAAAATTCAGCAAATAAATAAATAATAATCTAATAATCAATGCTAGAAATTGCAAGGTTGAGACACCTTAATTCCCAACAATAACCCCTACAACAAGTACTAGTTGATGTAGACTAGTAGGATGGAGATCTAGGTATATCAATTATGATATTACATTTAAAATTGTTTCTATTTTTCTACCATTTGTTAATATGTGGGTAACAAAAGATGTAACCATACATGGAGTGTAGCACAGTGGGTGGCACTCATCTCTTTCACCATTGAACATTTGACTTAGGGTGTAGCAGTCACCCCAACATAGTAGATAATGCAAGATCATACACATGCTAGAAAATTTGTGTCATTCTTTAACCCTATTAGTTGGGCTACAACAACACACAGAGAAACATCAACACAGTGCACATATATATCCTAAGATAAAATACAATAGTAGTAAATAGAGATAAAACTCAAGAGTAGCTAGTCTAGAAGAAAAGATAGTGACAACTGGATGTAGATGCCATCTACACAGATAGGATAGGCTTAGGTGAGAAGTGACATAGTTTGATACACAAGGATCCATGCCTACAGCATCAAATGATGCCTTTGTTCCTCATTTGACAAGTCAACTATATATTACACACACAACCATCCAAGAGTAGCAAATAGAGCTCAACACACTACACAAGGAGGTTGATCAACTATGTAGGATGACTATGGTGTTGCAAGATATATCCTAATCTTAGTCATGTTCTTAAATGAGGACCCATGATAGTGGTCACTGTGATGTAGGGGAATGATCATTAGGAGCACCTCCCTGAGAGATTGTCTCATTGTATTTGTTCATGCAATATGTATTTTGATATTCAACATATATGAACATTTTATCATTTACAACATGAAACATTATACATTTATGGTCATATTTGTTTGACATGTGATGCTATGTTTTAATTGATGTTACATGTTTACATTTTACTGTATATGTGCATGTTGTAGTTTAGTTTGTGTTTTCTAGAGTTCATATGTATACATGCATGTATGTAAAATGTACCTTGAATAGTATCACACATGTCATCTAGTTTAATTAATGAACCCTGATAATTCTACAAATCCCCTAAAGATAAATCAATCAATGGACCAAAAGAGGTCACATAATTAATATCACATGTAATAAAGGATCAATGAGCCTCATCAAGATTGGTCTCAATTTTGATCTTTTTTGTTATTGCTCTTCTAACCATTGAGTCATGTCCTCAAGTTTGTAACCTATTTCATGATGTCTTTTAGTCTCTTGTGGCTCAACAAATCATTTATAACCTTGTTCATTGTTGCATAGTCTAGTTCCCTTATATCTAGAATTTTTTCATAAGATTGTATTTAGGACCATAAATTTGTCTAAAAGATGGCTTACGAGGAAGTGATGGTGAATTATAGGATATGTCACTCTCAAGATCACTCTCACATAGTCTCCTTTGTGTCCTTATATGCCTTGGGTGTTTTACCATAGATAGATGGATTCATATATAAAGATGGAAGACCTTGAGCTTTTAGATCCATGTGATACTTACTAAAACCACAAGGCATAAAATTTAATGAACCTCAATCATTAATGCAGGAGCATCCGAGTCCACAGGCGATCCTGCATCGCCCAAAAAGAATTTGTAGTTGCTTTGATTTATTTTGGTTTGTTTTTGGTGTTCTTGGCATCTCTCAACAGCAGGAGCTCATAAATTTGGTCAAAATTGCAAGATTCAAGTTTTTGCCAAATTGTCATTTTAAGGCTCTGCAGGGCAATTTTACGGAAACAACTGTTTCCAGAAATATATAAGAGCTGGGTTGAAATCCTTCAGAATATATATCATTGGTTGAATTGCGCACAATGTGGTGAAGGTTTCATTATTAAATTGCTCATGAATTGAGAGAATTTAAAATCAGAAAATTTGGCCCTGTTGACTACGGAAACAATCAATTTTCAAGATTTTTACGAGTTGGGAAAAATTCCTTCTAGGGAATGATTTGTGATGTTATTTCACCTAATGTGCAAAAGGAATCACATTCAAATTCATCACTGTTTGAGAGAATTTAAAATTCTTTGATCGAGGCTAGCAGTTTACAGGAAATTTAATTTCTCAAGTTTTATGAAGTCTAGGGCAAAATGGCTTGGAGGAGACCTTGAGGATATCATTCCATGCATCCTGGAAAGTTTTCACACAAAAATGATCTTTTGGGTGAAATTTATGCAAAAAGGTGATTTTCTGACACATTGGCATACAAAGTCAAAGTTGCATATTTGGATTTTTTTTTCAAACAACATATGCAACCTCACAAGGTAATGCTTGGTGGATTTATTTTATCTCATATTCATCTTAAGAAGCAAATTGAAAGATCAAAATGGGCAGTAATAGATAATTTTCTATCTTGCTGCGATTCCACCACTTTGGAAGGGTCAAAATATGTATTTCTTTCCCAACAATTTTCTTCAACAACATAAATCAATTAATCAACTCAATGTAAGTCTTTGAGACCTTTCATTCAACTTGGTTAAACAGTAAAATAGTCTGGTGAATTAAAGGAAGTGTTTTAAGAAAATTTCAAATTCTCATGGTTTAAAATTTCCTGAAATAGCAAAAACGCCCCTCTAAGTAAAGGAGTGCCTAGAGGAGTTAATGATGGTGTTGGCAACATTAAAAAAGAAGTGTAAACACCTCTATTCATTTCCTATCTACCCTGGAGAAGTTGCAGGTCATAAATGACATAATGAATAATTGTTTCAAGCTGAAAATAGTGCCTTAGCTTATAAAAACGCCCTTCATAATTGTGGACAACCTATGGAATGCATGGAGGTTTTGGATGACATTTCATTTTTGGCTGGAGTTATTCATTTATGGTGTTAGTTT
Organism: Cunninghamia lanceolata; assembly: GCA_027924645.1. NCBI lineage: Eukaryota > Viridiplantae > Streptophyta > Pinopsida > Cupressales > Cupressaceae > Cunninghamia > Cunninghamia lanceolata. The sequence continues at coordinate 455,371 of BSBN01000780.1, forward strand.
CAAATTCATTTGGATGGGGAATTTAATTTATTTTTAATGCATAGTATAATGGTTTTGTGGGGGAGTTATTTGCAGCTACATAAGAGAATTGAGAGCAGATTATGTTGCAGATTTGGGAGGAGGGTTTTGAGTGTGAAATCAGCCCATGAGAGGGCACAGAGTCAATGTAGTTTGATGTTGAAAAGAGAGAAGGAGAGTTGATGTAGCTAACGATGAAAAGGGAGAACATGAGTGAAGGAATTTTCCTATGAGAGGCCATGAAAGGCCAAGTGTGCGTAATGATGTTTCAGATTTATGTAGTTTGATATTTTATGTAATTTGTATAAAGTTGTTGATTTCAATAAAATGAAACATATATGAGTTATTTGCATTTTATCGTGTGCTAAGTTTGTATGGATTTGAGAGTTTGCAGCTGTGAGTTGGTCTTTTATTTTCATCAGTGGTATCAAAGCTAGAGGTCTTGAGCGTGTGGACAGAGCATCGAATGTGAGGTAGTCTATACCAGGACCTGAGGGTGGAGTTGTGAGAAGGTGTTTGTGTAGATAGGTCACCGAACATGAGGTAGTTTGCACAGAACCTAAGTTTGAAGTTGTGAAGCGGTGAGGGTTGTCTGAGAAGCTCACGAGGCTTGGTGCAGGTGTGGAGGAGTCCTGCAACAACAAGAGTTGAGAAGACATCAAAGCCACAGAGAGAGAGTTATATGTGAGAGAATTTTGTTATAGATATGAAAGAGGACTTGTAACTGCAAAGAGAGTTTATGTATGAAGAGTGTTTGATAAAATGTTGAAGAGGAAAGGTATGAAGTTTGTCTTGAGAAGACCTTTGGGAATTTCATTTCTTGTGAGGAGAGAGAGAATATTGATGGCGGTGTTGGCTAATCAACTACAGAAGTTGCGACAAGAGACACGACAAGTTCTGAGAGAAAGTATAGTAGAGATTAAGATGGAAAAGAAAATGGGTGAGGTGGAGTCCCATATTTCTTCTAATGATGATTTGTATGCAAGTAGATTTGTGTGTGCAGAGAATGAGAAAAAAGATAAAGAAGAAGATGGAGAAAAGAAAGAGATTGTAACAGAAGAATGCCTTATTGAAGACAAAAAAATATGTGAGTGGAGAAGTTGCAGTAGTTGAAGATGAGATAGTTGCTTGTCCTTTGGAGGACAAGAAGATTGGAGAGGAGAATAATGAGTTTATAGATGAGAATGTTGCAGCAAAAGGAGATGAAGAAGAAGTCGCAATAAGTGGTGATGATGGAGATGATCTACTATCACGGATTGCAGCGGTCGAGAGAGAATGGCTTGCATTGATTGCAGATGGAGATGAAGAAGTTGTAGCAGTAGTAGAGAAGGAAGAGATTACTGAGGTAATGCCTTATTTTCTTGAATATGATAAATGTAAAGTTGATTTGCATGTTGTGGAGATGAATGAGAAAGTTGAAGAGGAGGTGAAAAAGTGTGAAGAGGAAGTGAAGATAGAAGTATTTTATTTCCATGAGTTGGTTAGTACAAATTTGTTTGCAGGTGTTATAGAGGGAAATATGAATGCATGTTGGATGGGTTGTGGTGGGTTAAAACCCATGAGATTAGAGGTGAAGGAAAGTTGTAACTGGTGCAGTGGGATAGATTATGGTGGAATGAATTCCACGGAGAGAAAGAAGAGTGAAGTGCAAACTTGGTGGAGTGTGGGAAGTGTTCTAGGTAGATGCTGGAAGAGGAGAAAGAAAGAGCATTTTATAAAACTTGATGCAATGATGGAGTTTGTTGTGGGTTGTCTACAACCTACAAGGGTGACTCAATCATCCAACTCCATTTTGTGAGTCCTACTCACAAAATATTTCTTACCCGACGTGTCTGATGTAGGAGCATCCAGGTCCATAGGCAATCCTGCATCGACCAAAAATAATTTGTAGTTTCTTTGCTTTATTTTGGTTTGTTTTTGGTGTTCTTGGCATCTCTCAGCAACAGTAACTCAGAAATTTGGTCAAAATTGCAAGATTCAAGTTTTCGCCAAATTGTCATTTTAAGGCTCCACAAGGTAGTTTTATGGAAACAATTATTTTTAGAAATCTATAAGATTTGGGTTGAAATCCTTCAGATGATATATCATTGGTTGAATTGCACACAATGTGGTGAAGGTTTCATAATTAAATTCCTCACGGATTAAGAGAATTTAAAATCAAAAAATTTGACCCTGTCGGCTACGGAAACAATCAATTTTCAAGATTTTTAAGAGTTGGGAAAAATTCCTTCTAGGAAATGATTTGTGATGTTATTTCACCTAATGTACAAAATTAATCACGTTCAAATTCATCACCATTTGAGAGAATTTAAAATTCTTTGATCGAGGTTGGCAGTTAACGGGAAATTTAATTTCTTGAGTTTTATAAAGTCTGGGGAAAATGGATTGGAGGAGACCTTGATATTGTCATTCCATGTATCTTGGCAAGTTTTTGTGCAAAAATGATCTTCTAGATGAAAGTTATGCAAAAAGGTGATTTTCCAGCACCTTGGCATACAGAGTCAAAGTCGCATATTTGGATATTTTTTTCAAACAACATATGTAGCCTCACAAGGTAATGTTTGGTGGATTTTGTTTATCTTGTATTCATCTTGAGAAGAAAATTAAAAGATCAAAATGGGTAGAATCAGATAATTTTCTATCTTGTCGTGATTCTACCACTCTGGAAGGGTCAAAATATGTATTTCTTTGCCAACAATTTTCTTTAGTAGCATAAATTAATTAATCAGCTAAATGTAAGTCTTTGAGACCTTTCATTCAACTTGGTTAAACAATAAAATAGTCTTGGTGAAAATTAAAGGAAGTATTTTATGAAAATTTCAAATTTTCATGGTTTAAAATTTGCCTGAAATAGCAAAAATACCCCTCTAAGTAAAGGAGTGCCTGGAGGAGTTAATGGTGGTGTTGGTAGCATTAAAATAGAAGTGTAAACACCTCTATTCATTTCCTATCTACCCTGGAGAAGTTATAGGTCATAAATGACATAATGAATAATTGTTTCAGGCTGAAAATAGTGCCTTAGCTTATAAAAATGCCCTTCATAATTGTGGATAGCCTATGGAATGCGTGGAGGTTCTGGATGACATTTCATTTTTGGCTAGAGTTATTCATTTATGGTGTCAGTTTTAGATTCATTTGGAGGGAAATTTAATTTTCTTTTAATGCAAATTATAATGGTTTTGTGGGGGAGTTATTTGCAATTGCATAAGAGAATTAAGAGCAGATTATGTTGCAGATTTGGGAGGAGGGTTCTGAGTGTGAAATCAACCCATGAGAGGGCACAAAGTGAGTGTAGTTTGTTGTTGAAAAGAGAGAAGGAGAGTTGTTGTAGCTAATGATGAAAATGGAGAACATAAGTGAAGGAATTTTCCTGTGAGAGGCCATGAAAGGCCAAGTGTGTGTAATGATGTTTCAGATTTATGTAGTCTGATATTTTATGTAATTTGTATGAAGTTGTTGATTTCAATAAGATGAAACATATGTGAGTTGTTTGCATTTTATTATGTAGTGAGTTTGTGTCGATTTGAGAGTTTGCAATTGTGATTTGGTCTTTTATTTTCATCAATCATCAATGTGTAAAGTTTTAGAGTCATGTGCTAAGGGTTTATTTTGTGTAAGGTGATTATTAGATGTGTAAATTTGAGCACACTTGTTATATGGTTGAGGATCTATAGGTGTGTGATGAAGTTTCCCTTTATACCAATATTTAACACATTAATGCAAAGTAGAGGGAACCACTCTCATATAATGTAACCATGGATGCCCAATAAGTCATTTTTGGGCATCACACGAAATAATGTATCTAACCTATGTTGACTAGTTTGGGTTAGAAGAACAATAGTACCTAAACAAAATTGAGGCATATTTAATGAAGCCCCTAATGGTAAGATTTGATGGTCATATCTTTGACATGTCTACTTCCAATTATTTTAAACAATCCCCAATGTATATGTTAAGGCTAAATTCATTGTCAACTAAAGAACGCTTAATAATTGCCTCACAACATTCCAATATGATATGTTTGAAGGTAATGCTTCCTTAAGTACTTTCTTAGGTAGAATTTATTTGTCATCAAATAATGTGTAATTACTATTTATATGGCCAATAGACTCTATCAAAGATGCTACTAACCATGGATTAATATTAGATGCAACTTGTATTTTCTCTAAGGCCTTTTGCATTATATCTCTATAAATAGGTGATGCACACACTAAGTTCCATAGAGATATTTTAGCTTGAGTGCTTTATGTAGAGGAAAACTAATGTGTTGTAGACTTAACATAATCTAGGGGTAAGCCTATCTGAACAATCCACTCTATCATTGCATTCCTACATTAAATTATCAACCAAGGAGCGTAAGCTTATGATGGCACTGCACTGTATGTGCCTTCAGGGCTCATATTCTTCCTAGACTATCTTATCCAAACCTACTCAGGCTATTCTACTTGACTGGAATTCACATAAATGCACGAACAGTAAAAATAGCTACGGGTACCTTCAACATAAGTTGTAGATAACTGTTATCAACAAGAAATTACAAAATTAACTCAAAACATTCAAAACGATAAGAGAACTAATGTTAACCTCTGGAGGACTTAAAGTAGACAAAGCGTGCACTTGTTCATGAACCAAACTACTGTAATTTGACAATTAAAGAAATCTAAGTGACTCGTGATGTTTCTATATGCAAATGAAAAACAAATTTAACAATGAATACACAAAGGAACGAGGAAATAAATGACGTGAGGATCAGTACCTTGAGTGGTTGTCTCAGGGGACTGACTCACTTAATTGGAAATCAAATCTAATTCAGATTCTTACGCATCTTCATAACACATAGTTTCATTCACTTCATATCATAAACAAAATCTCTTTTAGATTGTATTCAATAATGACATCCCTTAATAAAACATGTCTGGATCTCCCAATATAGAAAAACAAAGTAACAACTGAGTAACTGGAAAATAAAGTGACTAACTTGATATCTAACTCATCCCTCTAACTTATATAGAAATGGGAGAGTTTTATGCAACTACTAACTAACTCCAACCATCAATCCATTCCTAGATACTAGGATACAGGTTTGAGATTGATTTATTAATCTAATTGAACAGAGGAAGCAGAGTCCTATCCAAACAAGAATTCTTATGCAACGGTTCTCATGAAGAACACACATAAGCTGCATTTGAAATAGTCTACTTCTTCCGAATTTATTTCTGTCCATGATGGTTCACATTCATCCTCCACCTGCCTGCACTTTTGGCATCCTAACTTCATTTCCTCTAATTCTCATGTTTGCAACTTCACTGTAAATGCTCATTTCCTTGATGACACGTTCTTGTTGCACAGGGGTTAATTCACAAAACATATGCAAACAAATAACCTTCACGACTAAAACATAGGATTCCATCTATATTGCATACATACTCATATTTAAATCATTCAATTGATAATATCATCACCATATTCCATATTAATAACACAGGTTCAAAGTCTTGCAAAGTATATAAAAAGATAGCATATAATGATGTTGATGTTGCTAAAGTGTTTGGAGGATCATATGGAAAAGTTCTAAAAGCATATAAAAACAACATAAAAAGAGGTCAATATTTCAGCCCATCACTTTACATTTGTTGAATGATGTCACACTTCTTTGTTTTGGATGTAGCTTGAGGCACATGAGATAAATTAAGTGAATTACTTGGTAAGATAGGTGGTGGTAAATTGACATCTTGTCCTCTTCCTAATCTTTGATGAGTGTACCCCACAAGATTATAATTACATGAATTTGGGTTGGCATGAAAATAAGGTGTGGAAGACACATAGGCCATATTAATAGATGGACTAGAATCAAAAGATAGATTATGAGGGATCATCTCTAAGTCCATACCATCCTCATATAAAATAGGTCTAGACAAATATGTAATAAAAGCATTAGTTTAGAGAAAACAATACAAATCAAACAATTGTAGAGCTCTACCACTTAGGTACAATCTAAATTCACTAATCAATAAAGTGTCATCATCTATGTGTGTATAATTAGTAAGTGAGAATGACTTCACATGTAAGGATGCATCCATAGACCCATCACAATCATCATGTAAGAGTTCTTTGTTAAGGCTTATAATGTCATCATGAAATTTATAATCAAGGCAATGAAACATCAATAAAGTCAACATGAGAAGCTAATAAATAATCATTGAGACATAAGCTATCATTGTGTGAAGAAAGGTTATATTGAGGACAATTATATCTATAGACTCAACATGAGATGTAGATTATTGAACATCATGCATCACATCATCATGTATAAATAAATGTAATTCATTTAAAGCACATAAATCTATGAATATATGATTATCATGACATGTAGGGGATGTATCATCACTAGGTACACTAATGTCATGCATGGGTGAATCACATGATATATCCTTTCTTAGTGCATGTTCACTATTCTTGAAAGACGTAGAATCATATGAAAAGTGTAGATAAATAAATTGAGCATCTCTAATATCATAGGATGGGCACTAATCAATTCAATGAATGATGGAAAAGATGAAACATGGTAAGACAAAACATTTGTATAGAAGACAGTCACATCCATAGCAAAAAATTTCATAAGTATATCAAGATGGATGTGTCACAAGATATAAAAGATAATAATATGTCAATATCTAATATAAATGAATGTAGATTAGTTAAGGAACAAACCTTAAAAGGTGCCATAATGATAGGATAATCAAGGGTGGGAGGTTGGGATAAAACATAAATTGTTATGTATGCCCAAACCCTAATTAAAAGGCATGAGCATATAAAGATCAAATCCAAGACATATAAGAAAATATATAAAAAATTAGAACCACATCAAATCTAAAAATATTAATTAGAAACCCTAAAGGTGAGATAAGGTTGTGTAGGATCGATCAAGTTCATAGAAAATGTAAAGGAAAATAAAATTTCTTTAAGCTTAGTCTAGGCTAATCCAATAAAATGCCTACACATAAGCATAATTAACCTAGACTATTTAATGATGTTAGCTGGGATTGATAATCTAATAAAATTTACAACAATTATTTTTAGGAATTATAAATTGTAAAAATGACAATACTCAGGTCTATAATCAAAGGAGTGATTCAAGTGAATGCTCTAAAATTTGTAATGCCTCAAACTTGAGACTAGAAAATTATAGCCTAGTATTTGCCTTGGGATGAGAATATTTTCCTTTTCTCCGTGTAGGGACAAGTCTAGGGATCAGGGTCAAGTCTATAGTCACTAATTTGTCCTTCACTTGCGGACTTGATTTGGCAGTCTGAAATTCTGCTTTTCTACTTACTTGATTCACTTTAGCTTCTTCTATGATTTCCTAATATTTGAGAGTTGATGATAGTTATAAGTATCTTGGTAGGGCTACTATTATGTCACAAGGGGGCATGCTCTCCTAGGTTAAGCTACATAAATATGTGTATAAAATAAAAAACAACACTCTTTAGTCATGCATACACTCATAGGAATGTTTGTAGAGAACTATATCCATTTTATTGCTCCAATTGAAGTATGTGATGTGAATGATATGACTTGGAATGATTAGAGACATCAAATAAAAAAATAATGCATTGAATGCCTCAAATACAAGGACATAGCAATAAATCACGTAAATTTGTGTTTAATTAGCCTAGGCAGGGAGGGTATAGGCAGGAGTTGGTCAAATTTGAATTTAAAAATTTAAGAAGGTCAAGTCCAAGGGTCCATGATCAACTCCACGACCATGCACTTGAACCAAGACCAAAGATGGGGCAAATCAAGGCAGGAAATGTGTGTTTGGGAGAATGTGCATAGATAGATATACACAAATGTATGGGAACATATGAACACAGAGATGGAATGGATGATAGGAGCATATGGATGTGTGTATGGGATAGGTAAGTATCATAGGGGAAGGGACCATACTTTGCACAAAATTGTGCCATTTGTCAATACATCTATAGATGTATCAAGGCACTCTCCTTAAAACAAGCACAAAACTAAATGGGAAATGACATGGGTATGTAAATTTCACCATTACAATAACATAAATAATAACTGCACGTTCTAATTGTTTGTTAACTATAATAGAGGAGAAAAATGAATTAAAAGAGTTTTAAAGATATCTAGACAATTTATATTAAAATATATCTATAAATAAATCTAAATTTACATGATAATATGGAGACAATCATGAACAACTCTACTTTTCTAATTGGTAAGTGATTATAGAGTAAAATTTTGTGTAATAAAATGGACTTCATCATCTCTTGGAGCCATGAAATTAAACTTTGTTTGGGGCATAAAGAGGTAACCTTGGTTATGTTGGATTTGATGTCTTCATAGAGGCTATAGTGGAATATTTTATAGTGGGGTGCTTTTTATTTGTCAATGGTATCCAATAACAAGGCACAACACCTTGGTGGAAGGACTAAACCTAGGTGTGACAAAGAACTAAAGAAGCTTATTGTGGAAGATGATGAACAATGATTATAGTCAATGCAATGAAGGGTGACAAAACCTCTAGTTAGAAAATTGAAAGCAATCTAGAGGAAGCTAGAGCCCTATTCCCTAGTTTTGAGGAAATTAATTATACTGTTGCAAGAAGAAATGCAATCTCCTAATGAACTTGCTATCCAATCTTGAGATGGATCAATTCCCAACCATTGTGTCATTTGGAAGCCTATTTGATGATTTGAAAAGTTGGCCACCCCTTCTAATCAATGATAGACTAGTTATCTAACTCATCTTGGGTTATAATGATGGTTGATCACAAGATTTATCTAAGCAACTAATATACTTTTGAAGAAATGTTTAAACGTTTATTTTTGAAATAAAGGCTTTTCATAGAATTATGCTAATTTATGATGGATTGCACTTTTCAATGTGATTAATTTAAAATCCCCCTTATGTATGACATGAGAATCCACCTCACACCACATTTACTCTCATTCATTGTCACCATATTATGTAGCCTTTTAATAGCATGAGGGAGTAATTAAGAAGGGCAAGTTTCTTTTTATTTTAATGCAATTCAAAAAAACTGCATTCAGTTGCTTCATATGATAAATAAATAGTTGAATCTTGTCTCTATCAATGAGCCTCTAAGGTTGTAGTCACAAGGAGAATGGATGAGATAGCTTTGGGCGACAACCCTTATCCCAAGGTGGTATCAATTAAGCACTTACAAAGACTATTTTGAATCAATAATCCTAAGTCTATTGCTAGGGTGCTCGTAGCATTTTAGGAAGCTATGGGATAAAAAACATTATAATGAGGTACACCAAGGCCTCCATAGAAGCAAGTTTTAACCAAAAACTTTTCTCTAGTTTCAAGAGTGAAGTGTTGTATAATTTAGTCCTTGGTAAGCTTGTCTACAATAATTTTTCAATCCATGGAAATCCCATATATATATATATTGAGCTACAAGGGAATGAACTATGCATCAAAGAAAAGGTTTTAGTGTTAAGGGATGAAACATAAGCCATTCATTAAAGATTGGTTCAAGACTTTCATTGTCACTCTCTCAATTTTATCCAATACATAAAGGACTCAAAGTGAATCACAAGAATAACCAACTAGGTGTGTCTAACTCAACCAACTTTCCAATATTCAAGTAGCACTAGGATATGCACACATAAAAAATGAAGCATCAAACATAGGAACCAAACATAAGATTGGGTCTGTCTACAAAAATGTCTAATACCCAGATCCTACCAAACAAAGGGACATTGAAGCCCGAGCCTCTCCCATCCAAGATTCAAATGAAAATTCTACAACATCACATCACAAACAACAAATTTAGTGAAGACCATACCCTTGATTGAAATCTAATGTTAGGCATGGTAGGTTGAGTGAAACATGTTAAATAACATATTTCCACTTGGAAAGGTATGGAGCGTGTCATGTCTCCCTCCTTTTTGCCATGTTGAAAGTGTAGGAAGTTTTGTAATTTGTAATGAAATCATATTTTAATGACAACTTATATGAAAAGCCTCAATTTTTCCTACTTATCCTTCAATATATGGCGAAGAAAACAAAAATAAAAGAAAAATGTTGGAGTAAATAATATGTTGTTAGGTAAACCAATCGAAGATCATGAATCTATGAATGTTAAATTATAATTATTCATCTATTACGTTGGTTGTTTGTCTATGAGAAGCACTTCTTAATTACAATTAGATAGGCGAAAATTCCTCTTCCATTCCTCACAACATAGCTTTTGGTTGCACACCTTCAATGAAGAGGAGGAATTCTAGTTTGTTTAGAGAACACAAAGCATCACAAATAGAAACTAATCACATAAAATGTTGATCTTCGAATGCTATAGAACTAATGCACTATAATTTGGAATTATTATCAATAAAACACATATTTAGTGTTCATGTGTTATAGTTGAAGCACATATGTGGGTAATATTTACATTTTTTGAAAATTAGAACACACTTTTGTGGTTGTTTCTAGCTATTTTAAGGGGTGGGGCACTCATTTGAACCCTGAGTCACCAACAAAAAAATACATGAAAAATCATGTATTAGTGTTGGAATAGGTGTGTTGTACACCTTGCATAACATTGGTATAATTTAATTATGTAAAATAAATATTTATTTGTGGTGCATCCATGTGATGTGTTTATCCACATTAAACATTTATTTGGTGTCACTTGTAATTGTTGTATGTAACATTGGGTTAATTATTTTATGTGTGTGGGACACATCTAGAGTAATTAATTATTTAATTATTGGGGAAAAAGTGAAAACTTAGTACCAATAATTAAATGTGGGGGTCAATGGTTTTAGTGTGCTCGTGGTTTTGGGGAAGATGGTTTTACCATACTACATCTAGTTTTCATGTGAGCTTATCTTTATAAAAGAAAACACATGGGTATTTGTTGAGGTTGGTTGTTTGGGCTATTGGTTGGGTTTGGCTTGTTGGAGCATCTCTTGCAGGTTGCATGCGTGAGGAGGAAGCATGGCATGGGATGTGTGGTTACATGCTTGTTCACATGGAGTGCATGTAGAGAGCTTGATGCTTTAGTGGTATTCATGGAGACTCTGCATATGTATTGTAATCTTTATTGTTGAATAATACATGAGAGATGGATGCTTTTGGAGGCTGGGTTTTTCTCTCGTGGAGAGTTTTCCCAGGGTACATCTTGTGTCACCTTTGATGGTATGATTGTCTATTATTTTGCATATGGATTTCTGGTTATTGTTTGCATATTAATCTCTCATGGGTCTTATGAAGAAATTGTCTATATGCCTGCATATTTCCAACATTTGGTATCGGAGCTTTGGTTGTTTGATTTGGAAGGAGAAATCCCTATTTGATAACCCTTGCCATGAGTGGATTTTTTATGTATAGTGGAATCCATGGCTTTGCAGGAAAGGGTTGAAGGTATTTTTAGGGTTACAAGGCTATTTGCAGACTTGGGTTTTTGCAGATATAGGGTTTGATGGAGATTTGGCAAGTGGGTCTTTGATTTGGGCTCTTTCTATGGGGGGTTTTGGAGGTCATCTTTTGCAATAAGCCTCCTAGAAAAAAACAAACATTACCATTGGATTCAAGAGGTTCTGCAGGTGAAGAAAAACATATAATTCAACCATATACAGAGACAAAAAAATTCAGCCATTTTTATGCCCTAAGAAATTTTGCAGGTGGAATATTCTATACGGTTGTATAGATTCTGTACGACGTCAGAATATTTTGTAGGTATAGGGAGTATTCCCTGCACACTGCATTAGTGCAAGTATGTTGTTTGCAGAAATAATTTAAAAATATATATATTTCCTAAACTCTAGGGAATAAATTAAAAAAAATGTTTTAACGGGGGTAGCCAGCGCCCAAGCCCAGGGGGCTGCGAACTGGTGCCCAACCCGTGGGTGGGTGGCCACCCAGCGGGCGGTCACACCCCACCCATAGGGGCTTAGCCCTTGTGGGTGGTGGGTGGGCCGTAACACCGGTGGACAATTGTTCGACTGCCAACGCCCACCACCAAACAGCTGCCAGAAGTGGCATTTAAAAGTAAAAATATTTATGTATAAAATTTTCAATTCTGCCACCTTCCTATCACCACTACGCCGCTTGAGTGTTGCCGGTGAGCCACCAGGGTCTATTTTTTAGCTTAATAGTGCAACTTTTTTCTAAAGGGTATAACTTTCACCCAATATGTCAAAATTTTAACTTCTTATAGTCAACGAAAAGATATTTCCACATACTATGCCGTGGTGTTAGATATTTATCCAGAATTTGTCATTTTGATAGAGTTTTTCTAGTTGGAAGCCAGATGTGCATTTTGAGCTTTGACATGGCATAACTTGTGCATACAAAGTCAGATTTTGGACTTCTTATAAGAGTTGGAAAGGTATTTATAAGAACTATGTAATGGAGTAGGTTTAGAGATGATATTAAGAGGTTTGTTCAGTTTATTTCAGTTTGAGCTATTTTTGGGCCCTTTAACTTATGATGCTTTTGTGAGTTGATGTAAAATCGAATCTGAGGTGATTTGGTGTTTGAGTCATTGCAAACTTACAGTTTTATCTCTAACTATCCTTTTTTGACAACATTATACATGTATTGTTGAATTTTCATGTTGCATTGTGAGATCTACAAGTTGTGCAGTGTTGTAGGTTTTATATGCTTATAGGTTGCATATATGACTTGGATGTGGGTTGTCTATGCCCATAGATATTTCAGTGTTGATGCAAATTATGAATTGTGGCTTGATTTAGTCACATGTTTCATTGGTTTATTCATCATTATGAGGTGGAGAGATGGTATTACCTGATACAATCATGATATGGGACCTATGTTTATTGATTATATGGTACATATGTGTGAGACTTGATGGGAGTTTGGTTCAGGTACATTGGGTGGTGATCATAGTGTCATAGAGGTTCCTTGTTTGTTTGGTACATTGGCACGACATGATTGTTATGTAGGTGCATTATTGGCGGTGTTGGATTGATTTAGGCTTACAGATTATGTTTATCTTCTTGGCTTGGAGATTATGGTTTACTCGACCTTTTGGGAGTTGTCGTCATTACAGTGGGATTCTCTGATTGTGTTGGGGCCATGGATGATCTTCATCTAGGAGATGGCTATCACGATGTCATGGATAGCTTAGTTACATGATTCAATGGGAGCTTTTAATAGTGGTGGTTTGATGTTTATCTTGTTTCCATGTATAGCTCGGTATCACGGTTCAGTGGGCGCTTTGGCAGGATATGGTTATCTTCATGTGATTTGGAGATGTTGACATCTTGGTACCATGGAGGACTCTTGGAGTATTTGATTGAGGTATTGGTTATGGTTTGTTAGTTTTGACAAGTGATCCTTGCTTACAGGATAAATGGTATTATGTCTTGGTTTACTCTTGATACTGGTTTTGAGTTTTGACATGATACAGGTTCTCTTGAGACAGGATATGTGCATTAGTGCATGTGATATTCATTTGAGAAGATGATTAGATCATCATGTCATGATGTGTTTCTAGGTTATGTAGATGTGCAATAGGATCTTTATCAATGATCTTGTTGGTTCTCTTGGTATTGAGTACATTGGTCATTTACTTGGGAGCTTCATGATAGTGTAGTTTTGCATTTGGAGTTTAGCATGGATTGATCATGGAGGTGCTTGTGGATAGTTGGAGAGTCAGGTGAGGCTTGAGTTCTCTTGAGATTAGCGAAATGTGTTGAGATGGTTACTGTTTGATGGGGATTTCAATAGTAAGATTGAGGAGCCTACACCTTGGTTAGACGTGAGTTCAACATGGACCTGTTGAGGAGATTGTTCTTGGAGAGAGTCTTCAAGGCTTGGTGCATCCTAGGGGAGCAATCTCATCCCCACTCTTGGTCCACTCATTGGTGAATGATTTGATAGGTATGGCCCACTGGATTTTCAAATGCATTCTTTATTTGTACATTATCTTCTCATGCTTTAGTCTTGAGCCATGGATTATGGTTGTGAGGACTTGTTTGAGGAGTAGATGCATGGTTATGATTATTTATCTCCTTATGTTTGATCCTGATTTGTTATGAGATCGTTGTGTGTAATGGAGATGGTTAGTGGCTTTGGGCTTATTCCTATTTTGGGATGGTTATGAGTCTGATCTACTTTTGGTTTGAGGGGCTTGCATCTTGATTTGTTGGAAGTCGAGGAGGCTTCTTGTTTTGGGGTTGTAAAGGAGACCATACTTTTCATAGCTATATCACATTAATGTGGATAGAAGGACATGGTTATGATTTGCAGGTTCTCTCTTGATTGGTCTTATTCTTCTTCCTGGATGTTTATGTTCACATGACATTGGAGTTGAGCTGTTTATGTAGCTATTGAGACTCTTTGACTTCTTTCTCTTATGATTTGGCGGAATTGGGAGAGATATGGACTTGAGGTGAGAGTTATGTTGCAGCTATTTAGTTTGCAAGTTTTGCATATCTATGTGTGTGTTCTTTAACACTATGTGATAGAGGATTTATTCACATCTTCTATGTGAGTGCTATTAGTGGATCTTTGGATGCCTTGATCTATTTTTAGATTTGACATTTACTCATGCAGTGGGAGTTCCAGGATGTATATGATTCCTTATTGGATTTTCTTGTTATACTGCGATATGGAGGGTCTTGAGGTTTGTTATCACATGCTTTGTGTTGTTACCTTGGAGGACTTCTTTATGTAGGATTGAGTATATAAAGGGACTTGTTATCATTGTGATTTGAGTTGGATATGTTGATGGCATAAGGTCTACTTGTTATCATTGGTTTACCTTGGTTTGGAGGTATGGTTAGTTGATGTGTTAGCAACTAGTTGTGGTTGCTATTTCAACTATGGTGAATGATTCTTGTCAGCTACTCGAGCCTATTTGTTACCATTAGATTCAGTGTTTGTGTTTGGATAACAGTTGATGCAGGTTTCTTACTTCCACATGACGGTTTAGTGTGGCATCTCTTTGGAGGATCTTATTCTTCATGGTTTGGCATAATGGAGGATGGGGGGATTCTTGTTTGAGATGGTGGACACCTTGATTATTGTTATAGGTATCTTGGAGCACATGGATGTTTATATGGTACACGTTGGGCATATGGATGGTTCCCTTAATGTCTTGAGTTTACTTGTTGATCCCTTATACAATGTATACAACAAGTGGGAGAATGTTGAAATAGGTGTGTTGTACACCTTGCATAACATTGGTATTATTTAATTATGTAAAATAAATATTTATTTGTGGTGCATCCATGTGATGTGTTTATCCACATTAAATATTTATTTGGTGCCACTTGTAATCGTTGTATGTAATATTGGGTTAATTATTTTATGTGTGTGGGACACATAGAGCAATTAATTATTTATTTGTAATTATTTAATTACTGGAGAAAAAGTGAAAACTTAGTATCGATAATTAAATGTGTGGGTCAATGGTTTTAGTGTGCTCATGGTTTTGGGGAAGATGGTTTTACCATACTACATCTAGTTTTTGTGTGAGTTTATATTTATAAAAGAAAACTTATGAGTAGTTGTTGAGGTTGATTGTTTGGGCAGTTGGTTGGGTTTGGCTTGTTTGAGCTTCTCTTGTAGGTTGCATGTGTGAGGAGGAAGCATGGCATGGGATGTGTGGTTACATGCTTGTTCACATGGAGTGCATGTAGAGAGCTTGATGCTTTAGGGTTATTCACGGAGACTCTGCATATGTATTGTAATCTTTATTGCTGAATAATACATGAGAGATGGATGCTTTTGGAGGTTGGGTTTTTCCCTCATGCATATTAATCTCTCTTATGATTATGAGGAAATTGTCTATATGGCTGCATATTTTCAACAATTAGTTTAAAATTTCAAATCATTTTCTGATAATATTAGGGGTACTTAGCTTGGCTTTTACCTACATATAACACTATTATAATAGTGGACTAAATTTAAACACCCCTAAATAATTGTAAGATCTCACTTAGAATCTTATTGAAAAATACTAAGTATTTTAAATTATTAAATTACCAACCATCATATTTCTTACTCAATCAACTCATTTCCTTTGTGAAAATAAAATTGTTTAATTAGAAGTTACATTAGCCCCAAAAGAGTTTCAACAAGCTTACATTGAAGTGACACCCATAGTCCCAAACACCATTTCACATCATTGCAAGCATATATTCAATAATAATGATTGATTGCATATATGCGTACCAATTTCATTGGATACAACAAAGACATATGAAAACTATTTATGGAAACAAATAGTTGTATAACAAATCATTACAAATAATTAAAAATCATTTTGACATACATATATATCATTCATTATCTGAGTAATCAGTCAAGAGTAAATCAACTGTAAGGAGGGAGAGCATCATCTGGGTGCTTTTCCTCCAACCATGGACTTAGTGGTCTTCTGTACTTCTCCCAATCTAGAAGTGGCCCTACCCTTCAATGAGGGTGGTAGATAATGATCAATGTGGAATAATAGAACCATCAGATAGTCATCAAAGATCCATGTGTTTTGTGTACATTCTTTATTGCATGCAGTCAATCAAGTAGACTCTAGATGCCCTCTCTATCTACTTAATGACTTATGACAATACATGCAACTCTAGAAGTGTAGTGAACTGACAATGCACATATAGCTATAACATTACATTACATCAATGCAACTTGACTCAATATGTTTATCATTGTTCTATATCTATGCACATATTACCTAGAGAACAACATTCATTTCCCTTAAAGCACCTCATTTCCATTTGATGAGAGGATATAAAAATTATAATCATAGGATAGCTATGCATAATGTATATATAATAGTGTATTTGAGTAATGGGTATATTAATTTTATTTCCCATTGATAATTAATAACAATGTAGTTAAACACCAATTAGGTTACTAGCCCAATCCATGAGTTCCATGTTAAGGGCATTAAGTTTACGTTGCAAACATAATCTTTACTCATGTGAATTCACAAGTGTACATAGATGAGGCGGGAAAAAAATATTACGATCAATTAGCAACCACACTGACAACTAAATAACTTCTAAATGCACTAATAAAATAGTGAATCTTTACAAAATCAATAGCATAGAAAGGTGTTAATAGTATTCATGCAATTTTTCTAGATAATCACTATCTAAAAATTTAATGGAGTTGGGTAGATATCACTATCAATGCAAATATCATGTAAATCTCATAGTCACAACAACAAGATGACCCCTATTCCACATCAAATCTCATGCCATAATTCAACAAGAGTAGAGATTGCCCATCCTTGAAATAAACTTAGAAAGAGGAAATAAAATTTACATCCTTCCTTTAAATACCATTAATTTACTAATAAATAAAATTCTTTTTGCAAACTCTGTTGTTACTGTGTTATTTTAGTAATGACAAGAAAGTCCCTACATAGGCCTATTTATGGCCTTGAAGAGGATGAGCCATATCATAAATATATATAATTTCTTAATAATACTACTATATTTTTAGATTTAAAAATACGCAACACATGATTAGCATAGGAACAACTATTAAATAACAAACATTGCCAAATTATAACCCTTTCAACATACAATAAAATAATTTAATTGTAGTCCAATTCTTCCTATCTCACCTATGATAAAAATAATATAATCACATAAGCTATTTAAAAAAAATCCCTCAACCTTATTAACACATCTCAAGAACAATTTAAATGCAATCATTGGTGCTTTGTCAAGCTAAAACTTTCACCCTTGACAAAATCCTTATTCAAACAAGCACCACGAAAATAAAAATCACCAGCCTTTGCAATCAATATGATATAAAGGTGAAGGAGGTTTACTACATGCTTCAACAAGGAACACAATTATTTAGAGGAGATGATAATTTTTAAAACAGTCACACCTATGCATGCAACAAATGACAAGAAATGCTCATTTTAGTCTATACAAACTCTCTATCTCCAGCAACCGTATTCACAGTCGCCAACTCCACAACACTCGCCCTCATTCCACTGCTTTTCCATGCAATATATCATATACATTCACAATGGGTGGAGTCAAATACTAGGCTTTTCATGATCCTTTGTAGGATTGAGTTCTTTTAAGACAACATAAATGCAAATGAATGCACACCTGTAAGGTAATCTACAAATTAGTATTCAATAGACAAATAAAAGACTTCTTGCATAGATGCAAAACATTGAAAAGTAGATAACTGAGATCCAACAACCAATCTCACGACCACCCTAAGTTGGTATCCTATTGTGTGCATAACATGGTAGTTTTTAAATAGAATTTTGGAGCTTTAAAAAACACAACAAAGATAAAACCAAAATAAAACAAAATAAAACATGCCAAAATAGTCAAGAAATACTTAACTATACTTATCGCCAAATCAATTACCCAACCATCAAAAGGTTATCCATCCAATTTATTTGCATGAATTTAGAAATATTTAATTTCTAATTAATTCAATAAAGCAAATTTCCATAACTAAGGAAAGTTCTTTTTCCTAAATTCTTATCTCAAAGAAGATCCTTAATAGATAATTAATTAAATTAGTTTCCAACATTTTCATAAATAAATAACAATGTAATTATTTATTTATGATCCCTTACTAATTATCTTGATTAATTAATTAATTATTAATCATGTATTCCAACGCTAAGACCTAGTTACTATAATGCCTATTAACACATCAAAATTGACAATATACAAGCTAGTGCAAGTGTGTGATAGTTCTTAGTAGGCTCAAGTCATCGACATACTGTCATGATTTACCTCCCTCTCCTGTATGATGCCCTCCCTCTAAAAATTGTGAGGGTTAGAATAACCATCATGCATGCACCTCAATCCAATAGGCAATAGTTAGTCTAAGATATAGGATCATGGATAAAAATTTCACTACTAATAAAAAGTCAAACTTTTCCTTTCCAAAGTGAAATCATATTGAACAAAATTAAAGCATACCTAAGTATCATCTTAACTCGTGCTATAGGTATACAATGCTCAATTTGTTAAGGAAAATAAGACCGTCATCCATAGAAATCTCAATAAAACATAAAATCAAACATGATTATTAGTTTTTCTTGTTAAATGTACAATATCGGATGTGACAATAATCAATATAAATTAAAGTTAAAATTATAATAATACCCATTAATAAACTGGAATTTAAAGAGGAATACATAGCAAAGAAAGTCATGATGTAGAAGTAAAGAAAGAAGAAGAATTAAGAGAAAACTAAAACTAAAACAAATAATGAAAGGATTCTTAGTGAATATGTAACATATATGTCATGAGTTAGTTGAGGGACTAGAGAATTAAGAGCTTCCAAATTCTCTCTAAAGAAACAAGACCAAAACCTATTGGAGGGAATTTAATCCTATATAATGTCATTAGGTTGTTGAGGTCTCATGCCAAACTTACTATAAGTGGTATTAGGAGGCATGAGCTAGTTCACATTTATGTTGTTGAGTATAAGGTTGAAGGAACGAGTTATTATGTTGAATATAAAGGTTACATGTTTTCTTAAGAGACATTACATGTGCCAACTCATATACATCATAAATAAAGCTACACATATTTATTCTTCATAGTGATTAAAAATGAATGGCAAGTCATGAAAATCCTTTAAAAGGAAAATAAATCTATTGTAAATCTTATAAGATATTGAAAACCCAAATACAAAGTCCTAGTCTGAATTTAGTTCATTGTTGGAGAATTTATATAAATGCATTGGTGTCTAGGTATATAACACTCAAATTCTATGCGAAGTTCCTGAGAACATCTACACATAATAGGCCCAGTTGAACCCTAAACCACATAATAGTCCAATGTATTTAGGGGCAATGACATATATTCCATCTATTTAGAGGTGGTGATAAAAATAATGTTATATTTTATTTTGTAATGGTTCTCTTGGTTCAATCTAAGTTAATTTTGTATAAGCTCTATAAACCTCACCATTGATTCCTTTGTGAATATCCCACTTTAACATGCTTACAACATTGAGGGAAAAGGTGGTAGGTAGAAGATCATTGATATCAAGACTAATTATTTGTAGGGAAGGAATCCATAGTCCATAGAACTTTGATTTATAAAAGGATCTAATTTTTTGTACTTCATAACATGTTTAAAGAGTTTTGGAATAGGGGACAAACTCTTGAATGTTTGAAAATGTATCAAGTGGTATGGGACATCAAAATATAGGTTTTGGTAGGTGATAAATTCTAAAATTGAGTGGTTTTTACTTTATGGCAAAAGTGTTAGCTCTCATAGACAGTGATTGTGAAATTATCGTGACAAAAATGTAATCTTTAGTTTGCTCAAAGTGGTGAATTTGTTATGATAGTTTTTGGTATCCTATGATGTTCTAGTTTTGATGACTTCAATATTTGGAGCTTCTTTTGAATCTTTTATCCTCCTATGGATTTGTAACACTTTATATATGCATTGTAATCTCAAATTGAGCATTAGAGGAGAGTAGTTTGGGGATTTAGAGTAATATTTATGGAATCTTTATGAGTTTGAGTGACCATTGCAAGTTTCATAGTAGTTTGTGGTATTTTAGAGAGATTTGAGAGGTCTAAGAGCATAGACCAGAGTTGGTTTGTTTTGTTATTACAAGACTAAGAGGCTTAGACCAATTGCATACCATTTTGAAGTGATTCTAAGTGAGATATACTCACATTTTGCTAGTTTTTTCATCTAAAGTGGGTTTCTCTAGCGTATATTGTTGTCACGTGTTGTTGTATCTTATTCTATTTGTTTCCTACTACTTTCTTGTTCATTTCTTGCAAGTTGGATTTAGTCAAGAGTTTGTTCTATAATGAAATTTGTTGTCGATGAACTGTCTGGGAATATCTCTCTTAGTTTATAGGTCAATCTCCTATAAATTCCTTGTTCACATAACTGCAAGAATGATTAGAGAGCCTTGAAGGGATATATCTATTTTGTCTAATGTTTTGTATGCCATACAACTTAATCTACGAAGTATCATAATTACATGAAATATAATTGAGATAGACAAGGGGAGTGTTGGATTTAACTATAGTAATTGCATGTTGGCCTACCATTTAGCACAACGAGTTTTAGAAAACATGAAGATGCAAACTCTATTAACCCTTGCCCAATTGGGGTTTTGAAGTCTAAGGCCTCAAACTTCACATCCATACAAAACTGCTAGTAATTTCAAAGTTTGTAAGATATGTAATTTTTACTTCAAATGACATTTGAAAAATTGGAGTTGGAAGCAATGCTTGCCAAAGTGTATTAAGTTCATTTGAATATTCTCCTTTTCTATAGTAGGGGGCATGTTTAAGGGAGAGCTTGTAAAAGGTAAATCGAAACATGTGTAAGATCTCACCTCAACTAACATATCTCTTAGGAGAAGCTATCTACTCAAGCTACTTTCTTGATTATATGGCATACCATAACCCTTATTTTGCTTGAGTTCTTCTATAATCCATAAGTATCATAGAAGGAGCTTGTTATCAAGATGGTGTTGTAAGTGTGTGACTATATGCGACATGAGAATCATGTTGTAGGAAAATAACAAGGTAGCAATGGCCATATAAAGAAAAACACACCCATCTCGGACCATATTTTTTGAATTAGCAATGATATGCTCTAGTTTATCTATGTAGAAACTAAATATATTGGGTGAAAATGAACAACCCTACTCAAACTTCAATGGTGCTATGAATGTCACTTATATTGTGTGTGAATTGAAACTTAATCCATTCGCCCTCTAGTATTGTATCATAAGAACAATCAAACAATGTGGAATTTGTAAGTATCAAGGTCAATAAATTAAATGGTTTATAGGTATTATGTCAAATGCCTTTGTAAAATTATCTAAACGACAATAAATTATACACTTATGAACCTTTACTTTTGCAATTATAACTTTGGGCTTTAAAGATATGATTTGTCTAATAATTTGTTGGACTCAACAAACTTGGAAAGCAAGTCATCCAACTTCATAGCAAATAACTTACTCGAGGTGTGGTGTCCAACCATGATGGTTCTCTACTTATTTAGCTCTTTTTGAGCTACAAATTTAAATATAGTAAATGATTATATGTGATGTCAATGACATAGGTGGGAATCCATGAGAAGCCAATAAGTTGTATAAATTAGTAGGCCCAACTACAATGAAGAAGTTATGCTCTTAATTTTTTTATGTAAATGAATTTATTTGCATTGAGTTTGGAAATAAACCTCATCATCGTATGACATGTGAAGCAACACTTACCTAAGGTAAAGTTGTTAGGAATGACTAGGCTTTACACTCACATCTAAAACATGTGTCTCAATTATAACTTTGAGCTTTAAAGATATGATTTGTCTAATAATTTCTTGGACTCAACCAACTTGGAAAGGAAATCATCCAACTTCATAGCAAATAACTTACTCGAGGTGTGTCCAACCATAATGGTTCTCTACTTATTTAGCTCTTTTTGAGCTACAAATTTAATTATAGCAAATGATTAGTGTGATGTCAATGTCATAGGTGGGAATCCATGAGAAGCTAATAAGTTGGATAAAATAGTAGGCCCAAATTAGTGGGAATCAACGATGAAGAAGTTATGCTCTCAATTTTTTTTTTTTTTAAATTTTATTTTATGTAAACGAATTTATTTGCATTGAGTTTGAAAATAAACCCCATCATCGTATGACATGTGAAGAAACACTTACCCGAGCTAAAGTTGTTATAAGGAGTGACTAGGCTTTACACTCACATCTAAAACTTGTGTCTCAACATGAACAACATACTTGCTAAGCAACTCAACTAGCCACAACATGCTCATAAAAAAATTATATGTATATGTTCCCACCTCAAAATTTAAGCAACAAACTAATTGAATGACCAATGGCTCTTCCATTGATGACAATAACTATACCTCCAAGGTAGAAGTGAATCAGATTATGTGGGACACATAGTTTACTTCAAAATTTATAGCATGGTCCTATGCAACTTACTAAATTTTTAAAAGTTTAGGTGGTCCAATGTTGTTTTCTAATTAACACATTGTATAACTTAAAGTCTTCTCTTAAAATGGTGGAGCACTATAGCTCACTAAACATTAACTTAGATAGAGAGGGAGGCTAAACTTATACAACTTAACCTTAAATTTACCACATAAGTACATATTTTTTCTTCCCTCCTTTTATATTTTTTAAAAACTTTTACCTCTAAGAGTTACTGATTAAAATAAAAAACTCAAAATTTGTTAACTACTTAATTTATTTAAAAATAAAAATAAAAATACAGCTATTAACTTAAAATATCTTAAAAATATTTTTAATGCCCTGGTAGAAGTTAACTAAGCGGCTACATAGAACCGTGGTGTCAAACCCTTTGCATCAATACAACCTGGCTTGCCTTTTCCCAAGAATAATTGTAAACGGCAATAAGTCCCGGTTTCCCCAGCCATGTGACCGTGGGGCCAAAGCCGGCCCAACGGGTAACCTGGAACAGCAAGAAAAACAAGGATTAAAAAACCAACAATAATTATCAAACACACCTCCCTCCCGCTGTTTTTTGCGCGTTCTCTGATCAAACATGCTTCAACTTTCCCAACGCCCGAACCAAAAACAATTTCACATTGCCCTCCCAAATTCAATATCAGGGTTTCCTTCATCTTAAGGAGACTACGAGATCGATTCTCTTGGCCATTAGGTTCTGTCATCTTCCCTCACAATCCTTTTAGCTTAAAGCCCTTTTTGTCAATTTACTAATTTTGTTTCAGAGGTCGCGGGTTCGAATCTGCCAACGCCCTTTTATTGAACGAGCTTTCAGAAGGTTTCGCATGGCAATACTTTATGCTCTGGTGGCCCGTGGCTCTGTGGTTCTTGTGGAGTTTAGCGCTACGCAGACAAATGCAAGCTCAATTGCCCGTCAAATACTGGAGAAGATAACCGCTGATTGCCACGTCTCGTATTCGCAGGATCGGTATATTTTCCATGTCAAAAGGACCGATGGATTAACTGTCTTGTGTATGGCAGACGATACTGCAGGGAGTAAGTTATCTATTTTGTCCTTATTTCCTTTCTTTATGACACTTATCACTGTGTTTCATTAAATTTTAGAAATTGCTACTTGTGATGGGTGAAATATTACTTCCGGGGTGAGCTATCGGGTATCTCTTTGGCCAAAGTTACAAATTCCATTAAATTTTAACAATGAATGCTTTTTACTGGTGAACTTTCAATGCGGAGTGACGTTCTGCTTAGATGCCACCCCTTAGGATGCCCTTCGTCAAAGCTACAAGTTTTATCAAATTTTAGCCTCAATAGATTTTGATTGGTGAAATTTTCTTTGGGGAATTATCTTTGGCTTAGATGCGACAATTGAGAGTATTTCTTCTACGAAATTTATGCGATACTTGAACATGGCCTTCTTCTTTTCCGTGTTTTAGATCTCAACTCTGATGTACCCTGAGTTCAAAATTGGATGCAGTTTTCTTCACTGGATTTGATAATCTGCATTGTATTCATAGTTGGATGGAGTATTGAATGCTGCATCCAGAGTTGGATGCGATATATGTTGAGCTGGATCCAAAGTTTGATTTATGTTGCACTGCATCCAGAGTTGGATGTGTTATTTTACTCTACATGCAGCATATGGATGTGGATTATTGCGCTGCATTCAGAGATTGGATTCATTTTTTAACCCAATTTTAGTACTTAGGGATTCAGAATTTTACATGGCATTTAGAGTTTGGTGCAAAATGTGGTATTTTGCATGGCATTCAGAATTGAATGCAAAATGAGGTATTCTGTTTGTCATTCAGAGTTGGGTGCAAAATGTAGAGATGGATATGGTATTTTCTCCACCATCCAGAGTTGGATGTTATATTTTCCCTTACATCCAGATGCAGTATTTTATTTTGCATCCAGTGTCGAATGCAATATTTAACCCAATTTTTTACATTGTTGGATGTGATATTTTAGTCGTTTTCAATGCCTATCATATCTTAACTTGATTTGAATTTGGGGTTCTGCCATGAAATACCCAATGGTATACGATTTAACTCACTTCATTCCACTGTTTCATCATAAATTGTTAAATCTTCATGTTAAATATGAGTAAGAACCGTGTAGTTTTATTACTTTTAACAGCATAATTTTGTGACAAATCGTCCTCAGGGATTTATTGGTTTTTAGTAGGGCATTGTCAACTTGTTGAGTTACAACAATGTGTACTATCTGACAATGTTCTGTTGATGAGTCCGATAATTTTTTTTCTCCTGAAATATGCCTAAAAATGCATGCCCAGGTTTTGGATCTTTGAGAACTTTAGGCATGCCTGCCACTGCAAAACAATCTTCAACTATTTTTTTGAAGGAGAAAATTAATGTGGAACAAAGTCCCATCATAGGTATATACTATTGTAGTATATAGGTTGTAAATAGACAGATAACTTAGAAATTGCTTAGCAAAAGAACTATTAAAAATTCCTTTCTATGATTAGTGAGGGCCAAGGATGGATGCCCTATGCAACATATTACAACAATTTATTCTATTAGCAATATAGAAGAGTGATAAATTGATAACTAATATTACGATCCATAATTAAACCAAGTTAAGAGAGATAAAGAATGATTAACAATTTCCTTTACAAGTTCATATGCAGTTTTGCAATATTTTCAGTTACAACTCATATAGTATTGAGACTCTATGAGCCTTTGCCAACTCACAGAGTTCCGAGCCAAGTGGGCAGCAGCAAGTTTATTTGCCTCGACTCTGCTAACTTGTATATTATTAGCAAAATGCATTCTTTTATCTAAAATTTAACCATTGAGAAATTTAGTACTTCCACATCATATTAGGCAATGGGGAAATTGCTTACCAAAATGGAAATATTGTTTAAAACAATATAGTTAATGACTGAATTAATATAGTAAACGATATTCATAATCTTTTTGACGACCAAAATTCAATATTTTAGTAGGTTGTATATGTTAATAAAAGTAAATGAATAATCTGATTTAGGATTTAATTTGCTGTTATATATCAGATTACATTAGACTTATTATCACCACAAACCTGAAACATAAATGCAAATCAGCAATGTAGTTAGAAAAATTCTGTGTAGAGTTCACATAACACCAAATTTACTCTGTGAAAAACATTTCACGAAAAAACCCAGCATCAAATCAGTACCACTCACTATATAATTAGTAAAATAGGATTGTAATATAATGAGGAAGCTGATCTTAGTGCCTCCACTCTATGTTCCAAATCTAGCAAAATTCTGGCAGCACCTCTTTTTTCCAAAAACAACACCATATCAAACCACTATCCCAAGCCTCTTATTTATAGAGTTGGGTGATTGAAGAAGCCACAAATAGTATCTACAACCAAGAATCTAAAACCATGGATTCACATCCCCCAAGGGTGCGCAAGTATGTCCCTTCATGTGTTTCCATGACCTTTCACCTACCCCTAATGATGTTTCACCTTCCAAGGCCAAACAGGGCCACCTAGAGACCTTGCCCAACTTGTGATTCTTCACATTCCATCTTGAAGTAGTTTTCTTTTGTCTTGTTTGCTTGTCTTCATGTGGCACCTAAATTAGATACATTCACCAATGTTACATACAACAGTTACATAGGAGGAAATTGATCTAACCAAGCATAGCATCCCATGCTTAACCATCAACATTTGTTGTTAGTTATGCAAGGTGTACACCACCTATCCCAACAATCTCCCACTTGTATACATTGTATAAGGGATTACAATCATGATCAAACATGATCTAGTTTCTATTGGCAAATATGCTCATAGTTTTCCTACACCAAACAATTATTTTTTGTGCTAACTGGCTTGGTAAGAGAATCTACAACATTGTCCAAGGTGTCAACATTTTTTAACACCGTCTTATTCTCCACCATGTTATGAACAAAGTGAAACTGAACATCTATGTGTTTAGTCCTAGCATGGAATGTAGGATTTTTGGCTAAACAGATAGCACTTTAACTATCACGACCAATACTTACCGATCTCTAAATGAAACCAACATTTGTGCATAATCTCTGTAACCAAACCTCCTCTTTGCAAGCATGTGTTACTGCCATATATCCAGCCTCTATAGTTGAAAGAGCAACCACTGATTGCCTTTTACTCATCCAACTGATAGTTCTACCAAACAAGGTGAAGATGTAGCCACTTGTGGACCTCCTGCTATCCACATCTCCTACCCAGTCTGTATTTACAAACCCCTCTAAATACAACATCCTTCTCATAGGTCTCCCACCATCCCCAATAGAAGAATATGAAGTGCCACAAAGCTCCTACCCAGTCTGTATTTACAAACCCCTCTAAATACAACATCCTTCTCATAGGTCTCCCACTATACCCAATAGAAGAATATGAAGTGCCACAAAGATACTTGAAAGCTTTTTAATGTTTTTTATTTGGGTTAGACATAAACCTACTCAAAACTCCCACTAAGTGAGCAACATCCAGTCTTGTGTATACCATGGTGTACATGAAGCTATCCACTGCTTTAGCATATGGAATATATATCATGTCTTCTATGTCCTCCTGAGTCACAGGACATTGCTCCAGAGACAACTTGGTACAAGCAGGGAAAAAACATTAATAGGTTTATAATCTTGCATATTAAACTTTTGCAACATAGAATCAACATATTTTCTTTGGCTTAACCAAAGCTTTTTGTTACCTCTTTCTTTCTTTATTTCCATTCCCAAAATATATTTTGCACCCGGTAAGTCCTTCATATATCAAACTAAAAAGAAAGTTGGGTTTTCAATTCTTTTATCAAATCATTATTATTTCCAATAAGCAACATGTCATCCACATACAATACGTTGACCACAAAATTATCACCCACATGCTTTTAATAAAACACAATGATCAGCTTTTCCACAAATAAATGTTACATTTTTAGGGGTTGCTCAGTTGATGTTTTGGTGGTGCAAAAATGAGAAGAAATCAGACCCTAATTTTAGTGATTAATTTTGTCTGTTGGGCACTGGAAAATCAGGCTCATTCTCTAGTTTTTTTGCAACTGTTATTTTAGCCTTTAGGTGTAGATTTTGTTATAAGTTTATATACTTTTATTAGTTTATTTGAGGCGCTGATTTTAGACTATTCTTAGGCACTGCTGCTTTATTCTGGGCAGGCAACAGTGATATATTTTTAGTTTTCTGCTTTATTTTGGGCGGACAACAAATATATATTTTTAGAGTTTTCTTTGGGATAAAGACATCCAAAAATAAGACTTTTTGTTTTTTGGTTTTTGGATTGCTCAAGTTGGAGGTCTATTTAAGACTTTGGGCGCTCACTATTTTGTAACTGAACTATAGACAGCAACATTTAGAATAATAAAATTTTTGGACAACAAGTTATCTGATTTCAGTAATATTTATTTTTTGTACTTTTAGCAGATTTGTGTTTGTAGATTAACTCACTTAGAGTTCAGTTTTGATTGGAGTTTCACATAGATAGTTGAGGTCAATTCTTTGAGTGCAGAATCTGCATACCATAGTCTGAATTTTAACATGGTCTCAGAGCGGAGAATCTAAAATCTTCCAAGGTTTCCATAGGTGGAAACAGCTGTTGCCTGTGAGAGGGAGTTGTCGAAGGGTTTTAGTAGGTGTGATGCTTAAGTTTCAGCAATCAAAACTTATTTGTGCCTGTGAGAGGCACAAGGACTTGTGATAGGTTGTTGGGTGTGATCCCTAGGATCTTCTAGCGATTGGAAGGTTAATTTTAACTTGAGATAGGTGGCTGATTTATTTCAGTGGGTGTGACGCCCAAGAGTCTTCAGTGATTGAAGAGATCTAAACTTGTGAAAGGATGGAGGGTGTGATGCCCCCAATTGCTCCAATGATTGAAGTGTTGATCTACACCTATGATAGGTTGCTGATCTGATTTAATTTCAGCTGATTTGTTCAGTTTCTGCAGCTGAAATCATGCCTAGTTCTTAGAGAATGGGACTGCCTAGAGGGTGCTTCAAATTTTAATCCTTGAAAGTTTAGGTTACAAATGTTGCTGGAAGAAGTAGATCTTTGGGTCTGTGGAAATTGTGTTGACACCTTCAACTGATCTTGCTCAGTTGGCTAAACTAAGACCTCATCGGGAAGATGAGGAAAGGTGGTAGGAAAGGAGGACTCAAGAAGGATTAGAAGGGCAAGGAGGAAGAATCAGATTCTTTGGACCAGGGTAAAAAAGGCTTGAGTCATGTGAAGTGTTTCAAGTGCCACAAGATGGGCCACCATGCATCTCAGTGTCTTGAGAAGAAGAAAGCCAAGCAGCAACAATAGGAGTATGCAGCGAGTGCATAAACTTCAACTGAAGTGGATGAGTTAACATCTAGACTTGAGACAAATTTCTCCACGGTATTGTCCCAATCCTCTAACACTATTTTTGGTGTAGGGTGTTATGTGGGCAGCAGGGCATCAAGGCACATGACCTTCAGTAAGAAGGTTTTCAATAGAATTTAGGAGTAGAAGGTTGGTATATAGGTAGAACTTGGTGATGATGCTATAGATCATGTTACTGGCATCAAGGCACATGACCGTCAGTAAGAAGGTTTTCAATAGAATTTAGGAGTAGAAGGTTTGTATACAGGTAGAACTTGGTGATGATGCTATAGATCATGTTACTGGAATGTGGACTGTCTCCTTCTGCATGCCTTCAAGTGATGTTATTGAGCTAAATGATGTCTTGTATGTTTCTAGTTTGATGAAGGGTCTTTTTTAGTTTCTTGTATGACATATCTACAAATATTGTTGAGTTTGATAGCTAACAAGTGATTATTAGAAAACACAGCCTTGAACTTGGTCAAATTTTCACAGCCTTGAACTTGGTCAAATTTTGGCTAGAGGAGTTTGAGATGGTGGCTTATACAAGCTACTTGCTAATCTAGTCGAGCAGGTATGTCAATATGCCATGATGGAGGAGTGTCCTATCTTTATGGAGACAATTTCTAAACCTACTGTGGAATCATTGATTGATTCCATGCATGTAACTGATGGGAGTATTGAAGACAACTAGGTCAAGTTTGTTGCTGAACTATTCTCTTAGAAAGAGGGAGTTTGTTAGCGTTGTACTTGATTTTGTACACCCATTTGCAACCAATGGGCTTCTTCCCAGGGGGAAGATCGGAGAGGAACCAAGTATTGTTCTTCAAAAGGCTATGATGCTCAGTGTTCATAGCTTGTTCCCATTCAAGGATGCCTTTAGCCTCTGAATATGTCTGAGGCTCTGATATGCTGTGGAGGTTGGCCATAAGCGCAAAATTGATAGTATTTGGCTACTTGCTCTTCTTTCGAGCAGATCTACCCTCTATGAGTTCACTATGATGAAGATCACCAAGTGTTTTGGCCCACCATTTAGGCCGGAGAGTAGATGTACCAATATCGGAAACAGGTGTGACAGTAGCACCGGGAGTGGCTGGAACAAGGTTAGGAGGATCCAGAATGTTTTGAGGCGGGACGGGTGGTGGAACAACAGGCTGAGTTGGTGGCACAACAGCAGCATCCCTCCCATCAGGTGGGGCTAGGGGCAGGTGAACATCCACATCTGAAGCCTTTAAAGGCTGGTCCTCAGGAATAACAGAAGTAGAGAGAAGAAAGGGCCTAGTAGTCTCATCAACCACTACATCACGACTGAAGATGAGACGATCAGTGTCTATATCAATCAGTTTGTATGCTTTATGATTTTCACTATAACCAGTGAACATAAGTTTCTGGCTTTTGGAGTCTAGCTTGGTGTGCTTGGCATCTGGAATCCAAACATGAGCAGTAGAGCCAAAATTTTTTAGATGGTTGACCCGAGGCTTACATCTAGACCAGGCTTCTTCAGGAGTCATGTACTTGACAGCATAGGTGGGAGATCGGTTCAGAAGATAGACAACAGTGTAAACTGCCTCAGCCCAGAATTTTTTAGGAACACTTCGATGCTCCAGCATAGAACGTGCCATTTCAGTAATGGTACGATTCCGACGCTCAACAACACCATTTTGCTGAGGAGTGTAAGGTGTGGTGAGCTGACGTTTGATGCCATGAGTAGTACAGAAACGAGAGAAGGCAGAAGAGCAAAACTCCCCCCCATTATCAGTCCTGAGCGTGACTATTGAACAGCCTGATTCTTTTTCAACCAAGGCCTTGAACTGTTGAAATGTACCAAACACATCAGATTTGTGTTTCAAAAAACATACCCACATTTTCCTGCTGAAGTCATCAACAAATAGCAGGAAGTATTTGCACCCAGTAACCGACAGAGTGTTCATTGGTCCACATACATCAGCATGAACCAACTGCAAAACCTTGGATGCCCTCCATTTATCACCATCTGGAAATGGAGTCTGATGCTGCTTGCCAGCGTGACACGCATCACATATGCCATGAATCTGAGTCTGAATCTCCGGAAGACCACCAACCAGACCCTCCCGAGCTAGCTGAGAGAGATAGTGCATGTTCAGGTGGCCATAACGTTGATGCCAGAGTTTGCTGATGGATGTACTCCTGGCTGCCATGGCGTGTTCGTGAGAATCACTAGAATCAATGAGTCTGTACAGACCATGATCCTCAAGTCCTTGAGCAACAGTGGTGCATGTGTTATGATCTACTATGCTGCATGTGTGCATGCTGAAAACAACATCCAGATGAGGAGAGTGCCGCATAATTTGACTGATGGAGAGAAGGTTTAGCTCCATGCCAGGTACAAAGTATACATTGAGAAATATTAAATTTCTCCCACCAGATTGAATCTGTACGTTGCCTTTTCCGGCAATCGTGTACTCTTCGCCTCCTCCAAAGATGACAGAATCTTTAAAGGGTGTGTATTCTGTGAACCAATCTCACCGATGTGTAAAATGTCGAGAAGCACCTGAGTCAATATACCAAGCAGAAGATTTACCAGGATCTGATGGCCGTTTGGCCATACAGTGAGAGACCGCAGACTCCTTCTGCACAGGGTGTTCAGCAAAAGATGCCATCGTCACATTTTTCGAGGCACGAAAAGCGAGATACCGGAGGATGGCTAGAAAGTAGATGGCAACAATATCGAAACAAAGAAAACGGCTCAAAAATCCGAACACGGGTGTTGAGAAAAAAAAGAGAGAATGCCTGCAGATTTCTGACATGATCGGCACAAATCCCGAGAAAAAAACAAAAATGTGCTTGTTTACTGATTGCTAGGCGTTGGTGATGTGACCACGGCCTAGGAGTTTGAAACTGCTCGGTGCTAGGTTGTTAGGACCCACAACTTGCTGCCGACCATAGAATAATCAAAGGCGACAAAAAAAACACGACCTCAGAAGTGAAGCCGACCTTTCCACAAATCACAGTACCCAAACCTTCTGAAGACAGAGTCGCGACCAGGAATATGAGTCGCAATCACAGAGGGTTGTGAAATGCCAGCAGAGGAATGAAATTTTGCTTTAACCCACGTTCAAGGAAAAAAGCACACGATTTTTGCAGAGTGCCAATAGAAACCACGAACACGACTGCAAAAACTGCCAGAGAGTCCAAAATCAGTGACTAACAAATGCATAAACTCGTGATGACTCTCTGCAACCACCGTTTGACCACGATTCCTTCAGATTTCGACTTCAACCTGCCATATATAAGTGCAAAAGAGCCCAAAACCCTTTAGGAAACGTTTCACAGAAATCGCGACCAAAAACCCGCGATTTAGCAGAGGTATGCGATTTTCAGGAGCTTAGATGTCTTGCAAATGAAACCTAACGCCAAAACCGCCGATAAAAAAATAAAATCTATCATGTAAAAAAATCACGATTTTGCAGAAGAAGACAAACGCCCATCAAAACCAGAATGAAAAAAAATCAAGATCAGACCACGAACTCGCCTAGTCACCCTAGCAGCGAGGTACGGATGTATGGAAGCCCTCGCCCTGGGCTCTGATACCATGTTATCAGAATATCTTACATATTAAATCTACATATCTTACAGAGAGAGCGAATGCTCTTATTTAAAGAGGATACATGCTAATAATAGACAGCCAGCTTTGTTAAAAGCTAAAGCAAACAAAGCCGAAAAAAGGTGGAAACAAAATTGACCATTATAGAAACTGACGAATTTAGTTTAATATAGTTGACCTTGATGAGACTCTTACTCCAGTTGCTAGAGTATTTTCAAAAAAGGAGGGAGATGATTTTGTTGAGGTTTTTGCTTCAGATGATCAAGTTGCAGATATTTTGACAAAGATCTTGTCAAAAGGGAAGTTTGAACTATTGAGAGTGAAGTTGGAGTTGATGGAAAGCACCTTCCTCACGAAGAGGGAGTGTTAGATTTTGTAGGAGTCGCTCAAATGGTGTTTTGAGGGTGCATAAATTAGGAGAAATAGGACCCTAATTTTACTGATTAATTCTTTTTGTTGGGCACTGGAAAATCAGACCCTGTTTTCAGTTTTTTTTGGTAACTACTGTTTCAGGCATATAAGCAAAGTCTTTCTAGGGAGTTTCTTAGCATACCAAAAGATAAAAATATTTTCAATTTCTCAAGATATTATTGGAAAAAAACCTAGAAAATATTAGGAACCCAAAAATGGAGTAAAATTAAAAAAAAGGAGAGAAATAACTGATGTTTTTTTTCCATTTATAGCCATCCTAATTGCATAGAGATTGAGGGAGTGAAAGTAATGAGAGTGTACACCAAGCAATACAAAGGGATCCTTAGATGTAAACCCTTCAGGGATCTATCTTGAAAGGAAACCTTCTGCGGGTGGATTACACTCAGGTAAACACAGTTAGAGCGGACGAAAGGATGGCTTACGTAAACCCCAAGCAATACAAAGGGATCCTTAGACGTAGGATGACCCGAAGGACAAGGCAAATGCATAGTAAGAGGTTTACTATAATATTGCCAAAAGGGGATAACAATAACCTAAACGTTTTCAGTGCATTGCCTCGGATAGAAGGAAGGCAAAATGAGCAGTATGATTCCAAAGGGAAGGAGAAGTTGGTAGAAAATCCAAGAAGTGCGGTGCCAAAAATTGACAAAGCTGAGATGCATACAACAAAGGCTGTTGTAAGAGGTAAAAAATCTCTAGATAGCAAAGAAATTTACAGCCCTACTTCCACACCGTTACTGTGGTCATCAGATCTTTATGTGGCGGAACTCATGAGCATGAGGGAGAGAATGGAAGTGCTGGAAGAAAAGGGGCTGCAGGGAGACTGCAGGCTGAGGGAAACAATAGAAAGCAGGGGCAAGCTAGAAAGGGAGGTTAAAACCCTCCAAGATCAAGTATCGAATCTGCAACTTAGTTTAGAAAGAGGGCAACAAGAATTGACCACTCTAAAGCATGAAATAAACCAGATGAAAGCAGCAGAAAATAAGAAGCCATAAATGGCAAATGGAGGTGACTCAACTCAAGTCAAGGAGATCCAATCAATTATGGCTGAATTAGAGATAAAAGAAACTCAATTAAGAGACCGAATAGAAGAAGCTAAATCTTGGTCACAAGTTGTAAGTGGACTATTAAAAGAACAAAAAGAAATCTTTGGGAAACAAATCAAGATTCACATTAAAGAAGAAAAAGACAAACAAGGCAAGGCAGTAAATTTCCTTATCAAAGGTTTAAAGGACTTCGGGGAAAAGGAAAGGACCGACATTCTTGCAAGAGATTTCCTTAAAGAAAAACTTAAATGGACAGGTATTATTCAACAGGCAAACAGGATAGGAAAGAAACCAGAGGAACGAAGAAATAGGCATGTTAGAGTTATCTTAAGAAGCATAGATGATAAGAATGTGATTCTAAAGAATAGGGGGCTGCTCAGAGGCACTCGCATATTCTTAGATGATGATCTGACATTTGCACAACAAGAAGAGCGTAGGAAGGAGTGGGAGAAAGTGAAAACATCAAGGGATGATGGAAAGTGGGCATGGCTGAAAAATCGGAAAGCCCAAATCAGCGAGAGATTTC
The DNA here is from genome assembly GCA_027924645.1 of Cunninghamia lanceolata. NCBI lineage: Eukaryota > Viridiplantae > Streptophyta > Pinopsida > Cupressales > Cupressaceae > Cunninghamia > Cunninghamia lanceolata. The sequence goes on from BSBN01000780.1 coordinate 490,296, forward strand.
CAAACAACAAATAGGGATTCGGGGCCCCACGAGAGTATCTACAGATTGTAAGTTGGAATTGCAGAGGTTATCCGTGGAGAAGAGGACCGGGGTTGGGGCCCGTTGCCGAGGGGCAAGACATGATTATCCTTACGGAGACTCATGAGCATGATGGCTGCAAAGTGCCGAGTTTTGAAGGTACAAAATTTTTTTTGTTTGGAATGAAGGAACTGAAACAGGTAAAGGGCACGGGGGAATCACTGTGCGAATCAAAGAATTGTGGGGAGGGATCGTGGAACTTGAGAAAGAGGACCCAAACAAGCAGTACATATGGTTAAAAATAATTGATAATGAGACTACAATCAGATTGGCAGCATGTTACTTTGTCCCAAAAGGGTCAAAGTTCTACAAAAAGAAAAATCTTGACAATGAAGACCCGTTTGCTGCTCTTATGAAAGACTTTTCTACTTTTAGCACCATGGGGGAAATTGTTTTATTTGGAGATTTTAATGCTAGGACAACAAACAACCAGTCTCTTCATTTGGGCAGTGAGGGAGAGGGGACTGCAATCCGTTATGGTTAGAGGAAAGCGAAGATATGCTTTGGGAAAGAACCTCACAAGATGGTAATGGTAGTGTGAATCACTTTGGAGTGGAGTTTTTAGGGCTGTGTAGCCTTCACGATATGGTTATTTGTAACGGTATGAGAAATTGGCCTCAATCCGGGGGTATCACTTGTAAAACTCACAACGGTCAAAGTGTAGTAGATTATGTTATATGTTCTCAAAAGGGTACTTCCAGGTTGTTAGATTTCGTCATTGGGGGCTACAATGCTGATTTGAAGTCTGATCATATGCCTCTTTTTGTTAAGTTTGGCTTTCAATCGGTCATTCATAAAGGTGAGCAGGTCCAAAGCATACAAAAGATAGTTCACCCACAAGGTAAAATCATGGTGAACCAAAAAAATTAGGTGATCTTCGCTGCTGCTCTGAAACAACACTTGCAAACAAGTAAAAACAACATAGAGGGCAAAGATACAAACAAGGAAATAGAGAACAATGTCTGCAGCAGCAGGCTGATCCCTCTTATCCACAAGGCTTTATTGGTATGCAAGAGGTCTAGACCGAAGAAGAAGATCTCAAATACCTTTCCGACCAATCCGTGGTTCGATGAAGAGTGCAAGGCGGCAAAAAGAGCCTTCAAAATGAGTGGGACAAACAAAGAAAGCAGGAAAAAATATGAAAGTTTGTTAAAATCCAAAAAAGAAAGCTATGTAGTTTCTAGAAGGAATGAGCTCATATCTTTGGGTAAAAACAACCCCAAAGGCTTTTGGAGGGAGTTACAACAAGAAAGAAAGCATATCGAAAACAATATCACAAATGAACAATGGGTTGAATATGCGAGGCTTTTATATTAACGGGCTCAAATGAAAGTCAACCCTCCTATAGTTAACACATCGGCCGAGCTCTTCTCAGTGGAAGACATCAAGCAGGGTATTAAGAAGCTGGCAAGTGGCAAAGCGAAGATATAGATGGGCTACAGGCTGAATTCTTAAAGTGGGGAGTTGAGCACTTGGCGCCGCACATCAAAAATATATTCAATGGCATCACAAAAGGGGGCTTTCCGATTGAGTGGACTACTAGTGTCGTTATTCCTCTCTTTAAGAGTGGTGATATCAACAATCCATCCAACTATCATACTGTCATGGTGAACCCTCTCCTTGGAAAGTTGTTTGGGAGCCTGATAGAGCGTAGGATCAGCATTTGGGCAGAAAAAGAGGGAAAAAGAGCAAAAGGGCAGGCTGGTTTTAGACCAAGGCATTCTACCATTGATCATTGCATCACTCTTAGGCACCTAATCGAAAAAGTTTGGGACACTCAGGGGGGAGAGGCTTTTTGCTATTTTGTTGATTTTAAAAAGGCTTTTGACACTGTACCCAGGGACAAATTGTGGAAAAGGATGGAAGAGCTTGGGATTTTTGATGAGTATAGGGCTGCTGTCCATAAGCTTTACGAACGGGTTAGAGCTAAAATTCGAACTAAAGAGGGTATGTCAGAGTGTTTTGGTAGTGACATCGGGGTCAAGCAGGGCTGCCCCCTCTCCCCCCCGTTATTTGGCTTATATATTGACAAACTTGAAGAATGGTTAAACAACATGGTTGGGGAAGGTATTCAGTTGGCTAGTTTTGTGGGGAAGTTACTTTTGTATGCTGATGACCTTATTTTGGTTGCCAAGACCGCTTTCGGTTTGAGAGAACATCTGAAGGAATTAGAGCTTTTTTGTTAGGAGGTGGTGATGTAGGTGAACACTAGCAAGACCAAAGTCATGATTTTCTCTTTAAAAAGGAAGCAACAACATACTAACTTTATTTTTGAAGGAAACTCTTTGGAGATTGTTGAAGAGTACAAGTACCTTGGTATTGTTTTCAACAACAGGCTCAATTGGGACACTTGTAGAACGAAGAGGGTTCAAGGGGGATGGAGAGCTTTCTACATGCTTCAGAATAGATGTAGGAAAGTGGAACTTTGGGATTGGAAAACCAAGAAGACTCTTTTTGGTTTGTTAGTCACTCTAGTTATCGTAAGAAGATTACTAACCACAGAAGGATAGTTATGTCAAAAGACGGTAATGATGACAACAATCTCAACTAGTATGACATTATCAACAGCTACTGTGTAACATTAAAATTTCCCAAACAATTACCTCAATAATACAACTATGTTTATAAATGACGTAAAGACAACAATATTCATTGATAAGTAGAAATGACAGCACTAACATCTACACAGTTTACTGCCAGAAGTCTTTACAATTACAATTTCATGGACTGTGGAAATATCATATCTTTAATTAAGCACCGACATCTGTGATGCAATAATAATGACAAGTCAAAGGATAGCATAATCATTGACAGTTTTGTCTAGTAATGACTGTGTATGAATCATAAATAATGACAGCAATGTTTGTTGTTATCAAAGGCAACAGTGATATCACTGATCACAATAACAACAGTCATGTTCCCTATTCACAAGGTTTTCAAATCCAATTATACCAAGTGTCTTCAACTGTAGATAACTATGCTTATTTTTTAAATAATGACAACAATAATTGCCGTTGCCCCTTGGCAACAGGTCTAACTGCTATTTAATAATAGCAGCTGGAAATCTTAACAGCTGTTTACACCATTCAAGGTGTATAACCCATTTATAGAAGTTCAAGAGAACAATGGTAAAAAAATTGCAGGTTTGATGCTTATATAGAAAAAAAAACTTATTGTGACACCAGTGATATATTGCCAATAATATCATGACATATTGATGAAAATTTCGGTCAAAGTCATGGTCAAAGATATATTGAAAAACTCGCGATATTTTCAAGAAAATGTCAGGAACCCTGCTGAGAAAAGATATATTGGAATATATTGTGATATTTTAAAGATATCTGCTTCTATGGTAAAAGACATTTATAAAAGCAATGTCCCCAATAGATTGTAGGTAATTGGGGTTTGGGAAATGGTGTATTATGTAATCAAATCATATGGTGAAACCGTCTGCTAATAGCTGTAGAATGCAGGATGAAGAAAAGTTTAAAACTGTAATAAAAGAAATAACATATTCCCTCAAACCTTAAAGAGAAAAGTTAAACTGTAAAACAAAAATCTGTCTTTGTTGTGCCTGGGCATTATTTGTTTAGCACTTATTTGTCACAGTTTCTCTTCCAGATTTCAATCTAGAGTATCCCTATTCAAAATTAATGTTTCTTAATTTGCCAAGTCATACTGAGTTTTTGCCAAGTTTCTTTGTTGAAAGGAGTTTGAGTCTGAAATGTGTCAGGTGATTATGATCTGAGTTTGAGTGTAATTACTATGGTTACACAATTTACAACAGCCTGTACATATTTAAATTTTGGGCCATTCAGAGATAACAGATTTCATAGGGCTTTTACTGATAAGTCCCAGTGCAGGAGACTTAATATCTGCTGTATTGTAGATTTAATTTTGAGCTGATGAAGTTCAGGGCTTGGACACTAACTCACACTTATTAAGATACCAGAGTTCGAGGCTTGAATGCCGATAAATTCTAGAGGAGGGAACCCATGGATCTCCGAGGCTCTGTGGTCCCAGTGATCTGTGATTACACTTAATCACAGGTGGAATGATCTGCCTATTCAAATGGTAAAAGTTTAATAGTTTCAGCTCAGCATACCTTGAAAATGAGGCCTTAGCTCAGCCAATTCTGTGCTATTGTGAGACATGCACTTAACTCCCACTCCCATGCATATAAATTAATAAAATGAAAATCACATTTACTCATGGCATCTCATTGACAGAAGGAGAAAGTACTAATTCAAATTGACGATGGTTTGTTCAATGCTGCACAAGATAGGCTACTTCTGTGCCTAGATTGCAGTCTTGGGACAAGTTGTAATCTTTACATTCTTCAGCATCAAGTAGTGTATCGGTTTTGATTTATAACTTCATTCATATCAAGCGATTCTTTATTCTTCAATATGTTGTTAAGAAAACAGTTCCTTCTCAGAAGAAATAGCATAGACATTCTGAGATTTGCTTATTTGTCCATTACATTCTGCTTTGAAGGTGGCTCTTTTGAAGAAATAGCATGGGTGTTATGAGTCTTGTTTGTTTGTCCCTTATTTTCTGCTTAGAAAGTGCCTCATTCAAGAAATAGCATCTTTAAGAAACGTAATTCCATTGGGCTTCATATAAAGTGGGGGCAGGTAAGGTTATCCTTCTCATCTGTAAACAAGAGTAGTATTTTCTTTCAGTGGCATAATAAATTTGGTTCATTTGATGTCTATTTTTATCTTTCCTCTACCTTTAATATGGATATATCCAAGTTGTGCATCATTCACTTACTATGCTACATTAGTTACCACGAGAGCTAGGATAACATAACTATGACTACAAGTAATCTTAGCCCTTATGATAGATAGAGACATAAGTAAACTAGGGTAATGACTGTACAATAGCAAATAAGAAGGTATTAGTTATATTCAGAAATATCAAGGTGGTGCTTAGATTAAAATACACCATTTATAGTTGAAGTGGCTCAGATAAGAAGACCCATATGTTTTACAACTAAGGCATGCAATTTTTTTTATCAATCTATATTATTAATGACCTTATTGGACAAATGTGTTCTAGGGACAATCTGGTGGATGTCAAACGGTCAGACATGTGAATCTGGTTTTGACCTTGAGGCTTTGTTGTGGTCAAAACTTATGAAATGGGATTGATAACTGTATGAATATCTATTCCTAACTTTGTAAGAGCTAACTGTGCATCAAATTCTATGTGAATAGAAAATTGTTTTGAATTTCTCCTTGGAGTGGATGTGCATGAAAATATGCTTGGCCAGCTATTTTTTATTTACAGTATACAATCAACAGCTTCAGGATATCTGGACATCAATCTGTAGTTAAATTAAAGAAACTGTTTGGGAATAGCCTATGTGAAGTGGGGATATATATTACTATTGTTGATTAAGTTGGTCATGGGGAATTTTAAGTAAACTCTATTGAGGATAATGTTATCATTACCACTAGCTTTATTGTAAATCATAGAGATTTCATGACATGGAAAGATTGTTGCAAGGAAACTTTCTTGAGGATATCACATCAGAGCACCATAATTCACATGGTTTAAATGTTATTTCTAGATTGTCAGGACACTGAAAAAAGGTAAATTGGTTACAATGTAATTTACTTATGATGTGCCTCCCCTGCCCTCGGGACAACTCTGCATATGCAAGGATGTCCTTGGGGATGTTTCTCTCTAGGGGGGAGGGCCAGGGATGTCCTGCAGTTCCTGGGGTGGCTGGGAGACTTCCAGACATCGCTTGACCATCCTGGGGATGGCAAGACGTCCCCTGATGTCCACAAAAATAGACCTTCAATTAAAAACCCTAACTCTAAACCTAAAATGGGGACCCACCAAGGTCCTCCAACCAAAAACTTTTATAAATACCCTAGCCTATGCTCTATTGCAATCACAAAAAGATGCATAGGAAGTCCTATGTAGACTGTAAAAAAACAGTCATTTAACATTAAATTTATTTGTAAAAACTCAAAAAGGTGCATGCACCATGGAAGTGCATGTGGCCTCAATGGCTTTAATTTGTCTTGGTGGTGGGGGCTCTGCCTCTCGACCCTGCCCTACATTGTGACAGGGAATGTATCTGGACTCTGGAGTACTGCCCTTGAACTTGGCAAAAGGTGGTACCCCTTGATGTCGCTGGGGTTTGATGCCCCTAGATCTCCTCTCTGTTTTTAAAAAGCAAAAAATAAAACTTATTTTGGGCTGTGCCAGAATAAATCACAAGTAATTGAATTCCATTTATACTTTTGTTTGCTGAGTCAATCTCCATTTCGAGTAATGCTACTATGGTTACAGAAAATAAATATAATTATCTTGGTGAAGATGCTTGGATTTTTGACACACGTACATTGGCACTCCAACTTGTTGTGGACCTCTTGGTCAAGTTCTATTCTTTAGTGAATTCAGTACTTGGTAACATGCTGAAGCGCCTGACTGATATCATAATTGACCCATTCAAAATTGGCTAGCATTGGTGTATCTGCTTTTATGATGAGTAATGTTGAAGTCTGGTACTCCTCCTGATGATGAATGGACACAGGTTTTGTCATCTTTGAAAACAACAACCATAGAAATGATGCCCAAATTTGCCCAGATTGTTTATAATATATATAATAGCTGACAATGAGACATTTGGATGATGCAGAAGATGATCCTACAAAGTCTAACAGATGAGTCTTGGACAATGGTTGTGATTTCTACTGAAGATAAGGGTGAAGACATATTAAGATTCATTGTCTCTGATGCAAAATGTTGTACAACAGTACAACTTTGTATAAATTTCTTCTTCTTTTACCCATATTGTTTACATAAATTATCAAATTATAAATTGCAACTTCTTTTAGTGTTATTTGTAATTAATTTTTAAAGTATGAGTTTTTATATATTATTTTAATAGCCATCTGCCTGTCATCCCCATAATTTGGAATTTTTTTTTTTGCTGTCCCTGAAACCTGTTTCCCGGTCCCCGCATCCCGGAAAGTCAGGGAAACATTGAATAATACTAGGTGTATCCTCCAATACAATACATAAGCAACAGGTAAATGAGTAATCAAATCCAGATAACCTGTAGTTTTTTTGGAACGTTGATCGTTATAAATATTTAGAGTCCAGACTCTAATGGAACTGAAATTCTCAGTATAGTGTGCATCTTGAAGTAAATTTACAGAAGCTGTATTGATAAATGTCTCTTAAAGACTTCAAGAAGAAGTTGGAAGACGCAGAACATCTTAAGAATTCTGTTGGCATATGATTTTAAAGTACTTTTCACTGCTATATATTATGACTAGGCATTAATTATGATCATTAATTATTTTGAGGGATTTTCCTAAATTTTCAAAGCTCCCTTTCCCACCTGTTTCACATTGTTGGTATCATGATAACCGTTAAATCTCTTTCTTGCATTAGATGTGTTTTCTTGCCAATTTGTGTAAATGGTAAAGTTGATCTTTAGGGATGCTTATTGTTAGTCTTTTCTTGCAGGGAGGATCCCATTTGCATTTCTAGAGGATATTCATGGGAGATTTGTGAAGACATATGGACGAGCTGTTCATACAGCTCTTGCTTATGCTATGAATGATGAATTCTCTAGAGTGCTAAGCCAACAGATAGAATATTATTCTAACGACCCAAATGCAGACAAAATTAACCGTATCCGGGGAGAGATGTCCCAGGTAAGGGTTCAAGTTTGTGTGCCCTTCTTCTTGTTTATTGTTTTTTGCGCACAATAATCCATTTAGTCTGATTTTTCTGCTTCCTTTTGCCCCCTTTGTGTCCTAATACAATCATTTGCAAACATTCATACTTTTCTTATTAATGTATTTCAACTGGTAGTAAGAAGATTTTGTTTTATAGTCTCTAAAATCCATAGTTAACAGGTACCCAAAATTTAGAAGAAACACAGTGCTTCATGCTGGACCCATTTTAACATTATAAGCAATTTTTTGGGGGTAGATTCTTCCTTTTGGGACTGTGCCTGATCCAGATACTAATCAAAGAGCAGCAACAGGACAGATTAATTGAAACAGACAATGGCATTAGGTAAAAGTTGTGACAATCCTCTTCAAGATGCATCTGAAAATCTTAGTGAAGCATATGTTGATACTGTGCTGTGTTTACAGGATTTCAACTTTTATAAAGTGTTAGGGGACATATTTAAATTGACTAGCTAAACATAAGATAAGCAATTCATATCATACAAGTCCAGATTACAAGGTCAGACGGTAGACCCATTCAATAAAATTTCAGAGGTGGGAAATATTACCAAGTTTAAAGTATTGGAAGTTGGAACACACAAGACGGATTGAAGCATTTCGTAAGAGGGCGATCTGCACCTTGCTATGCCAAAATAAGAGGATGTCAAAAGTGTCCCACCTTTCATTGTCACTACATGTAATAATGGACAAGTGCGATGGAGAATTGTGAAATGCAAGATGCAAGTTTGTTCTGTCATTCCAGTCTACCTTTTGTGTGGAGGGATCCTTCGGCTAAAATGTAGACTGGATTTATTGCATGGTTAGCATAACCTCCTAGAGATGCAGACATGCTTCATTCACTCTTTGCTTCAAGTTCATACAGATCTTGTTTGCCTTGGATCTATCCACTCATTGAGAATTTTTAAATTTTAGCATTTCAAGGACTTCTTTAGAATGATGGCATCTTTTATGGAGTGCCTACCTGAACCACAACATTGTTGTTTGCTTTTTCTAATACCTCAAATCACTGGTCATGCCCTTTATTTGGAGCACAGCTTATTTTAACTCTGATTTCTCCTTCTGGCCATTAATCATAAAATTACTCTTCATTTTGAGCATTTTCTTTGCATCTTCTGTAGAGTCATTATCTTCACCATGCATTTGATAACATTGATAACACAGTTTCCTTCAAGGCCAGTTTGGATGCATTGTCCATTACGAAAATCTAGCAAGATCCATTTATTGTTTAGAAAATTAGGTGGGGGTTTTGGTTGGTCTCCTCTTTTTTGGGATATGAAGACGGTAGACTATATTAAAGGATAAACGGACTGTATTTATATTTTTTCTTGTTATTTCTTAATCTAGCTATTTTTGTAATTGGTCAGAATCAGAATCAACTCTTGAAATATACAGATGCTAATGCCACAAATATATTCAATAAAACTTTTACTCAAGTTTGCAATACTATTTTCTTTGAGGAGGAGGGTGACCTCAGTTGATGGCATAGCAGCCTGAAAGGATTTCCCATATCGCTTGCTGTCAGTCTGGTCATGACAATGTTTTCTCATTAGTAACAGAACCATGAGATTACCTGTGTCATTGAATTGTTACATCTTCATTTTACTTTTAAATTTTTTTTTAAGCTTTTTAGCTTATTTATGAAAGAACTCATGACTATGCTCCTCAAGAACACCTTTGTTTGATGGGATGAAGATTTTGCAAGGGAATATGCAGTCCATAATGAATTTGGAAGTTCCTTAGAAGATGTTTATGAATACAATTCTAGGTTGCAAGACGAAAAATAAGTGATCTTGATTTTTGTGACTAGAACCAGCAAATAATGAACAATAGCATGGAGTTAAATTGTTGTAAATTGGTATTAGGCTTCTCCCTTTAAGGGGATTTGTAGATGCATGATATGAACAATACTCGACAAGGATGGAACCAGGCTATTGTAGCCAGCACTCTTCAAAAAGCGTAGCGACTGAAGGTTTGCATGAGAACATAAAAATTTACTTATTGAACTAAGTTTGGGTTCTGGTTTTGGGGGTAAACACCAAGAGGAGTCTTATATAAGGAGTGATGAAAAATATGAAGTCTAATGACAGAACCTTGCCATAAACCATAGAGATGATAAAATTCCAAATATACAATATATCTCCACACATGTTAATGCTTCCATTTTTATTGTTTTCTGTTTTAAAAGTCATGCCAGATTTGATTGTTTGAATATGGAAATTCCCAACATGTTAGATTATAGACTAATATATGAAATCAACTTCTCTTTGCAAACTGTACTAAACTTTGTTTAATGGTTACTAGATATGTGGGATAGGGGGCTACGGGAAATAAGAGAGAAGTTGAGGCCATTGTAAGTATGAAAATGCAAGGCAAGATATGGATGTGGTTACAACATAAGTTACTCAAATGCAAGGCAAGATATGCATATGGCTACGACATAACCACTCAATGAAGCATAACTAAAAACATTTCAGTAACATTTCACTTAATAATGGAACTTTTATTCTTTATGTTTTCCTTAGACAAACATTCTTTTGAGACTTGCTAATTTGATCAGTGAAATTGCATTGAGAACTATCAGTTTCCTTTTTTTACCAAGGGAAATGTAGCAGAAAACTTTATTTTTTTCCAACACAGTTATAGGAAGAAGTTATTGATTTCTTCACCAAATTTGCACTTGGAATGAAACTTGTAGCAAAATTATCTGTCTGTCTGACACTATATAGAAAATCTATAACCCAATTTCCTTAAGGCTCACATTAGTAATCTAAGGGAAAAATTGTGGCAAATTTTCATTCCTATCTAAGAATCAATAAATAGTTACATTTTCAGTTTTCTTGATATTTTGATTAAATATTTTTGGGGTCTCTTTCACATCTCAGTCAAATATTTGATCATTTTTTGTATCAAATTGGATGTATAGGTGTAAGTGTTTGCAGTCTTACAGATATTAATAATTATGAGCATATGAATATTTTCTAATCACATTGTACTTTGGTAACTATGCATTCTATAATTATTTTCACAAACCCAACCCCTATTAACAAAGCCAAGTTCTCAAAATGTTACAAACTTAGTTAAGCATCTGCAACCGCAGCTGCACCCAAGAATCCACTTGTACCTTTGCACGAGTTGTGCAATCATATTATTTTGAATTTGTGTCATTCATAGCTATGTGCCCAGTCTAAGATTAGGCATTATGATAGGAAAGTGCTTGAGATTTTTTCTTTCATGAGATATTTGTAGTCTGACCTGTATCTTACCTGCTATGATACATGATATCTAGAACAAAAAAGATTGGTTTCAACAATATTTAGACCTGGGACTTTATGAAGTTTGAAATCAGCTTCCTGCAACTAAAAATTTCTTCAAATGATCCAAACAATATGAGTCAATTCTGATAAAGGGAAGGGTTGCCCACTGTGTAGTGTTGAGACTCAGACTCAGCAAGTGGTTTCTTGATTCCGACTCAGACTTGGGGGAAAAACTTGGCAATAAAAAAATATATAATATATGAAAATGTTTCTAATGACTTTCTTTTTGTTGAAAATTTCAAGTTGATTTTCTGTTATCTTCAAAGACTTGGCCGAGACTGACAGCTGAGACTCACAAATCTGCTGAAACTCACAAGTCTCAGCTGCAGGCTCACTGAGCCTGACTCGGTCTTGGATCTGCAAGTCCTCGTCGAGACTTGCCAAGCCTCAACACACTGACCTAGTGTTAACACACCGATATATTGAGGACTTACTGCACACACATATGTGCTGTATCCCAGTTCTTATGGATTCTTTTGTTGAAACCTTCCTTTTTAATATAGAGTTTGTTATCATTTGCTTAAAATGCAAGCCCATCTGCATCAGTGGAGCTTGATTAATTCAAGCTATTTTGATTGTCTTAATAGCAGGTCTAATGGTTTATGCATTTTATCAGGTTCGCAATGTAATGGTGGAAAATATTGACAAAGTGCTAGAGAGAGGTGACAGGTTGGAATTGCTGGTAGATAAGACAGCAAACATACAAGGGAACACTTTCAGATTTAAGAAGCAAGCTCGTCATTTTAAGAATAGCATGTGGTGGAGGAATGTCAAGCTTACGTATGCTGCTATCCTCAAACTCCATTAATAGTTGCTTTCTGAATTTTTATTATTAAATGTCAATGTAGTTTAACTGAACATGTATGAAATTTTTTTGACAATCCTTGGGTGTTCAGCCCATGGGTTTGATGATACCTAGGCATTGCTAAGGTTGTCATTGTGTTTTTAAAGATAAAACATCTTTGCCCTAAAGTATTATAAAACAAAATCATTTGGTTCTATACCTGGTGCTTTTACTTGTTTAATTGACAGAGGCTTAGCAATTTTACACGTGAGATTGAGAAATCTTGAATGAAAGACACTTGCCATGGTTGTACTAGATGGTAAGATCATGAGATTATTGGCCCTATTAAATAAGTATTCATCCAGTTTTCTTTAATAGGTGCAGGGTGAAGGTTCAGGTTGTACAATTAGATTACATCAATCAGTATCCCTTTCTCGCAATTCAAAAGAAGATATGCAAGCGTAATTATTTATGAGGCATGATAAGATCCTTGCTTTTAGTTAATTTGTATAAATTCATTATTGTAAAAGCTGTATAGGAACAATATATAAAATGCTTTTTGCTTCACAGAAAGTGAATTATGAAGAGGAGAAAAGATGCAGAGCTTGAAAGAAATATTAAGAAGTGCAAGCGAAATGCAATAGCCCTAAACATTTTTAGGAATATGTAAAGTCTAGATACAGGAACACTAAAGATTTGATATGAGTTAAGGTCTTTTGTGTCATTTTGATGACCCAATTTGCTCATTAGGCTCTTGCAATGGCATCATCTTCATCTAGAGTTGGATCTAAAGTTCCAGCTGAATGTAGGAGATGTATTAAGGCGATTTGAGTAAATTGCATGGCAGAGTAAGAAATAAACATTCGAGGAGTGCTATTATAGTCCACAATGTTCTTGATGGCTTGAATAAGAATGTTGGCTTGTAATCTTGCTGGTTTCAGTTGACATAAGGAGATGCAGCCCCATATTGAAGTTTTCACTCCTAATGGTTTTCTCCAAAATTTTCATTCTTTTCTAGCTTATATTTATTTCGGCCGGTAAATTCTCATTGTGGAGTGTCCTCTATCTTAAGTGCCACAAACAAGGGGTATCTTATCTGTCAAATTCACACAGGACTTGAATTTGGCCTCTTTGTTGGAATATGCCACACTCAAAATGGGTGTGGTAGTTTACCCAATTAAACATTCAACATTGTATGCATAAGCATGCAACATGTCTCCTGGGGGTTTGAACATGAGCCGCCTCTTTGAAATCTCCAATCATTTACCACTTGAACTCATCCCATTTGATTTATTTCCAGCTGCTTTCATTTCCAATAGCTAGGAAAGCATTCTAATTCTATGTTGAGCTGATTACAAACATAGCGCTTAATCCGTAGTAGCAAATAGAAGTAAAATGAGTCATATACATGTTGGAGCATCTGCATACTTCTTTTGCACCATATCTCAAAACTAAATATCAGGCATCAGAAGCTAGCAAAGCTTTATATTTGAAATATCTTTTTTTTCTCTACTAAGTTGCAGGAAGGAAGATTTGTTTCTGACCATCTTTTGCATTGGAAAGACCTTAGTGATCAACAAGCAGCCATTGAAAAGCTAGTAGAGGATCAGGATTTGGTTGCTTTGGTAATGCATAGTTTGCCAACATCAATTGATTCCTTTGTTGTGTCCCTGCACTTGATTGCGGAGACTCAAGAACTTGATTTTGAGAAGTTGTCAACACTTCCTTTACAAAAGGAACAAAGGCAAGAACAGTTAGAAGCAACAACTTCGAACACCACAGAGAGTGCATTCAATTCATGAAGCAAGAGTAAAGGTAGACAAAATAAAACAATTAGCTCATTAGGTGAATCTTCAAAAGGCAGCAATTCATCCCAAAGATCCAAGTAGAAGTGTTACTATTGTAAAGAGTGAGGACACTTGAAGAATAATTCTCGGAAGTGACAACAAGATCTTGCAAGCAGTCAAAGGAGGTCACCGTATGCAAATATTGCTGAGGAGGATGAACAGGGAACAAGAAGTGATTTTGTATTTGTCGCATCACAAAACCAATCTACAAAGGCAACAACTTGGTACTTTGACTCAAGAGCATCCCGACACTATACATGTCATAAAGACTGGTATGTAAGTTTTGTTGAGGATAAGAGTAGTAGTGAATCTGTTTGAAATAACCTTTATATAACTTTAGCCTGGTTAGATTTATTTGACTAATTGCACATCCATTGACAGCACATAAATTTTATTAGGATTCACAGAGAAACAAAACCACACTCCAATCTGCTGAAATGTAACTATTAATTGCTCCAAGTCTGGATTACAGAGGAGATTCCAATTCACAGTTTGAGAATTTCAAATACAATATATGTAGACCGATTAGTTTGATCTCTTGCCAAAACACATATAAGTAAAATTTCACTCACAGACCCTATGCGTTGACCACTTGATTCAAACCTGTATTTGTGATGCCACTGGACAAAGGTTCACGACAGTTTGACAGCGTTAGGGGCTCCTTCGGCAGATGTGGGCAGATTAAGGGTTCCGTTCCAGGGTACTCCCACTGTTGATGACACCTCCCTCTATTGCCACTCAACAAATTAAGATTTGTTTGGCCGATCTCCAGGACTCCTGTGAGGCAATCTGAACTCCTTTAATGAATGAATGATAGGTAGTGAGGATCCCTGAATTCACCCAGTTAAATCTCCTTGAAAATGTCTGGTCAGTATGCTTATGATTAACACCCCACTCTTATGCCCACTACTAATATTCACTGAGGTGGCACTCAAGTTAAACCCTTGCGACTGTGTGCTTAGATTGCTATTCCTTCTATACACCCCTATGTTTCCAGTGCCCAGAATTGCAACAATGTTGAGTGAATGCCCAGATTTATGCTGGAATTTGACCCTCCAATCCGCAATCCAGAAATAGGAGTTTGGCGATAAGATTTGTGACCAAATGAGGTTCGTTGGGACTTGTTGTTGGGAAGCACCTGGTTTAGTCCACTCAAAAAACTCGCCACTTGAAACCAATTAACCTGAACCACAGATTTAACCTATTAGTGCGATTGCAGTACCTGAATGATACTGCCCAGTGAGGGGAAGGTTTTTGTATTCACCTCTGAAACTTGCTGACAAGGGATTTCGTCCTTGAAAGCCTGATGAATTGATCTCAAATTCACAGTTTCATACCAAAAATCAGATCATTAAAAATGAGCTCCAGCACCTCTATTTAAACCTTCTTCTTTTTGGTCCGATGGGACCCTAATGTGGGTGCCAAGATAAAATTCAAATTTTACACTTTATTTTCTTCATTTATATTTATAATGTAATATTTTATTAATATATATGTATATTATATATGTGTAGTGTTGAAAACCACTATTATTTAATAATAATAATATTGATTAAGTAGAGTGGAGGGGACATGGCAGTCCTCCCCGCCCTAATTTTGCTTGTCCTCGAGCAATTTCAGATTTGGGTGGTTAAAAATCTCCACTCCTTCCCATGTGGCATCCTCGAACGGAAGATTCTTCCATTTCACTAAATATTTTGGAATGACCTTACTCCTTAGTCTCTTCTCTCTCATATCAATGATCGCTTCAGGCTCCAAAATCAATTTACCTTCGTCATCAAGTGGTGGCAGCTCCAAGGGGGGAGTAACATGCTGCCCAAGTACCTTCTTAAGGCAAGATACATGAAAACATTGTGAATTTTGCTGTCTTCCGATAGCTCCAGCTCATATGCAACCTTTCCTATCTTCCGTATGATCTTATAAGGACCATAAAATCATGGCTTAAGCTTCTCCGCACACTCTCTTTGAGGGAAGGTTGCCCTCTAAGGCTGCAACCTTAGAAAAATTGTCTCCTACCTCAAAATGCCTCTCCAAACGGTGACGATCAGCATACATCTTTTGCTGATTTTGGGCCTGCTGCAAATTTTTTTTCGAGTACATTCAAAATATCTATGCTTTGCTGAACCAAATCCCTAGCCCTTGGGACTTTGCTATCCAAAAGAATCAAGTCCACACAAGATAGTACATCATATCCATATATTGTCTTGAAAGGAGTCATACCTATAGACATATGATGTGTGGAGTTGTAGCAATACTCCCCAAGATGAAGCCACTTAATCCATGCGGTTTGCTGCCCTGCAACATAATTCCTTAAATACCCCTTATTCCATTTTTTCACAATCTCCGTTTGTCCATATGTCTAGGGGTGATAACTAGTGCTGGGAGTCAACTTTGTGCTTGTTAATCGGAAGAGTTCTTGCCAAAACAAACTGATGAATCTGTTGTCCCTGTCACTCACAATGTTTCTAGGCAGCCCATGTAGTCTAAACACCTCTCTAAAAAACAAATCAGCCGCCTGTGGCGCCCTATACTCTGAAGATATAGCATAAAATTGAGCATACTTAGTGAGCCTATCCACGACCACAAAAATGCAATCCTTACCCTGCACCCATGGATGGCTAGTGATAAAATCCATAGAGATGCTTTCCCATTTCTAATTTGGAATTGGTAGGGGCTGCAATAACCCTGTTGGAAATGATTGCTCCACCTTGTTCTGTTGGCAAACCAAACACTCCCTAACATGTTTTAGAACATCTCCCTTGAGGCCTTTCCATAAGAACTGTTCTTGAACATAAGTAGGGCTTTCTAGATAAATTATCAACAACAACATTATTCTTCTCCTTAACATACTCAATATCAAAATCATAAGCCTGTAATTTACTTACCCACTTCTGCTGCTTGTCATTCAAATCCTTTTGGTTGAGGAAGAACTTCAAACTATTGTGATCAATCTTCACCACAAACCTAAGTTGCAGGGTTCTTTAGAAACAACCGCCGTACCCGGACCGGGACGTTTGGGTATGGATTCTCATACGGGTCCTCTGGGGGTTTGTCCAGGGTCCTGCCCGGGGCCCCCGGGCAGGACCCTAAACGAACCCCCAGAGGACCCGTGCGAACCCAACTGCTGCAACTCAGAGGATATTATCTCAGTCTGCCCCTGCATATAGAGTCTTCAACATATGATGCTTCACAACATGATATAACTCTCTTCTTTTTTACAACATCTAAGAAATTTGTATATGCACCTTCCTATGGACTGAATGCACATGACACAACAATGATTTAGAAAGTGATTAAACCTCTATTTGCTGACTGGTACGGTACATACACAGGCTGGTATGGACTGTTTAATATCATACATATGACTGCCCAAACAATATGCAATCAAAACCTCATAGATAAACCTCTAAAAACAGATAAGGATATCACAAACAAAACTCACAAGATAGATGTAGATAAATGAATGACATGCAAGCTAGCACAGGGCCGTACGGCCTGAGAATGTACGGCAACTCCTAGATATTCCAACAATGCTCAAACACAAACAAATTTATACTTAATGGAGTCGTCTAGACATAACATTGACATGTATAAGGTATAAACTTCAACTCAGTCCCAAATCATTTCCTTTAACATTTTTCTCATTGACCATGTACGGCAACTGAAAGTGTACGGAGGCTCTAAAAAATCATATATGACTTTAAACCACACAATGCCAGCATAGAAATGATCGCCTAGGCAGTATAAATACAATGCACAAAGGAGCAGATCAAACATTGCTTTGTATTTTTTTATTTTCAAACTTCTTCAAATCTGCAAGTACGGCCATTAGAGGGTACTTATGTCATTTTCAAAGGAGATATTGATTGTAATTTTGAATTTTCATTTTCTAGTGACATTTGACTCTTTGAGAAATCACTAAATTATGTCATAGACTCATATGAATTTCAATTCATGAGTATTTTGATTTATCTTAATGCAAGTTATGACATATGAGGTATGTTGATAATGATATTTTATTATGTTGTTTATAACTTTATTGGCAATTTGAATTATGAGTAATACTGTTTTTAACTTTAAGTTTTAGTCTTAGAGTTTACTGTTTTAAATATAAATTAAAAAAATAAAAAATAAATATATATATATTGCCGTACCGTACCCTGGCAATTTTTTTTTTGCCGTATCCGCGTACCCGAACCCCGTACCCGTATCTGAACCTGTACCAGGACCGACAACTTAGCCACAAACCTTGTCATGTCCCCTCCCCCTATGGGTAGACCATAGTTTGATATGTGTTCCAAGACAAATATATATATGAAATCGTCGAAGACATTTTGTTATACCTTAAGTTGAATTATTTTATCAAAGCCGACTTCATGCAAGCATTGTTATGAAGAACATTTAAATAATGGCTGACCTGCACATTGGAGAAATCAAAGGAAATATTTTATTATTATTAAGGGTCGACCCTTGCCTAGATCAGCGCCTCTTTTTAGAGACGCCTCCTTCATGCTAGCCGACCCCTCTTGGGGAGTCGCCCCTTTAGGGGATACTAAATTAAGAAAATATTGTGGCCGACCTCATACTAGCGTGCCACTTTTTGGAGGATTTAAAATAAACTAAAAAAGAGTTCTATGCAGGCTGACCTCTTGGAGGAGTCACCTCTCTTGGAGGAGCCATGAAATGGTATATAAAGGAGATTGATGTGGAAGGATCATCCAACAATAGGAAGCATAGTAATCATCCATCAATCAAGCAAAAATATATAAAGACATACCAAAGAATTATAGCAGAAATATAATATATATACAGCAGAAAATTATTTATTGCAGCCATTCCATCAGGCTATCACTCCTTCATCCTATCATTATATCATTCTATCATTCTATTCATAGCAGATTTCAGAGCAGTAATACATAGGAGGAGTAATAAAAGATATATCTTATATTTAGAGATGAAGAACGTCAACGATCATTTGTGGCGAACAACGATCATCATTGGTGAAGAACAGCAGTGACTATTTATCATTATCATTGAAGGACAATGATCATGAAGAGTGCTTCGATCATCATCAAGTAATCAGCAAGAGAATATATCTAAAGCAGAGATAAATCTGCAAGGAATATGTCAGCAGTAATTTATGTACAATAATTGATATCTGCAGAGTTAATATATATATATATATATATAGCAGCCATTCTATCAATCTATAACTCTATCATCCTCTAATTCGATTAATCTATTATTCCATCATTCTATTAGTCGATTATTATATCCTTCTATTATTCTATCATTCTATTGTTCTATGATTCTATTATCGAATCAATCAAACCAACGAATATCTGAGGTATCAATCAGCAATCAAAGAAAGCTATCTTCATTGAAAGGAAGTCATATAAGAATCAAGCAAAAGGAAATATATCAAGTCATATATATATATATATATATATATATATATATATATATATAAGAAGTATTAACAACAAAGAAGGATATATTGCAATCCTTGAATTGAACTTGAAATCCATCAAGAGGTACATTGTATCAACCATCTAACAAATTCCTAAGCAATCCAGTTGAATTCAAGGAGATGTTTTGCAGGTAAGAAGAATGGCCCTTCCAAGTTCACGAGGGGTGAGTGGATGGAGTGTGCCCTCCCTCATACTCTCATCAAGTCGACCAAGTAGTGAGGGTGTGTGTCCCTACCATGTTTGGGTGTGTGGCCCTATCATGCATGGTTTGGGGTGTGTGGCCCTACCGTGTTCTTGAGCCTAATCAAGTAGGG
Source organism: Cunninghamia lanceolata (assembly GCA_027924645.1). NCBI lineage: Eukaryota > Viridiplantae > Streptophyta > Pinopsida > Cupressales > Cupressaceae > Cunninghamia > Cunninghamia lanceolata. Next base: position 509,834 of record BSBN01000780.1, read on the forward strand.
TGTGCCTCTTGAGCTTGATCAAGGAGGGTTTGCCTCCAAGGTGGACTAGTAGCTGCAACTGCAAGTATTCCTAAGGAATTCATTATGGGATTGGCTTGAGGAATTGTGTTATGATTGATTGAACTAGATATTGATTATGCTATGATGATTTGATCTCATTATTTATGTTATGAAGTATTGATCTCATTATTAATTATGCTATGATAGATGAATTTAATATGAATGATGCTATGAACTGGATATTATCTTAATTTATTGCTCTTTAATATTTCTAATGTCCTTTTCTAGTAGTTATTATTGTATGCAGGTAAAGAAATCAAGAATATCCCAGAAAGGGACATTACAAACCTCCCTCCAACCAAATATTGCTTGAATTTGGCCAACGCATGCATGATAGCCAACATCTCTTTGTCGTAAATAGAGAAGCTCCTCTCCGACTCCTTGAGCTTCCTACTCTCAAAAGCTATTGGGTGTTTGTTTTGGATCAACATTGCTCCTATACCCTTCCTTGAGGCATCACACTCCAAGACAAAAGGAAGTGAAAAATCTGGAATAGCCAAAATGAGGCATGAGCTCATTACCTTGAGATTATCAAAAGCACCCTTCATCAAATTGGTCAATGGGGCAGCCAACTGTTTAAAACCTTAGACAAATCTCTTGTAATAACTGCGAAGTTCCACAAACCCTCTTAGATGTGATATAGTCCTGGGTTGAGGCCATTCCATTATTGCCTTAATCTTCTCCTCATCCACGATGACTCCTTGGGCGCTAATCTTATGCCCAAAGTATAAAATCTCCGTCAACCCAAACTCACATTTGGATGCCTTGGCGAAAAGTGAGTGCTGCTCAAGAATATTGAGTACCTTATCTATATGCCTCAAGTGATCCTCCTAAGTCTTGCTATAGATATAAATGTCATCAAAGAATAGCAACACAAATTTCCTCAACGGTTTGACAAAAACCTGGCATGACTAGAAACTCATAGTGCTCATAGTGACACCTAAAATTTGTCTTATGCACATCCTCATCTCTCATTCTTATCTAATGGTACTCGGACCACAAATCAATCTTGGAAAAATACATTGCGCCATGAAGCTCATCTATCAACTCATTGATCCTGGGAATAGGGTAGTCGTTCTTGATTGTCTTTTGGTTGGGTGCCCAATAATTGATGCACATCCTCATGGTACTATCCTTCTTAACCAACACCACAAAAGAAGCAAATGGGCTAGAGCTTGGTCATATGTGTCCCATATCCAACAACTCCTTAATCGCTTTCTCGATCCCTTCCTTGTATCTCCTTGGATGACGATAAGGGGTAGTGATAACCGACTTTGATCCCTCCAACTCAATGATTTACTGAAACCCTCTATCTGGTGGTAACCCTGGAGGAACATCACTGAACACCATGCTATGCATGTCCATAATGGACTGAATATTCACATGAGTAGTCTTTTCATCCATGGGTGAAACCCCATTTGTGATCAAACACTATGCTGCCCAAGCTACCAATCCTTTGCGAAAAGCTCTCTCCATCCTCCTGGCGGAAACAACCCTTAGAGCTCCATCAGACAAGCCTTGAAGAACTACCTCTTTATCATTTGATTTGAATTTCAGCTCCATAGTGTGATAGTTCTGGGTAAACTTGCCAAGTGAATGCAACCACTGCACACCCAAAACATCATCTGTCTCACCTATGCCAACCACATAAAAGTCATCACATACTCTATGCCTCCCCAGGGTGATGTCAAGCTGTTGGACCCTCCTGGTGCAAGGAATAGTAAATCCATTGGCCACAATCAAATTGAATCCAACAAAATCATTTGCCTTCAATCCCATCTTGGTCACCAAACCCTCATCAATGAAATTATGGGTAGCCCCACTATCAATCAATACTGTCACTCTATGACCCTACAAAACTCCACGAACTCGAAAATGATGATACCTAGGTGCTCCTAAGGGAGTAGCAAGTGTGCCTCCTAAAGAACCTCCTTCCTCGTGCTCTCCCTCATCAACTACAACCTTGGCCTTAGGTACTTCTGTCTTTGAATCATCATCTGAAACTACCTCTATGAAATGTACTTGTCCTTTGCCCAAACACCTATGCTAGGGACCCATGGCTCTCTACATGAGAAACACAATTTCTTTCTTTGGAGTTTGTTTTTTGACTCTTCATTCTTGTTGGGTCTCGGAGGTAGCACCTCGGGTTGAGGGAAATTCTCCTGGAAATGTTTCCTTTGCTGTCCTATTGGAGATGGCTTGGGATTGAACTTGTTTTTGGCTACCGAATCTTCCAAATTCAAAGCTTTGTTGATGGCATCCTGTAAAGACCTCGAATCAAATGCTGTAAAGACCTCGAATCAAATGCCCTTACCAAACCTTTGAGTGGTTTGGATGGACCTTCCACAAAAAGCACTATGAGTCTCCTCTCCCTCACATCTAGAGTCATCATTGAAAGCCTCTGAAACTCTGCTACATAGCGCTCAACTGAGCCCTCTTGTCTCAACTTGCTAACTCTCTAAAATGAATCTCTGGATCCTTCCTGTCAAACCTCTCTATCAGTCTCTGGCTAAACTCCTCTAGAGTGGTAATAGAGCCATGCCCTTGTGTCACCATGCCATGGTACCACCATTCATGAGCTACACCTTCCAGATGTAAGGTAGCAAACTTAATTGCTTTCTCCTAATACACAGGGTTCAGTGAAAAGTATGTATCCAACTTCTGCAAGCATCCCCTAGCTAAACAATTGTTTGATCCATCATATGTAGGTATAGTGATCTTCCCCAAATGGTTTTGTATATCTTTCTGGGGCTGCTCCTAATATCTCCTTCCCCTTCTATGCCCATTCCGTGTTTTCATCTCATAATACTCAATGAAAGACATGTCACGACGGATAGCTGGGTTTAGAGCATTATATTTTGCATGATACTTTGCCATTTCATCCTCTTGTCTTGGTGGTAATTGTTTCTCTTCTTCAAGTGGATCTCTTCTTTTCTTTGTAAAAAATTGACTTTGAATGTCTTTGTAGGGGGATTAATTGAAACCCTGTCATTAGCTGAATTGCTTCCTTCTGCAAATTTTGATTGGGTCTTCTAACACTCCATTGTAGATCCAAGCTATTTCTGCCATGGATTTTCTCATAGAGGACTGAATTTCTCTAATCAGCTCTCTGTTTTTCCGGGTGATGAACTCCTGAATGCTTCCTTCTTCGTTTTTGTCACCGATGGTTTTCTCTTTCTTTATTTCCCTTCACTGATATCTGATTTCCCTATCACTCCTTTGCATGAATCTGCAGCACAGTCTCACACTTTCCCATAGGCTGGCAAGAAAGAAGGCTTTGATACCTATGAAATAACCCTTATATAACTTTAGCCTTGTTAGATTTGTTTGAGTAATTGCACATCCACTAACAACACATTAATTTTGATTAGGATTCACAGAGAAACATATTTCAATTCAAAGTTTGAGAATTTTAAATACAATATATGCAGATTGATTAGTTTGATCTCTTGCTAAAATACAGATAAGTAAAATTTCACTCACAGACCCTATGCGCTGACCAGTTGATTCAGACCTGTACTTGTGATGCCACTGGACAAGGATTCGTAGTAGTTTGACATCGTCAGGGGCTCCTTTAGTAGATCTAAGAAGATTAAGGGTTCTTTTCAAGGGTACTCCCACTCTGGATGACGCCTCCCTCTTTCACCACCCAACAAATTAAGATTTGTTTGGCCGATTACTCCTCCAGGACTCCTGTGAGGCAATCTAAACTCCTTTAATGAATGATAGGTAGTGAGGATCCCTGAATTTGCCTAGTTAAATCTCCTTGAAAGTTTCTGGTCAGTACGCCTATGACACCCACTTTCGATATTCACTGAGGCAATACTCAAGTTAAACCCTTGCGACTATGTGCTTAGATCGTTGTTCCTTCTATACACCCCTATGTTTCCAACGCCCAGAATCACAACAACGTTGAATGAATGTCTAGAATTATGTTGGAATTCGACCCTACAATCCGTAGTCCAGAAAATAGGAATTTGGCAATTAGATTTGTGACCAAATGAGGTTTGTTGGGACTTGTTGATGGGAAGCGCCTAGTTTAGTCCACTCAAAAAACTCGCCACTTGAAACCAATTAACTTGAAACATAGATTTAACCTATTAGTGCGATTGCAGTTACCAATACCTGAATGATATTGCCCAATGAGGGGGAAGGTTTTCGTATTCACCTCTGAGACTTGCTGACAAGGGATTTTGTCCTTGGAAACCTGATGAATTGAACTCAAATTCACAATTTCATACCAAAAATCATATCATCAAAAATGATTTCCAGTGCCTCTATTCAAACCTTCGTCTTTTTGGTCCTTTGGGACCCAAATGTGGGCACCGAGATAAAATTCAAATTTTACACTATATTTTCTTTCATTTATATTTATAATCTAATATTTTATTAATATATATGTATATATGTGTAGTGTTGAAAAACACTATTATTTAATAATAATAATATTAATTAAGTAAAGTGGAGGGGACATGGCAGTGTTTCTTTTGGTGATGGTTGGATTCACTTTGTTAGATGATGTGGGAATGCTAGGGTTACATTGAACAATGGTGTAAATTATACATTTACGAATGTTGGGTATGACCCAACATGAACAAAAACCTACTATCTATAAGTGAGATCACTAAGAACCCACTCTTTGTGTAAAGTTTTGAGGAAACAAATGTATGGTAGCTACTCTTTAAGATAACAAAGTGATTGCTATTGGAATTGGTGAAAAGGGATTTGTATAAATTGATTGATCCCAAAACAACAAAGGCACATGCACTAGCAGTGGTTGAGACTTGAGAGTACCAATAAACTTTCGCACAAAAGGTATGGTCACTTGAATTATTAGAATTTGTTTATGCTTACTAAGTATGGTGGATAGATTTCCATCCATTTAGGAAAGTCATAAGAGTGTCCTAGGTGTTAGATGGGCAAACAAAGTCGACATTCATTTGATAATGACAAGGCCCGGTGAGCCAAAAGACATTTTAGATTTGGTACATGCTGGTTTGCATGGTCTTGTGAAGACACCCACAATGTTTGGTGCCAAGTATTTCTTGTTACTTGTTGATGACTTTTATAGAAAAGTGTGGGTTTATTTTTTGAAAAATAAGAGTGTTTTTCTAACTTTGTGGTGTGGAGAATTTTGGTTGATAAACAAACAAATAAATAGGTCAAGACACTTAGATTGGATAATGGAGGCTAGCTCATCTCCAACCAGTTCAAGAAATTTTGCAAGAAGGAATGTATACATTAGTAGTATACTACTCCATACACTCCACAACAAAATGGAGTCGTGGCGAGGAGGAATAAGACAGCTTTGGAGATTGTGAGGTGCATGTTGCACAATCAGAATGTTCCATATAAGTACTGGGTAGAAGGTATAAATATAGTGGTCTACAACCTTAACAAAAGTCCTTGTAAAGTCATGCGGAATGTCATTCCCAAGGAAGCATGGTTAGGTAGAAAACCTTCCGTAAGTGATTTTTGAGTTTTTGGTTGTATTGCTTTTGCACATATTTCTAAGGAGAAGAGAAGTAATTTATAACCAAAAAGCAAACCATATATGCTGGCTATAGTGAGCAATCAAAAGCATACAGACTACTAGATGTTATTAAAGTAATATTTAGATATTTATATTAATGGTCAATAATGTAAATTAGCTTGTTTCTATTTTTGTTATTAGGATAGCTTTCTATTCTTTAGAAACTTCAGTTTCGTATTTTACAAACATCATTTTGTAATTCTTTATAAGGCTTTTGCCTGTTTATTAATATATTGTGAAATTACCAAAATATGGTATCAGAGCCGGTTCAGCGGGAAAATAGATTTTTTTTTTCCTTCGGCTCTCTGTAAAATCTGTACGAACCGTACGTGTGTCTATATGCGGCCGTACTCTCCTAAACTCTTTGCATCTTCGGCTTAGGGTTTCATTCTGGCGGTCCGCGGTTAAGGGTCGTTGTTTTCATCGGCTCCTGAAGATCGCGATTTTGTTTTCCTCTTGGTCGCGATTTCGTTCCTAGTTTGGTTGCGGATTTTTGGCAATTTTCCTAAGATCACGATTTCCTCCCGCGAGTTTCATCTGACAACGTTTTTATTTTTGGTCGCTCCTTTTTCTGGTCATTGCTTCCTTTCCGTATCTTCTGTGTGCGTCAGCGCTTTTTGCAGAGATTTTAGTTGCCGTTACAAAGTCTACGATTAGCAGTTTAGTAAATCATCAGCAGTTGCTTTTGTCGTTTGATATTTTCGGCGGTTGTTTGTATCGACGTCTGGGAAAACAGTTTCTGATCGCCGTTTGAAGCTTTCTCTATGAGTCGCGTCAGCTTTCAAAGATGGGTCAAGCTTTTAATTCGGCGGTTATCACAATTGGTCTCCTTTGGTCGCCGTGTTCTTGACTCTGTTTGGGCGCCGATTTGTTGGCCCTAGCCCGCGATTTGTATCTAATTTGTCTGCTTCTACCTCAAGTCATGATTTGTATTTCTTTTTTGTGATCGCCGTTTGCAGAGTTGTTTGGTCGCCGCTCTTGATTGAGGTTTGCAACTCTTGTGTTTGGCCGCAGTTTTTTTGGGCTTCGTTGATCTGCGCTTAAAGCGCTTAGCCTTCCATTTTCGCGGGTTCCTTTTCCGTAGCCATTTGAAAGGGGTTCTGTCTTCTTGATCGACGACTTCCCTGTTTAGCAATTTTTGCCTAGTCGCTGCTTTTGGAGAGTTTGGTTTGCCTTTTCGTTTGGTCTAAGTTTTTATTTTGTTGCTGTTTGGTGGTTCCTGTGAAGTCAGTAAGTTCAACGGTCTCTAAGCACCGCCCTTGGTCACCTTGTGACCACTACTCAAGAGCAGATAGCATTTCAAGTGCTTAACAGCAAGCGCCCAGAAACCTTAACCCGTGGTCTTTTTCATCTATAGTCAACCTCGAGATTTGTGCCAGGGTTTTGAGCCTGTTTTCCTGTCTTAGGTTATGTGCTGTCAATTTGCCTTGTTTTTCGTGCCTCGAAAAGCATGAAGAAAGATTGTTGGAAACGCTTGGCTTTTGAACAGTCCAAGCAAGGAGAGTCTAAACCGAAAGTCCATGTTGCAGAGCACACTGAGCAGAAGGAGTTTGAGTTCTATGCCTTTATGGCCAAGAGACTAGCAGACCATGTCAAATCCTCTGCTTGGTATATTGAGTCAGGTACTTCTCGGCATTTCACTCATTGTCGAGATTGGTTCACAGAGTACACGCCGTTCAGAGATTTTGTTATCTTTGGAGGAGGCAAAGAGTATACTGTTGTCGGAAGGGGCAACATGCATATTCAGTCTGGAGGGAGAAATTTAATATTTCTCGATGTATACTTTGTACCTAGCATGGAGCTGAACCTTCTATCAGTCAGTCAGATTATGCATCACTCTCCTCATCTAGACATTGTTTTCAGCATGCACACTTGCAACATTGTTGACAGAGAGACTCGTACTACAGTTGTTCAGGGACTTGAAGATCATGGTCTCTATAGACTTGTTGATTGTGGTGATTCTCAAGAGCATGCTATGGCAGCCAGGAGTTCTTCCATTAGCAAACTCTGGCATCAGCGTTATGGGCACCTGAACATGCACTATCTCTCTCAGTTATCTGGAGATGATCTGGTTGGTGGTCTACCTGAGATTCAGACTCAGCATCATGGAGTATGTGAAGCTTGTCAGACTGGAAAGCAGCATCGGACTCCATTCTCAGATGGTGATTCCTGGAGAGCATCCAAGGTACTTTAGTTGGTTCACGCTGATGTATGTGGCCCAATGAATACTCCTTCAGTTATTGGGTGCAAGTATTTTTTGTTATTTGTTGACGATTTCAGCAGAAAAATGTGGGTGTATTTTTTGAAAAACAAATTAGATGTGTTTGGTATATTTCAGCAGTATAAGGCCTTAGTTGAAAAAGAGTCAGGCTGTTAGATAGTCACTCTTAGGTCTGATAATGGGGGGAGTTCTGTTCTACTGACTTCTCTAATTTCTATGCTGCACATGGCATCAAACACCAACTTACCACACCTTACACCCCTCAGCAGAATGGTGTCGTTGAACGTCGGAATCGCACCATTACTGAAATGGCTCATTCTATGTTGGAACATAGAAATGTCCCTAAGAAGTTCTGGGCTGAAGTAGTCTATACTGCAATTTATCTTTTGAACTGGTCTCCTACCTATGCCGTCAAGAAGATGACTCCTACAGAACCCTAGTCTGGACGCAAGCCTGGGGTCAGCCACTTGAAGTTTTTGGTTCTACTGCTCATGTGTGGATTCCAGATGCCAAGCGCACTAAGTTGGATTCCAAAAGCCAAAAACTCATGTTCATTGGTTACAGTGAGAATCATAAGGCATACATGCTGATTGATGTAGACACGGATTGTCTCATATTTAGTTGTGATGTAGTAGTTGATGAGGCTACTGGGCCTTTCTATTTGTCTTCTCCTTCTGTTAGCCCTGAGGATCAGCCTTTGAAGGCTTCTGATTTGGGTGTTTGCCTTCCCCTAGCTCCACCTAATGGGAGGGATTCAACAATTGTGTAGGCACCTCAGCCTGTTGTTCCACCACCTGCCCCTCAGGATGATCTGGATCCTCATCCAGATGATTTGGTTCCAGCTGCCCCAGTTGATGTTGTTCCTCTTGATTCAGATGTTGGTACTTCTACTCTTCGGCCTAAATGGTGGGCTAAGACCATCGGTGATCTTCATGATGATGCTTGATCGAGGGTAGATCTGCTTGGAAAAAGAGCAAGCAACAGAATACAGTCAATTTTGCTCTTATGGCCAACCTTCACAGCATCTTGGAGCCTTAGACATATTCAGAGGCTAAAGACTTACCTGAGTGGGAATAGGCTATGGAAGCTGAACATCATAGTCTTCTAAAGAACAACACTTGGGTCTGTGCGTTTCAATTCGCACCTCTGGGATGCGAGTTGGAAACGGACAGCTATGCACAGATAAACTGCTCTCCTATTATGAGGGGGAGTTCCCTTTTTGCCGGTGTTTGTTAAAAAGATAAATAAATGAAATTTGCCTATCTTCTTTTTGTTTCTCAGCTGCGAGCACAAGGTTATAAAACTCTTTTCGTTGCAGCAGAGGTTTTTCCTTTTTTGAAACTTCTAACTACAACTAGGCCTAAACTAAATGACGCTTTTAATATCCTAAGTAAATTCAAAGCAAAGGGATTAAAAGTTAACAAGGAATGATTTGTTTTTAACATAAAAGCTTTAATAAACTTCTTCCAGATTCACATCAGAAGACTCATTGTACTTTAAGATGAAAACTGAAATAAGATTATGCAAGCCACACATCTGATGACAAAACTAGATGATCTGAGATAGAAAATCAAAGCAAATAGTAGGCATGAGACTTTCTATTCCAATATCATAAAATTGATACAACTCCAGGACAACAATATTGTAGCAAAAGGCAGGCATACAATATGCGATCAAATATTGGAACACAGATATCACAGAATGAACGAGCACTTGAAATAACAATTTTTGCAAGGTAGAATAGGCACAACAAATGTTGCTATCACAATTACCATTACTTACAATGGGCAAGGCTGCCCTTATTTATACTAAATCAAAGGAGTAGAGAATCCTAAAATCTCCTTGATTAAACCTAACTAACTTGCCAACTTGCAAGCTTTATTCCTATTCTAAGACAAAGATTACAACTAATAACTGCTTTAAAACAATTTGCTTTGAAGCAAAGAAAGCTCCAACTTTTACAAAGTGACTTTTACTATTTTAAGGATGGATAAGCTTTGGATGAAAGCAAATGCTTTGAAACAAAAAGCATCTGAGTTAAAGCTGCTTTCTTTTGAGTCACATCCTCATCTACATTCTTGCTTTATTGGTGATGTCATCCATTGATATTCTGGGAAATAATATCTTCTAAAAAGCTAGTGACCGCATCTTTGCCAAGAACACTGATACTCTTTAAGATGATATTCTGATTCTCCAACATTTCTTCACCATCTGCAACCATCTGAAGGAATTCATGAACTTCGGCCACAACTTTGTCAAACTTTACTGTCATGGCAGCAAAACGATCCATCTTGCCGGCACTGAGATCACCATTAAAATTGTTGCGGACGAGAGTTTGGAATTCTGTCTGTACTTCCCTGAGATCATATAGGGTACCATTCTTTTTCATATGAACACGGGATCTGAGAAACAAAAGATCTCACGAACTTGAGAACATTTACCACTTTTTCTTTCCATTCTGCTAACTCTGAGATTATACTGTCATAGGTTTTTACTGTGAAAAGATACTGTGCTTTCCAAGTAGAAACAATCTTCTTATTCTCAGCTGAATCAATAGAATTATATGCTATCTTCAAGTTGGAGATAATGATCTCAAATACTGGTCTATTTTCAGCCAAAGTCTGTTGTAACCCCTGAATGCCTTGACGCAGATCATGAGCGTTGTACTTTAATTGATAGAACTGTGAAAGTACAACTCTACCTTTAGTCACAAATTCTTCCACCCAATCCTTCATGTACCTCCCATAAATGACTAATTGACTGAATTGTTGCTAATCGGCCGGTGATTCTAGAATCGGAGGAAACAGTAAATCAGCGTGTGATGTGCCATGAAAAAGACTGGAAATATACTATTGTAGCTGCCTAACTTCAGCCTTGAGGGCTGCTTTATCTTCTCCATCCTTCAACACCCTCTCCTTCAGATTATCTGCTGCAACCTCGAAGAGATTTACATGTGTATGTCAGGTACTCCTACCAAGATTAGCTTTGACAACCTTGAAGTCATCAACCTCAATATCATCAACATCTTTGTCTTTTGGCGGTGTTGCAATTTCAAGGATCATTTCTCCATCTGCATTCTTTTCAATGTGAACTTGCTTCCTAAGTTTCCTGTCTGGTGTGTCTTGGTAGACGCTTTTAAGCTCTGTCAAGTCCAGCTGATATGAAGGCTTTCTCCTCTTCCTACCCAAAATGTTCTCAAGCCAAGATGAGCTATCCTCTCTTGGAAACTCGGTTATAACTTCATCTACTCCTGATGAACCAATATGTGTCTCAGAGTTATGAACCGGCGAATCTGTCTCTCAATCTATATGAATGGGAGAAGAGCTTGGTGATGAAGGTGGAGAAACATGAACTGAAGGCAATGTTTCTACATGTGGTGGTGGTTCAGCGGGAACTTCTGATGCAATTGTTGAATATGTGAACTGGAGACTCAACCTTTTTCCTCTTCAACTTGGCCATCTTTGTTCCTTCTGGAAGGATGCTCATAGCCTTAGTTCTTGGTTTTGGCTTGGAAGTGGAAGGTACTGATGGTTGAACTATTGGCGGCTCTGCAACCGGAATGGCTTCTTTTCGCTTATTTTTCAAGAATATCATACTGTTTTTGATAACTCGGCTCGTTCTTTCCTCGATCGAGGTGTTTTCTTTGGCTGACCAATTAACTGGTGGCAATGGTTGTTGCTTGACCTGATCTCTAAAATATGTGGGAAGTAAAACTTCACCATCATCTGACAAGCCCTCTACATTTTCTAACAAAATATCAGCCAACTGCCGAAGAGTAAACTTGCTGTAATTGTTGATAACTGAGAGGGGGGTGAATCAGTTATCTGGATTATTTTAACTTTCTGTTCTTCCTTAACAATTAGTGCAGCATCAAATTAAGTAAGCATGCATAGCCATGAAAACAGAAATAAACTCAATACACATAACACAATGATTTTTACGTGGAAAACCCTGTTAAGGGAAAAACCACGGGGTGATTAACCCAAGATTGTATTCTTTGTTAAAAGAATAAGGTAGTACAAAATGGCACTTGCCAATTAGGGCTCCTTGCCCGAGCACACTGCTCACAAGAGGCTCACTACCTACAAGAGACTCACTGTCTACAAGTCATAAGAGAGTAACAAGATACTTGAATTGATGAGAAGCATTCACACATGTTGAAGTTCAGTTCCGGTTAAGCTCAGTACACTGATCTACTGCACTTCATTCTTCCTCTTCTTAGGTGCTACTGTCCTGTCACATACCGGACCTGTATTACTGCTTCCACTCTATTCTCTGCTTTTCTTCGCACTTCACAACACCACACACACACCTTCTCATCGAGATCCATCTGGTATATATATCCGCACAAAGGATTTCAACAACTTTCTAGTCGGCATTCGGAATACTTCACTATTTTCTCAAACTCTGGTTTGTCGGCTGAATCCTTGCTTACCAAGTGATGCGTATCAAGGAGATGCTTGTAGAAGTCATTAATCATGTCGGCCAATCATGAATGATACCTTAGGAAGCTTGATCACCATCAATATTTTATTCGGATTAAGATCTGATGCTCTGCCGGTCAGTTCTTCCTCAGTCTACTCTGCCAAACAGGAACCCAATACTTAGGTGCTCATATCTCTTCACTCTTTCTTCACCGGAGGTTCAATCCCTGGAATCTATCAGTCAAGATACTCCTCTTGACTTCCCCAAGTCCGCACTTTATTGAGATACTTCCTCAGAGGGATCCAGACCTGACTGTCGGACCTTGCTACATGCTCTGTTCTTGCTTATCGGACCTCAACACTCTTCAATCTGACTTCCGGTATAGGCACACCATGTCCTGCGGATGGGTGGGATGAACTTTGTTGCCATCAATGACAACACTCATGAAGCTACACTGTGTCTCTTGCCAACAATAATTATGTTTCCGCACTTTAAACTCATCTGCACAATTAGCCCAGAAATCTTCAACTGCAGGTGCATGTACACAATATTGACCAAGGTGTGATGCAAAAACACCACGAGGATCATATGAAGACCTTTCGAAAAACTTAAGGCCATATTTGGACGATTCACTACCAATTACTTTGGCATCTGCTTCAGATCTGCATCTTTAAATACCCATTCCAATCGGAAAACTCAAAGCCGCTTTGCGCCTGCTACGCAGAAATGTATGAACTTCATAGACTTGCCTCAAAAATTCCATGAACGCTACCTCATCTGTAGGATATCTCGGCAACATGGCTAGCTCTCCTGAGAAGCCATATACTCTAATGTAGGAGAAATTGGGAAACTGGATAAACCAATCAGCCCATTCCGCCATTGCCAATCTGGCATCAGCTGAAAATCATAGATGCAACTCATTATCCAGATCTCGCACTGCATGCATAAGGAATGCATCATTTACCCGCCTATAATGTCGCTCAGCCTGAGAAAATTCTAACTGTGGGAAATGGTGATATACATGTTGAATGCCCAGAGTTCCAACAATATTCAAACCTCTAAATTGACCTTGAAAGACCATCAGATATACAAGGTATGACATCATGTGGAATTCATTGGCTCTTTGAAAATCAATTATCTGATGGTGGAGACTATCACTAATTGGTGCCGACCAATCATAGTATTTAGTTCCGTCAACAATCTGGGACATGATGTAAAACATCCAAGGTTGAAATTTGTTAGCATCTGTTTGACCTGTGATTCGGCTTAGCAGAGTAATCATTATTGCATGTTCTTCCTTGAACTCTCCACGTCCAACGTTCTTTGGTATAACGTTCTGCTTTTCTTTCAACCACCTCCGAGCAATCTTTTTCCGGTACTTTTCTTTATCATTGTGCCACACCCTCTTGCATTCTTCAATTGAAACGACCAAGTTTTCCCTCCAAATTGGTATTGAAAAACACTTCTTAATATCAATTGGCTTGAGGCTGCAGAGCACCCGTCCATCTGTTGATTGGATTTCTCTTGTGACTGAATTGTAATGCTTCATACAAGCAATTACAAATTCAATACTTTGCACTATGATTCCATTTCTCCGTTTTTTGTGTCGCAGGCCCTGTTTGATCTTAGTTTTCAGTCGTCCGACTGACTGCTGAAGCAAGATGGAAGGTGATTTGAGTAGCCTGAACATACCTGAGATGAATTTCCAGCTTTTATGAGCCTTTCGACTGAGTTTGACTGATTCTGACCCCCTAGAAGCGGGCTGATGGAGACTTTTTGACGTTTCTTGGAAAACGCAAAAAAAATTCTAACTCTGAGAAAGATGGGCAACCTCTTCCTCTAGGGGCGCTTGAAAATTCATGCCTTAGAAAAATTTCGAGGATTTTCATCTCGGTCTACAACTTGCCTCGTTTCACGTGCCGACAGCTGCTTCCTGTCATCAATTTCGTTGTTTTGCCAGGCAACTGTCACTGGATGAGGGATGGACTGGAGAGCCTGGGTATATCTGAGGTGAATCCTAGCTTTTCAGGATCTGTTGACCAAAATGACTGCTTTTATCAACCCAGGAACTGACTGATGGAAACATTTTTCGTATTTTTGAAAAACACGAGGAAAAAACTAAGTCTGCTAAAGCTGGGCGCCCCTAGCCTCCAGGGGCGCTTGGAAATCCATGCCTTAACCATTTTTTGAAGATTTTTAACTTTTCTACACTTTCCGGATTCACCATGTTCCGTTTATTGTTCCTCGTCAAATTGATGACTGTTTGTCAATTCTGCGTTATCTGAACAACCCTGAAAACTTGAAACTGATCTCTGGCAGATGAAATTACTCCATTGATAGCTCCGGAGCTCGTGCTTCGCCAACTGAAAAAGCAGAATTGACCCAGTAGAGAAAACTTGATCTTTGGCAGATTCCGTCAGGACCACCTTGATCGTGAAGCAAAATTAGCCAATCAGAATCAGGTACGACACTTGAATCGGAGATTCTATTTTTAGAAACTTTCTATTTTTAGAAAATTTTGCCAGTTTCCGTATCTCAGGAAACCCAAAAAACCTAATTTAATGTCTATTTTTAGAAACTTTCTAAAAATAGAAATTTCTTTTTTTTAGAAATTTTGACTTTTTGACATTTTTGACGAAATTTTTTCTTGACTTTCACAAAATGCCTTGATGAAGCAAATTTTTTTTGATTGGGTACAACAGGATCCTCTCTGATCTTCCACCTGGGAAGAAGCCCATTGGTTGCAAATGGGTGTATAAAGTTAAGTATAAGGCTGATGGAACCCTTGATAAGTATAAGGCTCGGTTGGTAGCCAAAGGGTTCTCATAGAAAGAGGGCATTGACTATGAGGAGATTTTTGCTTCCACAGCCAAAATGAGTACCATTCGGCTTGTCCTCGCAATTGCAGCCCAATTTGGATGGAAAGTCCATCAAATGGATGTCAAGAGTGCATTCCTCAATGGGGATCCGTAGGAAGAGTCTACATGACACAACCTCCTGCCTTCAAGGTTGCTGGTAAAGAACACCAGGTATGCAGACTGGTGAAAGCACTTTATGGCCTTAAACAGGCTCCACGGGCATGGTACGTGAAAATTGATAAGTACCTAATTGATGATGATTTTTAGTGGAGTCCTTCTGATTCTAATTTGTATGTCAAACAATGTGGTGATGATATTCTTTTGCTTGTCTATGTTGATGACCTTATCATTACTGGCAGCTTCGGACATCTGATTGATCAGATCAAACATAATCTCAATCAATCTTTTGACATGACAGATTTGGGACTTCTGCATTATTGCCTAGGTGTTGAGGTTTGGCAGACTCATGATAGCATCTTTATCTCTCAGTTCAAGTATGCTCGAAGTCCACTTGATAAGTTCCGGATGACAGATTGCAAACCTGCATCTACACCTATGGAGAAAGGGCTGAAAATATCAGTCAATTCAAATTCACCTGTGGAGAATGAATTTGCGTTCAGGCAACTAGTGGGCAGCCTCATTTATCTCACGGCCATTAAACCTAATCTCAGTTTTGCAGTGAGCTACATCTCTCGCTTCATGACAGCCCCTAAAGCTGAACATTGGGTTGTAGCGAAGCGTGTGCTGAGATATGTGAAAGGCACTTCCGACTTTGGCATTCTGTATGGAAGGTGCAAAGATCCTAAGCTGATTGGTTTTATAGACTCAGATTGGGCAGGTTCTGTTGATGACAGGTAGTCTACTTCTGGGTATGTTTTCATTTTGGGCTTGTTTTCAGTTTGGGCATAGGTGCAATCACATGGACCAGCAAGAAGCAACATGCAGTGGCTCTCTCCTCGACTAAAGCTGAATATCGGGGCGCTGTTAAAGCAGCGTGTGAGGTAGTTTGGCTTCAAAGGATGCATTCAGACATGCAAATGTCTCAAGTAGGGTCTTCACACCCTTGTATTGTGACAATCAAGGGGTGCTGAAACTTGCCAAAAATCTAGTCTTCCATGAACGGACAAAGCATGTTGAACTTCATTGTCATTTCATTCGCCAGCTTGTCGAAGACGGATCAGTGTTGTTGCAGTATGTTCCAACTGAGGACCAGACTGCAGATAACCTCACCAAGTCTCTGAGCCCGGATAAGTTTCTCAAATTTAGGGGGCACCTTGGTGTGGTTGATAGATTGACCATTAAGGGAGGGTATTAAAGTAATATTTAGATATTTATATTAATGGTCAATAATGTAAATTAGCTTGTTTCTATTTCTATTATTAGGATAGCTTTCTATTCTTTAGAAACTTTAGTTTTGTATTTTTGAAACATCATTTTGTAATTCTTTATAAGGCTTTTGCCTATTTATTAATATATTATGAAATTACCAAAATAGATGTCTCTACAAACAAAATTGTGGTTAATAGATTGACCATTAAGGGAGGGTATTAAAGTAATATTTAGATATTTATATTAATGGTCAATAATGTAAATTAGCTTGTTTCTATTTCTATTATTAGGATAGCTTTCTATTCTTTAGAAACTTCAGTTTTGTATTTTTGAAACATCATTTTGTAATTCTTTATAAGGCTTTTGCCTATTTATTAATATATTATGAAATTACCAAAATAGATGTCTCTACAAACAAAATTGTGGTTAATAGAGATGCCATTCTAGATAAGAAAATACCATTCTTTTCAATTAATGGTTATTCTATAGATAGTGGTGTATGGGTAATTGCTCTTGATTTTTGAACGAGTTCTAGTGTTGAAATCAAACTAGAAATATTAGAGGGGTCAAATTCTATGGGGGATCTAGTGGAGAAAAGAGTGAGAATTCTTACTTCATAACAAGATCAAGGATTTGGTGGAGAAGAGAGTGATTCTCGATCTTCACAGAAAGATCAAGAGGATTGACGAAAGAAACCAAAGTGGAACTATACCACTACGAAGGATGTTTGGGAAGATGAATTGCCCAAGACAATGGAAGGCTAGTCTACACAATCAGGGAAACAATCGATGCAAGGTAGTGAGCAGGTAAATTTTGCTCTTAACTTTTGCTGTTTTGTAGGTATTTGAGCCTAGTGTATTTGGAGACACAATATTGCCCCTAGGAAAGAAATCCATTGGTTGTAAATGGATTTATAAAGTCAAGTGTAAAACAAATGGTTCTTTAGACAAGTATAGAACTCGTCCCGTGACTAAAGGAAGTGGTGCCATTTTAATTCAAAAAGTGAAATCTAATATTTCTTCTATTTTTGAAATGACAGAACTAGGCCTTCATTATTGTTTAGGTGTAGAGTTTTGGCAATCTGATCGTAAACTTTTTGTATCATCCTACATCTATACCTATGGAAGTTGGGGCTAAGTTTTCAGTTAACAGTGCTTCATCATTGGTCAATGAAATAGTGTATCGGCAATTGGTAGTAGATTGATTTATTTCACTACCACTCAACTGGATTTATGTTCTGTAGTCAATTGCCTTTCTTGATTCATGTCCAAGCCTCGAGTAACATTGGCAAGTTGCAAAACGAGTCTTTCAATATGTCAAAATATCCCTTGACTTTAGCATTCTATATCAAAGATTTGTTGACTTCATGCTAGAAGGATTTACTGATTTTGATTGGGCTAGATCAGCTGATACAAGGAAGTCTACCATTGGTTTTTTGTTCACTCTTGGTTCAAGAGTAATTTCTTGGCAAAGCAAGCTACAACACGTTGCCTTATCCTCTACTGAAGCAAAATACAAGGCAGCCATTAGTATAGGTTGTGAGGCAATGTGGTTTGAAGTATATTGGGTCATCTTTAACTTGACCAAACAACACTAACCTCACTTTTTTGCAATAACCAGAGTGTTCTCAAGATGGTGAAGAACCCAGTCTATCATGCAAGAACTAAGCATATTGAAGTTCATCATCATTAAAACTGCCAGTTGGTTGATAATGAAAATATTTGACTTTATTATTGTCCTACAATAGAGCAAACTGGTGACATAATGACTAAACCACTTGGTAAAGCTAACTGGGTACTGTTTCTAGTTTAGTTATTAAGGGGGTGTTAGATTAATGTAGCTTTGTCATAGTAATAATATTTAGTATTTACGATGGATATATGTTGTTAGCATTGTAGAGGGGTAGATTTTTAGTTTGGTTATATTTATGCTATCATTAGCACATTGTTGTATGTAGAGGTTTATTGGTTATGAGGTTGTTCCTCGTTTCTAGGAAGTAGTTCATTTTCTTAGGTTTATTTAACAAGCATCTATGTAAGGTAATATTCAATGGCTCAAGAATATAATGACAATAGAATGTATATGTGAAAAACCACACATTGGTAGCAACAAATAAGTGTATGAAGATTGAGGCTCAATACTGTTGGTATGAATCTGGGCATGTACACATTGCAATTAGAATAAATGGTGATGCAAATGTGACCCATTACTTTAGCACATAAGATTTCAGCTTATGTATGTTGGTTCACAGTAGCAATTTACATTGCATCAGTTCATAGGAAATTTTAAATCCATGTTGAAGACTTGTACATTTGAATATCCAACTCAAATATGTATCACGTGGTATCAAAGTGAATTTTCCTTGTGGCACATGTAATGTTTGGAAAACACAAGAAAGCTTTGTGTGTATTGCGTTCATATTTTATAAATTTGATAAGGAATTTTTAGGTTATATGGCTGCATGGGAAAAGCTTTAAAGGGAAAATTTTCAAGTGCTTCAAGAATGCAATCAATAGCTTCAAGAGAAGAATCAGGTGTTAGAGAGGATGACTTAACACTTGGAAGAGGAGGATAAAGAGCTATAAGATAGGGTTGCCAGCCATATAGGTTTCATCATTGGAGTCATGGAGGAGCTGCATCAAGAATTGCTTGTAAACAAAGAAATGTTATCCAAGCTCCAAGAAGATTGTCTAGAAGTGAAGAGGAAAGAAGACTCTAACAAAGAAAGGAGACTAACCTCTATACAAGATGCCCAAAGATGATAGATGTAAGCAAGGTTAGCACCTTACCATATGTTCTTTCTTCTAATGCCACATTACATAAGTCCCTTGGTAGTTTGTAACACATTAAAAGAATTCGCTTAAAGTTGATGGAAAATATGGTCTATGCTGGTCAAGCTCTTGGAAAGAATGGTCACAGAATGAAAACTCCCATAGAGTTGGAGCTAGGCCACTATATGAAGGTTTGGGGTATTTTGGTGGGATTGTGGAGGTTGGGAAAATGTTCAAATCTAGTTCAAATGGAAGTGTTCTTTGAAAGAGAAGGGTTCCAAGCATGTACCAAAGAGGTGCCAACAATCTCTTGATCATTTTTGTTAAGGCTCAACAAGAATGTAAAGCATCTGCAAATAGAGGGCAACATTGCAATGGAGGAAGAGGTATTAGCCCATATGATCAAGTTGATGGAGATTAGCTTATCATCGGACTCCCGTAGGCTAAGGACAGTGGTTAGGGGGTCTAATTGGAGACTTACTATTTATAGTAAACCAAGTCGGAGCAACTTGCTATTTATAGCAGGGCAGATGCGGAGGATCCCAGCACAAGATTGATGGTTTCGAGATACCCGAAGCTTTGTTTGTCGAAATATAAGTTAAATTGAAGATTTAACTTATAATATTTGAAGGGGTAAAGTGACTTATGTTTTAAAGTAACTTTAAGTTATTAAGTGTTACACTTAATTAATAAGTTATAACTTAAAGTTGTCACACTAGGTGATGGGCGCCCTCATGGAGAAATAAGGGGTTAAAACATAAAATAATAAAATATATCTCTTTTCTTGGGCGTTGGGGAGTGAGGAGAAATAAAAGAAAAGAATGAAAGCTCATTTTCATTTTTCACTCACTTGATTTTGATATTCTCGTGCATTCTTAGAGCTTGAAGAGCTTTGAGGGTTTGGACCAGACTTGCTGAGACGAAAACCTTTGCAAGATCGCCTTCTTCGTGTGTGAAAGACCACATCACGGAGGAATATTGGAGGCTTCACACAGGAGCTTCATCTGAGCTTTCGTTTGAATCATTTTTATCAAGTTTTGAGCAAATTAAGATTATCTTTCATACAGATTTGTGTTGAAGACTGAGGGTAAAGAAACCAGTGCAGATTTAAGGTGTTTAATGACTGTTTTTATCCTCTTTGCTTGACCGTACTAGTTTCCAGGCTGGCCGTACTGTCATGGCTGCTGGCTGCACTTACATATCTTCATTCTGTGGTGTTTGAGGACTGTTTCTGAGCCTATTTCCAAGGCGTTTGAGGTCACAGAGGAACAGCAGATATTTCTGAGGATTTGCAGCACCGATATCACTGTTTGTTGGCTGTGTATACTTCAGCACAGGCCGTACTAAGGCTGACCAGAGACGTGAGGCATTTTGGGCATTCAAAGTGTGCATTTGGGGTTTCATTTGCTTGTGAAAGGATCGCCTCAGCACTTCAATACCATTACTGTTCATTGTTAGACCAGACTTCATCATTTATAGGCATTTGGAGTGGATTTCTGTCGGCTAGTATTGTTGGTGCACTCTCAGTATATGTATGAAGTTGTGAAACTCAACATGGGTATGTACTTATAATTCATATCTTGGCAGAATACAATATGGGTCTTCGATATTTTGTTGATATTTGTTTTTGTTTTTCTGGGTTTTGTTTATATGCACTTTATTCTATGTTTCAATGCAAAAAACAAAACATGCAAAAACAAACATGAAACCCTAAACCCATCAGCAAGTAGAAAACAAAAAAAATTGGTATAAAACCCTAGCCGGAACAGTGTATGTTACAAGAATGTAAAGCATCTGCAAATAGAGGGCAACATTGCAATGGAGGAAGAGGTATTATATCACCACTCTATGCAAACAAACTCCAAAGATAAGGCAACATTCCAATGAAGTTTAAAGGCTTGGACAGAGAATTGAGGAATAATGCAAAGCATCTCCAAAGAAAGGGCATTATTTCTCATCCAAAAATCCAAAAATCGATCAAGTGATTCTGATTTGTTAGGACAGTTGGACCATTGGGGTAATGTCTTAAGTTGCAGTTGTTGTCAAAGTGCATAGGTGCTGCAGAAGATAACTGTTGCTGCTGAAGTTCACCTTTCCTGTCGAAGATTTCCTTGCTGCAGAAGTTGATAGTTGCTGACGAAGTTATTTGTGGCTGCCAAAGTCATGAGATTGCTACAGAACTCATGAGGTTGCTGACAAAGATGAGTGTGCTGCCAAAGTTGTGGGTAGTGGCTGACAAAGTGAGCATGTGGCTGCATAAGTAGCATGATGTTGTTGAATTTAGGTAGATGTTGCTGAAGTGAGTGATTTTTGGCAGAGCATACAATTTGGTCTTTGGAGGATCGTTGACTTGGATGGTGCCGATTTATTGGCTTATCCACGTGGCAGTGATAGGTGGTAGGAACACTAGATGTGTGGGCGATTGTTTAGTTACAACTGTTTCCTTTGTTTCCATTGGATGCCAGGTTGGCCGTGGAAGAAGGCGTGCATGATGTGTAGTTTGGTGGCATTTCCCTATGCCGGAGCCATTGGGTTGAAAGACAGAGATGTGTGATGTTTAGATAGTCGAACAATCAAGGGCTTGCCTATTGCTATTCAATGCCATTTATTTCCCCATGGCGACAAAGAGAAGGGTGAAGGCGGCGATTAGATGATTGACTGATTGCTTGGAAGGTAACCATCTATTCTTCCAAGACTATGTAGTCTCTTTGGTGGGTGCAGAGAGGCAGAAGGAGGAGTTTTGAAATTTAGGAGTTTAGTTTGTTTGGCTGGCTAATCATAGAAGGGAGTCATGTCATTGTAGGTGCAGGGTTGGTTTACGTGATAGCTTGGAAGAACCACAAACTAGAATAGATTGTCGGATGAGAGACAAGGCTGAAGGCAAGGATAGAGGTAATGGCTTGAGGGAGTGGTGGCCCCTGGAGGTTGTTCACAGTTCTTTAGATCGAGAATCTTTCCACCATGGCAAGAAGGCCAAAGAGGGAGCCTATGTTGGTGACCTAAGGAATTGGTAGTCCTTGGAGGTTGTTAGAGGTTTCTTAGTGTGGATGGCTGAGTGCTGAGTTGGACCTTGAGGTTGGAAGGTGCAAAGTAGATTCATGCATTAGTTGATTGGGTTGCATGTTGAGCCAGTGGGGTTGATGCAACATCATTTGCCAAACTGCTGTAGGTGTGGGCAGTAGAATGGGTGTGAGAGGTACTGTCCTCCATTCCACATAAATTGTAAGAGGAGATGCAGGTCATGATCATCTCTAGGTTAGTTTTACAAATGTGAGAAGCTTGATACAAGATGTACAACTTTGTAAGCCCATGAGGCAATGTATTCACATGTAAGACAACGGATTAGTGACATGTATTCACTCTTTCGGGAGTTTTCTGCCCATTTGAGTTTCTCCCGAGTTACTTGTGTTGCATGTCTATTTTGTGTGTGATGCAAGTTCTTGTGTTGCGCATTTGAGATGTTTCTCTTTTATCCTTTAATGCATATGATTAGAGGTGGTTGAATGCATGTAGATGAGGTTTGAGGCATCTCATAAAAAATCCATAAGTTGATGTACTACAGTGTGACATAGCTGCCCTAAGTGTATGGATCAATTTCATGAAGGCATTGAACAAGGATTTGAATAAGAGTCCAAAGCATATTGAAAGAGAGGACTCCTTTTCAATGGAGGTAGCAAGCACATCACCACTTGATATGGCCAAAGAAGCTTGCCAAACATTTCCAAAGGAAGTTCTGCCTTCAAGCAACATCACAACTCCATCAACCTAGTGCAATAAGGGCAGCCCAATAAGGTAGTTTAGGAAAATATCCATTGTTTGTTTCCGTTGTAAAAGGAGAGGTTATGTAATATTCCTTTGTTGGAATCTATATCCATGCATTGGAGGAAACAATCCATGACCAAAGAGCCCAAGTATTTCCATGAGAAGGCAAGTTGTAAACTCCACTTTTCAAACCATCATGACAGCCAAGGCAAGAAAGTCGGGAATTATATTTCTGTCCTAAGAAAGAAGAAACAATTTTCAAGAGCATCAATAAGAATTATTGTGGGCATTACAACATTAGTGGGATTTGGGATGCATGCTGTTGGAAAGTACATCCTCAACTTCACCCCAAGGTTGTAAAGGCAAGTATGACAGCCAAAATCAAGTGGAGAAGAACAGCCAATGCACCTACAATCTTTCCATGGCTTAGGGGATGTTTGGATATCCCATGTCATGGGGACATGGTAGATATTCTAGTGAGGTCCCATGCCTTTTGAGGATGCAGGGGGATGTGTTGCCCCACCATTGGAGCTCATCATGAGGTAACCCTAGCTGTAGCAGATGCTCAAATTAGCCACACAGCAACATCAGTGGTAGAAAGTGCAAGTAATTACAATTCATTTACCTCCACAATGATCGAGTCTTCGCTAGATCTTTATTGGGAATAGATCGGCAAACCAAAATATAAACAGTTTTTCAAAAAATTGCAATTTAATCAGGAAAAAATCAGGTTGGGGTTAGTTAAAAAGTTTAGGACAGGGTTAACGAAAAATCAGAAAAAATAGCCGCAGTAATTGAAAAAACCCAGAAACCCTAAGATTTGACGAAATAATCATGGAAAATGCACAGCTAGGGCACAAATCACAATGAAAACATGAGATGCTATTTTTTTCCAATTGAATTGCGTCAACATCACAGTTTTCTGGCAATTTTTTGTGAAAAACTCATCTGGTATGATTTTTTGCAGGAATTGTGATTTCTGAGGGGGAAAAACCATTTTCTGGTCCTATTGTTTTGCAATATTTGCTACTATGCTTTATATGTCTGATGCATCTCTTACCTATGGTTAATTGTAGAGACTGGTTTATCAATATTTTATGAACATTAATTTAATAATTTCAATTGGAAGATCAATGGATATGATAAGCAGCAATGGAAGATGGACATTATGAAAGGTGTTTGATTGGAATATCAATGGATATGATAAGCAGCAATGGAAGATGGGCATTAAGAATGGTGTTGATTGGAATATCAATGGATATTGGATGTTAAGAAAGGTTTACTGAAAAATGATCTTGCAGGCATGTAGCAGGATATTCTAGATAGAATAAGGGAGGATCTCTACCATTAATTAGTATGAACCAAGCAATAGTGAGCCTTAAGGTGAGGAATTTGAAGGAACCAAGCATAGATGTCTCGTTACCATTGTTGTGGTTATACAATGCAAATACATGATCTATTCCTTTCAGGTGGCACACAATTGTATGTACATCTCCATGCGAGGTTTGGCTGTCCACATAACTTCATCTATAGATATGGGTTTGAGCAAGGAAATGCTATCATATTTTGCTTTTTGATTAATTTTACATTGCATTGGACAAAAACATTTGCAGCTAGCCTGAGAACCGACTCTGCTTAGGAACTTCTTCCTGGTGCTAAAGATGTGACAATAAGGTTCCATCAATCTGCAAATTCTAAACATGGCAGTTTCCTCTGTCTTTTAAAATTGAAAACTTAAGAATCTGAGGTCTGTCTAGGAAATGAGTGTCCAGCAATGAGCTGGATATAAGACCATTGAATCCAGCATGAGGAGTGGCTTTGCCCATGAATTTCTTCCCCAGTGGTAAAGATGACTTTTAAATTAACTTTGACCATCAGATTATGTCAATCTTCGAATTCTAAGCATGGTGGTCTCCTTTGTTATTGGAAACTTCATGATCTTAGGACTATCTAGGGACGATATTTAGCAAACTCATAGCTTAGGCTTCTGGATTCCTCTGTAAATATCTGATTGCCTTCACATTCCAGTGTTCCACAGAGTCCCGGATGGGGGATGCTGGGATGGGTCTTGGGGACGGCGGCGGGATGGTAGCGCAAATATATATAGTACTTAAAAAAATAGTTTAAAAAATGTACAAGGAATAACATATGAAACTTTGAAATACTCGAACATATTGCATTGAACGATGAAAATGCCAAATATCAATATATTTAATTTTATATTATATTCAAAATGATGATTACATTCAAAATCCAAATACAATTGGCCAATGGCCAAATGCCCAAAAAAGTATCACTCTTCACCACCTCCTTCACCCTCCTTTGTTGCTCTGACTTAGAATCGGGCTACCGATTCCACTCTATTGTCATGATCATTAGTTGCAATGCCTCTTGCAACTCAAGCATCCTCTCCAAGAGAATGAAGTATGATGCATATTTAGTCTCTGCAGGTTTCAAAAACTCTTCCTTAGAGAAGGTCTTGAAGAGTGCATGTGAAGTATGGTGGTTGCCGATGAACATATGCACATCTTTTGCATCATTAACCACCTCTTTGATCCATCTGATTTTGCCCATGTCCTTGAGTGCATTATTCATGGCTTGCACACAACAAGGAGTCCACCAAATATGCTTGTAGGCCGCCTGAATCAATTTCCTTGCAACTTTGCACACATATGCTGCATCTGTCACTACTTTCACCACATTCTCAGGCCCAATCTCCTTAATAGCATCTCTAAGGATTTGGAACTGAAAATCAGAATCCTTGCGGTGCCTTGAACAATCAATAGCTCTAAAGAAGTAAGGGCCCTCTGTACATCTAATCATAATATTGATAAGTGGACGATGGTTGATATCTGTCCCCTCATCCATGATTATGTTGCATCCACCAGTGACCCAGGAAGCCTTCATTTTCTTCATTAGAATATTAATCTTGGAATAATTCTTATCCAAGATTGTTGTCCTCAATTTTGTCTCCCCTAGTGGCGCATATGATGGTCCTACTCTTATTATTTTTGCTGTAGCCTCCTTATAATAAGGAGAGTGAGCCACATGGAATGGAATGCCATTGGCAAAGAAGAATTTGCCAATGTTATCATCTGCCTCATCCCTACTCTACACATTGAATAATTCTGCCATCATGTTTGCAACATCACCAGTGGTATTTGTCATTTTGCATTTGCCCTTAGGCTCTACTGCCCTTGAAGTAGATGGAAAAGCAGAAATAGATTTAGAATGAGCTAAAGCTCGTGGATTTGGGGCAGCCCTAGTACTAGTAGGAGTAGGAGCCCTCAATGGAAAAGCAACAAGTACAAAACTTTGGTCATTAGCATAATCCCACAATTTATTTATTTCAATTCTTTTTTCAAGTGACAATCCCTTATACTTATACACCTTTGCCTATGACATAAAAAAGGTGTGCATTAACCCTTGTAATGCTGCCTTGATGTAATGCCCCAAGCTTTCACCCAAAGCATTAGTTGGACAAACACCGAACCAACAAATTTTTTGCGTTTGCAAGTGTGACATTTACATGTCGCATTGCAGTCACGCACACAAGTACAACAACACCTAAAAAGACATCAACATTGCACAATGCAAGGTGGCACAAGCGGAAGACTTCACCCATCATGTGACAACTCACCACGATGACCAAGTGAGAGGTGGAGCTCACTCCATGACGAGGATTGGATACATGTCCACAACCTCACTCCCTCGCGAACACATGGAGTGGGATGAAGGTGACATCCACCTCAGTCCATTCCATGACACAAGACATGCCAAACACAAGAGCAATGCTCACCTACGGGATGGTCCAACTAGGAGGTACGATTCCTCAACCAACTAGAATGGTCACAAGTCGAACTCGTGCAAAGGCACGCTTCCCAAAGTAAAGAGGGAATAATCCAAGAGTGCATATCACATCATGGAAATGACACCAAACCACCTACGGGGCCAAAAAACATTTATCAACATTAAAGAGGATTCATTTTAACCAAAAATATTAAGGTGTTGAATCAAAAATGTCCACATGCCAAAAAGGACAAAAGCAATACAAAAGGCTACACATGTTCGACACCAATGTCGACACATGCCAAAATCAAAGATAGGATCCTCACCAACTATGTGGGATGAATACGATCCAACACAAACATATCCATAAATATCAAATACAACATCAAATAACCGAGTCTAAACATGCTAACATAGCTAGATTCTAACATGTAAAATCTATCAAAACATGCCAACGTCCTCACAAACCGAGGCGTGGAAAAATACAAGACGATATCCAATAATTACAATATTCGAAGGGCTTCATCCTAAACATAGATGAATCATAAATCAACTCAAAGCATTAATTACATCTTATTACAAGGGTCTCAAAAGACCTACATTACAAAGGTTACAATAATCAATAATAATAATAATATACAAGTGCATAAACCACCCAAAACCAACACTCTCCAAGGTGCAACAAGGCACAAAGAACAAGGTAAACCACCTACAAAATGATCAAGGAATCCATTCAACTCCTGAAGATCATCATGAAGGACCAATGGGGAAATGTTGCTCGCCTCCCAACCATATTGCCATCGTCGAGCGCAATAGCTGTCTACGCAACTCTAGGCAACCCCTGAGCTACGGAGAAGGTGATCATGGCAAACCCGCTAAGAGCATCTCACACATCTACGGTATACAAGCAACATATGGCATACACGCCAATCAATGCACACAACACACATGACACAACTGCCAATACAATGCATATAAACAACACATGGTACAACTACCATCCAATTGCATTCAAGTAACATATGACACACTTGCCAAAGCATAATAGAATGACATCACAACATTCAAGCATAAGGGAAATAATCACACCTTCAATGCACACCAAACGAGGCATAAATCATAGTCCATCATAGACACATACAAACATCACAATGCACATGCAGTCACATGGTAAACATCACGCGTCGAGTCAAACTCCGACGGTGGAAGAAGGAAGAGAGACCTAGGTAGTTAGGACGAGTGTCAAACGAGGGCAATACTCACCTCGCGGCAGAACATGAGGGCATAACCTCCTCATAGAAACCGGACACCACCAAAGATTGCTCTTTACACCCAAACCCAAGCAAGCCGGACACTTCACCAGGACATGCAGTTTGGTGTAGATGATCTCATTATTAAATTTTATTACCCAATGTGTTTAAATGTTATTTTTGATTAAAACTCCCATTTGCTTAATTCCAACGACCTCTTTGGGCCTTGGTGCACGATGGAAGCCACTCCTTTCCTACCCCTAGACCTCTTCCTAAACACCCATAGCACCAATTTGACCACCAATTGGGCATGGCACGGATTTCGAGGTGACAAAATCACAATTTTGACAAAAACACAACATATTCTCAAAAGATGCAAAATATCATTATAATTGGGAGACAACTCATCCCACAAATTAAAACATCTAGGAAATGCATATAAAGCAATTTTCAGGTTTTCAAAAATGGAGAAATAAGTGACACGGATTTCAATGCACCAAAATGTCCCAAAACACGACATAGTCTCACAAGATGTAGAATCACATAATATGGAGTCAACTCTGCCTTCAAAGCAAATCATAAAGGAAATGCATAGAATTTAGTTTTCATGTTTTCTAAAAGTGCAAAATAACCATAAGGCCCTAAAAACTCCATTGGAGCTCTATTTGGCACCTTGACCAAAGTTTGACCAATTTTCTAACTTTTGTTTTTCAATAGCTATGTATGATCTGACAACTACCCATCATAGATAACATGCCCAACAACCAATATCTGCAATAAAAATGCCTTGGGGATTTCTAGGAAAATTTTGCCAGGGTTTTGTCTGTATTTATATGTTTCCAAAATGGAAAATACATGAAATAAATAAATAACCAACTAAAATGAATTTTCTAAGTTTCTTACAACTAAGCAAAGCCATCTTCAACCATTGTAGATGGTGTGGCATGAAGGAAACAAAATAAAACAATTCAAATGAGAAGATTGGAGAAACTTACTTTCCAATACAAGCAAAATCCAAGAAAAAGATTGAGGTTGAATGTCAGATTCGATCCACACACAACAAGCAAACACCAAGCTCCTGAATCCAATCCAAACTCCAAGCAATTCCAAGCAAAACTCCCTTCCAAGTAATCAGATATCCATTTTTCAAGCAAGAGGGTTTCAAACAAAGGAGAGAACAAATTTTGGAGAGAAAAATAATAATGCAAAATACATGTCTTTTTCCTTTTATTCCTCCGAAGACACTATTCTTTTTTTAATAATAAAATATTCCTTTTAAGTGATTTAATAAATAAAACCAAAATTATAGCCTTTGCACAATTAAATCATTTAATCCATTAATTCCAAACAATAAATAATTACAATATTTCATTTTAAATCACATAAGCATTTAATCAAAATGCATTAATATTTCAGTTTTCCTTGAAAACACCCAAATAAATCACTAAGAATAATAGGGAAATAGTTAGTCAAACAAACTCAACTATTCCAAATAGGTTATTGTCATTTAACTCAGTCTCATTCTGAAAAGTACAAACATGCCATAC
Source organism: Cunninghamia lanceolata (assembly GCA_027924645.1). NCBI lineage: Eukaryota > Viridiplantae > Streptophyta > Pinopsida > Cupressales > Cupressaceae > Cunninghamia > Cunninghamia lanceolata. The sequence continues at coordinate 539,379 of BSBN01000780.1, forward strand.
TAGGCATTCAGTTTTCTCATTTAATGCAATTTCTACCTTTTTATGGAAAAATATTAAATTTCATAATTAAACCAAAATCACTCAAATTTGTTCCACAAGCATATAATGATGCAACAAAGATTTTCGCTAAATTTAAAATAGCAATTTCCAAATTAAAAATATTAATTTAATCAGAAAACACGCTTTTCGAACCATTTAAAAATAAAGTGCAAGAATGCTAAGGAAACACACGCAAATGATTCCAAACACACATCATGGGTTTCCACAACACAAGGATAAGGGTGAGATGGCTTAGCATCCCATGTCAATCTTCTCCACATTTCCCACATTAGTTAACACCTATAATTACTTGCACACTCAAGTCAACCATCAGGTGTACCTGCTCCACATATAATAGCCAAATCAACATAATCCACTCCAACGTGGTATAATCACACATTATATAAAATAATCACATCCACTATAATCATCTACAACTAGCATGATCCAAGAACATGATGCATAAATGGAAACATTCCACAATGCAGGAATAATACGACAATCGCAACTATAACAAGTATAGTAAAAACCGTGAAGCTAAAGCACTCGAATAATCTAACATGCACAATCACAACATACGCATCCCATAATGCATAGTTGGAAACCAAATACCAAAGCACAACCCCATCAGAAACACCTCGATGGTCATGCAGAATACACTCTCATAACCCATGGATGGCACCATAGACCTCATCGGTAAGTTCGGTGCAATGCATCAAAGCATAATAATCACATAATACACTGATAAACACTCAGAACAACATATAACACATGAATCAAAAATCACACAAGTAACAAACTAGGGTGGGCATTACACTTGAAATTCAAGTTGATAGAAATGACATCTCCATAGCCTAGTTGTCATGTCCCCCTTTTCCAACCACACTTAGTATTATTATAATTAATAAAATAAAAGCACTTAGTATTATTATAATTAATAAAATAAAAGTGTTTTTTTTAACACTAATTATATATAATAAATAAATAAATAAAATATAAAATATAAAATAAAATAAAATTCAAATTTGGGTGGCAAAATAGGTCCTATGGATCCTAAACAAAAGAGGTATTTCTAAAAGTTGAATTCACTCAGTTGCATCAACCAGCTTATGTTGCATTTTGTTGATTTTCAAATCTGATCGAACAAGCAATCATGGATGAAAACCCCTAGACTGCAACTTGAGGTAGGATGAAATCCCTATCCTCATACTTGGTAATTCTATGCAAGAATTGCAGTTTGCACTAATTAGGGTTCTAGGTCAAATTTTCAGGTTGATAATGGAGGATTAGCCAACGAATCATTGTCTCTAGGGCAACATTGCTTCATCATTGGTTTCTCCTAGCACGCCACCTTTAGAGGATTTACTATTTGTTGGGAGTCACATCCTCATAGGGCTCAATTTTGGACCGCTGCATCAAGGCACCATTTTCAGTAGATGAGTGGGTTGGGATTCAAACTCTCCATCATTAATAATTCGTACTAGTAATTGAGGATCATACTAACAGGGAATCTGAGTGCATTTGCACAACAAATGTCAATCGCTCAATTGCCAAACTTCAAGAAAACTGCGGTTAGTAGCTATCCGTCTATTCAGATCGCAATCACTAAGGTTGTTTGGTCTCATAGAAGGCTTAAAACAAGGCGTTTGAGTGAGGGTGGAACTGAACATTAATCTAGTTGCCAACTCAGATCCGAGGCACTTGAGTTATCTTTCACTAGGGAAGGAGCGCCAGATTGGTTGAGAGCTTTCAAGGAACCCTCACTGGTATTGCGCCGTTTACCTCTTCATCATTAGGTCATTGCAAGGCAAATCCATACTTGCTCATGAGATCAGAAGACAGGGCACATGGAATACTTGGACTACTCTTGTTGCTGCAAGGAAAGAATGATTGATTTCTAAGGGGAGTCGCAGCTTGTGATATTGGAGGGAAGTCTAATACCTCTATTTGGAGGTCTGAAGCATCTCACAACACCACCAGAGGCAAACAAGGAATAATTGCTGTTCCTGGGAGAATCTATACAGACCCCGTGGTGCCTACTGGGCGCTACCATCTTTTGTCGAGCCTTCACTGTAATATCACTACCCAGTTGCAAGTCCCAAGCTTGTAAGTGGAAATCCATGCGGTTTGATTAGAAAGTGAATTGCCAGGGCAGTGGATAATTGTAACTAAATGTGTGGGATTTATTGGACAATTATATATGTAACTGTAATGCCTCAATTTTCTGATCTGAGTTATTTTAGTAATACAGTGTAATTGAACATAGTTCAGTTATTGTTGAATTATTTTGGATCTGAATGTTAATTCATTGTAGTGAATGTGAGTTGTTTGAACGATTGTAACTGAAAATACAATTCTTAGATTATTGAGCCCGTAGATCACTAATTAAATAACCCAGGACATTACACTAGTGCTCTCCATAGCCCTAGATTTTGCTTGCAATCTGGTCGCAAATTGTCTTACTGGCAAACTCCTCTAATAATTTGGAAGGGCAACTAAAATGTGCATTGCCATTAGAACTAGATGCCTCACCCCCCCTCCACATTTGTACTTGGAGTCTCAAATTCAACCTCCATAGGCTCTTCTTGACCCTCTTCATCACTCATGCTGTGAGAAGAACTCATGGTGACACTGCAAGAAACAAAATTTATGGTTACCATACATGTCATAATGTTATTAGATTATGCATGAGCTCAAGACACAAGGATTTTCTTTTTGTTTTTCCTACTTCAAGTCACACAAAGTGCAGAAGCAGAGGATACACAAAAATATGAATTCTTGTTCTTCAATCTTCATCAAACCTGGATTTTGCTTTTGTTTTTCTTACTTCAGGTTGCACAAAGCAGAGAAATAGAAGATTCACAAAAGAAAAAATCCTAATTTGACTCGTAGATTATAATTTTTAATTAAATATTTATGCAAATTTGAAAAAAAATTTATAAATAATTTAATAAATAAATTTAAACACCTAAATACTGCTGTTATAAAATTAAAAAATTAAAATTCCATTTGTAAAAATAAATTTAAATTGTAACAATGTAAACCCCTAAATTAGTGACTAAATTAATTACTAAATTGCAAACAAAAAAAAAAAATTTAACAATTAAAAAAACTGTCACGAAGGGCCAAAGTTTACCTTGAGGCTTGAAGAATGTGTTGATTTAACGGTTGATTGATGAAGACTCTGCACTTGCTCTACCTCTTGCTCTTACTCTCACTCTTTCTAATGCTCTCACTTACAATCTTTCTCGTTCTTGCAAGCTTGCAGCTTGCAGCTTACTGTTGCAACTTTTGATTTTGCTGTTGAAACTTGGGATTGATTTGGAACGAGGCTTAGATTCCTATATATAAGTTTTTTGTGACTGCTTAGGTGTGGGTGGGGTCCATAGACCATTAGTGACAGAGTTAGTGGCACAAAGATCCAAAAATATTTTTGATTTTTTTTTCAAAAAATGAACTTTTTGCCTTAGTTGCCACGGGGGATGCCTGGGAGTCTCGAGTGCGGTTAGGAAACGCCTAGGAGTCTTGGGTGCAGTCGAGAGACACGAGGGAGTACCTTGAGGGTCTCGGGGACATCCCGGAGTCTCGGCGGCATCTCCAAAACATGGGGACATCTTGGAAACGTCCCCTCTTTGAGGGAAACGTTCCGGAAATGTCCATGGATACCTAGTGATAATGGTGGGACGGCGGGGGGGATGTTTCCACCAAGTCCCCATGTCTTGGAGATGTCCCCATCCCGGAAACACCTGGTTTGGGGTGTGGGGGATGCATCCCTGTGGAACATTGTTATATTCTCCTTGCTTTTCTTCTTACATCTTGGTTTAGTTCTGATTTCGTGGAACCCAGCCCACTAGTTAAAAATTGTAATATTATCATTAAGTGCATGTATTCATTTGTTTTGCAGATTGAAAAGTTTTTTGTTTCTTCAAAATGAAAACACAAAAGGAATACAATTGGTGTGATTGAGATGTCTGTTTCTCTCCAGTGCAAGCTGTTGATCTACATGTGACATATCCCTTTGGTGGGATTTGGTTTTACATTATCTCACACAGATGATCTTCGTTGCCAGGAAGAATACCTGAGTGGAGCTAGTCCTCAGGCATCAACAGCAAAGCTTTGATACCTGGTTTATTGTAGGATAGTATCTGCCATCAACAGCTTATAATGTCAAATTTCCTTTCTTAATGTGTTTCAGCTATAGGAAAGTGAATTCTGACATATACATGAAATAAGAGCAAATGTTATTTTAGTCTACAAAACAAAACTTGGCATGAATGGAACTTTAGATTTGATGAATCAGATAGAAAATAATTGTAGGATAGAAGCTACAGGAGTGGCACAGAAATCAGCAGGAGATTTGGCAATCCTGCCATTTGAGTAAAAAAAAATTCTTGAAGACTATCCAATGAATATTTAAAAAATTTATGCCCCAAAATGCTAAATGGAAAAAAACCCATGTGAGAATCTGACCTAGGACGGGAGATCCATAATCTTGATCTGCCTTTTAAATATAAGGATACATAAATTATAAGTTCCATTGTCTTAAAAAACGGTAGCGTCAATTTGGAGTGCATCCCTGACAGATGCCAGGAACTAAAGATATGATGGCTATACCTCAAATATCAAAGCATTAACCCAAAAACAATGAGACTCGCCCCACACAAACACCAACTATATGCCAAGGCAATGCATGTCAGCCACAGTTACATTAATTGCTAAAAACTCGAGATTAATTGTGAATTGGCTGGCCGTGTGATTTTTTATACGAAGAAATTGTGATTTCTGTTTGTCTATTTGTCATGATTAAATCACCAAAAACTCACCCCAAACTGCTAAAATTGCGATTCCTTTTTTTGCCATTTTTAATTTCTTTTGTGAGAAACCCTAACCCTAATTTTTTTTACGATTTTTGCAAGCTGCACAATTTTTTTCTCTTCTTTTTTCCAAAAACCCTAACCTGATTTTTTCCTGATTGAATCACAATTTTTTGAAAAAATCTTTATCTTTTGGTTTGCAGATTTATCCCTGAGAACGATTTTTGCTACTATGAAATTGTAATTTAGCTTACAGGATTGAAATCAAACCAAACTAGCATGAGAGCTAAGGACAGACTGAACCAATTTCCCTGCTAGGGCATGGCATGACAAAAAACCAGCTGCTGTCCATGAACCAAGTGCTCATTGAGAAAGAATGAGCCAAAGCTAAACCATCGGCATAAATCCATAGAGAAGATGAAAGAAAATAACTTGGAGAAAAGGTAGGCTAGTAATTATTACGCTCAGTAATTGGTAAAAACACTTGATGTATTAACAATGAGCACAAGCTCAAATAAATAGATTTACAAATATACAAGAAAGGCAAGTTTCTAGAATAGAAACTTGTAGAAGATCGTAAACACGATCTTACTAAATAATTACAAACAGTTACACGATTGACCATTAACTAAAAATAGCATGAAATAATATTCTAATACCCTCCCTTAATGGTCAATCTATCAACTACACCAAGAGACCCCCTGAATTTTACAAACTTATCTGGACCAAGGGACTTGGTGAGGATATCCGCTGTTTGATCCTTCGTCGGAACATACAGCAATTGAACTGATCCGTCTTCAACAAGCTTTCTAATGAAATGACAATGAGTCTCTGCATGCTTGGTTCTTTCATGGAAGACTGGATTTTTGGCAAGTTTGAGAACTCCCTGATTATCACAGAACAAGGGAGTCGGACCTGCTTGAGATATTTGCATATCAACAAGCATCCGGCGAAGCCAAACTGCCTTAACTGCTCCCTGATACTCTGCTTCTGTCGAGGAGAGAGCCACTGCCTGCTGCTTCTTACTAGTCCATGTGACTGCACTGAATCCCAAACTGAACACATACCCAGAGGTGGATTTCCTGTCATCAACTGATCCTGCCCAATCTGAGTCTGTGAAACCACTGAGTCTAGGATCGTGACTCCTTGAGTAAAGTAGTCCATAATCAAAAGTGCCCTTCACATAACGCAGCACACGCTTCGCTGCTACCCAATGATCAGCCTTGGGGGCTGTCATGAAGCGTGAAATGTAGCTCACTGCAAAACTGAGGTCAAGTCTAGTGGCAGTGAGATAGATGAGGCTGCCTACTAGTTGCCTGAACAATGATTCATCTACGACAGGTGAGTCTGACTTGGCTGACAACTTAAGCCCTTTTTCCATGGGTGTGGAGGCAGATTTGCAATCCTGCATACAGAACTTATCCAGAAGACTGCGAGCATACTAACTTATCCAGAAGACTGCGAGCATACTTGGACTGGGAAATGAAAATACTGCTCTCAATCTGCCAATCCTCAACACCTAAACAATAATGCAAGAGGCCCAAATCTGTCATGTCAAAGGTGCTGCACAAATCTTGTTTGATCTCAGCGATCAAATGTGCCAAGCTACCAGTAATGATCAGGTCATCCACATAGACAACAAGAATCAGAATATCACTACCAGTGCGTTTGACATACAAATTAGAGTCAGATGTGTTGGTTATTTTCTCCAAATCAGTAGAGGGTTTGCCAGTTCCAATGCATGGGCAGATTCGGCCAACAGATTACGGGAGGTTGCGTGAGTTGTCTCCCCTTCACTTTTGGTTCTGCCGCACCAAGGGGGGTGTCCCTATAACTAAAGATGTTACATTTACTCTCCAAATGACAAAAAGATTTAGCTTGACAGCAATAGGCAGAATACTCTCATGTGTGGACCAAGATGTGGATGATACATCACAAGGTTGGCAATATTCTTGGACATATGTGTCTGGTTGTGGATGAGAGTATGTAGGGGTTCCTAATCCTACTCCTACAACTAACAGGTTTGGAATAATGGAATGGTTTTGAATTTATGTTTGGATGCAAGACAAGGGGGGTTTTGGAACATAACTATTAATCTAGAAGCAGACCGGTGCCTATCTCAGGGCAAGGAGTCAACTAGACGTATGCAACAGATGGTTTACAACTAGCATTCAAGTTTCAAGGGGTTGGATCGATGCTTGCCTTACAAGCACCACCCAAGAATGGGTATTTAGTTGCCTCTACTTATAGATATTCCTGCTGACATACAAACTTCTCCATGTTTAACCTAAAACAATTTAATCCACTCCTTGAATGGAAGTTAGAGATCAGACATGTGATACAGAACCCTGTATCCTAGAATCTATGAAACCCTTGGCAACCAGATTCAAAAGAAGGAAATGCATGCAGCGAAGGAAACAAACAGATAAACACATGCATAAGAGCATTTTTCATCTATATCAACATGAAATTGAACATACGTGCAAAATACATTCATGATGCAACTCATAAACTCCAAAATGAGATACAATAGATAGGAAATGCTCTGTATTTCGTTATTTACACAAAAATGCCCAGGTCTTCAACAACCCCAAAATAGTAACATAGTTTGCTTTTTATAGCAAAACTGTGAACTCAGCAAAATTAATTACAAGGCTAATCAAAAATCCGCCAGATACAATGCATCGTGAGAAATGGCGCTCAAAATTGAATGCAGCCGGGAAGCAAAGGAAGAGAGCAGGTGGAATCGAGCTCTAAGCCGCCGCCTGAAGGTTCTCTTCGTCACAAATCAGGTACTTGACCGTTCAACCGTTGGCCCATACCGCTGCATTTCTGCCATCAATGCTTCATCTACCCGCAGCCTCCTTGAAATGCAGTAGCGGACACATCTGAAGTTTTTCCCGCTCAAAAATGGGCCGCAGACAAAGAAAACCATCGCTCCAGCAAAATTAAAACACAGCCGTCGATCACCTCCCCATCGCTGAGATCAATGGCGTCAAAAAACGCTGAAAAGTTGTCGGCTAGTGAAATTGTGCCACGTAGGCACCTCACATTTCTATCGCTGACTTTTCCAATCACCATTTGCCACTTTCGCCCTTGTATATGCAAAAAAAAAACATATGCATATACAATCGCCACTGTTCACCTTTCGAAAATCCTTTGTATATGCAAAATGCATATACATGCAACAGTTTAATATACAAGGCGGACCCCAAAATATTATGAAGCAAATTGGAAACTTGTTCGGGTTCGGCTTGCATCTTGACCTTTGTATCTTCGCTTGTATATCAGCATATATACAAGCACCCAAACATACAAGCCGCGGACGCCAGCCATTGAATTAGCTGAAGTTGATCTTCACATCGGATCCGGCTTGTACATTGCTCCCTTGTATATTTGCTTGTATGTCGCATATACAATGCGAACATACAAGCCAAATATACAAACAACGGACCTCAAATTTTATACACTGGAATTGATTTCTCCGTCGGGCTCGAATTGTATCTCAGGAATGTATATTTGGTTGTATATCGAAATATACAACCGCAAACATACAAGTGGTGGGCTCCTGCCTCGCAACTGTAGCAAATGCATCTTTGCACCTTTGTATGTTTCGCTTGCATGCGCAAATATACAAATCTCTAATATACAACTGCGGTATCTTCAACAGAATATTCTGGGAATGTATCTTCCGCTCGCCACTGTAGCAATTGTATATTAGCATGCCTTTGTATATTTTTCAATGCACCTCCACATGCAACCCAATATACAAATCGGGAATATTCCCGGGAATCTGCGAAAGATTCCCCCTTTGTATATGCATCATTTCAAGCCCGATATGCATGTAAAATGCATACAACTCACTTTTTCAAAGGTCGATTGGGATTTTTGACCCGCCAATGCATATTTTGACCTGTATGTATATACAAACACCTTTGTATATACAAAGACACATGCATATGACTGATTTTTCGCATTTTTTAGCACTGCAGAGGTCAAAAGAGATAGAACTTTTTGGATTTTTTGGGAAGGGGCCTGCATATTTAAATGCTTGAAACTTGAATACTTATGCAGGCACCACCAGCAGCTCGAGCCTAAAACCCTAAACATAAATGATTACCAACAAGATGGACTTCTTTGAAAGCCATGATCTGTGAGGTGCTTATCTATCTTGATGTACCAACCTCGAGGAGCCTGTTTCAAGCCATAGAGTGCTTTGACCAATCTACACACCTTATGTTCTTGACCAGCAACCTTGAACCCTAGAGGCTGCGTCATGTAGACTTTTTCCTTCAACTCACCGTTGAGAAAGGCACTCTTAACATCCATCTGATGGACTTTCCAACCAAACTGGGCTGCTAAGGCAAGGACAAGCCGAATTGTACTCATCTTGGCTGTAGGAGCAAAAGTCTCCTCGTAGTCAATGCCTTCCTTCTGTGAGAACCCCCGAGCAACGAGATGAGCTTTGTATTTGTCAATGGTTCCGTCAGCTTTGTATTTCACCTTGTACACCCATTTGCAGCTAATGGGCTTCTTCCCTGGAGGAAGATCAGAAAGGACCCATGTGTGATTTTTCTGAAGACTCTGGTATTCAGACTCCATAGCCTTTTCCCACTCAGGGATTCCTTTAGCCTTTGAATGTGTCTGAAGCTCATAGACACTGTGAATGTTGGCCATGAGAGCAAAGTTAACTGTAGGTTGTTGTTTGCTCTTGTTTTTAGATGATCTACCCTCAATGAACTCGTCGTCATGAAGATCTCCAATAGTCTTAGCCCACCATTTAGGCCGGAGAGTAGATGTGCCAACATTGGATGTAACAGGGGGAGCCGGAACAGGTGCAACAGGTGGAAGATCAGCATCATCCTGAGGAAATTCGGGTTGAGCATCATCAAAATTAGAATTTGCATCAGCATCCCTCCCATCAGGTGGACCTAACGGAAGATGAACACCCAAATCAGCACCCTGCAAAGGCTGATCCTCAGAGTGCTGCATAGACGAGGAAGAAAGAAAAGGTCCTCGTTCTTCATCAAAGACAACATCTCGGCTGAAGGTAAGATGATCAATATCAATATCAATCAACCGGTAAGCCTTATGGTTGTCACTGTACCCTGTGAACATAAGCTTTTGACTCTTGGAATCCAACTTGGAGCGCTTGGCATCTGGAATCCATACATAAGCTAAAGAGCCAAATATTTTCAAATGACTGATCCGAGGTTTGCGGCTAGTCCAAGCTTCTTTAGGAGTCTTCTCCTTAACTGCATAAGTCGGAGACCGATTAAGGAGATAGACGGCAGTGTAGACTGCTTCTGCCCAGTATTTCTTAGGAACACTCCTGTGTTCTAACATGGAATAGGCCATCTCAGTGATTGTGCGGTTGCGCCGCTCTACAACACTGTTTTGCTGAGGAGTATAGGGTGTGGTTAACTTGGGTTTGATGCCGTGTATGTCACAGAAGTTGGAGAAGTCAGTAGAACAAAATTCCCCCCCATTATCTGACCTAAGAGTGACTATGGAACAGCCAGACTCTTTTTCTACTAAGGCCTTAAACTTCTGAAATACAGTAAACACATCTGATTTCTTTCTTAGAAAGTACACCCACATTTTACGACTGAAATCATCAACAAAAAGTAAGAAATACCTACAACCAGTAACAGAAGGTGTATTCATTGGCCCACATACATCAGCGTGAACCAACTGTAGTACCTTGGAGGCTCGCCATGAGTCACCAGTCTGGAACGGTGTCCGATGCTGCTTCCCAGCCTGACAAGCTCCACAAACACCATGATGCTGGGTCTGGATCTCAGGGAAACCGGCTACAAAACCCTCCCGAGATAGCTGAGAAAGATAGTGCATATTTAAGTGCCCATAACGCTGATGCCAAAGACTGGTGATGGAAGAATTTCGGGCTGCCATGGCTAACTCTGGAGAATCACCTGTATCCACAAGTTTGTATAGACCATGATCCTCAATACCAACAGCCACAGTGCTACGAGTCTCCCGATCAACAATGGAACATTTGTGTGTACTGAACACCACATCCAACTGAGGAGAGTGCCGCATGATCTGACTGACAGAGAGAAGATCAAGTTCCATGCCAGGAACATAGTAGACATTGAGGAATATGAGATTCCTCCCACCAGACTGAATCTGAACAGTGCCCTTACTGACAACTGTATATTCTTCTCCTCCACCAAAAATAACTGAGTCACTGAAGGGAGTAAAGTCTGTAAACCAATCATGTCGATGAGTGAAGTGACGCGAAGCACCTGAATCAATGTACCAGGCAGAGGACTTCACATGATCTGCAGGTCTTTTAGCCATAAAAGCCTAAAAGGCAGATTCCTTCTGCTCAGTGTGCTCGGCAATATTTGCTTTCTGCTGAAAACCTCCTTGCTTCTTCTGTTCAAAAGCCAAATGCTGACGACAATCCTTTTTGATGTGACCATATTTATGACAGTAATTACACTGAATATTCCTTTTCTTCTTGTTGTTGTCCTGAGGGTGACCTGAGCCTTTCTGCTGTGGAGGCTGACTTTTGCCTTTATTCTGAGCCGGAAACTTGGCTGCAAAAGCCTGCTCTGAAGAGGACGAAGAAGCACTACTACCAAACTGTTGTTTCCAGCGATCCTGCTACAAGAGGATGGTACATAGTTCTGGAAACTTCAGATCAACATTAGCTGAGGTAATGTTGAGAGTCTCAATGAAATGTTCATAGGACTTAGGTAGACTTTTCAAAGTGATCACAACCATGTCTTCCTCCATTTTTCGACCAATAGCCTCCAGCTGATCTCTGATCTCCTGGATCTTGTTCAGGTGCGTCTGCAAAGATGTCTTCTCATCCATCATGATAGAAAACAATATATTTTTCAGGAAGAACGCATGACTCTTGTCGGAGGTCTCATGCATACCCTTCAGATGGTCCCAAATCTCCTTTGTTGTTTTTCCAGCCGGAATTTGAGGTTCCTGATCATATGTGACTAACAGCTTAACGAGCATGACTGCTTCACGAGTTTGTTCGTCAAACTTATCCTGGTCTTTACCCGCCGTTGTTGGATGGGTAGTAGTGCCTAGAATGATCTGATTGAGGCAGCGATATTCAAAGATGGTCATCATTCGCTGCTTCCAGGTATTATAATTTTTGCCGTTGAAACGTTGACTGCCCTCCAACATAATGTTGGTCAAACTTGCCATCTTGCACGCATTTCGATGCACGAAAAACGATGAACTGAGAAGAGGCTTGAGGCACAAATTTCAATGCACTGAGGCAGGTACAAGAACAGATTTCAAGACAAACCCACTGGCACAAATTTTGAGGTAGCCAAAAAATTCTGAAGTCAACCTAGAAAAGATCTCAAAAAACCCACCAAGAATCTGCGAATGAAAAATTTTTCGGACTTGAACCAGAGGGTCAAAACCCTAGCCGAAAATTTCAGAAGCCCTAGGCGGCCATGAAAGCCACTGAAGAATTGATCAGGTAACCGTAGCTTGGAACCAAAGGATTTCGCTGAAACCCTAGCTGCAAATGCAGATCACGGGCTTGATTTGCAAATACAAACGGACTGGTGTAAACGGCCACAGGGAATACAAAGACGTTTAAAGGAAATCGCGCCAAAAAAAACATTCCATAAAAGAAACGAGTCTGCCAGACACGCGCCATGCAGTCCAGAATAAAAACGCGTCCACAATGCAGACAAAGAGGCCGCGGCCAGGAAGAGTTTGCAGAGTCAAGAAATGGTGTCACCTGTCGCGAAAAACGAAGAACCAGGCCACGAAATCATGCCGCGGGCTTAACCACAGTCGCAAGACAAGACCCATGATTCAACAAGAGGGTCGTGATTTTTAGTGGGAAATACTCAAAAAAAAATCAAAAAACAGAACCCTCGATTTCTTGACTTGAACACAAATTTTCAAAAGGATCCCAGATTTTTATTTTTCAGATAAAAATTCTCACGAATTTTTAAAAAAAATCGGTTCCCGCTCTGATACCATATTACGCTCAGTAATTGGTAAAAACACTTGATGTATTAACAATGAGCACAAGCTCAAATAAATAGATTTACAAATATACAAGAAAGGCAAGTTTCTAGAATAGAAACTTGCAGAAGATCGTAAACACGATCTTACTAAATAATTACAAACAGTTACATGATTGACCATTAACTAAAAATAGTATGAAATAATATTCTAATAGTAATCATTTGCTGCAATCTTTTGATCAATTATTTGTCTGCTAAACTTCATTTTAATTGTGAACTTGAGAGTGAAAATGTCTGGTATGTTTGATGCTTTTATTTCTATATAACATAGCATTTAGATATCTTATTTACAATGAAACTTAAGGAACTTCTATGGAAGGTAATAAAAGAAACTAGGAAGTCTACACCTTAAAAGCTACTTTAATCATTCAAGTTTTATTATAGGCTACAGCTGATTGACATTGATATTTTCGATTGCTTTTAAAGGAAATATAGGGTAATGATGCCCAGGGAAAATTTGTGGGAATTCATTGTTGTTTGTTGATGTTCGTTTTGATTCAAAATTCAGTTCAGTTAACCATGTTATGAAAATTTGATGCATTAACCTGCATAACATGGGTACTTTTATGGCTGCCAGAATACCTGCTTAAATTCTCTTTTATTGTTTTGTATGCAGGGTTGCATTGATAATACTGATCTTGATCGTGATATATGTCATCCTTGCAGTGGTTTGCAAGGGTGTAACCTTACCATCCTGTAGGAAATGAGTTTTGATAACTGAATGGGCTTATTGGTTTTGTTCTGTATTTTATAAGGTGAAGCTGTTTTCTAGGATGGGATCCTGGCAGGTGGTGCTCTGGTCATATTATTGTATTAAAGTTTTGATCATTTGCCTGTGCATATTGGACTTTGTTGGCCTTGAAGGGACGACACATTGTTTGGTTTGTAACAAATTTCAGGCTTTCAACTACAACCCTTATTGTGCTCTCTTTGTTTTTTAAATTTTCTTGGAAAAGTGGTATATACTTTAATAGTGTTTATATATAATTTGGATTTTATTATAAGCTCAATCACTTTATGGACTGTATACTAATCTACACGATTAAAAGGCCAAGCACTCCAATAATATGCGATCAGTCTACATCATTTGTTTTTGCAGCTTGTAGTTGTAATGTTTGGATTGGTGTGATTTTGTAAGAGAACTCATAAAATTCTTTGCAAGAACTGATACTTGTGGATTGTTGTGTTTGCTACAAGATTTAATTTGAGAATACTCGAAATACTTGCTTAGTGATCTCAAATAGTTTCATGATTAGGTAAGACTCAAACCAGAGGTGTAGAGAGCATTATACATTTATGTATACAAGAACACACCAACATGAAATTATCTGTTTAAGATAACTTAAAAATTATGTTTTAATATAGGTACATAAGTCTAGAGCTCACCAGGAGCTTAAACTAATTCCATTTCTCATCATACACAAGAGGCAGTTACAGACAGACATACAGTGGATCCACATCTATCTACCAACATTAAAAAGAAACAATTGATAACTGACTTTTCAAATTAAAAAGAAACAATTGATAACTGACTTTTCAACTAAGTTAATGGGCAACGTCCATTTCACATTGATGCTGATTCCATTTGTCAATAACTCTTTGAATTAGAAGATCTAGCCAATTCACCTCCCATCCAAAATCCCTGCCTTTATAACATTTGGAGAATGCAAAATTCAAGCCGTTTCCCAAGTGTTTGGAAATTTTTTTGTAATCTTTTGACATGACCAAAAGAGCCGCTTGGATGCCCCAAAATTTTATGGAAAGAAATTACTTAATCAGAAATACATGGTATTTAATTAGGTGGTTCATTTATGATTTTAACTAGTTATTTCAGAATTTACACTTAAACTTACAGTGGCTTTTTTTGTTGATGATTGTTTGCTTTTCAATTTCAACTTACAGTGGCATATTTCTGTTGATGTTTTTTTTGTTGCACAGGTACAGTATGACCTAATGATTGAAACCTGAGATGATATTTTGCGTCCAAATAAACCCCAATCCTGTCCCTGAGAAAATGTAGTTCTGACAGACACCTTCCACAGGCAATAATTCTATTTAAATATTTATTTTCTTGAGGTTCAACATCCTCCATCATTGAAGCAACATGGACCTAGTCTTCAAACCCCTGTATGGCTGTAACCTTTACCATGTAGACTTTTACCTGCTTATCTACATTTTGAGGTTGAGTTAATATTTTTATTCATGTTAGAGAATCACATCTTTTCTGTAAGAAATGACATTAAGGTGTGCCAGCCATTAATATCATCTTCTAGTAACTTTTGTGCTTACAAAGTGAGTGACCGCTTTTTATGTTTCAGTGATGCCATGACAAGATGAATTTTGTTACTTCTTGCTATCATCACTTGTACAAGATTTAGAAGCCCTCGATAATACATTGCAGAAACATCCATTGCTTGAATAGAATCTCGGGTTTGCACTTTTAGACATTGCCAGCCAACCTATGGGTGATATTCTAGTTGTGCTTTGTGTCTTAGGGAAACATAAGGACAATATTCGGTGCACAGCCTGGTTATTGTGCTAGAATAGACATCCCACTAGACCTCACGTTTCATTTGGAGTTTTTCTATATTGCAGCTCCTTAGGACGTGATTTTCTTGTAAGCTTTCATCCAAACAAATGTTGTCAAATTTTGACTAATGACATTTAGGATCTTATTAGTTGTGATTGATGAATCTTACAAGACAGTTGCATCGAATTGATGTGTCATACAATCTTACTACTAATATGGTCAGATGCATTGCGATGGCTTCTCTATCAAATACCTTAGATAGCTTAATTCTTTTAATATGAATGAGTGAAAGTACTCGAAACAAAATTGAGACAACTAAATCTAATGCGAGTTTGAACTCTTCTTCTCTTTTCTTTTCTCTTTCTTTTTGGGTGGTAATATGAAATTATTGACATCGTTTTGAGCATGAATGAATGAATGAAGGCTTTTAATAACGTCCACAAGGCTAGACAGCCTATGGGACCAAAGAAACCAAAACATGCTGCAAAAGAGGGCCAAAACACGCTGCAAAGAGAGCCCAAAACTTGCAGGAGGGCCACAATCCACAAAAGGAAGATCACACACAGTCCCCAACTGAACTCTTTTGCTTTTAGGATCTTATATCTTCTGCTATGTATCTTGATCAAATACACCGCGAGTTTAGCTAACCTCTCTTCTTCAAACAAGCTAGTCAAGGAGTCAACATTCAAAGTATCCCTGTAATTGACCCTAATATCCTCGTAGGCTGAGCACTCCATGATGTAGTGCCATTCTGTCTCCACTAAATCCAGATTGCATAAATAGTAGATTCTTTCCTCCCATTCTTCTTTAGGCCTCAACCACCTTCCGGTTTCACATCTAAGTTGGTGCGAACTAGTTCTTAGTTGTGCCATTAACATTTTCGCTTTCCATTTTATGTCCGCTCCTAAGTAGCTTTTTTGCGTGTGGTCCCATGAGGGATTGAGATGTGCTATGTAATATTGTTTTTTCCTTCCTACATGCTTTGTCCACATGCTTATTTTGACTTTTTCTTGCACATAATTTTTGATATCCCCTTTTGTATTTGGACATTCTTTTATGCTAATACCCCACTTATTCATTCACCTATCATTCTGTTTCATCCATGTACTCCTCCTTTCTAACTTTTCCTCCACTGCCATTTTGGGCCTTCGGGATGCCTCCATGTTCTCAAGCCTCTTTAAATAACTTAACACCCGAGTCAGCGCTGATGCCTCCATTGGAAAGGCCCCGGTCTCAGCTAGAGCAATCTCATAAGGGACCGATGCTTTAATTCTGAGGCTACTTGTGATTAGATGCTTTTGTAGCCTCTCTATTTGTCTCCACTTCAACTATGAAGTATTACCACCCCAAACCTCGCAGCCATAGAGCACCACTGGCACCACTAGCAACCCAAAAAGAGTTCTCTTAGTTTTCCAATCCCACAATTCAGCCCTTCTGCACCGGTTTTGCAAGGAGAATAGAGCTTTCCAGCCCCCTTGTCTCTTTTTAGCTCTACATGTCTCCCAGCTGAGTTTATTATTGAAATCTAGGCCAAGATACTTGTATTCATTGACAACCTGTAGAGGGGCTGCCATCAAAGACAAACTCCATCGAAACCTTCTTTTTTTTCAAGGTAAAGATCATTATCTTAGTTTTACTAGTGTTCACTTGCATCCCAACCTCTTGGCAAAACGATTCTAGAGCTTTCAAGTGTTCCTTCAAGTCGTGCGCTGTTTTTGCCATTAAAATAAGATCATCTGCATATAAAAGCAGCTTTATAACATAGCTGGCCAAGCAAACACCCCCCCCACCAAACTTGTCAATCCACTCTAATTTGTCAATGTACAAACCAAACAGGGTGGGAGATAGTGGACAGCCCCTGTTTTACCCCAATGTCACTCCCGAAACATTCTGATAATCCCTGTTTGGTTCTAATTTTAGCACGCACTTGATCATACAACCTATGAACAGTAGCCCTGTATTTTTTTGGAATTCCCAGCTCTTCCATTTTGTTCCATAATTTGCTTCTAGGAACCATGTCGAACGCCTTCTTGAAGTTGACAAAACAACAGGAGACCTCTTCCCCTTGCTTATCCCAAACCTTTTCAATCAAGTGCCTAAGGGTAATACAATGGTCGATTGTGGAGTGTTTTGGCCTAAAACCTGCTTGTCCTTTCGCTCTCTTTCCTTCTTTTTTTGCCCACAAACTAATACGACGTTCAACCATACTCCCAAAGAGTTTGCCAAAAAGAGGGTTGATCATTATAGTGCGGTAGTCCGAAGGGTTATTGACATCTCCACTTTTGAATAGAGGAATGACGACACTGGTCGTCCAATTTGTAGGGAAACCATTCCTGATGACCCCATTAAAAATCTTTTTGATGTGCGGTGTAAGAACTTCCAGGCCCCATTTTATGTATTCTGCTTGTAAACCATCTATGTCACGCGCTTTACCCACCGCTAGCTTTTTAATTCCCTCTTTAATGTCTTTTGTAGTAAAGAGCTTGACCATTGAGTTGATAGCTGGGGGAACATCTTTACTTTGATCACGCTCATACAATTGTTTTGCATATTCTAACCATTGGGAATCTGTAATGTCATTTTCAGCAGTTGTGTTTTTTTGTTGCAATTCTTTCTAGAAGCCTCTTGGGTTGCTCTTCCCAAGAGAGATCAACTCTTTTCTTCTTGCTTGCATGTAGGCCTCTTTTTTCGTTCTAACCAACTTTACATATTCCTTTTTATTTCCATGGGTTTTCAACTTTCTCTTTGCTGTCTTGCAATCTTCGTCATACCATGGGTTAGCCGGAAAGCTGTTTTTAAAGCTTCTTTTAGGTCTAGATCTCTTGCACTTGTTGAGAGCGTTATGGATTATCAATGTCAACTTATCGCTGCCTATTGTTCTCCTACCTATATTGGCTGTCCTAGTATCTTTTATTCCTTGCATCTGTTTTTCAATTGATGTTCTAAATATTTCCTGATTTTCTTGTGTTAGGAGGATTGTGCCTTGGGGTACCATTTTCTCTTGGCTATGTTGCGGTCTATTTTGATGCTGATGTTGAGTGTCTTTTTGCATTTTGATCTTTACATGAATGAGATTGTGGTCTGAATTCATTTCTATAGGACACTCTCTCACTTCAAATTCAGTTAGCCTTGCCAATAGGTTCTGAGAACAAATAACATAATCTACCACGCTTTGCCCATCGTACGTTTGACACGTAATATTCCCTGAACTTGGCCACATTTTGGGGCCATTGCAAATGATTAGATCGTACAAGCTGCATATCCCTAGCAATTCTGCCCCATACTGTCAGATACCACCTTTTCTGTCTTGAGAGTCTCTTTCCCACTTTTGATTCTTTTCCTCTTCTAACCATAATGGATTGTCTTTTATCCCTTCTTGGTTCTTAAGGTATAGAGCCTGGCTATTTGCTGTCCTTGCATTGAAATCTCCCATAAGAATGATGTCACCTACCACACTATAGCTATGTATGTCCTTTTTCAGGGCTGCATATGGATCCTCTTTGTCTAGGTTCCTCCTCTTATAACATTTTGATCCACGAGGAGCAAAGTAACATGCAGCAAGATATATTGTAGATTCCTTTTCTTTCACTTTTGTCCATATGTATTGTTTGTTTGGATCTTCTTTTTCAACATGTATGACTCTCTCCCAAGACTCTCACGAACACTGTCACGCCACCATGTCCCTTGCCGCTTTCGGTTAGTTCATTCCACACTGAAAACTTCCTATAACCTTCAAACTCTGGGACCTTACAGCCCTCATGTTCATGTGTCTCAGTGATGACAATGAAGTCATTTCCCTCTGCTATGGGCCCTAACCCAGGACCTCTCCTCCAAGGGTAACCCCGACAGTTCCAGCTTACCATTGAGAGGTGTTCCTGGGGGGCCCCGCCTTCCTATTTAGCATGTGTTGTTTTGTTGCTAGAAGGTACGAAGCAAATGGGTAAAATTGTGAAGATGGTCCGATTTGTTTCATTCAGAGTTCTACGAAGACTTTAACTTTAGAGGGTCTGTATAGGGCTTAAATCATCATTATACAACAAACATTTGTATAATGATAGCTATCATTTTATAATTATTAGTATCTTTAGATACATTTATTTTAAAGATGTTTATATTAGATTTGTGATATAGGTTAGATAGATGTATTTAAAATATCTATGCTAATTTATTAGATTTATATAAACATAATTAATCGTAATGAATGTCTACTAAAATTGATATAGGCCACCATCAAATTTATATTAAAATTGATTTATTGTCTACTCGCTTTATTATAACCTATTATAACCTCATTATCATTAGGAATTCTATATTAGTAGCAAGTAAATACTCTTAACTTAAATTTGACAGTCATTTACAAGTCAAATAACTAATATTTAATAACAAACATTATAGATATCTTAAATACATCAAGAAATATGGAGCTACTTTATTTATTTAAGAGTCATTTTATTTTACTTTAGAACTATTTTATTTACTACATACATGCATGGACATATAAATATTAATTTTTAGTTAATAATTAATTTATTTTATCTACATATAAACAAAAATTATTTTATTTTAATTAAAGAGCTATTTCATTTTTTAATAGTAATGCAGTAAATGATAGAAACCATCTATAACTTTTTTTATTTTTATATAAATATCATTTTTAATATCTATCTAAAGTACTTCATAGATTCATCAGTACATAAATAGGTAAATAGATAGATAAAAAAGACAGACATTATTTATTAACATTTATTCAAGAATTAAAACTAAAACTATACAATTGCTAATATAGCCAACACAATAAAAGAGTAACATATAAGTATTAATATAAGAAATTCAAAATGACCTCTCACTCGTGGAACCTTTTGGCGCTCCTAGAGGCTTGTCCATTGTTCTTGGTATTGGCGGTCTACCCATGCTTGGCTCCTCGCCTTGTTGGAGCCTAACTTTCTGCCTCTTGGGATTGGTTTAGGCAAGATTGTGGTGGGTGTGACGCCTTTTGTGAATGATGGCGTGTGTTGTACTGTTGTGATCCCTATTGTCTTCGAATCTTGTGAGAATGTTGTGTGATCTGATTCTGCTCATGCCTCTCGTGAGGTTATTGATGGGCGATTTCCTATTCTTGCCTCCTCTCTTGTGCTTGTTCTTGATGCCCCTAAAATCTATGCGACTATGGCCGGGTGGGGCTTGGGGTGGGGGTGTTTGTTGGTATGCCCAGGCGCTAAAAGGGGTCAATTCGCCCTCATTGATGTGGTAAACTTAACCCCATCTGCTCGGGATACTCCCCTTTCGTCATTTGTGGATAGGATGCGATTAATAAAGAATGCTTTATAAATTGAGCCCTTATTTGCTAGTTCAATCACTTTTGGCTATCCCTCTTGGATTTGAATAAATGGGTTTTGGAATCTTGGATGCCTCTCATTGAGGGCATGATTGAACTATATCCCTGTGCTAGGGGATTTTCTATTGCTTCCTTTCTAATGGAGGATGATAAGAAGTGGGTGTTGGACAGTGGGGTTTGGATGTGGGGACAACACTCCCTCTCACTCAAACCATGGTTCCCATCCTAAAACCCTTCTACATAATCTCTTAGTATTATGCCTATTTGGATCAAACCACTTAATCTCCCTCTCTAATATTGGGAATTTTCATGCTTTGAATCTATAAGCAATGCTCTCGATTGTTTTTTGGAAGATGCAATGTCTTCAAACTTTGGCCATACTATCTATGCCTGTATTCTCATATGTTGACACCTGAAAAACCCAGTTCCCAACTTGCACCTTTTTTGCCCCAAATTCAGTGAAGATCCCACTTGAACCTATAGTTTATAACCAATCAGAGATATCTTCCATAGGTTTTCATGTGTTTCCTTGTATTTTTCACATTTGTCGAAGGTTGGAGTTTTGGGCTTCCTCCTTCCGTCGTGCTTTCCCTGTTGGCTCTGAAGCTCTCCAAGGCTCAAATTTGCCTAGTGTTGAAAATTTGTCTAAGTGTGTCAGAGGTCGGAGGTCGAGCCTTTTGCCTTCTGTCTTCTATAAGGCAGACGTCATGGAGAATGACCAAGGGATGAAGTCCACCAAGGTAATGAAAAATATTCTATGTATGATGCAATACTGCGGAGCATCGGAGGTCGAAGTTTCAGCCTTCTGTCTTCTTTAGTGTTGCGGGGTCAAGGCTCGAAGGCCAAAGTCCGACGGGGCCAATGTAGCACTAAGTGTGTCAGAGGTCAAAGTTCGGGCTTCCTTCCTTCCGCCTTCTTCATAAGAAGATGGAAGGAGGAAGGCCTGACGACCGACCCCGACAAGTGTTCCTTCTATGCAAGGCGAAAGGCGGATGTTAGGGCTTCCTTGTTCTCCCTTCTGGAAGGCATAAGGCAAAATGGTTTAGGCGGGGTCGGGTCTTCCCTCCTTCCTCTTCCAGATGTTGTAAGTTGCAAGGCAGAAGGCCCGAGCTCCGAAGTCTGATTTGTTGGAGCCCGACTTCTTGGCCTTCCTCGCTCTTTCAAACGCGTCGACAACTCTCAGGAATGCAATAACTGTGAAGTGGATGGATGAAAGCATCGTTTTCAAATTGATAAGGCAAATTGAAAAGTCATATGTAAAGCACAAATTAATGTGGTTCGTGATAGAGATTTTTGTCGATAAGGCAAATTGAAAATTCAAATGTAAAGCACAAATTATAAATAATTGGAGATGTTAGGTTGGTAGTTGAAATAGTGCGTGTTTTCATTGCACAAGTACCAAATTTAATGGAAGGATGCAGTGCTTTAGTGATCAATGTCTTCTACAGGTCCTTCTAAGGACATTGTTAGTGCGCAGGGCATGGGCTCCTAGGAAATTCGCTAATCCTCTTACATGGCTCTAAGTCAATTTTATTGCAATATGGGCCTGACGTGTTGACTTAGTTTCAACGCCTAGGAGCTGCACATGAACTAATTGCTATATATACCTGTTTCATAGATATGTTCAGGGTTGGTCGTTGAACCAATTGTTTGGTCTGAGAGCGCCTAAGGATTATTCTCTGGCATCAAACCAAGTTAGTCTGGTCTGTAAGTGAAGGGATGAATTCAACATAGTGTAGGAAGGTTGTGTAAAGCAAATATGAATGCAATGGAATGTCTCTATGAGAGTTTGTAATAATTTTGGCAAATGTATAATCGTAGTTGTATGTTTTCCCTTGCCACATTTGCTGGCACGATTGTAACTAAGGTTTGGAGGTGTGTGACAACATCCAAGTTAATACAAGGCTTTGTATTTGCCATTCTTTTGTTGCATATGAATCGTTATAGTTTTCTTTTGGATTATTAAGTATGTCCATTACATGAAAATCTATCAAAGTCATATATGTGAATGTATGACTAGTTCCATTGATCTTCTGCTACATATTTTCTTTCCTCCTTGCATTCTATGACTTTGTTGCCCAATGGACTAGGCATCGGTCCATATTGGAGAGGGATCAATCATCTTTTAAATCAAACAAATCATTCATCTGTGGTTTAGGGGGAAAAACCATCTTTCCTGTGTATGTACATTTGCACAGTTGAATCAACTATATAGGGGGCTTATTGACAACCAACCTTTCTTGACTTAGTGACAACTTTGGGGTCAAGATGATGAGTTGGCTTTGGTTGTCCAGTTATTTTTAGTTGTTCATCTAGTTTAGATATTAATACCTACTTAGGTATACCCCTTGGAATATCCCTCTAGAGTTTAAGCTGAGCTCAAAGTGCAGAGGAGTCTACCCACTCCTGTAGGTTGTCCAAAATCGCCCAGAACATGTTGATAAACCTCTTTTAATCACCCTGCCGACGCCCTTGGCCTAGGTGATTATAAAATGTTTTAGGGTTTTGGGTTGTAGTCATTTTGGGAACAAACATTGTGGACATTGACAAATCTAAGGATTTGCCTGGGGATATTGCCCTGCTTGTAGGGGTTAGACCTTGGACTCAGACACTTGACTATGAGAGTCTTCCCTTTTGATGCAGGAGATGCTTTGCTATTGGACACCTTGCTTCGGAGTGCCTTCGTTCTCGTCGTAAGAAGGGTGAAACGACTTGGTGGAGGAATGCCGTCCATGATCATTTGACTGTAGATAATTCTAATTCTGAGGAAGACTCCTTGGACGAGGCATCAGAGGCCCCGATTTTTGAGTTGGATCCCCCTGGGATTGTTGATACTTTAGAGATTTCTCCTAATGGGTCTTCTTCTCAAGGCCCCATGTTGGTGGATTTACCTTTGGACCACTGTACTCTCCTGTCGGTTGATGTGTCCATTGATCTTGCTATATCAGAGGTTTTGGTTCAGCATTCGATTCTCTTTCGACACATGTGGGGGCTCAATTCGGGTTAGCAGTGGAGGCTAGCCCTCTCCTCTCACCTCGGCTTGAGACTTTGGAAGATGAGGTTTCGTGGAAGATTGTTCAAAGAAGGAAGAGAGGTCTTCCTAAACATGCCATTGTGTCCCACACGTAGGTCATGGGTGTTCGAAACGTTAGGATGAGGCCTGGGGTCATGTAGGTGGTTGGTTTAGATTTGGTTTGTTTGGCATCTAGGTTGTAGCTTTTTTACAAGGTTTATGGTCCCTTCAAAACTATCTTTACCCCTGTGTTGTTGGGGTGTTGTATTTGGCAGCGTAGTTGTAGTTTTGTTTGTGTTTTAGTTGTGGGTCAATTGTGTTCTTGTTGACGTTTCACCTGTTGTTAAGAGTTTCCAGAGCTTTATGGCTTTCAGGGTTCCTTCAAAACTTGCTTTTTACTCCTTTAATTAAAACATATAAGCATATAATATTTACTACATTTTTCAAAGTAAAAACAAAAAATACATGACGAGTTTTCCAAAAATAAGTTATAAAACAAATATATTACCAAAAATAAAGTAAATAATATAAATAAAATAAAATAAAATCTGTGTCCATGTATATGTATTGTATGTAGGTATAAAGTTCAAATTTTTTGATTTATTTTTTAAATTAACAAGAAAATCTCAACTTTTGTAAAATATGATGTCGCCTACGCTGGAATATTTGGTAAACCTTAAAAAAAAGGGTTGAATAAAGAAAAAAAAAATTGAGGAAGTGTAAAGAAAGAAATCATTAATTTTGACAAAAAAACATTGAGAAGTGTGAGAATTTATCATCAAACCCCCCCAAAAAATCACTAGATTCATAACTCAAAACATGGGGTTCATTATAGTACGCCATTCTTAAATTCTAAGCAATAGACAAGAAGTAGTTTCAATCATACTAGCTTCCTAATTTCCTTTCCTTTTGGTCAATACTTAAGCCCATTTTTCTAAATACTTATGCCCATTTTTCTAGCTTCATGTTCTCTCACTCCACACACATTAAAAAGTTCTTCCAATAGTAGGCTATAGACTTGTCTAACCTTGAATATAGTGATTAGCTAAGCATAGTTTGTAGATATCTAAAGATTATCTACTAAAATTCTTGTCAGTTAAAGAAAGCAACCTTTCAACCCAACTTCTTAACCTAATTGAGCAATGGATGCCATAAAGCACAAAATATGAACTTTGGAACCAAAAGGGAAAAACCATGAGTCTATAAGGCTTGAGCTATAGGGTCATTGTCTTTGTCTAGGTTCAATGCTATCAAACCAATGAATCCATGCAAATTGAAAAGGCAAGGATAAATGGTGTTGTCATCATGTCAAAGGTAACAATCTTTTTCTTCAAAGTAGGGGCCGTTTTCAAATAATGGCCAAACTGTATAAATAAATTAGGTCCGCGAATCATTTAATCCTATGAATAAATTTTCTAGCTCTACTCCAATTAGGGTAACATTGCATCTACCCAATTTATTTCACGGAGAAGCAACTCCATGAAGAATTGGAAGTGTCATATAAGAACATATTACAACTTTATGATTCATACTACAACTTGTTATGTTGAATATGATGTTAACATCAATCACGAACATGTTGACGAACTTGCCCTTATAGGATACTCATTCACTATCAAACAATACATTTGTTTAGAGACCAAAACACTCAAACAATCTCAATAAGATGTAAGCTACTCTTGGCCGCTAATAATAATTACCTTTAGACATAACTTTCATACTCCCTCATGATTTTCTTGTGCACTCTCCCTCCTACTAGACCTCTCCCTTCCATTTCCATCTTAGTTTCATTTTAATCTTGCTTTTCCATCTCTCTTTCCCTTTGTTATCTTAAATTGTTTCCTTTAAACTTTCACTCTTAAGTAAATCTTCTATCCTTTCTCAATCTTGATAGTTTTGATTTGATCTTTCTTTTTATAATTTATGCCTCCCCCACTTTTTTTTGAGGAATGTTTCCTATTTCCCCCTTCCTTTTCTTCCAAAATAATTAACACTTTTTTGATGCATTAATGTGGATTTATGGGGTTCCACGTCCTTACATTAAATTGAAGCAGGAAAATACATAAAGTTTTGAATTGTCAACTGTAACAAATTTTTTAGGTAAGAAGGAAGAGACTTAGAGAAAGGAAATTGGCTACACTATTATGATAAAACCTTTGCATGTGCTGGCACCCAAAAAATGGTGAGGCCCACTGCATACTGGCATTATTGAAAACATAGTTAATGGCCTTTGAGTGAACTTTAGCTTTCAATTTGCACCTTTGTGAAGGGACAATCAAGAAGGTTGAGCATGCTCAAACCTTATGCATCTTCCCCTTAATCAAACCAATGTGAGTCACTTTCAACCATAAAATGTGAGGAAAAGATCCAAAGAAAAAACCATGCACTTGCTACTTAGAAACTAATCCCATGTGAAAGGCTTGGCAAGGACTACCAAAGAACCAAAGTCTTGTAAGATCTAGCATGGTTGGCGGAAAAAAGAGGCTATCTCCATGTTAGTTCCATCTCTAGTAGAAGCTAGACTGAAGTGCTTCATTCATATCCATGCAGTGTAGCATTGTGAATTTTAGGACCAATTTAGGGAGAAGGGATGGCTTGGAGATCTTTCTTAATGAAGGAGAGAAGCCCATTCCTAAGGTTTGGCAAGGACCCACATTTAAAAGCTTCTAGCGAATTAATGCTCTAATTAGCTAGATAATTTGCAACCCCATTGGCTTCTTTGAGGTAATGGCTTACAAAGAAGTTGAAGAAGTCAAGAAGGGACTGAGTAGAGCTTAAAACATTGTTTAGCTTCCAATTTTAAGAACCTTGTTTCAGATGCCATGAAAATCACCATCGAATCTTCTTTGATATGGGGTTAATCCCACATTGCCTAGCAATTTAAAGATCAAGGAGTGCTTGTGTCTCCACTTCATTATTAATACCCTCTAGGAGATTCATAGGAGACACCTTAATAAGAGATCCTTACGTATCTCTAATAATAATGTATCTCTAATAATACAACTAGCACTTGACAATCCCAGATTGCCCCTACATGCACCATCAAAATTTAGTTTCAAAAATTCTACTTCAAGATGTCGCCATTTATAGTTCTTTCTAGATAGGTTAGATGAATGTGGAATAGGAAGATCCTCTAAGGAGAAGTGAAGAAAAGATCACTTTTGAATAATTTTTTGGTCCCAAGGGGAAAAGGCTTTCTTCTTCAAGGAATAATTTTCAACATTCTTCATTTCTACCTTGTTAATTTCTACTTCCAAACCAACCAAAACCTCTTCACAACATGATGTTTTATCATTGCTTTGTTTCATTCCATCCAAATGTGCCATATTACTAAAGAAGCACTAGTGATCCAAATATTGACAAAAATAGTTTGAGTTCTAAAGAGGCCATTTATTGAACCATCCAAAAAGATAAGAGCATTGCCAACTCCATTATTCCAACCAAAAGGGCAATGCAATAGTAAACGATCAGAAGTTTCTTCATCTTCTAGGCACATCACACAATAGGAGGGGCCCAAAATCCCCACCTTCAATCTTTCACTAGTTAAGATTTTATGTGCAAAGTCGTCCAAGCAAAGGCTTCTTTGTTTGAAAGACACCTTTTATTCCAACATAATTTGGAGGGCCAAACTAGGAAAAATCTATTTGGGAGGAGACCAAGTACCCCAATTTAGAAGTGTAATTCCAGTCTTAGAGCAAGACCATTAGATAGTGTTTAAATCCCTACCTCGGATTGATTTCCTCTTTCTCAATTCTTGTGTGAGCAACTATCATTGCCCAATTGGGAGTGGCATATTGTTTAGGATTTTCCATTTGAAAACATATTTTGTCATTTTTTCTAAAACATAAGCCCTTACCTTGCTACCCCAAAGGTTTGTAAGGATGTTTCTTTCTTCTAAAAAGTTAGCGGAATCCACCAAAGGGCTATGATCATTCCAAGAGTCCAACCAAAAATCAATGCTTCTTCCATTTCTTAGCTCCAGATTCAAATGTTCAATTATGATTGATTTGCACTAAAGAAGGAAGTTTCACAAGTGCAACCCTCAACATGGATTCAAGGTAGTTAAAAATTTACCTAGATCATTTAAATCTAGATATTTTTTCTAGAGGATCTTACAACACTTAGCTAAGGGATTGGTGGCATGACTCTAGATGAGTTTGGCATACAAAGCCTTATTTTAAATTTCCAAATGCCTCAAACTAGTGCCTCCAAATTGTTTTGGCCTACACATTGTGTCCCAAGATACATGCAGAATTTTCCTCTTGTCCTCTGTACCATTTCAAAGTAATTTCCTCATGGTTTGATCAATTTGTTTTATGACAGAGAAAAGAGCCTTGAGGGTGGATAGGATGTAAATAAGAAGAGCAGCCAATATTGGTTTCAGTAATAATAATTTCCTTGCTAGTGTAAGCCATTTTACTTTCCAAGCACTCATTTTTTCTTGAAAAGAATCCAAAAGCTTCTTTGACAAAGAACAATTTCCAACATCTACGAAGAGAAGGACTCCAATATATGTGCTTAGCAATGCCCTGATTTTGAATCCCATAATCCTACATATTTGACCTTAAATGAAAGAAGAGGTGTTAAAAAAAAAAGATTTGCCTTCATTAATGTACTTACCTAAAATTATAGAGTAAGAGCCGAGGACATCCTTGATTGCTCTTGCTTCAAACCATGTGGCTTCACTAAAAAACATTGTATTGTTTGCAATCTACTAGTGAGTGTCGGAGAGGTGCCATCGGCCACAAAAACTCCTTTCCACCTTTGAAGCATATTTTCCCTTTGGATTGAGTGACCTAAAACATTAGCCATTAGGGTGAAAGGGAAAGGAGAGATGGGATCTCATTGTCTTAGTCCTCTAGATACTTGGTAAAAGCCTACTAGAGATCCATTTACCATAACAAAACACCTTGGAGAGGCAATGTAGTTAAACATCCAAGGTCTCCAATCAAGACAAAAATAAATCTTCCTAAAACAAGCATAAACCTATCTAGTTTACTCTATCATAGGCATTACTGATGCCTAATTTATCAACATACTCTTGGCTTTAGAAGTAGCTATGGAATGAACTGCTTCACTAGTGATGACTATTCCTTCTACTATGCATTTTTCATGGGCAAAACTCCTTGCTCATATGAGTGTAGACACCTAAAAATGTCTTCTACCATCACACTGACTCCCAACATCCCTAAACATGTCAATTTCCCTCATAACCAATTAATTAAATTTTTATTTAATTAATTATTCCTTCATTACCCTATTTTTCATCATTTTATCCCAACAATTGAATTAATTTCATTAATTCAATAAACCTTAGCCAATTGATTTAATAAATATGCAATATTTATTAAATCAATTTCCCCCTTTTCACTAAATCTAATTTATTAGTTAAAACCATGTTAACTAATTAATTCAACCTATTAATTGACCTATCCCTACCCTAGACAATTAAATAGTTATTATTTAATTGCCTACCCTAACCTACCTCATCCTAGCCCTAGGATTAATTAAATAAAACCTATGTTTAATTAATCCTAACCTTTCATTTGGGTGGTCAAACCTTGTTTAACACCCTTCCCCACATCCTCCAAATAAAAAATTGAAATAAATCCACATAAGTCAATTTTTTATTTAAAAACATCCCACATCACATTTAATTTTCCTTACAACCCCTTACCTCACCCATACTCATTTATTTCCACTTATCCCCAAATAAATTTTTAATTCATTTACATTCCCTCATATGAATCTTTAATTCAAAAATAATCCTTCACCACTCATACTCATTTAATAACCCTTTTTCCCAAAATGAATAAAAGATTCGCTTTTATTCCTAACCCTCCATTCATTTAAGATTGAATCTAGGCCCTCCACATCACTTTTATCCTCCACCATTGATCTTTCAAATCAATCTCCACTATTGGATCAAAATCTCTTCCAAAAGTCTTTAAATACATCTCTCAACCCATTTGAGGATCCAAGTTTTATGCAAAGTTATTATGCCAAAATATCAACTGAGCTAGTCTTTAGTGAGTTGCAAATATTAGTTAGCATTTCACATTTAAATCTATTATCTAGGGATTATCATTGTCTTAGGAGTTTCTTGGGTGCATGCTCCTACCTCCCTTGATGAGATTGGGTCTTCATGTGAGGTATAGCTTTTTGTGTTTTTATGCATTTAGTTTGTATTTTCAACCTCATTTGTTCACCTAATCTACATTGGCACGCCCGGTGGGACCCACAAGGTCTGACTCTAATCAGTTTTTGTGAGTTTTGGTGTGAGTTACGTGTTTTTGCAAGTGCAGCGCCATCGACCCTGCGCAGTGGCGCTATCTCTGGCGGATATTGGCGCTATACTCTGTTTTAGCGCCATCCCTGCGGAGCATTTTTTTTTAATTATTATTTTAACCTCCACTCACATGTCTCCTTTTTAACGATCTTCCTACTACTTTTTGTGCCTAAACTGCTCTCTGTTTTGTAGGAATATTAGAAAATACAAGGGGAAGTTATGCCAAAATTTTCAAAAAGTCTAAACATGCATTTTGGCTTTTCTTTTGTCTTATTTTTCATTTATCCAGACTAACAATGCTAATGGGACATCTTGTGTGCGCAACATAACACTTAGTTTTCGTAAGGAGGTCTCCATTTTGTAGGTCAGACGCACTCAGACCCCTATCGACGCTATCCGTTTAGATTGGCGCTATCAGCGACTGTGAATGAACCTCTTGACAACTTGTGCAGTGGAGCTTTACTAGACCCCGCTTAGCGCTATTGTCTTAATTAGCGCTTTTTGTATATTGTATTAGCGCCTTCTATGTAATTTTGTGGCGCCATCTTTTGTTTTGGCGCCTTACGGGTCTGATATTGGCGCTATCTGTTGAATTAGCACCATCAGTATAGGGTGTCGGGTTCTCAGTTAGTTTTCTGTCAGTGTCACCATTTTCTGTCCGCAGTGGCGCCATTTGACCTCTGTTTTAGCGCTATTTCTGAAACTGACTTTGTTGTCTGTGCAGGTACTGACAAGTGTTTTTGTAGGTCTTTACTATCATTTTGCGGATACTAACAAGCTTTTGCAGGATGGTTTTATCTCTAGTTTAGCAAAAACACTTCAATTGGAAATTTAAAAATGAACCCTTTGCATGTTAGTTACACAACATTTTGATTTGATGCAATAAAATTGAACAAACAACAAACAATCTTTGTGTGTGTGTGTGCCCAAAATTTAAATTTGGTGTTCTAAAATTTACAAATTGTGTGCCAACAACTATCAAACACTTCGATTTTGGGCTTTAAAAAGAACCACAAATTGCATCAATCAAATCATTGGATTTAAAAAGAACAACAATCTGCATTCTTTACGCATATAATCAAGAAAATCAATCTAATTGTTGTGTGAAGTGTTTTCATGGTTTATGTTTGTGGAATAAAAAGTGTATGCTCTTCCCTCGCACCATTTGGTGACCTTGGGAATCAAAAGCTTCTCACAAAACTTACAATAATCACCCCCAACATAAATCCAAAGAATTAAAATGAACCATGTTTAGTGTGATGCAATCATAAAGAATACATATGCTCTCCCCTCTCATCTTTGTATGAACTTGGGGATCAAAAGTATTTTTGTGATTGTATTGCTTTTGTTAATCCTTAGAGGGCCTGCCACCCTGCTTCAAAAGGTGGGAACGACCCAAGCGGCAACAAGCTAAAGCCAAGCTCTTTCAAGCCGCTATATAAAATAAGGTGTTTGGGACGAAAGTCACAAGCAACAGGTGTTGTTTAGTTATACCGACAGCCAACCTCCCCCAAAACCCTCCAAGGCGTAACCCTTGGAGGCTGGGAGACTCCATAACGAAGAGTAGCGCTGCCGCATGTATAACCACCTAATCGAAAGCACTTACTACGAACCTTTGTTTAGCAAGCCAAAATCCTTCTATTTGTTGACGCAGAAGAGAAACCTTTGAAGTGGCCCCGATTCACGCGGTTCTTAGTCGAGGTAGCAGGGATAATCTAAAGGTTTGGTGAGGGACAAGCCTTATAAGAAACCCAGATCTTGGTATGTGTGAGAAGTGTGTGCAATTGTAAGGAGGAGCCGGTGCTACCAAGATCCTGGAGCTACCCGCTTTGAATAGGCGCAGCTAGGGGATTCAACAAATACTGTCATATCTTCGCCTTAGGTTGTGCAAAGTGCTTGTTTAACAAAATCACACGTCCTTTCACAAACAAAAAATCTTAGTTATTGTGCGTTCATGTGCTTAATTGAGTGTTAATGTGCTTAAATTACTTTCAAACAAACAACCAAGAGACAAACCAAATCAATTGATCAAATTCCAAAGCAAAAAATCATCAATCAACATACCAACCATAATCCTACACCTGGCCAAACTGTTCTTTTGCCCACCTTTCGAAAATCCTCCAATCAAATCCAACTGATCTACGTCCTAGGATATATCTTTCCCACAATGGACAAAAATCTGTCATCCTATCAACATGTCTCTTAGCAAGAGTACACAAAGGCTATTTGTATCTTTTGTTGGTCTTTTTGATTATTGTTTTTTATCTTTTTGTCTCACTCTAAGTTATCTCCAAAGCTACCTTGATCTCATTATATCATGGTAAGTAGCAGATGACACCTGGAGTAGACATAGTCATTGTTTCTGTATGCTATGCTTGTGGGTTGGTTTCACTACTCTAGGAATAGTATTCATATTTTGAAGCCTGGGTCGGTTCTAGCATGAGGTGTCCCATTTGCATATATAGGCATCAAAACCTTATATGTACTATTCACACTCATCGCTATGAGTCCCCTTCCTAGGCTAGGCAAGATTATACTACCTTGGGCACACATGAAATCAACCTATTGTTTGTGGGTCTAGTCCATGCAGTCGTGGGATATACATCATCACCTAGGTCATTTCATACCTTTGTGAACTGTAACCTACATTGCTATAGTAAACTAAGAAATGCTCTCAATTAATCTTATACAACTACTGTTACTAGCTCAAAATCATCATCCTAAACAACTATCCCATATCGGCCTAGATTTAATAATCATTTTCCCCCCACCCCCAACCTATCCAATCCCCTCACTAATCCAACTCTCCCACTTCACACATCTTGCACCAAACCAAACCCCCCCTCAATGACGTGGTGTCTTCTGACCTAATAATCCTCTCGTCTTCCCACCCCCATCCTCTAGACACTCCCAATCCTATCCATACCCCATCCATACACCCCTATCCTCTCCCCACCTAGTCCCCCTTTCCCATAGCCTCATCACTTAGGGTTGAACAAAGAACATCATGTGTATCAGGACTTGATCATCTCACCTATCACCTAGTTTGCATCCCACCTATCACCTAGCATGCATCTCGCATATCGCCTAGCTACACATCATAATCAGTTAATCTCATTTCATTTAGATTCATTATAAATCCCTTTGCATATCACTTAGGTTCATTTTTAGAATCTCTTAATTGCATATCACTTGGGTCCATTTTTAGAATCAGTTAATCTCATTTCATTTAGATTCATTATAAATCCCTTTGCATATCACTTAGGTCCATTTTTAGAATCTCTTAATTGCATTTCATTAGGTTCATTCTAAACCATTTAAATTGCATAATCATTAGGTTCATGTTAGAAACTGTTAATTTGCATAATCATTAAATTCATTTTAGAATCTTTTAGGTTGCACATTGTTGGTAATCATTTATGTTTAGGGTTTTAAGCTTGAACGTTTGCAGGTTTTCTCATTCAAACCCTAAATTTTCTTTGTCATGGGACCTTGCATTGTTTTGTCTATTCTGGTCTTGGCCTTCTATGGTGGGTTCCTGGTTATTAAGTCTCATCCTCATGCTTTAGTGTTCGAAGGTTGACCAGTCCCCACGCAATGTTTCATTGCTTTTTTCTGTCGCCTTGAGAAAAATGCTAAGTTCTGTATATGCAAAGGTGAATTGTATGTTGGCGGACTTGTGAAATCTTAGTCGGCCTCCAAAAAAGATAAGAAATTGAATTATATGCATTTTAGATGCATATCGGGTTGCATATGCGAAGGGGGAATCTATCGTAGATTCTTGGGTATATTCTGCAGTTGTATGCATTTCCAAATGCATATCAGGATTACAAGGAAAAATATACAAGGATGGAATATACATCGCAGATCCCCAGAATATTCGCTATTTGTATATCGGGTCTGCATGTATATTTGGTTTGTATGTTCAGACATACAATGGTTAGATACATTGCAGGTATATTCCAGGAAAGATTCCTTATTTGTATGCGGGGGTGATTGTATGTTTGGACATACAAAGGTCATATGCAAAGAAAACATACAAGACCCGACATGCATTTATTACAGTGCATTGTATATCGCGGGTATACAATAAAAAGATGCAAGTGGTCTTGTATGTTCGGCAATATACAAGCAGTGGGAGAAACATTTGGTGGGCCCGCGGATATACAAAATGAATTGTATGTTGCACATGCATCGGAGGAAATATGCAAATGGATAGGTACAAGATGGATGCAGCCGATGAATTAACTGTATATGTGAAATATTTTGAAGTCTGCCGTTGTATGTTTGGGGATTGTACATTCCAAATATACAATCGAACATGCACTCCAAAAATACAAGGCTGAACCCGAAGTTGATTTCAATTTGCCTCATTAAAATTTGGGATCCACCTTGTTTAGAGAGAAATTATATGCATATGAAGGGGCCCGTGGATATACAAAGCCCGGATTTAAAAGTTTTTCAAATCCAATGGATAAGTGGTAGGGGTCCGTTGTATATATGCATTGTATATCACGAATATACAATGAAAAGTGCAAGGGTTCAAATACATGGGCTAGATTTCAAAGTTGTTCTGATATGCTTCATAAAGGTTTGGAATCCGTGGATTGCATGTATATTGGGCTTGTATATGCAGCATACAACCCGATATACAAAACAAAGATATACAGCTAGGATGCGAAGGGGGAGTCAAATACAGTGAATAAAATTTGAGGTCCGACTTGTATATAAGATGAATGTATATGCCGATATACATTGAGATATGCAAGGAAAGGGATGTAAGGTGGACTCGATGGTGATTGCGACTTGCTTTATAACAATTTGGGGTCCGCCTTGTTTATTAAGTTGTTGCATGTATATGCATTTTGCATATACAAGGGATTTTCAAAGGCGAACAATGGTGATTGTATATGCATCCGTTCTTGCATATACAAGGGGAGAAATGGCAAAATGAAGATGGCGAAAAGTCAACGATATGAACATGGAGTGCCTACGTGGCACGTTATCTTGGCGCTTGGTTTTTTGCAATTTTTGGCGCCATGGATCTCAGCGATAGAATAAAAATCGACGGTCAGGTTTTAAACCTTCAGCGATGGATTTTCCTTGTGTCTACAGTCAATTTTTGAGTGGGAAAAATCCATGGGTGTGCTGCTGCAATTTCCAAGGGGAGCTGCGGGTAGTTGTGCTATTAACGGCAACGTACAGAGGCATGGGCCGATGGTTGAACGGCCAACTACCAGGTCCAAATACAAATCAAACTCAAACTTCAAATACAAACCTTTTAGGATATAGGAAGTAGTTTTAGGACCAAAATCCTCTGTCTACAACTGAATATAGGCCCAAAGCTAGCCCCTTTGCACTTATCTCACAGTTTTGGTCTGCATAAGAGAGGATTTATCTGCTTTGTGTCAACATCCCAGCTAATACACAGATGCATTTCATAGATGTTGAATAGGGAATACCTCCCTAGGTTCTGCAGAGCTTAAAGAAGAAGAGGAGATATCTATAGAGTCTATCTCCTGTATTGTTGGCCCCTGGCCCGAGAATTCTGTTGATCAATGATGACTACTTTGTAGGGATAACTGGGAACAAGCATCCAGTCTGGGAAAATAACCAACACACATCATATCATTAGGTTCATTTTTAATCATTTAGTTGCACATTATACATCATTGAAAATCATATCATACTCATTTATGTTGGTCATCACATAGGTGCATGTTAAACTTAAAATTAGTATCATCACATTGCATTCCATATATATCATCTCATAAACATTTAGTTACAATACAACATCACAATCATAATCATTGAAACTACATTTAACAATCATCTAGTTGCATTATACATCATATACTCCATACATCACAAACCATAAATATATCCAAGCAAGTAAACTATTATTACATCCATCACAGGTGCATTCATAACATCAAAAACATAATTGCATAAACACAACTCATCCATAGCATATAAAATCCATAAAGCATACGCTGCATCAATCACATAGGCATCATCATAATAGAGCATCATAAACAAATACATGACCATCAAAAAGCATCATATCATATATAATCACCACAAAAAAATGTACACCGCTCATATCATCAAAAAATACCAAGTCCTGATACAATGCCTCTGAGGGCTAACATGATAAAGCTATCACATGGACGATCCTCTCTCTGAAGGAGTGGGAGACTCTGATCCTGGTCGTGGCTATGCTCCTGTCTGTGGCTGTGGCTGCACTTGAACCTGTGGAACCTGCTAGGGCATGTATGAGGGAGGAGGCATCGTCTACTGAACTGACTGCACTGATCTTGATCTATGAGACCTGGAGGCCCCCGATCTACTGACCTGACTGTAGCTCGAGGCACGTTGCGCTGCTAGCACGACCGCCTAATACAAGCCCCGATAGTACTCCACCCATGCTCTGGCCTTTGTCAAATCCCCCTGTACCTGAGTCAGCTGCCCCTGTACCTGACTCCCTGTAATTGATATGACTGTGTCTATGCCTGGGACAACTAAGCCTACATCCCTATCAAAATCAGGGCAAGTCCACCACCTGAAGCCTGTAGACTACCCAATGCAGTCTCTGCCTGTTGTGCCCTAGCGAGCGCCGCATCTCACTCCCCTGTCAAAGTGACTATGTCACCCTGAACCTGGGCTAACTGTGCCTATAACGCCGCCACCTATCCATCTGCCCCATCCAATAAGGCCAATGCCCCTGTAACTGCACCAACTCTACATCACGGCTCTCTAGTGCCTCCTCCAGGCTGGCCACCT
Organism: Cunninghamia lanceolata; assembly: GCA_027924645.1. NCBI lineage: Eukaryota > Viridiplantae > Streptophyta > Pinopsida > Cupressales > Cupressaceae > Cunninghamia > Cunninghamia lanceolata. Next base: position 576,218 of record BSBN01000780.1, read on the forward strand.
GTGCTCGTAGGGTCTCCATCTCCTCCTCCTCACCCCGAGGCCGCTGACAAGGGGTGAGCCTCTCAACCTTGGCCTCTCCACCTGTCCCTAAGGGGCCTGCCTGCTGCCCTACCTGTGGTGGGGGTAACTCACCCCTATCCACCCTCAGCTATCCCCCACGCCGCCGAGGTCCTCTAGGCTGTCGCCTTGCCCCAATCTACACCTGCTCAATAGGAACCTACTACACAGGTACCTGCTGCCCCACCTGCCCCTATCCAGCTGCCACAGCTGCCAGCACATCTATCAGCTGACCATCCCTACCAACTAATCTCTCCTCTCCACCCTCTCCAACCTCCACGAGGTCATCCTCAATGATCTCCTCCCCCTCCTCCAGGTGGTCATACCCCTCAGAGTCATCATCCCCATCATCATAATCATCATCACCACCTGACCCCACTGCCTCCTCCACTGGGTCCGTCAACCAAGTGGGCCGATGCATCTGCCACCATATATCATATGCAGGCATAGTACCTGCATCTCTAACAGTGCTCCCCCAATCCCACCGCACTGGCCGTAGAGCTGCAAAGTCAGCTAAGGCGACTTGTGGCTGCAGGCCAGAAGGGCGCATCTCGAGGAGTCCGCACAAATATGGCCATCTGTTGCAGAGTGTCCTGTCTCAAACCAAACTGCTGCATGACTCGTGAGGGTAGATACATCTCTATAGTATGGTCTCCTCGACCCATTAGGTACCGCTACTGAAACGTAAACGGTAGATGGATATCATCACCTAGCCATGGCTCTACACCGATATATGGTCACTAGGTCACACTAATAACATCATCTAGCATCCTCCTCCAGTACCAAACCTGTCCAGTATACGTGTACTCTGCATCCCGATATAAAAATACAAAGGCCTCAAAAGGCCGCTGATAATACCCACATGTCGACTGGGTAATAATGATGTGCTCCCAAATCCATACATGAAGCAGAGTAACCCTAGTTGACAACGCTGAATCATGCAGATAGGTGACTGTATGCATCTCATGGTATAACTGCCCTAGCATCACCAGTCCCCAGGCATAGACGGTCTCATGCCTCACCATCCCCTCTATCATCCCCCCAGCCAACTGGAAAACCCCTGCCTCGCTTGTCAGGCATCACAACACCTCCAATCAACGTACATAGGAATAAGGCAAAGGGATCTGTACCCGCAGCCAGTGTCCCCTCATAGCTCATCTCTCTCCCGTCTGCTGAGAGAACAATGTGGTCCTCTCCAAACACTCTGATCAGGGCACTCCGCCCCCTCCTCGTGTCATATCTAACACGCCGGCATCGAATAGGTAGCTTGAGGATGCGATAAACATCCTCAAGGGTGATCGTGATCTCTCCAGTTGGAAATAGAAAGCTGCAGGGCTTCGAGCGGTATCGCTCCACAACCGCTGTCATCAGAGCTCGATGAGCTCGTAGCACGGGCATCAATGCCACTGTCAGAAGCCCCAACCTAGCCAGTCTAGCCTGCATAGCATCATCAAAATGGTCGAACAATGCCATCACAAATGGCACACGTCGCTCCCTCGAGTACACTATAAATCGGCGTGTATCCTGCATCCACAACTTTCTGGTTAGATATCGACCTATCTTCTTCCAAATCACCCCCTTTTCTTCTAATGTTGAAAGCCCAAATCATTTGGGGCTAAAACAAATCATATTTCGCGCCATTTCATAAATAGCACTAATAATTCTTCTAAATGGCGCCATTATAGAAATAGCGCCACTGCGCAATATACTTTGCGCCAATCCAAAATATTGCACTATTGTGCAGCATACATAGCGCCATTTTACTAAATGGTGTCACCCTACCTTTTGGCGCTAATCTATAGAATAGTGCCAATTCTACCCAAAGCGTGATATTTCTATATCGCGCTAATACATCCCATTGCGCTAAAACAGAACATAGCGCTACTCTAACCTATAGCGCTAGTTTAGAACATAGCGCTACCATAAAGCCAGTATGGCGCTAAAACACCAAAGCCCTAATCTTTTCCAACATTGCGCTAATCCGGATGATAGCGCTAAAAGAGCAAGCAAATGGTAGCAAATCGCCCTATTCTACCCTGGCGGATAGCACCAATCCAGAGGATGGCGCTAATCCACTTACCTTTTGGCGCTGCGCGCTCTAAGCCCTAATCCCTGAACCCCAAAAATGCACGTAAAATAAAAAAATTACAAAGTCAGGGTTAGACCCTACTTGAGGTCCAGCCTCCGATGCCCGGCCAAATGATCAGAACCGCTCTGAGATGTGTTGAAGTCGCGGGAACTGGGGGTTGCGGTCAACCATCTCTCCTTCGCTCCTTCTTCTCTAAAGTCAAAGTGTGCAAATGTGGCACTCTTGGGGCCCACTTTTCCTAATATAGTGGGCCATGTCATCCTTCCACCCCTTCCTTTTCCCTCCAGGGTGCAGATCTCAGCCTTTTCCCTCCGTTTTTCTTCCTCTCATCTTTTTCCATCCCCTATCCAACCGTCACTCCTGTCACATCCTTTCGAGAACTCACTTGGAAAATTTTTATTTTCTCGCCGACCTCTCAAGGGGGCATCCCTTATCCATCTTATTCCTTCCCGGCAGCTAGGACATATTTTTCTTTGACCTGACGCCACTTCCCTCCTAGGTCCTGACGCCACGTCAAAGAGGGGCAAATGTAGACACCTAAAAATGTCTTCTACCATCAAACCGACTCCCGACATCCCTAAACACGTCAATTTCCCTCCTAACCAATTAATTAAATTTTTATTTAATTAATTATCACTTCCTTACCCTATTTTCCATCATTTTATCCCAACAATTGAATTAATTTCATTAATTTAATAGTCCAAACCTTAGCCAATTGATTTAATAAATATGCAATATTTATTAAATCAATTTCCCCCTTTTCACTAAATCTAATTTATTAGTTAAAACCATGTTAACTAATTAATTTAGCCTATTAATTGACCTATCCCTACCCTAGACAGTTAAATAGTTATTATTTAATTGCCTACCCTAGCCTACTTCATCCTAGCCCTAGGATTAATTAAATAAAACCTATGTTTAATTAATCCTAACCTCTTATTTGGGTGGTCAAACCTTGTTTAACACCCTTCCCCACATCCTCCAAATAAAAAATTGAAATAAATCCACATAAGTCAATTTTTTATTTAAAAACATCTCACATCACATTTAATTTTCCTTACAACCCCTTACCTCACCCATACTCATTTATTTCCACTTATTCCCAAATGAATTTTTAATTCATTTACATTCCCCCATATGAATCTTTAATTCAAAAATAATCCTTCACCACTCATACTCATTTAATAACCCCTTTTTCCCAAAATGAATAAAAGATTCACTTTTATTCCTAACCCTTCATTCATTCAAGATTGAATCTAGGCCCTCCACATCACTTTTATCCTCCACCATTGATCTTTCAAATCAATCTCCACCATTGGATCAAAATCCCTTCCAAAAGTCTATAAATACATCTCTCAACCTATTTGAGGATCCAAGTTTTATGCAAAGTTATTATGCCAAAATATCAATTGAGCTAGTCTTTAGTGAGTTGCAAATATTAGTTAGCATTTCATATTTAAATCTATTATCTAGGGATTATCATTGTCTTAGGAGTTTCTTGGGTGCATGCTCCTACCTCCCTTGATGAGATTGGGTCTTCATGTGAGGTATAGCTTTTTATATTTTTATGCATTTAGTTTGTATTTTCAACCTCATTTGTTCACCTAATCTACAATGAGATTAGGAATGGGAGGAGCTCCTTAAGATGATTGACAATAACTTTTGAAAGAATCTTATAATGTTGCACAAATAAATTGGCTTGAAGTCGAAAGTGTCCAGACATACCTTTATCAAGATAAGAGCGATGAAAGTGCAATTCATTTGAGATTTTTTCTAGATTTACTTGACTCCTTAATGGTTTCCAATAGATCACCCTTCACTGCTGACCAACACTTCTGGAAGAAAACAAGCAAGTTGTTTGGACCTAAAGTCTTGTCTGATTTCATTTGGAGGAGGGCTAATTTGATCTCACCTTCAGTGAAGGGAGCCATAAGGGCCTTGTTTTGTTCTTCAGGGACAAGCACTGGGATGTTGGAGAGTAAATGAGAGAGAGGGGCATGAGGGGAGGCTTCTTTGCAACCCATCAATTTTTCAAAGAACAAAGCAACCTCTTGCCTGATCTTTGTAGGCTCTATGAGTATCTTTCCATCTATAGAAGAAATGGAAGACATTCGATCGATAATCCTTTGTTGTTTGGTAGATTGATGATTTTTTTTGTATTTTTGTCTCCTTACAGCCAAGTTTTTCTATACTTTTGTCTCCAAAAGATCTCTTCTTTTCCTTGAATATCTACCAAGTCTAGCATTAGTCATTTTTGCAAAGCAAAATAGTGTTGGTCCATACCCTTTTCTAGAATCTCTTGATTTAGTTTTTTCAGTTTAAATTCAATTATGAGTTTTTCACTAAAGATGTCTTTGAAACTTCAAAAATTACTTTTTAGGAGACTTATTTTTCTGGAAAAAATGTACATTTTTGTGCCAATTACAAAATTATTTTTCCATTCTTCTTCCACAAACTTCCAAATTTTTGGAGCTTTGAACCACATGTTTTCAAACTTGAAGAGGCAATTTGTTGGCTCAAAGTCTCCTAAAATATGAAGATCAATTGGATAATGATCTGAACTAAAAAATGGTAGATTGTTGCTTTTGAGAATCTTGTTCTTAGACAACCAAAATGCATAAATGAGGATCTATCCAAATGCTTCGCTATGTAATGGAATCCAACCTTCAATTAGACCAAGTATATTTACCAGATTTGGGAACCAAATCCGTCAAGTTGAGCATGGATACAAAATTGTTAAAATCTAATTGAGATTGCAGCTATCTTGAGATGCCCCATCTTGTCTTGAGGTTAAAGGATTGCATTAAAAGGTAGTGGTTATTCTCCATACAAATTTTCATGTATGGTCATCAAATATACATATTTAATAATACATGCATCCATGCCATGCATGATTGGTGAAAGAAAGTCAAAATATCATTTACTTTCAAATAAATGTGAGTTGCTATAGTTAGAAGCATTGCTGACATGCAACACAATTGGTTCACACGTGCTAATAAAATATAGGTCACATGTTTGAATCATGTTTATTTGCATGCATAATCACGTGTTGAAATACACATTATGTTTTTCAACCAATTTCAACACATCTCAAATATTCTAAGTATTTCTCTAAGTGGTGAGATGGACATGCATGTAATTTGATGGCCATAGTGTAAATTTGTATGGAGAATGAAAGGAAGCTAGGTGTGCGGAAATCGCTTCCTACACTAATCTAATGAGGAGAGATAAGTGCAAATTCATTTTAATCTTTACAGTTACAACAATTCTAACCCAACAATAGAGATATTGCAGCAAACACATACACAAGAATGTAAGACAAAAGAAAAGAGAGACAAGATATATGTGGGGAAAACCCTTACGGGTGAAAAAACCCACACTCCAAAACACAGCTAAAATGTATTCCGTAAACAATGAAGGTTACAATACAGTTATAGAGCCAATGCTCTTGCAGGAGTCTTTTGTTGTTATATGGAGCCTAATCAGACTCGGAGGTTATATTTACCCCACTTTTATCAGTGTGGTTTCCCCCCAAATTCCTACGGGGTCAAGGGGCAGCGCCCCTTGTGGGGGTTTGGGGGCAGCGCCCCCAAGACGGGGTCAAGGGGCATTTTATTGAGAGATATTGTATTGTATTGTAGCATTTTTTGCAGCGGTATTGAGTTGCAGGGATTGCTGATTGTAATCAGTTTGATTTACTGGATAATAATATTGGACTCTCTGTTTGGTCGATGTAGCCCGAGTTTGGGTGAACCACGTTAAAACTTGTCTCTCGCTATTATTATTTCTGTGTATTTCTATTTCTCTGTTTAATCTTTATTTGCATTTAATTGATATCTTCTGCCGTCTAACCCTAACAAGTGGTATCAGAGCGGGTTGTGTTCGATTATCGTCTGCAGGAAAGTCTCACGGTTGAGTGGGAGCAATGGCGGACGAGGGTAAAATGAAGGTTGATAAATTCAATGGGCAGAACTATCAGTTATGGAAGATGCAGATGGAGGATTACCTCTATCAAAAGGATTTATGGAGGCTGTTGGAAGGAGTAGCCAAGAAACTGGCAACAATGTCTGATGAGGATTGGAATCTTCTTGACAGAAAGGCACTGGGAACCATTCGGTTGTGCCTGGCACCGTCGGTGGCATTCAATATAACAGAAGCGAAGACAACAGATGGTCTGATGAAAGCTTTGGCAAAATTGTATGAAAAACCCTCAGCCTCAAATAAGGTATTTCTCATGAAGCAGCTGTTTAATTTGAAAATGGTTGAAGGTGGATCTGTGACAGGTCATTTAAATGAATTTAATATGATTGTCAGTCAATTGACTTCTGTAAATGTAAAATTTGATGAAGAAGTTAGAGCTCTCTTGATATTATGTTCATTGCCTGAAAGCTGGGATAGTTTGGTAATGGCGGTTAGTAACTCTATTTCTGGTTTAAATACCCTAAAATTTGATGATGTTGTTGGTGTTATTCTGAGTGAAGAAATTCGTAAGAAAAGCTCAGGTGGATCCAAATCAGGCAGTGTTTTGAGTGCAGAAAGTAGGGGCAGATCAAAGGAGAGAGGAAAAGGTTCTGGAGGTCATGGGAAGTCACGAGGAAAATCAAAGGACAAAAGATCCCAAACCAGAGGACAGAAAGATTGTTGGTACTGTGGAAAACCAGGTCATTTGAAGAAAGATTGCTGGTCTCAAAAGAACAAAGAAGGAGACAAACACGAAGGCAATAAGGAAGCAAATGTGGTAAGCAATAAGTCTGAAGATGATGCTTTGATTCTTTCCCTAGATAATGCTGATGATTCATGGGTTTTAGATTCAGGGGCCTCATTTCATGCTACGCCCCATAGAAGTTGTTTCCTTGATTATGTCCAAGGGGATTTTGGGCTAGTTTATTTGGGAGATAACGAACCTTGTCAGATTGTTGGAAAGGGAAGAATCAAGATTAAGTTGTAGAATGGGAATCATTGGCTACTACAAGAGGTAAGGCATGTTCCAAGGCTCAGTAGAAATTTAATTTTAGCAGGGCAGCTAACTGAACAAGGTTGCACTGTTACATTTACTGATAAAAATTGGAAGGTTTCAAAAGGTGCCTTAGTAGTAGCAAAAGGTGTGAAAGTAGGCACCTTATATCTTTGTACAGGTCATACTGTTCCTTCTACTTTAGCTGTTACAGAGAAAAAACAAACAGGTTCAGGAACAGTTGCTGCAGGTTTGCAGGAAGAGACTGGAAAAGTTGCTGCAGGTTCTGAGACAACACTGTGGCATAACAGACTTGGGCATATGAGTAAAAAAGGTATGAAGGTACTTCATTCTAAGAAAGTTTTACCAAGTCTGAAATGTATTAATATGGATTTCTGTGAAAGTTGTGTGTATGGAAAACAAAAGAGAGTCAGTTTTCTTAAGGATGGGAAGCAAAAGAAAAATGAAAAGTTGGAGCTTGTGCATACAGATGTATGGGGACCAGCTCAGGTATCTTCTCTTGGTGGCTCTCGGTATTATGTTACATTCATAGATGATGCAACTAGGAAGGTCTGGATTTATTTTCTTAGACAGAAATCTGATGTATTTGAAACATTTAAGAAATGGAGAAGCTTGGTTGAGAATGAGACGGGTAAAAGATTAAAATGTCTCAGATCTGATAATGGCGGTGAGTATTGCAGCAAAGAATTTGAAGATTATTGTTCTTTTAATGGAATTCGTAGGCAGAAAACGGTTCCAGGGACTCCACAGGAAAATGGAGTGGCTGAACGCATGAATAGGACAATAATGGAGCGTGCAAGGACCATGAGATTGCATTCTGGGCTGCCTTTAAACATGTGGGCAGAGGCTGTCAACACTGCTGTATATTTAATTAACAGAGGTCCTTCAGTTCCTTTGGGCTGTGGTATTCCAGAGGAAGCATGGACAGGCAAGAAGGTGAGTTATTCTTTTCTGAAAACCTTCGGCTGTGAAGCATTTGTACATATAGATTCTGAACATAGAACCAAGCTGGATGCAAAATCAAAAAGGTGTACCTTTGTTGGATATGGCATTGATGAATTTGGTTATAGGCTTTGGGATTTTGAAAATCAGAAAATTGTGAGAAGCAGGGATGTTATATTCAATGAGAAGGTGTTGTACAAAGATCAGTTGCAGCAGCATGAGAAGAAAGAAAAGGATTATGTGGTGCTGGATGATACTCCAAATAGTGATGTTCCAGTGGTTCCTCATGCTCCGCAACAGCAACCAGAAATACCACAAACTCCAGTGAATGTTAGACGGTCCACAAGGATAAGTAGACCTCCTGAAAGGTTTTCTCCCTCTCTGTATTCTATTTTGTTAACAGATGCTGGTGAACCAGAAGGGTATGATGAAGCTATGCAGGTGGATACACAGGTTCAGTGGGAGCTTGCAATGAAAGAAGAAATGGACTCCTTGCTGAAAAATCAGACTTGGGAATTATGTAAGTTACCTGCAGGTAAAAAGGCTTTACCAAATAAATGGGTTTACAGGCTGAAAGAGGAAGATGGAGGTAAGAAAAGATTTAAGGCCAGGTTAGTTGTAAAAGGATTTGCACAGAAAAAGGGCATTGATTTTGATGAGATATTTTCTCCGGTTGTCAAGCTGACTTCTATTCGTACTATTTTAAGTATTGTGGCTGCTGAAGATTTACATTTGGAACAGCTAGATGTTAAAACTACCTTTCTCCATGGTGATTTGGAGGAGGAGATCTATATGGAACAACCCCAAGGATTTGAGGTCAAAGGTAAGGAGAAACTAGTGTGCAGATTGAAGAAGAGTTTGTATGGCCTAAAACAAGCCCCTCGGCAATGGTATTTGAAATTTGACAGTTTTATGGCTGAGCAAGGCTACAGTAGGTGTAATTCTGACCATTGTGTTTATTTTAAGAGGTTAGATAATGACAGCTACATTATTTTATGTTTATATGTTGATGACATGCTTGTAGCTGGGTCTAACATGGATCACATAAGAGAGTTAAAACAACAGTTGGCACAATCATTTGATATGAAGGATTTGGGGGCAGCAAAACAAATCCTTGGTATGAAAATTTGTAGAGATAGGAAGAACAGAAAATTGACTCTATCTCAGGTTGCTTATGTTGAAAAGGTGTTGCAGAGATTTCACATGGAGAATGCCAAAACTGTCAGCACACCTTTGCCTAGTCATTTGAAATTGACTAAGGACATGTGTCCTAAGACACAAGAGGAGGAAGAGAAAATGTCCAAGGTACCATATGCTTCAGCTGTAGGCAGTTTAATGTATGCCATGGTATGCACGAGACCGGATATTGCACATGCTGTAGGAGTCGTTAGCAGGTATATGAGTCATCCCGGATTAGAGCATTGGAATGCGGTAAAATGGATTCTCAGGTGTTTGAGAGGTACATCCAATAAACACTTATGTTTTGGGGGCTCTAATACTGATTTAGCAGGTTATGTAGACTCAGACTTGGCAGGAGATATTGATACCAGGCGGAGTACTACAGGTTATGTCTTTACTGTAGGTGGAACAGCGGTGAGTTGAATTTCTAGGTTGCAAAAGGTGGTTGCTTTATCCACCACAGAGGCAGAATATGTAGCTGCAACAGAGGCAAGCAAGGAGATGATATGGCTGCAATCTTTCATGACTGAATTAGGTACACAACAGGTTAACAGTTCTTTGTTTACAGATAGCCAGAGTGCCATACATCTTGCAAAGAATTCTGCCTTGCATTCAAAGACCAAACATATACAGTTGAGGTATCACTTCATTCGGTCGGTGTTGGATGATGGACAGTTACAACTGGCAAAGATACATACAGATGACAATCCAGCAGATATGTTTACAAAGGCAGTGACAAGGGAGAAGCTGAGCTCCTCTTCAGCTTCGGTTGGTCTTCTAGACTGAACACAACAAAAAATAGAACAGTAGAGTCCAGGGTGCTTATTTCCAGTGGGAGCTACAAGGTCAGTGGTGTTATGATCAGTCTCCAAGTGGGAGATGATATGGTGTGGAGTCTGATCAGTCTCCAAGTGGGAGATTGTTGTTATATGGAGCCTAATCAGACTCGGAGGTTATATTTACCCCACTTTTATCGGCGCGGTTTCCCCCCAAATTCCTATGGGGTCAAGGGGCAGCGCCCCTTGCGGGGGTTTGGGGGCAGCGCCCCCAAGACGGGGTCAAGGGGCATTTTATTGAGAGATATTGTATTGTATTGTAGCATTTTTTGCAGCGGTATTGAGTTGCAGGGATTGCTGATTGTAATCAGTTTGATTTACTGGATAATAATATTGGACTCTCTGTTTGGTGGATGTAGCCCGAGTTTGGGTGAACCACGTTAAAACTTGTCTCTCGCTATTATTATTTCTGTGTATTTCCATTTCTCTGTTTAATCTTTATTTGTATTTAATTGATATCTTCTGCTGTCTAACCCTAACATCTTTGACACTTGTATTTGGAGATAATCCAGCAGCATAACAGTACCTGTCAATCACATAATACATCTCTCCAAAGCACATGTTTTTATAGAAGATACAAGACAAAAAAATGGCTCTATCTTGGGATGGGCGTCCAACATAGCCTCATGGCCCAAAACCCATGCCTATGGACACTTGTCCAAATCTGTAGGATGTTCCTAAGACTTGTCAAGTCACCCCATCCCAATTCCCAAGATGGGCAATGACAGATACTCTTACAACACTTACAACCGTCATAGAAATCGTCATAGCTATCATATCTTACAGCTGTAAAAGAATATGTCATACACAGGCTATAAATAGCATATTCTCTTACAAAATTTCATAACCCTCCTTGGGGCATCCAAAGATGCCTTTTTCCAAGATGCTTCTCAACACATGTCTTCACCTGTCATAGAATCTTCCATTTACGACTCTTACATGTCATAGATTTGTCATAGGAATCTGTCATGACCGTTTCGGTCAATATTCCCTTACACACTATCCAAGATGCCGACACATGGCCAAATATTCCTACCACTAAGTGGGATGCCTATCTCCTCATGTGAGGACAAATTTACATGTGATCATTTTCTATGTAGGATGACACATCACCGTGCCAACTCCCACAAGATGACAACATAGGATTTGCATCCTAATTACACAATAGGCAATAAATAAATAAATACAATGAAATATTACAAGGAATTACCAAGGTTGAGACACCTTAATTCCAAACATTCTCCTACTTGTCGAACACCTTATAAGAGCCAATGGAATTAACAGGATTTAACTGCTATAGGCCGAGAGGCCCATAGACTCCGAACACCATTTGAACTTCTTTGTGCCCACTGGTTTCGTCAATGCATCCGCAACATTTTTCAAAGTGTCTACCTTCTCCAAATTCACCTTCCCATCCTCTACCATGTCTCGCACAAATTGAAATTGTACATCAATATACTTTGTTCTGGCATGGAAAGTTGGATTCTTTGATAGGCAAATCGCACTCTGACTGTCACAACAAATAGTAATCTATCATGCATCAACACCAATATCTGAACACAATCTCTTAAGCCAAATGGCTTCCTTACAAGCATGAGTTGCTAACATATCCTCAGCTTCTATCATGGACAAAGAAACCACAGGTTGTCGCTTACTCATCCAACTAATTGCACCGCCAAACATTATGAACACATATGCACTGGTGAATCTCCTGTTGTCAGTGTCACCCACCCAATCAGAATCCACGAATACAAATAGAATGCGGAGATCCTATAGCATTACCATGATAGCATATGGAGTACGTAGAAGTACCCCTCAAATATCTAAACACTCACTTAACTACATCTCAATGTACCTGTCCAAGATTAGCCATAAATCGACTAAGGACTCCCACTACTTGGGCAATGTCTGGTCTTGTACAGACCATAGCATACATCAAACTACCAACATCACTAGCATAAGGTACTCTTATCATGTCCTCCACCTCACTAGGAGATTTTGGACAATCATTAACAGACAACTTTGTCCCCAAAGAAACAGGAACACACAATGGTCTACAATCTGCCATGATGAACTTATCCAACACAGTCTTCACATACTTACTCTGGCTTAACTAAAGTTTTCTGTTAGCTTTGTCTCTTCTGATTTCCATTCCCAGAATGTACTTGGCTGCCCCTAGATTTTTCATCTCAAACTGTGCTGACAACTGAGACTTCAAATCATAAATCATATTCTTATCATTCCCAATTAACAACATATCATCAACATACAATGCAATAATGAGAATGCGATCATTGTCAAACTTATAATATACACAATGATCTGATTTTGATCTCAAATATCCAATCGACAACACAAAGGCATCAAACTTCAAGTACCACATCCTAGGAGACTGCTTCAAACCATACAAAGACTTTTTCAACTTGTAAACTAAATTTTCATTACCTTTCTCCATGTAATGCTCTGGCTGTGACATGTAGATTTCTTCCTCCAAATCACCATGAAGGAATGTTGTCTTCACATCCATCTACTCCACCTCTAAGTCATAAGCTGCTACAAGAGATAACAGGAACCGAATAGATGTTAGCTTTGCAATGGGAGAGAAAATTTCACCATAATCAATTCCCTCCACTTGTGAGTACCCCTTCGCAACCAGTCTGGCCTTGTACTTTTCAACACTACCATCTACACTGAATTTCTTCTTGAACACCCATTAGCATCCAACAGGTTTCCATCCTTCAGGCAAAGGCACCAAGTCCCATGTTTTATTCTTTTCCAAAGAAGCCATCTCATCTTCCATGGCATCCTTCTAGGAACCTGCATCTTTCATGCCCATAGCCTCTGTCACAGTTCTAGGCTCATTAGTGTTAGTAAGCAAGGCAAAAGCACAACTAGAATCAAGTAATGAATAACCAAACTTATCAGGTTGTTTCTTGTTCGTGTAGACCTCCTCAATGGCTGAGGTTGAGGTTCTGCTTCTTCTTCTGAACTTTCAGAGCTGCTAGAGCTCTCCTCCTCATCAGGTCTCACAGGATCTGTCGGTTCAGTCTTCTTAGGGGTAGAAGAAAACTGAACCACATCTTCTTTCTTAGAAAAAGTTTGTTCACCAGGGATTTGGCCTGATAAACATCACCCAACTTCTTCCAAAGGTCTTTTGTGCTCTTCTCCTCATGGACATTTAACAAGACAGAATCAGCTAGACTGATTCTTATGAGACCCTTTGCCTTCTGATCTTTGAGATCCCAATCAACTTGTGCCATTGCAGTTGGTTTTACACCAGATACAGTTTCCCATAGGTCATGATCAACAAGCATGTCTTCCATCTTAAGTTTCCATAACTCAAAATTAGTGCCATTGAATTTCTCCACCTCTAACCTTCCGGATGTGCCTTCCATCTCTTTCCTGTAACAAGATTACAAAATTCTTTGTACAAAGCTCCCACTCAACCTAAGATTAGCTCAAAAAACCCCTACCCAACAACTAGGACCAAATGTGATCAAGCTCTGATACCAACTGAAAGGAAGCTAGGTGTACAGAAATCGCTTCCCACACTAATCTAATGAGGAGAGATGAGTGCAAATTTGTTTTGATCTTTATAGTTACAACAATGTTAACCCAACAATAGAGATATTGCAGCAAACACATACACAAGAATGTAAGACAGAAGAAGAGAGAGACAAGATATACGTGGGGAAAACCCTTACGGGTGAAAAACCCCACACTCCAATACATAGCTCAAATGTATTTCGTAAACAATGAAAGTTACAATACAGTTACAGAGCCAATGCTCTTGCAGGAGTCTTCAATACTTGTATTTAGAGACAATTCAACAGCATAACAATCCCTGTCAATCACATAATACATCTCCTCTCCAAAGCACCTGTTTAGATAGAAGATACAAGGCAGAAAAATGGCTCTATCTTGGGATGGGCGTCCAACATGGCCTCATGGTCCAAAACACATGCCTATGGACACTTGTCCAACACTGTAGGATGTTCCTGACACTTGTCAACTCACCCCATCCCAAAGTGGTCGCCTATTCCCAAGATCGGCAATGACAGATATTCTTACGACACTTACAACCGTCATAGAATTTGCCATAGCTGTCATATCTTACAGTTGTAAGAGAATCTGTCATACATAGGCTATAAATAGCATATTCTCTTACATGTCATAACCCTCCTTGGGGCGCCCAAAGATGCCTTTTTCTAAGATGCTTCTCGACACATGTCTTCACCTGGCATAGAATCTTCCATTTACGACTCTTACATGTCATAGATTTGTCATAGGAATCTGTCATGACCGTTTCGGTCAATATCCCTTACACACTATCCAAGATGCCGACACATGGCAAAATATTCCTACCACTAAGTGGGATGCCTATCTCCTCATGTGAGGACAAATATACATGTGATCATCTTCCATGTAGGATGACACATCACTGTGCCAACTCCCACAAGATGACAACATAGGATTTGCATCCTAATTACTCAATAGGCAATAAATAAATAAATACAACGAACTATTACAAGGAATTACCAAGGTTGAGACACATTAATTCCCAACAGAGAATAGTTGACGTTGCATTAAAATCCCCCATAGAACAACGAACTCCTAGAAATTGAAGAAATAAAAAAACAAAGCTGATTCCAAAGCTCCATTTTTAACAAATGTCAGGTGGACTATAGATATTGAAGAGATAGCAGGACAAATTAGAGGAGTAATTTCTAATTCTACTAAACACCCAATTTTGTCTAGAAACTACTCTATTTGTCATTGCCACTAAAGGGGACATTAAAATTGATAAGCCTCCAAAATCTCCTTCAACTTCAACAATTCCCCTCTTTATGACCTATCCAATAACGAAGAGGCGTCCTCCTTTGAAAGTTTTGCTTCTTTCAATAGAATAATTTCCACTCTACATGTGTCAAACTGGTGCTTGACCATTAGTCTTTTGTTTCCACAAGAGGATCTTCATTGCTTCCTAGGAGGGGATTTCCCCTTCACTGGTCTCTGGGTGACATACCTATCAATGTCCTTTTGTGTGCCTTTAAGAATTACTTGTTCAACAATCTCTTTCTTTTGGATTGTCTTTGGAGAGGAGATCCTCATCCCCTTCAACAAAGCTACAAAATTCAACATCTTCATTGTCTTCATTTGCTGAATTGGGAGTCCCAAAGATTTGAGAAATATTGCCTTGGTGGGCTAAAGGAGGGGCAACACTAAGGGACTAGTCACTATGGAAAGCCTCCTTGGAGGAGATTGTGGAAGTCTTTTTTGAGAAGGCACATCCTTAGTCATACTATCTTCCATCAAAGGAGGAGTAACAACTCTATTGTCTTCTATGAGATTTGTATCCAAAATCTTTGATACCAAATTAGGACGAACGTCATCTCTTTTTTCTTCTCTCTAATTCACGTAGACACTTGAAATCAATTTCTACATTTCAACTTAACATCATCACACTTCCATCAACCTGCATCATTAATTTTGCATTACATCTCCACTAGTTATATATTTAATTAACTAAGCTACCCCCCTTCATCAATTAATTGAATCTACTTAATTAATTCCTGCTACTTGCTAAATTTAATTTCTTTAATTAATCTAGCCTAACCTTTCTTCTAATTAATTAATTAAATCAACCTTGTTTATTTAATTAATTAAGCTAATAACTCACAATTTTTAATTAATTAAATAATTTAATCTTCACTGTCCATTATCCCAAGAACATCTCCACTCTCCATTCTCACACATCATGTGTGAGATCTTCCACTTGTCATTATCACACACATTCCCATATTCTCTCACATGTGTGAGTCTTAAACTTTTCATGCCACAAATCCCCAAATTCCCAAACATATGTGAGATCTTCCACTTGTCATATCACACAAATCCACACATGCTCACACATGTGTGAGATCTTCCTCTTGTTATTATCAGACACATTCCCATAGTCTCTCACATGTGTGAATCTTTAACTTTTCATGTCACACAAATCCCCACATTCCCACACATGTGTGAGATATTCCAATTGTCATATCACACACATCCCATATTCTATCACATGTGTGAATCTTCTACTTGTCATTTGCACACACATTCCCATATTCTCTCACATGTGTGAATCTTCCGCTTGTTATTTTCACACACATCCCACATTCTCTCACATGTGTGAATCTTCCTCTTGTGACCCTTACCCTCTTATCTTCTGCCATATATGCAAATCCCCATCATCCATCCTAGATCCTAAATAAATCTCCACCCTCCATTCTCACAAATGTGTGAGAGCTCCTAATTGTCACCCTCAACTCACCATCTCCCTCCACTTGTCACATTGAGATCTTACACAACTAACAAGCTAATCTCCACCTTGATATTCCAAACAAATCCTCGTCCTCCATTCTCATGGTTAGAGGTCTATTTAACAAGCCTCCTTAAAGCATAATAATAAGCAAAAATAATTGATCCTAGGTACATGTTGTGTTGGCAAGAGACATTGTGTGGCTTCATGATTGTTGTCATTGATGGCAACAAAGTTCATCCCACACATCCACAACACATAGTATGTCTTTACCGGAAGTCAGATTGAAGAGTATTTTGGTCCGGTGAACAAGAATAGAGCATGCAACAAGGTCTGACAATCAGGTCCGGATCTCTCAGAGGATGTATCTCAGCAAAGTGAGGATTTGGGGAAGTCAAGAGGAGTACCGTTGCTACTACATTCCAGAGATTGAGTCTCTGGTGATGAAAGAGTGAAAAGATATGAGCATCTAAGTGTTGGGTTCCTGACAGGCAGAGTAGTCTGAGGAAGAACTAACCGGTAGAGCATTAGACCTTAATCTGGATGAGAAATTGATGATGGTCAAGCTATTTAAGGAATCATACATGGTTGGATGACATGATTGATGACTTCCATATCTATGTTTTTGATACGCATCACATATTGAGCATGGATCCAGCTGACAGATCAGTGTTTAGTAAATATCTTGAGTATTCCGATTGCCGACTAGAAAGATGTTGAAATCCTTGGTGCAGGTATATATACCAGATGGATTTTGGTATGAAGGTGTGTGTGTGTGTGTGTGTGTGTTGACATAGTGTGCGAAGAAAGGCAGAGAGCAGAGTGGAAGTAGGAATATAAGTTTGGTATGTGACAGAACAGCAACACTAAAGCAGAGGAAGAATGAAGTGTAGTAGATCAGTATATTAAGCCTAACTAGAACTGAACCTCAACATATGTGGATGCCTCTTCTCAGTTCAAACACTTGGTTACCTTCCATAAACATTGTAGACAGTGAGTCTTTTGTAAGCAGTGTGCCTCTTGTGAGCAGTGTGCTCGGGCAGTGAGCCCTAATTGGCAAGTGCCATTTTATAATTCTTTTTCTTTTAACAGAGAATATAATCTTGGGTTAGTCACCCTGTGGTTTTTCCCTTAACAGGGTTTTCCACGTAAAAATCCTTGTGTTATGTGTGTTGATTCTATTTCTGCTCTCATGATTATGTATGCTCTTATGTTTTGATGCTGCACTAATATTAAAGAAGAAAAGAAAGTTAAGATATTTAAGATAACTAATTCACTCCCCCTCTTAGTTATCTACCTTGTTTCCAACAATTGGTATCAGAGCCAAGTTCCTCCAAACAGAGCCTAACAGCTTGAAGAAGATCTGGGAATCTCAATGGATATGTATGGTATGAGGGAACAACTTCAGTCTTCCCTAGATGATCTTGAGCAATCTCACTCTGAAGTCAATAACCTGAGGGAAAGACTCAGACAAGCTGATGATTTCATAAATGAACTCAAAGAAAAATTGATTATCTCTATGAAAAAGAGAAAGGAACTACTTCAACAATTAGCAAGTCAAAGTGAAGCCAATGACACTAATGAAGATCTGAATGAGAAAAACAAGTTATGTGAGAAGCTATCAAAAGAGTTCATTATGGTAAGACATGAAATGGAATCAGGGGTTATGAAATTCACCCAAGAAATTGAAGAGAAAAGAAAAAGTGAAGATAATCTAAAACAATCTCTCAAGGAGAAGTCAGAAGACTGCCACAAAATGGATAGAATAATCAGGCATCTGGAATCTGATCTTGAAGAAGCTAGAGATAATGAAGAACAACTTGAGAATCATATAGACACTCTCAAAAGGGATCTTCAAACAGCAAATGAATACAAAGAGAAATTCAAAATAAGCTATGCTCAACTTGAATTTCTTCTTGAAAAGCCAAAAGAGGGTAGATGACAAGCATGGCTTGGGGTATGAAAAAGGTGAAAGCTCTGGATCCGGTCAAAAGAACTCTGGATCAGGAAATCCAAGGAATAGGCCTAGAAGATCTCTGATAAGGCAACCAAATGCTCAAAGATATCCATCCTTCAATGGATACTGCCACAACTGCAATAACTTTGGTCATAAAGCAAATCAGTGTAGAAGAAGAATAAATTAGACTAATTCATCCTTCTCTGAACAGTGTTTTAACTGCAAAAGGTATGGTCATAAATCTCATGAATGTAGAAATATGCAAATAAACAATTCATTCAATGGTAGATGCTTTGCATGCAATAGAATGGGACATATGGCTAATCAATGCAGATCAAGAGGATATCAGTCAAAAATGCAAAGAAATGTTGTTTGCTACAATTGCAATAGATCTGGTCATATTGCCAAATTCTGCAGAAGTAAGAATAAGGGTAAAAAGGGTCCGATGCATCATAACCAAAATCAAGACAAAGGAAAAGAAAAAGTGAATGTGGATGAATTTCAAAGGGAGATGAACAAGATTTTGGTGAAAAGAAATATAGAAAATGTTGGGAATGGATCCACACCAGAATCTGGTGCTGATATTCCTTCCGGAAACTAAATTAGATGAGCCCTGGCTCAGGGGGAGTCACAAAGGAAAATAAATTCCCCCAGCTAGTCAATTGGTGCCTAAATTTGGCACATGGAATGCTGCGGATTAAAGGGTTCTGAGAGATATTCCTAAAATAACCCTCGGTAAAATATGAAAGATCCGCAAGAAGCTTTGAAGAGTTTAATCATCCAAGATTGATCCGGTTTGACAGCCATTCGGCAAAAGCAAAATTTTCACAGTTAGATCTGGTGTGATTCTAAATTGAAATATCTTGATCTGCGAATAAATGGGATGATTCAAGGAAAGGAGATACATTGTCAATTATCACCAAAAATAACTCTAAGTGCATCTCAGTGATCCGGAAAGATCTCTCTCAAAACAAGGCAACTAGAATGACTTAAGTTGTGTATTTATTGCAATATGAAATTAGGGTTGCACAGAGATAAAAGGGTTCTTTTACTCATCATTTGCACATTTGCATTCGAGGAGAAGAAAGAAAGAGCTCTGCGAACAAGATTGCTTCAACCTTCTCAAAGATCAACTGCAGAATCTGATTCAACTAGTGATCTTTTCCGGCTCATATTGTGAACCCTAAAAGCGTAAAAAGGTATTTCCGCTCTTGAACATCTCTCTCTGAATCTTTTGTAAGATGGCTACTCCAAATGTTGTTAAGATCACTAATAGGCCGTGCCCAAAATTCAAGAAACATCCTTACAAATCCCTAGAAGTTGATCCCTTAGGCGCATTCTCTAGTATTCCGCATGGGGTTCTACACGTAGAAGATGTTAGGGTATACATCCATGCAAATATTAAGGAATTTGGAGAATCAAAGCTGATAGATATCTACCATAAGCAATTAATAGATGAAACATTTGAACTTAAACCTCAATACAAGGCCCTCCGGGACAAGCATTTTGGACATTGCATCCACTTTCCCTGTTTTGCAGAGGATGAATGGGTCCAGTATGTTCTTAGTAGAATACATGACAACTTCATGTGGTTGATGAGGCCATTCAAGATTACAAAAGATGCCATTAGGGCAGTAACCAGATTGCACTCATCCGGTGGGTTGCCTGATCTCAAATCGGTCAAGAACCAAACAATAAGTGAGGCTACCAGATCAAAATCGACAAGAGAGCAATGACAATAGAAGATATCCTAGATCCAGATATCAAATTTGCCTCTATGATAATTGGCTATAAAATATATCACTCCAGCAGGGAGAATTTTGTATCCAGAACTACAATATACATTGCATATCAGATGCTAAGGGAAAATGCAGACTATGATCTATATGAGCTTCTCCTGAGCCAACTGTTAGAAAACTTGCAAAAGATCAAATAGGACAAGAAAAACTCATTCAAGTATCGTGGGCTAATATTGTGTTTATTCTTTTACTATATGAATGAGCTACCCGGATCAAGTGGTTGGGTATGGCAAATGACAGACCAGTTGCCATACAAATCAGAGATTATATGTATGGGCTTGGTGATGCCAAGGCACAAAGTACAACACTCTGGGGATACTTCAAAAACTTCCAAGGCATGATGCAAGCCAGAGAGAGAATCCCCCAATCTCTAATTGAAAAATACAATGATATAGTGTGCTTCATGGTAGACACTGATCAATGTCTAATGGAGGCAATGGAACCCAGAACAGTCTGGATTATGCCAATGGGCTATGGGTAGATGAAAAAATTCTGGAGCTGCATGTCCAACACCTGCTGAGTCAGCTTAAGGACCTTGTGGTAGAAAGGTTTGGAACCTTTCAAGAATTGAGTGTGAAAATTCATGTTGAACTAAGGCAACCTGAAATAAAGAGAAAAGTCAAGAAGGAAGTAGAGGAAATTGCCAAGAAATATGGCATATCAAAGGAGGCAGTTGATGCCAACAGAGAGAAAGTAGAAATAGTAGAGAAAGAGAGACAAGAAGCAGAAAAAGAAAGTGTCCCGGTGCAAGCCCCCTCTCAGACTAGATCCTCAAAGAGCTCTGCACCTGCCACCTCTCAGAACCCAAAAGCCTCAAAACTGGAAGCAAAGACATCCAGAAAAGGAGAGAAGAGAACAAAGACAAAGGCCACAAGGTCATACACAAGCTAGAAGGATGATGAAGAGACAGAGACTGATGAGGAGGTTAAGAAAATGAAGAAGAAAAAGAAAACTTCTGGAGAATCTTCTGCCGGTGAAAACAAGGAAGAAGAAGCAGAATAATTTGTTGAAAGGCCTACTCTCTCCATTGATGATATCATCAAGGCAGTCATTGTGGATGGAAATCTGCAACCAATGACAGAATTTTATGATGAGTATAGTGACACAGACAAAAGGATCTTGGAAGAAGCTATAGTTAAGTACCTGGACATTTATAATAAAGCATTCATTGAAATCATCTCTCTAATTCCCAAAAGTTTAGAGAAGGTACTTGAACTCAGAAAAGACAATGCCAAGAAAAAAGATTTGGAGATCCGGGAACAGATAGCTATTCAGCTCTATCCTTCCATTACTCCAAAACAAATGAACATGATCTTCAAGGACTGCAAGGATGAGTTCAGGAGCAAAGCCAGAATGAACAAACTTATGCTTGGAGAGACAGATTAGGTAGTAAAAGAGACAGAAGACATCCTCCGGAATGCCTTTATGAGATTCAATCTCCTGGTTATCGAGGAAATAGATGAAGAACCCTCTACCATGGATGTTGAGGGATTAAGTACTTCAAAAGAAGAATCTTCTAATAAAAATATAGAAGAGTCCAAAGAGATGGATGAAGAGAAGACTAAGAACTTGGATTCCTCTATTCCGGAAGAGGAAGTCCATGAAGGAGTAAACATCTCTCTTCCGGATCCCCCAGCAGACTCTGGAACTGAAGGAGAAGAAAGAATAGAAGAGAAAATTAGCCAAGAAAAAGAGGTAAAGGGAAGAAAAGAAGTTCAAACAGAGAAAATCCCAGATGACAGTTTTGAGGTGGGAAAAGGAAAGAAGACTCTGTCTCCGGCAGGAGACAATGCTGAGGCAGTAAAGAGCTTCTTGAACAAAGAAATGTTAGAGATAGATGAACCGGAATTATTTCAAGGACCACTCAATTTTGACTCCCTCTCTCTGGTCCAGACAATGAAGGTAGAATCTTTTGCTCAAGCTAAAGTAAAAGAAAAGCTTCTGAAGTCTCACATGGAAGACTGTGAGCTAATAGAGACTGCATCTGGTGTGCTAGAGAAAATCATGCCATCCTTCCAAAAGGATCTTTCGGCCTCTTCATCTAGTAATCTGAAATCTCTTGTTAATTTTGTTAGCACACATTTTGATTCTTTGGAGAAATCAGCAGAAGAGAAAGTCCAGAAAGAGTTTTTGGGAAAGAGATTCTCCAAAGTGCAAGGACTCATAGCAAATGATAGGAGAAATCTGGATATTGGGATAAAGAGCCTAGAAAATGCTCTTAAAGATGGCAAAGAATTATACAATTTTTGTTTATCTTGGTCCACAGTGAGAGCAGACATTGCAAAGAAGATGGAAGAACAAGAGGGTAAACTGTCAAGTTTATCTCAAAATTTTGATCCTCTAACCTCATCCATAATGAATCAAGAGTGCCAGGCTATTGCCACTATAAATAAGATAAAGAGGCTTGAGAAGGAGAAGAAGAATAAAATAAGCAGAATGAGTGAACTAAGAGGGATAATTATCCCTAAGTTAGAGACCATGCATGAGGCCCTAACTGATGCTTAGACCACAGCCCGGACCAGTGATCCGACAGACTTAAAGAGGACATAAGCTTTTGCATTTTTGTTGAGTAGTCACATCTCAATTTTGGACAGGATGAAGCAGAGTTGGGCAACAAAATTTGTCCAGTTGAAAACCACCTTTTTAGATATACTTAAGTATATGTAAGTACAACATGTATATATACTTATGCGGCAATGTATAGATTGATTTTTGCAAATTTTGGTGTGTAGATTTCACCCTTTGCCATTGATGTCAAAGGGGGAGTAAGGGGTAGTGAAAAATGTGGTATCCAGCTAAGGGGGAGCTCCAGTAAAAATGTACATAATACAGAGCATCAGCCAAGGGGGAGTTTACTACGACACTTAGTCATTTTTCACTAAGTGTTGCCATCAATGCCAAAGGGGGAGATTGTTGGCAAGAGAGCATCAGCCAAGGGGGAGTTTACTACGACACTTAGTCATTTTTCACTAAGTGTTGCCATCAATGCCAAAGGGGGAGATTGTTGGCAAGAGACACTGTGTGGATTCATGATTGTTGTCATTGATGGCAACAAAGTTCATCCACAGCACATAGTATGTCTTTACCAGAAGTCAGATTGAAGAGTATTTTGGTCCGGTAAACAAGAACAAAGCATGCAACAAGGTCTGACAATCAGGTCCAGATCTTTCAGAGGATATATCTCAACAAAGTGCAAATTTGGGGAAGTCAAGAGGAGTACCATTACTACTACATTCCAGAGATTGAGCCTTCGGTGATGAAAGAATGAAAAGATATGAGCATCTAAGTGTTGGGTTCCTGACAGACAAAGCAATTTGAGGA
Organism: Cunninghamia lanceolata; assembly: GCA_027924645.1. Taxonomy (NCBI): domain Eukaryota; kingdom Viridiplantae; phylum Streptophyta; class Pinopsida; order Cupressales; family Cupressaceae; genus Cunninghamia; species Cunninghamia lanceolata. The sequence goes on from BSBN01000780.1 coordinate 599,677, forward strand.
AGAACTGACTGGCAGAGCATCAGACCTTAATCCAGATGAGAAATTGATGATGGTCAAGCTATTTAAGGAATCATACATGGTTAGCCGACATGATTGATGACTTTTATATCTATTTTTTTGATACGCATCACATATTGAGCATGGATCCAGTTGACATATCAGTGTTTAGTAAATATCTTGAGTATTCCGGATGCTGACTAGAAAGATGTTGAAATCCTTGGTGTGGATATATATACCAGATGGATTTCGGTATGAAGGTGTGTGTGTGTGTGTTGACATAGTGTGCGAAGAAAGGCAAAGAGCAGAGTGGAAGTAGGAATACTAGTCCAGTATGTGACAAAACAACAGCACTAAAGCAGAGGAAGAATGAAGTGCAGTAGATCAGTATATTGAGCCTAACCAGAACTGAACCTCAGCATATGTGGATGCCTCTTCTCAGTTCAAACACTTGGTTACCTTCCATAAACATTGTAGACAGTGAGTCTCTTGTAGGCAGTGTGCCTCTTGTGAGCAGTGTGCTCGGGCAGTGAGCCCTAATTGGCAAGTGCCATTTTGTAATTCTTATTCTTTTAACAAAGAATACAATCTTGGGTTAGTCACCCCGTGGTTTTTCCCTTAAAAGGTTTTTCCACGTAAAAATCCTTGTGTTATGTGTGTTGATTCTATTTCTGCTCTCATGATTATGTATGCTCTTATGTTTTGATGCTGCACTAATATTAAAGAAGAAAAGAAAGTTAAGATATTTAAGATAACTGATTCACCCCCCCCTCTCAGTTATCTGCCTTGTTTCCAACATGTCCATTTGAACAACTTCTAAGCAAAGAGTAACCTATATATCAATCTACCTTTGCATCCACACATCTTGGAGCAACTTCACACAACAATGGAAGGTATAATCATGGCTTGAGTTTTGCATTGTTTATGTTTTGTGTTTCAATTTATGCTCTAATTGGAGGTGTATGTTGTTTTTTGGATTGAGTGAATGATTTGTGTGCTTTTACTCCCTTTATATTCCAAATTTCACCATCACATTTTTTGCATGCTCAATGGGACTTGATCCCTTTATCTAACCTCGTTTGATTACCTTGAAAGCATTGCTTGTAGGGTTTGGTTTTATTTTTTATGGGTTGCCTACATTTTGAGGTACTTTAGCATAAAATAGACTCCTCCATTGAGTTTAAAATGCGAAAACATATAAATTCATATAAAATTTATCAAATTTGGAGAAGTTTAAAAAAAAAACAATTTTTTTGTAGCCCCGGGTATGTAACTCAAGGCCATACGAATGCCTGCATAGGTATAAATTAATAAAAAATATTTTAAATTTTTATATTTAGTTCAAATTTTTTTAAATTTATTTTCTTTAATTAAAAATTAAAAAAATTATAAAAGGTATACGACTTGCTTATGGGTGGGGTACATAAGGTTCCCCATACCTTGTACTTGGCAAGGTCGAGGATCATGCCCCCACCAAGGTCTAAAATCCCTACTGGTAGCTAAAACACCATCAACCGACTAGTACAAACCAACCAAAGCTCAACCGTCCTCTTGCCACTTAAATATGCCATTGCTCCTCCATTGTTCACCTTTGCCTGTGTACCTTTGACACTATCTCCTCCATTGACCTCCTCCTACTCTCCTCTACTCCCACTTGCACTCCTCCACTTGTGCTCCTCTACACCACCCATGTGTGTCGCTCTATCTGTGTCACCCCTGTACATTGCTCCACCACCCCTATGTTGCCACCTACAACCAAAACCACCACTTTGCAACCCAATTATTGCCCATCAACTGCCTAGTCACTGCCTCCATCGATGATGCCACCTAGTCACTGCCCATGGGCCACCAACTGGTCATTAGGGCCTAGACCCCCTCTCCATTTGCATTTTTAGTCAAGTAGTCTAACTTCAAACAATTGGTACAACTAGTTTTTGTTCATGATCCATATTTTTTTCCAAAAAATATGTTTTCTCACTGTGGTTGTTGTGTTGTCATAGTTTTTAGAGCTTTAAAGATTCATAACTTTCACAAACACAAGATTTGGGTACTATCTTTTTGAAAGTTCATATTTTTCAAGTACTACGCAGTGGTGCAATTTATTTGTGCTTTTTTTGATATTTGATTTTTGGGTGCAACTGTCATCATAACATAAAAATTTGATTTCACACATTCAGAGTTACATTCTTTTTTAGGATTTTTGACTACTCATAAGGGGCTTTGGAATCAACCCATGTTTTGGTTGAACCTCAAGTGTTTTAAAGGATGGACACACTCTATATATACATATGTCTTGGCATAGTGGATTGATATTGGCCTAGTTTGTATTGTGGGATTTTGCAATTTTGAGTTTGGGCCTAAGTATTGGCATGCTGTTGAAGTGTTGACACAAAGGCTACATCACTAATTCATCTTGCAAAAAATAGATATTCAATTCCATCAAAAAAATTTAGCCCAACCCATTTGCCCCTTTTTCCACCAACATACTTTTGCACTTACTTGGAATCAAGAATTTATAATACCACAAGATTCTACAAGGATCAAAAGTAATGCTGTCATACTATGGAGAATATCAATCTACAAGACCCAATGAACCATAAGTGGAGCATCCTTCAGGGTGTTTTGAATTCAAATGGACAGGATATCTATTCCAAATGGATATCTAATTAGAAAAATAATTTGAATATCATTTTAATTATGACCGCTATGTGGAAGAGGTAGTTGGCAAGACCAAATACTAGTCTCACAAAAAATGGCTATTCAATTCCACCAAAAAAATTAGCCTGGAACTCATTTGTGGGCCTTTTTCCACCCACATATTTTTGCACTTACTTGGAATCAAGAATTTATAAGACCACAAGAGTCTACATGATCAAAAGTAATTTAGTTTATATGCCTCCATACTATGGCAACTATCAATCTACAATACCCAAAGAACCACAAGTAGAACTCCCTATAGTACATAAGAATAAGGGTTTGGATGTTTACATGCCTACAAATTATCCATATGAGAAACAAATTACATAAGTACTAAGGAAAGAGGAAAAGAACAAAGGAACTATGCATGAAAGATCTAAATTTGCTTCATCTTCAAGGAATCTTCAAAATTGGGTGTCATAGAAAGATACAAGTGCTAAACAAGTTTAAAATATAAATGTGGAAGGAACTTCAAGAAAGCAAGAGAAATGAGTAAGAAAAGAAAATTTAAGAATTGAGCCACTTTAATGCATTTTTGTCAAGGGTTATACTTTTCATACTGATGAGAAGCAATTATTATAGGATAAATGATTCATTTTGAGGACCTTGATATTCATGATTGGGATGAGGATGATCTCAAGGGAAGATTCTTCCCATATAATTGGTTAAGACATTGTGCTTGTGTTTTCTTTCTTTTTTCTTTACTTTTTTATGTTCTTAATTAGAATGTGGATGATGCAAACATATCTTTAGTTGTGCATGTCATCACAAGTGATTGCAAACATGTGTTGTGATTCATGCCACTTCTTCTTTTGTATTCTATGCGTTTCCTATTGACCTATTTTAGCCCCAGGCCAAAATAGCCCATCTTTCAAACTTGCAAAATGTTGTCAAAGTTCCCATATCAAGCCTTAGTGTTTTAGCCTTCATTCCTTTGAAAATTTCTGATATGAGATATCCAATATGGGGACCAAATCCAAAAAACTCCTAAGTTATCCTTTTTCCAAGTGTTTTTCTCCTTAGAATGGAAGAAAATTGCTTAAAGGAAGTCACTTGGCGCATTAGCACAACCTTGTTTAGAGGAGTGTAGTGTGAGAAAATCACTTCTCAATCTACTAGCTTCAATTCAGTGAACTCTCCACTATGACTACACTTGGGTTTTGCTATTTGAGTTGTTGAATGTGAAGTTAATCTATCCTAGATCCACTATAGAACCACTATGAGTCCCACACAAAGTAATGCAACCTAAATAGGTGATTAACAATGTGGGGAAACTAGAAAAATGTAGAAAGTAACTATTCTAGACAAAATCTGAAATAGACAGTTGCAGAAATGAAATTAGCCTAGAAAGAGGAACCTGTGACAACAAGGATGAGGTCTCAGCCTCAGAAAATAGCGTGTCACAAGGACGTCTGCACTAGGTGTTGGAGTCCAAAATGTAAGAAAAATAAAAACTACTAAATCCAGATGAATCTACAGCACCTGCACAACACAAATTCCAACAAGAAACATACCCAGTGATATCTGGTTGAAACATGAATGAAAAGAAATTAAATAAATTAAGGGAAATGAAGAGAGGCAAGCGCAAAAGGAACTAACACAAAACCTCCATGCGGCTGTATGATCTCCACTCCAAAGAACCTGTAAGAAAAAGAGTAAAATGGTGGGGCTGCTTGGGGCCTTGTCTCAGTCAAGTCCTAGTGTTGGTATTTCTACCTCCACGAGCAACAATAGAAGATATAGCATATAAATCAAAATAAAATGTGTGTGTTCTTATCCTAATTGTGTCCAGGAAGGTAAGAACAACAAATAAGCAAACAAAACAACATAAGTTTATTCCCTGTTATATGGGGAGAGAAACCCACACTATGCAGCATGTGTAATAAGGATAAATAGGTGGTCTACACCCAACAAAGTGCAACAATGATCTACAAGAAGAAAGCAAACCATAACAATGGTGGTCTACACCATACAAATTTGTAAAGAAACTGAATTCTAAGTGCCATAATAAAACAAACTCACCAATGTGATTCATCAAGAAGAAACAATAAATTTCCCAAGATCTCAAAGAGAAAGTACAACTTCAAAACCCTAGCGAAGAGAGCCTACTCAAAGAGCATCAAAGAAGTAAAAACCTCCAAGAAAAAAAAGTTATCTTGCAATGCTCAATAGAACTAAAAATCACCAAAATGGTTGTTATAGAAGTCTAGATTACTAGAGAATAGCAGAGAGTATCTAAAAGATCAAGTGTTCAAGGTTAAGAGAAAGTAAGAGTGAATGTGTTCAATGCATTTAAAATTCTTCCAATCTTCTTCAAAGGGGAAAGAATCTCAAAATGCCATGCAAGTAGTCGTTCTATGACCTCTGAGGCATTATATCGAATGATCATGATAGTCCAAGGCATGTTGTAACGCCCAAAAATGGATACTTGTCAGCAAACAGATGCAGGACGCTAGCATGATGCACCGAGTTCTGCATGGAGTGCTCGGGTCCAGGTAAAACAAGCTCCTAGTTGTACAAGGCACCTTAGGACCATGTTAACATTAAATCACTATAATGAATTTTTGATAAAAGAAGAAGAAATAGACCAAAATCACACAAACCTACCTTATAATGTAGAGAGGAGGTGTGAAATGCTAAAATGGTTATTAAACATAGCATGAAATTGCAAGGGTATGCAATATTCTACATTACAAGGAGAAAAATTGAAGTTGTGCCCTGGCGCTAAACAAGTTTTTAGCATGCAATCGTAAGTTTTCCTAAACTGCTAGACTCTGAAGTTACGCCTTGGTGCTAAACAAGTCTTTAGTGCACCAACGTGACTTTACCTAAGGTGCAGGGTAATGAGGTTGCACTATCGAGCTAAGCAGGTCTTCAACACAACTTTGATAAAATCACAGGAGTACAAGGTTGTGCTCATGCACTAACCATCACTAAGAAGGGCACCCAATGCAATTTCACAACTTTACTTATTGCGCATGGTTTGGAGGTTGCACTCTTGCACAAAACTGTCAATAAAGGATTTAAATATCTGAATGGTATTATTTTCACACATGTTTCTGAGGTGCCTTGGCCATTGAATTCTATAACTGAAGGCGTGACCTGGTTTTTGATGATTGAACAAAATTTGGTTACTTGATAAGGTTCTTTGCTCTTGACTGCATCAAAAAAGGGGCACCATTATTGCAGGATGAGGTAGATTTTTGAGTAGCTGGGACAGTGTATATCTTCAAGGCACCAATACCAGAAGTAAATGAAATCCCTGCAACCTAGGACTTTGCAGGTCATTCTTCATGACCAAATCGATGTACTAGAGGTATGGGTAGCGCTATGGATTGTAGGTTTCCTTTGACAGGCCCTTTGGGCATGATTTATCACACCATGGGTGATCTGATAGGTGCGTTGACTAGTTTTCTCACACCAGGCTTGTAATAGTGAAGGTGTAAATGCTACATATGCATAAAAATATGTATTTTTTGAGAGCTATTTCCCTGGTCATCACACAGGCAGAGGGATTCGACTGCAGATTTAGGACTTGTGTATCTTCCAAAACTTAGTGGATTTGATGTATTGTTCTCTATTTTGAGCCTTTGATATCTCCATTACCAATTTGCCAAAGAATGGAAGTTGTCATTTTTTGCTATTTCTTCTCTGTATTGAATATTTCTTCTTTTGTAATGGCTATTTAGCATCCACGATCAATAATAAACTAATGTTTTGCCTTCCTCTTTATTTCTACACTATGTTTATTTGAAATTTGTGAACTTATTCTATAGATGCAAAATCCCTCTGTAGTTGTAGTTTTCTATTCAAGCCTCTGTTAAAGTTTATGAGTCTGTGTGAGTTTGATTCAGTATTATAGATCATTGTTGTGCTATCGTAGGTTCAACTAAACACACTAAATTTGGTGCGTCACCTTTTCATTTCAATTCTCCTTCTCCCCTTTTCCCTGGTGATTATTAGCATAAGTTTAGTTATATTTTCTCTGAACCTTCAGTTCAGAATGAGGAACCAACCTTCCCTGGAGGTTTGATCTCATCTGCAAGGTACCACACCTTGAGATCATTCCCATTGTTTCACTGGATTTGTTGTAGCAGCAAGCTTCAACCAAAGGGTGCAAATCCAGGTGATAACATTTCCTTTTGTATTTTATCAAGAGGTTTGGATTATGCAAAGTATTAGTGTAATTGGAAACTATTCTCGTCATGTTGACAAAAAATGCAACTTGTTTCCTTAATGTTTTTAATTTTCCCTTTTTGATTGAGCCATGTATGTTTTGCTCCTTTCTAGTGCCTTCTCATGTTTTGTGACATTGCTAAGTCTTTTTTGTTTTACATGTTTTCATTCTCATTTCACCTTCTATATTATGTTTGTTAGGATTAGATGTTGTACGACCTTGGAAAGTCCTAGGAACAATTGTAATTAATTAATATTGCATATTCTGTAATGTTAGGGCCTTCTCAAATTAAGAGCCTCACATGGGAGAATCTTGAGATTCCACTTATGACACTTGACCGAGTGGTAATGATAGGTGTAAAAGAACATAAAAGGTGGTTACAAAATAGCCTCAAAAAGGGCATCTTGGATTATCTATTTTGGGAAGTGTACAAGATCATCTTGAAAGGGGAGTTACACTTCCAATTTGGAGTTCTATGTTTGACTAGTTGATTAGTCAAATAGGAGGTCACACTTACATGACTTTATGATGCATAAGAGCATCTTTGAATCCTTCCAAAGTGGAGCACCCAAAATGGAAGCTTCAAAGGTGGACTCTTACACATTGAGAGTTACATTCTATTTTGGATTTATTGACTACTCATGAGGGGTGTTGGAATTAGCCCATGATTTTGTTGAAATCATAATGTTGAAAGAACACTAATACATTGAGAGGGGGGGTGAATCAGTGTATGTTAAAACTTTAAAATCAACCAACAATAAAAAATGGAAGGCACAAATAAAAATCACACACACACAAGAAAAACACCAGATTTACATGGAAAACCCAGAATGGGAAAAACCATGGTGAGAAAGTTGCTTGAGTCTACTACTCAAATCCAACCTCACAATAAGAACTGATTACATATGTTTTGCATGCACCAACCCACATTTACATCAACACCCAAGGCAATGTTTTGAGGCTACCACCTACAGGTACATCACACACCTACAATGAGCTCCACCTCAATACAATGAGGCTTCAACCCTAATAAAAACAAGGAGGCTACAACCCCTGAATTTTACAATTTCATATATGCAACAATGGTTCTTCTATAACTTGAAATGCACCTTGTCACTACACATTCACTCTGTGTTTTGCATCAACATAGTTATCTCCTTCCTCTATGCACTATGCATTCTCTCCTCTCTCACAAAGTAAACAAAAATATTCAAATCGGTGAGCAAACCTTTCACTGTGGATTCAATGTGTATAAAACACATTCACTTTCAACAGATGAACTATCACAATTGCTCCAAAACTAAATGATGACAGTTTCACTTCGTTTCACAACTGCCCAAAATTAGTTAAACTATCACGCACCTGATTTCTGGCTCAAATATATATTCACAAAGTATCACAAAATCATTCATTGTTCACTAGAGCATCCCCGTTGGAACGACTAATATCCATTCTAGCAAGTCAAATAACACTTCTGTGATCCCGCAAATGCCGTTGGACATGCTAGCAAAAATACATTATTACTGATCTTCAAAAATGCTTGTATATGCCTTTTATCAACAAATATTGTTTTTCCAAAACTTGACTTTAATCGCCCTTTGTCGGCGAAAACACAGTTTTCCAAACTCAGACAGATCCCCTTCTCTATCGACAAATGTAACTTTTTCAAAACTTTGTCTTTTGATCCTTTATAACTCATATCAACAAAAATACATTAATCAAAACTACCTTTTTAATGCCTTATCGGCGAAGTTACACTATTCCAAACTTACCCTTATTTCCTTTGTCATTAGCGAAATCGCAAGTATAAGAACTTTATCTTTATCAGCAAATATAACTATTTGGAAACATTGGCCTTTTAATCACACTTTATCACTTTATGATGTATACCTTCCCTATGATCACCTTCATTATGTCTTTATTGACAAAGTGAATATTTCACTAACCATTGCCTCTGTCGGCAAACCCATGCTTACTCAAACTATCGCCTTATCGGTGAAAGTTGAAACTTCCGAACTATTTCCTTATTTTACCAACTCTTCTTTGTCGGTAAAAAGACCCTTTCATGAACTTATCGGTTATCGGCAAAAGGATAAAAACTTGAACTTGCACTTTATTACAAACTTGCCCCATTCTCGTTATCAGTGAATTGACCAAAATGCTAACTTTATAACTAGTTAGCTTTTGAGACAATTTCCCAACAACATTAGAAAGCTTAGTTTTTCTTCTAAACTTTGAAGGACTTGGCCTCCACATTGAAGTATGTAGCCTTCCTAAGCCATAGAGGCTAGTCGGCTAATCGGGTAAGTGCCGAACTTTAGAACAAGTTCACTATGGATGAACTTTGCCGATATAACACTTAAACACAAGTTCACCTTTCTTTCAAATTGCCAATAGAAGACATTTCTTGATGGATAACTTTGTGCTGACATAACACACTTACATGTCTTTTCCTCAAAGTTTCTGATGTTGGTGTCAATGTAGAATAGGTTCCGACATAACATCCTTTGCCGATATACATGTAATTGGTTGTTCTTCTAGAAAAAACAAAATAGGTTCGGATCAAGGAAATAGGTTCTGACATAACATCTTTTGTCGATATACATGTAATTGGTTGTTCTTCTACAAAAAAAAGAAGACAAGTTCAGATCAAGGACAATTTGCCGACACCTAACTTGGACCTGTCTTGGTTCATATTGAGAACATTTTTCTGACACCTAGACACACAACACAAAATTGACAACATAGTTTGACAGCATAACATAACTTTTACAAGCTCTTTGACATATAAAATGTCAAATGCCCTTTGACATCAATGACAACAATTCAACAATCTCCCCCTTTGTCATTGATGGCAACACCTGAGACCTGGTTTTTGAATTGATCATGAAACCATACTTTTCTCCCTCTTACTACATGTATTAGCATACAGAATATCTCTCCCTTTGAAATCAATTACAAAAGGAATCATAGAAAAATAACACAATACAAACTTACTCCCCCTGAGGACAATCAACCTACAGGACAACTAGGTACCAAGGATAAAGAAATATTATGATATACTCCCCCCGGATGAATACATTATGTATTCAAGTAGAGACAAGAGAAGAAACAACACCGAACTTCTGTCTGAGCTGTTCAAAAGTCTCCTTTGGAAGGGGTTTTGTAAAGATATTTGCCAGCTGCTCTTTTGTAGCCACATAATCCAACTTGACTTCTTGTTCAACAACTTTCTCTAAGAAAATGGTACTTAATGGATATGTGCTTGTTCTTGAATGCGTAACTAGATTCTTCAAGATGTTTATGACACTTGTATTATCACAAAGAATATTAATAGGTTCAGTAAAATTCACCTTAATATCTTGCATCATTTGCTTCATCCATAACACCTGAGTACAACAAGATACAACAACTATATATTTAGCTTCAATTGTTGACAAAGAGACTGATTCATGTTTCTTACTTAACCATGCTACTAGTTTATCTCCTAGAAAGAATGCACCACCACTAGTGCTTTTTTCTACCATCCACACAACTGGCCCAATCTGTATCTCTGTATGCAGTTAAAGTAAAATCATCACGAACATGATACGATAAAACATAATCTACTGTGCTCTTCAAATATTTGAATATCCTCTTCACAACTTTCACATGTGTTTCCTTAGGAGCTGCTTGAAATTGAGTTGTCATGCAAACAACTTGCATGATATCAGGCCTTGCTACGGTGAGATACAAGAGACTTCCGATCATAGGCCTCTACAACATTTAATTTGCTAAGGCAGATTCATCATCTTTGCTAAGCTTACACCCAGCGACCATAGGTGTACCAACTGGCTTGCAATCTTCCATCTTGAATTTCTTCAAAATTTCCTTCACATACTTGGTATGAGAAATGAAAATCTTTGTGTCTAATTGACTTACCTGTAGACCAAGAAAGAATGCTAATTCTCCTAGCATGGACATTTGAAATTCTTTTTGCATAGCATCAACAAACTCTTTACACATTTTGTCATTATCTCCACCAAATATTATATCATCAACATAAACAATGACAATCAGCATATTATTACCTTCATGTTTAACATATAGATTGCTAGTTGCTATACCTTTCTTATAGCCTTGTTGTTGAAGATATTTGTCCATCCTAGCATACCAAGCTCAAGGAGATTGCTTTAGGCCATATAGTGCCTTCTTCAATCTGTACACATAATCTTTCTTTTTAGTCATTTGAAGTCCTTCAGGTTGTTCTATATAAACTTCCTTGTCCAAGTAGCCATTAAGAAATGCAGATTTCACATCCATCTGGTAGACTTTGAAGTGTTTATAAACTAAGTATGCAAGAAACCTTATGGCTTCAAGTCTAGCCATAGGTGCAAATGTCTCATCAAAATCTATGCCCTCAACCTAAGCATATCCCTTGCATACTAATCTGGCTTTGTTTCTAGTTATCTGCCCATCCTCATTTAGTTTGTTTCTAAACACCCATTTTGTGCAAATGACATTTTTATCACCGAGCCTTGGAACAAGTTCCCAAGTCTGATTTTTCTCTATCTGATGAAGTTCTCCCTTCATAGCCTCAATCCAACTTTCATCCTTACTAGCTTCTTCATAAGATTTAGGTTCTATTTTAGACAACAAAGAATAGTTTACCTGCTGTTGTTGTGCTAGCTTCAACCTTTTCCTTGTCATGACACCATCAGATTTATTTCCAAGAATCTAATTCTCAGAATGATTTCTTTTGACATACTTGGGTGGAGCCTTTGGAGTAGATTTTGGTTCTTGTCTTCATCAGCACCACTTTCTCACTCTTCTCTTTTGATTCTTCTTTTGCAACTTATTCTTTTGCTTCTTCATAAACAGGAACCCTTGAATACAAGTCATTTCCATGAGATAACTGAGAGAAATCTTCATCCACCCTAACATTCACACTTTCAACTATCTTTTGCAACCTGTTATTGAAGCATTTATAGGCTTTGCTAGTAGTTGAATACCCAAGAAATATTCCCTCATCAGACTTTGCTCAAATTTACTCAAGGTATCTTCATCTCTTTTTATAAAACATCTACTTCCATATATCTTGAAATACTTCACAAATGGAGATTTACCTGTCTATAATTCATATGGAATCTTATCATGATGTACTCTTAACTGCCCTCTATTGATAATGTAAACAATAGTATGAACTACTTCCTTCCAATATCTACCAGGCATTCAACATTATTCTAGCCATATCCTGGATAGTCACGTTATTTCTCTCAACAACTCCATTTTGTTGAGGAGTCCTAGCTGCATAAAGATGTCTCTTAATTCTATGCTTTTCACAGTATTGATCAAATTCATTAGAAGTGAATTGTCCACCTCTATTAGACCTTAAGCATTTTATCCTTGAACCAATCTCATTTTCAACCCTAGCCTTAAAGATTTTAAATCTTTCTAAAGATTGAGATTTATCTTTAAGAAAAGTTACCCATGTCATCCTTGAATAGTCATTTATCAACAACATGAAGTACCTTTCTCCATTGATGTTGTTGGTTCTGGTTGGTCCACATAAGTCTGTATGTATTATCTCAAGAGGTTTTGACTTTGAGTACTCCTATGACTTGAAACTAACCCTTGTTTGCTTTCCTTCTTGACACTCTTTACAGAAGGAATTTTCTAGCTTTTTAATGCTAGGCAAATGTCTGACTACATTTTTCTTGTTGATCTTTACCAGATGATCAAAGTTGATGTGGCCCATCCTTTTGTGCCATAACCAACTCTCATAAGTCTACCCTAACAAACATCTTTCACCCTTTGCCTCCTTAAGATGGTATAGATTGTTGCTTGTTCTGTTTGCTTCAGCAACAAGTCTACCAGAGCTATATTTTCTTATCTCATAGCCACAAGCATGAAATAAAACATTATATCCCTTGTCACACATCTGGATGACACTAAGCATATTATGTTGTAATCCCTCTACATACAACACATTTTGAGCATTAGTTTTATCATTTATGTATAGTGTGCCCTTACTAGCTATCTTTGTAGTGGTGTTGTCATCGAACTTAACAGAACCACCATACCATTTCTTCAAAATGGTGAACTTGTTCTTATCTCCAATCATATGACTAGAGCATCCACTGTATATTACCCAAGGATTGCCTTGTCCTTTGGCATGAAAAGCTGCTTGGACTAGCATAGATTTCTCAACCTTCTTTTCTACCCAATGCATTTTGGAAGTTTTCTCCTTTTCCTTAGAACACTTTGCTATTTCTTTTTCTTGAGTAGGGGGTGCAAACTTGTGACGTGCAAAGGATTGTTCTTTTTGCTGCTTTTGCACAGAAGCATGTGCAGGTCTGGCTTGCCTTGGAGAAGTAAATTTCCTTTTCTCTTGTCTAGAAGGATGGATAAACACACTTCTACAAAACTTGGCAATATGCCCATAGTTGTTACAGTTATAACATATATTATTCATATCAACTAAAGGGGCAAAAGGATTTATGCTTTCAAAATTATGCCTATCCATTCTCCTAGGTCTAATTTTGTAGTCTATAGCCTTATGTCCAAACTGATTACATGAAAAACAATAACCATGAAAAGCATAAACGAACTTGGCTTGGTTTGCAAATTGATCTTTGAATCTCTTCCTTACATTGTGCACTTTGATGAAACCATCATCTTTCTTTTTGAAGTCTTCAATCCTTTTATCCTTCCTGAATCCATCAGGCTTTGTAGAATCAACACTCTTCCTAGACACAGAAGATCTTGATTCGCCCTGTTCTCTAACTGCCTTTTTGAGAGAAGCAGTTTTCTTGGCAATTTTACTTTATGTAATCTTTTAAGAAAAATCATCTTTGAAATTCTTTTGTTTAGAATATCCTAACCCAACCATGTTGGAGAAGGATCTTTGACTACCAATTATTTTATCAAGAATTTCTAAACTCTTCTCAAATTTGGGACTTCTATTTAATTGTTCATTCACTTTTTCTAACTCCTTCCTCAAAATGACAACTTCAGCCTCTAATTTTTTATACTCATCTAGTTTGTTCTTCAAATTAAAACTAGTCACCTCTTCTATTCTCTTATATTCATCTAACTGCAATTTCAGTTCTACAACAAGTTTATCAGATTCTTCAATATTTAACTTGTATTTTTCATTTTGTTTTCTTTCAAAACTTAAATTATCAAGAATAGAAATTAATTCACCTTCCATATCAACTTCACCCTCTCCATCCACATCAGAGTCTTCATGACAATCTTCTGAAGGAGTATTTTCATCCTTTTTAATTTCAACAGTCATGAATGCAGTTTCATACTCTTCACTTGCATAAGAACAATCATCTGAAGAACTACTGTCTTTATCAACAAACATACTCTTCTTATTATTAATGTTTCTTCTTTTATACTTTGAGATTTCTTGACTTCTAGAACTATCTCCTTTTTGTTTTTCACCTAAAGGACATTTAGAGGCATAGTGACCAATTTTTCTGCAATTAAAGCATTTGAAGGATAGTTTACCTTTGTATTTGCCAGAGCCTTTCTTCAGCTTTCTAACAAAATTGGCTTCTTCTTCACATGAACTAGTACTTTGTTCTGAATTTACTTCAGTCTCCTTGGTTTTTGAAGTCTTAAATGTTGCTTCTTTCCTTGTTGAGCCTATATTTTCACTTCTCATTTCATATGTTGTAAGTGATCCAAACAATTCATCTAAAGGAAGCTTATTCAGATCTTTTGCTTCCTCAATCGCAGAGACTCTAGAGTCAAATCTTTGTGGAAGAGATATCAAAATCTTCTTTACAACCACTTGATCTTTTACCTCTTCTCCAAGACCTATGATTCCATTCCTTACCTCGTCTACCCTGAGCATGTATCCTGCAATAATCTCATCCTCTTGCATCTTTAAAGCCTCAAACTTGCTTCTATGGGTTTGCAGTTTCACTTTCTTAACTTGATCATCACCTTCATAGATGTTATGCAACTTATCCCATATGTCCTTGGCAGATTTACAATACATAACTTTGACAAATTCTTTGTTGTTTAGACCACACAGTATAGCATTCTTTGCTTCAGCATTATTCTTACACGCTTTCTTCTCATCAGCACTGGGAGAAGATGATGGTGATGGTGGTTTGTAACCTTTTAAGACAGATTGCCAAATATCATAGCCAAGAGAGGTCAAGTAAGCCTCCATTTTGATGCTCCAGAAAGCATAATTAGATCCATCAAATAATGGTGCTTTATTTGATGAGGAACCCTCTTGTCCTACCATACTATTCTTGAGACTTGATCTTCCTTAAGTGGTTAAACTTTTCTTCAAGGAACTCGAGGCTTTGATACCAATTGTTGAAAGAACACTAATACACTGAGAGGGGGGTGAATCAGTGTATGTTAAAACTTTAAAATCAACCAACAATAAAAAATGGAAGGCACATAAAAATCACACACACAAGAAAAACACCAGATTTACGTGGAAAACCCAGAATGGGAAAAACCACGGTGAGAAAGTTGCTTGAGTCTACTGCTCAAATCCAACGTCACAATAAGCATTGATTACATATGTTTTGCAGGCACCAACCCACATGTACATCAACACCCAAGGCAATGTTTTGTGGCTACCACCTACAGGTACATCACACACCTACAATGAGCTCCAACTCAATACAATGAGGCTTCAACCCCAATCAAAACAAGGAGGCTACAACCCCTGAATTTTACAATTTCATATATGTGGCAATGGTTCTTCTATAACCTGAAATGCACCTTGTCACCACACATTCACTCAGTGTTTTGCATCAACATAGTTATCTCCTTCCTCTATGCACTATGCGTTCTCTCCTCTCTCACAAAGTAAACAATATTCAAATCATTGAGAAAACCTTTCACTACAGATTCAATGTGTATAAAACACATTCACTTTCCATAGATGAATTGTCACAACCGCTCCAGAACTGAATGATGATAGTTTCACTTCGTTTCACAACTGCCCAAAATTAGTTAAATTGTCATGCACTTGATTTCCAGCTCAAATATATATTCACAAAGTATCATGAAATCATTCATTGTTCACTGTAGAGCATCCCCATTGGAACGACTAATATCCATTCCAGCAATTCAATAACAGTTCTATGATCTTACAAATGCCACTGGACATGCTGGTAAAATACATTATTATCGATCTTAAAAAATGCTTGTATATGTCGTTTTATCGGCAAATATTGTTTTTCCAAAACTCGACTTTAATCGTCCTTTGTCAGCGAAAACATAGTTTACCAAACTTAGACAGATCCCCTTCTCTATCAGCAAATGTTACTTTTTCAAAACTTTGTCTTTTGATCTTTTATAACTCATATCAGCAAAAATACATTAATGCCTTATTGACGAAGTTACACTATTCTGAACTTACCCCTATTTCCTTTGTCATCGGCGAAATCACAAGTATAAGAACTTTATCTTTATCATCAAATATAACTATTTCAAAACTTTAGCCTTTTAATCACACTTAATCACTTTATGACTTATACCTTCCTTATGATCACCTTCATTATGTCTTTATTGGCAAAGTGACCATTTCACTAATCATTGCCACTGTCGGCAAACCCATGCTGACTTGAACTATCACCTTATCGGCGAATGTTGAAACTTCTGAACTATTGCCTTATTTTATCAACTCTTCTTTGTCAGTAAAAAGACCCTTTCACGAACTTATTGGTTATCGATAAAATGATAAAAACTTGAACTTGTACTTTATTACAAACTTGCCCCATTCTTGTTATCAGTGAATCGGCCAAAATGCTAATTTTATAACTAGTTAGCTTTTGGGACATTTTCCCGACAACACTAGAAAGCTTAGTTTTTCTTCCAAACTTTGAAGGACTTGGCCTCCACATTGAAATATGTAGCCTTCCTAAGCCATAACGGATAGTTGGAAAATCAGGTAAGTGTCAAACTTTAGAACAAGTTTGCTATGGACGAACTTTACCGATATAACACTTAAACACAAGTTTGCCTTTCTTTTAAATTGCCGATAGAAGACATTTCTCGATGGAGAACTTTGTGCCGACATAAAACACTTACATGTCTTTTCCTCAAAGTTGTCGATGTTGGTGTCGATGTAGAGTAGGTTTCGACATAACATCTTTTTCTGATATACATGTAATTGGTTGTTCTTCCAAAAAAACAAAACAGGTTCAAATCGAGGAAATAGGTTTCGACATAACATCTTTTGCCGATATACATATAATTGGTTGTTCTTCTAGAGAAAAAATAAGACATGTTCGGATTGAGGACAATTTGCCGACACCTGACTTGGACCTGTCTTGGTTCATATTGAGAACATTTTTCCAACACCTAGACACACAACACAACTTTGATAGCATAACATAACTTTATTAAGTGAAGAGCTTCTGGATTCAACTGTGCGTGTTTGATGCAAAAACACACATAGTTGAATCCAGAAGCTCTTCACTTAATATTGTCATGGACTATGGAAAACTCATGCTTACTATAACATAACTTTGACAAGCTCTTTGACATATAACATGCCAAATGTTGTCGAATTCCCTTTGACATCAATGACAACAATTCAACACATAAGTGGTTTATAGGATGGACAAATATATATATATATATATATATATATATATAGGCCTTGGGATAGTAGATTTGCATTGGTTTAATTTGTATTGCAAGGTTTTATAGTCTAGAGTTCTAGGCTAAGAATTGAAATACCTTCAAAGTGTTGACACAAGGGCTACATTGTTAGTGGAGGTTCTCAATATATTTGTAAGCTTGTTCTTTTGAGTAATACATTGAGGTCTACTTTTGGTAGTTGGTTTTTACCTAAAAGGGTTTTCCCATGTGTATATTG
Organism: Cunninghamia lanceolata; assembly: GCA_027924645.1. Lineage (NCBI taxonomy): Eukaryota > Viridiplantae > Streptophyta > Pinopsida > Cupressales > Cupressaceae > Cunninghamia > Cunninghamia lanceolata. The sequence continues at coordinate 617,394 of BSBN01000780.1, forward strand.
TCTTCTATCTTCTATCTTCTTCTTTCTAAGTTTTATTAAGGCTACTTTAGATTTAGATCAACAAATTTCACTACTCTAAGTTGTTTATTAATGTGATATAAGAATTGTAAAACCAACATTTTGGTATTAGAGCTTTATTTAGATTACCCACCAATCTCTCATAGTGTCATAGTCTTAGATATGATAATAGAGTACCAAATTGGATAACTGACCTTTAACTACAATTGAATATCTCCACATCACAAATGAAGCTAAGTACTTACACCTTGTTTATCAATTTCAAAAAGTGTATTTATATAATTTTACTGTCTTAATTCATTAAATTAATGTAATTTCATTACATTTGCTTATTGCTTTTTTAGCCTAACATATTTAAAGAGATTATTTTTATTTATTTTCAAATATTTATAGACTATACAAAATATTATAAATATTACTAATATTTTAAAAACTATAATAAACCTCTCTACCATCACAAATTATTTTCTTATACTACTTTACCATTCCTATCAAAGTGTTTTGAATCGTATAATAATTTTTTTATAATTTTTTTTTATATGTTAACATTTTAATTTGGCTCTTGCAAGTCAACACAAAATGGAATAATACATATGGTAGAATGGTTCTTTAAATTACAAGGAGAAACTCCCTGGGATCTAACTAAACCTAAAACTAACCCTAGACTAAAACTATAAATATAATTTACAAGCATGCACATGTTACAAGATTTCAATAGGGTGTTTTGCATGAATGTAAATTACTAATTGACTATGTTTTTGCCTTGAATGCAAGCACGAGACTATTAAATATGTATCCTTTCAAGAAGATTTTCAAATATAAAGGAGGTTAAACTATCAAGAAAAATAATAAAACTCTGGTTAAAGTAGAGACTAGCATCGATTGCAACAAGATTTGAAGGGAACACATATGAATGTTTACTACCGGACAAAGCAGAAACTAGTAGATTGTAACAATGCACTCAAAAAGAATGGTCATTGATCTCATCACAAGGCAAGTAATACACTCAAAATATTCAAACATTCAAGCATTCAACTTAGAAAACATCAAGGAATCCCTCGGTCTCATCACGGGGCACATAAACTTAACAAAATCAAAATCAAAGTGACAACACTGAAACCAAAACATCCATCTCCTCAACTTAGCAATTGATTTTCCTAGGTGTGAGGAAAGGTTAGATTCCAAAAGTCAAACAAAATCTAGGAGAATCTCCCCATACAAGCAATTCCCATTGAGGAAATAGCCCAAGAGCAAGAAGACAAAGAGAGGAGCGTCGTAATAGAGGGCTAAGACTCCTCAAGGAACTCATTAATCTCAAACAAAGGAGACTAGACACATTTTCTCTCTACAATTACTATTCTGATTCATTCTACCTAGTAGAGCTGATGTAAGATATGGTGGTGTCTCCTTGTGTAGTGGTTAGAAGTGCAAAAAGGACAAGGTGGAGATAAGATGTTTCATTAAAATAATCTAATAGAATGATGATACCTTCCCCTCTAGTGAGGAAGACTAATTGGTTTGAATTATATTTGGTTCCTTGGTTGTAAAGGACAATATTTCTCTTAAATTTTGTGGCATCTAGACAATTGATCACACAAGACCTAATCAAGTCATGACATACAAAGATGAGACTTGTAAAATTAATTGAAATGTTATCGTACCAAAAGAATATGTTTATTCTATTTGTTACCTTGAATCATGTTGAGTAAATCCACCAAAAGTATCAGTAGCCTTTGATCCATTTATAAAAGTATATAGAGGCTACTTCATAGTAAATGTATTTACATAAATTCCTTGCAATCCCTTTTAGTTAAGGCTTTAGCAAAAAATTCCATAGGGTCTTGAGTTTCCATTAAAGGTAGCACAATCTTAAACACTCTTAATACTTAATTGTACAAATGTATGTTTCATATAATTTTATATTTTAGAATTATGTGAAAACTAAAATTACTTCTTAGCTAAACAAAAGAGCTTATAAAATTGTTGTGGTTAATGTAATAGTTATTTACATGGAGATGGATGAGAACTTATACAAACATTTCATGGTTAACATGGAGATGGTTAATTGATTAAAGTGAAGTTTGATGTTGTTTGACACACATTAGGTGATATTAATCAATGATGGTTATGAATGAATTGAACCATTTGATCATAGTGAGTTGGAATAATCCTTGTATGAGCCTATGATGTTACAATTATATTTGACAAGCCATTACTATTGTAGTAAGAAATTAGGGGTATAATTTGTTGACAAGAATGATTGTAAATATACATGACTTATTCTAGTTCACATCACTTATTAGTACCCCATTTACTAATATCACACATATACTTTCACATTGCAAGTCTCACATATATTACCAATTTCATATGTATACAATATATACTTTTACATTACTAAATGGATTGTGGTAGATGTTTTATCAAAATGATCCATTGTCTTGTAGGGGCACAAAAATAGAAAGGATATGAGATGGATAATGTGGGCAATGATAACTCTTGGATGAAAGTGATATTTGATCATGCCTCACATATTGTATGTATTTGAATACTATTGAAATCGAGACACAATGAAGAAGAGCCCAAGGCTCAACCACATCAACAATCAATCATTCAATCATTCATCTTCAACACTTCAAATGGTTACATTCTATGGCTTTATAAAGTCATTCAACTTATTAACTACCAAAACCACTAACTACCAACTAACTAAAAACTAACATCTAATAAATTTATTATTTATTATATTATTCTATGTCATGCACTATTAGGATTACGGTGCCATCAACCTTCTAAATCCTATGTAATTTATTATTCCTATTATTGTTTGTAAATCACCCATAAGGGATGAGAGGTTTCACTAGTAGCAATCATATTTCAACCACATGTTTATATCTGGTACTTGACACTAATTCATCTGCGACATGGGGTTGCTAGGGGTTTCCCCCCTGCGAGGGGTCCGAGGGGGATCATTCCCTTGATGGGGGGTCTGGGGGCCATGCGCCTTGATGGGGGTTTGGGGGTAGCGCCCCCGAAAACATATTTTATTTATATTTTATCATTGTAAATCTAGACCATTCGTTATTAGGTCACAGATCTAACAGTCGATATATGTCAGTTTTCTTGCCCTAGAAGGAAACCCCCTTTTATAAGGATATTTGTACTACATTTTTAGCAGAGTTGAGAGTAAAAGGTGCTGCTGAATTGAAGACTGAAGGAGAAGAGGAAGTACATGTATTGTAATCTCATTTTTGAAGAGAATACAACATGGAGCCTCTTTTCTTGGTGGAGTTTTTTACCTGAAAGGTTTTTCTCCACGTTACATACTGTGTTATGTGTTCATTTCTTAATGCATGTTATTTCTATGTAGTGGGTTTTATTGAACTATTGCAATCTCCATTGATTCTTAATTATTTAAAGGACATTAATAAGGTTTTAATTAGATTTTTGTTGTGTGATTTGCACCTTCATTTCTAACATGCACTAATATTTCCTAGCACTCCCCTTTAGTGCTAACATAGGGACTTTATTCTAGTGTTGCAATATTGACAATTTGCCCCCGTTCAATGAATTTTTTTTCTTTGGATGTCAGTTTCCATTGATAATGCATCCAATCACAATGTGTAAATAACAAATCTATTACACCCTTATGACTCCAAAGCCCTTATTTCTACATTTACATAATGTTAAAAAATATTACAATTTCACCTTTATCTTGTGCATCAAATTGCTCAATAAATATTAATTGAAATCTCAAATGATTTTTGGGTTTTGTTATTCTCTTCATCATATTTCCAGAATATTTTAAATTTCTAAATTTTATTACCAAATGAGGAAGATATCATAGTTTTAGTGAGACTGGTATAAAACCTTTCTGCAACACCAAAGATTTCTCCAACTTTGAATGTATAGTTTTTTTTTTTTTTTAAATTCTGATTTTTTGATATGAAATGAACAAAATGGAGTGAAAATCATGAAAAGAGTGAACAATATGGAGAGAGAGGAGAGAAACCAAATGAAATAACAAGATGGAGAAAGAAGATAAACAAAATGCAGATGGATGATGAAGCCAACAAATTTGCACATGGTCTGCACTGATCCTTTGTTGACAAAATGCAAGAATGGTGGACAAATAACAATGACTTTTGCATTTAGTCCTCACTCCATCATCATTGAGCACCACTTTGCAGAAGGAAAGACAAGCGAGTGGAGGGCGACCAAAGAGATCCAAGACACCTACTCTGATACCATATTGAAATTGAGACAGAATGAAGAAGAGCCCAAGGCTCAATCACATCAACAATTAATCATTCAATCATTCATCTTCAACACTTCAAATGATTACATTCTATGGCTTTATAAAGCCATTCAACTTATTAACTACCCAAACGACTAACTACCAACTAACTCATAACTAGTAACTAACTAAAAAAACTAACATCTAATAAATTAACATTAACATGTTAATTTATTATTTATTATATTATTCTATGTCATGTACTAATATTTCCTAACAAAGACTAAGTCACTTTGTTGTTGTAAATTAATATTTTATGAGAAATACGGGCACTTCATTAAAAATACCTTTTATTTTGTAATATGACATACAATTAAACAATACTTAGTCATTTTATTGAAATAATGTGGAGGTTGTGAGCATGAGCATGAAAACAAGGATTGATTTATGTAGTAGCACAATGCATCCTCATATGCATAGATGGAGGCCTCAAAATTGGGAAAACTTGATCATTTACAAGCATTGAACTACAATCTCTAATCTAATAATTTTTAGATCTAATAATAAGTAGGATGATAGTAAATTGAATGAACTTCTTTAAAAGAATTTAAAAAACAAAAGAAGTAACAACCTTTCAAAATGCAACAAGCCTAAAATCCTCCTAGGCTTAATTATTAGCAAAATAAAGAGGTTGAATTCTCCTATAAATTATAGCCAAAGACAAAAAAACACATATGGATATCAAGACATCAAGACGAAGAATCATTAGTTGGAAAAGTGATTAATCATTAAATTTGATAAATGTAGGATTGAACATAAATGTATATCTAAAATGAATCTTAATAGTGTGTCACTAAATTAAGATGTTTCACTCCTATCCTTATCACGTGTCACTATTCTATCCAAATCATCATGCCAAGTGTGCTTCTTGTTGTTCTTTACATGAGATGAAATAAGAAACACAAATAAACCTTGAGAGATGGTTGGATGTCTCCTAATATTCATTATTTCAATGAAGTCTCTCTCCCTTTGAAGTGTAGTGTCATGACCATCCACGACACACTTGAATGGTTGCATGGTGGGGTGTTGTAGTCCAATTTGACTAGATAGTGTCATGCATCTACCCCTATTTATCAAGTTTTCTAACCCCTTTTTCAAAAAGGCTATTGTTCCATCATCGTGTATTCTTTGCAAGAAATATTCAAGCAACTTTAATACATTCTCCACCTTCTTGGGTAGGAATATAAACATTAAAAAATAAAATATATTTGTAGAATATACACAAAAGCAATGGACATAGCATGAGTTCTTGAAAGCACATTACATTTGGGTGACATTGGTTCTCCTCCTCAACATCATCAGGTGCATGTAATGTAGATGGTAGTTCATTTACTACATCCTAATCCATTTGCATATAAATAGTAAGGGAACAATGACCATCTAATTCGAAAGAGAATATCACAAAAGTATTGAAAAAACATAAAAAGAAACTCACAAGGTCATCTGATATATCAATGTCAGTGTCCTGTCCATGAACCCATGTGCTCACACTACAAATGTTATCAACAACTAGGGGAATGTCATTTCTATTGATGTGATCAATTCTTTCCCTCATCATGTTCACCTTGACTACATGCTTGCATGTGTAACCTTGACTTGAAAAGTTGCATGAACACAGACAAATCTAGTCATTGATCCATACACTTGGTAATAAGTTTTATGATTTGTTTGACTTTGAACCATGCAATACGACTATCAGTGTCATCAAATTTCACATGAACATCAAGAATCTGCAAGGCACACACCCAAGACACATTATAAACCTTTTCCAAACTAAAGTTCCCGTAGAAACCATTTTCTTTGCTAATTTCTATCCACCAATAATACATGTATACATCCATAGTTAATTGGTTAACCAACCAATCCACTCTTCTATGTGATGCATGTCAAATGGTCTTCAAATGTAAGTGATATGATTCAATTCCACCATTTGTTTCTTGTCCGGCATGCTTAAGGGTATGACAACATCTAGACCACAATATACCAACCTTATGGATCCATCACTCTTGAAAATAGTCAACAAAGTTTTGATGCATGTCTCAAAAACAATGTTAACCAAGCATCTTTAATAGTCATCTCCTCATCTAGAGAGTGATGCATGATGGATCCCAACATATAAAACATTTCTCTTCTAGAAAAATCATCCTTCAACTTGGCTATCAAGTTCTTCAACCATGCCCTCCTCACGTGCTAGCTATAGAGATATATTTCACAACAAAATACCTCTCTACAAGGCCACAATACAACTATAATTAACATCTCAATTATATAGGTAAATATTACCATTACATTACTTAAATAAAAAATCATCTAATAGAATTAATATCTATTGCAACATCATCTACCATAAATACATTGATTTTCTACTTGATCTTCTTCAAGAAAACTCTTTGTAGAAGAATTCGTATATAATATGCTAACTCAGATGTACATGCTCTAGACATTATTATACATGTAACTGGTAACCCCATGTGTTGAGCATCAAAAGAAAGCAATATGCATAGTTGGATTTACAAAAAAAATATAGTACAAAGATTAAGATCATAAAATTTATAAAGGAAAATATGACGAGAAAAACAATCTCACATGTTTTACCTTCATTATGTTGGTTTCAAATGTTGAGTCCATTGCTAGCATGCTATTATGACCATACTGTATCATCCAATTCAACTGTTGTGGTAGTTGAATTCCTTAAATAAAAGACACATCTCCATCTCCATCAACACTAGTTTCATTGAATTCTTGGTAGGCAAATAATTTCTCTAGATTTGCACCCACCCATTGTTGAACAAATTGTGCATCATTAGTATGCAAAACATATTTTGTTTGTTTGATTTTGTGCTCTATATTTTGGATGTCATTCTTATTCAAGAAGTCATATATATTTGTTTATCCTTTGAACAAGATTAACTTCTTCATGACCATTTCCCTATGTTTCATATGAATTGCATTAGGAGATAAACCGAACAATAACATATTTTTTACTCAATCTTGTAGTTCTTTGCTGATGTCAAGTGCAAAGAAAGATCCACTCCCTTTGAAAGCTTCAACTTCATGACCATGACAAAGAAATCCATTTTTGTCAATATGATCAACTTGGTAGAAGGATAATATATCATGATCCAACCTATGATGCATAATACGGATTGTAAAGCAGCACTAACATCTACATCTTCTATGTTTTCATCTAGGCCTACTTCCCTCACCACTCTTTAGGACCAATGATTTACCGAATTGAGTGGCATCAACCTTTCTATAATCATTTGATCCATAAAAGCACCAATATCTACACAAAATTTAAAAAAAACACAAATAAGGGATGCATTTACTAACTAATATTAGTATTTTGATATAAATCAGTAAGTGAAGATCTTACATAGTGTACTTAAAAAATGAGTCAATCCTTCTTAATGCATCGTTAAGAGGAGTAGACTTCTTGATATAAAATAGGGTGAGATATCATTGCATCTGTTAGGTCTCAAAAATGCAAATTGCAAATCCTAAGAGGATGTCAGGCTCTATGCTTAGATTTGTAACATTTTTGAACTAACGAAACGGAGTTAACCTATAGGGTTGATGACTCCCTGCACTTTAGGTTCTGCCAGACCTATGCAGGTGAACCTTAATAGCTAAAGCAGATTAAATGGATATGTTTGAGTTGATGGATCTATCCACAGTGGCAAAGGGTATGGAATAGATGAGAGCTTGCTAATTACTTCTATTTGAATGGGATCTTATGGAATTCTAAAAAGGAATTGGTATAATTCTAATTTGGTATAAATTGTATAAGCAATATCAAGGTAAATTGAGTGAATATGTTCAACTTAGTGAAATGAATAAGACCAGTGCCTAAATCTATTGGGCTAATAGATTCGATGGATAATGGGTACAGATATGTATGATTGGTTAACTCACTCCTCAGCTTAACTCTAACAGTTGGGCACTTGAGATGTCTGCACCTTGTGCAAACGTGCAAATTTGTCAGTTACAATACTCTTCTTACTAATCCCAGTGCTATTCTCCAATATTACTGTGACGTCATGAAAGGATATTTAATTCTTAACTTTGAGAGAAACCAATCAAAATAATCATCTCAAAAGGATTTTAGTCTCATCGAACCAATTAAGTCAAATTACTTGAAAGGAATTTAATTCACTCGAAGTATGAAACCAATCACAAAATCCCACAACAATAGCAAATGTGTTCTGACGAATTATATATTCAAATAATAAAGGAAAACCACTTTGGAGACAGTACAATAACCTTTAAGATTTGATTTAAACACAACAGTTGAACACTAGAAGTAAAATTACCACATGAAAATATTTTGCTCCATTATACTTCAAATAATATGCATGACAATATTTTCTGAGATGGAATGGATGGGTGAATGGATGTAATCTATCCTCTACTGGTGATCATGTCTTCTATCCTACTAATATTGATGCCTCTTTGATGATTATTCTTCTCTGATAAATACCCTTTAGATTCTAGGGTTACAACCCTTCATACTCATCCTATGCATCCTTTTGTTTGCCGAGAGATAATAGTTTGGTTGATAAAAATATTAACCTTTTGTTTATCTTTCACAAAAATTTAATTTTCTCTTTGGGTCAATAAAGTATCTTCCAATAATTTCACTCTTGAAGTATTCCTCGGACCATTTTGCTTGACTTATTGTAAAATATTTTGTAGTCATTGAAGTGATACCTCTTATTAGGGTTTATCCATAGTGCGTATATTTCATTCTTCATTAATATTAATCTTCTTTAGATAATAGTATCCACACTTATATTCATCTTTGTTGGAAATATTCTACCCTTAATTGTATAAATTCCCATATAGTTTAGGTAAAAATCCTTTTCATCTTCCCAAACTTTTCACTTTGCCAATTTCATCTCAGACATATAAATTAAATCTCTCGAGCATCCTTGGATTCCCTCTGGTGAAAATATTTCATGATAGTATTTTACAAATCCATAAAATCCCCACTTTGCACGATTTATTTTAATATTTCACCCTCGGCTTATAAATTGCTTTTTCAACATTAGTAAAAATAACTCCCTTCATGGAACACTATTTTACCCATCCTTGCATCTAAATAATTCCTTTTCCATAATGTTGACAGAAAGTAATTTTGACATCTCATAAAGTGCCCATTGTTTTTAGTGAAATAATATTCACTCTACCATCATCGGAGGGACCCTCATGGTCAAGGAGATGTAAAGAATTTACTCCGATTATGCATGTCTCCCCGACATATATCCCTTGGTATGACTTAGACCATCGTTGTAAGATTAACGAGCCATCTCGATGCTTTTGGTCTCCCCGATGGCTTTCTAGGGTTTTTTTGCTGTGTGTTTTCAAATTTCACCCTATCTGCTTGCTTCAATCATAACTGCGAGGATCCTGGCGAAGGTTATGGATTCTGGTTTTACACCTGCCATATGCATTTGGTTGAGAGTTTATACAGTATTATCAACATCTCCGTTTTGTGTATGCCCCTGTTTTAAGGCTCCCATTCTGCACAGATGCGGAAGATACTACAAATTGATCAAATTGGAGACTTGTTCATTGAATTTGGTGAAATAGTGTGACTGTGTCGAGAGGGTGAGCATGTCTTCTGTGTGTTGTAATTATCGTATTCCATGGGAAGACGTTCGGTTCAGTCATGTCGTCGAAAGTGTTATAAGCATCCACCAAGCTTACGCACTTGCCACGCATATTGATAAGTGTATTCTGTATAATTGGGTTTTCGGCAAATGTAGAACATATGCCGTTAACGTGAGTGGATTTTCTTGCCTTCTGAAAGGGCTTTCCTGAAAATACAGGCCTGCAATAGTTGAAGATATGTAGAAGATTCGATAGGATTGTACATAGTAAATAGAATGTGAAGAGCCTCCTTCAATTGGTCCTTCTCTACATAATGCTGTGAGATTGATATGAGTAATCGATGGCAATGACATTTTATGCGGGTAATTGAGGTGTGGAAGATGTGCAGTGTTATTCCATTAAGTGCCTCATATCTTAAGACCTCCTTGAATTTCTCCTTAACTCAGAATTTTATCTGCCAAATCTTATCAATAGACCATTTGGCTTTGTGGACCTCTGAATCCATATTCTCTAATTGCTCTTGTGACTATCCCAAAACATCATCGAAGAGACTAAATGGCAAGTAACCAAAACATGCCTCAAATGATGACAAACTTGTAGATGTAAGGACTGCCCTGTTGTATGAGTGTTGAATGTATGCCAAATTCTCACCCTATGACTTTGAACACCTCTAATTATATCCCCTCAAGAGTTGTACTAAAGTGCAGTCCATTGCTCTCGTTTGCCCGTCCAGGGATGAAACACAGTAGAACACTTTAATTAGGTATCCATCTTCTCCCAAATCATGCATCGAACAATTCCCCAAGAATCTAACATCTCTATTTGATATTATACTTTCCACAAGACCAATACGAGCCCACACATGAGTGAAGATCATCTCAGCTGCTTCTCTTGAGGTAGTGTCATGTTTAGATTCAACACGGTCATCTAATGATCCATTAGGTCTTGACCTTACCAACCTCATCCTTTCTAATTATGTTTAAAATTGGATGAACTTGGAGTGGAAGCGACTAGTCTTTATAGATTAAATTCTCTTATAACTTCATGACCATACGAGGCATGTCAGGTTCCCTTGTGGACTCAGCTAAAAAAAAATTCATTTTGAAACAAGTTTATTGTCTTGAACGATCCAACACCATCTCAATATGTTCCTGGGGTAAAAGTTTTCCGACACCTTGCACAGTGGTCAAAACAGGCCAACTAGCCTTCGGAATTAGCCTAAAAAACTAATCAAAACTTCTCCCAGAGCTATGAAAACACACAAACTTGTAGATTTTTGACCCGAGAATTCAATGCAACAAATAGTTTGGCATGAAGTTATTAGGATTAAAAGGTTCTCGCAATCAAAGTAGCTCACTCAGCATGTTTTTATGCCTATTTAAACTCAACTGAAACTTGCTAACTTGCCTCTTTGAAAAAATATCAAAGATGATTTTGAGGAGCTACCATCCCAGAGATTAGGTCATTTAGCTTAAATGAACATGTGTGCAAAAGGATTTTTCATCATTCCTCTTCCTTTGCAAAATATCAAGTGCCAAAGTTAACCTTTCTGAAGCTGCCTGAGAATGCAGTCAAAAAACTATGTAAAACCCATTTGGATATGATTTTGAAAAAATATCAAACGAAGTGCTGGGATCTTGAGAATTGGCATGAAGGCACATTAATATGGGAAGAATTCGAGACACCAATTGGTTTGTCATGAACATGACCCGATTGCCAAATATTAGGTTCCAAAGTGAACCACTTGAAAACTGCACCTGTCAAAAATGCATTAGTGCTCATTAGCTTGCTATTTTGAAAAGCCATCAAGTCTCTTCCTGGGAAATTGTAATTGGAGGATTTAGTTCATTTAGGCTTCATGAGAGTGTGTGCAAGAGGAATTTTTTGTCAATCATCCTTCTTCACCAAAATATCAAGGGTCAAAGTTGACCTTCTTACAGCTAAAACTGTGAAATTAGGACCAAATGCATTTGCTTTTTATTTTGAAAAGGTAGCAAACGAGATGCTGGGGTCTTGAAAACTGACATAGGAGTAGATTATCATAATGTAAATCTGAGGCACCAATCGGTTCATCATGAACATCATCCAGCTGTTATATACTGGCCTCCAAAGTTGGCTCCCCGGGCTGATTTTACACTATGCAGACAACAAACTTTACCGGAACTCCTCAACTTGATTCCTTGAAACTTAGTCAAATCTTGTTATAGGAAGGTGAAATCAGACATGTGCACTCATGTATGATCGGTAAGCATGCTAGCAAAGTGATTTTACAAGAAAATGAACAGGCTTCAAAACAGAACTCTCCAAAGTAGGCTTCATGGACATATTTTCAGGTGTATCTATGAGTGTTGAAATTGATTTTTTCATATGGGAACCCAAAATTTCTTGCAAAAATTGGTATGAAATTTTAGGTTCCAACAATGGCTCTGTCTGGGGATGTATGCCCCTTGCGAGCATAGCAAGATCCCAGATCTCTGGGAAGCAGACCGAGTGCCTACCTCACTGGGCAATAGAGTCCAAATGTCACTTTTTGCCCTAACCTGATATGTTTTGAAAAATCACACTTCAGTTGATGGCTTGATGCCAAAAGAAAAACCCATGTTTTCCTCTGTCAAAAATTTTGTTCTGGTCACGCTGTAGTGAAATCAATTTGAACATATCATTGAAGTTTGGATGATTGGACATATCCATATTTAACTGTTCAGTGATGTTGGTATATTCTTCATCATTATGCATCTGAAAACCATCTATAACCTTACACTGGTATGACAGGCTAGACCAAATTTCTGTGTGATATTTTATGCAACCGTATTTGTTGTCATCTTCCAAATGATGGTTCTCAATCTGAATTGGGAAGTAGAGGAAATCAATTTGCATCTAATATTTATTTTCTTGAGTCTTGGCACCATCCAATGAAAAAGCATCACTATTATTTTCAGCATCACAAGTAACTTTCCCACACGATTGTGATCTTGAGACTCCATTATCACAAGATTCAGTAGAAGCATTTATCTCTGGATAATCACTGCTATCAAATTTACAATCACCAATTGTTTCTATCTCATCTGAATGTGATCCTGATACTATGCTTTCACACCAATCATGTGGTCTACTATCACACAAAGTATCCTCACTGTCAAAGCATATGTATGTTGGACATGAAACTTTCAAATCATCCCCATGTGCATATCTCTGATACTCCATGGTTAGTAAATTTTAAATTTGCTCACTGTTGAGCAAGCATATTTCTTCATCCATCCCATGTTGGATCTAGGGCATACAACTGAGAGGGGGGGGTGAATCAGTTGTATAAAACTTCTTCTCATTCAAACACTTAACTCTCTGTTGTTAGTTAGCAGCATATCAAATAATCATCCATGGAAGCATAATACATAAACACAAGAGCAGATAAGCATCAACACATTGAACACCAAGATTTTGACGTGGAAAACCCGGTTAAGGGAAAAACCACGGGGTGATTAACCCAAGAATTATTCTCTGTTAGAAGAATAAAGAAAAATGAATGGCACATGCCAATAAGGGCTCACTGCCCGAGCACACTGCTCACAAAGAGGCCCACTGCCTACAAGGAGACACACTGTCTACAAAGTGATAAAAATCACAGTCTTGAACTGGAGAATGACATCTCTATCATGTCCAGATCAGTTCCAATTAAGCCCAACAATCTCTGCTCTGCCTTTCGCACGTTTCTTCGCTATACCATACTCATCCTCACACCACACACTGAAATGAACTTACAAACCGTTATTTATACAAGACATCGACTCAGGAACAAACATCTAAGTCGGCAAACAACCATAGGAGTATCCGCAAGATGAATAACACATCCGATCGGCCATCACAAGAACATTCGCAGGATGAACAACTCATCCGGTCGGCTACACAGAGCAAGAACTTCATCCGGAAGAATAACTTCAATTTCGGGCTCTACCATCAATGCGGACCAACAACACAACCTAAACATGATCCAAGAACCTTCACAAGCCTGTCTGAATGTCCGGATACATCCGCACTTCCTCTGCTTACTGGGATCTCTTGTCTTCCTCATCCGGAACTTCAAGAACACAGTCTGTCGCCACTGTCATAATGCAAGAGGTACTTCCGGACCTCCAAATCATACACAAATCAGGATGACACATCACAAGGACATCCCAAACACTCCTTCCAATCCGCAGATTAGGATAATACAATTCCAGACCTCACCGGACCTTTTTGTGATCCTCTGTCACCTCCGGATACTTGCCGGACCCGGTTCTATACCGGCAGCCACAACTCCTTCAGATCTTCATGCGGACCTCTGAAATCTTAGCTGTAGCATCTCAAGACTCATATCTACTAACCCTTTAATCCGCATCCTCCGGTTCTCATCCTATACAGTACATTTACCTTCTTCTCATCACTGTTCTTCACTGTTCCTGACTGAGGCTAATTTTCTCAATATCCTCAGCACACAGCTCATCAAATCCTTCTTGTCAATGCAATATGAGTATGTTGACATCAATGACAACACTGGCTCACCTCATACTTGCAACAATCTCCCCCTTTGTCATTGATGGCAACATATGATGTGAAAAACCATTAAGACAAGAACTTCAACTTTTCATATGTCTTCTCTTCCTTTATTGCTCCCCCTTTGATCATCAACCACTTGTTTTTCACATGTCTTCTCTCCCCCTTTGACATCAATGGCAAAGGGCTCATACTTGCAATTCTCATGCATCAGAATCATACCAGCTGCTCCCCCTTAGTTGCAGCTCCCCATTAGTCCGGATCACAAGATATGACTGTGATAGCCACCGGACTGATGCACATCAGTGCATCTTAGTTCATCACCGGAGGGGCCATGACCCCTAACTTCTCCCGGAGATATTCAAAAGAGTCTTTGGGAAGAGGTTTTGTAAAGATATCTGCAATCTGATCCTTGGAGGGAACATACTCCAATCTGACTTCTTCCTTGTTTACTTGTTCTCTCAAAAAGTGAAATTTAATAGATATGTGCTTAGTCTTAGAATGCAATACCGGATTCTTGGAGATATTAATTGCACTTGAATTATCACAGAAAATTGTGATAGGCTTCTCATATTCAACTTTGATATCTCTTAGCATCTGCTTCATCCATAAGATTTGAGTGCAACTACCTGCTGCTGCAATGTATTCTGCTTCAGTTGTAGACAGAGATATTGCATCTTGTTTCTTGCTTAGCCAAGAAACCAATCTCTTCCCCAAAAAGAATGCTCCACCACTAGTGCTCTTCCGGTCATCCACATCTCCTGCCCAATCTGCATCTGTGTAAGCATGAAGAGAGAAGTCCGGATCTCTAGGGTACCATAGACCATACTCAACTGTTCCTTTCAAGTATCTAAAAATTCTTTTGATTGCCATAACATGAGATTCTCTAGGATCAGCCTGGAATCTTGCCACAAGACCAACAGCCTGCATTATATCTGGTCTAGTTTGAGTGAGATACAACAATCCACCAATCATTGATCTATACTTTGTCTGATCTGCTTTTGGAGAATCATCATCTTTGCTTAGCTTACATCCGGTTGCCATAGGAGTGTTCATAGGCTTTGAGTCTTCCATACCAAATTTCTTTAACAATTCTTTCACATATTTGGTCTGAGAAATGAAGATCCCTTCTTTTGTTTGAGTAATTTGCAGTCCCAAGAAGAAATTCATTTCACCAAGCATAGACATTTCAAACTCACTTTTCATCTGATTGGCAAAAGTTTTGCACATACTATCTCTTCCTCCAAAAATGATATCATCCACAAACACTTCAACAATCAGAATGTTTTCATGATCAATTTTGAAATATAAGTTACTGTCAGCAGTACCTTTGTTGAATCCAATCTGCACAAGTTGCTTATCCAACCTTTCATACCATGCTCTTGGGGCTTGCTTCAATCCATACAAAGCTTTCTTCAACTTGCAGACCATATCATTATTATCAGACAATTGAAATCCATCCGGTTGTTCAATGTAGACTTCTTCTTCCAGATCACCATTTAGGAAGGCAGACTTGACATCCATCTGATATACCTTGAAGTCTTTGAAGGCAGCAAATGCAAGAAGTAATCTGACTGCTTCAATTCTTGCCACCGGAGCAAAAGTCTCTTCAAAGTCAATTCCTTCTATTTGAGAGTAGCCTTTGCAGACCAATCTAGCTTTGTTTCTGATTACTTCACCGGCTTCATTTAGTTTGTTCCGGAAGACCCACTTGGTTCCAATTACATTCCTGTCTCTAGGTCTGGGAACAAGATCCCAAGTATGATTTTTCTCAATTTGCATCAATTCATCTTCCATTGCTTTGGTCCAGTTTTCATCATTGCAGGCTTCATCTATTGCTTTAGGTTCAATCTTTGAAATCAGACAACATTCATTCTGATTTTGAGCAATATTCCTTCTAGTTTGTACACCTTTGCTTCTGTCACCTATGATCTGATCTTCAGAGTGATTCAGTCTTACATACCTTGGAATTTTGGGAGTATCCAGCACTGTTGTTTCTTGATCAGGCTCATTCAAACCTAACTCTTCTTCCTGATTTACCGGATCAGGCTGACTCTGTCTCACCGGAGAGGATTGAGGTCCTTGAACACTGTCTTGGTCATCTTCATCAAACTCATAAAATCTTGAAGGCTTCTCAATTCCTTCATCAACCTTTACATTGGTGCTTTCTATCATCTTCCTCAATCTCTTATTGTAACACCGGTATGCTTTGCTTTGAGTGGAGTAGCCCAAGAAAATTCCTTCATCACTTCTAGCATCAAAATTTCCTAGATCTTCATCTCTTTTAATATAACACTTGCTACCAAATACTCTGAAATATTTCACAGTAGGAGTGATGCCAAACCAGAGTTCATAGGGGGTCTTACCGGTGTTGTTTCTGATTTGAACTCGATTGAGAGTGTAGACTGCAGTGCTGATAGCTTCTTTCCAAAACATTTGAGGAACATTTGCTTCCAACATCATTGTCCTAGCAGCTTCCTGGATGGTCCGGTTCTTTCTCTCAACTACTCCATTCTGCTGTGGAGTCTTAGGAGCAGACAACTGTCTCCTTATACCCTGTTTCTCACAAAAGTCAATGAACTCACCAGATGTAAATTCACCACCTCTATCAGACCTTAGACACTTTAGTTTCAATCCGGTTTGATTCTCCACCATAGCTTTGAAGATTTTGAACTTCTCAAAAGCTTCTGATTTTTCTTTTAGAAAGGTAACCCACATCATCCGGGAATGATCATCAATTAACAACATGAAATATCTATCACCCTGCTGACTCTTGATTCTTGTCGGACCACATAGATCAGTATGTACTAATTCCAACAATCCGGTAGAAGACTGATCTTTGCTTTTGAAAGAGACTCTGCTTTGTTTACCTAACTGACATTCTTTACACACACTATTTGTAGGTTTCATCAACTTTGGAAGATCTCTCACAGCCTGAGTATTGCTTATCTTGATGATGTTATCAAAATTTACATGACACATTCTTCTATGCCATAACCAACTCTGATTAATTTGAACAAACAAACAACTTTTATTTGAACCAACCAGATGAAAGATGTTACCTCTTGTCTGAGTACCGGATGCAATTTCAGTTCCGGAGCTTGTAAAGATTCTGCATTTTCCATTCTTGAACCGGAGATCATAGCCTTTGTCCACTAACTGACCAACACTGAGAAGATTGTGCTTCAATCCTTCAACATACAGTACATTTCCTGTTTTGCTCTTACCATCAAAGGAAATAGTTCCCCTACCTTTGATTCTGCCAGCAGAATTGTCACCAAACTTTACCATTCCTCCTTCATATCTTTCCAAGGCTAAGAACTTATTCTTGTCACCAGTCATATGGTGAGAACATCCACTGTCAATAACCCAATCATCCTTTTCTTCCACTTGAGCAGCCAAGGCTTTTTCAACAACTTTGTGATTGACAGATTCAGAGAGCATGGAATCTTCTTCCTTAATGGCTATAAACACCCACTCATTTCCGGATTTGCTTCCTAGTTCTGATTCATCATCTGTTACTCCTTCATTGTCATCTTCTTCATGAACATAATAGCAATTCTTTTGAAACCTTTGTCTGTGA
Organism: Cunninghamia lanceolata; assembly: GCA_027924645.1. Lineage (NCBI taxonomy): Eukaryota > Viridiplantae > Streptophyta > Pinopsida > Cupressales > Cupressaceae > Cunninghamia > Cunninghamia lanceolata. Next base: position 635,435 of record BSBN01000780.1, read on the forward strand.
GTATTAGATCTTGCAGATCTCTCCGGACATCTTGAGGCAAAATGACCAATCTTATTGCAGTTGAAACACTTAAAGGGTAGTTTTCCTTCATACTTACCGGATCCTCTTGGCAGTCTTTTTGCAATGAGGGCTTCAAGTTGAGCTGTTTCTGCTTCTTCTTCTTCCATGTCTCTTCTTGCTTGATCATACCATGACATTTTCCTTGATGAGTTTTCACCCGGATCAAATCTCTGTTTGCCTTTCACATAGGCACTGGCTTTGAAAGAAGATTCAGTCTTGGGCAGATCATCTCCAAACTCGGTCATTTCAAATGCAGCTAGTTTGCCAGCCAGTTGTTCTCTTGTGACAGTTGTGTGGGCTCTAAATTCATCAATGGCAGCAACTTTGATTTTGTAGGCAGCAGGAAGGGATCTTAGGATTTTGCAGACAATCTCATTTTCATCTAAAGTTCCACCAGCATTTCTGATTCCACATACCAGCTCATTCACTCTTGGCATAAAGGTAGTGATGTTTTCATCATCTCTCATTTTCAATCTTTCAAATTTCCCTTTCAGACTTTGCAATCTTGCACTTTTGACAAACTCATCTCCTTCATACAGAAGTTCCAGTTTAGTTAGGATCTCATATGCAGTTGGTAGGTCAATGACATTCGAGAGATCTGAGTCATTCAATGCGCTTAGAAGAGCTTCCTTGGTCCGCAGATTGTTTTCAGCTTCTGTGATTTCATTCAGAGTTGTCGGACCACCTTGTGGGGGTATATATGGTTTAGAAATCATAGCCAAGTATGCTTTTCCCATACATTCCAAATGACACTTCATGCGACCTTTCCAGAGAGTAAAGTTGGTTCCATCGAACTTCGGACTATCCTTCTTGTATGACGACATCCTGGATCTCCTCAAGCGGTTAAGCTCCTATCAGAGGAACTTGGCTCTGATACCAATTGTTGGATCTAGGGCATACAACTGAGAGGGGGGGGGTGAATCAGTTGTATAAAACTTCTTCTCATTCAAACACTTAACTCTCTGTTGTTAGTTAGCAGCATATCAAATAATCATCCATGGAAGCATAATACATAAACACAAGAGCAGATAAGCATCAACACATTGAACACCAAGATTTTGACGTGGAAAACCCGGTTAAGGGAAAAACCACGGGGTGATTAACCCAAGAATTATTCTCTGTTAGAAGAATAAAGAAAAATGAATGGCACATGCCAATAAGGGCTCACTGCCCGAGCACACTGCTCACAAAGAGGCCCACTGCCTACAAGGAGACACACTGTCTACAAAGTGATAAAAATCACAGTCTTGAACTGGAGAATGACATCTCTATCATGTCCGGATCAGTTCTAATTAAGCCCAACAATCTCTGCTCTGCCTTTCGCACGTTTCTTCGCTATACCATACTCATCCTCACACCACACACTGAAATGAACTTACAAACCGTTATTTATACAAGACATCGACTCAGGAACAAACATCTAAGTCGGCAAACAACCATAGGAGTATCCGCAAGATGAATAACACATCCGATCGGCCATCACAAGAACATTCGCAGGATGAACAACTCATCCGGTCGGCTACACAGAGCAAGAACTTCATCTGGAAGAATAACTTCAATTCCGGGCTCTACCATCAATGCGGACCAACAACACAACCTAAACATGATCCAAGAACCTTCACAAGCCTGTCTGAATGTCCGGATACATCCGCACTTCCTCTGCTTACTGGGATCTCTTGTCTTCCTCATCCGGAACTTCAAGAACACAGTCTGTCGCCACTGTCATAATGCAAGAGGTACTTCCGGACCTCCAAATCATACACAAATCAGGATGACACATCACAAGGACATCCCAAACACTCCTTCCAATCCGCAGATTAGGATAATACAATTCCGGACCTCACCGGACCTTTTTGTGATCCTCTGTCACCTCCGGATACTTGCCGGACCCGGTTCTATACCGGCAGCCACAACTCCTTCAGATCTTCATGCGGACCTCTGAAATCTTAGCTGTAGCATCTCAAGACTCATATCTACTAACCCTTTAATCCGCATCCTCCGGTTCTCATCCTATACAGTACATTTACCTTCTTCTCATCACTGTTCTTCACTGTTCCTGACTGAGGCTAATTTTCTCAATATCCTCAGCACACAGCTCATCAAATCCTTCTTGTCAATGCAATATGAGTATGTTGACATCAATGACAACACCGGCTCACCTCATACTTGCAACATCCCATTCATGACATTTTCTTCATCCTTTTCCTCATCACCACAATACACAAGTTCATTACAATCAGATATAATTGTTTCACCAGCATAATCATTTCTTTCACAAGCTGACATATCACCCCGATTATCTGAAAATGCTTCATCCTCAGGATAGCATGGATTTGAAAACACTTGGAATTCTTGTTCTAGTATACTCTCTTCATCAAGAGTTTGTCTTCTTTGTTGAAAATAATCATCCTCCTCCTTTCTAAACTGTTGATTCATGTATTGCGATGGGTGGGTTGGGACAAAAGGAACATCCATATTTTGAAGACTACTCTCATTTTCAGGTATATGCTGGGGCTCCAAGTCTTGTGCAAAATTATGATAATTGCAATCATGATAATTGCAATCATGATCCTAGGTGAAGAATTGATCTTTTAAAACTTCTTCCTTATTTAAATCTGAAACATTATCATGAAAATTTTCACTTGCATATGTCTCGTTTACTGGCTGCATTGCTTGATCAGATTCTCTATATTCATCTTCATAATAGTCGTTGTAGTGGCTAAGGAATAGTTTTTTGAGATCTTCCCATGAAGAGATACTTTGCATAGGTAAGCCTATAAACCATTCCCTTGCATCATCCCTTAAAGATCTTGAAAAACACCTCATAATGACATCTTCTGGAAAAATCTGAAAGTCCAAAATGAAATCCCAAAATTTGTTGTACATTCTTATGAGCTGATTCACACCATTCTCCATGAAATTTAGGGATATGCTTCAGTAGTTCTGTCAACTCGCAGGGATAAGGATTTGGGTAGAATTGGATACTATTGCAGTTAAATGGTTTATCGATGGCTGAGACAAAGTTTGGAGAGCAATATGGGTTTTGGTAGATGATTGATCTTTGTCCGGGGAATACGAGATAAGCATTTATTTGGTATGAGGCTTGTGGTAAATAAATGTCTTGTGCATAATGAACACCTTCATATTTATAAGGCACTTGTGGGATCCATGGTCTACTTGCATTTACAAATTCATCCTTGTCGTAGAATGGCATATTTTGTGATGCATTTGAAACAAACTCAGCTTTCAATTGTAGTAGCCGTTGAGTCAATTCATCCTTTTCCTTTGTTGACTTAAGCCTTCCTATTTCCTCTGTTAATCGTTCTAAATTTTCTTTTATCTCTCTCCATTCTCTTTCAGAAGTAGATGTATTAAGGGCACTACCATTTGCATTGGACATATTAGAACTCATATTTTAATAAAAAAGAATATGTAGCATCCTAAGAAATATAGGTGTTCCAAATGTATCTTTCATTTAGGTTCCTTTTAACAGAGTCGCCACCTCTTTTCAAAAGAGGAATGAATATTATTTTTTTGGGTCCTTGCTAGCAGAGTTACCGATTTATGTTTGAATTTAAAACTTCACTGACTCTGTAATGAGATTATCTTTAACCAATTTCTGAATTAGTCCCCAACAGATTCACCAATTCTGTTAGGTCTCAAAAATGTAGGTTGCAAATCCTAAGAGGATGCCAGGCTCAATGCTTAGATTTGCAACATTTTTGAACTAACGAAACGGAGTTAACCTGTAGGGTTGATGACTCCCTGCACTTTAGGTTCTACTAGACCTAGGCGGGTGAACCTTCATATTTATAAGGCACTTGTGGGATCCATGGCCTACTTGCATTTACAAATTCATCCTTGTCGTAGAATGGCATATTTTGTGATGCATTTGAAACAAACTTAGCTTTCAATTGTAGTAGCCATCGAGTCAATTCATCCTTTTCCTTTGTTGACTTAAGCCTTCCTATTTCCTCTGTTAATCATTCTAAATTTTCTTTTATCTCTCTCCATTCTCTTTCAGAAGTAGATGTATTAAGGGCACTACCATTTGCATTGGACATATTAGAACTCATATTTTAATAAAAAATAATCTATAGCATCCTTAGAAATATAGGTGTTCCAAATGTATTTTTCATTTAGGTTCCTTTTAACAGAGTCACCACCTCTTTTCAAAAGAGGAATGAATATTATTTTTTCGGGTCCTTGCCAGCAGATTTACTGATTTATGTTTGAATTTAAAACTTCACTGACTCTGTAATGAGATGATCTTTAACCAAATTCTGAATTAGTCCCCAGTAGAGTCGCCAATTTTGTTAGGTCTCAAAAATGGAGGTTGCAAATCCTAAGAGGATGCCAGGCTCTATGCTTAGATTTGCAACATTTTTGAACTAACGAAACATAGTTAACCTGTAGAGTTGATGACTCCCTGCACTTTAGGTTCTGCTAGACCTAGGCGGGTGAACCTTAATAGCTAAAGCAGATTAAATGGATATGTTTGAGTTGATAGATCTATCCACAGTGGCAAAGGGTATGGAATAGATGAGTGCTTGCTAATTACTTCTATTTGACCAGGATCTTATGGAATTCTAAAAAGGAATTGGTATAATTCTAATTTGGTATAAATTGTATAAGCAATATCAAGGTAAATTGAGTGAATATGTTCAACTTAGTGAAATGAATAAGACCAATGCCTAAATCTATTGGGCTAATGGAGTCGATGGATAATGGATGGCTAATGGATACAGATATGTATGATTGGTTAACTCACTCCTCAGCTTAACTCTAACAGTTGGGCACTTGAGATGTCTGCACCTTGTGCAAATGTGCAAATTTGTCAGTTACAATACTCTTCTTACTAATCCCAATGCTATTCTCCAATATTACTATGACGTCATGAAAGGATATTTAATTCTTAACTTTGAGAGAAACCAATCAAAATAATCATCTCAAAAGGATTTTAATCTCATCGAACCAATTAAGTCAAATTACTTGAAAGGAATTTAATTCACTCGAAGTATGAAACCAATCACAAAATCCCACAACAACAGCAAATGTGTTCTGACGAATTATATATTCGAATAATAAAGGAAAACCACTCTGGAGATAGTATAATAACCTTTAAGATTTGATTTAAACATAACAGTTGAACACTAGAAGTAAAATTACCACACGAAAATATTCTGCTCCATTATACTTCAAATAATATGCATGACAATATTTTTTGAGATGGAATGGATGGGTGAATGGATGTAATCTATCCTCTACTGGTGATCATGTCTTCTATCCTACTACTACTGATGCCTCTTTGATGATTATTCTTCTTTGATAAATACCCTTTAGATTCTAGGGTTACAACCCTTCATACTCATCATGTGCATCCTTTTGTTTGCCAAGAGACAATAGTTTGGTTGATAAAAATATTAACCTTTTGTTTATCTTTCACAAAAATTTAATTTTCTCTTTGGGTCAATAAAGTATCTTCTAATAATTTCACTCGTGAAGTATTCCTCGGACCATTTTGCTTGACTTATTGTAAAATATTTTGTAGTCATTGAAGTGATACCTCTTATTAGGGTTTGTCCATAGTGCATATATTTCATTCTTCATTAATATTAATCTTCTTTAGATAATAGTATCCATGCTTATATTCATCTTTGTTGGAAATATTCTACCCTTAATTGTATACATTCCCATATAGTTTAGGTAAAAATCCTTTTCATCTTCCCAAACTTTTCACTTTGCCAATTTCATCTCGGACATATAAATTATATCTCTCGAGCATCCTTGTATTCCCTCTGGTGAAAATATTTCATGATAGTATTTTACAAATCCATAAAATCCCCACTTTGCACGATTTATTTTAATATTTCACCCTCGGCTTATAAATTGCTTTTTCAACATTAGTAAAAATAACTCCCTTCATGGAACAATATTTTACCCATCCTCGCATCTAAATAATTCCTTTTCTATAATGTTGACAGAAAGTAATTTTGACATCTCATAAAGTGCCCATTGTTTTTAGTGAAATAATATTCACTCTACCATCATCGAAGGGACCCTCATGGTCGGGGAGATGTAAAGAATTTACTCCGATTATGCATGTCTCCCCGACATATATCCATTGGTATGACTTAGACCATCGTTGTAAGATTAACGAGCCATCCTGATGCTTTTGGTCTCCCTAATGGCTTTCTAGGGTTTTTTTGCTATGTGTTTTCAAAATTCACCCTGTCTACTTGCTTCGATCATAACTGCGAGGATCTTGGCGAAGGTTATGGATTCTGGTTTTCAACCTGCCATATGTATTTGCTTCAGAGTTTATACAATATTATCAACATCTCCATTTTGTGTATGCCCCTATTTTAAGGCTCCCATTCTGCACAGATGCGGAAGATACTACAAATTGATCAAATTGGAGATTTGTTCATTGAATTTGGTGAAATAGTGTGACTGTGTCAAGAGGGTGAGCATGTCTTCTGTGTGCTGTAATTATCATATTCCATGGGAAGACATTCGGTTCAGTCATGTCGTCGAAAGAGTTATAAGCATCCACCAAGCTTACGCATTTGCCACGCATATTGATAAGTGTATTCTGTATAATTGGGTTTTCGGCAAATGTAGAACATATGCCGTTAACGTGAGTGGATTTTCTTGCCTTCTAAAAGGGCTTTCCTGAAAATACAGGCCTGCAATAGTTGAAGATATGTAGAAGATTCAATAGGATTGTACATAGTAAATAGAATGTGAAGAGCCTCCTTCAATTGTCCTTCTCTACATAATGCTGTGAGATTGATATGAGTAATCGATGGCAATGACATTTTATGCTGGTAATTGGGGTGTGGAAGATGTGCAATGTTATTCCATTAAGTTCCTCGTATTTTAAGACCTTGAATTTCTCCTTAACTTAGAATTTTATCTGCCGAATCTTATCAATAGACCATTTGGCTTTGTGGACCTCTGAATCCATATTCTCTAATTGCTCTTGTGACTGTCCCAAAACATCCTTGAAGAGACTAAATGGCAAGTAACCAAAACATGCCTCAGATGATGACAAACTTGTAGATGTAAGGACTGCCTTGTTGTATGAGTGTTGAATGTATGCCAAATGCTCACCCTATGACTTTGAACACCTCTAATTATATCCCCTCAAGAGCTGTACTAAAGTGCAGTCCACTGCTCTCAATTGCCCGTCCAGGGATGAAACACAGTAGAACACTTTTATTAGGTATCCATCTTCTCCCAAATCATGCATCGAACAATTCCCCAAGAATCTGACATCTCTATTTGATATTATACTTTCCACAAGACCAATATGAGCCCACACATGAGTGAAGATCAACTCAGCTACTTCACTTGAGGTAGTGAGATGTTTAGATTCAACACGATCATCCAATGATCCATTAGGTCTTGACCTTACCAACCTCATGCTTTCTAATTATGTTTAAAATTGGATGAACTTGGAGTGGAAGCAACTGGTCTTTATAGATCAAATTCTCTTATAACTTCATGACCATATGAGGCATGTCGGGTCCCCTTGTGGACTCGGCTAAAACAAATTCATTTTGAAACAAGTTTATTGTCTTGAATGATCCAACACCACCTTAATATGTTCCTGGGGTAAAAGAACGAACTGGGTTGTCACCAAAATCCATTTTCTGACACCTTGCACAGTGGTCAAAACAGGCCAACTAGCCTTTGAAATTAGCCTGAAAAGCTGATCAAAACTTCTCCCAGAGCTATGAAAATGCACAAACTTGTAGATTTTTGACCTAAGAATTCAACGCAACAAACAGTTCGACATGAAGTTATTAGGATGAAAAGCTGCTCGCAATCAAAGTAGCTCACTCAGCATGTTTTTATGCCTGTTTAAACTCAACTGAAACTTGCCAACTTGCCTCTTTGAAAAAATATCAAAGCTGATTTTGAGGAGCTACCATCCTGGAGATTAGGTCATTTATCTTAAATGAACATGTGTGCAAAAGGATTTTTCATCATTCCTCTTCCTTTGCAAAATATCAAGTGCCAAAGTTGACCTTTCGGAAGCTACCTGGGAATGCAATCAAAAAACTGTGTAAAACCCATTTGGATTTGATTTTGAAAAAATATCAAACGAAGTGCTGGGATCTTGAGAATTTGCCTGAAGGCACATTAATATGGGAAGAATTTAAGACACCAATTGGTTTGTCATGAACATGACCCGATTGCCAGATATTAGGTTCCAAAGTGAACCACTTGAAAACTGCCCTTGTCAAAAATGCATTAGTGCTCATTAGCTTGCTATTTTGAAAAGCCTTCAAGTCTCTTCCTGGGAAATTGTAACTGGAGGATTTAGTTCATTTAGGCTTCATGAGAGTGTGTGCAAGAGGAATTATTTGTCAATCATCCTTCTTCACCAAAATATCAAGGGTCAAAGTTAACCTTCTTACAGCTGAAACTGTGAAATTAGGACCAAATGCATTTGCTTTTGATTTTGAAAAGGTAGCGAACGAGATGCTGGGATCTTGAAAACTGACATAGGAGTAGATTATCATAATGTAAATCTGAGGCACCAATCGGTTCATCATGAACATCATCCATTTGTTATATACTGGCCTCCAAAGTTGGCTTCCCGGGCTGATTTTACACTATGCAGACAACAAACTTTACCGGAACCCCTCAACTTGATTCCTCGAAACGTAGTCAAATCTTGTCATAGGAAGGTGAAATTAGACATGTGCACTCACGTATGATAGGTAAGCATGCTAGCAAAGTGATTTTGCAAGAAAATGAGCAAGCTTCAAAACACAACTCTCCAAAGTAGGCTTCTTGGACATATTTTCAGGGGTATCTATGAGTGTTGAAATTGATTTTTTCATATGGGAACCCAAAATTTCTTGCAAAAATTGGTATGAAATTTTAGGTTCCAACAACCTCTTGAATTCCCCTTCGATAACGTCCTTTACTCTATCATTTTCAACCCAAGCAACCTAGAAGGTTGAATTAGTTTGATCAAGGTATATCTTCCAAACAAGGTCCTCATAGGAAAATCAACCCTCACACGGGTGTTGGACCTCCTGGCACATAATTTGTTGCATCTGAAATTATACCAAAATCTTAAAATCAGAGTACAATAAGTTTGTAGTTGTCCTCATCAAATACAATTAATAATATTGATTTTGAAAAAAAAAAACCCTAAATGGTGCAAGTAATATTGGTAGTCAATGTTAATAGCCATGATGCTCATGATCACCTACATGAGATCTCGTGCAATCATTTTTTAAAAGAAAACATTAAAACCTCTAGAGAAAAAAGTAAAATGCATTTCTTTGATAGGTGAAACATAATAGAAGATAGAAAAAATATAATTTCATTATTTAACATCTATTGATTGTAGCATAGTGATTCTATAAAGAAATGATTAGAGCAATTCAATCGATATTTAAACATAGATCAAATCCTATAAAGTACCTTGACCTATATTTGAATTAGATATTGTAGGATATTTGAATTAGATATTGTAGGATCTGAGACTAGATCATACACAATTTTTTTGGTAACTAGTAGATGTAAATTCTAATCTATAGAATGAACAATAGAATTTAGATAAAACTACTTTTGTTATTTACATTATTAATTTTTTAAGAAGGTTACCTAAGATTTTTATCTCTGCCTAAGACATATAAAAAAGCACACTCTATGGCATAGCTTGAGAATGGCGTTCAACATTAGAATGACATGTAGTGATATCTAAAATAATCCAAGCACAAACTAATGGGGTGTAGCTCGAAATTACACTAATTATAAAAATCAATAATTAGAATGGCACAAAAATAGAAGTTTGGTGGCTTATGTATTTAGACGTATCCCCAAAGCAATTGTCCCACATAGATGTGAGATATAATTCTTCTTGTAAAGTTCAATGCTTATCCCTGATAATTTGTTATCTTTCTCTATTTGGGTAAATTCCATCTGTACATGTTTGGCGTCCACCATTTTCAAAATATTAATACCAATACAAACACAATTACTACTCGTATCAAGCTTAATACTCTTTATATTAATTACACCAAGAAAGCCCAATGCAATAAATCTTACCCTAAACAAGCAAAAATTGGCTATTGTTATCAACAAAAAGAATGGGACTGTGAGATTTCAAATCGATTCCCCAATTGAGTAGAATACGACTATCAACCATGTGCAACAAGAAAGAATTATCAACAAAAAGAATGGGGCTATGAGATTTCAAATTGATTCCCCAATTGAGTAGAATACCACTATCAACCATACACAACAAGAAACTGGGGGCAAAAAGAATAGCAAGTAGTGCAGTCCTCAATATAGAGTTAAATGAAGAAAAAAATCAGAAAAAGTGTTAGTGATGAGCTAGTCCAATGAATACGATAACAAAAATAGAAAAATCTAAAGTTTGAGATAATGCCAAAAAAAATTAAAGTTTGAGCTAACACGGAAAAAATCTAAAGTTTGAGTTAACGCGGTTAAGAGAAGGCCTAGAATTTGATGGTCTGTGGACCATTCTTTCAATTTAAGACCTTATTTTACAATTTTAAAATTTATTAAACCATATAGTTTGACTTGTTATATTTTTATATAGCTTATCTATGACAATTTAAATTATTCATAAAAATTTATTATAGGAAAAATATAATATAGTATTCTCATTAACATGTATCATTTTATAATATTTTGTTATAGAAATTATATTATTTTAGAATATTTTCGAAGATAAATACAAATATTTTTTTTCTTTTTAGAATGTTTATCTTGAATTTTTTTAATTTAGAAACTTATTTTTAATTGTAATGATAAGTTTAAGATTTTTGCTTTGTGTAAAAGTAATTCTTGTTAGTTGTTATTCATTGTTTTTTATATATACCAAATACCATACAAATTTATTCCAATTAAAGAGAAATAAAAAAGAGTTGATTTACAATTACAGAGAGATCAAGAAGAGTTGTTACCTTAAACGATCATATTTTTAATGTTTTGATTTAGTTGTTTTAATTAATATATCTCTAGTAATGAATCCTATGTTTATATCTAAGTTTGCAATGTTAAAATAAAAGCATTGGCAAATTATGAAAAAATACCTTTTAAATATAGTTTTACATGTCCAAAAAATTCCCCACACATCATGACAGAGATAGATGATAGCTTCTAGTTGTGATATAACCCAAATCTCATTGTTTTAATGAGGCTCTCGTGGGTAGAGATTTTTTTTAAAACTTAATTTTTATTCAATAATCAGATAATTTGAATTAAAGTTCACTAGAATCTGCAATATTATTGAATCCAATACCGTCAACATTTAGTTTGAAGATTTTTCTCTAATCAGCTACAACTCTAACTAAAATTCTACTTTCCCACCCCAAATCTCCAACCCTCAAAACAATTTTTGAATCCCAATTTATAAGATTGCATAGGGAGTTACAAAAACTGTTGGCTTCAAATTCTAAATTGAACAAAAGAAAAGATACCTCCCGGGAAGTCCCGATGCTTCACTCTGGTGAGCATCACCTAGATGCAATGAGTGCTAAGTGGGCCATTAGAGATGGGTTCATGTGAACCACTACTCATGAAATATGGGTCGTGTTTGACCCAAAAACTACACAGTTAAAATCCTGAAATAAAATATCATAAATTGACATGCTGCGAAAAATACCTCCTACTTATCAAAAGAAAAAACTCAAGAACCTTGAGATCCTCCCATTCTACAAGGGTCATATTCTAATTCTATCCTACCGAGGTCAATGATGGAATCCAAGAAGCAAGGATGTTCCATTGCTTCAATTTCTCTCAAATTTCTTGTATTTGGATCTCAATTGACTCAGTGGAAGTTCCAATTTTCTCTTGCAGCTGCAACTATTTCAATTCACCTGGATTTAGTACAAAATTTTTTAAATTCCTTAGAAATTTTTATTTTAATATATTTTTACTTTAAGAATTTTATTTTAAAATATTTGAAAAACAATTCTTGAAACTGCAACTCAACAATTGATAAAATTATTTGAAATTCATTTAACAATTTTTTTGACAATTTATATTTTTTCATAAAACATCAATTGAAAGGTAGTTAAATAACTAAACTGTCGTTAATTTATTATGGAGTGTGAGGCTTTCAAAGACATCAAGGACAAGTTTCCCAGCAGTTTGATGACTCTTTCGTGGCATAGCTTATTCAGCGAAAAGAATGTTGGGAAGTTTGGGAACCTCATCATCACTTTGAACAGGGAAAGAACCGAAGCGCAGAAGACAAAAACTACCAGGCTGACAGTCCCATAAACTATTTTTAGCCTCGTAGACTTTAAAAGCTATTCATTCATTCATATTGACATTGATTCTACGCCGACTGTGGAAGTGACACTTGAAAAGAGTCCTTACCGAACACACGACGTTGGAGCCGCCTAGGTACAGCGGCGACAGGCCATGTCGCATTGGAGATAAGCGGGCTGTCGTGGGATGAGGTAGCTTCTGCGTCGGCGTCGGAGGGATCGAGAGTGGGAAATGAGGTCCCCTCCCCATCCCCCGATCTTTTCTAGCTACTTTGACTTGCTCTCACATCACATCCACCCAATTCACATGCTTAGACCTTGTAGTCACTCACTTCACAATTATTTCTCGCCATTTGTGCCTTTACCTCAACCTTTATAATTTAGGCGAGCATGGTGCACAAGTCGTGTTAGGAGGGCAAAGCATTCTTTGCATGCTTTTGATGTTGATTTGTTAGACAAAATTGATTTAAAAGACTCAAAATCTTTGTCAAAAGTTTGGAGTCATCTACTTATGAATGGGCACTTTAAATTTCCTTTTGCATCAATACAAATACATTTAACTAGTATACATATCTTTAGGTTGAAAGCATTTTCTTAGTGAGCAACACTACCTGAACTACATAGAAAAATGGTCCAGATTAAAAGAACTACTATAAAATGCATCTCAATCATTCATTTAAAAAAACTAATAAATAACAAAAGACAACAAAATTGAAAAAATATCATAAATGATGAGAACAAAAAAAAATTACACTTTTTTACTTTGACAATAAATTGTTATTTTAATTAACCCGCGGTTGAGATATTTTCCGCTGGCAATCTTGTCTGACGGGGGTTGAAAAGTTCACGTTTAATCCTCTGCGGCAAATGTGAGGTATGAGCGGCAGTAAACATTGAATAGTGCGTGCTGTTGCAATTATACCGACGGACAGGTCTTCGGATTTGACGGGTTTAAATTAAGTCTCGCACAGCCCAGGCGGGCCCCTAACACGCTGGAATGCTCTCTGATTCAGCATCCAATTCAACGTTTCCTGCGCCCACTTTTTTCTTGTTTTTTTCCTCCGTTTTTCTCAAAACTATGCACATTTCGTTTTTTCAAAGTATCTCCACATTTTTACTCCTTTGTGGTGAAATTGTGAGCCTGCAAATAGAGTGGCATATTTCACTTATTATTAAATGATATTGTCTTAATGACATTAGGTAGCATAGGGCAGAAGATAAATCAGTTCTATTTTTGTGAGGTTATAAAATTTATAAATATTCTTAATCAAAATTGTAGATAACTATTATTAAAAATTTTGTGGACAAACATTATTACACACTCTTGAATCAAAATGGTAGATAACTATTTTGTAAACTCGTTGGTTGTTCTCACGCAGGTAAAAATTCGTGTCAGAAGAAGTCTCATGTCTTTTAAATGTCCCACACGATACTGCAATTTTTTTTTTTTTTTCAAAAGGAAACGGAAAGGGAAAAGGGTTGAAAGCAAATAATTCAGGCGAGCATATCAAATTGCAAGAGAAGGGGAGCGTGAACAAAAGAATCGTCAGTTTTATTGATAAAAAAATAAATGTTTGAATTGAAAACTTAATTTGAGATTTATACGAGCAAGTTTTCCATATACAATAACTGCATCATATGTATAGAATCATCTTTCTGGGACATTTACCAAATTTAGTTTCATTCATCGAATGTTTTTAAGGTTAATGTATCATGTTTATGTTTCACATATTAAATTTATTCTATTCCCTGTATGTTAGTATATTATATTACTTGTATTATTAATTGTCTTAGTAAATATATTAACAAATAATTATGTAATAATTTGATATATTAATTTATTATTTGTAGAAATATTTATTTATGGTGCTTGACATTAAATTTTGGAAGGTTGTATAAATATTTTTTTTTTTACTATGATAAAATTATGGTTATATATATATATAGGATAAATTTCTATATAGAGGGTATTAAGTTATTGAAATGTATTATATTTATACCCTCATAATGTATTGCATACTAATATAATATTAACACGTGCCACGTAGTGGCCAGTACCTACCTTGTAGTGTTGTTATTGTAGTATTCATTTAGTTGTAATTTTTTTTTTATTAGCTATTGGTTGTATATAGTATTTGTTTAGTTATAATTTTTTTTGTTGATTAGGTATTGGTTGTATAGACAAATTGCATTCCAATAATTGAAAATTAATTTTTGAAGAGTGTTGAAATGTCTTGCATAAATAAAATTGAAATCTCAATAATAATCGAGGACTAAAATATTTCCTTAAGTATAAAACTAAACTTTACAAATCCTATTAAATAACACAAATATTTCCTTAAAATGTAATAATACTAATACTTTTATAATTTAAAATGCATTAAAATATTGTAAGTTTGAAGAATAAAATAAAAAAAGTAATAACATGGCCAAATATTTTCCCTGATACTAGATTTTTAACTTTTGACTAAATAAAATTGAAATCCTAGATTTTTAACTCTTGAGTAAATAAAATTGAAATCCCCAAAATAATTTAATTTTGAACAAAATAAAATGTGTAGAACCCTAACCGTAATTGGGTGTGGAGAGATTTGGAATGTTTGCCTAACATATTAATTTTATCTTAGTCACTTAATTTTTTGTTTTTTCTAAAAATAAAAAATTATTTATCATTTCAAAATTGTAACTATTATATTTCCAGAACTAAATTTATAGGGAAAAATTTATGTGAAATGTCTTAGTAAATAAAATTAAAATCTTAGAAATAGATTAATCACTAGATAAGTGCGAACTCATTGCAATAGTACCACCGAAGGCAGGTACTAATATACATAATATATATAATAGTAATGTAATATTAAAAAACCATAATATATAATATAGTTACTTAGGGTAGTATTGTTGATTATATATCATGAAGTAGAGTTCCACATTGACTGGAAACATGTTGGAAGTATAAGATAAGTGATCTCCCATAGGGAGTGAATGTAAAGTAATAATAACTTTAGAAATATAAATATTTACCTAGTAAGGAATTGACATGATAATAATTTTATTCAACTATGTTTGTTCATCTCATAAAAAGAAATTTACTAATATAAATAAAAAGACAATAGTTAATGTGATGAAATTTCAATAAGAATTGATAACATAATTTAATAAATTAAATAACTTATAAATTCTTGTAGTGTTGTTATTATAGTATTGGTTTAGTTGTAGTTTTTTTTGTTGATTAGCTATTGGTTGTATATAGTATTTGTTTAGTTGTAATTTTTTTGTTGATTAAGTATTGGTTGTGTAGACAAATTGCATTCCAATAATTGAAAAATTAATTTTTGAAGAGTGTTGAAATGTCTTGGATAAATAAAATTGAAATCTCAAAAATAATCTAGAATTAAAATATTTCCTTAAGTATAAAACTAAACTTTAGAAAGCCTATTAAATAACACAAATATTTCTTTAAAATGTAATAATACTAATACTTTTTTAATTTAAAATAAAAAATTAATAACATGGCGAAATATTTTTCGTGATACTAGATTTTTAACTTTTGACTAAATAAAATTGAAATCGTAGATTTTTAACTCTGGAGTAAATAAAATTGAAATCCCAAAATAATCTAATTTCATAAAATAAAATGTGTAGAACCCTAACCATAGAGATTTGAAATGTCTGCCTAACATATTAATTTTATCTTAGTCAATTTTTTTGTTTGAGTAATAATAGTAAGTACTTTTAGAGAAGATGATTTTAATTATTTTAATTAATCTAATATTGTGGTTTAGTAATAATTTCTTCTAAAAATTGTTTATCATTTTAAATTTGTAACTATTATATTTTCAGAACTAAATTTATATTTGAAATGTCTTGGGTAAATAAAATTGAAATCTCAGAAATAATTTAATTTGGTAAAAACAAAATAGCACTAAAACATTTACTTAGCTATAAAACTAAACTTTACAAAGCCTATTAAATAACACAAATATTTCCTTAACTATACAACTAAATTTTAGCATATTTGTATTATGTGGAGATTTTAAATGTCTGCTTAAGATATATAGTATAATGTAATAATATTAATACTATGATAATTTAAAATGCATTAAAATATTATATGTTTGAAGAATAAAATAAAAAATGTAATAACATGGCAAAATATTTTTCATGATACTGTAAATTTTTAACTTTTTAGTAAATAAAATTGAAATAGTAGATTTTTAACTCTTGAGTAAATAAAATTAAAATCTCAAAAGTAATCTAATTTCATAAAATCAAATGTGTAGAACCCTATTTTTTAATAGTATTATTAATATTATAACTTTGTCCCTTTCACAAAAAGTAATTTTTAGGTTTAGCTAATGAATAAAAATTAAATTCATAAAAAGTGATGATTCTTCCCTCTCATAATTATCCCCATCCATTTAGGCATGACTTAACTAGTGGGAGAAAAAACTTGTGTTCATAATTTGTTTACTTGCCACATCCTCCCCAAAATTCTCTCCACATTTATAGCTTTTTGCATTTTTTTAGCGAATGACAATACAGATAAATCATTTTTCAATAATTTTTTGTTAAAAATTTATCATGTGGACATAGAAAAAGTACAAATTTAAATCAAATTTGCCCAACAAGAAAAATAATCCTGTCTTTTGATTGGTTTGCAATCAATAGATTAATAACTAGATAAGTGCGAACTCATTGCAATAGTACCAGCTGAACCTATGGGTCCAATTGCTAGTAAATACATCTATCTAAAAGACATCAAGGGTAAGACATTCTTTGCACACTTTTGATATTGATTTGTCAAACAAAATTGATCCAAATGATTCAAAATCTTTGCCAAAATCTTGGAGTCGTATAGGCACTTCAAATTTTCTTTTGCATCAATATAAATGCACTTAATTAGTATACATATCTTAAATACATCTATCTAAAAGACATGGAGAGAAGTGAGTTGCATTTAATATATCTATGCTAGTTTTAAATATATATTATTTTATTCTTTGAAGTTGTTATGAATTAATTTATTGAAATTTGTATGATTGTGGGTATTCCTTTAATTAGGTTTCATTAACATAAAGAAAGTATTTTTATTTATAATATTTATATGAATATTATTTTTTAATATCTATCTAAGCTACTACATACATATAAAAACATAAATAAATAAGCAATAAATAAGAAAATAATAAAGACATTATTTATTTTAATTTTTATTTAAGAATTATTATTTTTTTATAAGGTAAGTGCTACCAAAAGGGGGTAGCTCCCAATACATAAAGAGGAAAATTACATAGCCATAGAGATGGTGTTAATACCATTAGCTAGAATATTAGCCCTCTCCAGCGGTTCAGCTGAGAGGAGGTCCTCGTATACACCAACAAAGTTTGTGAAAGCTTCCATTTCGCACTTATCTAACCCCTCTCTAAAAATCTTCAAGCCCTCTGCCACTTTCCTTTCTTCTTTATCGCCTCAGCATCAAAGACACCACAAATCAGACTGCTTCTGGGGTTTGGGTTGGTGTGTTGACCATCCACTAGAATTGCGTCCTGAATCTCATCCTTGGCGAGGAATCCAATATTGTGGACAACACCTGTAGCCTGGGCAACAATGGTGAAGAACCTTTCGATGAGCACCCCATTGCGAACGTGGGAGCCTTGGGCAGCTTGCATTCCCATAATGTTTTTGATAGCATTTTTTAATTCTACCTCCTTCGTTTGAAGATTCGTCCCAGCTATTGATCCAAATTTTCATCTTCGCACCTACATTCCACACCGAAATGACTGCGACCCGTCATGGCACATTTGGCAGAAATGCTCTCTTCGACCTCTATTTAAATTCATCGTGGATACAATACCATTTTCTAAGGCGATCTATCCTTTGTCTTCAATTTGATTCAAAGCCAAATCACTAGTAAGCCTTCGAACATCTTGATCGTCGGATCTTGGTAGTATATTTGGAAAGGACTCTGAAAACTCTGCTTCTGTGAACTTCGCACTCTTAACTTGTGCAACACTCAATGATTTTAGATATGGTTGATATGTTCCTGACTACAACCGTCATATCTCAAAGTAAGCAATTGAACTATCTTTCTAATCTAATCTCCATAAGATACATTGGGATGTTTCACATGCTTCGCCTAAGAGGGTGCGGCCGGCCGGGATTCCAGATCCCGCTGGCACCTATGGCGTCGTCAATTAAATTGTTATTTCAAAGTTTGTGAAGGTGCCTTTGGCACCCCCACGACAACGCTCCGGATGAAGTTCAATACCTTCATGTTGGTTATTGTGTTGCCTGTTCCCGAAGACCTTCCGGTTTCCCTTTGCTTATTTGTGCCTGGAGCAGATAACTGACTTGTTGAGGTTTTACCTATTTTGGAGGGGATGTTCTAGGAACTTGTAGTTGCCAAGGTTGGATTAGTGGATATGATGGGTGGGTTGGCCAGCCCATCTGCATTTCACCCTTCATCCTAATTTGGCACAGGGGAAACAATTTTCATTAAATCTTCCTTAATTGGAATGTCATTTTGTTTTTGGGATTCACCAGCTTCCGTAGCCACTGGCACCTCCTTTTGGAGCACGGTCATTTCAGGAGTGGGCTCTTTTATATTTCCTATCCTAGCCTTAGGGCACAAATCTTGAAGATGCTTATGGTTGTGGCAGCTAAGACATAAGAAATGTTTCTCCTTGATATCTATCTTTTGAACTCTTTGATAATCTTGAATTTGCAGGACAATTTTGGGCTATATCTTGTGAATTGCTATTATCTAGATTCTGGGAAAAAGATAAGAATCATTGTTAAAGAATTCATCATCTAATGCTAGCACCAAACTGATCGTTTGTCCAATTTTGGTTAGACATCCCTCAGTCCAACACTCTGCTGGCAAATTGTAGAGGTGGATCTAAACTGGTTCGTCATAGGGAGTGTTTGGTTTTCTTTCTGAATCAGCAGTGGGTTTGCTAGTTCCAATGCACAGGCAGATTCGGCCAACTAATACAGAAGGTTGCGTGAGCTACCTCCCCTTCACTTCTGGTTCTGCCACACCAAGGGGGGGATCCCTATTTGATAAAGATTTTACCTTGACTCGCCCAATAACATAAAGATTTAGCTTTGTGATAACAAGCATAATACTCTCATGTATGGACCAAGATTTGAATGATAAATCACAATTTTGGCAACACTCTTGGACATGTTTGTCTGGTTCAGGCTGAGAGTATGCAGGGGTTCCTAATCCTACTCCTACAACTAACAGGTTGGAAATATGGAATGATTGGTTTGATGGTTTGGATGCAAGACAGGGGGTTTTGGATCATAACTACTAATCCAGAAGTAGACCGGTGCCTATCTCAGGGCAAGGAGTCAACTAGACGTATACACAAGAATGGATTGCATTTTGGATTCAAGTTTCAAGGGGTCAGGTTTGATGCTTGCCTTACAAACATCACCCAAGAAAGGGTATTTAACTGCCTCTACTTACAGATATCCCAGTTGACATACAACCTTCTTCATACTTAACCTAAGACAATTTAATCCACTCCTTGAATGGAAGTCACAGATTAAACATGCAATACAGAAACCTATATCCTAGAATCTATGAGACCCTTAGCAACCAGATTCAGAAGAAGGAAAGCATGCAACAAAGGAGACAGACAGGTAAACACATGCACAATGCATTTTTCATATGAAACAACAGTGAAACTGAGAATATCTGCAATGTACATTCAGATGCAACTCATAAACTCCAAAGAGATACAACAGCCAGGAAAATGCTCTATTTTTTGTTATTTACACAAAAATGCCCAAGTCTTCAACCACCATGAATGACACAGTTTGCCACTCTTAAAGCCAAACTATACATCCAGCAAATTAATTACATGACAAGTCAAAAATTCATGCCAGATACAATGCACAAAGAATGGCGCCCAAAATATTGAATGCAGCTGCGGAAAACAAAGGAGAGGGCAGGTGAGAATCAGGATTTGCACCGCCGCCTGAAGATTTTTCTTCCTAAATCAAGCGGTTGACCTGTCAACTCGACCCATACTACTCTGTAAATCTACCATTAATGGCATACCAACTGACAGCCTTTGAAATATAGCAATCGCATGCCTCTAAGATTTTCCCGCTCAAAAACGCGGTTGCATACAAAGAAAACCTTCGCTACTGGACGTTAAAACACTGCCGTCGATTTGCATTCCTCTGCTGAGATCATCGGCACAAAATCATGTTGAAAAGTCACCAATCAATCAGAATGTGCCACGTAGGCACCCTGTGCATCCATCGCTGACTTTTCCCTATCTTATTTTGCCCTTTTCGCCCATGTATATGCAAAAGAACATGCATATACAATCACCTTATATACAAGCCGGACCTCAAATTTTATAGAACAATTTGAAATCAAGTTCCGTTCCGGCTTGTATCTCCCCCCTTTGCATATCGTATTGCACATACAAGTGCAATATACATTCACCTCATACATACAAGGCGCGGACTTCAAAAATTATGAAACACATTGCATCCGTCTTGAAATCTAGCTTGCATCTTAACCTTTCTATCTTTGCAATGTATATCAGCACATACAAGCATCCAATATACATGTTGCGGACCCCAAACCTTATTCTCTGCATTTGATTTTCAATCAGGTCCAGATTGTATATTTTCCTTTGCATCTTTGCAATGTATATCAGAATATACAAATGCGGACATATAAACCCCCTTACATGCAAACAGGGAATATTCTTGGGATCTGCGATAGACATTCTCCCTTGTATGTCAAGCATATACAAACTCATTTGTATATACCTGTGGGCCCCACTGAATGCATCTCCGCCGCACTGCAGCAAATGTATGCGCGCCCCTTGCATCTTTTTCATTGTATATTGACATTGCATATTGCGAATGTATATTCGAATATACAAACAAAACATACATGCAATCCTTTGCACATACCTGCAGACCCGACCACAACTTAGCCCGATCTGAATCTTTTTTGACATCCGCCGCTTGTATAAACCCATTGTATATCCAAATATACAACAACAATATACAAACCCCTATATACAAGTGGGAATCTTCGATGGAATATACCTGCACTATATAACCCGATATGCATAAAAAATGCATACAACTGCCTTTTGTGCCTTTTGAAGCTGATTTAACTCTTTTTTCAAGCCCGCTAATGTATCTACTTGTTGTATGTCAAACATACAACACAATATACATGCAAACACTTTTATACATCCACGAAATATTCCGGGAACCTTCAATGTATATTCTGCCCTTGTATGCTTCCAATGTATGTCAAACATACATTCAATTTTGCATATGTTTCCTTTGTATATTTTCTTGCACCATTGCATACAAACCCGATATACAAGCAAACCCGACATACAACTGCAGAATATTCCAAGAATCTTGCAAAAGATTCCCCCAATGTACATGCATCATTTCAAAGCCTGATATGCATATAACTGATTTTTTGCATTTTTTCAACTACAGAGGCCGAAAGAGTTAGAATTTTTATGAATTTTATGGAAGGTGCCTGCATATTTAAAATGCTTGAAACCTAAATGTTCATGCAGGCACCACCAGGGAGCACATGCCATCAAGTCAAAATTAGGGGTCCATTTCCTCATATACATATATGATCCATTTCTTGACCAAATCCTCCCTTGTAAAATCAGATCCCTGTCCTTAGGAGAAATGAAGGCTACGATGAAGAAACCTCTGGGGAGGAATTTGAGGATGTCCTATACTTGCCAAATTTTCTCCACCCATGATTTGACTTGATTTCTGATGATTCTTGGCCTAGTAAACTTACAAATTAGTGTCGTCTCCGCAAGGGATTCACTTTCCTTCTTACTGTCCTCTATAAGTTATACTCGCATGCTCTTTAGCAGGTCTCCTTCTAGTCATGTGCGAATTCAAGAGGTTGCTAGCTTTGCTTGCTTCATCTCCTTCCCCTCTGCTCACTTTTGAATGTGCCCCGCCGATCTGCTCCTTGCGTTGAGCCCCTATTTAAGAATTATTTTATTTTATACATTATTTACTTTATAGTTTATTGAAGAGCTATTTTATTTTTCCATAATAATGCAACAAATCATAAAAAAGCTATGTTCAAGTTTTAAAGAATAAATGAAAAAAGAAATACTCTAACTTTTAAAAGAATACTTATTTACTTCAAGAGTTATTTTATTTTTCTATGAATATCATTTTTAATATATCTAAAATATTAAATAGATGCACACATAAATATGTAAGTAGGTAGATTAAAAAATTAAATATTAATAATTTGACATGTAAATGGGTGTCAAATTTAAGTTAGGGGTTTTTGTTGACACACTCACACCCTTACAATCTACCCTTTACTGCCACTGTAGTTATATCTCTTGGAATAAAAACTTACATTTAATGATACAAAAATATATTAATATAGGTTTGGAGTGTTTAGTTGAACCTGAATTAACACAACAATGATCTTAAACTGAAACAAAATTACATAGACTCATAGAAGACATCGCAGAGGTTTGGACAGAAAGATAAAACTATGAAAGGGATTGTTTTACCCACAATACATAGTTTACAACTATCAAATAACACAGTGCAAAGATTTAGAGAGAGGCAAATAACAACTTATATTGATCATGAAGGCTAGGAAGCCATTATGAAAGGAGAAAGATACATTACACTAGAATATAAACACAATGAGAACTCCCCTTCATAGGTGAACTAAAAATGGAGACTTCAAAGGCTCATAATCGAGCACAATCCATCAAATCCATACAGTTCTAGGAGATGTCACAAGGTTTGTTGTTGCAACAAATCTTCTGCTTGTATAGTGACCCAGGAAAACAACTAACCCCTGAAATAGATCTTTTTCACATGTATATATAACTTTTTTCATTCACTGTGCAGCCCTAGGTGTTGAAACTTAGTCGTTCTTTCCATGATGCATTGAATTCGGCCCATAGCCTCATCAAAAAATCTACAAATTGGGATGGCGACCATGCCCTGGCATGTCTACAAAATTTGTAGAGGAAGATTGCCCACACGCTTGGGTACCTAACACATTAATGAGGGAAGGTCTAAAATCCTTTTCTAGCACCTGCAAATCCATTTTGTCCCTCCTTTGTATTGGTGCATTGAAGATTTTCATTGTGTCAACCACCTGCATTTGACCTTGGCCTACAACATTAATGTCGGGTACCTATCCACCTGCATCATCTTGCAATCATGGTGTGATTTCAGGGATCTAGGGAATCATGCCTTGCAGAAGCTTTTACAATACTTTAAAATGTTTCATATTTTTGAATTCTCCCTTTGGCACCCTTTGTATTTCGTTTTATTGGCGAATTCGCCTGTCAGTGAACTATCGGGTTTGCAAACCATCCTTTTTGGGTGACTTCTTATCTTCTTTTCTTTTCTTTATCCCCTTTATCGGTGAAATCACCCTTTGGTGAACTCTTATCTTCTGCGTTTGGGTTTCTTTGTCAGCAAATCGCCTTATCGATGAACTTGAGAAATCGTGAATCTTCTATCTTCATCAACTTTCCTTTATTGGTGAACTTATCCTTTCACGAACCACTTTCTCTATCAATGACTTGTCTTCTTGCTTGCTTCTTCACCTTATCAATGATTCCCTTTATCGATGAACTATGCCCTTTTGCCTTGGCACTTTTTGGCGATCCGTGACCTTCATGAACTACTTCCTTTCTCCCTACCGGCGAGTCACCCTATCAACGAACTAAGCCATCGGCGAACTTGGTTGTCAATGAACTTGGAGGTTCGCAAACCAAACATTTCACCGATGAACACTTTAATCCCTTTCTCTTTATGTTTCCCTTAACTTGGTCGCTTTCCTTCTTTGTCGGTGAATTTCTCCATCAACGAACCAACAAGTTTGCAAACCATCAACTTTTCTGACAAAGGCTAACTTTGCTTCCTTTATTGGCTTCTCACTTTATTGGTGAACTGGTTGATCGACAAACTTGTCAGTCAGTGAACTGAAAGGTTTGCAAACTTCACATTTTGCTGATAGAACACTTAGCCTCCTTTGCCTTCGAAGAATGCCTTGCCTTGGTAAAAATTTCCCTTTCGCCTTGTCGGCAAACTGGCTTGTCAACGAACTCGCCGATCAGCGAACCGGTAGGTTTGTGAACCTTCAAGTTTGCCGACAACTGCAAAATAGGCTAAGGAAAAATAGTTAGAAAATTTTAGGATTTTTAAAGGGGGACTTCCTTCCATTTAGGCTTTCTCAGATCATATATTTCTGATGGAAGAAAGCCAGGATTTAAGGGGATTTTTGGGCTTTTTTTGGCCTGGGCTAAAATATGACAACATTTAGAAAAGAAGAGTGAAACTACAAAAGGGAGATATCCACAAAAGAATCTTTGAATTCTTCAAGAGAACAAAGTGAGAAAGTATATAAGAAAGGCCAAAAAATTAGTTCTACTTATTGATCATAAAGGCTAAAACATCTATTACAAGATCTAGAGAGAGTATGTTTGTTCAATTACAACCAGATGTATTGAAAAGTAAACATCTTTGAGGAAATTAGGGACTATTCTCCAGTGGAGGATAATGAGAGTAACTACCTCTTAAAATGTTTAGTTAACCTCCTTGGGTGTAGAGGGAAAAGTTCGTTGGTTTCCACAATTGAACACTCTTGAAAAAACTCAAAATTGTCACCACATTTGGAGATATGTCTTGTTGGAGAAGGAGTAGTGAAATTGGACTCTCTTCTAGGTCTCATGCAATAGAATAAGTCTTTCAAATTTCATGGAAAATCAACCACCACTCCTAGAATAATGGCAAGTAAATCGGAGCATGTTCCAACAATCTAGAAGCCACCCCCTGTATTCTATCATGATCAAATACCTTTCTTCCATTTTGTGGTGTAGAGGAGACCTTCTCTAGTCATAAGATCTGTATCTCTTTCTTCTGCAAGTTGGAATATAAGTCTCACAGCTCCTTTAAACCTATCGTTCTATTGGTGAAGTAGTTTGGCAGCCCTGAGAAGCATAGTGAGATGTATATCGTGCTTAGAAGCATGCATTCTTCCTACAACTTTGCTCTTGCATAGGTAAGGCATCCATGAAAACCAATCTGAGCTACTAAACCAATATCTACATATGGCAACTCATATGACACTCAAATTCTATCCAACTCACTTATGATAAATGCACTTGTGTCATATTCCTCAAACATGAGTTCTGAATACTCATGAATCTTTCTCTTTGACCACAATATAGCTTTCATTTGGATTAAAAATCAATCCTTTGAAAACTATCCTCTACCCTATCTTCTCATCTTCATACAATTCATTGGTTCATACAAGCTGGGAATGCTTGTGATTAGTCTTTAACATTCCTTTCAATGGTTTCACAAAGCTTAAAATGCTTTTACAAACTCTTAAATGATTATACAAATCCCTTAAATGGTTATACACAGTGTGTATTTCATTGTGTATTTCAACAGTCTTTGTAACCCTAAAGAAGACCTGTAGCTCCTAGGGTTTCACAAAGTTTCTAGGCTCTTATCTTGATGTATAAGCCCTATACAAGCCTGAATGGCTCTTTACCCTCGAGCAAACTTGTCCAGAATCTCATAGAATTGTAGATTTTTCACAAGCCCTTCTAAGGTTTGACAAGCCTTTATGAGGCTTAAAAAAGCATCATGAACCTATATGTTTATCTCATGTACTAGTATCAGGGGCTTTCAAGAGAAATTTCATTTTGTATACCCTTCTCATCTGCACATCTTCACTTGCTTTTGTCTTCTTTGAACTCCCTCTTGAATGGAAGTGGTGTTCCCAACAAAGATGGAATCCATCTTCAATCTTTTAGAAAGGATGTCACACACACTAGACTTCCATTTAGGCAACACTATAAAGATCCCAAAGACAAGAGGAAAGGGATTTTCATCATCATCACAATAATCATCCTCCTCAACCTTGGTAGGTTGCTTTGGTGTCTTTGTCTTCACTTTCATCCTTTCTTTATTGGATTTCTCTGGCATAGCTACAGACCCAGATTTAGACTTTTCAACCTTCTCAGCTTTCACAAGTTGTTGACTCCATTCTCTTTTGCAGTTATAACTGATGATAGCCCCTTTCATCATCTTATTCAGATTCATCATCATCTTCACCTTCTTCATCATTTCTAGAACTAATGATTGAATCTTGCTCAACTTTGGTTGTAGAAAGCATACTCTTTGCCTCTGCAAACGTATTGTTAAGCTGCTATGATATCAATCCATGTCTTCCCTCAATACCTAAAGTTTGAGGTACCTATTCTTTGCTTGAGATCTTATTTTCATAAATGAATGGGTTCCTAGGAGACATTCCAACATTTCCAAGGTCAAGTGGTGGATCTCTTGATTTATCGACTTGTTCATATTGGTTTCTAGTAGTTAATCCCAGAGTGTTGGCTCACAATTTTTCATCAACTTACTTTTTATTCCATGGACTCTCTAAATGAATTCTATAGATTATCTGCACTGGCATTTAAATGTGAAGATGCCATTATTGTAGAACAAGATGTATCAACCAAAACTATGCCTGCTTGAAGTTGTTCATTTTCTTCATTACAAAATGCTCTGGTTCCTTTTCATTGTCTTCACAGTCTGATTCTTCCCTTTGGATTTCAACCTCTAAATCTCCATGGTCATCACCTTGGAAGCTTGAATAAGTATCTATTGTTTTTGGTTGAACAGATTCTAAAGTTGTAGATTCTTGGTCATCTTCATTGGTATGTGCTTTAGGAAATTTTTCTTGCGGCCTTATATTGGCATCTATGTCTCCATCCATGTCCACATATGGTAGTACAATATTTCATTGTATTGAACTTTTGCTCTTGCAACCTGGATCACCATCTCTCAAGTCACGCTCACTTCTCCAATTGATGCATGCACCACCTAAAATTTGTTTTGAGAATATGTTTGAGGTTGGCCAACAAGTAGAGGATCTGGTTTAGTATGGTCTTGTGTTCCTTGCATATTCTCTTCTGCTACAAGGCTTCACAAAGGTGTATGAAACCTTTCATGTCTCCCAAAACACATCTTTGCATCTACACTCAACTCATCATTATTTTCTTTAACTTTTGGCTAGATTTGATTATGACTAAGTTATTGCTTAGAATGATTGCTTGACGACCAAAGTCATGAAAGGAGGAGCTTCAAACAAATTTTCCCGAGCCATCAAAGATGTCTGAGATATTTTCAAATACCAAATCCAACCCAAACTATTTGCAGCTACCATGCAGACAACTTCCAATCATGATCTTCTTCTCATCAACATGAACATAAACTGCAACTCTTTCATTTGATTTTCCCACTTAAAGATTCATACAAAGACAAAAACTAATTTGGACAAGAACTTGACTTCTTCAGATGAATTAAACCCACTCTTTATAAATTTTGAACATGAGAATCAGTGAGCACCCAAACTGAATTCATTTTATTGCACCACCTCACATGCTTAGTACTAACTCTGTCTGTTTCAAACATGGTTCAACCAATAACATGGAAAGGCTCATTGTATCCATTTCTGCACATACAAAATCCCACCAAGAGTTCTCTAACTATGGCGCGAACTAAAACATTGGGGTCTCTTCCTACTTATTATTCATAGAATTTTCAAAGATTTCAATAGAGCTTTTGATGATCTTTCACAAATCACAAACCCTAGACATGCTTATACACATTGTGTATTTCAACAAACCCGAAATACAAACTGCGTATTTCAGCAATCTCACAAACTTGAAAAAACCCTTTTCTCTAGTCTTCATGACTTTCCAATGCTCTTGAGGAGTCCACAGATCTAAAACCTTTTGTCACTCTATTCTCATGAAGCTAAAAACCTGCAAGTTAGACAAGACAATCCTAATAGCCTTTTTCTTCCAAACCTAACCTAAAGGACTTAAAACCTAACCTAAAGACTTAAACTCACTTTCAAATACTAAGATTCCGTCCAGAAATAGATAAATGTGCCTTTTGGGGATTTTGAACTTCTTACAACCTCTAACATTCTAAAACATCAAATGGCATGACAAAAGGATTACATTTTTTTGCATTATAAAAGTCCTTTTAGACCTTTTAAAACCTATTAGACATATCATTGCAATTTGAGACCAAGAAGACTTAAAAGAGTCAGTAGTGCCTATGTCTCCTCCCTTACCAGTGATACTTGGCTTTCATGTTCTTTTTTTGGTGCAGAAGTAAACAATTGTCTCCTTGTAGGGACTTGCAATGCTCTCTTTTCTAACTCTTCTCTTCCTAATGCCACATGTGTCTTCGAATCCCTAATCTCAAACCCTAGAGATTTTGATTTAAGGCACTCAGAGAACAACACTTGAGGTAGACCTATCTCTGATGATATGTGAGAGTCAAAGACCTCTATTACTATAGACGGTGCAAGGTCTTTTCTAATCTACCATTTATTGGGTAATTTATCCTTATTCTTCTCCATGTACTCCATCACCTTCTATTTGTTTTTCTTATCCATCAATTTCTTATAGGTGCCAAAGTGTTATGACTTAGGGTCCTTTGGGAGGATTAAGAGTGCCCTTGCATTAGTATGTTCTAATTAGTCATCTACCTCTTAGGGTAGCTATGGTACCCAAGAGGTATGCGGTTCTACTGCTTCCGTGAAAGCATGGTCTTTGTCCACCATGAATGTGATATTATTTGCATATTAGCAATCAATGTTGTATGAAGTTGTCTCTTTCTTGCATTTGTGCTTGAAAGTTTTTAAAGAAACCCCAATAAACTTCCTTATAAGATGTGGCATATTTGAAATATGTAATGTGCTTGTTGATCTGAGCTACCACTAGAGTATTTTGTGTCCACACCTTTCTTGGGAATCTAGGTAGTCTCTTCATAAAGTAAAGTTCCAAGCAAATGATCAGAGACCCATACTTAAATTGATAGAGATCACTCCCCTTCATCTTAGTGATGTTCTCTAGGAGTTTCTCTTGCAGGACCTCACATAGGTCAAATTCCTTTCCTTGCACCACCATTTTATATGTGGTGAGTATTACCATATTGGTGGAAGAACCCTCTTTGTTTGTATAGTAAATTTTGTGTGTGATTCCCAAAGTGGCATATCTAACAGTGGGGTTTATAATTTTTATACCGCTAGGTTTCTTCCATCTAATGTAGCTCTAGTTAGCTTCGTGACCTTTTGATTGATTATATTTTTCTTGGAAGGGAGGTCACCTTTGTTCCATTATCTAGTGATTGCATGGATGGCCTCTTTTTTGATTCGACAGGGTTGGTTGAGATACATGTAGTCAACATGAATGCAACTGAAAACAATTCATATCCAACCCTCCTTAGTGCATAAATATGGGAAATCTTTCCATATATCAAGCTTGAACTCACTTATCTATCGTTATTGTGTCATGTACTCTTGTGGCCCTACTTTTAAGAGTGATCTTCATAGTGACTCAAATGTAGTGTAATCAATCTCTATTAATGGTGTATGAATGTATGTGTGCACATCCTTTGCATATAAGACATCTACTAGCACGTCAGAGAAAACATTGTCTAGGTCTACCTCCATGGCTTTAAATTGACACTTATTATACTTAGAGTGTGGTTCATGTTGAGCATCCACAAGATTTGGGGTCATTATATCCATTCTTCCTTTCCTTACAATTCAGCAATAACTAATCAATATACCAACCCTAGTTCACTACTCTTCCTTGCTTTATTAGATTATTCCTACATAGCTCGTATCTTGCTAGGGTTTATAGCAGCTTGTTTCTCTTCATGTGTAGGCTTTTTTTTTTGTGAAAGTGAAGCCTTTTTCTTGATGGTTTTCTTATATAGGTTATCAACAGAAATTTTGATCTTTAATGCATCCAACTACCACTCTTTTTCCTCCATTTTAGCCGTTGTAATTTGATATGTGGTCTTCAACCCATTTAGAAACAATGAAACTCTATTGATTTACTATTGTACATTATTATACATTATAATACATATGATACATATTTTTTAAAACTCTATTGTTAATCATTACTATGATAATGCTTCAATTTGTCTCCATTAACATATCATGTTAGTAGTTGCATGTCTTGTAAAGTCCTTAATTTCACTACTCTTGATGGTGTGATTTCTTCAATTTGATATGGTCTTGTAGTGTCTATAAATTGAAAATCTAATGTAATCCAACTAGAATCCAATTCAATACAATTACATCTAAGACCTAACCAGCCACTAGGAATATTATACTATTTTTATTCAACCAGAAAGACCAGTTTAACCTAGCTAGGTCAGATTGGGTTCTTTTCCTAAAAACTTAACAATTTCAATAAAAAATAACTATAGAAGTAAATAGAAAAATGACAATTCCTAGGATTCAAAAATTGATTTCAACAAATTGATCACATAATAGGAAATAGAGTCCAAAGAGGGGAACCTAGCCCCAAAGTAGGGAAGCCTCGGCCTTGGACACCAGCGCGTGGCGAGGACGTCGCTGCGCAGTGCTACCATCCCAATAATAGAAAAACACAACAAGGCCATATAGTACATCTCTATAGAAGCCTGTAGCATCGCCCAATGTGTATAGGGAAATGATACAACTTCCCAAAAATGAAATTTAACCGAAATATATATAAATGATGCATTTAATATAAAGCAGGAAGTAAATGAGAACTAAAGGGAATAGAAAGAAAACTCCCGTGCATTTGATCTCTTTTACAACCTGTACAATACACAAACCAAAAAAAACTTGTTGGGTTGTTTTAGGGATTTGCCTCAATCAAACCCCTATTTTGGTTTTTCAACCTCCACAAAACAACAAATGGAATAAAAGAGAAAATCTTGCGTGTGTGCTCTTATTCTAAGTGCATCTAGGAGTTAAGAGAATTGGCAACAAAATAAATCTATAAGTATTTCCCTGGTCTATGAGGAAATACCCTAGTGTGCGTAGAATCAAATGGGTGGTTGTCTACACTATAAATATTTGCTAGTGACAATATATTCATGAAATGATGCAATAATAACGTCAAAGCAACACCATTTCTTGTTAAAAGAACAATGTTACCTGATTTGCAAGATCACAGAAGAGGCTGGGAATTCCTTGAAGGTTGAAGCTGCAAATGAATGGCTTCAATGCCCTTAGTGTTGGAATTAGGGATGACAATTGGGGGGGTGAATCAATTATCTTAAAACTTTTAATGCTTGCTACAACAAATTCTTCTTTATCACTTCTTAACAGATTAATGGCATAATCATGAAAAGCAAGAATTAATAAAATATGAGTAAAAACATAAATAACACACTTGACACTAAGATTTTGACGTGGAAACCCGGTTAATGGAAAAACCACGGTGGGGGTTAACCCACAAAGATTATACTTTGTTAAAAGTATTACAAAGGGGAAGGCACATGCCTTCGGGCTCACTTCCTAGAGCTCACTGCTCAAGAGAGGCTCACTACCTACAAGAATGATTACAAAAGGATTATAGATTGTTTGAACTAATAAGTAGCATCTACCAATGCAAGAATTAGTTACGGTTAAGCACAGAATACTGATTTCACACACTTCATCTTTATTCTGCCCTGTTTACTGTATTGCCATAATCCAGACCTCAGATCTCTTCTCTTTCACACTTATGTCTGCCTTTTTCACACTTACACCATATTCGCATCACTAACACTATATCCCATACGCAACTTACCAAAACACTTCCACTAGATCCGTACAAGGATCTAACACAAGTCGGCCTATTCTTCACTGAACTATTCTTGTCATAATGGGACCTGGTACTCAGATGCTCATAACTTTTAATACCTTTGTCTTCGGAGGCTAAAGGTCTGGATTTAGATTGTCTTGAAAATCCTTAAGATTCCCTCAGATCTGCAACACACTATGATTTACCACTGGAGGGATCCAGACCAAGTTACCGGACCCTGTCACATGCCCTGTTTCTGGCAACCTGGACTTAGATTCTTGTTCTGACTTCTGGTATGAGCAAGTTATGTTATGTGAATGTGTGGAATAGTCTTAGTTGCCATCAATGACAACACCTGTTATGTGTAGTAGTGTCTCTTGCCAACAATCTCCCCCTTTGGTATTGATGGCAACACTTAGTGAAAAATGACTAAGTGTCGGAGCTACTGCTCCTTACTCTGTACACTTATGTATTCTTCCACTGCTCCCCCTTTAATGGATTCTTCATTTCCTTTCATTTTTCACTGTCTCTTACTCCCCCTTTGACATCAATGGCAAGGGGTGGGGTCTACAAATCAAAATTTCCACAAGAAATTTGTATATAAGGTCGCATATGAATATGATAATCCATGTATTATAATTACATGAACTTGAGGATATCTGCAAAATTATTTTTAAGCTGCACAAGTTCAAAATCCCAACTACTTTTCATGCTATCCAAAATTGAGTTATGTTCTCTTAGTAGGAATGTCTATGTTTCTGTTTTCTTTAGATCTGAAGGATCACCTGTCCGAACTGCAACTTGAGCTTCTGATAAAGCAAAAAACATTGCTTCTAAATTGGGGGCAATCAATCTCCTAAGCTCACACATTCTCTCCACAATATTACTCTTTTCTTTAACAAGCTTCTTTATTTCATCAATCAAGCTGATTGTTTGACATTCTTGACTTGCCGGAGAAACTGTTAGAGGGTCATAATTTTGAGATAGATTTAGTAATCTTTGTTCCCACTCCTTTATCTTCTTCTCAATATCCTCAATAACTTTGGGCCAAGATAGACAAAATTTGTATACATCACCTCCGTCATTGAGAGCATTTTGAATACTCTTTATACTGATACCAAGTATCCTTTTATAATTCCTTATTAGGCCCTTTAGTTCACTAAATTTCTTATCCAAGAATTCATTCTAGATTTTAATCTCTACAGACTTTTCAAATGACTCAAAGTGTGTACTTACAGAATTTACAAGCTTCTTCAAATTACCGGAGGTATCTAATCAGATGGATTCTTTTGGAAGGTTGGCATTATCTTTTCCAATATATCGGATGTAAGGCCTAATAGCTCACTGTCCTCTATATGGGATTTCAATATCTTTTCACTTGCCTTAGCTTGTGTGAAAGATGTTATCTTCATCATTTGGACCGAAGAGAGAGTATCTAGGTTGATTGGTCCTTGAATCAGTTCTAGTTCATCAAACTCTAGCATCTCTTTACTCAAGAAACTCTTCACTGCATCTGTAGTGTCTCTTGTCACAATTTCTGGACTACCTTCCTTTTCTTGAGTTTTCTCAGTATCAGGACTATTTTGTTTGGGTGCATCAATATTTGTACCATCTTCTTCTGCTTTATCTTTCTTACCTTTGACTTCTTCTTTCTCTGCTTTCCCTTTCTCTGTGTTATCGGCAAGAGGATTCTTTCCTTTGTCCTCACCATCTGCAATCTATTCCGGAGGATCTTGTGTAGCAGCAGTATTCTCAACATTTTCTTCTTTTCTAGATTGATTAGGAGAAGTTAGAGTATCTCCTGCATCATCAGTTTGATCCACCATCTCCGTATCTTCTTTATTTATTTGTTCTTCTTCCATAACATAGGAATCATCAACCTTGGTTTGTTGCCCATCATTTTTCATCTTTTCAATATCTGGGATTGATGAATCAATTCCATCATTAGTCTCTTCCTCAACAAATGGAAGATTGTGTCTCTTCAATGCACTTAGAAGTATTTCCTGTGTTTCTTTAACTATTTGGTCCAATTCTCCAAGCATCAGTTTGTTCATTCTCTTCTTGCTCCTGAATTCATCCTTCACTTCTTTAAATATCATATTCATTTGAACTTGAGTGATCTCAGGGCATAGTTTTATCAATACATGTTCTCTAAGCTCCATATCCTTACTTTTTGCATTTTCTTTCCTCAACTCCAAAATGTTTGCAAGACTCGGAGGGATCTCAAAAGTTATTTCAATCAGGGCTTTATTATAGATATTTAGATATCTAATAGTTGCTTCCTCTAACACCCTCTTATCTGTACACTGTATTCATCATAGAATTCAGTCATGGTTTTCAAATTTCCATCCACAGTGACTGATTTTATTACGTCTTCCACAGAAAGTGTGGGTTTCTCAACATATGTATCTGTCTTTTGCCTTTTGCATGCCCTTTTGCTTCCAGAGGACTTCTCATTAGTCACCTTGGTAGCTTTTGTTCTAGAGGCTTTCAACTCCTTTACCTCAGCATCTGAATCTGTTTCTTCTATATCAACTTTTGTGCTCTAATAGGTTCTTGTGGCCTTTGCTTTTACTCTTTTCCTGATGATTTTCCTTCCGGTTTCTCAGGATTTGCAGGTTTTGGGGGAATAGGGGCAACAGAGTTTCTAGCAGTCCTTGATGTGGAGGAGGATCCT
This sequence comes from Cunninghamia lanceolata, assembly GCA_027924645.1. Classification (NCBI taxonomy): domain Eukaryota; kingdom Viridiplantae; phylum Streptophyta; class Pinopsida; order Cupressales; family Cupressaceae; genus Cunninghamia; species Cunninghamia lanceolata. The sequence continues at coordinate 670,123 of BSBN01000780.1, forward strand.
ACCAGAGCATGACATTATATCGACATTTTATCGGCATGCTTAACCGACTCAACAATGTTGACATCATGGAGACATGCTTATCAAAATCTAAATTTAGTTCATAAATCCAAACAACCTTCTAAGAAAAAGGTGTTAGATAAAAATTACAAATAAAATAAAAAATATAGAATTAAAATTATTAACTAATCACAAGTTTTAAGGGCCCACGTGCCTAAAAACTTTCAATATTTAAAAGAATAAAAAACAATACTAAATAAGGTTTAAAGAGGGGCCGCGTATCTTTAAGAATTAAAACATGCCTTAAGATACACATCCCCTTAAAAGGCTCTTATAACTTTATCCTTAATATTATACTTTTTATAATATTAATTTCCTTTTTATTTAAAAAAACTTTTAATTCTTATTCTTATTTTATTATATATATTATTACTATTACCTTTTAAAAAAAAACTACACTTATATTATTATTATATATATTTTTATTTAATCTATTATATATATAAATTTATTGTTTTACTTACCATAAAACAATATTTACGAAAATTAAATTCCGCAAAATAATAAAATTATATTTTCGCAATTAAGAGAAAATAATAATAATATTTATATTAAATACATATATAAAGAGACGATAAATATACATTTATATATATTCACATATGTATAAATTTATCATCATAAAATCAACTATAACTCATAATCAAGAAATGCATATAAAGTCGTAAAATCTTCATAGGCTTATCACAAAAGAGATGATAATTCATTCATAAGCCAAATGACATTTCCATATCTATGAGTAATATGCTCATGAATATACGTAGGTACGTCTACCTACATATGTTCATGCTCATATCAACTCACGTATAAGAATGTATCAAGGACTTGTACGATCATTAATTAACTCAGAGAAACCAAACACATAAGAACATGTAGGTTCGAACATCCCATCAAGACTCAAAATACATAACTCAGCTCACTTACCACTACCCACATTGACTTGACTCAACTTTAGTCAAATAGGATGTGAGTGTGTGCTGCTCAGTTTAGGCTTCTCTTTACGTTTACTAGACCAAGTCCTTCTCCTGAGTGATACCTCCCTTCCTTTTCTAGAGGGACAACCTATTCCTGCATCCACTTAGATCATCGCAAGAGTAGTTAACTGATCAAAACATAATCATTAATTAACAATAACCACATTTAATACAAGACATTGCATTATTTTTTTTCTCATCATATTGCATTCAAAATAGATAACACACATAGATGCAAGATTCATAAATACTTCAATTTTCACAAAATATCCAATCTATAGTAAATGGATAAAAACACATATACAACTACAGAAATCCATATTCACTCACTTTCTAAACAAATTAACCAAACTAGGTAAATAGTAAGTAGATAGAAACACATGGGGTGTAACACCAGATCTATTGCAATTAAAACACACAACATTTCTTTGCTTATATACTTGATTTCCTCTTGATCTACACTGATTAGCCATGTGTCCAAATCCATTGCAAGTAAAGCAATAACCATTGAAAGAGTTGCCATTTCCTCTAGAGTTATTCATTATCATATTTCTGCATTCGTTTGATTTATGACCATACCTCTTACATTTAAAGCATTGACCGGAGAAGGATGGATCATATTGATTTACTCTTCTTCTGCACTGAGTAGCGCTATGACCAAATTTGTTGCAATTAAAACAATTTCCATTGAATGATAGATATCTTTGAGCATTAGGCTGTCTTACCGGAGGTCTTCTAGGTCTGTTTCTCCCATTCTTTGGTTGAAAATTTCTTTGTCTAGATTCGGAGCTTTCACCTTTCTCATATCCAAGACCATGCTTGTCATTAGCCTTTTTCTGACTTTCAAGCAGTGCTTCAAGTTTAACTGAGCTTATCTTGAACTTCTCCTTGTATTCATTTGCAACTTCTAGGTCATGTCTGAGAATGACAATCTGCCTCTCAAGTTCTCTCTCATTTTCTCTGCTTTCTTGTAGATTAGATTCTAGAAGGCCATCTATTCCATCCAATCTGCAGCATTCTTCAGTTCTTTCTTTTAGATTTTGATTCAGGTCTTCTTCAGCTTTCTTCCTATCTTTAATTTCCTTAGTTAGCCTCATCACCCTAGATTCCATCTCATGTTTTAGGACAACTTCTTTAGCTAACTTCTCACATTCCTTTGTTTTCTCTTTAAGGGCCTTGTCCTTGTCATTGTCTTCATAATGATTTCCCAGTTGAAGAGGTTGTTCCTTCCTCTTTTCATTGGATTTGCTCAATTTTGCTTTTAGAGTCTCAATGAAGTCTTCAGCATTTTTAATTTCCTCTTCCAGTTCTTTGGCTTCTGTTCTGGACTGCTCAAGATCTTCTAATGCGAGTTTAAGTTGTCCTTGGAGGTTGTATTCATCCATTTTACTGCCTTTCAAGATCTTCCTCAAGCTGTTAAACTTTTCAAAGGAACCTCACTCTGATACCAATTGTTGGAATTAGGGCTGACAACTGAGAGGGGGGGTGAATCAGTTGTCTTAAAACTTTTAATGCTTGCTACAGCTAATTCTTCTTTATCACTTCTTAACAAATTAATGACAATCATGAAAAATAAGAATTAATAAAATATTAGTAGAAACATAAATAACACACTTGACACCAAGATTTTGACGTGGAAATCCAGTTAAGGGAAAAACCATGGTGGGGGTTAACCCACAAAAAATATACTTTGTTAGTTTAAGTATTACAAAGGGGAAGGCACATGACTTCGAGCTCACTGCTTAGAGCTCACTGCTCAAGAGAGGCTCACTACCTACAAGAATGATTACAAAAGGATTACAGATTGTTTGAACTGATAAGTAGCAACTGCCAATGCAAGAATTAGTTCCAGTTAAGCACATAATACTAATTTCACACACTTCATCTTTATTCTGCCCAGTTTACTGCACTGCCATAATCCAGACCTCAGATCTCTTCTCTTTTGCACTTCTGTCTGTCTTTTTCGCACTTACACCATATTCGCATCACTAACACTATATCCCATACGCAACTTACCAAAACACTTCTACTAGATCCGTACAAGGATCTAACACAAGTCAGCCTGTTCTTCACTGAACTATTCTTATCATAATGGGACTTGGTACTTAGATGCTCATAACTTTTAATCCCTTTGTCTCCAGAGGCTAAAGGTATGGATTTAGATTGTCATGACAATCCTTAAGATTCCCTCAGATCCGCAACACACTATGATTTACCACCAGAGGGATCCGGACCAAGTTACCGGACCCTATCACATGCCCTATTTCTGGCAACCCAGACTTAGATAGATTCTTGTTCTGACTTCCGGTATGAGCAAGTTATGTTATGCGAATGTGTGGAATAGTATTAGTTGCCATCAATGACAACACCTATTATGCGTAGCAGTGTCTCTTGCCAACACTTAGAAGATAGCCCACATCCAAGAATGAAGGACTCACAATATCAATAAACATCCATAATCACCAAGGTCTTGTCAATGATCAAAGAGAGCTATATCTCCTTGAGAATCTATTCTAAAACACTTTTAGATGTGAGAAAGAGAGATCAAAATCTTCCTATATTTCACCAAAAAAGAGAGAGTTCTAAGAGGAAGTAAGAAGCCTCCTTTTTTCTATCTTCCTCTTTTGTATTCCAAGAGGGAATCTCTTAGGTTTGAGTACATTGCATGGACCATTTTGTTGTCGCGTGAGTGTTACCTTCGATAGGATTCCAAGAAATGAGTGGGAGAAGTAATGTTTAAATTATTTTTGGAATATTTTGGATGCCAGCGTAGCGCAAAGACGTCCACGTGTAGCTTGCATCCTGAGAATATTCGTCCAAACTTTGCCCATGTTCTCAAAAAATCATAATAAATAATTGTTTAAAATGAATTTTGGCAAATATGAGTGGTGAGGCAAAAAATAGGCTAAAGCTCTAAGTTAAATGGCCCTAGAGACATGCTACAGATGCGAGCACTAAAGTGAGTGAAAACAAATCGTGAAATTGGGAGGGTACGCAACTTTCTATGCTATAGATCCAAGCCATTATATTTTTAATTTCTCTTGTTTTTAAAAACTTACTATCATATAGCAACACATGTCATTAACTTCGAATGACTTACTCCTCAAATTTTGGTCATTCTAGGCTTTTTGTCATCTTTTCTCCTAACCTTGGTTAAATACATTGTTAAAAACCACTTCTCATCCAATTTCTCCAAATCAAACAGTCGTTCTTGCAATGATTCTTCTTCCTTTAATGGTCAATCACGTGCTAGTCTTAAACTTCATACTATGTATTGGATTGGTAATGTGACATCAACTCCATATCCCAACTCAAATAGGAAGAATTTTGTCAAGCACTTATATGTTGTTTTGTATACCCAAAGTACTGCCGGTATCTTAAGGTCCTAGTTAGTTGTGTTATTGTTGCGCATTTTTGTTAGTGCAATCCCCAAAATATTATTAAAAGCTTCACTCACACCATTTTCTTGGGGATGGTATGGGTTGATCTAGTTACGTGTGATCATGAAGTTTTCCAAAAGCTCCACAATTGTGTGGTTCATATAGAGTTTGCCTTGGTCACTAGTTAGACTCAATGGGCAACCAGACCTAGTAATTGTATTCTCATATATAAACTTTGTGATAGTTTTTATTGTACAATCTTTGGTAGCTTCCACCTCTATCCATTTTGTTAGATATATTCAACCCCCCTTAGTATAAATCATGCATGTGACTTCTACACTAGAGGATCTATTGGTCCAATGAAGTCTATGGCCCATTTATCAAATGGTGCTTGTGCAAACACTGGCCACAATGGCATCTCATCTCTTATGGTGGGTCTCCCCACTCTCTGACATACATCATAACTCCTTACATATTTGTTGGCATTCTTAAACAATGTCGACCATCATAACCCAACTACCATGACCTTCTTTTCCATCCCATCTCTAGATTTGTGTCCTTCTAAGATGCCTTCATGTGCTTCCCTCAAAATGTGTTATCTTTCATATTCGAGGAATATTCTTCTTATCGATTCATCTCACCTATGATATGTAAATCTCATTTAATGAAAGTATATGGTAGATACCACCACATTAATCTATTCCTTTCCTCTCTAGAGCTCCCTTCTATAAATTCACCAATTAATAGCAATTATGCCAATTCACTTAGTTCTTCGAGTTACACATTGATCCTGAATAGATTTGCACTAGGTAGTTCATCATCAAGGGGTCTTGACTCTTCTCTAGTGTCAATCTTGGATAGGTATTCTAAGCCTTGGTTTGCTTGTTTTAGTTTTACCATTATTTTGTAGTCAAATTATTGGAAGAGCATTAGCCATCTACAAAAATTTCCCCATGTATGATCGGTCTATTCATTAGGTACTTCAAGGGCTCATGGTTTGTGAAAAAGATGAAATAAGTTGATAATAGATAACATGCCTAAACTTGTGTAGAGAAAAGACCATTGATAATTATTCCCTTTCCATGGTGGTATAATTTCTCTCTACTTGGGACAACTTGCAGCTAGCAAATGTAATGGGGTGGTCCTTATTTCCCTAGGTTGTGTTAGTATAGCCTAGGCTATCGTGGTTCTAAAAGCATCCACATTTACATAGAATGGGGTGTTCCAATATGGAAAGACTTAGATAGATGCCTCTACAATTTTCTTCTTTAACATATCAAAAGATTCTTGACATTGGTCTATCCATTAGAAATTTTTATTGTTTTTCTTTTTCAGCAACTCCTTGATGGGCCCTACTATGCAACCTCTAATAAATTTATGGTGGTATCCGATACATCCTAAGAATGTCTTCACTGCAGATATTATTTTCAGAGGTGGTAGGTTCAAAATGATGGTCACCTTCAAGGAATCTACATCATCTCTTATTTACATATTATGTGCCCTAGGAGTGTACCAAAAGGTACCGCAAATACACACTTCTTCAAATTTAGGGAAATTTGTAAGTTGTGACGTCCTTCTAACATTAAACGTAATACTTGGATGCAATCCTTCATTAATTTGTAAATTGTCTAGGCATCCAATTAGACTTCTAGGAAGTCATGAATAAAATCTTTGGAAGCATTGATCATTATGCGATTAAAAATTGCAGGAGCATTTTTAGATCAAAAGGCATGATTGTGTACATGAAGGATCCCCATTCCATGGTGAAGGTTGTTTTTGGTTTATCTTTCTATTATATTTTGACTCAGTGATATCTGGAGAAACCATCTGTAAAAGAGTATACCTCCCAACCCGCCACTAATTCTAACACTTCTTCTATAAATGGCGTATGGAATGGATCATGGACACATGCCTTATTAAGTTCTCTAAAATTAATGCAGATCCTTATTTCTCTCATTTTCTTATTTTGCACCACCATGGGACTAATCCATTCTGCATCATTAATCGACTTGATGATGCCTCCTATCAACATTTTGTCTAGCTCCATGTTTTGACTTTGGTTTTAATTTTAGGGTTAAGCCTATATGGTATTTTTCTTTACTCCTTTTAATTGTATTTTCATTATGTCCATTTATTCTTTGATGGCTTTTAAGTCAATGAATTTCTAGGGGAATAGATCTTCATATTCTCTAAGTACTTCCGCCACTTGCATCACTTGTCTTTCTTTCCAAAAATCACCAATCTTGGCTATTTTAAGGTGTCCTTCTACCACTATGTCTTCTTATTTTATCTTTGGTAGTTAGTGATAGTATTTAGATTGTGTGGTATGTGTTAGGGCTATCTCCCTCTCTCCTCTTCTACATTTAATTTTTTTGGGTTTTTTTGTTATCATCATGCTCCATCCTTCTCTTTGTGTTATAACAAATTCTTTGCAATATGTTTTCTACCTTATCCATCTATTCAATGAGCTTCCATATTCCCTTCTCTTTCTATGGGATTGATGACTCTCCCTTATCTCCAAACATCTCCCTAACGTTTTTGGTAGTAAGAGTATTATTTCCTTCATTCTTTGTAGTGCATAATTGATGGTTCTACAAGGACCATAGAATTAGAAGGTCTTGCAGAAGTCTTCCTAGAGCGTCTCCCAATATCTAGTTTCTACTCTTTTCTCTTGATTGATGTACTATATTTTAACTATGGGAGATAGGGTCCAATAAAACAACTGAATGTGGAGTGTATCCTCATATTCTCTCATTCTATCCCATTCTCTGATATAGTTTGTTAAATGAGTTCTAGGGTCAGTAATACTAAAATATTCTAAAGTGACTTTCTAATCCCCTTCTTTTGGTGGATGTATTTCTTTAATTAATAGTGTGAATGATTTCCATGTTAGGATAATGGGTTTGTGGGTAAACTAGGTCATCACACCGCATTGCATATCATGGTATCCTAGAGGACTTCTCTCCTTAGATCTTCCCTCCCAAAAGTTCTCTCCATATTTTCTATGTAGATCAATAGGTTACCTTAGATTAGTGAGGTAGATTGATGTGTGAGATACCTTTGGATATGTGATGGATCCTATATGTAGGGGTCGTGTCTTTTTAATTTATATCATCCCCCTTTTTTTCTTTGATTTGCGATGGTTTTTCATGTTTTGTGATACAATTATCATAGGTTTCTTAAACTTTTTGATGCTAAAAACCCTTTTGGCCCCTAATACATCCTTGAATCTTCTCTTTGATTTTCCCCAAAGCCAAGCTTCCATTGCCTCTTCATTATCTATGCTACAATTGCTACTATTTACAAAAATCTCTCCTTTTAAATTTGGATCCTCATCAATTTCCTTTTTAGGGATTTTATTAAATGAATATAACACTCTGTTATCCTCCTGCTCACTTAAATTATCTTCTTGTTCCACCTCTTCAATGTATGTGATGCTTATTTTTGTATAGAGGGGTATGTGTAATGTTTTATTCACATAAAAATGCTAGTTCTTCATTTTGGAAGTCAAAGACTCTGTTACAATTCATGACCCATTCTATGTTCAATGGGATGTTGAATGTGTCTAATAGTTACTTCATTTTAATAACTTTGAAGCCTATTCTCTATCTTATCCACAATAGGTTAACTTTGATGTTGCACCATGATCTGATGGTGCTTATGGCAGTTCCATTTGCCAATGCAATGTTATATGGTGTAGCATACAATGTTAGTTCATCAAATTATTTCCATACCCTCTTCAGCATGATACTAATGTCTATGCCAAGATCTACTAGAACATTCTTAAACCATCTATTTTTAAATGCATAGTTCAATCATGATCTAGGTTTCTTATTCCATAATTCTTGGAAGTTTTTACTACATTTTTTATCGGAGGCCTAAAGTTACTAGTTTTATTCTTATTCCAGTATTTTGCAGATTGTTTTAGATTCTCTAGTATGTTTTCCTCTTCCACAAGAATGACCAAATTCTTTAATAATTGAGCCTCCTTTTCAGAAAAAACAAGCTTTGTGGTAATCTTAATTCTTGTTTTCTGCCACCATAATCTTCATCACTTCTTCCACTACCAAATTGTGCTTTAGTTTAGTTGGAAAATATTGCTCCTTATTCTCCTCCAAATCTTCTTCCAAGTGTTTTCCCTTTAGTGGTGTCTTTTCCATGTCTAGTAACTACCACAACATTATTCTTCCTATCATATTCTATCAAAGACTTCTTCCTAATCCTTTCCTTCCTCTCTAGGCATTCTTTCTCCAACTATTCCTCCTCTATTAGAGAGGATTATCCCTTTCCCTTTTCATCATCTAATTCTACTTTTAAACCTAGCAGCTTGGGGGATTTGTTTTGGTACACTCATCATTTCTTTTTCCCCTCATGATGTATGAGGCCTAGATAGCTCTTAACTCTTCATAGGTGCAGATGCATTCTTATAGTATTTCTCTACCCTTGGACAACTAAAAGAATCATGATTAGGATCACCACAAAATCTGCATACTTTATTGTTTTCTTCTCTACATTCATTTGCATAGTGAGCCATATCCCCACACTTGTAGCAAGTCACGTCTTCTCTTCTCCTTTTTCCTCAACCTTATCCTCTACCACATTCTCCCCTATAATCATTTTGATAACCATGGTTTTCATTCCAAGGATAAATGGTCATTGGGGCCTCATTCATGATTTGTGGCACCATATTTTGTACTATTTTTATTTTGCATGGATTCCTCCACTTAGGCTACTTGTAACCATGATCTTATGTGTAGAATGTTTTTTCTACCAACCTCCTAGATTTTTCCATCCCTCTATGCATTGATTCATTATCCTCACATTGATGATTACAACGAGGGTCATGCTCATCATATTCCCTTAGCCAGAATAGAAGGGATGGGTAACAATCTATTTTGTGGTCATCCCATTCACCACAAATCCCACAATATACACTTTTTAACTTTTAGGGTGCTGGTATCATATATATTCTCAGTGATATTGATCTTTTCTCCCTCTCTAATATTGGATACTCATTTCATTCAAACAATATGTGTGCTAGATTTTCTTCTGCATTATTGGTGACAATTCTTGATGGATCTCTCTCTTGTCTATAATTTCTTGTTTGATTCTCAAATTTTCAAGCTTTAGCTTCAACTTTTCAATTTCTTAGTTTTCTCTTTCTTTATCTTTTCTCCTCCATGACTATGCCTCTATTATGCATGCCATTTCTACCCCATTAGAGTATACTTCAAAGACTCTTCCATCTAAAGAGGCTCTTAATTCTGGCAATAGTTATGAGATAAACCATTTTACCATGTGTTTCTCGGTCAATGGTTCTTCCAAATTTTACACCACTACTTTAAATTTTTGAGGGTCTCTTCTTTCTTCTAAATCATTTCTCTCATGTTACTTATGCTCTCCAAAGGAGCCTTAGGAGACTCAAAGTTACAAACAAAATCCTCTTTTACATCTTACCACTCCTTGTCATGTTCTGGACATTTCTTCATGTACCACCACATGGAATCATCCTTGAGTGTTCTAATGAAATCATAGAGTTTGTCTTGATTGGATCTTGTCCCATTTCTTTGCCAATCAGATTCCAACAGAAAAATATGTTCACATGCTTCTTTAGTATCCTTGCCAAAAATTAGCAGATTAATCCTATTCTGGTCCTCCGTGTGATGAGTACCTCAATTTTGGCATTGTTATTAGAGGTTTCTTCTTCACTGATTGACAAATTTTCTTTTATTTTTTCCCTTAAATTCTTAGGTTTCTTTTCCTTCAATACTTTAGCAATTTTGTTGTACTTTTGTTGTTTCACCAACTTTCTATTTCTTCCTTTATCCCTTGATAGTTGAATCTTAAAAAAATCTTTCCAAAATCTCCTCGCAATCACTTGCAAGCACTTTTTTCTTTTTCTCTTTTTTCTTCCACAATGATTTGCTAAATATATCTTCTATAGTCACCATCCTTGTCTTAAGTTGCATGGCGAATGACTCTTGGTTTGTGGGGTTGCCTCTTCAAGGTGTCTCTTCATCTTAGGAGATGTAACATTTGGTAAATTTTCATTAGTTAGAGACATGTCGTGCTAGATAATAGAGAGTTATCCGTTTCTTCTAAAAAAATATTCATTCTATCCATGGAAAATTCATTGAGCATAACATCATCATCATTTTTTTTTATTTTCTTCTAATATCCTTCTTCCTTCACTAATCTGACGCTCTTGCTAACCACATCATCCAAATAACCCTTACCAAAATTTAGAGGCTTTAATTTTGAAATTGGGTTTATTAAGTCCTTAAACCCTTCACTTATGGTAACCTTTAGGTTTGACAAATTGATTCAAAAAAATGGTTGTTGGATCATAAATTCTACCAATGGAGCACCCTTGCATCCACGCCAAGACTCGATACTATAGCTCCTAAGTCCTTCCTTTATTGACTCCTTAAGTTACTAATCATAATCCTTTAGTTGCTCTACCATTCCTATTAGATATTCTTTAGATTTCCTTACTCAGGTAATTAAGCTCTCTGTTATATGCTCATAGGTCAATGGTCCTATCCGTCCTCTCAACTAGGGACTTTCCAAACCCTCTACAGTAGCCCTCCTAGAACGCTCTAATGAAGCCTCCATGTCTCTCTCAATCCTTATTTTATATCTTTCCTCTTTCTCTTGAATCTGTTCCAGTCCCCATTCTTCTTCAATGCTCAACTCAACTAGCATTTTGATATGCTAAAAAATATCTCTTTGTCTCTTGCTCTTTCCTTTGGCCATGGGTGCTTTTGATTTGGTATTCCATTAATCCTTTTTATCCATCCCTAATGGCTCAAACTAGACCTTTCTTAGTAGTTGTGCATCTCTTGGATATCCTTTTCTAAGATCCCCTCTTTTCCATTCATCATCCCCTAAATTCATAATCCCCTCTCGCGAGGCTATAACCTAGAGTATCTTGTTATAAATTGTACAAATTTGTTCCTTCTTATATGTAATCCTTTCTTCTTGAATTCTTCACCATCGCAAAATATTTATTCTATGTTTTTATCCTTTCCTTATTGCTTCTACCAGGGTCTTAGCAATAGAACCAAATGTTGGCAAGAACTGGGCACAAACTGTAGGTTTGGGCTTTAGTCTCTTAAAAGTTGTATTTATACCCCAATGTGAGAGGTAAGAGAAGGTTTAGGAATCATACAATAGATTATAGAAGGATGCAACAGGATGAGACAAGCAAAATTAGTTGAATATACATAATTACATATACATTATCATTCACATTTCATCAATTACTCAATATCTCATTAAGCAACATGTATAAAAATCCTTTATTCAATATATAAACATCTTTGATACAAAGTCTAATTACAATCTATTATATTTCATACTATCTTCTCTTATCTATTCCTTCCACCTATTGTCTATTGCTTATTCTCTTTCTTCCTTTTTCTCCCTGTCTTACTTTTCTATCTTATCTTCTACTTCTATTTGTATACAATCATAGGGAAACATGTCCCTTGTCTTTATGGTGCCTTCTGGATGTGCTATAGATTAGCTCCAAGTGTAACACCTCATTTATAGTGTGTTTAGCTTGTTCTATTCTCCTTAGTCAGCTTTGTCCTGCCAACACTACTCATTTCTTTTTTTCTGCTACTATGGGCATCGACATCAATAATCTGATGGAAGCATGAGCCATTCTTGTGGATCTTGAGAAAGCATGTGAGTTGGGATAGAAAAAGGTTATATGTGAAACAAATTCCATGATCTTAGTTTCTCTTCTGAATAAAGCAATGGTTTAGGAGTCCTCTTGGAGGTTGGCTTCTATTGTTGAGAAGATTCTTCACCTTACTCCTAATTTCAAAGTTATTTATTTTTGTTCATATCCTAGGGAATTATATTTAGTTGTGGATTTCCTTACTAAATGGGCTTCAAAGGATACTCATAATTGGGATGTATTTGATATGATGTATTTTCCTCCTAATAAATCTTCACAACTTCTTCATAATGATTAGATTTGAACCTCCTCGCTTTTTGCCTCTTTAGATCAAGGTGTATATTTTTTCTTCTTCTTGGATTCTTCTCCTAAAGGCTATCTACTGTTATCATAACTTGGTCATCCTTTTAGGCCAGGTTTGATTCCTCCTACCTTCTAGCTAGAGGGATAGGGGAGTTACACTAACAAAGAGTATGGTAGTCAAATGATCTATTCCGTTCTTATTGGCAACATGATAGTGGAAAACCTCCATGGGTTTTCCCTCTTATTGCTTTATTGATGAATCTTTCCATTTGGAAACTTATAAATGTTGTAAGATATATTAGTTTCTTTCTAATATATTCTCTTTTTGCCCCAAAAAATGTACTTTTTGTTAGTTAACAGAGTTTGATGGACAAGTATTTCCCATATGCACAAATAGAAAAATTCCTCGAAGAAAAGAAGCCATGAGTAGACCTTTGGGATGTATAATAAACTTTATGTTTTGGAGGAGACTATTATGTATACAAATCTAAGACTATTTGGGAAAGTACACTAATATTACTATTCTTGGAGATTTTTTGGCTTGAGCTGGCATACACACCATGCCTAAAAAGTTCTCTTTTATGCATTGCTAAATCTATTCTCCAACAATAATATAGTTTAGTTTTATTTCTAGTTTCATAAATGAATACTATTTAGCATAAGTTAGTTCTTTCTTAGATATTCTTCTTTTCTAGTATTCGAAACTAAAAAGAACAAAAATGAAATATTTGCTCAATTTCATAATTTACCTTGCCTAGTTCTATTCTTTTTGTAGACTACATAACTTCAATTATTGTAGACTTCTATTCTTAAGAATGCATTTTCACATGGGAAAAATTCCACTCATTCATCACTCAAAGACAATTTGTATTTGCTACATGCACAACTTTTCATAATAAGGTTATTTACATGTATGTCAAGTGCAAAAGTTTGGTGTATGCCCATAAGCAAACAAGTCTCTGGCCTGATAAGTTCACATTTTCCAACATATTCAGCCCATTCCAAAATGGGAGCTTTGGAATAGGGTATGGACAACTATCAAAGTATAAAGGATAAAGGAATTGCAATTGTTAGATATTGCAGTTGCAATTGCCTTGGTAGACATAATGCAACATGTGAAAGCATAGACAAGGAACACCAACTATGATTGTTGGGGCTAACTATAACACACAATGCTAGAATTAATTGAGTGGCTTAATAGTTTAGTAGCTATGTGTTGCTATTAGTGGCTAAAGTTTGGTGGATGACCATAGGCAAATGTGCCTCCAACCCAATAAGTTCACATTTGCCAGTGTACTTTGAGCTTGTGCCAAAATGAGATCTTTGGAACAGGGTATGGACATCCATCAAACCATAAGGAATAGAGGATTTTTTTAAGATATTGTAGTTGCAATTGCCTTTGTAGACATGTATACATCATGTGAAAGCATAGATGAAGCATGCAAATTGTGATCATAGAGGCTAGCCCTAACTACAGTGCACAACAATCAAATTAATTGGGTAGCTTAAAAGTTTAGCCACTATGCATTGTGGTTAAAGTAATAAAATAACTTTAGAATACTCCAAAAGAAGCCATATAAAATATGATGTTTTTTATTATACTGATATTAAAAAAAGCCTTGAAAGAGTTGCAAAGAAATTGTACATTAGTGGTGATTAAATATTATATTAACTTACTTTACGAGAGAAAATAATTAAAAAAAAACCTTGCAAATTTCATGCAACATTGCAATGGATTAAAAATATTAACAATACATTTCAAATGAAATAGATTTATAAATTATTTATAAAAATAATTATAGGTCATTTAGAAAAGTGGATGAAATGTAAATTGTGTCCACACAAACTAGGTATGCTCAAAGTTAAATTAATAAGTTAACATTTGTTTCCAAATATTATCTAATTTTGTTTCATTGTTTTTGTAGAAAAATAACTAGGAATAATTCAAGTTGTGTAGGATTAATGGTGCAACTACTAATGTAATCTAATAGTCTCTAACCTCTGCTTCAAATACAATTTCAATTATTAAATCACTAGCAAGAATAGGGTATGATTTTTTTAATAAAAAATTGGCAATGAAAAACATGGTACAAAATATAGTTAGGAAGAAGTTGGAGCATAATGTCATTTGAAATGTCTAGCAATAATAGATTGTGCTCACATTTAGACGAACCTCCTCCCTCTTCCTAAGGGAGACATATGCACTGTCTTGCATGTGGGCATATTACTAGTAGCTAAGGTTGGGAAGATGGATACACCAAACATAATTAATCTTAATGAAAGATCGAAACTAATTCATAAAATTGAAAAAACTATAAATTAAGTGATTTTTTAAAAAATATATTTATTTAAAAACAAACATTAAATTATAGAAATTAAAACAAATTAAAATTTTAATATATATTTATTTAAAAATACAAAACCTTTTATTATTATGTCTATCAATTTTAATGTGTTTAGTTTTGGGCAGGTACTTTCAAAATTATTTTTTAGCCTCTTTAGTTTTAACACACTTGCATTAAATATTTTTGATACAAGTGATTTCATTATTTAAAAAAACTAACTATTCTCTACTTCATTTAAGTTTAAGATATTCAATTTATATTATATTTAATAATTTATAATTAGCTGATAGGCTTCTTAGTGGGAGATTTTGCTCTCAGAAAATCGTCACCCTGCTTGCCTGCTTTCACCTAAAAAATTTGCCGCCGTTATCTGCTGTTTGGCTGTTTTTCTGCTATTTTTTTCTTCCTCCATCGGCGTGACAGCTCATTTCCTCAATTCACTTTAGACTTTATGCTCGTAAGCTCCTCCCCCTCCATTCACTCATTTTTGTGTTTGATTATGAAATATCTCAAGATGGTCAATCTCACACATTGCTGTCACCATTTTTCCTGCAGCCTGAGAGACACATGTACATGAAGCTAGGGCATATTTTGACACTTCCTTTTTTAACAAAGGTTTTCTTTTAAATATTATAAAAATATGTAGATGCGGTAAAATTTGCAACGTATCAAGAAAGGTCGATACTTTAGAAACCCATTAGTTACTCACACATGTTGGTGGGTTTCAAGGGCTTATTTGAAGCCAAATTTAATGCCATTGAAAGAGCAAGGGCGTCAATCTATCAAATAGTTAGGGGAAAGGGGCCAATAGCTGCCCACCCTAACTTCATGCACGTCAAGCTCATAGCTAGACAAATCAGATTTCGACGATTTTTTTGGGTTTCTCCGTATGCGACCGAAGAGCTTAAAGCTATTCTTTCAACTTCTGGGCACTTATACATTTCACTGTACGATGCGTTATGTGCACATGGGTCGAAAAAGTGTCATTTCAACATGTCACCCCATACATGTGCAACGATGTGCCAGTAACCACTCGCCATCACATTTGTGCACTTGTCTTAATTTCATTGGTTAATTTATTAGAGTTGTGAACATGTATTGGTGCATTTGTGTTAATTTATTAGGTTGGTATTTTACATGTATTAGTTCTTTTTAAAAATTTAATTGGGGGGTCAAGTGATTAAAAACATAGTGGTTATTGGGGCGTGGGCGACAACTGGCCCTTTTCCCCTACATCAAATGTTTCCTAAGAACACAATTTGTCTCAGTTGTGAGCTCCATCGATGGCCTGGAAACACTTATTTATAAACAAAATTGTATTCTCACTGGATGGCTAGGTATTAAGCTTATTTGGGCAATTTAGATATGTTTTGGGGTTGTGTAGACGTATTTCAATGGGAAATATTAAGGTTGTTGTCCTAGAGGAATTCATGAGCATTATTTTTGTCTAGCAATAAAAGTGTAGCACTAGAATGTCATTATAAAGCATCTTCCTTTGAGAATGCTAGTTGGAATTTTTTAATAAACTTTAGGTAAAGTAATAAATAAATAATGATAATTAAGTAATTTTATAATAAGGAGTTGAGATAGTAATTTTATATTAATTTGTTTTTGATAAATGAAGTTTAAGTATTTATTTCTATATGTGAAAAGATAATTTTTGTTATAGATTGTGCGTAGTGATTTAATTTGGTGTTTTATGATTATAATTGATTGTAATGCATTAACAAATTGTTAAGCGACACGTAGAAATATTTTAAATCTCAATTAATTACTGTCATAATTTTTTATTTGCATAGCAAAGAGGAAGATGGTGAAGGGCAATTTTTAGGTAGTTATACATTTGATTTGTAGTTAAAAAGCATAACAATCTCCCAAAGCAATCTTATTGTCCTACAATATTAGTGATGAAGATGACTAACAATGCAATAATGTTTCTTTGGTAAAACTGCAAGACATTCTCCTATGACAGAGTGCCCTATAGGGAGCATATGAAGTTATCCTTGGCATCGTGTACTTGTACGCATTGTTTTCCTTAGGAAGGTAAATGTCCAGGCACAATTTAAGAGAATACCTTTCATTTCAAGATTCTCTTTTGCTACTAGAATAGTTGATCAAGGATCTTTCCTAGCGAAGACCAATGATCAAAGGGAAAGATATAAAAATTAAATAGTTATATCATATATTGTGCAAGGTGATAAAAAAATGTACAATCTAATATGATGGAAGGAAAATCACAAATATAAAATTGTTCAACAGTTGAAAATAAATTATTGCCAATAAATCTAAAATAAAATAATGTGTCAGGATTGTGTTTTAATTTTGTATTTTTTCTCTCTAGAGCAAATCTAGAGTTAAAAATCATTATAGAATTTAATGCATTATAATTTAATATTTTAAAATATTTAATTTATATCTTTAATTATTAATATATATATTTTTTGATTCTTAATACAGGTATTATATTGATCTAAAAATAAGAGATTACATAATTCTGTGCCAAGATATGGCTCTTCTGAGATTGCTACAACTGTTCTATAACTGCCTTCAAACTATCTATCTCCCTGAAAATTCCAAAAATACCCGCAGGGTTGAATAAAACTATAGACCACGCAGGGTCAACCATGACTGTCATTTGTTTACATAATCTTCAGATTTCCATGAACAAGAGGAGCCAGAAAACTATAAACAGAAGACTACAAAACTAAAGGAGAACAATACTAAGTTTAGACAGCATCCACCTTATCAAATTCCAATAGTTACAAGTTGAAATCTGCCACCTTCCACTATTCGGATACTCAACACCTTCTTGATGAAGACTACATTGGTTTGAGCAATGTCCTTTATCGTCTGCAATTCAAAACCCTATATATCTATGCTAACAAAACATGACACCAGCTATACAAAAAAGGAGCCACTGAAGTAGACTAAGCTAAGTTTCAACAGATGCAAGTAGCTTACGAAAATCCTCCACCCAGTCAAGTCCGTCGACCACCTCCAGGCCCAGAGCCTTTTTGATATAGCTGACGGCCAATGTCGCTTGGTCCTTAAGTAGAATGAGGTCAAATCCCCGGACATCCAAGATGAAGGGGTAAAACTTGATGACTGCTCCAGGATCATCAAACAAGTGCCAATCCTTCGGACGCGGGGCACCAGACCCCAATCTCACCATCTGCAACAAGACCTCCATATCCCCCAAATACTCGGCATTAAAAACACCCTGCCTGATATTCTTCACCAGCTGTTTATCCAGTCCCAATTCGAGCAGCATCGCCATAACCCTGGAAGTGATATCGGTGTCCACTCTATACCACTCGCCATTCTCCAGAAACATCTTACCCAGTAGCATCTTCACCGCCCCCAACATCAAGGTGTCAGACCTGCGCAACATTCTCACTAACCGAAGGTCAGTGATGGCTCTGAGGAAGGCCATCTGCCACTTTCGACTGGTGAGGCGCACTGGTGTGTCCATGCCACCACACCGAACAACATCCGCTGAGAAGATAACAGCAAAGTAAGTCGGCATCAACCTGAATCTAATGGAGAAACAACTGTAGAGAGCTAATGCCAGTCGGTTTAAAACACTATTGCCAGAACCTTCTCAAAATCCTCCGAAATGGAGGAAGCCAGCTGCCAACATGCGAAGCCATTGCAAGGAATGAATGCTTCGGTCAAATCTACTCGTGCCGTTACCCACCCTATCAGGGTATTATTACTCCTACCCCTAGACCCCTAGCACGACCTTGCCACCTCCTATTGAGGTGGCAAGGCTCCCTCCCAGCCGCCCACAAGAATCCTGTGTTAATTTTAATTATTAATATATTTAATATATAAAATTGAATATATTTACTAATGTTTATTTATTTTTATAATTTTATGGATTTATCTTTATATTTAAAAAATTTACAAATTTATATTAGTGGAATGTAATCACATATTTTTTATGAGTTGTATCGTTGTGGAATTCAAACATGGATTCAAACCTTGTGTTCCCCCTGCTTACCACCTATAATTTCAAACCTTGTGACATAGGTCAAAACAATACGGATTTTTTCAAAGAGCAGCGACAGCTGGGAACTGTCGCTGATTACCACCTATAATTTCATTTGTTTTTTTAAGTTGATATCCAACTCAATGCAAGAAACACATTAAATAGGGCACTAGAAGCCATGCCAGTCAAACCTGACACATCCTATTACAAAGTCAGTAATGACCATGCCCTTTCCAAGAGCCTGTTTAAAATGTAGAATAATTCATCCATTTGTTGATGTATCCTTGAAATTCAATTTTTAGGTGAACCAAAATCTTCAAGATGTACGTTGCACTGCAATTCCTAAATATGGTACTAAAATTATGAGAATAATTAGATCAATGAGAATAATTCATGTTGTTTGACCTTCACTTTGTCTTATAAGTCTTGTGAAAATCATCATAACGTGCACACCAATAAAATTAAAAACCAATATAATCGATGAAAGTGACATGTCAAATCCATATCCACAATGCTCAACCTTAACTAAAACTCAAAATGGAATTGGTTCATCTTGCCCATCTTGCCCTCACTAATTCTAAATCCATTGCTATACTCATGTTGGCGTGGGTAGGGACCGATAAGAGATAATTTCGTGCAATTGCTAGTAAATAATATGATCTATAGAATTTTGGATGCTTAATTTAAATTTATAGAATTTCCAAATTAAAAATGGTCTAACATGTAATACTAATGAAAAATAGTATAGGATGTTTGTATTTTTTCCATTGAAAATTTAGGTAAAATAAAAAATTTAACAAATATTAAATTTATCTTTTTAAGATTAAAATTAAATTATTTATAATAATTTTCAATTTATCTTCTTAAGATTAAAATTAAATTATTTATAAAATTTATAAAGTTTGAAATGTAAATTATTTTTATGATTCCTTATTAGTAAGTAGTTTATTTTTTATGTGGGGTGTTTCATATTCTTTTCTCTTCATCCTATATTTTTAGTAATGACAATCTTTTTAAAAATAGTTCAAATGATCATTATCAAATATTTAAGTAAAATATCAAATATAAAATATTTTTTCAAATTGCAATATGTCTTAATTAAGTAATTTGTATCTTCCAACATTATTAATTACAACATTTACTAATTACAATGACAAATAGCAAGTGCATACTAATCATTATGGGGTTAAGAATTAGATGTAATGTGGTCAAACACACTATGGATCCAAAAAAAACATGATACAAGGACTTCATAGGATTCCAAACAAAATTTTGAACGTATTACATTTCTCTTTTATAATAGCAAATAATCAATCTACAAAGGTGCTCTAATGACTTGGCCATCAATAATTAACAGTTCTTATATGCACAACCTAATATAAAAGCGTTTAGAGTAATCGTTATTTCGTTATTATTGGTCAAGCATTACTTGAGCTACACTTCAATGATAATCTACACCTTCTTTGTAACTTTGATCCAACTAAGATCTATGAGCATTTGGTTGGCACTTGCATGATTGAATTTAAGAACTATTGAAAATCTTTTTTTTTTTTGATATTTTCTACATCTTCATAATCTTCATTTTTAGAGGCCTTTAGAGCATTTTTGGCCCTCCATTCTTTTGAGGAGTAATTTTAACTCCTTGTAACTTGACCTTTGTAACTTGACCTATGCCTCTTGGAGATCTTTCCAACCCATCCAACAAGTTCAATTTTTGCCCAATGAGCTAGGAGTTATGACCCAACTAAGTTGGGGCACCAAAATTAAATAATTTCCTAGTTTTCTATTAATTTTTTAGTTAATTTGTCCTCATTCGGTTGTTCTTTTAAACTTCTAAGGAGGACACAAATGTGGTGAATCTTTGGTTTTCCATGGGAACCATAATTACTATTTTTAATAATTTTTTTTGTTTGATTTGCAAAAAATGATTATATATGTGTTGATTGGAATCAATAAAACAAAGTTGAAGCCATGCATTTCTTCCACAAAGTTTGGGATACATTGTATAAGTTGTCTCAAATTTTATACATATTTTTAGCTTAAGTAATTGTTCTTGTTGCATAATGTTTGTTTGTCAATTACTAGATACAATACACTCAATTCCTCACTAGTGTATTGCCCTATGAATTATAGAAATTCAAATTAAACTTTAATATTGATGAATGTATATAATGTAAATTCAAACATATTAGAAAAATTCATATATATATATATATTTACCATGTTTGGTCATATATCAACAAAAACAAATAACAAATTGTCAAAATAGATATGTATTGAAGTGATCAAGATACCCTTTGTCTTTTATTTGTCATTTCAAACACAAAACAAACATTGACATAACAAATGCAAACTCATATCATGTATCAAATACAAATTAAAGAAGTACGTACACCATCTTATCAAGAATTTCATATCCATTTTATTTTATAATTAATAAGTGTTACATAATGGTTAATATTCCCATGGGAAGTATTTATTTGTTTTTTAAAATATTGTATTAAGAAAATTTAGTTTATATAGAAAAATTTAATGTAAATTTGACTGAAGTAATATGAATCCTATGCTGTCTTATTTGTTGGATTTGTTTTTTATTTTTTCTATTTTGGAATATGTAATATGTAACATGTAAAATAAAACAAACATTGACATAACAAATGCAAACTCATATTATGTATCAAATACAAATTAAAGAAGTAAGTACACCATCTTATTAAGAATTTCATATCCATTTTATTTTATATGTTAAATATTACATATTCCAAAATAGAAAAAAATAAAAACAAATCCAACAAATAAGACAGTATAGGATGCATATTACTTCAGTCAAATTTACATTAAATTTTT
Organism: Cunninghamia lanceolata; assembly: GCA_027924645.1. Lineage (NCBI taxonomy): Eukaryota > Viridiplantae > Streptophyta > Pinopsida > Cupressales > Cupressaceae > Cunninghamia > Cunninghamia lanceolata. The sequence goes on from BSBN01000780.1 coordinate 691,707, forward strand.
CTATATAAACTAAATTCTCTTAATACAATATTTTAAAAAACAAATAAGAAATTCCCATGGGAATACCAACTATTATGTAACACTTATTAATTATAAAGGACTTCCCATCAAATCATTAAAGGACTGGATGAGAATACGGATGCTACCCAAGTCAATTGTTGTCAAAGAAACATTAATCATTAGCATATACGTTAGAGATTCCATCACGAATCATTACCTCCAACAGATCGATGAGAGAAAACAACACCACAAAAGAATCAACATCGGGTCAACAACGCGTTAAAACGGCGCGAAAGATAACCACACAATTCTGTAAAATATAAACCTGTAATTCCATGTCTCAGGATCGATTCTCGCCACATCCCTTAAATAAATTAACCTACTTCTGAATCAATTACCAGCTGTGCTCTGATATTTCTCCACACGGGAGCTTCGGCATTGCTGTCTCCATACAATTCAAGGCTAGTTCTCGATTGCCACTTACTTTACTGCTTTAGATTTGAATTACTTCAAGGTTAAATTTAATTAATATTCAAGTGTTTAGCTACAGTAGCGCAGACTGTAATGTTTATGGATGGAAAAGTTTGAGGATTTTGCAGAAAAAATCTTTTCAGCGTTCTTAGGTTAAGTAGAATTAAGCTGAGTTTAAATATATTTGCTGGACTCTTAGGATCATTTCAAGGTTGTGAGAAAATTTGATGACGTTTTTTTCCCCAAAATTCTTTGCAGTGCATTTAGGTCAATCTAGAGTTAAGTTTAATTTAAAGATATTTGCTTCATCCTTAGGATCATTGTTATTGTTTTCTTGTCGGGCTTTTTAGTTGGCATTACGGGCCAACTTAAAGCTTGCAATTACGGTGAGCTATCTAGTGTCGAAAAGTTTAGCACTAGTTCGGGCATGTAGTCGTGTCATGGAAAACTTTTTAGGAAATTGTAGCATTATTTCTTTACAGCGCTTGTAGGTTAAACTAAAATTAAAATGGATTTAAAGCTATTTGCTGCATTTTTAGACTATTGTTGTTATTTTTCTCGTCAGGGTTTTTACTTGAGATTATGGGCCAATTTAATGTTTGCAATTGCAGTAAGTTATCTGGCATCCAAAAATTCAGGGCTAGTTCGGCAGACTGTTTTGTTATGGAAAACGTTCAGGAATTTGCAGTTTTCCAAGGCTAATCTAGAGTTAAGATAGATTTAAAGATATTTGCTGCATTTTTAGGATTATTTGTTTTTTTCCTTAGCAGTATTTTTAGTTGGCATTTCAGGGCAATTTAAAGCTTGAAATTACAATGAGGTATCTAGAATAATTTTTTTTGGCATTAGTTCTAACATAGTGTATGGAATAATTCTAGGAATTCACAGCATTATTCTTTGCAGTACTCTTAGGTTAAATTAGAATTAAGATGGATTTAAAAATATTTGATGTATTTTTAGGATCATTTGTTTTTGTATATCTCATCTGTCTTTTTGCGGGGCATTACAGGGGAATTTAAAACTTGGAATAAGAATGAGTTGTCTAATATGGAATAATTTTGATGGCAGAGGTTAAACCAAATCCAAAAACTGACTTTCTTTTGTTTTATTATTGTCTTCAGACTATGTCAATATAAAAATATAGATAGCAGAGGATTAAATAAACTAACACAGTGATATACTTAAGAACAGAGCCAATACTCTGCCTTGTGCCAGGGATTTGGAGCTTCCAAAGCTCTCACAGTCTTCCTGGGAAGTTGCAGAGATGTGGGCACAGCAAACTGCATTCACAGGGGCCAACACCACGTTTTGCTGAAACAGAGAGGTAACAATACATAGAAAAAGACAGTCTGCACCCTAAACCTCAAACTGTTATCTTTCTTGGTGAAAATGTAAACACAGTGGTGGAGGTTGGAAACAAAGTCCAACTCATTTCTTTCTTACAAAGTTGCAGGAATGTAGTGCCGAAGTTTTACGTTCATCTGAAGACTACCATTGCTGAATCAATACCAATTCTATGTCCTTCCACCTTCTTGAAAGCCTTAGTTCCTTAAACCCTCACCAAGGGTGTTCTACAGTTTGGAAAAGAAGAGTTTTCCCTTCTAAAAAACCACAAAAATCTCAAACCAATGGATATTGATGAATTCTATGATCTGGAACTGACTGTTATGCTTTATCTCCCTGTTCTTTGACCTGTAGCTGTTCCCCTTTCGTCCCCCATCGAGCTCATACCCCCTACGATGCTCTCCCTTTTCCAACAAAAGTCTGTAACTGTTTCTTTGTTCTGTGTCCCCCATGAAAAATAGTCCAAGCCGAGGACAAAAGATCCATGCAAAGGAAAACCTAGTTGCTTCTTTCTTTTCTCCGCGGTCATGTGTGAGTTTGGGGTTGTGAGAATCACATCATATGATGCTCAAGAACAACATTTAGTTCATTAACAAGAGAGGTTAGCACCTTGGCCTGCTGTTCCAAACATTTACATTGACTTTGTTTAGAGGGAAATCTTACTACAAGCCACAAAGGGTCAGCACACCACAACGAGGGAATCCCTAATCACCTTATTTCAATCCAAAATTTGGGTACAAGGACCAGCAAACCAAACAAAGAACAATAACAATGAACAACAAAACTTGAGAGGATGATGCTCCTGCGTCAGGCTCCCCCGGAGACAAAACAAAATCATGAGCTCTTGCTCATGAGGTCATCCATGGTATGACCATAGTTGGAGATCTCAGCAGCTGATAACCAAGTGGCATCCTCCAAAGGATGATCATGCCATTTCACCAAGTAGTTGAAATATTCCTTTCCTCGCGTCTTCTTCAACAACTGCTTCTCCAAGATACATTCGATATCAAGTTTAGCTGGCTTGGTCACTTGCTGTTCCCAACTTGGAATCAGCTCTAACTCAGCTGTTCCGTCCATTTCAGCACCTTTGTAGGGATATAGATCAGCCACGTTGAAGATGGGTGAGATACCCATGGCTGGAGGAAGATCTATCTCATAGCTGAAAACTTCCTGAGAACCTTGCAAGGACTGATCTTCTTCATTTTCAGCTTGTTGTATTCCCCTTTTGGAAATCTCTCTTTCCTGAGATGAGCCAAAACAAGATCACCAACCTGAAAATGTACTTTCCTTCTCTTCCTATCAGTATACTGTTTGTACTACTGGTTACTTCCCTCAATCTGCAGTTTGACCTCTTCATGAAGGTCATGGATAACTTTGGCAAAGTCCTCTCCATCTGCACTTCTCCTCTCTAAGTTACCAAGATCTCTGAGCTCAAATACACCCCTTGGATGCATACCATAGACAATATAGAATGGGTTCAAACCTGTACTCCTATTTGGAGAATCATTATATGCAAACTCAGCTTGTGCTAAAGCCACATCCTAGTTACCAGGTGTGTTTCCCACAAGACATCTCAACATATTACCCAAGCTTCTATTGACTACCTCTGTTTGACCATCAGTTTGGGGATGGTAAGCTGAACTAAAGCCGAGATGTGTGCCTAACTTTTTCCAAAGTGTTCTCCAAAAGTGTCCCACAAACTTAGTGTCTCTATTAGATACTATACTCCTGGGTATGCCATGCAATCTCACCACTTCTTTGAAAAACAGGTTAGCTATATTTGTTGCATCACTAGTCTTTTTGCAAGGAATGAAATGAACCATTTTTTAGAACCTATCCACAACTACGAATATAGAATCATTGCCTCTTGGAGTTCTAGGCAATCCTACAACAAAATCCATACTTACAGAATCCCATGGTCTATGTGGAACAGGTAATGGTTGGTACAAACCGGTGTTTTGACTGCTGCCTTTTGCATGCTGTCATATTCTACATCTTTCCACATACCTCTTGACATCAGCCTGCATCCTTGGCCAATAATAATGTGTACTCCACTGTAGGTAAGTCTTATCCTGTCCAAAATGTCATGCTAAGCTGCCACAATGCTTCTCTTTCAAAAGATTATCTCTCATTGATCCCTTGGGAATGCACAACTGGTTACCTTTGAACAACAAACCCTCTTGCAACATAAAATCAGTCCAAGGTCCTCTATTTCTGCTAATAGGACTGCTGCAAGCTTCATATGCATCTTTGAAATCAATATCATCTACATATAGCTCTTGCAAGCTCTCAAACCCAACACGGTTTGCCTGAATCTCCTGTAACAATAAACTTCTTCTACTTAACGCATCAACAACCTTGTTTGCTTGCCCACTCTTATCCTTCAACACAAAATTAAAACTCTGAAAGTATTCCACCCACTTTGCATGCCTTTGGTTGAGCTTGTGCTGGCTGTTAATAAACTAGAGTGCATGGTTATCTATGTAAACAACAAATTCCTTGGGAAGCAAGTAGTGCCTCCGCTTCTTCAAAGATTGTACCAATGCATAAAATTCAAGGTCATAAGTTGAATATTTCTTCTTGGCATCATTTAGTTTTTCACTGAAATAAGCAATTGGTTTACCTTCTTGACTTAGAACAACCCCTATTGCTAATCCACTAGCATCACATTCCACTTGAAAGACTTTGTTAAAATTAGTTAACAACTAAGTTGCAGGGTTCTTGCCATACTGCCGCCGTACCCGGATCGGGACGTCTAGGTACGGATTCTGGGCCGGGTCCCCTGTGGGTTCTCCCAGGGTCCTGCCCGGGGCCCCCGGGCAGGACCCTGGGAGAACCCACAGGGGACCCGGCCGTACCCGAGCGAACCCGCGGCCAGGCAGCGCAAAAAGCGCTTTTTTTAATTTTTTTTTTTAAATTTTAAAGCATTTCTTAAACATTTAAAACAACTAAAATGCCTTACTAACCCTAAAAAGCACATTGGAAACTCATAAAACATAAAAACATGAGTTATTTTCATTCATTCATGCAAACAAAAAGGAGAGAGTTTATTTTTTGTCTCCAAGCCACCATTGTTGGTTCTTGAAGGTTGCTGCCTCTTTCTTCGAAGGTGAAGGCTAGGAGAGTGAAAGAACTCCACCGAAAGGGAAGGAAACGCTGCACAACGAAGATTTAGCTACAAAGGTGAGTGATTTTTGTAATTTTTTCCAAGTTTTCATGAATTTTTTCAAGATTTTTGAAGTTTTTCAAATTTTTTTCAATTTTTTTTTGGTTTTTTTTTAAGTTTTAGATTTTGTTTGTAAACCTTATATGCATAATAAAGGGGTCATAATGCCCATTTTTTTTCTTTTGTTTTGTTGTATAATTTTATACAGAATGGCTCATAGTTCTGCTTCAGTTGGTTCTCTAGACAAGCCGTTTAAAATTGATGCATCATCACCTCTTTGGCGACATACAACCATGATAGAACAATTACCTGGTGGTGGGGGTTATCTTTGGCGTTGTAACCAATGTTTGAAAGAATATAAGAGCTCATACAGTCGAGTGAAAGCTCACTTATGCGCTATTCCTGGCACAGGTATAAGAGTTTGCCCAGGGCCGAATAAAAAAGGGTTGTCAAATCAACAAATAATGGATTATATCAAGGAACAAGAGGATGCCGACATGCTAAGTAATAGAGGAAAGGAAAGAGTGCATCCTCTTTCCAAGAAGGGACCACAAAATTCTCTTGTTTGCTTCACAAAACCAGCTGGCCCACATCCTTTCATGCCACCACCATCTTCTGGAGAAGACACTACTCAATCTGAATCTCGTAAAAGAGGCCCATTGGAAAAAGCCTTCAAGAACGAGTCAAGGGAAATTGCAGATGACAGCATTGCTCGTTGCATTTATGCCAATGGACTTCCTTTCAACCTTGTTAGATCACCATATTGGCGGGATATGGTGTCCGCAATTGCCAAGGCACCTAGTGATTATGTTAGTCCTGGATATGAAAAGGTGCGCACCACCTTATTGGCCAAGGAAAAAGCTTCCGTAGAGTTGTCATTGAGGGCAATCAAGGATACATGGATTGAAACAGGAGTGTCCATCATTTCTGATGGATGGAAGGATTGCAAAAATAGGCCACTAATTAATGTCATTGCAGTGTCGCCTAAAGGGGCTATGTTTTTGAAAGCGGTTGATTGTGAGGGGCAAGTGAAGGATGCAAGCTTCATTGCCGATATCCTCATACAAGCCATTGACATGGTGGGCCCTGAAAATGTTGTCCAAGTTGTAACAGATAATGCTAAAAATTGTAGGGCAGCTGGTTCAATAGTGGAGGGTAGATATGGGCATATTTTTTGGACACCATGTGCCGTTCACTCTCTCAACTTGATGATGCAAAAGATTGGCACACAAATTGAGTGGGTCAAGGAAATCTACACAGAGGCCGAGGAGATTCAAATGTTTGTGACAAATCATCACATGTCACAAGCCATCTTTAGGACCTTCTCCAAATTGGAGTTGTTGAAGGTAATTTTATTTTTATTTTTTACTTTTAGCATATTTAATAAATTAATATTTTTAAATTTTTGCTAAGTTGCTACTTGCTACTTTTTATTATTTTATTTTTAATTTTTTATATGATGTTAGGTTGCCGAAACTCGTTTCGCATCACACACAATTGTCTTGCGACGACTTGTAAAGGTGAAATCAGCATTGGGTGCCATGGTCATCGACACTCTTTGGAGTGTATGGAGGCAATCGCAGACAGATAAAGCCCAAAGAATCAAAGCATTGATCCTTGATGATGAGTGGTGGGTTCGTGTGCAATATGTTTTGGATTTCACCGAACCCATCATGAGTATGATTAGGTATGCAGATACGGATCGACCATGCTTGGGTGAGATTTATGATGGTGTGGACTCCATGGTTGAAAAAATACGGACCATAATAGAAGCCAAGGAGCAAGACCCCACAGAAGCATTTTTTAAAAGAGTACAAAGGATCATTGTTGACCGTTGGAACAAGATGACCACACCCTTGCATCTCTTAGCATTTGCTTTGTCTCCAAAGTATTACAGCAGAGAGATACTTACCCTACCAAGGAGGGTGGCACCATATAGAGATAAAGAGGTTGCTAGTGGGTACAAAACTGCATTCAAAAGACTATGTCCAGATGGAGATTTAGAGAAAATTGTCTCAGGGGAATTTGGTGAGTTCATATCTTCAAAGAATCAAGATGTTTTTGCTCTTCGAGACAAGTACAAGAAAGATGCTCAAGAATGGTGGTACCTACATGGCCAAGACTATTTTCACCTTCAACCTCTTGCAATAAAAATTCTATCTCAAGTATGTATCTTTTTTTTTTAAATTAACTTCCTCATTTTTCTTTCTAATTTTTAAATTTTATGGTATGCAAATTTAACTTGTATGGTATGCAAATTTAACAGGTTGCAAGTTCATCTTCAGCTGAGCGGAATTGGAGTACATACTCCTTTATCCACTCAGTTAAACGGAACCGATTGGGTGCAAAAAAGGCCGAGGATTTGGTCTATGTGCACTCTAACTTGCGTCTCTTGTCACATAAGAAACCTGATTACAGTGCGGGAGCAACAAAAAATTGGGATCTAATACCTGAGTGTGCTGATTTAGATGCTACTGCTACACAGCTTGCAGTAGTCTCTATTGATGAGGTCCATGATGACAATGAGGCTACACATGACACAGACTTGCCTACTGGGAGTGGTGTTCCAATTGATTGTGCTTCAAATGATGATGATAATGCTTTGGATGAAGACCCATATGATGCTTATTAAGTTATTAAGACTTTAAGTTATTGAACAATGGATATTGATTGTAATTTTGAATTTTTATTTTCTAGTGACATTTGACTCTTCGAGAAATCACTAAATTATGTCATAGACTCATATGAATTTCAATTCATGAGTATTTTGATTTACCTTAATGCAAGTTATGACATATAACTCTATGAGGTATGTTGATAATGATATTTTATTATGTTGTTTATAACTTTATTCATTATTGGCAATTTGAATTATGAGTAATACTGTTTTTAACTTTAAGTTTTAGTCTTAGAGTTTACTGTTTTAAATATAAATTAAAAAATTTAAAATATATATATATATATATATATTGCCGTACCGTACCCTGGCAAAAGAAAAAAAATTGCCGTACCCGCGTACCCGAACCCCGTACCCGTATCTGAACCCGTGCCAGGACCGGCAACTTAGGTTAACAAAAGTATAGGTTGTTCAGTCACTTTTTTAAGAAGTCTAAAACATTTTCAGCCTCTTGAGTCCATTCAAACTGCTTTTTGTGGCCTTTTATAGTGTCAAGTATAGGAGCAACTATACTACTGGAATTTTTAATAAACTTTCTATAGAAACTTGCAAGTCCATGAAAACCTCTTACCTCATAAACACTCCTAGGTGTTGGCCAATCAACAATGGCCTTAACCTTCTCCTTGTCCATCTTCAATCCCTCTCTGGATACCGCAAAGCCCAAATAGACTAATTCAGTCTTCATAAAGGTACACTTTTTGAGATTGATTAGCAACTTCTCATGCAACCGTGTCATAACCAGCCTTAAGTGTTGTAGGTGTTCTTCCTTAGACCTGCTAAAAACCAGTATATCATCCAACTACACTATCACAAACTTCCTCAGGAATGGTTTCAAGACTTCATTCATAAGCCTCATAAAAGTACTAGGTGCATTTGTAAGCCCAAAGGGCATAACCAACCATTCATAGAGACCATCATTAGTCTTAAATATGGTCTTCCATTCATCCCCAGGTCTGATCCTAATCTGATGATAGCCACTTTTCAAATCTATCTTCGAGAAATACATCGAACCAAAACAATCCATTAAATCATCCATCTGTGGAATAGGAAACCTATATCTAATGGTAATCTTATTGATTGCTTTGGAGTCTATAGACTCTGTACACATTCTCCATTCACCTTCTTTCTTGGGTACTAGGACTATTGGTACAACACAAGGGCTAAGACTCTCCCTTATCAATCCTTTTTCCAGTAACTCTTCAACCTGCTTTCTAATCTCTTCATTTTCCTTGGGAGTCAATCTATATGCAGCCTTGTTGGGAAGGCTAGCTCCTGGAACCAAATCCATATGGTGACTAATGCTCCTCATTAGGGAAATCAGCTACTACAATGTCCATGTGTTCTTTCAATATGTCCTGTATCTCATTCGGTAAGTCATCCAGTTTAGTGGAGGTAAGTACAACCTTAGGCTTGAGTACCAATGCATAACCCACTTTTTCCTTCTTCAAATGATGTAAAAATTCTTTGCCACTCACCAACATAACCTTTCTGCTACTGCTGCTCTTATTGTCCACTTCTTCCCCTTTCAAAGGTATTAATGTGTGTTTTTGACCATCCTTTTGGAAAGTGTAAGTATTATTTCTGTCATTATGTATTGCTTTCCTGTCAAATTGCCAAGGCCTACCAAGAAGCACATGGCAAACATTCATGGGCATAATATCACACATAACAGTGTCCTTATAAGTACCTATTTGAAACTCTATTGAAGCTTGCTCATCTACCAATAACTGATGCCCTTTTTGCAGCCAAGAAATTTGATATGGGTTAGGATGTTTGATTCTAGTAAGACCTAGTTTGTCCACCATTTCAATAGACACAAGATTGTCAGTACTACCGCTGTCAATAATGAGTTTGCAACACTTACCTTTAGCTTTGCAATTGGTCTTGAATACGGCTCTCCTTTGCACAGGTTCTTGACTCTCCTTTGGTGGCTTCGACAATACTCTTTTGAACAACAAAGACTCTCCTGTCTCAGGTTCTTCTAAGTGATGAGAAGGTGATTCCACACTCTCTTGGTCTGCTTGCACAATCTGATTACTTCTCTCAGGCCTTGTGTGGCCTTCTTGTGGAAATTTAGGACACTCCCAACCTTTGTGACCATACTTGTTACACTTAAAACACTTTCCAAAGAAACCTCTTCCTCTTCCTTGGTAACCTCCTCTTCCAAATGGTCTTCCTCCTTTGTTTTGGAAACCTCCTCTATCTGGATTGGCTTGTCCACTAGAAGTGCTGGCGTCTCCACCTTGATGGTGTTGCTGTCCTCTTCCTCTAGCTCCTCTTCCTCTACCTCTTCCTTGCTGGTTTTGCTTTCTCATAAGCTTCTCCTTTGCCTTAATGGCAAACTGATAGGCTTCTTCAAGGGTTCTAGGGGACAAAAGACTCAATTCATCTTGCAAATTGTATCTCAATCCATTAAGGTACCTAGCAACCTTCTCCATATCTTCTTCACTATGGCCTGATCTGATTACTAGCTTGTAGAACTCCTCTGTATATTCCATCACACTCATCTCTTTCTACTTGAGATTTTGTAACCTTTTGAACATGTTAGTTTGATAGTCTCCTGGAACAAATTTGGCTTTCAGTTTGGCAACCATTCTATCCCAAGAAGTTATCTTTTCCTTGTTCTTCTTTCTTCTTTTCGACTGAAACGTAATCGCACCACATAGCAACGTGGCCTTTGAGTCTTGTACATGAAAACTTGACTCTCTTCTCCTCTGCCACTTCTTCATACTCAAAGTACTTGTCAAGCTCATTGATCCAGTCAATGAGTTCCTCTCCATTGAGGCTTCTTGAGTAGGTGGGAACCTCTATCTTGGGTTTGGCTCCAACCCCCATGACTGCTCTCAGCAATCTCATTTCAACTCCATCAGGTTCTTCCTCTTGAACCACCTCTTCTCTGGCTAGTTGATCCTTTTCTTCATTATCACTTACATCTCCAGTAGATATTCCTCTCCTCTGTGCTTGCTCCATGGCATCTATTCTTGCTGTTAGGTTCTACAACAACTCAAGAACCCCTTCATCTATGCCTCCTCTGGCACCCCCTCTTGGCATTCTTCTGGTTGGCATCTTGCCCAATCTTACCTTGCCCAATTTCTTGCTACTCTGATACCAAATTTTGATGGCAGAGGTTAAACCAAATCCAAAAATTGACTTCCTTTTGTTTTATTACTGTCTTCAGACTATGTCAATATAAAAATATAGATAGCAGAGGATTAAATAAACTAACATAGTGATATACTTAAGAACAGAGCCAATACTCTGTCTTGTGCCAGGGATTTGGAGCTTCCAAAGCTCTCACAGTCTTCCTCGGAAGTTGCAAAGATGTGGTGTAAGAGACCCTATTATATAAGACTGAAAGTTTTGATCTATTTTAGATAAGATTTCTTGCACAAATCAATGTAAGACATCAATACAAGTCATCATAAATGAAAACCTTCAAACTCCTTGCATTATTATTGATTGGAAATGGAATCACATTACAAAATGTACTGCTGTCATGAAATTACAGTCATAATATCAGTCATATCAGACTTGATATTTTCACAAAATGAGTGCCAAATGTTGGCCAAACTTCATACAAACAAAGATGCAATGATGGATAATATGTCACTAATCAACCCTGCCTTAGTAAGGCTTCATATAAGCTCAATGTGCACACAATATCACTGTATATCAGACCCTAACGACTGCTGTAGCTGACTGTCATAAACGCTGTATGGCTGTAGCATGCTCAGATTTGATAAAAACATCAAAACAACTCCTCCAAGTGCAAGCGATGGGTCTCTAATGATGGAAATTGGCTTGTAGACTCCTCTCACATGCTTCAATCTTCATAAAACCCTGGAACAAAGGTTTATCAACTAACTGTAATGGAAAATCAGATCTCATGAATTTAATATAAGCTTCCAATAATGTCTCCAAACCCTACTAATGCTACCTTGGCTTGGAAGCAATGAAACCAAGGGTTCTCAATGATATCTTATCTCTCCAAAACACTTCAACAACCTGCAAATTTAAGCTCAATGGTGAATATCAGAATAATATCACCTCACATAAAGTATGGGGTCATCACCATACAAATACAAGGGGTCATCACCTTGCAAAATGACATGAAAATTGGAATTCTCAGTCAAAATAATAGAATAAGAAAACATACTAGATTCAACATATCCCAATTGAACTTGCAATGACCTATTTATCCTCTCTAAAGCTGGTTGATCCTCCTCTATGGCGATTTGGAATGAAGTTTGGAATCCGCCAATGAAGAATCATGTTTTGGAACAATATTGAATGCTTGATCCTTCATTTAAAAACTTGCTTAGCAATTTTAAATGAATTACAACTAGTCATTTCAATCTCTTCATGATAACCGATAGCACAAGTATCTATGTTGATTTTGCAAGTAACCACCATTTGAATCGGTCCATTCCATGAGCACATTAAACAATGATCTCACCCATCGGTTCACACTTAGCTATGCATATGGGCGAATAGCATTGGATGTTGAAATTTGAAGTTCCTTGCATTTAAAATCCTTCCTATGCCTTAGTCGATCCATAACTAATCATAGGTGATTCCATGTGTCGACTTAATCAATTTTAAATGCACTTCACATAATTCAAAGCTATAGCTCCACCGTGTACATTTTTATTTCAGCTAGGACCTATCCACGTAACTCCCACCGTGTACATTTTAATGACACATGATCCAATGAATGCACCGTGTACACAATTACCTTGGCCGCTGAGTTCCATCTCCTTAAATGCTTAGCTTGGACCTATATGTGAGCGTGTACACTTTTATTTCCACCGATTGGCTTGGACCTAAATTTCAACTGCTTGACACTTCAAACTATGCTCTTTTGTCTTAGGCGAATCCTTCCTCATAGCCGTTGGGAACATTTCTTCATAAGCTTGGACCTATAACAAATGTGTTACCAAGAGGTCCCACCTGGAGCCGTACTTCACCCATCGATTTGGCACAATGAACAATGTGATTCCATCATAGGTATTGGACAAATGCAATTAAAGATTCCATTTGTCATTATTCACATAATAAAACTCAAGCAAAATACTAGTTGAGGCAACTTTCCGGTTCTCCATGTATAGACATAAACCAACTTTCCGGTCCTCCATGTATAGAAACTAGCTCAAACTAGAAAATATAACTTAGCTCAAAATGGGGACATTACATGTGGGCACAGCAAATTACATTCACAAGGGCCAACACCACATTTTGCTGAAACAGGGAGGTAACAATACATAGAAAAAGACAGTCTGCACCCTAAACCTCAAACTGTTATCTTTCTTGGTGAAAATGTAAACATAGTGGTGGAGGTTGGAAACGAAGTCCAACTCATTTCTTCTTTACAAAGTTGCAGGAATGTAGTGCAGAAGTTTTACGTTCATTTGAAGACTACCATTGCTGAATCAATACCAATTCTATGTACTTTCACCTTCTTGAAAGCCTTAGTTCCTTAAACCCTCGCCAAGGCTGTTCTACAGTTTGGAAAAGAAGAGTTTTCCCTTCTGAACAACCACAACCATCTCAAACCAATGGATATTGACGAATTCTGTGATCTAGAATTGACTGTTACGATTTATCTCCCTGTTCTTTGACCTGTAGCTGTTCCCCTTTCATCCACCATCGAGCTCATACCCCCTACGATGCTCTCCTTTGTCCAACAAAAGTCTGTAACTGTTTCTTTGTTTTGTGTCCCCCACGAAAAACTGTCCAAGCTGAGGACAGAAGATCCATGCAAAGGAAAACCTAACTGCTTCTTTCTTTTCTCCGCGGTAATGTGTGAGTTTGGGGTTGTGAGAATCACATCATATGATGCTTGAACAACATTTAGTTCATTAACAAGAGAGGTTAGCACCTTGGCCTGCTGTTCCAAACATTTACATTGACTTTGTTTAGTGGGAAATCTAACTACAAGCCACAAAGGGTCAGCACACCACAATGAGGGAATCCCTAAACACCTTATTTCAATCCAAAATTTGGGTACAAGGACCAGCAAACCAAACAAAGAACAATAACAATGAACAACAAAACTCGAGAGGATGATGCTCCTGCATCAAATTTAGAACTAGGTCTGTGTACTGTTATGTTATGTAAAAATTTCAGAAATTTGCAGCATTATTTTTTCCTGTGCTACTAGGTTAATCTAGAATTAAGGTGATTTTAAAGATATTTGCTGCTTTTTTAAGATCATTTGTTTAAATCTTTCTCATCAGGCTCTTTTCTTTGTATTATGGGCCAATTTAAATCTTGTAGTTACAGTGGGTTATAAAGTATCTGCAACTTTAGTACTATTTCTCAAGACTGTGATGCATTGGAAAACTTTCAGGCATTTGCTGTGCTCCTTGTTCAATATAGAATTAAGTAGATTTAAAGGTATTTGCTGCATTTTAAGCATCATTTTAAAAAAATTTCTCATCAGAATTTTTACTTCGGGGCACTTTGAGGCTTGCAATCACTATAAGTTATCTGGTATCCAAAAATCTAGCATTTGTTTGGCATATTGTATAGAAAAAAATCACGAATTTGCAGGACTATTCTTTGCAGTGCTCCTAGGTTAAACTAGAATTAAGATGGATCTAAAGCTATTTATTGCATTTTTAGGATCATTGTTTTTATTGTTGTCATGGGGCTTTTTACTTGGCATTACGGGGCAACTTAAAGCTTGCAATTGCAGTAAGTTATCTTGTTTCGAAAATTTTAGGACTAGGTCTGCAACCTATTATGCTATGGAAAACTTTTAGGGATTTGCAGCATTTTTCTTTACAGTGCTCAGATATTAATCTAGAATTAAGGTGGATTAAATATGTTTGCTGCATTTTTAGGATTGTTACTTTTATTTTTCTCATCAGGCTTTTTAATTTGACATTACAAGGCAATATCAATCTTGCAATTTCTGTAAGTTATCTAGTATAGAAAAATTTAAGACTGGTTAAGCTGACTGTTATGTAATGGAAATATTTCAAGAATTTGTAGGATAATAGTCTAGCATAAAGGTAATTTCTAAGAATTATCTTGCATCCTTAGGCTTCTCGCTTAGGCTATCTACTTGGCTTTTAACAAGCCGCCACATAAAAATTGCAATTAGACTAAATTAGTTAATATTGAAAATTTTATCTCCAGTTACCCGTGGCATTCTGTTACGTAATGGAAATATTTGAGAATTTGCAGCATACTTCATTTTAGAAGCCTTAGATGAATTAAGAATTAAGGGGGGTTTTCAGAAATTTGCTGCATCTTTCAGATCATTGCTTTTTCATTTTTCTTTTCAGGCTATCTACTCGACCTTACGTCAAAAAATGACCATGTTACCCTGTACATTAAAATTACATTAAATATTATTATTGTAATATTAGTTACCCTGTTCTGTTATGTTAGAGAAATATTCAATGAATATGCACCATAATTATTTGCTGTGCCCTTCGGTTAATTTGATTTTGGAACTAAGGTGAATTGAACTTTACTTTTTTATTCTTTTTTTTTCCTGTCTACTTGCCCTGACATCAACAAACTACCAAGCTATGCTTGCAGTTACAATGAATTATTTACTATTCAAAATTTCAGCGCTAGTTTGCACACAGATTTTTATGTTACGGAAACATTTAAAGACTTTTCAGTGTAAGACTTACAGAGCGCTGTCAAGTTTATCCAAATTAAGGTTTATTTATGAGAGATTTTCTACATCCTTATAATCTCTTTTTTATTTTAATAATTTATTCTTATCAGGCTATCTTCTTGGCCTTACTTCAACAAATGGCCAAATCAAACTTGTAATTATAGCAAATTATTTAATTACTGAAAAATCTAGACTTGGCTCCTACACAGGCTGTTATGTTATGAACAAAATCTCAGGAATTTATAGTGTAATTATTTGCAGTGCTTTTAGGATGATCTAGCGTTAAGGTAATGTAGTGTCCACCCTAGAAATCTTTTTATTTTTTCTTGGTTTTGAATGATTTGTTTGCCAAGAGATTTCAATTCATATAGGAGTATAACATGTATGGTTGCTGGCTGGTATGACAAGATCACAGCGATATAGATTTCCATGGAAATATGAAGTTAACATATCCATAATCATTTATGTACTCCGTGGGAATGTTTTCGAATGTTTCAATTACAGATTGATAATATAACCATTCATAAAATGTGTGCACAAAAGCAATATATATTAAATGACCAATAAACATACAGCTTGCTGTACTTCATATAGTAAAATCTGAATATAGATATTGGTACCCAGAAATCTGATTACACTCAGAAATATCCATAGATATATGAAACTACAAGCTCATTACATACCATTTATTATGAGCTCAAACATGAAGTTGCAGCAGACTTAACAGATCAGCAGCAGCATTGATATTTTAACTGTCCCAAATCCCACATATTCCTTTCAATATGAATGGCACTTCCTCTAAAACTCCCAACGCCTTCCTTTATGTCTTTTAGGTCCTCATGCACTCACCAAAATCATACAAAAATGAAGTGCAATTATCTTGAAAGATATTGGCGCTTCATTCCATCTTATATGCTATGGCCCTTATGGAATATGCTGTGGCTGACTATAGGATGCTGCACCTATCACAAAGTGCTGCCTTATATTCACAATACCCTATCTTGGGTCTCCAAAAGGGCGCTGTCTCTTGGGTACCAAAACCCTCATAAAATCTTCCCCACAGAACAATAAGTCTCTGCATAAAATAAATTTGTATTTGAAACACAAATCTCACAAATTTATCAAGCAATCCCTCCTGCAAAGAATGTCTCTTTCCGGCACAAGAACTCCTCAAACTCCAAACCAATATTCGCAAATGTGAACCCTGAGTGAATCCACCAAGTGGGTTGAATTGGGTTTTCGTCCAATCAACCAAGAAACCATTGGGGTTTTTGTCCTGCTGGTAAGAGTTTGGCCACAAGCACAAATCTCCAAATCTTCAAAGAGAAATAAATAAACTTCTGAATATCCCCAACAAGACCCCCATCAACCCTTTTTATAATCTTTCTGGGGAATAATTTAAAATCACTTTATAATTAAATAAGCCTTATTGCTCCAAAAAGTGATTTTAGTTAAATATTAAACATTTCTGACACTTTAGTCACTTTGTCAAGCGTCCATGATTTAAATCTTTTAATTCCCTTTCCAACGAGCTATTACACTAAGTTGCTTTTTAAATTATTTTATAAAATTAAGCAACCTTAGTGAAATATATAAATTAAAGCTCAATAAGTCACCTGAGTTGTGGAAACCACCAAACAACATCAAAATCAGAATCTGACTATATTGGAAGGATACTGATGATGAATAATGAAAATCGGGGTCGACCAGGTGACTTTATAATTTATATAAATAGACGCTCTCTCCAAGAATCTTGGAGAACACACCAGAAGCCATAATTCACTTCGGAAAGTGGCATAAGAGTCTTCAAGACCAACTGAGCTCACTGCCAACAACAAACATCCATTCTGACAAGGTTGGCACTCACCGAGAAACCCGGAGCTAACTACAATGTTGAAGTGACCGAAAATGGGGACATTACAGGTAAAATGTAAGAATTTGCTGCATCCTAAGGATCATGTCTTTTATTCTTCTTATCAAGCTATCCACTTAGTCTTTTGGCCTTACATCAACAAATGATCAAATTGACTTTACAGTTATAGTGGATTGTATTATATTGACTTCAATCTACTACCAGTTCAAGCATGCTGTTATGGAAGTTTTTGAGGAATACACAATGTAATTTTTAGAAGTGACCTTTAGGTTAAACTGGAATTAAGGCAAATTTAAAGATGCTGCATCCTTAAGATCATTGTTTTTCTTTTTCTTTTCTGGGTTTCTACTCGCCCTTGTGTTAACAAACTGCCAAATCAAATTTGCAATTGGCGAGTAATTTACTATGGAAAAGTTTAGCACAAATTTGGAGATCGATTGTTATGTTATTGAAAAGTTAAAATAGTTTGCAGTGTAATTCTTTGCAGTACTCTTAATGCCAAAATATATGTTGCTTCCTTAGAATCACTTTTCTTTTCTTGATTGTGTTGTTTATTTGGGCTTACATCAATCGTCATCTCAAGCTCTTTTGTTTTTTAATAAAAATAAAATTTATTTCACCTAATCAAGAGGTGTAAAGCTGAAGTTACATAGATCCAAAATTCAACAAGACAAAAGAACAAACAGCAGAGATGAATAAAAATCAATTGTTTTTCTTGATCTATCACTAGATTTTGCATCGGAGGGACTGGCATTGTTTTTGGTGCAACTGTGCCCATGGAAAAGTTAGTGGTGAGTTTAATGGGCTAGTTCCTGCATCTGTTGTACCAAGATGTGAAGACTCTCACAAACGTCTTCAATGTCACCAATGTTGGTGTTAATTGTTAATAGTATTTAATGTATCCACTTGATCCTCCAAAATGCATTTTCAACAATTTGCATCGCTTTGGATTTGGGACAAGTGGTTATTATTGTTTTCAATGAGATCCTAGAAAGACAAGTAGAGTTCATGGGTATTCATACTACCATTTTTGAGTTCATGAGGTAAATTCAGCCACATAGAGTTCATCTCATAGCGAAGAGAAACAACATTTGGTATGCCATTCCTCTGATGATTACTTGTTGATGTCAGCTGCAAAGTGCTTAACTAGCTGCCATGGGAATAGGAGACAAAGCCCTAGAGACATGGGGTTTCTTGAAAGGAGATTCATCCACAAAAGGAGCTTTGCGCTTTCCTTTGGATAACGACTGAGAAGGAGAACCCATGCCATGTTCCACCTGTGAAGAGGATGAGGGGAGAATTTCAATAGCCTTGAGAACATTTGGCATTGGTAGAAGGATCCCCATTTGTTGGAAAAGGAGCAGCTCCATGATATGGAGAGTCCACATTGGGAGCCTCTAGAGAAAGAATAGTGATGCGGGCGCCATTCTAAGTTCCATTCAAAGTAGAAAAAAAGCATTTGAAGTGAGTCTTAAACTGTAGTGTCCCCAACTAACTTTTTTTGGATTTTTACAATATTTGAATGAAGCAAATGCAAGCCCTTGC
Source organism: Cunninghamia lanceolata (assembly GCA_027924645.1). NCBI lineage: Eukaryota > Viridiplantae > Streptophyta > Pinopsida > Cupressales > Cupressaceae > Cunninghamia > Cunninghamia lanceolata. The sequence goes on from BSBN01000780.1 coordinate 710,419, forward strand.
ATTTTTTGATCTCTCATATCCTGATGTGGGCAAGTTGAGAGCATATAGTGTTTGGGAACACTATCTAGATGAATGCAATGTTGGAAAAATAAGTAGGCATCATAGCTGACCATAGCATATAGGTGGCATAGCCAACTAGATCAACACCATTTCGGTGGACAAGTATGCAAATATGTTCAAAGCCACTCGCAGATAACAAGCAGGTCTGATCAAAGCCAAATTGGCCGATAACAAGCAAACCTAATCAATGCCAAAACGAGTTGAACATGAAATACAAATGCAAAGGGATTTGGTAGTAAACCATCCAGGATCCTTACAACATCACATGCAATTACTATACTGGCAGAGAATCGATTGGTGTTTTCAATCTATTCAATATGCAAGGAAAATTGAAAGCACATAAGACAAAACCAACTTCAATTAATTTGAATCAGAAAACATGTTGAACTATTAGAAGCACGAAGGACAATAGTATCAAGCTGCATTGTCAGCCTCTATAGCTGCAATCTTATTACCCAATTTTGAACTACACCCAAACACTTTAAATTATTCCCAGAATTCTGAAAACAATTCATTACCTCAATGGTACGGCTGCCTTCTAGAGTGGTACGACTGCATAAAGTTTGAAAATAAGGTCTCAAACAACTGCTATTACAAACTCAAAAAATTCTGAAATAATGTTGCACCTTTTCACAACTGTACAACACTCCAAAACAGGCTAGAACTAAGATTGCACAGCTAGATAAAACTATACGACATCTTTTAATGCTGCTAAACATTATCGTAAAGTAGTACGATTGATAAAGAGTGGTAGACAAGGACAAAAAGAGGTCAGAACTTGTCTATTTGGAATGTATAGGAGTCCTAATGCTGTATGACAGCTGAAACATAAGATTTCCTTATAGCTTTACCTCCAAAAAGGTATGGCTGTGCACCTACTTTGTCTTATATGCAGAGTTTGAAATTAGTATGACTCCTTCAAAAGCTAGAAATCCTTTGAAAGCATCACACCTTCCTTTGTGAAATGTACGAATGAATGTGAACTTTATAACCGTATGACCAAGTACAGGAAAAGTACAGCCTGCTAAATAATACGCAACAACAAGAAATATATTTATAAATTGATATGGGCTTGCAGGCAAATATTAATGGATTTCATTCCAAACTGAACAACCCAAACACACAAGCTGAAATATTATTTATTTTGAAAATCTACACCACAAAATCAACTGGAAAAAGTTGGAAAACTACAACACCAAAACACCAAACTCATAAACCTACTGGAACTGAAACTTTTAGCACAACAATTCTTGTATGAAATTGCTCAAATGAAGATGAGGGTTTTTGTCCTCAAATTCAAATCTTGTGACGCATAGGTAAATCTCTAGATGGAATTACTCAAATGTCTAGGAGGGTTTTTGTCCTCGAAACCATTTTTCCAAAGGGTTTGCGTCGTAGGGCAAATGAAGAACTATTGTTTATTTTTTGGAAAATAAGAAATTGATAATCAACTAGAATCCTTCTTTTGTGCACAACTCCCTCTTTTATAAACTTTTGAGGAAATAAAATATTATTTTCTATTTTCTCCTTTTTCCCTCATGTTGGTTCCCAAAACCGTATGTCCACAATCCTAAGTATATCACCACCTTCTAGGCCAAGGGTGCCATCAAGAAGGTGAGAAAGAGGCTCATCCACAAATTGAGGATGGTTAAGGCCAACTGACGAGAGTGGGTATGCTCTCTTGCCCTTTGGGCTTAGCTAGACCCAAGAGGGTATTCCGAGAGGTATCAAATGAAGCACAAACAAACAACCACAACCATACCCAATATACACTTGACCCCTATATTTATCACTAGGCCAAGACAAACTGGGTGCATAAAACCTCTAATTAAGTTGATCATACATCTTGCACATGCACCCATAGATGATAGCACTTCTATCTCCATGAGATGAATCCAATTTATATTTCATACACAATGGTAAGATCCAGACATGCATGATGTGATTCACGAATGATACAAACACTTGAAGGTCACTTAGAATGATTCCCTAGTTATAATATTGAATCATGAACAACATGTGAAACCTAATATAACCCTAAACTACTACAACTAACCAGAACAGAGGATGATTAAAAGAGAGTGTTGGCCCTTCACTAATTTGGACCAGTGCCTATTCCATTGGGCAATAGAGTCATGAACAACAAAGAGGAAGGAGATGCATCCAATAAAACATCAACAAAACCAGATATGTAATTACATACAAATCAAAGATGACATCTCATACAATGGACATACTTATTAATTCCGAGCAGAACTACAATGATGTAATGACCCCTTTTTGAGCTAAAGTGACTTTTGTTTACCGCAATATGGTGTGTTTTACAGAACATGAAGTAAACAAGAATACGAAGTAGTATAGTGCATCATACAACCATAACAGAATTACTCAGAACGGAATATTGTATTTATCATTGATTCACAGAAACATTACAATGTCATGACAGCAACATACATATTCATTGTGACTCCAATGTCTGCATAATAACTATTGTCAAATCACTGATCTCCTACTACAATGCATTGATGACTGAAATACTTACGGCCAAGGTTGGTTGTGATGCCAACCGTTGGTACCGACTCCAAACTACCCGACTCGACCCGTCGGTTGATGCCGACAACTAATTACAATATTTGTTTACTTAAACTATAATTTTGCTGTCTACATCTATCCCCCCCTCAAAATTGGTCGTCTTCCAGACGACATTCACATCAAAATGGCAAAATTATGACAAAACTTAACCATCCTACTGAGAGTGTGGAGGTCGGGAAGACGTCCCTGGGTGTACTGACGAGGTTGGGGTGGCTGATCGTTGTTGTGCTTGCAGCTTCCTTGCTTCCTTGGTCTTTTGCCACAGCTAGTGTTGGGCTACTAGCTCTCGCTCTCTTGCTGCCTTTACCATGTGACCGGCTTCCATGACTTGTGCTTTAGCCTTCACTACCTCTGCCTCCTTCGCCTCAAGCTGTACTCCCATGTCTTTCATCTTAGCCTCCATCTCCTTCAACTTGGCTTCTAAACCTGATGCCCTGGGCTTTCCTATTTCCATGGCCTCTGTCTGCTTGCTAACTGTTGGTGGGACCTCTGAATGTGCTCAGCCAATTCTTTCTTCTTTGTCTGTAGGGCTGCCTCACTCTCCTTCTCCTTCTCCAACATCATCTTCGGTCTGTGGGTTGTAATCTTTTTGCCCTTGTCCATTGTCCACTTTCTCTGACAATTCCGCTGCTGGGTATTTGGATGACGAAGTGCCGATGCTGAGTGCCCGATGCTTGATCCGATGCTGAGCTAATGCTGACCCGATGCTGATCCGATGCTGAGTCGTCGATGCTCACCCGATGTTGACCTGATGCTGACCCGCGGTGTGGCTAGTCGTACGGTCGTACGACTCGATGCTGTGGCTGGTCGTACGTTTGTATGGCGTATGACTTAGCCGTACGTCGTACAACTTTTTTTTTTCAAATTTTTTTTGAAAGAAAAAAATAATTTTTTTTTGAAAGAAAAAAATAATTTTTTTTTGAAATTTTTTTGGTCAGACCATACGTCGTACGAATTTTTTTGAATTTTTTGGCCCAGGCCATACGTTCGTATGTCGTACGTCGTACGGCCTGGTCGTATGTGGTACTTTTTAAAAAAAAAATCTCCTCTCGACATTTTATTTTTTTCGTCTTTTCCATGTCAAACTGAATTTGATTTGTCTATTTTTCTCCGATGAGTTCCACGTTCGATCTGCAACTCCTATTGGAATTATTGTCTTCGAAAAAAATAAACTATCTGAATTTTGAACATTTTTTTTTTTGTTGATTGTCACCGATCGCCAAATCATTGCAAGTCGATGGAAATACTCTATAGTCCTTATTCCTTCTGTATGGTCTCATTTTGGCTGGTGCTTCCAATACTGGGTTCCCGTCGTTAGTTCCATCACTCTGATTCACCTTGCTTGCCAATGGCTCTTCATACCTGATCACCTTGTCTGGTTCAACTTTATGTGCAAGTGCATCATCTATTTTGGCATTATCCTCTATATATTCTTTTTGTGGCTCTCTTGGTCGACTTGTCTGTTCTTGGTCCACTATTTGCTCTGTTACTTCCGGCTGATTATTACCTTCCTCTCCTTTGTTACTCATTATTGGTTCCCTCTTTCCAGGTGGTCGAGTGTTTGTCAATCCATCAAGTCTTTCATTCGTGAACAATGTATCACTCGTCGGCCTAGAGTTGCCCAGACTTTCACTCGTTGGCCTAGAGTTGCCCAGACTTTCATTCGTCGGCCGAGAGTTGCCGAGAGTTTCACCGTTGCCGAGTGTTTTACTCTTCGATCGAGTTTTGCCAAGAATTGCACTGCCATGACTTGCATTGCCAGGACTTGCACTACGAGGACTTGCATTGTTCATCGGAGAGCTCTCGCCGACTTCTTTTATTGAAATCATATTACATTCTGGTTGAAAGAACTCGTAATCTTCCATCTGCCAGTGGAAGAGCCCACTAAAGGAATTAGTTTCATCCTCAGAACATTCTTGTAATTTCAGCATCCCTTCATCATCGGGCTCCATCGGCCTTTTCCCACTTTCTGTCGAGTCCCCTCCATCCGAATTAGAATCTGAGGCCAACTCTTCACTGACGGTTTGCGTCCTCAAGTCAATGACAAACTTCTTATGTCTATTTTTTATGGACAGAGTGTTTTTCTTCCAGTTGTGGTTGGCCTTGGCGGCTATTAGCCATCCTCGGCCGAGTAATGCATCTTATGATGCATTCTATGCTGTTATGACTACAAAATTTAACAAAAATTGCTGGGTACCGATTCTTACTTTTTGAGCCATTAGCACTCCCAGCGCCTTGATCCCGTGCTGGTCGGCTCCCACTAATTGGAAGTTTTGTGGCCATAGGGTAGGCTTCCCGAGGCTTTTCCAGGTTTCTTCCGGTAATACATTTGCTCCAGATCCCCCGTCGACTATTGTATTTGTCAAATTTCTCCCAAGAATTTCCATATGCACTACGGCCGGTTTCTTCCCGGTGTCGATCGCTAGCAACCTCGGGTCGAGTACTTGTCGTCTTCGTGCGAGTTACCTTCCATTATTTTGGATATTGCTACTCTTAACTGAGGTAAGCTCTGGAGGAGGTCCGCCAATTTGATTGGTACGGTAGTTTGCAATACTTGACTTGCTATGTTTTTATTTGATTCCGATCGTAGGGTTGCGGTTACCTTCTTGTCTGAGTTCCTTCGTTCGGTTTTCATGGCGGCTTCCACTTCCTTTCGTGCCTCACGAAGTCTTTCTTTTTCTGTACGGGGATCTGGGTAAGTGGCCTTTTTCCACTGTGCTCGGGTGATAGCAAGGATTTCTTCATTATTTTCCTTGAGATTGATAAGGTTTACCCCTTTCTGCTTCGGATAGTCTTTTTCTTCGTGATCACCAGGCCCACACCACTTGCACAATGCATTTATTGTGTTCTGATTGTTGTTGGGGCATTCTCTTGCAAAGTGTCCCCACTCGTTGCACTGCCGGCACTGTATCATCGGTCACCCTTTGCTGTCGTACTGTAATCTGTTTCAGGGGCTGTTATTGTTAAACCTTCTGTTATTCCTGTATCCTCCGGGGGATGCATTCGGACTATTTTGAGGCTTCGGCGGTGTGGTCGGCGAAGTTGATGATTCTCCCTGTGTGAACAACACTTGGGTACTTCTTGCTTTCAAGTTAAATGGACATTCCTTGATTGAATGTCCCATTACCTGACAGATGTCACAAAATAATTTTCTCGGGCAGTTTGCCTTTATGTGACCTTCCCCATTGCACTCTGTGCACCATAACTCTCGACTTTCTCTAGTTGTCTCTTTATCCGTTTTCAGTTCCTTCATCATGCGGATCATGTCCCTTCTCAATGCCTGAAGGTTTTCGACTCGTTTTCACTGTTGTCGTCCCCCCGTACTGTCATCATCTTCAGTTCTTCTCTTACTTCGGGATGATGTTTTGCTTTCACTTTCTATGTCCATCGCCCATTGTACGCTTCCCCGTACGACGATGGGGGTACCACTTTCATTTTTTTCCTTAATGACGAGACTAGCCCTTCAACGAACCATCTTTTCTTCAGTCCGTCGGCTGGCTGCGTTTCCAGTTTCCCGAGTAATTCTTTGAGCCGTCTATTATATGCCCTTACATTTTCATTCTTTCCTTGTTTGGTATTGTAGATTTCCGCTACAATCTCATTGTCGTCTCTCAGAAGTTTAAATTCGTTCTCGAATGCTTTTCTCAGTTCGTCCCATGACGTTTTCTGTGCTGCCCTTAGGTCTGTATACCAGTCAATGGCAATACCTCTTAGCGTCGCTGGAAACGCTTTTACCCAATAGTCTTTGTCCTCTTGTCCGTTTGTCACCCATATGGTTTCACATGTTTTACAGTGCCGGACAGGATCCTCTGACCCGTTCCCCATGAACTTCAGCAACTTCTGCCTTTCACTCGCTGGTGGGGTCACCATCTTTTTCCCGAGGTACCCTCTCTATGTCTTTGACCCGATTGGATTGGTTCTACTGTGTCGTTCTGGTGTCTTCCTGACACTGCCGGCCACGTACGGTTCCTTCCCACTTCCAGTTTCAGCGTCCTCTACACTTCGAGTTACCTCTGGCTCTCCTTGGTTTTCCCTCTGTGCAGGGGTCTCGGGCTCAGGTCCTCTGTTCCTCGGCCTTTCGTCTGAAATGGACAATGCCACAATCCGACGTATACTATCCTCTAGTTCTTCTGTCAGATTATTTTCTTTTTCTCTATTTGTTATTGGTGTTCTAAAATTATGTTCATCACCCCCTTGATCTACCTCTTCCTGTCGTTCATTTTCTTTTTCAAAAATCTGTTTCAATCTTTTTCTGCGTTCTTCTTGTTCCTTTAGTCTTAATGATCTTCTTACTATTTCTTCTGGTGTTGCTTGCCCCACTGGTAATTTATTCTTGTCCTTATTAAGTTGTATGGGCATTAATTATGCTTACCCTTTCTCAGTTGTACGGCGTGCGACGGCAATCAGCGTCACATTCCTCCTCTTGTTTCAGACGTTCTTCATATCTTCTGAGGATTTGAAAGATCCCTGATGGATCCCTTTGCTGAAATGAAGTGCTGTTTTTTTGTGATTTAATTTGTTTTATGATTTTTATTATTTTTTTTGTTTTCTTTCAGACTAGAGAGGAGATGCAGAAGGGGTTTCAGTTTTCTTGAGATGTGTATTTGCCAAGATGGCAAATAGAAATACATACAGCTGCAATCTCAAATAAAATGGACTAAAAATAAATAGTAATTGATAGAAAGATAACACATGAGAAATTGAGGCACATACCCATCAGATCTGTATTTTAATATTCAATGGAAGCCTAGTTTGCAACCCTACTTGCATACAAAGGCAATATTGGCCTAGAAGAGGCTATACATGCAACTGAGAATGAAGGATCTGAAGAATAAAGCTGATTTAGCACTGCTGCAAGCTTTGATCTGCAATAACATGCCCTGGAATCTGTCCAATGATGCACAAATGAAGACCCAGAGTAGGCCTCCCACAAACAAGAACTGGGTTGTCGTCCAATTCACCAAAATCCTTGAGAGTTTTCGTTCCCAAGAGTCTGAATGCTGCTGCCCCCTTCCACAGAGTTCAGAGCTGCCATGAAGCTTCAAAAGATATGCAAAAGATGCATCCAAAAAGCACTTCAAAGTCACTTTATGCATTTCCCAAAGTGGGCGTCCACTTTAGGGTTCCAAAAGGGATCAAAAATAAGAATCTTTAAAAGATTCTTTTATTAATGAAGTCTTCACAAGTTGGGCGCCCAAGTTGAGGGCCCAACTTCATTATTAAAAGACCACTTTTTAAACACAACGTTGTGTCAACTAGGTGGGGGTCTTTTTAATAACTTATTAATATAAAGTGACATGTTATTCACTTTATTTTATTTATTTTTATTAAATATTAAAGCCACACTTTAATATTCAATAATTATTCCAATTCCATCACCTGGCCATCCTGAACTGAGAACTGCTGTAGCCCACGCCACTGGTGATGTCGCCACGTGTCATGCCAACTGACAGTGCCTCCCTAAAATGTAGGGATACCTCCTAAAAAATAGGAATTTGACCAAAACTCCAAAAATGCTCCTGGAGGTCCCCTGATGCCTCCTGGTCAACTCTCGGTCAAACCCTAAAAAATAGGAACCCTTCCTAAAAAATAGGAAACTGTCACAAACTGACTGGAAAGGCCTGTAAAGCTCTGTGCCAAGCTACACTGCCTCTGGATAGGTCCCCTAACCACTCTGCTGACCTACGGGAACCCGGATAATAGGTCAACTCTCATGTCTCTGCTAGACAGCGCTAAAGAGGGGACATGACAGGATTTGTTGTCGTTGCACTTCCCTCTCTCTCTCTTCTCGAATATCTTGGAAGGCTATTAGGTTCCTTGCTAGAAGTCGGGGAATGCGGTCCAAAAGATTATCCACTTCGCTATTGACACGCAGGTTCTCTAAAATAACCTCCTCTGGAACCTCTCTATGGATGGATTCGTCTCGCACATATTGGCCGACTGATAATAACCACAGTTTGACCAATTCCTGAGTTACTTCATGTTCTCGGCTTCTGGGTTCATTCTCTTCTCTATCGCTTCCCTCGCGTTCTTCCTGAATTTCTTGTATTATTTCTTCTATGTGCTTTCTGTCTTGTATTTCCTCGTCAGTGTCAATTGGTTGCCCCATTACGCTGCGATTTCCTTGATGCTAGATACACCCGACGGCTTGTTCCGACGATGTCACTCACCCGATGGCATCGGACGTCTCAACTTGTCATCGCCTTGTCACCCGATGGCATCGGACGACTCAACTTGTCATCGACTTGTCACCCTCGACCCGTTTTCGAACTGACAATGGCGCCAAATGTTTACCGCAATATGGTGTGTTTTACAGAACATGAAGTAAACAGAAATACGAAGTAGTATAGTGCATCATACAACCATAACAGAATTACTCAGAACGGAATATTGTATTTATCATTGATTCACAGAAACATTACAATGTCATGACAGCAACATACATATTCATTGTGACTCCAATGTCTGCATAATAACTATTGTCAAATCACTGATCTCCTACTACAATGCATTGATGACTTAAATACTTACGGCCAAGGTTGGTTGTGATGCCAACCGTTGGTACCGACTCCAAACTACCCGACCCGACCCGTCGGTTGATGCCGACAACTAATTACACTATTTGTTTACTTAAACTTTAATCTTGCTGTCTACAACTTCAAGCTTGGAGAAAGGAAAGTCGACTTCACCTAAGCCAAATTGAAGTTAAGTTGAGTACTTTATAAAGTGGCTTGGAGAATGGAAAGTTGGTAAAAACAACTTAAAGCTTGGAAATTGGGAAATTGGTTAAGTAACTTAAAGCTTGGAAAAGAGAAAGTTACTTTAAAGGGAAAAATGAATAACTTAAAGCTTGGAAAAGAGAAAGTTACTTTAAAGGGAAAAATGAATAACTTAAAGCTTGGAAAAGAGAAAGTCACTTTAAAGGGAAAAATGAATAACTTAAAGCTTGGAAAGAGAATGTCACTTTAAGGGAAAAAGGAAAAATAAAATAACATGACAAATAAAATAATATTTTAATAACAAGTTGAGGAAGGAAAAATAAAATATTATTTTATTATGAAGGTGGACTTGAAAGCAAAATAAAATACATTGGATTTGGGTGCCCAACTTGAGGATTATAAAAAAGGTGTTTGGGAGTCATTTGGATCATATTGTGAATTTGTCATTTGAAGCTTGGAGACTCTCTTTGGCTGTAACTTCTGGTTTAGCTTGTTCTAAGGACGAAAACCCTTAGATATTTGTGGTTTGGACGAAAACCCAACACCACTTGAGAGGTAAAATCCACCTAGGGTTTACTATTGAGCATCATTGCAAGTTTTTGGTGTGGATTGAAGCTAGGGTTTGAAGGGAAATTGATCATATCAGCTAGGGTTTCATATTGACACTAGGGTTTTGAAGTTTTATGCAGATTTGAAGGACTTTCTATGACATATTTGCAGGTTACAGTTGCTAGGGCTTGTATATGAAAGCAATAATGGTACAGCTAACTTGAAGAAGGTTTTGGCATTGGAATTTCATGATTTCATGGTGAAATTGATAAGGTTTTGAAGGCAGATCTGAATTATACCTTTGCTGGCCGCTAGGGTTTCTAGAGCCATTGTCATCATTGAAAGTAATTTGTAGATCTGGGTGGTTGTAGAGACATTTGCAGACTTGCATGAGCTATATCAGACCTAAATCAGGCCTTTATCAGGCTGCATTCAGACTTTAAGGTCATCATTTGGCACTATATCAGACTTGCATCGATTTGGTATTCAATTCTGGAGGTTGGAGCTTCATTTTCAGGTTGTTGGGCGCAATTTCAGTCATATTCTGAGTTGTATCATACTTGTATCAGCTGTAGGGATACTCAGAAATTAATACCAGCACTTTGGTATTTATTGTTTTCTTCCATTTTGGTCAAATAAGGGCATATATCAGTCATTGAGTGTCATTATCAGTCATATATAGGTTGCTGGGCACATTTTGTATACATTTCTGAGTTGTTTCAGAATTGTATGAGCTGTACATGCATTCAGAAACTCATAACAGTAGCTGGGTGTTTCTTATTTCTTGCATATTTAAGCTAATGCAGGATTGTACTTGACCAGATACTCATTCAGCTACTCATTACTCAACTGATTTGTTCCCTCTTTGGCTGGTTAACATCACGCTGAAAATGTTCTTTATCCTTGTCCTTCTTATGTAGAAATCCTTTAGATTGAAATTTGCTCTTAGAAGTAGAGGACTGTCATGTCCCCATATTAATTAAGTCAATTATCCTTATTATAAATCGAATATATTTAATAAATAATTATTTAAATCTATTAACAAGATATATTATTATTATATTATAAATAATAATAATATATGCTAGAAATATATCATCATAAATATATTTAATAAGATTATATTATAAATATAAATAACAAATATAAGCAATAATGATATAAATATTATTATCATATATTATAATATATAAATTTAAATACTATTATAATATAATATATTAATAAATATAAATATTAGAAAGGATTATAAAGTAATAATATATATTATTATATAATAATAAATATAAATCTTACCATAATATAATTATTATTAAATATTATATATATATATAAATATCTCATGACTTTTTATAAGATAAAAGCCCTAAGGTAGCGATTGTCTTATAAGGCAGAGAGTTTAGCAATCATAATAAATAAAGCCAAGCTTATTAAAATAGCGAATATTATGATTTCATACTTGGGCCAACAATTTGTCTTGGGAAATAAGGAATAACCAAAGGAATCCATAAACAAATCCATTCTTTAACTAATATTGCCAAGGGAGCGATTAATACATAGTCAGCAAAGATTGGCAATGAAAATAAGTAGAATGCTTATGAGGAAGGAAGCGATCGCTGGTTACAAAGAGATGTCACACAAAGAGGTACAATCATTCGGAAGAGACATATCTCTTCATCCATTTAGGAAGATATAAGGTAGAGAGTAGAGGGAGGAATAAGGGAGAGAAGAATATAAATCAGATTTGAATAGATATTTGAATAAGATACACATCAGATCTGAGTAAGTATAGGATGGAGCAGAAATAATACACTTCAATATATAAGAAGAGAATATATGAGGAACTAAGAAAATATCTCATCGAATCATATTATCAAACAACAACAGGATATAATAGTAAGAAAAGAAATTAGAAACATACACGTAAGTTCTGTAAGCAACCAGTAAGAACAGAGATATAAAATAAAATTAGAATCAGCCAAAGGTAAGTATTTAATGTGTGCAATTTATGGTTGGTAGAAATTAAAGGATAAGAGTATTATATATAAAGGAACAAATATATGTATATGTGTAAAATTAACATCAATTACAATTATGAATAAATTAATATGCAAAGTAGTGAAAATCTAATATATATAGTATAATGGAATTATGATATATATATATATATATATATATATATATATATATATATATATATATATATATATATATATAATATGTGAATGGAAATTGTAATGAAAATACATTCTATATATAAATGAAACATGATCTCACCAAAAAGGGAGTCATGAATAAGAACCATAAGCGCATTGAATTCACAATTGACACCACATTCTAATCATAAGAATATCCTTGCCATAATATATGCTTATGAATCATCATATCTTCTTAGTTACTATTTCTTACGGAATAATGGATACGGCGGGAATGGCGGAGTGATTCCTACATGGAATTGGTAACTTGGTACCTTACATATCCATGGATTTGGTATGATAAGGAGGGGCGAGTGTAATTCCTTCCATGTATTGGTAGCTTAGCACCATGCCATGTAAATCCTACTTTCCGGAGAAAAGACGAAGGAAGATATAGATCTCAACTTATACTTGATCATATACTTGTTCTCTATCATTCCATCTATATGGGAATAGTATAAGGAGGGGTGGTGTAATTCCGGCACGTGAATTGGTATCCATGCGTCCTATGAGATATCATAGGGAGGGGCAGTGTAATTCCTTCCGTGCAAGGGTATCCAAGCGCCTTATAGCTAATTTTCCGATGCAGGTTAAGAGAAAAAGGATATGAACATTAGAATATGAATCATGATCACTTTGCATCACCTATAGGATATGAAGTCAAAGATGTTAATTAAAATGATAAGCAGGGAATAAGTAATTGTTTAACAAGTGAATGAATTCTTTTTACATTATCATTGATCTTATCTAATCTTATCATTAACATTTAATGATTTCTAATGTTACTAATGTTCTCTTTTACAAGTTGAATTTGTGTGAAAGGTTTGAAAATTTGTCTTGCTAGAAGGGGACATTACAAGGACTCCATATTTCTCGCCTTCTTCATTGCTTCCTGTAATGAAAGTAGATTAAGTCCCTTAATCCAACCCCTCAACGGATCTGTAAGTCCATCTATGAAAAGAACTACCAATTTTCGCTCCGAAATATCAATGACCATCACAGATAGCTTCTGGAACTCTGAGATGTAACTGTCCACTGAACCCCATTGTTTTCGTTGAGCTAACTCCTTGAACTGCAACTCTGGGTCTTTCTTATCAACCTTGTCAATCAATCTCTCAGTGAACTCTGCATATGAAGTAATCTGATCATGGCCAAGTGTAATCATACCATGGTGCCACCACTCATGGGCACTACCATCGAGATGCAATGCAACATAGGTAATAGCCTCCTCCTCTGGCATAGGGCTGAGATGAAGGTAGTTATCCATCCGTTGTACCCATGCTCTCGTTGTTGTCTTTCCCGATCCATCGAAGTATGGAATGGACAATTTGCTTATCTTTTTCTGCAACTCATGATTATGTTGTCTGCTATCTCTGTTGGGTCTATGCCTCATCCTCAGATCTACATAATCTCTGAAAGACATCCCTCCAATCTCTTATAATCAAGTCGTGTAGCTCCTGTTGAGTTGGCTCAATAACATCAGGTGGGTTATCACGTGGGGGAAAAGTAGGTATGCGTGGTCTAGTATTAGCCGTCCCAACCATTGTACGCTAGTTGACTATCCTGTTATTTATGGATCCATCCCCATCATTTCTCCTGTCGCCATTGCCCTCATTACCGTTTCCATTTCTATTATTGTTGTTATTATTCCCCTCAGTCTGTCTAGCCAGTAGGGCACAAATCTGGTTCAAATTTTGCTGTAACTCACGTTGTCCCCTAGCCAAATCATTTAATATGTCCTTGGTGCTTGGTTCACCATGCTCTCTGTTACCCATCTCTACCTCAACCTTGTCAACACCTGCAAATGGGTCTATATGCGGTGGTACTTCGAGGTTTGGTTGTGACTTGTTTCTCTTCAAGTAATACTGGTGTGTGTTGGGTTGCATCACTCACTAAACACACTGCATATTTTTCCCAAATGACCGCACAGGATGGCAAGAAAAATTGAGCTTTGATACCACTGTAATATACACCCTTGTTTGTGTTTTCTCTGATGCGAATTTTTTGTTTTGTTTATGCTCACTGTTGTTTGGTTTGTTTGCTTGTTTGCATTTTTTACATTCAATATTGCAAAATGATAAAGAAATATACAACATGCAATGATACCCAGATGTGGAAAGAACATGAACAACTTAAACTATAATTACCCAGATGATGAAATAGCATAAACTTCAATTTAGAGACATACCCATTTCAATTTTACAAGTTGCAAGTCTAATATGCAAGTAACCAGCAAAGGAAATGCTACAAAACACCTTCAGACATATTTGATTCGATGTGTTTCCCTCCTACAACTGATGGCATTCAGATCAGATGCCCTAGATGCCCTTTATGCAAGTGAAATAAGCCCCCAAAATGAGGCGTTTTGATCCTAGGAGCCTCATGTCCCTCATATGGAGCTGTACGACCCTATATGGCATTGTCACAACAAATAAAATTCAGATATACCACTCAAATCTTCCCCTGCCTTTACCAATATTAATACTTTGTAGCTGAATAGACTTGGCGCCCAATATGAAGGGAGAAACCAGCAGAAAGAACCCTCAAAACCACTGCATTTAATGGCGGCCACCTCAAGGAATGGTATGGCCACTATGGAAATCACTGCAGCAACAAAATCAAATCAAACTCCTTCAAACACCATTGAAATTTGATTTCAAAACATTCTCAGAAAATCTGCATTGAAAACACAATAATAGACCAATAGAAAATCCATCAATAAAGCCCCAACGTGATCCCTGTATGAAATCACCAGCAACCTCCCAGATTGTGTCTTTCAACAACGTAGGAAGTGTAGTTTGCAAAGGTTTCCGTCTCCACAAACCCTAGAAGGATAACCAGCTCCTCCAACAAGCATAAGCTCAAGAAAATAAAAATGCACAAGAATAATCAAGAATGAGCTCTCTTTTGCTTTTATTTCCTCTTCCTTCCCCAACGCCCAAGATGGAGTAAAATTAATATTTCATTAAATATTAATAACCCCTTATGACTCCCAAGTTGAGTGCTCATCTTTTTCTAACACATCATATAGACAACACTTATATCCCCTTAGTTACTTTAAAATAAGGTAGCTTTATAACATTTAAATATCATAAGTTAAATATTTAATTTGACTTTGATATTTTCGACATTTAAAATAATATTCTCTAGTCACTTCAAATGTCTAGAAACTCATACAAGTTGCTCCCTCCGATGTCATTAAGAATAGAAATACTGACATTGGCTCCATCTGTGACCCCACTTGACTTACTAAAAAGAGTAAGTCCTAGAAACTCGTCCAATGATACTCCGGAAAGGGAAGATTTGCTCATGGCTATTGTCGGAACTCAACCAAACCTCCGCAAAAGTTTCCTATTCAACAACATTAGCCTATGGGAACCACTGAACATGCTAACTGGTGATAACCTGCCGAACTGCTAGGAAGGGGACATTACACTCTTCAGTGGATGGTTGTGGCATTTGGGTACCTAAGGGCGCTCTTTCTATTGAATCAAAATCACCTGCACATCTTTTCCATTTTGTGTTGCATTGAAAGGTGCAAATTAAAATGCTAACAAACAACATACTTGTGCAGATGAAGCAAGCCATTCATAGTAGGGATCCTACTTTGGGACTTTATGAGGAGCATATTAGGCCTATTGTGATGCGACAGTGGAACACAATGAACACCCCACTTCATTTGGCAGCCTATGCTCTAAATCCCAAATGGTATGTAACTAGGCTTAGGAGAGTGCCTCCATCTCATGATGAAGAGGTGAAATAAGGGCTCATGAAGGCCCTTCGAAAAATGTATATTGCTGAGGAGTCTTATTTACTTCACACATAGTAGTCCAACTTTTAACAAACTAGAAAAGAGGACGAATAGAGTTACATTAGCTCAAACCGACCCTATTGGATGGTGGATGTGGCATGGCAAGGATGCACTTGAGTTGAGGATACTTGCCACTCGCCTCCTTTCATAGGTTGCTAGTTCCTCTGCTGTAGAGAGGAATTGGTCCACATACAACTTCATTTATTTATTCAAGAGGAATAGGCTAACCTCTTGATGAGTGGAGTCGTCGATGGTTGTGCATAGTGCCTTGCAACTTCAGGATCAACAGACTCCTAAGTATCGTTAGACTCCATCCTCACATTGGGAGGTTGATCCCAAAGATGTTACACAAGTTATGATGAGGAGGCACGAGAGGGATTGGTTGGGGTTCCATTGGATGAGGCAACCCCTCACAATGGTAGTGACTCAGACTTAGACTTCAATTTTGATGTAGTGTTAGTAGATGTTGATTAGGGGCAGCAGCATACTTTCTATGTTTTTGTCATTTTGTAGTTGAAACATGCAGCCTTTAGTAATGTTGCTGTAATTTTTATATAATATATATGCACATTGACATTGAAAGCAATTAAATTTTGTTAATTTGTTTGTCGACTCTCATGTGAAATCTCAATTCAAGTGTAAAGTTATGTATAAAGGTTCTATAATGTATATGATGAATGCCTTATCATTGTTATCATATGAATATTTGAAATTTCCTATATTTTTAAATTTTCCCTATTTTTTTAATAGCCATCCTTCGCTCTCCCCTAAAAAATGGTATCCCAAAAAAACCATCCCAAAAATGTGTTCCCTTGTCCCCTGCCATCCATGTCCCAGAAGTTTGGTGTACCATAGCTATTATGACGTTATTACATCATTAACTTAGGCAATAAAAGCATATGTGACAAAGTGTAGTGTAAGATTATGTCTAACATTATATTATATCTAATAATGTTGGTGTATTGATATTTTGTTTTTCCATTTGCTATCATCTGTATTGCTTTAGTTTGTCCTATATTTCTTTTTACTGTGTTGGCGTTTCAATTCGCACCTTTGGAATGTGAGTTGGAAACAAATAGCTATGCACAGATAAACTGCTCTCTAATTATGAGGGGGAGTTCCCTTTTTGCTGATGTTCGCTAAAAAGATAAATAAAACAAATTTGCCTATCTTTTTTTGCTTCTCAGCTGCGAGCACAAGGTTATAAAACTCTAATCGCTGCAGCAGAGGTTTTTCCTTTTAAAAACTTCTAACTACAGCTAGGCCTAAATTAAATGACGCTTTTAATCTCCTAAGTAAATTCAAAGCAAAGGGATTAAAATTTAACAAGGAATGATTTGTTTTTAACATAAAAGTTTTAATAAACTTCTTCCAGATTCACATTAGAAGACTCATTGTACTTTAAGATGAAAGCTGAAATAAGATTACGCAAGCCACACATCCGGCGACAAAACTAGATGATCAGAGATAGAAAATCAAAGCAAATGGCAGGCATGAGACTTCTATTCCCAATATCATAAAGTTGATACAACTCCAGGACAACAATATTGTAGCAAAAGGCAGGGATACAATAAGCGATCAAACACTGAAAAACAGATAACACAGAATGAACGAGCACTTGAAATAACAATTTCTGTAGGCAAGAATAGGCACAACAAATTTTGCTATCACAATTACCATTACTTACAATGGGCAAGGTTGCCCTTATTTATACTAAATCAAAAGAGTAGGGAACCCTAAAATCTCCTTGATTTAACTTAATTAACTTGCCAATTCACAAGCTTTATTTCTATTCTAAGACAAAGATTACAACTAACAAATGCTTTAAAACAATTTGCTTTAAAGCAAAGAAAGCTCCAACTATTACAAAGTGACTTTTTCTATTTTAAGGATGGATAAGTTTTGGATGAAAGCAAATGCTTTAAAACAAAAAGCATTGAGTTAAAGCTGCTTTCTTTTGAGTCACATCCCTATCTTTATTGCTGCCTTATTGGTGACGTCATCCACTGATATTATTTGTTGATCTCTTAAAAAAAAGTAGATTTCGAGAGAAAAAGCTGGCACATGGGTTTTGTAGACAATCCCATTCTGAAGCAACCCAGATCGTCAGATTTTGAAAAAGTAGAGGATTTCCCGAAAAAACAGCAAAAAAACAGATTTTCAAAAAAGTAAAATTTTCTATCTTCAAGAGGACATGATTCCAGATGAACCCATTTTGATGAAAATTGAAAAAGCTCTGGCCCTGTTTCTGAAAAATGATCTCCTAGAAAAATGGACCTTGAAAAAGTATGCCTCTGTGCTTCCCAATCCCGAAACTATGAAGAACACTGAAAAAACATTTCGTTTGGGCTCTCAAATCTTCATGAGAAGAAAAATATGCTTTCTTCCTCTGGATGCAACTTGCAAAAATAATGAATAAAAGCGGCCAAAAGCTTGTCTTTATAAAACTTTAGGGTGAAAAAACAGCTTTCTTTGTGAAAGCACAAAGCTTGAATCTTATCCATGAAGAAAGCAACTTTTAAAGCACAAATCCAAGTAGATATCCTCGAATAGGAAGAATCCCTATTTTATAGCTGCCTATGGCTTCATGTGTGAGATGATGAAAAATATCTTCTTTGATGATGTCATCAAACACGTGAGGTTGCAAAAAGTGTTAGCCAATTTTTTCTTCGTTTCGACACTTTTGCACTCATTCTGACTCCTGTATGGCCTGTCCCTGACTTCAACAAAACGACAAACTGTCACCGTTGACTGAAAAAATTGACTGATCACGGCACTTTGAAGATTTATCAATTCTGATTTCATCCCCAACCTCGAACTGACGATCTGACGACATTCAACTGCCAATCTGTCTTCTGAAACCTGTCGTCGGACAAAAGAACCGAAAACAGCCGTGAGAAAACACTGTCAGGCATAAAAAATTTCTAACTCCTGAAAAGTTGGGCGCCCCTAGCCTCCAGGGGCGCCTGGTTTTTTGTGCCTCAGAATGTTTTTGGAAATTTTCAACTTTGTCAATTTTCTGTTTTCTGCGCGTGTTCCGGTGACTGTGGACCCTTGTTCGGATGTTGAATCTCGCCTGCCGGGGCAAAACTGAGACTGGTGATCTGGTAAACAGGCAACGCTGATGAAAACTGAAGTGATTGTACCTTCTACCTGCCTCAAAAACTGAGCCATACTGGTTTTCTGCTAATCCGAACGGGCTAACGGAGGAAGATTTATCGTTTTCCGGAAAATCATGGAAAAATGGTTAAGGCTGGAAAAGATGGGCGCCCCTAGCCTCCAGGGGCGCCTAGCATTTCATGCCTTAGAAAAAATTTGATGTTTTTCAATTTTGTTTGCATTTCTCCGTTTTACGTGTCGCAGGTCCTGTTCGATCTTCGTATCTGGTCGTCCGTCTGACTGCTGAAGCAGGATGGAAGGTGATCTGAGTAGCCTAAACATACCTGAGATGAAATCCTAGCTTTTTCGAGTTTTTTGACTGAGTTTGACTGAATTTGACCACCTGGAAGCGGGGTGGTGGGAGCTTTTTGACGTTTCTCGAAAAACGCGGAAAAATTCTAAGTCTGAAAAAGATGGGCGCCCCAGCCTCCAGGGGCACCTAGAAATCCATGCCTTAGTCAATTTCATGATTTTCAACCCTTGCTTGCAGTTTACCTCGTTTTCCGCGCCGGTAGCTGCTTCTCGTCACTGATTTCAACGATTGGTTAGACAACTGCCACTGATTGAAGGATGGACTGGATATCCTGGGTATATCTAACGTAAATTCCAGCTTTTTAGGATTTGTTGACCAAAATGACTGCTTTTATCAACTCGGGAACTGACTGACAGAGACATTTTTCGCATTTTCTGAAAAACACGAAGGAAAAACTGAGTCTACTAAAGCTGGGCACCCCCAGCCTCCAGGGGCGCTTGGAAATCCAGACTTAACCATTTTTGAAGATTTTAAACTTTTCTACACTTAACCATTTTTGAAGATTTTAAACTTTTCTACACTTTCTAGATTCATCACGCTCCGTTTTCCGTTCTTCGTTAATCGACGACTGCTCGATAGTTCTGCATTGTCTGAACAACCCATAAAACTTGAAATTGATCCTTGGCAGATGAAATTCCTCCATTGATGGTCTCGGAGTTTGTGCTTCGCCATCTGAAAAAGCAAAATTGACCCAGTAGGGAAAACACGACCTTTTGCAGATTCCGTCTGGACCACCTTGATCGTGAAGCAAAACTAGCCAATCAGAATTAGGCACGACACCTGAATCGGAGATTCTATTTTTAGAAAATTTTGCCAGCGTCCATATCTTAAGAAACCCAGAAAACCTAATTTGACGTCTATTTTTAGAAACTTTCTATTTTTAGAAATTTTGACTTTTTGACGAAATTTTTTCTAGATTCTTACAAAATGCCTTAATGAAGCAATTTTTTTTGATTGGGTACAACATACTGCAGATTTAGAATGCTTGCCTAGGTTTCCATACTAAACAAAATTAAATTTAACATCAGCTCTTTGTGTGGGATTATTCTATAGAAATTGAAGGCAGATAGAACTGTTCATATGATTATTGAATTGATTTGGAAAATTAGAGTAAGCGTTTACCGCCTTCAAGTTGAAAAAGCCATAACTTTTGAGATGTAAATCCTCTGTTTTCATTAGCAATGGATATTTTTGTCTGCAAATTTCCCTTTTCTCCTTCAACAATTGGCAATATCTATGTTTATGCTCAATTCAGGAATAATCATTTCATAGATCCAAATGGTCCTCATCAAGATATGTTTTTAACTTTATAGCACATAAAGTTTATGTTTGTGTATTGATATTTTGTTACATTCAGTAGCATCTGCGTTGCTTTAGTCTGTCCTTTATTTCTTTTGACTTTGCAGAGTCAGAATCCTTCTTTAGGCTTCCATATTGAACAATATTACCTCTGTCTAATATTGACTCTTTATGTGGGATTAATTTAATGGAAGTTACAGGCAGTGAGATCTGGTTATTTGATTATCGAATGGCTTTGGACAATTTAAGTAAGAGTTTGCCCCCTTCAAGTCAAAGAAGGCCAGGACTTTTGAGAGATCAAGTGCAGTTGGTAAAAAGAAAGGACTGTGATCGATATGAAATTGCTCCAATTCCTGAACTGCTTTCATTTGAGAAAGGATTCTTTATAGTAATCCGTGCATGCCAACTCCTCACTCAGCATATGGATGGCATCATAGTGGTAGGACTGGCTGGTCCATCTGGGGCAGGAAAGACTGTGTTCACTGAAAAAATGCTCAGTTTTATGCCCAGCATAGCAGCAATTTCAATGGATAACTACAATGATTCAAGCCGCCTTATTGATGGCAATTTTGATGGTAAGTTCTCTTTCAATTTTTGTAGTATATTATTATAGGACATATTTTTTTTTTATGAACTACCAAGCATTATAAGAATGGGAATATCTGCAGCACTGCTAATTTAATACATTACTGGAAAGTATTTACGTGACTTTTTCTGAAAATGCTATGTAGTGTCATAGGTAGGTTTCTATGGATTTAAAGTAGGAAGTGGTAATTTATATGATTTCATAGGCTAATAGAAAGTAATGATCTTTGAGACATTACAGCCAACCTCATCTGCCTTCTTTGTGCCTGAAAAGCTTGTCTAGCATCCCCCTAGAATGCATATATTGTTTGGGAGATTTTAGTTTTTTTTAGTTGGATTATGTATTAGAACAGTGTAAGATACTGGATACTTAGATTATGGAGGAAATAAGTCTATGGAGGGGCACAATTTACAGGAATCATAATTCTGGAAATATTATGCTGAGCCGGTAAGTGGAGTGTGTTTATGGTTGAAAAATTTCTATCAATTTGTGCAGAACTTTTGCAAAGAATCTTGCTATAACTAATGATTCCAACTGGCTCTTAAATGACTAGTTAGGAGATTGCTTGAATGGCTTCTTAGTATTAAGCTCAAACATGCACTTCAGGAAAAAAAAAGCAATAGAGATATTATCTCAAGCAGGAAAAGACCAATTAAAAAACATATACAGCACATTGGAAACGAAACATGTAAAAAACATTTAGGGATGTATTTCAAGTTACAAACACAAACCCAAAGGTTATTAGATATGCAAACATTTTATGCATTTCAGTAGATATGATGATAGTCAAATTGTTTTGGGCTGTCTGGATTATCTCATCACCACATGAGTGAATATTAAACCTAGGTTATTGGCCATCAAATGGTATCACCAAGTTTTCAGAAACATGAAGCATTAAATTCATAAGGTTCCAGATTCAGAAAAGTATCATAGTAGCAAGGTTTGACTGAACATTATGGATTTTTTCCAAATCTTGATTCTTTTTATAGGGCCAAATCTGCCAGTGTTAGCTCAACACATTGACTGTGGCATCAGGCCTCATTTCTGTAATGTAAATTCTGTTTTTCAGCCCCCCTGCTTTGAAAACTGTGATTTTACTGTTTACATAGTCAATATTTAGTGGTACTGCAGATGCAATAGAACAGGATGTTGGCAGTAGTTGTATTAATGATCATGAATAAGAACATGCACCAACTTTTTATTTTTAAAATGTTTAAATTGCCATTTTAAAGCCTATTGGCCCTAAGCCATAGATTATAGATACTGGATAGAGAATGCCTCTCTAAATGTTGTATGTATTGAACTTTTAGATACTGAGAACAATGGCATTGAAATATTTCTTATATATCATTTTTCATATTCTATTTCTATGACTGCATTATTTTGTATATTTTATTAACTTCAAAATTTTCCAAACCTTTTGAAACTTTGAACTTTGGCAAAATTTTCACCATCTTGAACCTACTGAACTTTCTGAACCTTGTTACCCGGAATAGTGCTATCTTTTCATACAAAACAGATGTTATTTTGGTTTGAGTACAGATTCACTGATGGCTTTAATAGATCCCCTGTACTGGGCGTCCACGAGGAGGTTCTCGTACACAAAATTGGTGTTCCATTTGGTGGTGACCTAAAAAACAACCTTTACCTTTACATCTCTATAACTATGGCATATGGTCTTCATGCTGCACCCATTCAACATACTCATACTTCTGTAGCTCTTGCAGTGTGCTGCTATTTGTGAGAGCTCATAAATGCCTTGTCCAGTCATGTTGAGACTTTGCATACTCTAAAGTTATCTACACATCTTTTGGTTGGGGAATCTACAAAAATAAAAATGGCACTCCGAAGACAGAATAATTGGGCTGAAAATAGGGGATACAGTGCCAGGTTCTGTTTATTATGAACACACATTGAACCGATGTTACAAGTAGATTAAGTAGTTACTTTACTTCAAACCAAGTGAGAAATTTCACTCAACTCTTCTTTCTTCAAAGGTTACAGGAGACTGTATTCTCATGCTTTATTCAAAATGAGGTGTCAAAATTGTTCTTGTCATTCCTGAAAGACAAACCATACTTGGAAATTGCATAGCTAATTACTATCGTCTGATCTATCATTTAATATGTTTCATCGCCTTTGTGAATCATTTTTACTGTTATTTAATTTGCAGATTAAAATTAATTTTATGGAGTATTGACTTTTGACTGTTGAGTAAATATAAATTATGACACTGAAATTGCATCTGGCAAATCAGATCCACGGTTGACAGATTATGAAACTTTGCTTGATAATATTCATGGTTTGAAGGCCGGAAAGCCTGTTCAAGTACCAGTTTATGATTTCAAGGAGAGCCGTCGCACAGGTTACAGGTTGCCAATCCTTTCATTGCTCATTGCCATCAAAAATATATCCCAAACCTTGAAATATATCTATAGAACAATTCCCGTAGAATCCTAACTTGTTATAATTTCTTCATTTAGTACATTAAAACAAAGTCCACAAGAATGGCCTTACATTTTTAATTATGAGAACTTTTAATATGTCTGCTTATTATTCTGATGAATCCTTGTACAGGACACTAGAAGTTCCTTCATCACGAATTGTAATTTTGGAAGGCATTTACGCCTTGAGTGAAAGGCTTCGGCCTGTTTTGGATCTTCGCGTGTCAGTGACAGGAGGTGTACATTTTGACCTTGTGAAAAGGGTACTTCGTGATATCCATCGTGCAGGGCAAGAGCCAGAAGAAATCATTCAGCAAATTTCTGAAACGGTTCTCTTTCCTTCTTTTCTCATCCATGTATAAATATGCACAGTAAAATGAAAAAAAAATTCAATAAAACTGTCATGAAGTAAAAGTAGATCTAAATTGTTCCTGCTTTTTATGGTTCTCTTTACTTCTTTTCTCACCCATGTATAAACATGCTTGGCAATATAAAAACAAAATATAAATAGAACTGTCATGAAGTAAAAATAGATTTAAATCGTTCTTGCTTTTATCAATTGCCATTTTAATCTATCAGGTCAACTGGATTCCTCTGGCACACACACAAATAACTTTATCTGCATTATTAGTTTCTCAACCAGTCTGCTTTCTCTTTTTTGTTTTCTAATTGGTAAAAACTAAAACTTAGATTTTTGCAGTGGGTACTAGGTAAGAGATCCATATTGCAGAGAATCAAATCCACATGGGCATTGGAAACTCACACAACCCCAAACCAGAAGATAAAAAAGATAGGTAGAGGGGTGAGAACACTCAACTCAATCAAACTGAAGTTATGACAAAATATCCCTTCAGGCCAAAAGATGCAGGGAAAAACACCCAAACATCTCTGGGACCATCCAAACTAACATAATAACCCTACAGTCAAACCACTAACTAATTGCCTAGAAAAATATGAGTGACAAGAAAAATATGATAGACAAGAATTGCCTAGAAAAATATGATAGAATCCTAACTTGTTATAATTTCTTGAGGACGAAAACCCTCTTGGAGAAGATCAGTTTTAGTGGTGGAAGATCCTCCTTAGCTGATAGTAGTGATTTCATCCAGGGATCAGTTTGGCAGTGGTTTTCAATATGATTCATGGCGTTTTGTGGTCTGCAACTTCATCTACACCAACAGAGCTTCAATGGGTATGTTTTGGTAATGTTTGAATGCTTCTTCAGTCCATTGATAATCTAAAAAGCGATGCAGCAGTGCTGTTTCAGTTGGATCAAGATATTATAAGATGCTATTGCAACTTTATTTCATTGTACTACCATCTTTAGTTGCAATTTTTAATGTTTGTATACCCTGGATGGTATAACTGCCAGTGGGATTGATTGCTTTCATGTTTATCCATTTACCTATCATGTTCCGATATTAAGGCATTGTTTAAATTAAAGATTTAAACATCTTGACAAAGACGGATTCGTTAAACATTATTCCAGATGATAGAAATAATTACATACGTCATATATTATTAAATAATATTGTTTTATTAATATTTTAAATAATAAATAATATATTATTTTCGTAATGAGTTATGATTATCATTAATACCAAATATTATTATTATATAACAATAAATTATAATTATCAAATATATATGATAATAATATATATAGAATATAATATAAATATAAATATTAATGATATAAATATTATCATGATGTATATTATTATATTATCATAAATATAATATTATAACTAAATTGCTAGAGAGGATCTATATCCTCAAACGCCTAACTCTTGGGTGACTCCAAACGGACCCCATACTACATATGAGGAGCCAACCATTATAAACTACCTTAAATAAAAGCAATCATTGCTTTATCAACAGCAAACAACCCAAAGGTCATGACCATTGATAAACCACACCCGCCAGCATATATATATAGTGATCGAAGGATCTGAATTGGGAAGAGAAAAGGAGGATATCATCGATTAGACATTACACGTTCAGCTTTGCTAAATTATGATCACTGTAATACCAGTTGGAGGCGGATTAGTCAGCAGACCTGTGGTTAGCATCTTGGCGTCACCCAACAGAGTAGAGGGCAGAAATCAGCAGTAGGAGAAGCCGCCAACAGTGTGGGATCTATAGAGGAATATCCACACAACAATCAGGGATGAGGATAAAAAAAAAAGAATAAAGAAATATATCTGAATATCTGCATCGAACCAAACCTCATAGTAGCAACATTGAATTGAAGGTCAACATACAGTTATACTGCAAATCCAGCGGCTAAATCTATACCAGGTATCTCATCTTGTTTATATTACTGTCACAGTATACTATCCCATGCATTCAACACTAGAAGGAACATAAATGAATGAATCTTTCTTAAACAGATATGATATGAATTAACCAATAGCTGATGCATCATGAGATCATATCAATAGCTGCTAGTAATACATGGCATGAAACTATCATAGAATAAGTTATAAAATGTTTAGATGATGCAATACATTGTATGGATTAGCATAGCAACCAATTTAGTTGGATCTTGAAATTGATATAGAACATTTATGTGTCTTATCATTATAGAAGGTTAAATGATTATATTATATGAGTTTAGGAAAGAGATGTGATAAGTTAATAATGAAGGAGAGATTAGAAATAGAGGCTCATGGCCCATCAATCAATATCCCAAGGATCGAGACAAAGGGAAAGGAGGCAATGCAACATGGTATATTGGTTGATGCCTGAGTTGGTCAAGAGAACCTTCCGGGCTAAAGACCCAATAGGCCTTATCTCAATGTTGGTCCGTAGGACCCCACGGGGATAAGTTTCCCATTGTCTCATGTTGGTCAAAGGGACCCCACGGGACAATGGATAGGCCCTTGTCTAATGTTGGTCTAGAGGACCCCACGAGGCAAGGGATGGGCCTTTGATTTTTGTTGGTCTCCAATCAAAGGAATGCAATATGGACCCCATGATTGTACCTCCTATAAGCCCTCTCTCGTGAGAAAGTGAATTGATGGACATGTAGACCTAAGTATAACTCTCTCAATTGATATGTGTGATAGTTATAGTGAAAGCATAATACATATGATTTATGTATATAAAGTTGAATTTAAGATTTCTTATGGTTTACTATGATTGACATAGAAGAATTGGATTCTAATGTACTCTTTTACACGTTGGAATTGTTTGCAAAGTTGCGAAAATTCTGGCTTGCTAGAAGGGGACACTACAAGTGGTATCAGAGCAGTCATCCTGTTATCTTGTGAATGATAAGCATTTATTATTATTAACTGATTATAATATATTGTTAACATCGGTGATTGCAGGGATTAAATATGCACGCAGAGGTAACATTATACCCATATTAATTATTATTGATGATGATACTAACATCTCTTTCAAGGACTTATTCTTGTTTGCAGGTTGAGAAATCAGGGACATCCTAAAGAGAACATTATAAGATTTATATGGCTCATACCTTGTGTATTACTTGTATTTCTGCTTTAACTTCGTTGCCTTACTTGTATGCTCTTTGTGAGTATTTTCATATTTTCGGGTTTGTATTTACGTCATGCTTTTTGTCTGTGTTTATGTATGTATTTACTTCTTATCTGTGTAGTCATGTGCATTTTTCGTGTCATGTCCCCGTCTCCGGCTTGATCATCAAATGAAGAATGAATTAGCCTATTCCTCATTCCCGGAGGCTAATTCTAAATCATGAGGGAATGAACTGGTTTTTGACTAACTTAACTTTATTGTTTTGCAGGAACAAGTCAAAAACCCAAATTTGGCTAAGTCTGGAAGCAGGAAATTGACTCTTGGAGTCTAGGCGCAAATTCCTCATCAAACTGCTCAAATGAGCGCCCAAGGATATGGAGTCTTTGAACAAGCTTTGGAAGTGCAAGATGATAAGAAGGATTTGTCTTGAAGCATTTCAAATAGGGCGCTTTGATAGGAGAAGTTGATAAGTTTCCAGAATGAAGTCTTCTAGGTGGATTGGATGGTGAAGAAAGGCCTATACACCTTAGGTGCTAAGTATTTTGCAGTGAGCGCCTAGAACCACAAGGCGCCAATACATCCTTGAGAGGTGCTTGATCATCCATAGGGATTGAGTGGGTAATTGAAGCAACTGGAAGGACTTTTAAACTCTAGGAGCAAATATCATGACAAATTCACCTGAAGTGCGCCTAAGTGGGAAGATAGCTTCCAATCACTCCAAGTAGTCAGGGCGCTTGGTTAGATAGGTGATTTACTTCACTGCAAAGATTACAAGTGTGAGCGCCACATGTTTGAAGGTGAATCCTATGCAAGGCGCTAGTTTCATTCTACACCAACCCAAAAGTGCGCCTTGGTACTTGGGGCGCTAGACTGTGATTGATCAACTTAAGGAATGCGCCTAAGGTTAGATAGAGAATTGGAAGGGTAGAATGCATCATGAAATGTGCGCTTAGACTAGTGAGGCGCTACTCCATGACTCTAGATATCTGCCTTGATCCCTGCAAGTTGAGATTGTTGAAAGAATATCCAAGGAATACAAGGTGCCAATTGTTAACCAAACAACCAAGAATGAGCGCCTAACTATGTGAGGCGCTAGCTCAAGTTTCTAGGATACCAAATGGGCGCCTAGATGTGGAGGCGCTAGCTCTTGCTTAAACAACCTTAAAATAGTGCTGTGAATCATCAAAGGATCAAGGAATCATCATTAAAGCCAAGAGAAATATGTTTGTGATTGAGGTGTACTTTTCATCTTCTCCACCCTCACAACTGCGCCTGCCCTTGGGAAGTTCATATGGCGCCTAAATGGAGTTGGAAGACCCAAGCGAGATGATGAATACTCTGAATGAAGGCGCTAGACTTAAAAGAGCATCCAAAGGTTGATTACAAATATCTGGAAGTTTGAAGAATATAAGACATTCTCATTAAGATGTTAGGCGCAAATATCAGTTGAAACTACTCCAAAAAGTGCGCCTAAGATGGGAGCAAGGTCTCAAGTCTAGTCTAGTTACAAGGCGCTCCATCAGGGAGGTCAGATCAATCTAATTGAAGACAAGTAGTTTTCAATTTACCTTGAAAAGATGATCATTTGAGCCTAGGCGCAATTCTACTCCTCCATGATCCTGTCCTATGAGGAACCTTGTAAGGCGCCTTTTCCAGTGCAAATGACCTAGCTCTGGCGTGTTGTGACCAAATCACACATCACCCCATCAGACTGGGGACCCCCTCTTTTGAGCTCAGATGTTTTTGCGTAGGAAGTTGTTATGTTGTTGGCCAAGATACTCCGAGGTAAGTATCCGGTGATTGAAGCCACCTCAAAAGATCATCCCACTGAACAAGGAGTTCCTGGATGGGTCAAGTCATGGTTATTGATACAAACTGGTGCTCCAAGCACCTAGGGTAAGAACTTCAGTCAAACTACAGGTCAGGAAGCAATATGTGTGCACCTTGGATAGCAACTTCCTGCGCCTAGGGAAAAGCATAATGATGAGCACCTTCATCTAATACCCCATGTTGAGGCCTAGGAGGCTGAACTATGAAATGAGCGCCTAGAGTGGGCAAAGGTATTTCGAGGATTAAAGTGCGCCTTGGATGAAGGTGTTCTGGCGCCAAGGTTGAAATCATCAGTTTCTGCGCCTTGAAGATTTGCGCCTAGATGATGTTGCGCCTTTGAGGAGATTGTAGTGCTCTGAAGAGTTCAAGAGTCCATTCTGGCACCTGGAGTGAAGAATGTGCCTTGGTGGGATAAGTGCGCCTAGTGGTGTTTTGGCGCCTGGGTTGAATGATTGAAGTAGTCTTGGCGCTCAGTTGGAGAGTTTCCTTGTGTGAACGCCTTAGGAGGAACCAGGTGGAAATGAGCGCCCTGAGGATGGAAGAGCTCCTTGGTGACTGAGGAAGAGCGCCCTAGCCTAGAAGTGCGCCTTCCTCAAGAAGTGGCAAAGTTGAAGTCAGTATGGATGCGCCTTAGGTGAGTGCCTTGGTGAGATGAGTATCTTGGATGAACTTAATGGGCGCCTAGTTGAGGTGGAGCGCCTTGAGTTTACTTGTGAAGTTGCCTAAAGTCTCAAATATGCGCCCTAGGAGGGTATTGAATAGATGAAGTGAGTGCCTAGGTGATCATAAGAACACCCTAGCTTTTGCGCCTTTAGAGTCTAACACTATGAGAAGCAAGTGAATGACTTACAGGAGAGAGCGCCTTGGGGAACAGTGAATGACCTAACACGAGAGTTGGAGCGCCTTAGCAAAAGGTGAAGTAGAGTGTTTGGAGGGAGTCTTTTGGCGCCTAGGGTGTTATGAGCGCCTAGTACCTTGGTGAATATGCGCCTCATGATGATATGCGCCTTGATGTATTGAGAGTTTGAGCACCTTGAAGAAGGATGAAGGAGCGCCTCAGAGAGTTTGAGCGCCTTGTAGATGAGCGCCTTGAGCCAGAATGTGCCTAGAATTGTAGGTGGAAGTTGAGCGCCTAGGATGCCTTGTTTCTGGCTTCCAGAAGGTGAATGAGCGCCCAAATGAAGATATGTGCCTTGAAGGCCATAAATTTGAAGTTTGGCACCCAACTATGGATGTATGCCTCCAGATAGGAACTGGCGCCTTTGGAGTTAGGTTGGAGCGCCTAGTTGGAAAGTTCCTTTGTTGTTTACGTCTTTAATGCCTTTGTTGGTGAATGACTCAATGAGAAATGTGCGCCCAGGTCATGTTTTAGCGCCCAAACTAGTTTAGCACCTAAGTGAAGATCATTTAAAAGTCAATGGATAAATTTAGCGCTTTGGAGGAGGTTCTGCGCCCTGAGGTCATTTTAGCGCCTTAGTACTAGGAGATCAGAAGAAGATTGAACCCTAACATGATTGGTGCCTTGAAGGATGCTTGAACCTTATGATGAAATGCGCCTTCAATCAAGTTGGCGCCCTGAGTCTTACTGGAACGCCTTAGCTACGCTAGAAGAGGAGTTTGAGTGCTTAGCAAAAGGAATGTAATGGTGAAGTCTGAGAATGCGCCTGGAAGCAAGATGAGCGCCTAGACAAGAGGTTCTGCGCCCTGAGTTGGGATAAAGCGCCTAAGTAACCTTAAAGTTGCAGAGGAAACACCTTTCTAAAAGGTCATATCAAATCCAATATGTTGATACTCTTCATTACTGACATCATGATTGATTACATTAAGTTCAAGGTATCTATCTATTCAAGCTTTCCGAGGAACATCTTGCAAGTGCACTACATCTTCGTCCTATCATCAAGTAAGGTACTTCTTCCAAGCTTCGAGTCAAGATCTCTCAGTTTTCAAGCTTCAAAGTCTACTTCCAAAGAAGGTGTTATTGTCTACATTGCAAACGGGGTTACTCCAAAGATCATCAAGAAAGATTACTTCATCTTCAAGATACATTCAAGTTTCATTCAACCTACAAGGCACAACATCATCATCATCTAGAACCCCATGGACTTAGGCGCCCATTTATACTAAAATCTTCCCTTTTGGCGCCTAAGACATTGTCTTGAATTTCAAACTTAAAAAAAAAAAAAAAAAACAAAAAAAAAGGAAACTACTCAAAAGAGGCCGACCTAGTAGCTAGGCGACTTCATTTAATAAAGAGGAGAATGCCTATTTAAAGGGAGCGCTCCCCTTCTTTTCACCTCATTCTTCACTAAGAAGGCAGCGAAATTCCTAAAGGAGCAGCAGATTTCCTTGTAGAGGGAGTGGATTTCCACTAAGAAGGCAGCGAAATTCCTAAAGAAGCAGCAATTTCATCTAAGGAACAGAAATTTGCAAGGGGAAAGTTCACTTTTATAGGCAGATCTGAGTTTGAAAAGGCTAAGTTGCTTCCAAATTCTGCCATTTTTTGCATTAAATTCCAGAAAATTATATTTTCTAAGGCAGAAAATTGAGTAAGAGGTATGTTTGATCACTTTTACTTCATCAAATTTCCTTGTACTTGTTTAATTTTACAAATTTATATTCAGAAATCAGACAATGCTTCAATAAAAAATGACTTAGGATACCTTTTTGTACTTGAAAAATTGAATTAGAACATGATAACATGATAAAAGTACTATAGAAGACTCATAGAATTTATCGTTTCAATCTACTTATTCGAGTTTATTCTTGCAGATAGATGGGAATGACGGCCAAGGAAAGGCAAGTACTTATCAAGATGGATGCCAAGTCCAGCATGCCGGAGTCCAAGCTAGAAACGCAGTGGAAGGATGTCGGCGACACCAACATGGGACACATCAACTTGGATGAAGCGAAAGACTTCTTGCTCGCGATCACTAGGAACGAAGATATCAAAGCCATCGCGAAGAGCGGGATTGTACAAGCGGCTTGCTTTCCACCTGCTTTGCCAAGCACCGAGCTCGTGTTGGAGTGTGTTCAACACTACGACAAAGAGAAGAGACAAATCATAGCCAAGGATGGAACTGTTCTTGCTTACTTGTAGAGGGAGGCTATCCAAGAGATCTTCAACATCCCGAAGGCGAAGGGAGTCTTCATATGCCCTACAACAGCTCAGAAGACGTTCGAAGGCAATTCAAAGGCCTACATGCAAGAGATCGGGAAGAAGTGGATGAATGATTCGTCGATGAAGATATACAATTCAAAAGACCCCAAGTATCACAAAGCTGACTTCAAGCGGGAGATAAGTTACTTGATCATGTTCCTGAATCGAGTAACAGGTAGGCCACAATCATCTACTTTCGAAGGATGGATGTATACTTATTTTGATCATATGTTTACAAAGAACAAGATGATTGACTGGGCTGGCCTTATAAGCCACTGCCTAGATGAACAGTTGGAAAACTTTGATGAGACAAAGTCTTTCTTCATGACTTCATACCTTGTGTATATCTTGGCGAGAAATGTAGTCTACAAAGGACTAACAGCTAAGGGACAAGTAGGTACAAAGCCGGGACAGGTCCTCTCCTATCAGTGTTATCCTCAGCTCCACTTGAAAAACATCAATCACTACAAGAGATTCAATGATGCCTTCGCTATGTTTATAGTGAGGAGGTTAAGAGGTGAGTTGCATCGGAGATTAACAGGTGCTGCCAGGAATTTCATCAAACAGTATGGAAGGTACTACATCCAATATGATAAGTTCACCTACATCAGGATTCAGGGATTCACATCATTCCCATATAGACTGCCTCGATATCCTTCGAACAGGATGGTCTTGCTAGAGGTTTCCAGACAACTGATTGAGTTTCATAAGATGCAGAAAGCAAGGAAGAAAGCGGGAGTTCAGTTTCCCCTTCAGCTAGGAAGGTACTATTCTTGTCCATCATTATAGGCAGCTGAGCATTCAGAAGTTGAGCTTCAGGCTTATCATCTGCATCCACATGATTCGAGGAGAGAAAACTTTGATCCACATGGAGCTATCAAGCAGTCTTACTCTTCTTACAGACATAAAGAACAATTAGAAGATCATTGGGCTGATGCTATAGATGATGACGACATCCGGATGCAGAAGTGTTCAATATTAAAACGGGACTTGATAAGAGCTACAAAGGTACTAAGAATTCTTGATCAGTTAGAAGGTGACAGAGCTCTTCTTGGAGATGAGTATGATAAGATTCGCAATTTGCCTTATGAAGTCAACTGGTCAGACAGAGAAAAGGTCGATGATGAAAGATTGATAAGGCCTGTTATTGCTATCACTGAGGAGCAAATAAACATACAAGTACAAGCCTTGCTGGATGAAGGTAAGAAACTCACTTATATTAAGATGGGAGAAGTGGATCAGCAAGAACAACATAAGGCACAGTAAGGATTCACGAAGCAGAGGAAGTGAGAAAGATTCAGGACAAGGAAAGAAAAGGAAACAGCTTGAGATCGTTCAAGGGGAATCCAGTAGAAAGAAGAAAAGGATAAGCATTGAGACTGCTTCTTCTAGACAATTGGGTGATATTCCACCAGATCCATACTTAGTGATTCCTGTTGAGAATGTAGTTCCAGAAGCTCCAATGGAAGAAGTACCTTCTAGCCCACATGACACTGAAATCATTGATGAAGCTAACACTGAGGAGAAGGATGATGCTGAAGAGGAGTCATTGCCTGCACAAGGAAGACAATTACAACGGCAGCAAGACCTTTCATCACTTCCGGAATGGTTACAAGAAAGAATTAGAGAAAATTGTGAACTTGAAAGTTGTCCTCCCCTTCCAGTTGATGAATTACTCTTGGATATGTCGAAGGAAAAACTGAAGAAGAAGGCAAATATCCTTTCCAAGATTACTAAGGATGAAATAGGAGTAAGAAAAGTACATGTAGCTGTTCCTAGGCTTGAGAAGAACATAGAGGATGTCACACCTGATGATTATGACATCAATACAATCAATCTGGGTCCTTTGACTGGAATGCAAGTTGAAGAAGAGCTTCAGGATTCAATTGATAATGCTCGAGCTATCATAAGGCAAGAAACAGAAGGCAGAATCAAGGCTGAGCAAAGATGTCGTACCTTGGAGCAGTATATTCAGCATTTAGTACATCTTATTCATCCGCAGGAAAGGGTTGCTGCACCTCCATCTCTCCTTCCTCCTGAAACAGTTGGACACCTGGAAGAGTTGAAGTCTTCATCTCACAGACTGAAGGATTGGATGAAAAGATCGAAGGAGACTACATTCAGGTATCTAGGAGATATTATGCGAGTAAATGACAAGATTATTAGCCTAAAGGATAGGGTACTTGCATTGATGACAGCCTGTGTTGAATTCAAAGACTTCAAGGATCAACATCTACCACACCTAAAGAGCTTGATGGAAACTTCAGTGGATGATCTGTTACATGCTGAAGTTATTGAAGAAGGTAGAATATACAACTTTTCCTCATGGTATTTCAGTCTTCGCATCAAAGGACAATTGCTGGACAAGATTGAACTAGATATGTCAAGAATTAGAAGTGTGCTTCAAAGGATTCAGGATGGAATACATGCTTCTTTGATGGAGATTTGCAATCCTTTTGGGGAGATGACCTTTGAGAATATGAAAGAGCAAGTTCAAGTTTTCTATTTTCAGGAAAATGATATTACAGATGAGAGACTTGATAGTATATTCTCACTTGCTGTCCACCTTGGCGACAACAAAGCAAGAATAAATGATTGGGAAAGGACACTTGGCCTTTATTCAGTTGATGTGCTTGAAGCTGAAGGAACCATTCAAAATGCACCAAGTGTACCGATAGAAGAAGTCAAGCGAATAGTGTCCAAGTTTATTGAATGCCAAACTTCTAGTGATGGATATTCACATGGGGATTCTTCGTGAAATAATGATATATCATTCTCATCTTCTTGCGAGGCGTGCTTTGTTCCTTTCTTTATGGCCTCCGTCATTTAATAAAGATAGCATCTTTTATTTAATATAGACAGTCTCCTGTATTTAATAAAGTTGACCTCTTTCATTTAATAAAGAGAAGTTTGTTATAACTACTTGTGATGTGGCTTGATCTGGTCCGCTGACTTCGCCGATCGATCTTGACCCTTCTTTCTTTGAGGTCTATAAAAGAGCTCTTGTTGCTCTCATTTGTACGATTGGAAATTCTGAATTGTTGCAAGAGCTCTCTGAGATAATAAAAGATTCATTGCCTTGGTGATTCTATTTGTGTTTCCGAGTGTTGCATGGTTTCAATTTTCAAGCGAATATTAAATTAGACTAAGTTTCTCTTTAAGTTTATGTTAGTTGATGAAAGGTTTCTTTACTGCCTTTTGGTGAAATCTGTAAGTTCATACCATTTGCAGTTTGCGGCTCGTAGATTGCAGTGCATGGTTAGCCTAAACAATTGAACATCAATTTGATCTTTATGCTTGTTGAATCTTTCATGAGCATAACTGATTTAAACATCTTGTATACCCCAGAAGATTGCACCTATCTTGCGTAGTTGTTTGTTTTGGCGAAGCAGGATTTGGTTGGATTTCACCTAAGTAGTAAATTTTCTTGCATCTAGGATTAGTTTAGTGTTTCTGAACCTTATATCTTTTGCCTTTTGTTTATCTATTCAGTTAGAATTAGGATCAAGAACATCCACTGTTAAATCATACGCCATTAATTGCAGTACTTAGATACTCCAGTGTCCACCTCCGTAGTCCTTGAAGCAATAAGTCAACTTGAACAATTGCGTAAGTCCCTTTGCAGGTTAACAGCAAAATCATACTTAGTCACTGAGCTTTCTCTTTTCAAAATTACCCGAAGGAACCTTGGAGTCGTCTCGTTTGATCACCTAGTTCAGCATCCGAGAGGCTTTGCTCAAGAGAGAGTCAGATACTCAGTATTTCACTCTATTGTTGACTTGTTGAAAAACAAACATCAACATGGCGCCTAGCTACAGAGTGAGCCAGAAGAAGTTCGAACATTAGAAGATAGGCGCTCACTCCCAGTTGAAGCATTCCACCTCCTAGAACATCAAGACTTGAAGAACCGCCAAGGAAAGTCATCTTACATGCAAGGCGCACTTCTATTTGTTTTCTTATCTCCAAAATGCGCCTAGTTTGGAAGGGCGCCTATTCATGACTCTACTACCTCAGTTGAGCGCCTGGATCAACATTTGGCGCCTAGTCAGAAGATAAGGTAGTTGTAACTACCTGAGCTCTCATTGGTCGACAGAATGTTTTCGGGATCCGTGTCAAGGTCTTTGAATAGGCTTGCCAACTCAGAATGAGTCATTAGATGGAATATTCCCTTGGATATGCTTCTTGGGAAATGTGCCTTGGTTCCTCTTTGTGCATTGAAAAACGTGCCTTCATTGCCTTTGGAAGGCCTATAAAAGGAGGAGCGCTCTCATTCATTTGGCATCTATTCATTTTGACAAAATTCTCTCTGCAAAGCTAATGAGCTTGTAATCTTGAGGCCTGCGAGTTTCAAGTGTTGGGGTGATGCTCCCTCAACAAGCAAGGTGATGCTCCCTTGTTGTATTGTGAGGTGTTGACATTCAGTTAACATCATTGAGTTTGATTGAGTTGATCAAGTGTAAAAGTCATTGTAGACATCAAGGCTTCAAGGCCTCCTTTTGTAATTCCATTTGAATATGGTTGTAACTTCATGCGATTGAAAGCATTATCCATGTAATAAGACATTGCAAGATGCTTGAATCAAGTAATAAGACAAGTACCCATCTTTAAGGTTGATTCATTCAAGTAGTTATCTTTGAAGTATATCTTTAAGTTGATGTGTATTGATGAGTTGTTAGCAAGTAAAATTGTTTAAGTAAGGAAAAATTTTAGTAGAATTAGTTGGGTATCTTACATTTCGTGAGTTGCTTCATGTTGGTATGCTTCCTATTGGTGTGCTTGCATATGCTACATATAATTGCTCATGTTTGATGAATGTGCGGTGTGTATTCGTTCCTAGCTTGTATACTATATGACTTTGCCATTGTATTCAAATGTATGCTCTATGAACATGTATTTGTATTCGAGTGTATTCTCCATGACTTGTACTTGTATTCGAATGTATACCCCATGGCTAGTATTTGAGGATGTACCCTGTGATTTGTATTCGTATACTCTCTAACTTTCTATTCAAGTGTGATTGCATACGCAAGTGCATACTTTATGACTTGTATTCATACTTGAATGTATTTGATGACTATGTATTCGAGTATTTTCATATGACTTGTATTTGTATCTGAACAATGTGCTTGTGTATATTCTATGACTTCGTATTCAAGTGTGATTATGTATTCAAGTATATATTATGTGACTCACATTTGTATACTCTGTGACCTTGTATGGTTATATATTTGAGTGTATACTCTATGATTTGTACTTGTATGCATGTGTACACTCTATGATTTCATATGTACTCTATGACTTTGTATTTGTAATTGAGTGTATATTCTGTGACTGTATTTAACTATGTACTCTATGATTGTATTGAAGTATGAAGTGTATTTTAGTGTATACTCTATGATTGCATTTGTATTTGAATGTAAACTCTATGCCATATATTTGAATTTGAGTGTACACTCTAAGATTGTATTTGTACTCTATGACTTATGAGTGTATTTGACCGCATACTCTATGACTTGTATTTGTATTCGAGTTTGTATTCATCACCTGTATTTGTATTTGAGTGCATTGGTATTCAATTATGCACTTTATGACTTTGTATATTCGAGAGCATACTTCATGTATTCAAGTGTACACCATGATTTACTTATGTTCAAATGCACACTGCATTTCATATTCATGCGTGTTACATTCATGCTTGTGTATTATATACCTTGTGCACATTCATATGTATGCTACAATGCTATATGTATTCATATGCACATTTCATGTATACTTTGTATATGATTGTTTTCACGGGTTATCCGTTCAGTCTATAATCCACTCAAGTGTGTGATTGACTTGCATCTGTATTCAATGAATGCTTTATGCTTTGTATTTGCATGATTTATATGCGGGTGCTTTCTCTACAAATTGCATGACCTTGCGACTATATTCGAGCGTATGCTTTTGCAATTATATTCATGTAGTTGTAATTTTGTATGCAAGCATATACTCTATGATATGTACTGGTGCTCTATGGTTTGTACTTATATTTGAGTGTATGTTCGATGAATGTGTTCAAGTGCCTGCTCTATGAATTTGTAATTGCATTGAGTGAGTACTCTATGACTTTGCGATTGTATGAAATTGTCTGACTTGTAATTGAATTTGAGAATGCTTTATGGTTGTAATCGCATGATTGAGTAGTATTTGCGTGAATACTCTCTGACTCTGTATGATTATGCAGGACTTTATATTTGTATGCTCCAAGACCTTGTATTCAAGTTGATGACCTTATAATAGTCTTCCTTTGCAAATTATGTGTATTCATGTGAACATCTTATGACTTGTGTACACTGATAACTTCATTCCTTATGCAAGTGTGCTTCATGATTTCGTGTATAGTCCATGTTTCCTGTGTATACGTGGTGACTTATGTGTACTCATTTGTAACTTGTACTTGCAACTATGTAAGCAAACCTGGTTTATGACATATGTATGCTTTGTGAATTATGTGCATACTTTGTGCTGTTATGAGCATGTATTGCATATTAGGTGTAAGTACTTGTATGCTTCATATGTGGTGTATGTTTCATGTATAAGTATACTTCAAGTCTTAGGTGTATTGATGCCTTACGTGCTACAATTCGTGTTTCACATTCAATTGTGTGTATCCTTCACCTCATCTAGTATATCTACGTATATACTTCATATGTGTATCATGCCTACATATGTGTATAATTTATACCTCGTATGTATTTAGGGGTATACTTCATGTCAACATACCCTTATGCATTAGGGCTTGAACTACCAAATCTTGTTGTAGAAGCGAGTGGGAAATACGAACACACGAACATATCGAAACTTACCTCACACTTTGAACGCTAAACACTGGTGGTTGAGTTGAGACAAGGAACACTATCAACAATTCTCATTGCTCGAGGACAAGCAATCTTAAGTGGGGAGGGCTGTCATGTTCCGATATTAAGGCATTGTTTAAATTAAAGATTTAAACATCTTGACACAGACGGATTTGTTAAACATCATTCCAGATGATAGAAATAATTACATACGTCATATATTATTAAATAATATTGTTTTATTAATATTTTAAATATAAATAATATATTATTTTCGTAATGAGTTATGATTATCATTAATACCAAATATTATTATTATATAACAATAAATTATAATTATCAAATATATATGATAATAATATATATAGAATATAATATAAATATAAATATTAATGATATAAATATTGATAATTAAATATTATCATGATGTATATTATTATATTATCATAAATATAATATTATAACTAAATTGCTAGAGAGGATCTATATCCTCAAATGCCTAACTCTTGGGTGACTCCAAACGGACCCCATACTACGTATGAGGAGCTGACCATTATAAACTACCTTAAATAAAAGCAATCATTGCTTTATCAACAGCAAACAACCCAAATGTCATGACCATTGATAAACCACACCCGCCAGCATATATATATATAGTGATCGAAGGATCTGAATTGGGAAGAGAAAAGGAGGATATCATCGATTAGACATTACACGTTCAACTTTGCTAAATTATGATCACTGTAATACCAGTTGGAGGCGGATTAGTCAGCAGACCTGTGGTTAGCATCTTGGCGTCACCCAACAGAGTAGAGGGCAGAAATCAGCAGTAGGAGAAGCTGCCAACAGTGTGGGGTCTATAGAGGAATATCCACACAACAATCAGGGATGAGGAGCAGATTGAAAGAAGGATAAAAAAAAAAAAGAATAAAGAAATATATCTGAATATCTGCATCGAACCAAACCTCATAGTAGCAACATTGAATTGAAGATCAACATACAGTTATACTGCAAATCCAGCGGCTAAATCTATACCAGGTATCTCATCTTGTTTATATTACTGTCACAGTATACTATCCCATGCATTCAACACTAGAAGGAACATAAATGAATGAATCTTTCTTAAACACATATGATATGAATTAACCAATAGTTGATGCATCATGAGATCGTATCAATAGCTGCTAGTAATGCATGGCATGAAACTATCATAGAATAAGTTATGAATTGTTTAGATGATGCATTACATTGTATGGATTAGCATAGCAACCAATTTAGTTGGATCTTGAAATTGATATAGAACATTTATGTGTCTTATCATTATAGAAGGTTGAATGATTATATTATATGAGTTTAGGAAAGAGATGTGATAAGTTAATAATGAAGGAGAGATTAGAAATAGAGGCTCATGGCCCATCAATCAATATCCCAAGGATCGAGACAAAGGGAAAGGAGGCAATGCAACATGGTATGTTGGTTGATGCCTGAGTTGGTCAAGAGAACCTTCCGGGCTAAAGACCCAATAGGCCTTATCTCAATGTTGGTCCGTAGGACCCCACGGGGATAAGTTTCCCATTGTCTCATGTTGGTCAAAGGGACCCCACGGGACAATGGATAGGCCCTTGTCTAATGTTGGTCTAGAGGACCCCACGAGGCAAGGGATGGGCCTTTGATTTTTGTTGGTCTCCAATCAAAGGAATGCAATATGGACCCCATGATTGTACCTCCTATAAGCCCTCTCTCGTGAGAAAGTGAATTGATGGACATGTAGACCTAAGTATAACTCTCTCAATTGATATGTGTGATAGTTATAGTGAAAGCATAATACATATGATTTATGTATATAAAGTTGAATTTAAGATTTCTTATGGTTTACTATGATTGACATAGAAGAATTGGATTCTAATGTACTCTTTTACACGTTGGAATTGTTTGCAAGGTTGCAAAAATTTTGGCTTGCTAGAAGGGGACATTACATTACCCCATTGAATAAGTGGTTACATTGTAATGGCTTCCCGCTGAATAAGTGGATGTGCCTATGTTTTTCCTTAGCACTCCCACTACATAAGTGGATGCCCACTAAATAAGTGGATGTGCCTATGCTTTTCCTTAGTACTCCCACTGCATAAGTGGATGCCCACTAAATAGGTGGATGTTGTTATTTGCTGCAACTGTATTTTAAATTGTAAGTCTGAAACACTTGTATGCTCTCACCTTGCCTGTTTCGGGAATTGGGTGATCAGAAAGGTGTGGAAAAAACTAATTGTTGCATTTCATTACAATAGTGTTGTTTTAAAAAAAAAAGGGGTGTTATATTACACCATACTAGCACTGATATCTATTTTGTACTCTTATGTATGGAAAATAAAGCTACAACTAAAGCTTATTTTACCACAAAACAACTTCTGGCCCCAAGGAGAAAATATAGCTAGTAGTTGATCTCCGAGAATCTACTAAACCAACCCAGTTAAAGTTTTTATATCTTGTCAAATTGAAATCATCTATGCCTTGAGAGAGAATGTCAAAGTCAAGAGTTAACTTTGCCATATTGCAACACTTGTTTTGCTGCTTGCCAATGAACAAGCTTTGGTTGTGCCAAAAACCAAGAGAGAGAACCAATAGCAAAACAAAGATTTGATTGTGTAAATGTAAGATATATAAAAATGCCTAGAAATTATTTATAGAGTGGCTCATTTGTAAAGGATGAGTCATCATATGCTGACAACTTTAGCCTAACCTCCATAGATGTAGTGGAAGGATTACAATCGATCATGTGAAACCATTCCAAAAGATTTGTAGCACACTTGACCTGAGCCATGAAAATGAAACGGTCATGTTGCCATAACTCTACATTTGAGAAACACTATAGGAGGCCTAAATCCATCATGTCAAAAGCAAAACATAGATTAGATTTCACTCATATGCAAGGGCCTTGGTACCTATGCTAGCAAAATCATCAACATAGAAAACAATATTCACAATGTCATCACCATTGCTTTTGACGTAGAGTTTTAGATCAAAAAGACCTCTTTTGATACTAGAATCTTGAAGATGTTGATTGATCTTAATGTTCTTGGCATGTGGAGCTTGCTTAAGCCTGCCTAGAGATTTAAGTTGACAAATTAGATGATCACTGCCAAGTACTTGAAATCCTTCATTTAGGTTGCGCCATGTAGACTTCCTTATTCAAATCCTTGTTTAAGAAGGCACTTTTCACATCCATTTGATACACCTTCCAACCAAACTAGGCTGCCATGGAGAGAAGCAACTTAAATGTGACCATCTTTACAGTAGGAGAAAATGTCTCCCTATGTACCTTGGGGATGCATCCCCTACAAAAATGGACCCGTCTCTTATAAGGGACGTTTTGGGGACACATGGACAGGTAGGAAATGTCTCTTCCCCCTTGTCCCCAATTTTTTGTAAAATTTGGAAACATCCTAGGGACACCAAAAAAAGAACATGGGATGGCTAGCTGTCCCCTATGGCCCAGCAGTCAAAAGTCTAATTTAAAAAAAAAAATTGATAAAAAATAAAGGGATGTGAGAGCCCACAAGGACCCACACATCCTTTTATTAGATTATTTATTTATTTACTTACTATCTTTAGTTTCTGGTCAATCTTTTATTTCTGGTCAATCTTTTATTTTTGTTGTGAAATATTCTCTGCAGTTTCTATTTTAGAAACCTGTCTGTTTTGTATATTTTGTACCTATTTATTTGAGCTTTGCTCTTTATGAATACAATCAAGTTTTTACCAATTACATCCATAATATGGTATCAGAGCAGGAGAATTAAAAAAAAACCGGTTTTTTCTAAAATTTCGAGAGAAATTTTTAAAGTTTGTGAAGATCGATTTTTTCTGTTTTCGTGGGCATTTGTTTCTTCTTGACTGTTGGGCATTTTGCTTGCTTTTGAGGTCGCGTTTTTTTTTTTTGATTTAGGGTTGGCGTTTTGTATTTAGGCGCTTCTGGTCGCTGTTTCCTTCAACGGCGGTTTTCGCAACCCTACCTCTCGTCGTTTCTGCCCGTGACTTGCAGTTTCAAACAAACTTCTGGCCGCGATCTTCGTTTGCAGCGTTTCCTTGGAGGTTGTCGCGATTTGCATTCCTTGTTGATTGTTGTTCCTACGTGGTTCTGTTCGCCACTTCTTTCTTCGGCGGTTTGTATCTATTAAGCCACAACCCGTGTCGTCCCTCATCTTTTTCTCGCGATTTTGTGTTAAGGGCCGCGGATCCAAGTTCTTTGATGTGATTTCTTGATCTTTGGTCAATTTTTCTGTGTTTCCATGGCCGCCTAGCATTTCTGCATTTTCAGCTAGGGTTTTGACCCTCCATTTCAAGTCGGTTTTTTTTTTCTAATTGTAGATTCTTTGTGGGTTTTTCGAGACTTTTTCTAGGTTACCTTCAGATTTTTTTGGGTGTCTCGAAGTCCGTGCCTTCAAATTTGTGCCAA
This sequence comes from Cunninghamia lanceolata, assembly GCA_027924645.1. Classification (NCBI taxonomy): domain Eukaryota; kingdom Viridiplantae; phylum Streptophyta; class Pinopsida; order Cupressales; family Cupressaceae; genus Cunninghamia; species Cunninghamia lanceolata. The sequence continues at coordinate 753,932 of BSBN01000780.1, forward strand.
CAGATTTGTCTTGAAATCTGTACCTATACCTGCCTTAGCATTTTGTGCATTGGAATTTGTCTTGGGTTCCGTGCATTCAGCCTCTTCTCAGTACCTCGTTTTTCGTGCCTCAAAAAACGTGAAGATGGCTTCTTTGACCAACATAATGTTGGAGGACAGTCAGCGATTTAATGGCAAAAACTATAATACCTGGAAGCAGCGAATGATGACCATCTTTGAATATCGATGCCTCGATTAGATGATTTTAGGCAACTCTACTCATCCAACAACGGCGGGTAAAGACTAGGACAAGTTTGACGAGCAGAATCGTGAAGCAGTGATGCTCATTAAGCTTTCAGTCACAGATGATCAGCTACCTTAGATCTCGACTGGAAAATCAGCAAAGGAGATTTGGGACCATCTGAAGGGTATACATGAGACCTCTGATAAGAGCTGTGCGTTTTTCTTGAAAAATATGTTGTTTTCTATCATGATGGATGAGAAGACAACTTTGCAAGCGCACTTGAACAAGATCCAGGAGATCAGAGATCAGCTGGAGGCTATTGGTCGGAAAATGGAGGAGGAAGACATGGTTGTAATCACTTTGAAAAGTCTACCTAAGTCTTATGAACATTTCATCGAGACTCTCAACATTATGTCTGCTAATGTTGATTTGAAGTTTCCGGAGCTCTGTACTATCCTCTTGCAGCAGGATCACTGGAAACAACAGTTTGGTAGTAATGCTTCTTCATCCTCTACAAAGCAAGCTTTTGCAGCCAAGTCTCATGCTCAGAATAAAAGGAAAGGTCAGCCTTCGTAGCAGAAAGGCTCAGGTCAACCTCAGGACAGCACCAAGAAAAAGAACATTCAGTGTAATTATTGCCATAAAATGGTCATATGAAGAAGGATTGTCGTCTGCGTTTGGCTTCTAAACAAAAGAAGCAGGGAGGGTCTCAACAACAAATGTTGCTGAGCACACTGAGTAGAAGTAATCTGCCTTTTACGCCTTTATGGCTAAAAGACCTGTAGATCATGTGAAGTCCTCTGCCTGGTATATTGATTCAGGTGCCTCACGTCACTTCACCCATCGGCGTGATTGGTTCACAGATCTCTGTCCCTTCAGTGACTCAGTTATTTTTGGAGGAGGTGAAGAGTATACAGTTGTCGGCAAGGGCACTGTTCACCTTCAGTTTGGTGGGAGGAATCTCATATTCTTCAATGTCTACTACGTTCTTGGCATGGAACTAAACCTTCTCTCTGTCAGTTAGATCATGCAGCACTCTCCTCAGTTGGATGTGGTTTTTAGTGCTCACAAATGTTCCATTGTTGATCGGGAGACTCGCACCACTATGGCTGTTGGTATTGAGGATCATGGTCTATACATACTTGTGGATACAGGTGATTCTCCAGAGTTAGCCATGGCAGCCAGAAATTCTTCCATCACCAGTCTTTGGCATCAACGTTATGGGCACTTAAATGTGCACTATCTCGGGAGGGACTTGTAGCCGGTTTACCTGAGATCCAGACTCAGCATCATGGTGTTTGTGGAGCTTGTCAGGCTGGGAAGCAGCATAGGACACCGTTCCTGAATGGTGACTCATGGCGAGCCTCCAAGGTACTACAGTTGGTTCACGCTGATGTATGTGGGTCAATGAATACACCTTCTGTTACTGGTTGCAGGTATTTCTTGCTTTTTGTTGATGATTTCAATCGTAAAATGTGGGTGTACTTTCTCAGATAGAAAATCAGATGTGTTTACTGTATTTCTGAAGTTTAAGGCCTTAGTAGAGAAAGAGTCTGGCTGTTTCATAGTCACTCTTAGGTCAGATAATGGGGGGGAATTTTGTTCTACTGATTTCTCCAACTTCTGTGATATACACGGCATCAAATGCCAGTTAACCACACCCTATACTCTTCAACAAAACAGTGTTGTAGAGCGGCGCAACTGCACAATCACTGAGATGGTCCGTTCCATGTTAGAACACAGGAGTGTTCCTAAGAGATTGGGCAGAAGCAGTCTACACTGTTGTCTATCTCCTTAATCGGTCTCCTACATATGCTGTTAAGGAGAAGACTCCTGAGGAAGTTTGGACTGGTCGCAAACCTTGGATCAACCATCTGAGAATATTTGGCTCTTTAGCTTATGTACGGATACCAGATGCCAAGCGCTCCAAGTTGGATTCCAAGAGTCAAAAGCTTATGTTCACAGGGTACAGTGACAACCATAAGGATTACCGGTTGATTGATATAGTCTTACCTTCAGCTAGGATGTTGTCTTTGATGAAGAACGAGGACCTTTTCATCCTTCCTCGTCTGTGCAGAATTCTGAGGATCAGCCATTAATGGCTTTTGACTTGGGTGTTCTTCTTTCGTTAGGTCCACTTGATCGGAGGGATGATGATGCAGATTCTGATTTTGATGATGCTCAACCCGAATTTCCTTTGGATGATGTTGATCTTCCACCTGTTGCACCTGTTCCAGCTCCTCCTGTTGCATCCGATGTTGGCACTTCTACTCTCCGGCCTAAATGGTGGGCTAAGACTATTGGAGATCTTCATGATGATGAGCTAATTGAGGGTAGATCATCCAGAAACAAGAGCAAACAATAGCATTCAATTAATTTTGCTCTCATGGCCAACATTCACAGTGTCTATGAGCCTCAGACATATTTAGACGCTAAAGGAATTTCTGAGTGGGAAAAGGCTATAGAAGCTGAATACCAGAGTCTTCAATAAAATCACACTTGGTTCCTTTCTAATCTTCCTCCAGGGAAGAAGCCCATTAGTTGCAAATGGGTGTATAAGGTGAAATACAAAGCTGATGGAACCCTTGACAAGTACAAATCTCGTCTCGTTGCTAGGGGGTTCTCACAGAAGGAAGGCATTGACTATGAGGAGACTTTTGCTCCTACAGCCAAGATGAGTACAATTCGGCTTGTCCTTGCCTTAGCAGCCCAGTTTGGTTGGAAAGTCCATTAGATGGACGTTAAGAGTGCTTTTCTCAACGGTGAGTTGAAGGAAGAAGTTTGCATGACGCAGCCTCCAGGGTTCAAGGTTGCCGGTCAAGAACACAAGGTGTGCAGATTGGTAAAAGCACTCTATGGCCTGAAACAGGCTCCTCGGGCTTGGTACATCAAGATTGACAAGTACCTCATAGATCATGGCTTTCAAGGAGTCCATCTGACTCTAATTTGTATGTCAAACGCACTGGTAATGATATTCTGATTCTTGTTGTCTATGTGGATGACCTGATCATTACTGGTAGCTCGACACATTTGATCGCTGAGATCAAATAGGATTTGTGCAGCACATTTGACATGACAGATCTGAGACTTTTGCATTATTGTTTAGGTGTTGAGGTTTGGCAGACTGAGAGCAGTATCTTCATCTCCCAGTCCAAATATGCTCGAAGTCTTCTAGATAAGTTCTGTATGCGGATTGCAAACCTGCCTCCACACCCATGGAAAAGGGGCTTAAGTTGTTAGCTAAGTCAGACTCACCTGTAGTGGATGAATCATTGTTCAGGCAATTAGTGGGCAGCCTCATCTATCTCACTGCCACTAGACCTGACCTCAGTTTTGCAGTGAGCTACATTTCATGTTTCATGACAGCCCCCAAGGCTAATCATTGGGTAGCAGTGAAGCGTGTGCTGTGTTATGTGAAGGGCACTTCTGATTTTGGACTTCTTTACACTAGGAGTCATGATCCTAGACTCAGTGGTTTCACAGACTCAGATTGGGCAGGTTCGGTTGATGACAGGAAATCAACATCTGGGTATGTGTTCAGTTTGGGATCCGGTGCCGTCACCTGGACTAGTAAGAAGCAACAGGCAGTGGCTCTCTCCTCGACAGAAGCAGAGTATCGGGGAGCAGTTAAGGCAGCTTTTGAGGCAGTTTGGCTTCATCGGATGCTTGCTGATATGCAAATATCTCAAGCAGGTCCGACTCCCTTGTTCTGTGATAATCAGGGAGTTCTCAAACTTGCCAAAAATCCAGTCTTTCATGAAAGAACCAAGCATGTAGAAACTCATTGTCATTTCATCAAAAAGCTTGTTGAAGACGGATCAGTTCAGTTGCTGTATGTTTCGACTGAGGATCAGACAACCGATATCCTCACCAAGTCCCTTAGTTCAGATAAATTTGTAAAATTCAGGTGGTCTCTTGGTGTAGTTGATAGATTGACCATTAAGGGAGGGTATTAGAATATTTATTTATTTACTATCTTTAGTTTCTGGTCAATCTTTTATTTCTGTTGTAAAATATTCTCTGCAGTTTCTATTTTAGAAACCTGCCTGTTTTGTATATTTTGTACCTATTTATTTGAGCTTTGCTCTTTATGAATACAATCAAGTTTTTACCAATTGCATCTGTAATACCCTTTACACAATACTTAAACCTAAAACTCAATTTGCCATTTTCCATATTGTGAAGAAGAAGACAAAGAAGAGCAATTGTGAGAAGAGAAAAGAATGGAAAAACTGTCATTAACTTAAAACTTAAAAGCAATAAAAACATGAAAAATGATATACGCCTTGAAGGTTTGTGTGGTCTCAAAGGCTTTAATTTGGGCTTGATGGTAGGGGCTCCACCCTGTGACCCCACCCTGTATCACACTAGGGGCGTTGCCCCCAAACCTCGTGAGAGGCGCTACCCCTCGATCCCGCTAGGGGCGTTGCACCCTTGATCCCGCTAGGGGCGCTACCCCTAGACCCCGCAAGGGGCACTTGTAATGTCCCTAACTGTACTATTAGCACAATTTAACCAAATTTTCAAAATCAACACAAACCCAAGCTCTTTCTGATCGCCAAGATCTTGATGTGGGCAAGGTGAGAGCATACAGAGACTAGGATGTGGACAGTATGTAGCTAATGCAACTCATTGGTGGCAAGCTGCACAATTTACAACAATAACAAACTAGCAGATGAATATGTAGAAATGATCAAAGCGACCGACATATTACAAGTAGGTCCAATCAATGTCATATGGGCAGATAACAAGCAGACTTGATCAATGCCAAACGGGTTGATTACAAACTGCAGATCTAATCAATGCCAAACTGACAGATAACTAGCAGATTTGGATCAACGCCAAATTGGCTAATAATGAAATGCAAATAAAGTAGGATTTGGCGGTAAACCTTCTAGTACAAAATCAGAACTCAACTATAATCTGGTGGTAATACCATCCAGATTTTACAATGCAACCATATTCTATCAATGCATCAAACTCTGTTAATTTGCTACGATAGAACTTCCAGAAATGTCAACCAAACAGAGCTAAATATAATCCAAATATTGCAGTAATTCCCAACAACCCTTATGCTAAGCAATATTCAAAATATTTCAAATGACAAGTGGGCCCCACTCAAAAGAAATACATTCACAAATGTAGTGGCTGATTAAGAAGATATTTAACACTTGATAAATAAGCGTACCTGCAGATTTATTAAGAACTTTTGGAGACATTTCTGCATCTGGGTCCCACAAATCAGACTTTGTCCCCCTTCAACTCAGCATCTGCAAAAAGTTGCTATTAAAAATCAAATGGAACAGCAGCCACAAAAAGTAAAAATAGACTTGTATGGTTAGCAAAAACTCCCCCAAAAAAGTTGATAAGCAACCAAAAAGGCTGATAAATCCTTTCCAAAAAGCTGCGACCTCTTGTGTTATGTCTTAGCCAACCAATATAAAATATGGGGCCCACATGACAGTTTGTCCCCCCAAGAGGCTGCAAATCTTTTTTCTTAAACACATGGCATCATGTATGGTATGACTCCTTTTTTAGTTAATAATCAATGATATTAAAGTTGTGATGCTGACTGGATTGTACAGCCCCCCTCAATGAAGCATAATTCATAGACAAAAGGTATAGAAGATTGCAAACAAAGAGATAAGTGCTAATGTGGAATTTAGGAAGCTGCGGCTGGGTAATATGGAAATAAAATGGTATGGCAGCCTCAGTCCACATAATATCCCCAATTAGTTATTTTTGTAACTTTCTGATTTTTATGTATTCCCTGGTTTTCAGAAGCAAAAACAATCGAAGACAGCTAACTGAAAATTTATATAAGTGATTGAAAATACTAAATCAAAACCTTCATATGCTGTTATAATCCTTCAAATACATCAATAGCATCAGATCTAGCATGTAAGCAACGATCTTCCACAAGTATGCTTGCTGAATTGAACCTATGGGATCATGAACTGCTGGTACGCAACCTTTGAAATAATAATGATACTCAGATCTGAGTGTAAACAACTATCAAACTACTTGGAGACATCAATTAGGAAACTCAAACTAGAATTTAATTAATTGCAGCTGCTGTAGCAAAAATTACAATGATGAAATGAGTCACCCAATGACGAAATTACAACTCACAACTTGTACAACCAGCTGGGAATGGAAAATCAGATATGAAACCCTTACAATATCTTGATTTGTACGTCTAAACCGTGTACTTGATTGGTATGATAGGGAACATAAATATTAGGTATGGCTTGGGCAGGGTGTTCTTAGCATGTGGTGACTGGTAAAGACCCAAATCTGTTATGCAGCAACAAATAACTCTCTTTATAGACCTGTACGATGCTCTTAGATAGAAATAATGACTAGATTAGAATGAATGGCGGCTGGTGCAGATCTGTAGTGATGATTTATGGTGTAAGAAGACCTCCTTCTGTTGGCGCTCAAAGTTGAAATGGATGGAAACCCCCAAAAATACTGTTAAGAGATGTGGTACAGACCTCCAATGGTGCAACCAATGGTACAGACTAACTGTACGGGTCCCACAATGGATGGTGTACCTCCAAATAGCATGCAAATAGGACGATCTGCCGCAATAAATGATGAACAATTTTGTGTATCAGCAAGATCTCCCACAAACAATAATTTGCTTGCAGTAGATGAACGATTTTGAAAAGTTAGACAATTAATGTGTGTGGGATGCAGTACAAGGTTCGCAAAAGACGGTAGTTCCGATGACAACAGAGGAACCTGACTTTACCAAAGATTGCAAAATTAATGAAGATACATTTCAAAGTCATAATAGTAAAATATTTAATTTGGAGCGTATGAATACTTGTCATCAAGTCAGATCAACTTCACAGGAAAATTACAGAAAAAAGGGAGAAGTATTATACAATGGTTCAGATAGAAAAAGAAAAATATTGAAGTCAATGAAGAAAAAACGAGGCGGGCCTCAGAAGAGCAAAATGAAAAAAAATACTAAGAGTTTAAGTTTTTTTAAATGGGTGGAAGAGGCAAATATTAAAATATTTAATTATATCTTTACCACTGTACGACCACCTATTACAATTATTAAAATGTAATATACATCAATGTTTTGCCTTGTTTTTTTTTTGTTTGTTTGATGTGTTTAAGAGAAGTAGACGGAAATGCAGAAGGTGTTTCTTTTGTTTGTAATAGATATCAGAAATGAAATGACTTGCAGCATTAAATAACTCAGAAATATGGCACTATTCAGAAATACATGTAGCTGAAAATTCTAGATTTAATTTCTGATCTGAAAATACATTTTTTCTCAAATATAAAGGCAACCCAGTCCATCAAATAACATTCCATAACTAAATCAAACATACCCAGCAACTGCAAGCTCCAAAATATGAACGCCACACCTCCAAACTGAGTTAAAATTGCTCACAAAAGATTGCAGTCTATTCTCCAACCCTAGGCGCCCTCAAACACCAAAAAACTGCCCAAAACCTAAGCGTTTCCATCTAGAAATCTCAACGCTTTGTTTCCGCTGTACGACCAACCTAGAATGGTATGACTATGGCCAACATGGAATGATGCCAAACTGCTGCTGAATACTGATTATATTTCTGTTTGTTTCCTTCCTCCAAAAATCTGAAGTCTCCATTGATTTTCTATGCTTCAAAATGAGGTATTTGCAAACTATGAAGTCCATCTGTGATTTCTGTGTGAAACCACCGAATAATCTCCTAGATTGTGTCTTTCAACAACGTAGAAGATGCTGTCTGCAAGGGATTTCGTCCTCACAAACCCTAGGAAGAATAAGCTCCCCCAAAACCAAAAGCAATATCAGATATCAATTCACATGAGAGTGAAAATGAGCTTTAAACTTCACTTTTATTCTCCTCAAGCTCCCATACCCATATTGGAGTTACAAAAATATTATATTAATAAAACATTAACTCCTTATGTCTCCCACATGGGCGCCCATCCTTAGGAGACTTAGTTCTCCTGTTTTAAAAACATCTTTTTATCACTCTAGGCACCCCATAGTCACTTTATAATATTAATAACGATAAAGTTAAATATTTAATTTAACTTTATAAAGTATCGTTATTAAATTAAAATTACGGGACTATGTTAGAACTTGGAATACCGACATCAAATGCCCCCACAGACAGCTATAAATAGAAATGTTGACCATGAACCCTGTCGGTGCTCCGAACTGACTTACTAAAAATATTAAGTATAGATGAAATCACCCAAAACTACCTCAGAAAGTGGCATACCACTCATCATAACATTCAACTGACTCCGCCATCCCACTGGATTCAACTGACTCCAAGGATTCCCTAACCCTAACTCATTAGCCTACGGGAACCCACTGAATAGGCTAACTATCCACCAAATTGAACTGCGTAGGAAGGGGACATTATAGTCCGCCCTCCCCAAAATTGCTTGTCCTCAAGCAATCTCAACTCTGTTGAACACCCAGAATACTGAGAGGGGGGGTGAATGAGTATTCTCTTAAACCATTTACCCTTCAAAAATTTATTCCATTTAGCATAAACAATTGCAGTAAAGGAAATTAAGCATAAAACAAACAACCACAATTCATAACACATGAACACTAGGATTTTTACGTGGAAAACCCCAAAAAGGGAAAAACCACGGTGAGGATTAGCTCACAATATATATATATATATATATTAATAAGGCAACCGGTTAAGGTTGGTACAATTGGTGGACTCACTGTCCAAGAATGCTCACTGCATGTGGCTCATTGCCAAAGGACTCACTATCCTGAAAGAGAGAGATAGAAGAAGTGGCTCACTGCCAAAATTTGAACTGTTGTAATTGCATCTGATATATGCATGGAGTACAGTTCCAATGAAGCACAAGTTATAAAACAACACTCAACACACTGTTCTGAAATACCACACTGCTCTGTATTCACTCAATTCGCATCCATAAGCATCTTTCGCATCACACTTGTCACATCTCGAATCCCACTTCAAAACACCGAAATCAATCCTTTATATATATATATATACACTTCTTTCACAACATCAATTAGGTCGGCCTAATTGGATGGAACTTGCAAAGCATGCCATATAGCACTTGTCGGCCCCAAATCTTCATACACACGCTTCGCACCAAGATTCAAACTTTGAGAAAGGTTGGCATGGACCTAAAATAGCTCCCACTTAACTCTGCAATGCATATTTACCCTCCGCACAACATCAACACCTTCAGGTCGGCTCCACTGGCAGGACAACAACAATATAAACTATCTGTCATTTCACAAAACTGTATGCGGACCTCCAAATTGCTTAAAACTTGGAATATACACGCTATAGACATTCATTATCTTATCCTCAAATCTGCATAACAAACCATTCTCTTGCGGTGAAATGTGGAGTATCTCACATCGTCACTGGCATTGTCAATGCATTGTCTATACAGAGTGCGATACTCTGTCAACTCTAACTCTCATTCCAGAGGACTTCAGGACTTGAGACTTTGGATTTGGACTCTCTAAATTTTCACTATCAACACCTTACAACCACAAAGAAAGGTATTTCACGCCGGAGAGATGCGAATCCATTTACTTACATGCTCTATGCCAGAAACAGATGTGCTCTGTTAAGCTGGACTTTTGCTGTTTACATCTTTCAAACCGGAGATCATTAGTAAGCAAAATTTTGGATTTAGATGTATCCAATGACCAATAATCATATGCTAGAACCGCAGAGCAAGATCTTTAATGGCGGACCAATGCAGATCAAATTACCAGAACTCTGTAGCTTAGTTTTACCAGACAGACACTTAGCCAAATTTCATAACATATCTTCATACCGAATCAAATCTTCTTACACAACAGTCTTCTATGAAGAATAAAATCATCTTGTAAGGAAGAGGATCAAACCCTCTTGCAAAATTACCAACCAAGCTAATCTGCACAACAGTCCCCTTATGTCTGGTTAACACTTTCCGGATTAGTAACATTATCCTTGTTGTCACTGTCTCTGTCCTGTGATGTTACTGGCTTTGCTATTCCCTGGACCACTATATCTTTACTCTTTGAAGCCAACTTTTATCCTTATCTCTACTCAATCAGTTGACACTAATGACAACACTAGACTAACATGTTGACATCAATGACAACACTAATTGCAGCAACTGCACATACTTGCACCAAACTTTGGATGCTGCAAAATCTGCTTATTCTCCCACGTTGCATCCTCTATTGGCAAGTTCTTCCATTTGACCAAGAACTCCTTAATGATCCTCTTCCGAAGAGCCCGCTCTCGGGAGTCAATAATGCCTCTGGAATCAATATCAACTTCCCCTCCTCATCTAATGGTGGCAACTCTGATGAGGGAACTACATTGTGTCTGCGTGCCTTCTTGAGCCTGGATACGTGAAAGACATTATGAACTCTGCTACTAGCTAGTAATTCAAGCTCATAGGCAACCTCTCCAACTCTCCTGGACACCCTGAATGGACCATAGAATCTAGGCTTGAGCTTCTCAGCTCCACTCTTCTTGAGAGTAGACTGTCTGTATTGTTGAAGTCTCAAATAAACCATGTCCCCAACCTCAAAACTGCGTTCTATTCAATGCTGATCAGCATACAACTTTTGCTGATTTTGTGCCTGCTGCAAATTTTCCTTTAGTGACTTCATGATGTCCTGACTCTTGTAGTAAATCCTTTGCCTTAGGCACCCTACTATCCCCAAATAGTAAATCCACAAAGTTGGGAGCCTCATACCCATACAAAACTATAAATGGCAACATCTTGATGGACATGTGATAGGTAGTATTATAGCAATACTCCCCAAGGTGCAGCCATTTGATCCAAGCTCTCTATTGTCCAGAAACATAGTTCCTGAGATACCCTTCCACCCATTTGTTTACTATCTCCGTTTGTCCATCCGCCTATGGGTGGTAGCTCTTACTAGGAGTGAGCTCAGTGCCACTCAATCTGAAGAGTTCTTGCCAAAAGATACTTAGGAACTTGTTGTCCCTATCACTCACAATACTCTTGGGCATCCCATGCAATCTGAATATCTCCCTGAAAAACAAATCAGCCACCTGAGTTGAAGTATGTTTCACTAAAATGGCAAAGAAATGTGCAAATTTGGTCAATCTGTCAACCACAACATATATACAATCCTTGCCTTGTACCTTAGGTAGCCCAATAATGAAGTCCATGGAGATACATTCCCATTTTTTATTAGGAATGGGTAAAGGCCGAAGCAAACCAACTGGATAAGTGTGCTCATTTTTATTCTGCTGGCAAGTGGGGGACTCCCTGACATACTTAAGGACTTCATTCTTGAGTCCTTTCCAAGTAAAACGCTCCTGGATATGCCTATAGGTCTTGAAGAAACTCGGGTGACCAACCATTGGTGCATCATGAAAGGTCCTCAATATCGTACCCTTAAGCTGTGAAGTAGGCATCGAGTAAATCCTCTCCTTATAAATGATTAAATCATTAACCACGGAGTACATGTCATCATGATTTGTGCCCTCTATAACTCTTGTTGCCCAAGAATCCTTAGCATATTAATCTGAAATCAACTTCCTCCAATCAACAGAAATCTCTACTAACAAACATAAGTGGGGCCTCCTGGAAAGCGCATCAACAACTACGTTCTTCTTCCCTTTGACATATTCAATATCAAAATCATAGGCCTGTAACCTGCTCACCCACTTCTGTTGTCTGTCATTAAGATCCTTCTGGTTCATAAAGTATTTAATGCTATTGTGGTCCGTTTTGATAATGAACTTACCCCCAACGAGGTATGGCCTAAATTTGGCCAACACATGCATAATGGCCAACATCTCCCTATCATAAACTAAGTAACTCCTCTCCACACCTCTGAGTTTTCTGCTCTCAAATGCTATGGGGTGTTTCTCCCGCATCAGCACGGCTCCAATTCCCTCTCCCGAGGCATCACATTCCAACTCAAAAGGTTTGGAGAAATCCAGAATCACCAACACATGACATGAAGACATCAGCTGTTTGAAGTGCTCGAAACACTTCTGAGCTGAATCGGACCACATGAAAGCTCCCTTCTTTGTCAAATCTGTAAGTCGAGCTGCAGTCTGTGAAAATCCCTTAATAAACCTCCTACAAAGACCGCACAGACTAAAAAATCCCTTAAGCTGAGAGAGATTCGTAGGTGTAGGCCATTCAATAATAGCCTTGATCTTCCCAGGATCAACTCTCACTCCCTCTACACTAATAATGTGACCAAGATAGAGAAGCTTTGCCATGCCAAAGTCACATTTGGACTCCTTAGCTTACAAAGAATGCTCAAAACCTCCTCGAGATGCCTCATATGTACCTCCCAAGTTCTACTGAAAATCAGGATATCATTGAAGAATACTAACACAAATTTCTTCAACTGTTTCCTGAAAATCTAGTTCATGCAACTCTAAAAAGTGGCTAGTGCATTAGTTAATCCGAATGGCATCACCAAAAACTCAAAGTGACCAAAATGGCATCTAAAAGCTGTCTTCTCTATGTCCTCCTCCCTCATCCTGATCTGATGGTAACCTGACCTCAAATCAGTCTTCGAGAAATAACAAGCTCCATGCAGCTCATCTATCAACTTGTCAATCCTAGGAATGGGATACATGTTTTTATTGTCTTTTTATTCAACGCTCGATAGTCAATACACATGCGTATTGTCCCATCCTTCTTCACCAACACAACTGCTGAAGCAAAAGGGCTCTTGCTAGGTCTAATGTGCCCCATCTCCAGTAACTCCTTAATAGTCTTCTCTATCTCATCCTTAAGTCTCTTAGGATGTCTGTATGGTGTAGTAATTACTAGTTTGGCACCCTCCTCTAGATCTATCACATGCTTTATCCCTCTATTGGGTGGTACTCCCGGTGGAATACTCCCAAACACCTTGCTATGTTTTGATATCAGCTTCTGAATGTCTGGATGATGGTTGTTCTTTTGCTGATCTGGAATTGTAGGCATGATGAGACACTCTGCTGCCCACTCCACCTAATCATGTCTAATCAAACGCTCCATTCTCTTGAGAGATACAACTCTGGGACCACCATCTGATAAGGCTCTAAGAACTATCTTTTTGCCATTAGAGTCAAATTTCATTTCCATAGTATGCAAATTCATAGTGAACTCTCCAAGAGTCCTCATCCAATGCATACCAAGAACCACATCTGTGTCACCTATGCCAACCACATAGAAGTCATCTTTCAACTCATATTAACCCAACCGTATATTTAGGCCAGCAATTTTACGAGTGCATGTGAGTTTGAATCCATCTGCAACCATTACCTTAAATCCTTCAAACTCTTCTTTTTGAGTCCTCTCTTGGCAACAAGCCCCTCATCAATAAAGTTGTGTGTGGCACCTGTATCCATAGTTGGAAACTCGATTTGCCAAAAAACTCGGCAAGCCCAAAATTGGCGAGTAAAAAAAAACTAGGAGAAAACTCGGCAAAAAACTCGGGAACTTAAAAAATTGCTTAAATTTCATTAGAAACGCATTTTGTTTGCAAAATTCAATGACAATATGAATCTAATGAGCCCATAAATGAGTACAAAAGTGTTTTCCATTAAATTTGATTGACTTTAATGCAAATTGATTACAAAATCGCATTCTCATGTGGAATCCTGATGACTGAAAGCCTGTTAGTCTAGTAGAAATTACAATAGATAGCTGAAAATGAAAATAGTCTAACTAGAAGTAAATACTAAATAGTAAATACAACATATTACACCTTCCTCTTCCCTAATTAGTCAAAGTTAGGGAAGAGGTAGATGCTATAGTCTTGCGAGTACGCGGTGCCGGTGGCTCCTCGGTTGGCATAGAAGGCTGTGGCTGAGGCTCGACCACCATCCTGGAAATATCTGGCTCTAGCAATGACTCCTCGTCCTCATGAATGTCCTCCAATCCTACATCTCCTATTGCACCCACATCCTCCATTGCCTATCTCTCGAAATCAAGAATCTTGTCTGCAGTAAACAATGGAGGTTGCTCATCCCGCCCTGTCCAATCACTGTAAGGATCTATCTCATCCAAATCAATAGGATCCAATGATTTGTCCTCCTCTCTTTTTATGCGCAACCGAAGGTTGTATTGCACAAAGACAAGATCATTGAGGCGCTTTTGAGCTAATTTGTTCCTCTTCTTCGTGTGAATGGCCTCAAACAAGGTCCAATTCCACTCACAACTGGATGCACTACAAAGCTCCTATTTTCCATGCCTTAGAATTGCAAAATCATGTCAAATTCCACAACATTTTACTAAGGGGTCCTTGTTCTTTCACCCTGATGCATGTTCCTGAAACCCTAAATTTGGCTAAGTCTGAAACCCTGAAACCTTGAAAAATTGGTTAAGTTTGAAATCTGATGGATCCTCCAAAATCTAGAATTTGCATATTAAATCCCATGGATCCGAAACCTATCTCAAACATCCTGACAGTATATTTCAAAATATTTAAAGTATATTGAAACTTATACTTAAATGTATTTTGAAATATACTGTCACAACCCTGTTTTACCTGCGTAGGTTGAGAGTCCTTGTCGAAAACTCGGCGAGTTTTCGGCAGAGACTCACCAAAATGACTCGACAAGTTTAAGTCAAGAAAACTCGTTTGCAAAAAAAACTCGCGGTTTTTTTAAGAATCGCCGAGTTTTTGGCGAGTCTGCCAACTATGCCTTTATTAATGAGAGTTACTATTCACTGCCCACAAAGTACTCATCTAACCCTGAATGATCCAATTTTATGAAAACTAGAGAGTTGTGCCATCACTCCCTCACTATCATTTCCTCATTTGACGAATTTTCTTCTTCACTACCCTTTGAATCGGAATGCTGGTCTGATTTTTCTGAATTCGTCTCATTAGCTGAAAAGTACTCGATTTGTTTGGCCTTTGCTTTGTTGTTGCATCTATGAGATGGATCCCATGGCTCTCTACAATGGAAGCACAATTTCTTTCTTCTAAGCTCATTGAGCTGATCACTACTCAACTAGTTTGTCTCCTTCTTGGGCTGATTGGAATCTCGCTGAAAATGTTTTTTGTCCTTATCTTTCTTATGGAGGAAACCCTTGGACTGCAATTTGTTTCTTTAAGTTGAAGATTCCATATCTCTTGCTTTCTTCAAGGCATCTTGTAAGGAGAGTGGATTAAGGGCCTTAATCCAACCTCTCAATGGGTCTGAAAGACCATCAATGAAGAGGACCGTCAACCTCCTCTCAGAAATGTCAGTTACCATCACTAATAGCTTTTGGAACTCAGAAATATAGTTGTCCATTGAATCCCATTGTTTCAGTTGGGCCAACTCCTTAAACTGCAACTCAGGATATTTCTTATCGAACCTGTCCATCAACCTCTCAGTGAACTCTGCATACGAGGTAATATGATCATGGCCTAAAGTGACCATACCATGGTGCCACCACTCATGGGCACTACCATCTAGATGTAAAGCAACATAAGTAATAGCCTCCTCTGGCATAGGACTGAGCTGAAGGAAGCTATCTAATCTCTGTACCCATGCCCTAGCTGTAGTCTTCCCCGAGCCATCAAAGTAAGGAATGGATAATTTACTGACATTCTTCTGCAATTCCTGGTTATGATGTCTGCCACTCCCACCTCTATGTGGTCTATGTCTCAATCTCAAATCCATGTAATCTCGAAAGGACATTTCAGCCTGGAATTCTGCTCTTGAATCCCTCCAATATCTCATAATCTGGTCCTGTAACTCGTGCTATGTAGGTTCATTAACCTCTGGGGGGTTATCTCGTGGGGGAAAAATAGGCATACGAGGTCTAGTGTTCGTTGTCCCAACCATAGAACGTTGATTTTCTGCCCTATTATTTACTGAACCATCCCTGTTATCACCATTTCTTCTGTTACCGTTACCATCTCCATGTCCCCCATTACCATTTCCATTTATGTTATTATTATTGTTGTTATTCCCTTCAATCTGTCTAGCCAATAGAGCACAAATCTGATTCATATTCTGTTGCAATTCTCGCTGTCCCCTAGCGAGATCATTCAAAATCTCTCTAGTGCTAGATTCACCCTGCTCTCTATCCCCCATGTTTACCTCAACCCTGTCAACACCTGCAAATGGGTCTATGTGTAGTGGAACTTCAAGGTTAGGGTTTGACCTGTTTCTCCTCAAGTAATACTGGGATGTGTTGGGCTGCATCACTCAATGAAAGCACTGCATGGTTCACTGTCACAATCGTAGAGGATGGCAAGAAGAGTGATACCACTGTAATATACACCCCTATTTTCCCTTGTTTTTTTTTTGTTTGATGTGTTTAAGAGAAGTAGACGGAAATGCATAAGGTGTTTCTTTTGTTTGTAATAGATATTAGAAATGAAATGACTTGCAACATTAAATACTCAGAAATATGGCACTAATAGACATTAGATTTCCACAGTCCATGATCTTGTATCAGAATGTTTCAGGATTTAATATGGAACTATTCAAAAATACATGTAGCTGAAAATTCCAAATTTAATTTCTGATCTGAAAATACATTTTTTCTAAAATATAAAGGCAACCCAGTTCATCAAATAACATTACATAACTAAATCAAATATACCCAGAAAATTTGGACTTTGATAAATTTTTGTACTCTCAACCAGCAACTACAAGCTCCAAAATATGAATGCCACACCTCCAAACTGAGTTAAAATTGCTCACAAAGGATTGAAGTCTGTTCTCCAACCCTAGGCGCCCTCAAACACCACAAAAAACTGCCCGAGACCTAGGCGTTTCCACCTAGAAATCTCCACGCTTTGTTTCAGCTGGTACGACCAACCTAGAATGGTATGGCCAGCATGGAATGATGCCAAACTGCTGTTGAATGCTGATTTTATTTCTGTTTGTTTCCTTCCTCCAAAAATCTCAAGTCTTCATTGATTTTCTATGCTTCAAACTGAGGTATTTGCAAACTATGAAGTCCAGCTGTGATTTTTGTGTGAAACCACCGAATAATCTCCCAGATTGTGTCTTTCAACAATGTAGAAGATGCTGCCTGCGAGGGATTTCGTCCTTACAAACCCTACGAAGAAAAAGCTCCTCCAAAACCAAAAGCAGTATCAGATATCAATTCACGTGAGAGTGAAAATGAGCTTCAAACTTCACTTTTATTCTCCTCAAGCTCCCACGCCCATATTGGAGTTATAAAAATATTATATTAATAAAACATTAACTCCTTATGTCTCCCACATGAGCGCCCATCCTTAGGAGACTTAATTCTCCCCTTTTAAAAACATCTTTTTATCACTCTAGGCGCCCCATAGTCACTTTATAATATTAATAACGATAAAGTTAAATATTTAATTTAACTTTATAAAGTATCGTTATTAAATTAAAATTATAGGACTATGTTAGAACTTGGAATACCGACATCAAATGCCCCCACCGACATAGCTATAAGTAGAAATGTTGACCATGAACCCTGTCGGTGCCCCGAACTGACTTACTAAAAATAGTAAGTATAGAAGAAATCACTCAAAACCACCTCAAAAAGTGGCATACCACTCATCATAACATTTAGAGCTCGATTAGACACCTGATACTGCCATCCCACTGGATTCAACTGACTCCAAGGATTCCCTAACCCTAACTCATTAGCTTACGGGAACCCACAGAATAGGCTAACTGTCCACCAAACTAAACTGCTTAAGAAGGGGACATTACATAAAAGGCAAAAAAAATCATAAATCTTATGACTCCATTGTATGACAGAAAAATGATAACCAAATTAAAATTTAAATGTTCAAAACTTATTTTCCCTCATACAACCTTACTCTTTTTCCACTGTACGGCCATATGTAATCACATCTTTGACCACCATACAACCTCCATATTTTATCATTGATACCGTACGACCAACCTCCTTGCTATTGTCATACGATCTTCCCCATCTTCTTTCACCATACGCCTTGTTCACCTTTTGTTGTACATCCATACATTAGATTTTCATTGTACAACTACTTCAGACAATTATCAAGTTGATGTACAACCTGCCAATTTTAGCAATAAACTAATTCTTCTGCATGTTGTATGACTTGTATGGTTGGTTATTACTATCATACAGTCTCATACTATCCCTATCTTACGACTTATCTATTTAATTTTTGTTGTCGTACGATTTCTACTTGTCCTCTCCTTCATCGTACGGTCCTTGCTAGATGTTGTACACTCAAATTTATCTTCACCTATACAGACTACACAAGTTTTTGATGTTCAATAGATGATTACATTTTTACCTGCCATACACCCAGGCTTGTCTTGTACGACCAATTCACTAAGGTGTACCCTCTGTATAATCTATTCAAAATATTATCTTCGGTCTATCGTACATTTATCATTTATTGTTCACTTTGCCGATCTTCAAAATATTAATGGCTCTTTTGCTACATTTGTCCACCCTTCTGCATTTGGCATTTTCTCAGTTTCTGATTTATTACAACAAATCATTGCTACAGGTTGTTGAATTGGGAGAAAGTACATTCCTAGAATATGGAGATATTGAACACTACTTTTAGAATGTTTCTAAAGTGCTTGTAGTACCGTTTGGGTCTAGTGAGCAACTGAGTGAAACATTTTCTGAGTCCAGTGTGTAGTCAGATTGGGTCCTTGGGGTCCTCGACATTCTCCATACATTGGCATGCATTCCGGATGTGTTGATTCTACTTCTACTCTGCATGTACTTCCAAGTCAGCATACAGGGTCTTCATCTACAATGTTGGTACCAGTTTCGAAAACCTTCCTTGATGTCACTTGATGCTTACTTGTTTTCTGTCGTCTGGAAGGTGATTTTTTTTCTTTTGGAGAGGATGATGTAGTTAGTGTACAATGCGTATATTTTGTTTGGATAATATGGTTTATCCGACTATGTATTAATTTTTTGTCGGCTTCGGGTAGTTATTGGATTCGGTTGGTAGACAGTTGTGTGCTTCTTGGCAATTGTCGGGTTCTTTAAATAAACTTTGTATCGTCAAAGAAAGTAGTATGATCTAGTGTGGTCCAGTCTGATCCTTGATTGACCATCTTTGGTCTATTTCTGTAAAAACTTCATGTGCGAATAAAGATATACTTTTACTCCTTTATTTGGTATGCATTGTTAATTCTGTCATCAATTCAAGTATTAGTTTTATCAGATAGAAGAGTAAACAAGATCTTTTCTAAGTTGCATGTCACTCATAGGTGGGTATATTTGGAGGTTGGTAGTGACTTTTCAGTGCCTATTTTTTGTGGAAGTTTTTTACAACGTGCTCGCTGTCAATCTTTGCTTTGGCATTTGTTTTCCTTCTCTTGCAAGTGTGGGGCAAGGAAGATTGGATACAACTAATATCTTTGGTGCTGTGGGATGGATGGAGCATATGGTGGTGAGTGACATTGCAGTTGTAGGAAAAGAATGTTGCATATAGTGTTTTGAGCTTATAATGTTCTATGTTTCTAGTGCTAGAGTTTAAGCTTGTATCATGGGCTATGATATATGTTTGATAGGTAGCTTTAGGTTTGCCTAGGTGGTATGGCAACATTTAGTGTTGCATCTTGATAGTTTTTTGAGGCTATAATGCATAACTTCTATGTAATCTTGCTTTGATATTAAGGGTGGGGCCCCAATAGAACCCCAACTAATCAATCTAATAAAAACAAATATAATCTTTGTATGAAACGGAATAAACTTCAATAAACTGGCAACTTCAGTAGGTTGTTGGAGCCTTAGCATTTATCAATGGTTTGGCAGTTATACATTTGCAAGCATGAATATTGCACTTTATGCATATAATGAAGTTGGGACTGGACATTTAAAATATATATATATATATATATATATATATATATATTTAGAGGACAAATGATTTACATCAATTGAGCATTAGGATTACAAGGAAAATCTCTCCCTATATGGCAAGGAAAGAAAGCATCTAGGCTTACACCTCAATAGGCATAGCATTCACATGCTTCCAAATCATTCAAGCTGAGTTTGCACAATGAAATCCAAATCTTGTTTAAATTGTTGCAACTTCTCAAATTGAATAGGTGGTATCTAAGTGAAAATTAGTTTTGCATCTTGTCCTCCAAAGAAAATTGTTCACTGCTAACCAAGTTGTGTGCTATAGAATCTTGCAGCTGTCCATGGCAATCCAAGAATCTCCTAGAAGGGTCGATCACCAATAAGAATGGGCAGTAAAAACAAAATTCAATTCAGCCTGTTACTCACCCCAAAACCCTCAAGCTATTTAACACCTTAGAAGATGTGATCACCTATCTCCTCTTTCCCACACAATCCAAAAACCATCTGTAAGACCCACCTTACTCAATTTTGCTTTGACAGCTAAGCCTTGATGCATTACTAGCCATTCCAACACCTTTTCTTGAAGGAGGTTCTTTCTTTCCAAATGATTTGACAATGCTGTTTCCATCCCCTTTCAGATCCTTGACCCACCACTGCTTGTTCACTGGGGGCAACTTACACATATTACATGCATATTGGGAACAATCTCTTTTTGAGGGATTGGGATAGCAGCAAGTATATGATTCTTTAACTCACAAACATCAACTACTATGATAAGTTTGTTCTCATGGTCAGCTACCACAGCCATTCGTATGGTGCATATTTTTCCATAAAATAACAGACTATCCCATTATAATAGGTACTACAACTCACATTCTTACTACATTGACAATGACTAATAAAAGTTAAAATGGTTCCTATTTGCTGTTGGCTAATGGAGTGTTTGTGTTTCTGATAGCAGCGTGTACTTCATCTCAATGTGATTTGATGACTTAGTAACCTGTTTTTGTTCTTGTCTCTGATGTTATGACCTCCATCCATGTATGCACCAGCATGTTTGTCACTAATGCTTTCTGGCTTGTCCATTGATGTATAATGCAACTCGTATCTTTTTTTGCTACTAACTGATTCTATAGTAGATAATCTCCCAAATCTTATATTATGATTCCCACCCGTTTGTGAGTATATTGGCTCATTCATTGATGCATGTTATGTTATCCACCACATAATGGATTATCTATTAGCAACTTATCAAGAAAAAATTCAGACTAAATGGTGGCCACTACTGTAGATTCTAGTACTCCAAAGCATTAAAAAGAAATGCAATGTTTAGAATAATGAAGAGATCATGCTTTGTTGTCAGTTGGATCTCTCAGAAGAAACTGGTTATGGAGATGATATTGCAAAGCAGGTGTCATGAGCCATCTAAAGCCCTAATTTGAGGAAAGGGTATGATTATAAATGGTACGGATTGTTGATCAATTGAAAAATGATATAGCCAAAAGGGTTCTTAGTACTTGAGATGTCCTTCGCCAGATATGACCAATTAGTTATCATCCATTTGGGACCTCCATGCAACTTTCTCATTAAATATACAATGCTTTGTGGGCAGCCTTTCTTGTCTGTATTGCATGTAACCAAGCTACTTAATTGGACAATCCAACAAAAACTATTGATTAGCATACATACTATAATGTTAAAATATTCCTAATGATTGTGGTCCTGCTTTGTGCAAAGATACCCTACATCTATAATAAACACCCCCAATTTTTTTGATTTTTCAACTGAAATTAATGTCTACAATGCAAAGCCCACAACACCTTCTGATCACCCAGATCCTAGGATGGGCAAGGTGAGAGCATACAATGCATAGGATCACACCCAAACTCTATAGAATGCAACAACAAGAGAGTATGCAATACAAATGCTATCACTGTGTCACCCCAAGCGGCAAGCCATCCATCTTTGCATTTATTTAGCGGAGTGTGCTAATGCAACACAATATGAACACACAAGGCAACTGAGCCGACCTTTCTTTACGCTTATTCAACGGAGTGTGTTTGATGCACACAAGGCAGCTAAGCCATCCTTCATCTGAGCTTATTCAGCGAAGTGTGCTAAAACACAAAGCATGTTATAAAACTGGCGGTAACCATCCAGTCATTACATAATGAAATGCATGTTATGAAGACCACTGGTGGTACTACCATCCAGGGCTTACAAGATAATGATTATTGCAACTAATATAAGATATAACAATGAAGTAAAGGCTGCAATAATAAACTTTATTAATCTGATCCAAATTGAAACAGTACTGCTACAACAAATATCAAGATAATGAGCATTGAAGATCAGTCAAAACAATAACAAAGTCATACCCCCTAAAGTACTGATGTTGTTGATGAAAATTGATGCCACAAACACGTTGTCAACACACTAAAAACACTGTCAAAATTGAATGTACTGTTCTGATATAAATTTTGCAGCATTGTAAAACCACAAACCAGCATATAGAATCATCAAAACACCCCAAACTGATCAAAGTTCACCCCCAAATGCATTAAATCATTCATTCCTAGTCAAGGCGCCTGTTGTGACCTAATCACACATCGCCCCATTGCAAATGGGGACCCCCTTTTTTTTGAGCTCCGATGCTTTGCTTGCATTTTGGATGGTGTCTTCGGTTCGTTTCCTCTGCCAATCCAACAATGAGTCTCTCCTAGGAGGTTTTGCTTTAAAACTAGAGGTCTCACCTGGAACATGAACTTGCAATAATGAAGAGTCTTGATCAAATTCCATTCAAACGGGAAACCAGGAAGTCATCCGTCAAGGTTCAGATGAACACTGAGATCAATCCTGATGCATGTTTGAGATCCTGAAAATGACTAAGTCTGATATCTTGAAAATCTTGAAAATTGACTAAGTCTGAAATCTGGTGGATCCTCTAAATTCTATAATCTGCATGTTAAATCCTATGGATCCAAGACCTATCTCAAACATCCTGGAAGTATATTTCAAAAATATTTAAAGTATATCTGAGCATATACTTAAATATAGTTTTAAAATATATTTCCACCTAGGGGTCTTCACCTTCAAAATTTGCAAAAAAATGGCTAAGTACTCAAGGGAAGATTAAAATTGTCATCCGATGCGCCCTTGTTAAAGTGAAATTCCAACCGGAGGACAAAATCTTCATCTGCTGCGCCAATTCCAACTGGAGGACAAAATCTTCATCTGCTGCGCCAATCTCAAGAGAAGATCAAAATCATCATCTAAGTGCGCCAATTTTGAACAAAGATCAAATTTGTCATCCAATGCGCCAAAAGATGAGATTCTTGTTTCAATTTTCAGGAAGGCATTCAAATCTTGATCTAGTGCGCTTGGAATGAGGGAGTTTAATTGCAAGTTTCGTGACACCTTTTTCAACCGGAGAACAAAATGGTCAACCAATTCGCCCAAAGATGAAGGGATGAAGTATCTTGTTTCAAGTTTTAAGTGATCATTAAACCGAGCATCAAAACCTTCAACCAAAGCGCCATTTTAGTATGGGGTGAAAGTAAAGTTTTAAGTGAAATTTTAAGCGGAGATTGAAATCTAGATCCAATGCGCCACTTGTGGAGGAGATCTAATTCAAGTTTTATGCAACCTTTCGAACAAGGATCTAAAATGATGATCCAATGCGCCACTTGGGTGTGAAGTATAATTCAAATTTTATAAGACTTTTAAGTGAGGATTGGAATTGGCATTCAATGCGCCACTCATATATGATGCTTAATTTAAATTTTATGATTGTATTTAGGAAATCAACCAATTTGGCATCCAATGCGCCTAGGCTTGGAAGGGTTAGAAATTGTTTTATAATGATTATTTTGTGTTATGAAGCCAAAGTGATTGATATTATTTCTTTCTGTATGTTGCAGGAGATTGATGGGGCTGAATGATCATCTAAGGAGCAAGCGCCTGGAACCACCTTCATGCTAGGAGTAAAATGAAGATAGGAGATAGCCATTCCAAAGGACCACTTCAAGATCATCATGTTGGAACACTTCATCATTTGCATCATCGAGAGAAGGCATTCATCCATCACTTCAAGTTCTATCAATCTTCAAGTCTCAGAGAGGTCTCCTACTCCATTAAGCATCATCATTAGCTACACTACTCTCCAAGAAGATGCATTCACAAGAAAATCAACCTACCTGCAAGAGAAGAAGAATCACAAAGTTAGACAAATGAGCAACATGTATCATACACATCGAACTGGTAGAAGAACAAGGCAAGATCAACAAAGATACATCCCAAGCATTCAAGTTCAAAGCAATCACATTCGAAGACATCACAAAGATGATGCAATTTGGGAATATGCCGAAGTGGCACCTATGTGGCATATATACATATTATTCACCAATTACAGTTCGCCACATCATTCAACAAGCAAGAAGCCAAAGAGGACGTCCATGTGGAAGATACTCAAATGATTCCATTTTATCCTTATCTTCTTGGAAAACGTGCCTTCATTGCCTCTCCTATGTACCAAAAATAGCAAATTGTT
Organism: Cunninghamia lanceolata; assembly: GCA_027924645.1. Taxonomy (NCBI): domain Eukaryota; kingdom Viridiplantae; phylum Streptophyta; class Pinopsida; order Cupressales; family Cupressaceae; genus Cunninghamia; species Cunninghamia lanceolata. The sequence goes on from BSBN01000780.1 coordinate 778,489, forward strand.
GTAACTACTTGCTGAGATGGCATGATCCTGGCCCTTGGCTATCTGGATTGATTCAGGCCATTCATTGTATTCATTGTAATTCTGGACTTCTATATAAAGGTCTTGTTGCCTCATTTGTAGTAGTTAGTTCTCAGTTAGTAGTAGAGGAGTAGAATAGAAGAGACTCTCGAAATTCTCTGAGAGTGCTTGAAGTTGTTGTAAATATTTCTCAAGATTAATGCAAAGACATTGGAGCTTGTTTGGTGTTAAGTGTTGTCTTGTGAAATGGCATGGTTTCCTGTATCTTGATGAAGTTGAGAGATGTTTCTAAGTAGATTAGAAGTAGATTAGAGCTCATTGATGTAATGTATGTTGTATTGAATAATTGATCAACTCTTAACTCATGCTTTTAATATTCATCGTTGGTGAAGTGTTGTGTAAAGCTAGTCTGAGCTTCATCATAATTTGCTTAAGTTCGATTGTGGATGCTTGTTTGAGCTGCGTCGTCTAATGGGTGCTTATATGAGCCTTCATGATTTGAAAACTTTTCACTATCCTTAGGAGATTGCACCAACTCCATGTAGTTGTAGGCATCCTTGGTGAAGTGGAGTTAGGTTGATTAAGGAGTTTGTCTATTCTTGCATCATCATTGCTTCATTGACCTTAGATTAGTTTCTCAAAACCTTTATCTTTTTCCTTTTCTTTATTATTGAAGCATTGTACATATGTCATCCACACTGAAAGGAGAAATAAGTTGAATGAAGCAAGAAGAAGTCTATGTAAGTCCCTTTGTGATTACCAGCAAGATCACATGTTTTCACCGAGTTCATCCACTATAAATCACGAATAAGGAACCTTGAAGTTACCTCATTGGATCACATAGCTTAGCCTTTGAGGAACTTTACTCAAGAGGGAGTGGGATACTTAGTGTTTTACTCTATTGTTGTGTTGTCTAAAAACAATCATCAACAACGCCCCCAATCTATGCCAAAAGAGCAAGGATTAAGGGGCGATTCATGCCCAACACCTCACCTCCCCACCCTAAAGTGGTACGGCCTGTAGCAGGGCCGTATGATTTGCTACAAGGAAGTTCCCAGCTCCCTAAATCTCCTCACAACAATCTGAAAATGTATGTTAAATAGGTGGCCAGGTAATAGAAAATATCTTCAACCCTTACAAGATGGATTTTGTCTCGAGTCACCAACAATCTAGCATGAAGTACGACAGACCTAGAAAGAGAATGGTACGGCCCAACAAAGATAGAAAAGCAGCAATCTTCACTAACACCAAAAAACTCCAATCTATTTTCAAAACACATCAAAATCTTGTGAAGAAACAAACACCCAAAACCAACTCTGCATTGCAACTCAATGTGATTTCTGAAATGAAACCACCAAGACTAGCTAAGGGGGGGGTTTCGTTCCCGAAATTAGTATTTTCGAGAGGGTTTTTGTACTCAAGAAAATTAGAGATGAACACAGGTTCTCTCAAATGCAAAAGCAAATTCTCATAACATGTCTAACCTCAACAATGAGCTCAAAACCTCCTTTTATAACTCACATAAGGAAATAAAATATTACTTCTCTTTTCCCTCCAAAAGCTCTTCAAAATAAATAATAATTCATTATGTGAGAAAGTCCTTTTATGCCTAGCACCTCTGAAAGCACAACTTAAATGCCTTTTTATCAAATAGTTACACATAAGTTGCCTTTTTTGATTTATCCCCTTAGGAATAACTTAGGTAATAACTATTTAATAATTTTAATTATCAACCAATGTCGCAGAAAACATCAAAATGAACCAACTATGAATTTCTGACCATGCCAAAGATACCCCTAGGGTTTAGGATGATGAACCGTATGCAACTTGGCACTTTCCAAAAATAGACGGCTTCTTCAAGAAGTGTGGACTGCTCTCAAGAAGACGAAATTGCACCCTGAAAGTGTCATGGGGCTCACGAAGATCACCTGAACTCATTGCCATGAATAAAACAATTGCTTGGTCAAACCTGTGCTCTCCAAGAAAGTTGGAGTTCTCCCTTGCCCCACCAATTAGCCTACGGGAAAACTCGAAAAATAGGCTAACTGTTCTCAAATTGATTATGCGCAAAAAAGGGACATTACAGTCCTCCCTCCCCAAAATTGCTTGTCCTCAAGCAATTGCAAATCAGGATGTAATATCTCAAATGGGGATATTTTCTTCAAGTTTAGATTTCTGGGCTTTCCTAATTTCTAATTTCTGATTTCCTCCTTAAACCCTAATTTTCTGAACTTCTGCTTTTCAAATCAGACTTGAACAAGCACTTATAACAACCCATAAACATGCCAAATCATTATATAAACATTGCCAACATGATTGTCAATCATATACTTGAATTCCACAAATGAAATACCCAATGAAACCACTTCAATTCACAACCATAATGACTGAAAATGTAAATCAGAAGTCTTCTGCCATAAATCAGATCTTATGAAGTCTTCAAATGCATCAAATGTCATGGGCAATCAAGCCAAACATGCCCAGCTACAAATCAGATATAAACCCTAAGGTTTTACATACCAAAACATAAGCAAAATGACCTCCAAATGATGGCAAATGATCTCCAAGGTGTGGCGCTCCAATTAGGGCTTGAAACCCTAAGACAATGTATCCTCAAACACCAAGAAGTCTGCTCCCAATGATGCGCTCAGGTCTGCTAGGGTTTGCTGCTCCGGAAAGTGATGCCAATGATGCCAAAGAAGCTAACAAACCTCCCAAAATACTCCTCCAATGATGGCGCTCCTCAAGTAGGGCAAAACCCTATGCAAATGATGTCTCAACCATCAAAGAGAAATCCTCCAACAAGGGCGAATTAGGTCTGCAACTCTGCTGCTCCAAAATCTGCTGTAAATCAAACCCTAATCAGCAATGATATCACCCAAGTCACCTCCAAGTGAAGTCGCTCCTCCAAGATGTAGCACTCCAAACCTAGGGTAAACCCTAGTCAATATGCACCAAGCCATGCCAAAGAGAAGTCTTCAATATGATCTTCCAATCTGATATAAAAATCTGCTCTTCGTTTCTCCAAATAACAATAAAGCACAAGTAGATCCCTGTTACGGAGATATAAAAATCTGCTCTTCATTTCCTTCATATAACAATGAAGCACAAGTAGATCCTTGTTATGGAATCCTCTAATGGATGAGCTAGGTTTTCGTCCAACTCCTCCTAGGAACTTAAGGTTTTCGTCTCAAGCTCCTTATGCTAAGAGATAAACTCCCGATGTATGAATGAGTGTTGAATGATGATGTTTGAATGCCAAACTTGACCTTGTATTTATACACAACTTTCCCTCTTTTTCCTCATGGCCGACCTAGGAAGAGCTTTTCTTTTATTTTAATAAATTCATCCCTCTAAGAGAACCAACCAACATCAATCTCCTTGGGCGCCAAGATAAATTCAAATTAAAGATATGAATTTATTGCTTCCTTTATCCTCCTTCAATCGCCGTCATAGATACAAGGAATATTACTAGTTGTCTTCTTCATGGGGCGCCCAAACATCAAGTGAACCCTCCTAGTGATAGTGTATACAATGCAACCTCAAGCTTACCCATCTCTAGGCATGAACGAAAGCATCTCTTTTTGTCATGGCGGCATCCATATGAAATAACATTATCTCTTGGCAAAAGTATTGACAAGTCTCTACACTCCTAATAACAAATCTCCATATTTGTGACTCTTCCAAGTGGTTCGCTCCAAAGTAGAATTATGATAGTGAATGAAAGAGTCATCATCAACATTAGGAGAATACCTTCAAACCTCAATATGCCTCCAAATCCTCCTGAGTGTGAAAACAACCCCTCCTGTCCTCCGGTAGTGATCACTCCAAAAATGGGGACATTACACATGATGAACCAAAATCTGCTTACTCTCCCATGTAGCATCCTCAACTGAAAGATTTCTCTCTTAACCAGTACTCTTTGATGCTCCACCTTCTCATTACATGTTCTCTCATCAAATTACCAACACGTGTTATCCACCTCATAACTAATATTGTTGGCAAACAACTGGATTGTTTCTGGATATCCCACTAAAATATCCATACCCAAATTGGAGATGATGGCTGAACTGTTCATTTCCTTATGCTGAAATCTCTTTTCAACATTTCTCAAAGGTTTAGGAATTCCAAAATGTTCAATCTTGCAGTTGTCTGAGTATAGAAGCAGCAAGTTATAATCTGATTTTATCAAAAGCAGCACCTTGAAATTGGAACAACAGCTGCAAAATTGGAATCTCCTTGCACAAACAGGAAGGGTGAGCATTGGAATGCCTTAAATCACCTTGGTAGAGGTTGGGAAAACCTTCTCAATAGTCTCCAATTGAAATTTTCTCCATTCCTTGATTGAAAATTCTTGCCAATCTATTTGAATGTCTGCAAACATAAACATGTGGTGGCTGATCTGCATCAAAACAACAATTCTAAATCTGAAAATTTGAAATATAATCCACCATGGTACATTCCTCCGATCACCATAAACCTCCAACATGCTTTGTTGGTGACCCCTTCCATGAATAATTAGTAATGAAATGACTCCATTACGCTTATGCTGCGCTACTCTGGTATTCATGTGGGCTTCATCTGGAAATCTTATGGTAATGCTTAAGACATCTTCACCAGAAAGAATGCTTCTCACACCATCAATCCAAGTGCTCTCATCATATTGGACCTCCAAGGTACTAGGATAACTGAAGCCACTATACAATATTGCATCCTTCTGAATTCCTTCTTCATGCTTCAAATGGAAATTTGAGTCAACTTTAACTTCTTCTTGAAGCTTAGCCATGATAGCAACAATTGATGTCTCAATATTCAACTCAAAAAATGGATTATCAAATGTCAAATCAACATCCATTGTAAAGACTGGATTATCAAATAGCTGATCAACATTCATTTCAAAGACTGGATTATCAAATAGCCGAAAATCATATTTAGACCCCTGGCTTACCCAATCTTCATGCGGAACAGATTTTGAACTTGCATTTTTTGTTGCTGTTCTGAAATTTCCAGCAAGATCAATGCTTCTTTTTGGAGACCTCTCAAGTAATATACTATTGAAATTGTCACTATGCTCGTTCGGTATGGCTTGCACCTTTGCATGATGCTCAGTTTTTCCTTCAGAAGAGAAAATAGGCACGATTAGCCATTGAGATGCCCACTCATTTTGCCTATGGTGAAATATTATTTCCATTCTTTTTGCAGTGGGGACACGAGATTCAACATTTGTCATTCCTCTCAAGACAACTGTTTTACCATCAGCTTGGAACTTGAGCTCCATGGTTTGTAGGTTAAATGAAATCTCTCCCAAAGAACAGAACCACTGGATCCCAAGGACAACATCAGTATCTCCAATACTTACTACATGAAAGTCATCATTTACCTCATTTCCCAATTGGAGACTCATGTTCGGAATCCTTCTTGTGCATCAAAGAGTAAACCCATCTGCAACCATAACATTGAATCCCTCAAAACTCCTCCATCTTGAGGCCTCTCTGTGCAACAACTCCTTTGTCAATGAAGTTGTTTATAGCACTAGTATCAATTAGAGCAATGATTCGCTGCCCACACAACACACCACGGACCCTAAAAGGATCGTTCTTTGAATGATAGGATTTTGTAATGTCCCCTTCCTAGGCTAGCACAACACATCAGGTTAGTCTACTACACGTGTTCCCGTAGGCTAACAAGGGGTGGTTAGGGGACCCACAGAGAATTGGTTCATCGAGGCTCAGTCATCTTTCATGGAGTGATGAGTTGGACTTCTTTTGGCGGGATGTATTAACTGGCACTTTCTGGAGTGAGTTTGGGCCATTTGGCCAAACTTACTATTTATAGCAGGGGCTCACAGGACTCAAAGCGAGTCGGTGCAATGGTCTTGAAATTAGTCTTTGTTCCATTGGCCAACTCAGCGTTACTACAGAACTCGCCTGCAAAGACCGTTCGAATTATTATTTATTAATCGATTTAACTAAGTTAAATTAAATATATAACTTAGTATATCTTTTAATAAAGTGACTTTATTATACTTGGAGGACTTGGTGAATATTAAAATAAATAAAGTCATGTCTTTTGTGTGGGCGCCCAAGGCATATGGAAAAAAGAAACATTAAAATATCAAAATATCCCCAAAAGTGGCGTTTGGAGGGAAAAGAGAAATAAAAGCAAAAAGTGAAGTCATTTTTACTTTACCATTGCATATTTTCATCTATTGAGCTTTGTTCTTTGGTTGTGCCAAGGGTTTGAACCAACAACCTGTGAAGACGAAATCCTTCATTGGTTTGAGCACCTGCGGGGTTGAAAGACATCTCTAGGGTGTTTTACATTTGTACTTCAATGGCGGACAGCAGATTTGTCGCGGAGTGATTTTCATTGACATATCTTAAAGTTTTTGGATTGATAATTGTGGGGAAATATCAGAAAATACATTGCAGATGATAGACTGATTTTTGGAGGTGTTTGTGGTATTTTCATCCTCCTATACAGGTCATACAGGTACTCAGCTAGGCTGTACCATTTGGGAAGTGTTTCAAGTTTTTGAAGGGGTTTGTTGTTGTATTTCCTTCTCAAATCTGGGTGTGGGGTTTTTGGTGATGCAACACTGAGTTTTCAGCAACCATAGTAGAGTTTTGTGAGCTGCCTTTGCTGCTGTACTTCACCCAGCAGGTCATACCAGTGTATGTGGGGACGTGGGTCTGCATATTGACATCAAGGCTAAGTTTGGGACTGTTTTCAGACCTCAAATAGAGGTGTCTCTCCTTTGTATATGCTGTACTTTGTTTTGCTGCTGTACAAATCTGAGTTTATTAAGTTTGGAGAGGGTTTGTGAACTCAAACTGCTGTAACAGTCCTTTCCCAATCTTGTACTTACAGGACAACAAAATGGGTATGTTAGCACTTTGATATACTTGCTTATATTTCTCATGGGTATTCTTTATTATTGAAGTATAATGCATTTCCATTGAATAGAAGCAACTGGGTATTGCTATTTCTTGTTATTTTCGAATATATATATATACAAGTTTTATGTCAAATGCAAAAAAACACTAAAATGCACCAGGTTCAACTAAACCATAGAAAACCATAAGGGGGTGGGATATTACATAATTGGGCAAAAATGCTATCATTATCCTTCTTTTTAGGCTCTTCTAGGGCTTTTTCTTCCTCACTTTTCTTTGAATCAGCTTGCTGTTTTGATTTTTCTGATTTTGAATCATCAGCAGAATACACCTCTAAGTACTGAACTTGACCCTTTCCAAAACACTTATGGCCCGGGGCCCAAGGTTCTTTGCATTGGAAACAAAGTTTCTTCCGTCTTAGCTCATTTTAGACATCATCCATCTTTGAAGGAAAATTCTTAGGCTGATTTGATTCTTTTGGAAAATGCTTCTTATCTTCTTTGTGAGGGAAAGCCTTGGATTGAAATTTACTTTTTGGAACAAAAAACTCCATGTTCCTTGCCCTCTTGATTGAATCTTGTAATGTAGGCGGATCAAAAGCTTTGACCCATCCCCTAAGTGGCTCGAACAATCCTTCAATAAACAAAATCACAAGCCTTCTTTCCGAAATATCTGGAACCATCACTGAAAGTCTCTGGAAATCAGCTATATAAGCATCAACTGTTCCATGTTGCTTCAACTGTGCCAACTCTCTAAACTGCAATTCTGAGTCCATCTTGTCAAATCTCTCAACGAGTCTATTGGAGAACTCATCGTAGGTGGTAATGAGATTGTGGCCTCGGGTTACCAACCCATGGTACCACCATTCATGAGCTGCTCCTTCCAGGTGTAAATTTGCAAATTTGATAGCCTCTTTTTCAAGCATGGGCTTCAAAGACAAATAGTTGTCCAACTTATGGACCCAAGTGCGTGTTGTACTTTTATCACTCCCATCAAAAGAAGAAAGTGTTACCTTTCCTAGAGCATGATGATAATCTCTCTGATAGGCTTGGCCTCTATTCTCTTGTCTTCCTCTGCTTCTCTTCTTCTTTTGATTCATAAATTGGTCAAGAGACAATGTCTTGAATCTCCTCCGGAAGGGTTCTATACTCAACATAGCTAGTCAACTTTCTCTGCCATAGGAACTTGATTTTCTTGTTCAGGTGGTGCCTCCTCCCTACGTATGAATGTAGGTTGGAGAGGTCTTGCAAAAGAACCCACAATAGTTCTGGCAGAACAATCATGGTTGCCTTGCCGATTATTTCCATTAGAAGTACTAGCTTCTCCATTCTGATTTTGTGACACATTGGGAGTCCAATTCATCTTATGGAAAAGTTGGGCCATCATGTCTAGCATGAAATCAAACTTCCTTTCTGTTCTTGCATGTGGACTTTCTGGAGTATTGGTGCCTTTATCTCTCTCTGCCATGTTTTTTGATGTCACTTCTCTATCAATTGCAAGAATTTGACGTGCAACTAAAACCTCTTAAAAAGTCTCTTCTATTGGGTTTCTTGGAAACTAAAACTTCTTTCTCTGCTCTCTCTCATAATACCTCTTTTCTCTTTCACTATTGTGCATAGAGAATAGGCTGCATGACAAGATTAGTTTCACAGGATGGCAAGATCACCAACTCTAATACCACTATAATAAACACCCCCAATTTTTTATATTTTTCAACTGAAATTAATGTCTACAATGCAAAGCCCACAATACCTTCTGATCACCCAGATCTCAAGATGGGCAAGGTGAGAGCATATAGTGCGTAGGATCACACCTAAACTCTATAGAATGTAGCAACAAGAGAGTATGCAATAGAAATGCTCACTGTGACACACTAGGTGACAAGCCATCCATCTCTGCACTTATTCAGCGGAGGGTGCTAATGCAACACAATATGAACACACAAGGCAACTGAGCCAACCTTTCTCTACGCTTATTCAGCGGAGTGTGTTTGATGCAAGCAGAATGACACACATAAAGCAGCTAAGCCATCCTTCATCTATGCTTATTCAACGAAGTGTGCTAAGACACAAAGCATGCTATAAAACTAGTGGTAAACCATCCAATCATTACATAATGAAATGCATGTTATGAAGATCACTGGCGGTACTACTATCTAGGGTTTACAAGATATGATTATTGTAACTAATATAAGATATAACAATGAAGTAAAGGCTGCAATAATGAACTTTATTAATCTGATCCAAACTGAAACAGTACTGCTGCAACCAGATATCAAGATAATGAGCACTGAAGATTATTCAAAACAATAACAAAGTCATACCCAATTAAATACTAATGTTGTTGATGAATATTGATGCCACAAACATGCTGTCAACACACTGAAAACTGTCAAAATTGAATGTACTGTTCTGATATAAATTTTGCAGCATTGTAAAACCACAAACCAGCATATAGAATCATCAAAACACCCCAAACTGATCAAAGTTCACCCCCAAATACATTAAGTCATTCATTCCTAGTCAAGGCGCCTCTAATCTATGCCAAAAGAGCAAGGATTAAGGGGTGATTCATGCCCAACACCTCACGTCCCCACCCTCAAGTGGTACGGCCTGTAGTAGGGCCGTATGATCTGCTACAAGGAAGTTTGCAGCTCCCTAAATCTCCTCACAACAATCTAAAAATGTATGTTAAACAAGCAGCCAGGTACTAGAAAAGATCTTCAACCGTTACAAGATGGATTTTGTCTTGAATCGCCAACAATCTAGCGTGAAGTATGGCAGACCTGGAAAGAGAATGGTACGACCCAACAAGGATAGAAAAGCAGCAATCTTCACTAACACCAAAAAATTCCAATCTATTTTCAAAACACATCAAAATCTTGTGAAGAAACAACCACCCAAAACAAACTCCATTGCAGCTCGATGTGATTTCTGAAATGAAACCACCAAGACCAACTAGGGGGGTTTTCGTCCTTGAACCAGTATTTTTGAGAGGGTTTTCGTCCTCAAGAAAATTAGAGATGAACACAGGTTCTCTCAAATATAGAAGCAAATTCTTATAACATGTCTAACCTCAACAATGAGCTCAAAACCTCCTTTTATAACTCACTTGGGAAATAAAATATTACTTTTTTCTTTTCCCTCCAAAAGCTCTTCAAAATAAATAATAATTCATTATGTGAGCAAGTCCCGTTATGCCTAGCACCTCTGAAAGCATAACTTAAATACCTTTTTATCAAATAGTTACACATAAGTTGTCTTTTTTGATTTATCCCCTTAGGAACAACTTAAGTAATAACTATTTAATAATTTTAATTATCAACCAATGTTGTGGAAAACATCAAAATGAACCAACTATCAATTTCTGACCATATCAAAGATACCCCTAGGGTTTAGGATGATGAACCGTATGCAACTTGGCACTTTCCAAAAATAGACGGCTTCTCCAAGAAGTGTGGAGTGCTCTCAAGAAGACGAAATTGCATTCTGAAAGTGTCATGGTGCTGACTAAGATCACCTGAACGCACTGCCATGAATAAAACCATTGCTTGATCAAACTTGTGCTGTCCAAGAAAGTTGGAGTTCTCCCTTGCCCCACCAATTAGCCTACGGGAAAACTCGGAAAATAGGCTAACTGTTCTCAAACTGATTATGCACAAAAAAGGGACATTACTGTTGCACTTTTGTTGTCATTGATGTCAACAATGTGAGGTTCAAGAGTGTTGTCAGCAGTGTTGTAATGAAGAAGGCCGGAAGTAAAGTGAACAAGAGGTAATGCCAAAGGAAGTCTGTGGCAGTGTGATCAGAGAAGAAGACAAAGAAGATGGATCAGAGAAGTTGTTGTGAGAAGGGTAAGGTGATGGATGTCATATACTATGTATACTGATTGGATCAGTTTCATCTAAACACAGTTGTACCCTATCTCCTGAAGTTCATAGACAAAGATTGTGCTTACATGAAGATTCCTGTTTTGTGAAAAGAGTTTGTTGTTGTGAATGATGTCTCTGATGTAGTAAATAGTGTATTTATTGTTTCCTGAGGAAAAACATTACTTTAGTTTTGAAAGAAAGATTCAAGTTGTCCAAGGCACTGGAGTTTGCACAGAATAAGCTCGGGAGGATGCTTTGCATTCCTCCGCATTTGAAGGTACGGCCTTGCGGTTTGGGAGTTTGTCAAAGACGTGTGAAGGTTGTATGTTCCTGATTTCAAAGTTTGAAGGTTAATGTAGAAGATTCTAGAGCTCGCAGAGTGAAGACAGTTGTTCAGAGTTGTTGCAATCAAGATGCATCTGGGAAATGCCCCGCATTTCTCTTCTTTTGAAGTTGAAATCCTACGGTTTGAAGGATGATCATTCATAGATAAGAAGATGGTAATATTCAAGTTTCAGTTGCTAAGGTGTATCGCAGAAGTTCTCCAGGGTCAGCAGAACAAAGACACATCTTGCTGCTGACTAGGGTTATTTGGAGGAGAAAGTAGAAGCCACTGTATTTCACCGCAATTCATCTTTTGGCTTTGGTGTTTGGAGGATGAGTTCAGATATTCAATTTGATGGTTCAGTTCAGGTTTCAAGTGTTGAAGTGCACCACAAGTTGGTTTTTCAATGCTCTATCTCAAGACTGTGTTCAGTGTTCGTTTGTGATACCAGGCTCAGTTTGATTGTTTGCGCCTGAAAGAAAACATATATTTCAGAGGAACAATTGGTTGAGAAGGTTTGTGTAAGCTCTATGTTGCTTGTGTGATGATCCACACGATGTTAATTGATCCCTCCGGTACCGCTTTAGGTCTGGAGCTATTGTGTGGAAGAATAAGTGTTTGTTGGGCCGACTTCATGTGTTTTGATGTTCCCGCTAGATGATTTGAAGTGTGCGCCTGCTTGGAAGAATGTGTCAATGAAGAATAGGTCTTGGTTATCACTTGGCTTGAACTGCATTGATCTTCTACATCTTTTGGATGCCGACTTGGTGTGGCCTTGCATGTTTCATGAATACACATTTCATCTTGGCCGACTTAGGAGAAAGATTTTGTAATTTGCGGAAGGTATAAATGAAAGATCTTGTTTGTTGAGGAAAGTGAGTGTGAGAATGTGCGAAGATGTGTGAACAGATGTGAGTATGTTTGTGAAGGTGTGTTGAAGGTAGCAGTGTTCGTTGTGCAGAGAAAGTGAAGTTTTGTGACATAGTGAAGTGTGCGGATGATGCAGAGGTGTTTTGTCTTGTAAGATCTGTTGGGTGTAATGTTCAAAGGTTGTAGCCTCATTCTGTAAGTGTTATTGTATTGTATTTTAGGGAGTTGTAGCCCATAAATAATATTGTAATCTTGTTTTCATTTGTGAGGCTGGATTTGGACAGTAGATCCAAGAATCCCTCTCACTGTGGTTTTTCCCTTCTTGGGTTTTCCACATAAATCTGGTGTTGTGGTTGTGTGCTTATGTGTTGTGCTTCAATTGGTTTAATTTGCTGATTTTTTTATTAAAGCAGTTAGAAGTTTTGATATATACTGATTCACCCCCCCTCTTAGTATATCCTTGTGTTCTAATAATTGGTATCAGAGCTAAATTCCTTGGTGTAGCATAACAGTTGAAGGTAGATCTTGGAATAGAACACATGTCTCAGAAGGAATCTTCTTCTAAAGCTCCGATGTGTGATGGAAATAACTATGACTTCTGGAGTGTAAGGATGGAAGCCTATCTTACCTCACTAGGGTATGATGTATGGAGAGCGATCATGACTAATTATGTTGAACCCAGTCATCGCATTTTAGATTCAGATGCGAAGAAGGCCCATGAAAATAGTGCCAAAGCCAAGAATGCAATCTTAAGTGGTTTGAGCAGTTCAGAGTTAGTCAAGGTTGTGCGGTGCAAAACAACAAAGGAGATATGGGAGAGGCTCAAAGGTCTCTATGGAGATGACACTATAAAGGAAGCCAAACTGCAATCCTACAAAACAGTATTTGAGAATCTAAGGATGAAAGAAGAAGAGAACATAGATGGCTACTTACACCGGGTAGATGAAGCAGTGAATGGAATCAGAAGTATGGGTGAAGACTTAGTTGAATCATTGGTTGTAAAGAAAGTCTTGAGATCTCTCCCTCACATATTTGATTCAAAAGTTTTTGCAATAGAAGAAGCCAAAGACTTGAAGAAACTCACCATGGTAGAACTGTTTGAGTCCCTCACTGCCTATGAAATGAGAAATGAAGTCATAGGTCCATGCCAAAAAGAAGTTGCTTTCAATGCTATGAAGAATGAAGGAGCATTTGATATATGCAATAAAGCTGAGGAAGAAGAAGCAAATTTTGTAAGAAAGCTGAAAAGAGGATCAAGCAAATATAAAGGTAAGCTACCTTTCAAATGTTTCAAATGTGGTAGAATTAGTCATTATGCCTCTAAATGCCCTTTTGGAGAAAGTGAAAGTAGCAGCAAGGGGTTCAAGAGAAACAATTTCAAGAGGAACCTTCTTTCAGAAGAAGACTACAGCTCTAGAGAAGAAGTACATCACTACTCATCTGATGAGGATAGAGGAGAATCTCTATTTATGGCCATGGTGATCTCAGATGATTCAGACAAGGTTGCAGATGAAGAAGAATATGAAGTTGATTTTGAAGGTGAACTTGTTTCTGCTCTTGAAGACTTGGATTGTGCAAGGAAGGAGAATCAAGAACAAAGAGCTCTGATTGAAGCTAAGACAAAAGAATGTATAAAACTTGAGAAATAAATTCAGTTACTCAAAAAGGAGTTGAAGAAGGCAAAGCTTGGAAGTCAGGATGATACAGAATGTACAGATCTCATCTTGCCTCCAGGAAGATCTCTTCATGCAAGACAATTCTCCATGAACAGGTTCAATCATGTTTTCTTTGGTTATTGTTTTATCTGCAATAAATTTGGTCATAAGGCTATGGAGTGCAAGTCTGTAATGAATGAAAGAAATCTTGTAAGTAGAAATTCTCTTGCTTCTCTTGTGGATGCCAATGTGATATGTCAAATTTGCAACAAGTTTGGACACATAGCAAGGTATTGCAGGAATGGTCTTACAAATTCAAAGTCTCAGATAACTGATGTCACTGAACAAGACAAGGAAAGTAATAATGGAATTGAGAATTCAATGATTGTCCAAACAACATTTCATGCTCAAGGACAAACAAATCTCTGGGTGATAGACAATGAATGTATAAATCACATGACTAGTGATAAGAGCAAGTTTATCAATCTTGGCAAGTGGAATGGTGGATTGGTTAGGTTTGGAGATAACTCTTCTGCAAAGATCACTGGAAAAGGTATTATAAGCATTGATGGAAAGTCTCAGACACATGTTCTTTATGTAGAAGGTCTCAAGCATAATTTTCTCAGTGTGAGTCAAATCTGCAACAAAGGATATAATCTCACATTTCATGATCAAGGGTGTGAAATCAGAAGAGTAAAATCTAGAAAATTGGTGGCAGAAGGATTTAAGACAGAAGACAACTTGTATAATCTGAAAGGGGTTAATGAGAGGACTTGTCTATTAGGACAATCAAATGAATGTTGGTTGTGGCCTAAGAGAATGGGGCACATCAACTTTGATAATCTTGTGAAGATCAATTCCATGAAAGCAGTAAGGGACATGCCAACGATCACCAAGCCGGCAAGCACCATATGCAAGGAGTGTCAGATTGGGAAGCAGACAAGGATAACCTTCAAGTCCAAGGAATATTCTACTACAAGGCCTTTGGAGCTGGTTCATACTAACTTGTGCGGCCAACTAGGACAAAAAGCCTACAAGGTGAAAAGTATTTTATGTTACTCATTGAGGATTTCTCTAGAATGACATGGGTTACATTTTTGAAAGAAAAATCAGAAGCTTTCAGTAGATTCAAGATCTTCAAATCTATGGTTAAAAATGAAATGAATGCTAGAGTCAAGTGCTTAAGATCTGATAGAGGTGGTGAGTTCACTTCAACTGAGTTTGTAGAGTTTTGTCAAGAACATGTGAAATGACCCCTTCTAGCAAGTCAAAATTTTCTTAACCTTGCACAAAAATTCAACTTGTAAAAGAGAACATTAGTAATCAATTCTTCTTATAATATCAACATATCATAATTAGGGTTAATAACCACTTATTAATATCAATATCAAAGTTCATATATTTTCCACATTTCCACTTAGGGTTAGTAACCTTATATTCATAATCCATATTAAATTCATTACATAAATGCTTTTCACAATCACATTTCTTTCACATATAGTTTTCCCATGATATACCTCGGGAGAGACATCACGTAGACTGATCGTTAACCTAGTCGTCCACCCCATATGGTTATGTTAAGGCGCTGGTGTAACCATCCCACACGGAGGCCCAAAGGCTTCACACTACATGCGGTGTACTTCACCATTTGGCTCAAGGGACTTCATGCTACATGCGGCATTCCTCGTCCAGTTGAGGGTCACCTACCGTTGGGCACATTAATAATAATTATGCATTTTATAACCTTAGGCCCAAGAGCTTCACACTACATGCGGTGTTTCTTGCTTCTTGGCTCAAGGGACTTCACACTACATGCGGTGTTCTTCATCCAGTTGAGGGTCACCTAGGTCCATTATACCGCCTTTCCTTAACTCACCACCATACTCGTAGGGTGATAGAGAGGTTAGAGGATGAGTCTAGGTGCTCTACTCCGAGTATATCATGGGTCTATAAATCATATCTTATTGACTTATCATTACTATCTCATTGATTGTCATTCTCATTACTTGGCAATTCTTTCAAAATGCTTCCTTATAGGAATATTATTCCTCATATAAACATTCTCCTGCCTTGATCATTTTTTAGGCTATTCATGAGCATTTTCATGTCTATTAGAATTATAACATTTCATCATATATCTCAATTTGTTCTATGTACTTATTCTATGATAACTTATTCCTTTTATAAAAATCGATTCTATACTTATTCATTATATGATACATCTTACTTTGCATTAGCCTTTTACTCTATGACTGTTCTATGATAATTAATAGATGATTCCATGCATATTCCTAGCCAATCATTTTATCTTTCCTTCTCTATGCATTTATTGCCATGCATTTGTTCTATTTATATGTATTTAACTTGATTATTATTCAGCTGTTATTATTCATCTTAAATTCTGCATTAGAAATTACTATTGATAAGATATTCATTGAGTAAGAGACGTACCAAATATGAATGATTGCTTCTTATTAATATTGGATGATGTAATGCTTTGGCTGATCCAATCAGAATAAATATTTGCTGTGCTGATTGAGTGAAGTTATGGATGTTAATGACAATATGCAGTCCCTTTATTGTTTTTTGAACTTTCTATTGCTGAGTCTATGCGATGCTGTTTATTTATCAGTGTTAATCGATATTTGATGTGTTCGATGCCTCATACTGGAGGTCCCGATCCCTCCTTTATACCATCGCTCCTTGAACAGTCACGATCTTTCCTCGAGATGCCACCCTCTAGATTATAATCGGCGCTGCTTGTATTTGCATTGGCAATAATCATTAATATAATTATATTTTGACTTTTATGAAGTTTGTCCTTTTGTGGTTTTGTCTTTATTCATGTTCATCTTTTCTTTTGTCTTATTCTTAATTTGCTGACTTGGATATGCTACGTAGGATCTTAGTCGACCCTTGCAAATAATATCAAGTTTTAGTCATTATTACTTCTTCCTTCTTAGTCGATGGTATGAGGAATTGTTCTCGTTGTAAGAGATACTCCTGGCACTCATGATCCCCAAAGTAGTTATATTCAGTTGTCTTCCTTTAGTTATCTTGTGCTTGTCTTTGCCGTGTATGGGAATCGGCATATGAGAGTCTTCATTCAAATCTTTAACTTGAATGAGTAATAGTCGGTTTATGGGGACATGACAACATGGAATCAAAAGACACTATGCAACTGCTAGAACCCCTCAGCAAAATGGCATTGCAGAGAGAAAGAATAGGACTGTCCAAGAGATGGCCATGACAATGTTGAGTGAAGTTAAACTGCCTGATATATACTGGAAAGAAGCAATTCACACCGCAGCCTACATTCTTAACAAAGGACAACTAAGAAAGCACAGCACCAAGACCCCTTATGAGCTTTGGAATGGAAGACCTACAATAGTCAAGTATTTTAGAGTTTTTGGAAGCAAATGCTACATCAGAAGAGATGAAAAAGGTCTAGGAAAGTTTGACTCAAGAGCAGATGAAGGTATTTTCCTTGGGTACTCAACTACCAGCAAAGCCTACAAATGCTACAATAAAAGACTGAGGAAGATAGTTGAGAGTGCAAATGTAAGAGTGGATGAAGAATCACATCAAAATTTAGTTGAGCAAGAGGACTATTGGCTAGATGAACCTGCCTGCACAGAGGAAGTTGCAAAAGTTGAAGAAAAGGAAGAAACTCCAGAGAAGACTGCTAAGACTCCAGCCAAGTATGTTCAAAAAAATCATTCAGAAGATCAGATAATTGGAGATAGAATGAAGGAGTTCAGACAAGAAGAAGATTTGCAAGAACAAATCAACAAGTAAACTTTGCTTTACTGTCCAGAATAGAACCCAAAAACTTTAATGAGGCTAGCAAGGATGAAGGATGGATACAAGTCATGGAAGAAGAATTGAATCAGATAGAAAAGAATCAGACTTGGGAGTTGGTACCAAGGCCTATAGACAAGAATGTGATAGGAACAAAATGGGTTTTCAGGAACAAGTTGAATGAAGATGGAGAAGTGGTCAGGAACAAAGCAAGGTTGGTTTGCAAAGGATATTCACAAGTTGAAGGTGTTGACTATGAGGAGACATTTGCTCCGGTGGCAAGAATGGAAGAAATCAAAATGGTTCTTGCTTTTGCAGTACATAAGGGATTCAAGGTATATCAGATGGATGTCAAATCTGCTTTCCTGAATGGTGACTTGAAAGAAGAGGTCTACATAGAGAAGCAGGATGGTTTTCAGTTATTAGAAGACCCAAGCGTGGTGTGCAGACTCAAGAAGGCGCTATATGGTCTCAAACAAGCCCCTAGGGCTTGGTATGCAAGGTTGGACAAGTACTTACTCCAACAAGGTTTCAAGAAAGGTATCGCAGATAGTAATCATTACATCAAAACTGAAGGTGAACAAATTCTAATTATTGCTATGTATATTGATGATATAATCTTTTGTGGATATGATGAGATGTGTAAAAAGTTTGCAGGAGAGATGCAAAAAGAGTTTGAAATGTCTATGTTAGGAGAGTTATCATTCTATCATGGACTTCAAATTTCTCAATCAAATGACGGCATCTTTATCTCTCAAGCAAAGTATGTTAAGGAAATGTTGAAGTTTGGAACGAAAGATTGCAAACCTGTAAGTACTCCTGTGGCAATCAGTTGCCACTTGAGTAAAGATGATGAGTCACCTAAAGCTGATCAAACTCAATACAAGTCTATGATTGGGGGCCTACTATACCTAACAACATCAAGCCCTAACATTATGCGAGCTGTGTGTTTGGTTACAAGGTTTCAAGCTGACCCTAAGGAAACACATGTGAAGGTAGTCAAGAGAATATTCAAATACTTGAAGAGCACTCTGGAACATGGACTGTGGTATCAAAAGGGTGATGACTTTTCCCTGAGTGCTTATACTGATGCAAATTGGGCTGGCAGTGTTGATGATAGAAGTACCAGCGAAGGAGCTTTCTTTTTGGGAGACAGACTGGTCTAATGGATTAGCAAGAAGCAAGATTCAGTGTCCTTATCAACTGCAGAGGCAGAATATAGAGTTGCTGCTGCCTGCTGCACCCAATTGTTGTGGATGAAGCAAACATTGAAGGATATCAAGGTTGTATATGATGAACCCATTCCCATTCTTTGTGATAATACAAGTTCCATCAATATTTCAAAGAATCTAGTAATGCATTCTAGAACCATGCACATATCTATTAGGTATCACTTTTTCAGAGAGAAGGTTGCAGATCAAGAAGTCAAATTGGAGTATGTGCCTACAAAGGATCAAGTTGCAGACATCTTCACCAAGGCACATTTTAAGGATACTTTTGAGTATCTCAGATAGAAGTTGGGGTTGTTGCCCCTCCTAACTAGATGCATAGATGGTGCATCTGTTCAGGGAGAGTAGTTCAAGATATATTTTTATCCCTAGATTGATGGTGGCTACTACTCAAGGGGAGCAAGCAGGCAAGAGGTTTTGAAGGATAACAAGATTTGATCAGTCAGGGGAGCTGACAGGTGAGGAGCAGTGAAAGAAGAATCAAGAAGAATGCAGACATGGGGAGCTAAAGGAAGATCTGTTAAGAAGAAGACCACTAGCCCTTTGTTCTTGATGTCAAAGGGGGAGAAATTTGCATATCAAGTCAAGTGTTGCCATCAATGCCGAAGGGGGAGATTGTTGCACTTGTGTTGTCATTGATGTCAATAGTGTGAGGTTCAGGAGTGTTGTCAGCAGTGTTGTAATGAGTAAGGCTGGAAGTAAAGTGAACAAGAGGTAATGTCAAAGGAAGTCTGTGGGAGTGTGATCAGAGAAGAAGATAGAAGATGGATCAGAGAAGTTGTGATGAGAAGGGTGAGGTGATGGATGTCATATACTATCTATATTGATTGGATCAGTATCATCTGAACACAGTTGTACCCTATCTCCTGAAGTTCATAGACAAAGATTGTGCTTACATGAAGATTCTTGTTTTGTGAAAAGAGTTTGTTGTTGTGAATGATGTCTTTGATGTAGTAAATGTTGTATTCATTGTTTCCTGAGGAAAAGCATTACTTTAGTTTTGAAAGAAAGATTCAAGTTGTCCAAGGCACTGGAGTTTGCACAGAATAAGCTCGAGAGAATGCTCTGCATTCCTCCGCATTTGAAGGTACGGCCTTGCAGTTTGGGAGTTTGTCAAAGACATGTGTGAAGGTTGTATGTTCCTGATTTCTAAGCTTGAAGGCTAATGTAGAAGATTCTAGAGCTCAGAGAGTGAAGATAGTTGTTCAGAGTTGTTGCAGTCAGGATGCGTCTGGGAAATGCTCCGCATTTCTCTACTTTTGAAGTTGAGATCGTATGATTTGAAGGATGATCATTTATAGATAAGAAGATGGTAATATTCAAGTTTCAGTTGCTAAGGTGTATCGCAGAGGTTCTCTGGGGTCAACAGAACAAAGACACATCTTGCTGCTGACTAGGGTTGTCTGGAGGAGAAAGTAGAAGCCACCACATTTCACCGCAATTCATCTTTTGGCTTTGGTGTTTGGAGGATGAGTTCAGATATTCAGTTTGATGGTTCAGTTTAGGTTTTAGGTGCTGAAGTGCACCGCAAGTTGTTTTTTCAATACTCTATCTCAAGACTATGTGTTTAGTGTCCGTTTGTGATACTAGGCTCAATTTCTGATTGTTTGCACCAGAAAGAAAATGTATATTTCAGAGGAAGGATTGGTTGAGGAGGTTTGTGTAAGTCCTATGTTGTTTGTGTGATGATCCACATGATGTTAATTGATCCCTCCGGTACCGCTTTAGGTCTGGAGCTATTGTGTGTAAGAATAAGTGTTTGTTGGGCCGACTTCATGTGTTTTGATGTTCCCGCTAGATGATTTGAAGTGTGCACCTGCTTGGAAGAATGTGTCAATGAAGAATAGGTCTTGGTTATCACTTGGCTTGAACCACATTGATCTTCTACATCTTTTGGATGCTGACTTGGTGTGGCCTTGCACGTTTCATGAATACACATTTCATCTTGGCCGACTTAGGAGAAAGATTTTGTAATTTGCGGAAGCTATAAATGAAAGATCTTATTTGTTGAGGAAAGTGAGAGAGTGTGAGAATGTGCGAAGATGTGTGAATAGATGTGAGTATGTTTGTGAAGGTGTGTTGAAGGTAGCAGTGTTCGTTGTGCAGAGAAAGTGAAGTTTTGTGACATAGTGAAGTGTGCGGATGATGGGGAGGTGTTTTGTCCTGTAAGATCTGTTGCGTGTAATGTTTAGAGGTTGTAGCCTCATTTTGTAAGTGCTATTGTATTGTATTTTAGGGAGTTGCAGCTTCCTTTGGGTTGTAGCCCATAAATAATATTGTAATCTTGTTTTCATTTATGAGGCTAGATTTAGACAGTAGATCCAAGCAGTTTGCTCACCGTGGTTTTTTCCTTCTTGGGTTTTCCACATAAATCTGGTGTTGTGGTTGTGTGCTTATGTGTTGTGCTTCAATTGGTTTAATTTGTTGATTTTCTGATTAAAGCAGTTAGAAGTTTTGATTGACAATGTTAAACTGGAATAAGTTTTGATATATACTAATTCACCCCCCCTCTCAGTATATCCTTGTGTCCTAACAATCACAGCCTCTAAGTCCCACTCTTAGGTTTTGTCTCTTTCTTTGAGACTCCAAAAACCCCTCAATGCAGGGATTTTTGGTAAGCTTGCAGCCTTGTTGAGGCCACCTATTTTCCAGACACTCGCGACACTGCCACTAGTGACCATTTCTGACCATTGAGGTGGCCTTTTGGCTTTTCCAGCGGTCCTAAATGGCTCTATTGGTTGTGACTCCTATATTAGGACCCTCCCTCCATTCTCCATTTCAATAACTTTGATCAAGTACACCTTTATGTTGATGGAATTCCTACCCAAGTTGCTATACTCATTCTATTGCTCTCATTTTGTTTCACACATCTCAATAGAGCCCTAGTTGATTACAATTCACATTCCTACACTAGCATTTATCTTCCTCTAATCCTCTTCCAGGGGCATTCTGCAAGTTCAATGTGAAGGAGAACCAAGGAGCCATTACAAATCTGCATCAGAGTCTATCAATCCTATAACAACAGCTAGGAATGATTGGACTGAGGTTTGTAGCCTTTGCACATGCTTCTCTTAGAGCCATCTATGAGTGTTCCTTGCTACCCAAGGAGAAAGTTTCTTGCTTTATGCTGGTAGCTTGGGTATTTGTATGTTGCATGCTTTAGATTACAAATTACAAGGTAGGATAATTAGTATATTGTATGTTAAGTGTTAAATTTATCTTATTTTGCTCTACTTTTCATTGTGCTTAGCTCTAATTTTGCTTGCATTGTTTATAAAAGTAGATTAGATCCTCTAGTCTTGACCGTTGGTAGTGCACCTTGGCAAATTAGTTTTAGTTACCATTGGTTGCAGTGAACTCCATGCTTGTATGCTTGCCGTCTACTTACTTAGACACTCACCCAGCTCCTCCCCCAACCGCTGCTCCCCTCCATGCTAACCTCAAGCACCCAAATTTGGGATCTTTTTTTTCCTATATAACTCTTTTATTCAGATAGCTAATAGATAGTTTCAATTTCATTATTCACTTTTTCTCTGTGGTGGCCAATATTTGAAGCCATAGCTTTGTGTTTCTTAAATAGCTTTTGGGCACCACCATATAGTCTTTGAGATGATCTTCTTTGTTATTAACATATTTTATATTTTGTAATTTTGAAAAGGATTTAAAATTAATTGGTACTGTCAATAGAATTTTGTGACATCTATGGGTGAAAGTTGAATATTTTGCAAGCACAATATAAAGGGTATTAATCAAGTTGTTTTACAGGTTTATCCAATGTACAAAGCCTATATTGAACCAGATTTGCAAACTGCCCATATAAGAATTAAAAACAAGTTCAATCCATTTTCTGGATTCCAAACTCCAACATATATTTTGAAGGTACCCTGATCTTTAGCAGTGCAGAATGTTTATTTATCTATCTACTTTGAATGTTGACAATTTAATTTGACCACATGCTTGCCTACGGGTGCAGTCATCAAGAATTTTGACTGAAGACCAAATCAAGGCCTCTATTTCCCCGAAGCATGTTGTGACGATGGAAGAGACTTATGACATATATCTCTTGCCACCTGCTGAAGACCCAGAAGCATGCCAGTCATACCTGAGAATGCGAAATAGAGATGGAAAGTATAGCCTTATGTTTGAGGTTTGTGCAGTATAACCTTTTTATGTTTTCTAGCATATCTTATTAGTTTCTTTCATTTGAGTTAATTTCTTTCCATTAAAGAAAGTGAAACATTTTGTTTGAGGGTTGTTGAGTATAACCTTTTTATGTTTTCTAGCACATATTAGTTTCTTTCGTTTGAGTTATTTTTTTTCCATTGAACACATTAGTCATTGCAATGTGATATTTGACTAGAAGAATTCATAGAATACAACTGGGAACAAGGAAATATCAGTTTGAAAAATGTCACATAACAAAGAGTGGTAATTAGAATTTCAGTTATTTCTCAACACACTATTTTAACATAAAATGAGAAATATCTATATAATTAAAGTATGCAAAAAATCCTGGCTATGCCTAAAAAATTTGAATGATAGCAGACAACTCAAAGGAAGTCAAAAACTAGCTTATAAACAAATACTATCAAAATTGGCCTTGGCTGAGAAATCACAACTATTTGCCAACACTTTTCCTAGTATTATTCTGATAGATAAAAGAAGGGTTTTATTATTCACGACCCTTGCTCAATAGAAAAAGTGTTAAAGCATACAACTTGTGTCCCTATGGGCCATAGCCTAGACATGTGGCCATTGACTGCAAACCAACTACCAAAATAGAACATTTAATTATGGGTTTACAAAGAAGATTATAAGGGCCAACCATAGTAAAAAAATTGGCCTACATCCAATAGGGGATGGCAACCCATCACCCACAAAGCTGTGCTCGGCTAGATGGACCAACATTCCCTGCAGCAGCAACTAGCTCCAAAACCACATCTTAACCACTCCCCCGTAGCCGCAGCACCACGACCACACCTTGCTTGACCGCCATGCCCACAACCTCAACCCATGCCACCCAAAACCTCCATAAGAATTGTTGGGAGGTTGCAGCCATTGACGATCACCAAGAATATTGATTTTCGGTTGAACCAATTGATCATATTGTTGTGGAAATCTAAAACATGAGAAATCCAACCAACAATGCTCACCTCCACACCCATTGACCACAACTCTTGCATATTATGAGAATGTTCTTGAAGGAGCACCTCCACAGATATCAAGCAGCTTATTCTTGGAGTGACCCTTGATGAATGCCTTGTCGTATGACTCTATTTGGCCCTCAAACTTGAGGTCGAGATGGGGCAAGATTTAACACCATGAGATGGCGAAGAATCGGCCTTTTTCTAAGTGATCACCCATTGGAGTCGGCTAGCCTATTTTATTCCCGTGGGCTAGGTCGAGGAGGCAAGGGAATATTCTGATTAGTTAAATAATATATTTAACTAATTTTGGTGGACCAATTGATGATGAGAAATGACTTTCTATATTTTTGTGAGCCATTCGGAAAAATGAAATAAATTAAATAAAATGGCCTAAGAGGTGGACGGCCTAGGAGGAGGGTGTAATGTCCCCTTTAAGAAGATCCTTATTTTCCACCTTGCACATGAGAATTACTTCTTAAAGGAAACATTAGTAATAGATAAGATCAATAAATCATATTAAAATAATCAAATAAATAAATTATTTAATTATTCAATCTTAAGTGGATTCATACTTAGGGTTGTTTATTATATGTTAATTTTATTTATTTTCAAACCCTAGTGGAGATGGGGTACTATCTCTTGTTAGGTTGCATGAATCATCCTCTACAGGTAGTGCCTTTGTATGATGTAACACATGCCCATTCCACCTTAGGTCTTACTAAGTGCCTTTGTATGATGTAACATATGCCCATTCCACCGCAGGTCTTACTTATTACCCTTGTATGATGTAGCATAGTCCATTCCACCGCAGGTCTTATCCATTGCCTAAGTATGATGTAACATGGTTCATTCCACCGTCGGTCTTATCTACCTTTCGATGTATTAATGCTACTTCTTCCTAACAAGTCTACCTCCAATCTCTCAATGTGTTCTATGATCTTATATCATGGGTTTGTTTCTAAGGACCTTGCCTTCATTATATAAATCAAGTATGATTACTCTTTATTGGGGCTTAATCCTAATGATGATGGATTCTCTAAGCATTTATAATCATGTTATTCATAGATGTTTAAGCTATCTATATCATGTTAGTTATTTGCTCCACCTTGACTATAACATGCTATCATATCATCTATACATATTTATAGTTATAATTCTAATAATATTTAATCACTAATATTGATATTTGTTAATAATATATTATTTATAATATTGCTTTCTTATATTACTCAATTTATTACTTAAATCTATATTTTAATATCATTCATATTATAATCCCTTTAATTAATATCATTCCGTATAAAAAAATAATGAAATAACTTATAGATATTAATTTATTTATTTCTTTGGGAATATAGGTGTAGCATACTTATCTTATTTTCCCCAGCAATTAATCATCTCTGTAATTCAAACTCATAAATTATTAATTTTATATCTGTTTGCTTCATTGTATTTTGTTGTCTTTCATTGCTTCCTCCACTCTCTACCTTTATATTTTCTTAAATGGTCAATGACTACCTTTTCACAAAGGTCATGTCTTTTTATAAATATATTAGTTGCTGCTGCCTTGACGGATTGTCTTAAAGGCAATCTAATATATTATATAATGTATGATTTACATTCATTTATATAAATATGTTTATTATATTATAATCATAATAATAATTAATATTAATATTAATTTTAACATTTATATTTATTATTATATATTATATAATAATAATAATAATATGCTATTTTAATATTAATATTTATATTTGTATTGGTTATTTATAAATATAATATATCGGTTAATATTTAAAATATTTATAGATACTATCATATAATATTATATATATTTATTAATGGCCTATGGCCAGGGTATTTAACATGACATTTTAAATCTTTAATTTAAACAATGCCTTAATATGGGGACATGACAGAGGGTCAAAAATGCAATATCAAGGGCCAAAAGAGATTCACTCCTCTTGGAGTAAATAATAAAAACATTTTATTTATTCCTTGGCGCCTAGCAAGAGGTCGGCCAAGTATAGGTCGGCCAAGAGAAAAGGAAAGAAAATAAAATAAAGGATTTTTGTCAAAAGGAGGTCAGCCCTATTTGGAGGAGGAAAGATGGATATAAATGAAGGTTCATGTGGAGTCATTTCATCATCTATTCATTCATCACTTCTTCATTGAGATTTTCTCATTTGGCTGCAACATTTGTTGAGTACTATTCCAAGGACGAAAACCCTTGTGAATATTGGTGAGTTGGATGAAACCCTAGCTCATCTTGAGGTGGACTCATCATGGAGTTCAATTTGCACTTCATTGGAGACATTGGAGACTTGGAGCTTGATTGCATATTCAGATTTTCATATCAGCATTGGAGGAGCATTCCTTGTGGCATTTTGTGTGCATATTGCATTAGGGTTTTGCTCTAATTCGGAGCGCCACGTTTGGAGCAGACTTGAACGCCCATTTTGGAGGGTGACTTACACATGTTTTGAAGCAGCAAACCCTAAGTGCTTGCCAAGGAGGATTCGCCAATATAGGGTTTGGAGTTTGAAGACTATTTTGCTATTTTTTTGTATGTACAAACCTAATTTTAGGTCTGATTTGTAGAGCAGAAATCTGGGCATATGTTTGGCATGTTTGAGCCCATGAATTCATTGTAAATTCAGTCCAGAATATGCAGTTTTGTAGCAGCAGACTTCTTTAATCAGAAATCAGGTTTATTGGACCTATGATTGGCTCTTGGGTGGTTGAATTTCATGGTTGATATCATAGTGGATGTTATCTACATGTTTGGCATATGTTTATGGATGTTTGGCACATGTTTATTGGCTGCCCATAAGTGTTTATCATTCTGAAAATAAAAATCAGAATTCAGTCCTAGGGTTTGAGCAGAAAACTAAATCAGAAAAGAGCAGAAAAATAAATCAGAAAGGAGCAGAAAAATAAATCAGAAATCTAGGGCAGAAATCAGAAATTTTAGGGCAGACCTATTAGGGGTATTTCACACAGATATCAAGCAGCTTGTTCTTGGAGTGACCCTTGATGAATGCCTTGTTGTATGACTCTATTTGGCCCTCAAACTTGAGGTCGAGATGGGGCAAGATTTAACACCATGAGATGGCGAAGAATTGGCCTGGCAGAGCTGTCCACAATATTCCGTGAGTCACCATCCCTTGCTACATCTTGCATTCCTTTTATCGAACTTGAGGAACTAAAATAAGTGGCTTTTCAAGTCCACAAACTTCTACTCCAAAGCAAACAAATACCAAGAGAGGAAGGGTGGAAGACACTCCCAAGTAGAGAGGCCAGACGTTGCACTTCCATCACCCTCAACAGCTTTTCCATGACTTGCCCATTGAAATCCCCAACTCTCTATACCTCCTACAACAATTTGAGCTCATCCTGGTCTAGGAGAAATGATGCAGTCAATGGTAGGTGGTCACATTAATGACAGCCTTGCCCTTGCAATTGTGTGCCCAATTCCCTTAGTGGACACCCACCTTTAAATTTTTAAATTTTTTTAAAAACATTTGAGGTTCCTCTATTACCCAAATTAATATTGAATACATTGAAACAACATACAACATCATTCTAGATATCTCTAAATGTTAGAGATTCAAGACAAGATTGTACAACACAAAATTCCAATTTTTTTAATTAATTGTTGCAAATCAAAACATTGTATAGGAAGATTAGTTTTCCTTTTTTTTATAATTCACTTTTAAACTTATTGTCCCGCTCCCTTTTCTTTTGTTCTTTATTTCTTCCCTATCCTAAAAGAGAGCCCCTATCTTATTATTGAAAGACCAATTTAAAGATTGGTTTTCCAATGTTTGGTTTCTTGAGCAACACAGACTCTCCACATTCATGCTAACTCTTCACATTCTTCCACTTCTTGTGTTGAAATTGATAAGATGTTTTAAAAACTCCAGTAAAGATGGTGTAATTGTTGTATTTGTCAAGTCATTGGACCTAATGAATAAACCTTGCTTTTCTCCAACTCCACATTGTGGTTATTATAAATTGTTGTGGAACGACTTTTGTCACAACTGCAAGACAACTATGGAACAACTTCTACAACAGCTATAGGTCTGTTTTGGAGCAGTCTCACCCTTAGCCATTTTTACATAGTTTGCCATTGCCTAAATCTATTTGCATTCATGTCGTAACATTGCCTTGTTATGGCACCATTAGAAGCCTTCATTCAAGCTCAACTACAACCAAATGGTCAAAGAGAAACCATTTAATTCCCACCTACTTTCATTTGTAAATCACCATCTAGGATGCTCCTACATCAGACATCTCAGGGAAGAGTTTGTGAGCATAGCACTCACAAATTTGAAATAGATGGTAGAACCATCTTTTGGGTCCACTGAGTGGGCCACGGTGTGCCTATCCATTATGTTAGATACCTCAAAAGCTTGTCACTTCGTTTCTTCCTCCTTTTCTAGCCACCAACTGGACCAGAAACTGCCCTTTGTGGCTCTAATACTCATTTTCACTCTCCATCCTTGTGTGGGTTTTTGCCCACCTATATCCGTCCACCTCCACCAAGTTCTTTCCTTCCTCTTGTTCTTTGCTTATTTTTAGGTCTTGACTTCCTTTAGTCTTTTTTTTCCTTGGATTGATTACTCTGAATACTTTCCACCTTTCTTGGGTTCACTTGCACATCATCACTCTCTCTAGTCACATTCCTTCCTCCAATGTGGTGCTTCCCCTACTACATCACCACTCTCAACTTCACTTAGCACTCTCTCAAGGTCCTCACCATACATTCACTTGCACCTAATTCACTTTCACTTTCATTCCCTCTAAAGAATATATTTCTGCTGCCCCTTCTTCAGGCTCAACAATTAGCACCTCCATGTCCTCCTCTACGAGGATTTTTTCTTCTATGAGCTGCTCACATCCTTCCTTCCTCTCAGTTGAATCAAACAAAGCTTCAATCATTCTCATCTCTTCAAGTAAGCATTGCCTAGGTATCTCCAACCATGTCCATCATTGACCATTATGTGAGTTGTTAGGCCAGGCTCCAAAGATTGTAGATCATAGCTGATATAATGAGAAGACTATTTTCCTTTGCCATTTGTTATGTATTGATGTGTTGTTTCCTGATAAGTATATCTGTTTGTATGTTCTTTGTGCCATTTCACTATACTAATTTATATTGTTTACTGTTATAGACCCTATAATATGCTTTTGCCGTCTTTTGTCAATAACCCATCTATAACTTATTGCCTCTAGCTCTACCATTTTTGAGCTGGTCGAATGGGTTTACACTTTAGTTTGCACAAAAAACAATATTTTTTTAATATACTTTGTTTCAATGTAAAGAGTTTGTTTTAGATCATTGCTGCTGTGATTCCAATGTTGTATTTGCAAATTTGTATAAAAGTAAGTACAAAAAATTCCAACAGGCTTTTCTAATTAGCCCGTTCTTGTACAACTCAGAGGACTGCCCCCTTAAAATAATATAAATATATATTTACTTTGAAAACAAAATTAAGGTTGTGATATGAAGTACTTTATAAGTTATATAAACTTGGTTATATGATATAAATCAATAGTAAGTCTAATGTGATTTAAATTTTCTCTTGATTATAGGAGTGGGTTACAGACAATCCATTCATCATATCTCCAAGGATTACTTTTGAAGTTAGTGTGCGTCTTCTTGGAGGACTCATGGCTTTGGGGTACACTATTGCAACTATATTAAAAAGAAAAAGTCGTGTATTTTCTGACGACAGGGTTTGCATCAAAATGGATTGGCTTGAACAACTAAATCGAAAATACTTGCAGGTACACTGCATTCTCTACCTTACTTCATTCTTGAATGTGAATTTTAAACATCAAATTATTGTTTTTGTTATAATTATTAATGAGAAAAGGAACTATGGGAAACATCTACATTGATCCACGTCAGTTTTGACAAAATCCATCTGTAATGAGGTTTTAATGTAAAAAATTATATATTTAAATTTAATGTGTCATCATTCGTGTATGTACATGATCTTATATCATGTTCTAACCATTAGCAATGTGCATGATTGATAAATCTCTAAATTGTTTCTGAAAATCATATACACACACAAAAGAAAAACACAGATTCTCTGATACCATTTCCATCCTCTGTGAAATGAAAATGATATGTAATCAAAACAGAGGAATGAAAGTTCCCTTAAAAGAAGGTTACAAATTCTAGGTCAGATTGTTATCCTGTAACCTTTTGCAATTTGTAGTTGTTAAAATTTGTTTACTCTAATGGATACAACCTCGTAAAGTTAAACAGATAGAGGAAAAAAAGACCATAGAACCTCATAATAGGGGCATAGATTAAAATTTTGGGAAGGACTAATGAAGCTCTTACCCTGGAATTTGAAGGGGTCTACAATCCCAACCTAACAAGCATGATCAGGTAACATACATTAAGAGGAACCATACAAACATGGCTCTTCTATATGAGACTAAAGTAAATAATGAGCAGTGTTCCATGGAGTCTCGAAATGGGGGGACGTGGGACATGGGATGGGTTTTGTGGATAACGATTTTTTTGCTAAAATTTTGTGACAGAGGCTAAAATACTATATAATATTTCAAATTTTAATTTTAAAAAATAGTAAAAGAAATTGTAATTTATCATTATATATATTGCTAATAAACCTGGGTTAGTCACTCAGTGGCTGCCAAAAAAATTCAATAAAGCCTGGATTCGGGTAACCAGTGGCTTCACCAGATCCATCAATGTGTGTATGTATTTCTTAAAATTCTGAAATTCATAAAACCATCTATCTATTTTTCTGATGTATCTCCCTCATGCTTTTAACACCAAGAACAAATTACAGCCTGATACATGATATTTTAGAGCAGAGGATCTACGAGTTATCGGGTGTGAACTTCTGCATGGTTCTTTCTTCTTTTTTACTACCATCCAATCCTTTTCTAAAGGAGCTGAATCTGAGTCCCCCAATAAAGTACTTAGTTGTACACCATCATTCTTAAAATCTGTCTTCTTTGCACACTCTAAAGTAGGAGAAGTTTGCTTGCTCATGTCAAACCCATGCAAAATCTTCCTAGCAGATGAGACAATACATGATTCCATCTTGGGAGAGAGAGGAGTGGACGCAGAGCCTTTAAAGTCCTCCCCCCATTAGTAACACTCTCAGATCTCTTTGTTGGGAAGCTTTCACAATCTCCAAAGTTGAATCAGAAACTTGAACTACCTCAGTTTTAGAAGGGAAACTTAGAACATCATCTTCGTAAGAATCATTCAGAGCAATTGCTTGATGATGCATTTCAGCACCCACTCATCAGGTGGTTATGTGTGAGGAAGCCTTCATTTTGGATGAATTCTTGGAACATTGTGAAGTGTAATGATCAATAGATTAGCAATACCTGCACTTGAAAGCAATTTTCTCATATTCCACTTGTTGTCTCCATCTCCGATCATCCATCAGCAAAACAATTTTTGCGGGGAAACCCTTAGTTAGGTTCATTTCGACATAGATGCGGGCATAAGTGGAGCAAGAATAGTTGGAAGTCACCTCTGACGTGTAAGGAAATTTTCTGAGTCTGTTGCCAATAGCCTCCAGACACTTGGTTTCCCAGAATTGTATTGGCAAATAAGACAATCTCAACCATAAGAATGTAAAGGAAAAAGAATCTAAATGGGGATCGAATGTAGGGAACCAGGGCTTAATACAGAGAAAATTGCCCTGAAAATCCCACAGACCAGCCTGCAAGACAAAATCCTTATCTTTAACAGAGTCAAATTCTAAAATGAAAAATCCTTGGGCGCATGGGAAAATGAAAATTTCATCTTCCAGGTGCTTCTTCCACTGAGCTGAAATCCATGCATGCAGGTTGCACAATTTTGGCCATATGTTTGAAAATTAGCAAATCACAACATGTTCCATAAGGTGATTTTCCTGCTCAGTCACCTCATAATCCATTTTAATATCTAGGGGATGAGCAACTGGACTGAAATTTACACAAGTAGACACAGTAAAGCCAGTATCCAAAGGAACCCTAGACTTGTGCTTGACAGAAGGCAAAAGATCCAAAGGACACGAGTTTGTGGGGGACGTCACATCCCCAACATAATCAGAAAAAGAAGAGAAATTTGGCCCTAAACCTTCAGCACTAGGATTACCAAGATCATAGGTAGGGAGAGGCACCTTGGGGGTTTTTAGGTGGCTTGTAAAAATCATTCATACACTCTTTTCCTGCAATTCCTTGAGGGCAGAAGCCTTATTGTTCTCAAAAGCATCTTGCAAGCTCTTCCTTTTTGCTGAAGCTGTGCCTAGTGCCCTGCTAATTCCCAATGCCTCTTTGTAATTGCATGTGGTGGGTGATTTCCCCAACACACTTCATGGAAATTGGACCACAATCCTCCTGAGAAAAGGGGTTAGGGTTCAAAGCATTTCAACAAAGAAGGTGTGAAGTGCAGAAAACATTGCGAATTATAATTTTATAATATAATGTATAAGTTAACAAAAATAAATAATTTATAAATATATAAATAAATTAATTAATATATATAATATATTAATTAATATATGCATTTAATGGCATAGCATGTTGGTATTGTGGTGGTGTTCTTATAGTGGCCACTCGGGTTCAAGCTTCTACTTTTGATGGTGTTTGGAGCCCCCATTGTGCTCCAAAGAGACCGAGGGACCATTGACTCCCTCAAATTTACCAATAAAAAAAAAAGTTAATATAAATAGTATAATAAATATAAATTAATTGAATTTATCTGATTTTTCAAACTTGAAGTGATTGATTCTTATATCTAGTT
Organism: Cunninghamia lanceolata; assembly: GCA_027924645.1. Classification (NCBI taxonomy): domain Eukaryota; kingdom Viridiplantae; phylum Streptophyta; class Pinopsida; order Cupressales; family Cupressaceae; genus Cunninghamia; species Cunninghamia lanceolata. Next base: position 811,095 of record BSBN01000780.1, read on the forward strand.
GAAACTCAAGGTTTAAAAAATAAAAAATAAATCAACTGATATTAACTTATTAGGTTAAAGATTTTTTTTATTTTTTTATTTTTTATTTTTAATTTAAGACTGAATGAAGAGGATTGTGTAAAGGTTACAGAGGAGTGGCTGTGTAATACATGGCATGGGGGCTGATGGTGAGGGCTGGACAGTTGATGAATTGGAATAATGTCATTCTTTTTATTTATTTTCTTCTTTGTTTTTACTTTGCTTGCTTCCTTGGAAATAGTAATGAGGATTCAGAAACTTGCAAACATTTACGAAAAGAAAATTTACAGAGTGTAACTTTTATTTTAAAAAATGAGTGTCTAGGGAATGCCTCCCCCTACAGGTGGCATCTAAAGTGATGGGGACGGGATGTTTCATCCCCATCCCACCATCCCTAGAACATACCCACTTTGGGTTTGGCCTTTATTACCTTAAGGACATGTCCCTAGGAAACACTGAAATGAGCAAGTTATATTGCAGACAAATCAGCTATGACCAAACATTGGAACAATTATGCATGAGGCTCAAGGTAATCATAAGGTTTTTAATAGCACGTAACAAGACAAATTTTTCAAAATACAAAACCAAATAATGTGTAATGTCCCCTTTTTTGGCGTGATCACCTAGTGGAGATGGCTAGCCTATTTTCATTCCCATATGCTAAGCCGGAGGGCTCAAGGAATATCCTATTGGGCAAGTTTTCATACTTACCCATTTTTGTAGGGCAAAACGATGATGGATTATGACTTGGCATAATTTTGTGGTAATTTTGATGAAGTCAACGTTAGTCAAATAATTTGCCCTAGAGGAGAGCGACCCATTTGGAGAATGGAAGATGGAGGAAAATATGAAATTGCCTTGGGAAAAAATAAGAAATAATTTGTGATAATGTTTCTTGTTGATGACGACTTCATTTGAGATCAAATGTATGGGGTATCATGTGCCAAATAGGTTCGCCCTTGGAGAATGGAATGTTGAGAATTATCATAAAATAAAGATAACTCACATGTCTTGGCCGTCTAGAAGAGGGTCGGCCCTCTTGGAGAAGAAAGGAACAGAATAAAGAAGATATATCCTTGAAGTGGTCAGCCAAGAGGTGGAAAGACATAAAGGGAGCACCTAACATGAGGTCGGCCTCATAAGGAAGAAAATAAAAGGCAAATCTTTAACTTGAGTGCCTAACTTACCTTGGGAGGGTCGGCCAAACTTGGAGATAAAAAATAATAAAAAAGAAAAAGAATTTCATGCCTAGGTCAGCCTAAAGGAGGAGAAAAGATGGTGTATAAATAAGAGATCTTTGGAGACATTTCCATCATACCATTCATTCCTAATTTCCTTTGAGATTTATCTCTCTTGGATGTAACTTTTTAGTTCAGCCCCATCCTAGGATGAAAACCCTAAGGAAGATAGTGGATTGGACGAAAACCCAATCACACTTTGGAGGTGGATTCATATGGAGTTCACAATTGTACTTCATTGGAGATTCATGGAGAAGAAGAGCCTAACTGCATATTCAGATTTTGAATCAACATTGGAGGAGATCTCATTGTGGCATTTGCATCATTTGACACTAAGGTTTTAACCCTAGAATTGTGCGCTACCTTTGGAGGATCATTCTTGTGGTATTTAGTTGTCCATTGCATTAGGGCTTGCCCTAATTTGGAGCGCCACATCATTTGGAGGCAATTTCACCATTGATTAAGGGTTTCCAAACCCTAACCCTAGCAGTAGTCCAAGCGCCATCATTTTGGTGGGTTTGTGGAGCATCATTGTTCATCATTTTGGTATGTACAAACCTAATATTAAGTCTGAATTGTAAGGGCAGAATTCGATGATGTATTTTAGGCATGTTTGAGCCTATATGGTTGTTGTAATTGAATATTCAGAGTTCTGATTTATAGCAGCAGATTGCACTACTCAGAAATCAGATTTGTTCCATGTTTATGTTTGAAATTTGATGATATATTTGGTTGGATAAGTTCATGTTTGGACATATAATCATAAGGGTTCATGATTGCATTATTATTGGAACATTTGGTTGCATTTGTGTTCACTGTCCTTGTTTAATTAAAATCAAAAAATCAGAGCAGAATTCTAGGGTTTCAGCAGAAAACTAAAAGTGCAGAAATTAAGGGCAAAAATCAGAATGTTAGGGCAGATCCCATTTGGGACATTGCATAATGCATCTGGGTACAGCCGTACATTTCCTAGTGCATAAATTTAGAAATTGAATTGTGGTTGCAGAAATAAACATGTTTCCCTCACCACACAAATTTTTGGGAAGAACTTTCAGATTTTTTATAGCATGGGAAGTTGGAACAGCACATCGATCATTTAGGTTGGAAATTTCTGATCATAATCAATAGCAAGCAGATGCATGTGCAAACCTTATCATGAGCTTAATTGATCAGAAATTGATTGGCTAAATTCAATCATATAGAGTCACATGGTTTGTAGTTTTGTATGACTATGATGACAATTGATTTCTTATACACTATTGGTGGCTGAGTATCCAAAGTCAGTCACTTCCTTTGCAGTTCCCCCATTTGTCTAGTTTTCCTAGCTGCCTGAGTCCGCTACTACTGAGGCTTTCCCCAAAGATCTAGATGCCAAATACTGTCAAGTTAGTTCATTAGTGTTATAAGAACACTTGCAAATCTAGAGGGTGGGAAGAATGGGATAGATATAGGCATCAATTTAAATATAGTCAGTTTTGTTACAGATATTTAATATTCTAATAACTTGGCAAAGACTGTAATATGCTACCCCAAAAAATTTTCAAACTTATACAAATGATCACAACAGGGTTAGCACAATAATTGCAACCAACTAAACACCTCCACACTTTCTGATCACCAAGTTCCCAAAATGGGCGAGGTGAGAGCATACAGTGCTTTGGCTAATCGATCAAAGCTTTGAAAAGAAACTAAATACATTCATCCGCTATATAGTAGGCATCGACTTATCCAATGGGAATACTCCACTTATTCAGTGGGTGAATGAACAAGAAAGATAAGCAATACAATTCCTCCACACTGGCGGTTGAACCATCCAGGGGTTACAATATGTGTGCAACAGAAAGAAAGGCTACAATGAAATAACATGCAAACTAAAATCAATTCCCTTGTTTGTTTGCACAAATAGTACTGCTGCAATCAATTAGAACACAGAAATACCAAGTGATGTTGAAGTAGCATGCTAACACCAAAGGAATTCCAAGATAAACATTATGTGAAGTGCTGTAGGGAAGAAACTCAGTTCAGAAGTGCCTTGTGGATCGCTGAAACAAATTACAAGTCTGCAACTCCTTTTAACAGCAAAGAAGACTCTTCATATCAGTCCCAAAACTCTACTTCCATACACAAAATCACCCCATATTATGGAAGAATATGCTTTCTTGATTATCAACCTGCACATGATAATGACATCAATATCACAGCAATAAAATCCCTTCTAAACTGATCAACACCTGAGAATACCCTGATTTTTAAAGCTGTGATCAAACACAGGCTGAGGTGTTGCTGTACGGATGTCCCAGGATTGGCAGATTTCATTCATATGCATAGGAACCATAAAGAACTCCCTCTGAAAACATCAACAATGTTCCCAATAACCTTGGCGCCATCAAAGGCATTATCTAACCATCACAAACATCAGCGATCAGCAAGGAAGGGTACTATACTTCATATAAGGTTGTACGGCTGATCAGAACCGTATGGCTAGCAGAAATATCACTTGAATCTGCAGCTACACCTTACCAAAGACCAGCAAATAGTCGCACTAACATAACAAACACAGTCCACTATCAAGTCTGAATGAAATATGTACAATGATTCAACAATGAGTAATTTGCCCATCTCACAGGAAGATCAGAAAATGTACGGCCCAGCAAGCATAGTTTCTTCAATCTTCATTACACTCCAAAAATTCATTAGAATACTCAATCTAATCAATCCTCAAAATCAACAAAACTCAAATGATCAACATTAAACCAAAATACCACAATCTTCATGAAGGCTCAATGTGATTCCTGATTTGAAACCACCATTACCAGCTAGGGTGGATATCTCACCACCGAAACTGATTATCTCCAAGAGGGTTTTCGTCCTCAAGAAGGAAAAATGGAATAACAACACTCAGGTTCAATCCGGTAGAGTAACAATACAAATTCAAAGCCATCCCTTGCCATTCCCCTTTTATAACTTTTTGAGAGGAATAGATTATTATTTTCCTTTTAACTCTTCATATTTCTTCCCTCAAAAAGACCTTTTTTGAAATAATAATAATATATCATATGTGAGGCCCCCTTTTTAAGTGTCTATCGTTTAAAACACTAAATTACATTTCCAATGAGCTATAACACTTGTGTACTTTTTATTTATTTTCACCCTTAGTAGACTTAAGTGAAAATAATAATTAAATAGCTCATTAAATCACCTGACTTTGCGGAAAATCCCAAACTTAGGTGAACTGCCAAATAAATCATACCACTGCCTTCTATGATGTTTGGGATGAAGAACGATGTCATCTGGGTTACTTACTATAAATAGACAGCTCTTCCAAGGATCTTGGAGAGCAATCCGGAACCCTGATCAAACATCTGAAAGTTGCACAACCATCTCGAGACATCACTAAGCTCAAAGCCAAAGCAAAACATCACAAATAGCTGAACCTGTGCTCTTCACAACAGACAGAGCTTCCTAACCAACCCAAATAGCCTACAGAAGCTCAAGGGAATAGGCTATTGGTCACAAACTTGGCTAAACGCCAAATGGGGACATGACAAAGACTTAATGAACTGAAAGTGTTAGTTGACCCATATTATGCTATGTCTGGACAATCAAGTCACATTTTTTTATTAGTTGGGGTCAGTGTATCTGGTAGTGTTGTCAGTTTTCCACATTTACACCCCTTGGCTGATCCTGCTTCATCTTATTGTTGCCTGGGAATTTCTCTGATGTGACTGTTGTATATTGCATTGAGTGCATGAATAAAACGACAAGTTCTTATCTGTTCCATGTATATATTTCTTTCTTCTTTGGCTGAGCATACTTTGTTTTTATTTGCCATACTACATAATTTAGTTAATCCATTCCTTAGAAAACACAAAGCAATTTAAAATTTGAAGGTGAAGCTCCAATTGCAAACATTTAAATGCTTTGTTTATATCTTGTTTAATGAACATTCTTAGATGCTTTAACTGCATTTGGTTATGTATTGTCTCTTAGGAAATTAAAATGTTGTGTACCATGGAATCTCTTTAAAAATCCAGATTCTAACTCCAATGGAATGTGAAGAAGAATAGAATACAAAGTGTGCTATAAGCTTTGATAATCTTGTATGTGTTGTGAAACAATGATGTTGATCTGGATTTGTTAAGATTGTTAGGTTTTTCTATTTTGAGACTAATGCTATGTCTGTAAACTTACGTGTTCAGAAAGTATTTTCTGCACTCTTGGATTCATTTACCATTGCAAATAAATGTGTCTTCATTATGCTCAAATATCTCTAATAGAATTTTGATGGGAACCCATCCTACTTGGACATTTATTTAATTTTTAGAGAGACTGCTTCACTCTTGAGATCACTCACTGATATAGTTTCATCAATTCCTTATCTTTGCTGTTGCGTTGAAGGATTCCTGAGGCATCTGATAAATAAGCTTTGGTATTTCTCCCTTTGACTGTTTTGTTACATAAGAAGCTTTGTTTAACTCTCTCCATCTCCTCAATCTCTAATTCCTTCATGATCATGCCATCTAGACTTCAGATTGAAGCAATATGATACGAAGGCTTCATTTGCCAAATTATATTTTGCTTCTATCTCAACATCTCCCTCTTTGATCTATTGAATTCTAAATTTCTATTTCCAAAACATTGTTCCATTAAATGAACAGCCGTCTCTTTTTGATCCATTAACAGATGGTTGGTCCTTGTACAGAAGCTTATTTTTCAATGAAATATACTTGGGTAAGAAATTAAGTTTGGAATGGATCATATTTACCCAAAGCTTTGAAGGCCTTTCTGTTGCAGCAGCAGCATAGTGTTCCACTACTAATTTCATGCTAAGCTATATATCTGCTGATATTCATTTACTTCTTTAATTAATTAGAGTAAAAATAACTGGTCTCTCTATAGTGGTTCACTTATTGCAACATTGTACCACATTGCGGTGTTATTTTGAGATTCAATACAGCTTTAGAAAATGGTTCAGGGTTTGGTTGTGAAGTTAGCTTGTCCAAGGAAATGCTTTTGGAGCTAGTTGGAATTTCATAGTAAATAGTTAAAGGTGTGTTGAAACTTAGAGATTGTGCAGCTTGATAAGTACCTGCAATACATAAACAAATTATACAGTTTTTTCCAGAAGCCTTTCCTTTCAATCAAATGGACTGTGAAAATCTCATGTATACTACCTGCAAGATTTCATATTCCTATTGTGGTAAGGGGAAGAAAAATGTCAATGTTGAAGCCACAACAAACACTGCAGTTGGCAGATTTGGCAATCTAAATCATTTATCTTGTACTCTTGTCACAAGTAGCTCACCATCAGGTGATATCACTCATTTTTGTAAATGTTAGAACAGGTACAAGGTCGAGACCGTACTACAGTAAGAGATGTAGGAAAACAGCTTGGATTGGAAGGTTCTTATATTCCTCGTACTTACATCGAGCAAATTCAGCTGGAAAAACTTCTGAAAGAAGTTATGGTATGGCATTTGTGCAATATTGATGAAAAATTTCTTAGTTGTCATATGCCTATGAACTCGTCATTAGGCTAAATTATTTCTATATTTAAAATGCCCATGTTGTGATATACTCAAATCTTTTAACATACATGGCCTTATTTTCTCTGGATTTTGTAGGCATTACCCGAAGATCTGAAAACAAAGCTCAGCATTGATGAAGAGTTTGTTTCTAGTCCAAGGCAGTCACTTCCTGGTACTCTTGCACATAACCTACCTACAAACAAGAAATACTCAAAGAGGTAACCTTTGAGATTTGTGGATGGGAAAACTGTATAGAGTTGGATTTGTATTATTTTGTTGAATGATAAAATTTGTGTTCATCTGAGTGACAATTTAACACGTCATCTCAACAACTCAAGTTCTTATTCTTGGTGCAGTCTGAGCTTGACAAGGAATTCCGCCAAAGGCATACCAGTAAGGTGATTTGCTTTTTTTGAAAATAAATTAACCTTACAAGATCCATATTTCTATGTTCTAATCATATTATAAATCTCTGTAGGAGAGTTTGTTAACCATCTTATGAAGTATTCATGAAATGATAACATATACTGTGTTGCATTCTTTTGAGCAGTGAATTAGATCGTTTGCCTTCAGCTCAAAGAGATCGCAATCGGGTTGAGTTAACAAGACTAGATGTTAACAACAAAAGATTTGACAGTCGATTGCCTGATTCACCAGCATTTTTATCAGAGAACCAGGTGAACTCCACAGGAAATTAAGATCACAAATTGCCAAAATCAATCTTGACTTTAAAAGCTCATTTATGATTTGACCAGTGGCATGATTCAGTTTAATCTTTCCTTTTTCTTTTATAGGGAATAATAACTCAGCTATCAGAACAGATATCTACCTTGAATGAGAGGTTGGATGAGTTAGTGTCTCGTCTTGACAAATTGAATGCTAAATCTGCACCTGTAAATGCATCTCATAGCCACCAAAATTTGACTCTTCAAGCTGAACCTTGTGGTGTCCCTACCCCAATATCCAGTAACATTATGAATGGGCCTCGAATGCCAATTAGTACATCAAGTGGGCAGCTTACAGTTGAATCATCATTGATGGAGGAGGTAAAGAAGATCCTCTTTTTTTTTTTTTTTTGGTTCGTTTTCACAATACTCTGAACTCATTCCATTCACATGAATTGAGGGTTGTGTTCTAATCAATATGATGGCAGATAACATTTCTTACCAGGGGTCAACGGCAAATAGGGCATCAGTTGGACAATCTTAGCACTCTCCTACATGAAAACTTGGGTCATCATAATCAGCAAGAGAGGAATGAGAAAACGAAGTTCTTAAACAACATTAATGTAGGTTATATGACATGTTCCTTTGTTTTTCTTTTGGCCATTGGTGGTGTGAGTACCGTGCTATTCCGGACAATGAGAAAGCATTGAATTACTGTCAAGGAGGTACATGTTTTTGTTTCTCACAATTGGGAATTGTCAGTTTTGTAAATACACATATAAAGATATTTGCAGCACTGCTCTGTAAATAAGATTTTTTTATCTGATTAAGAAATGTATAGAAATCGTAAATGAGAGCTCCTGGCATACTTATCTCCATGTTGGTATTAGATCTGAATGATCCACACGTCAAGACATTGTTGTAGAAGATTAGTTAAATCTGCCACATGTGATGTTAGAAGAATTTTATGAAAATTCCCTGCATCTCAAAATTGCTATTCCATATTTTTATTTGGGCTCTATATTTTCAGATCAAGGTTTTCTGTAGGCATCTTACAGACCCTTTGCAAATCCCCTAAATGAAGCCGGTGCATTCCAAATGTGTGGAATATTGTTGGGTTACTAAGTGATGTTATGGATGTCTACATCATATGGCTTTTCTCTTTGACACCAAGTTTCCTTGAGAAAGCAAGCAAGTTACTCAACATAATATAAAATCTGCAATAAGTTTTTTATTTTATGCAAAATGAAAACAACAATAATGTATGGATAAAAAGGTGTAGTGACATTTGGAAAACAACCTTAAAAGAGAAAGGGCCATATAGGATGGTAAGGTCCAAGTCCAATAGGATGATAAGGTCCAATGTTTGTAATTAAATAAGAAGTGCTACTTAAAATTGAAAGGAAATAGAGGTGCAGAATACACTTCCTACACTAATCTATGAGAGGAGGTATATACAAAAATTAAATTGATTATACAGTTACAAAGAAATAAACACAAAAACAATATATTATAGCACAATGTTACATGGGGAAAATTCATTTGAGCTCAGTCGGAAGAAAAATCCCACATTTCAAAGCAACTCAATGTATTAGTTAGTAATTAAATGGTTACAATACACTTGTAGAGTCTAAGCCTTCATAGGAGTATCATCAACAAGAGATTTGCAACAATTTTGGCAACATAATAGTACCTACAAAACTCATTAGGGAACCTCCATCTTAAGCATTCAATAAATATGAGAAACAATATATGAAACCATCAAATGGTAACTAGGAAATCATGAGTTAAAACCATCCAAAATGTGGCACTCAAACCCCAAAATGAATCCACAAGCTAAAACTAACATATTCCTTAGACCTTTCACAAGCTTGTCATAATCCACTCACCAACTTAGGCACTCCATTTTAGCTCCATTTATTTCTATTCAAAGATGTCTTATGATGTATCATAACATGCATTATAAGTTCTCGACAAGTGTAACTCCCTCTTACAATGCTCTTATGTGTCATAGATGCTCTTACATTTCTGATGTGGTAGGTCCAACTTTTAGAGGTCATAACTTTTGATTTGAGAAGTCAATTGAATCGTTTTATTTTTAAATTAGAGATTTCATAGAAATCCATGTAATTGTAATAACTTTGCTTTAGTTAAGATTCGTTTCAACATTTTTTTATGGCCAAAATCAACCTCTAGAGCTCTGAAAATTGTATTTTGTAACTTATAGCTCAAAAATTGTAATAAGACTAGGATGCAAGGTTGAGACATCTATAACATTCTTCCACTTGTTGAACAACCTTGCAAGAGCAAAGGGAATACCAATACTCTCAACTATCTATTTAGCCCGTAAATTTATGGCAACATTTGAACTTTTTGTGTTAATTGGCTTTGTCAATGCATTTGCAACATTTTAAAAAGTGTCAACTTTCTCTAGTATCACCCTCTCATCCTTTACTATGCACAAACAAAATGGTACTAAACATCTATGTGCTTTGTCTTTACATGAAATGTTGGGTTCTTTGCCAGACATATAGCACTATCACAAAGAACTCTAATAGCTTCTTGACTCAGTTCCACATTTGAACACAATCTCTTAATTAAAATGGTCCTTGTCATGTCCCTTCTCCTATAGGCCAACTATCATCATTTGAAGAAATCAATGTATTAAATTAAAAATTTAAATATTATATTAACTGAGAATGATGTGGTGCGATCAAATATGATTAGCATACGTTATACAAGGTGATGAAAAAAAGCTACAACAATAATTAAATGTTGTAAGGATAAACGATTTGCATTTTGGAGGAGCGTTGTCCACAAAAGAAGATAAAGAGAAAACATATAAGACAAAACATATGAGACAAAAGACAAACTAATTTACAAACTAACGTGTCTTATTATCCACAAAAGACAAGGTGCGATCCATAATAGAAAAGGCAAGTTTTTATGAGGAGCCACGATCAATTCGCTTCTCTTGGAGGAGTATAAATTATGTAATGTCCCCTTTCTAGTGGAAACACTTAAACCTAAATCTGCATTCAAAGTGATTCTCAGGGAGACATTAGAAACATTATAGATTAATAATTTTTGATGATAAGATCAAATAAGATCAATGATAATATAATTATATCATTCCTTGTTGACGGATTATTCATTTCACAATTGTTACTTATTATTGATAACTATTTTATAATACATTCTATAATTCAATCATGCATATTTTTCCTTATTACTTTTCCCCATGGAACTAGGCTTTACATGTATCGGGGCACTGAAACCATCTCTTGACCTAGCCTACGGGAACTATGTCCCAGCCTATGGGCTTATCTCTTGACTCAGCCTACGGGAGACTTTGTCTCAGCCTACGGGCCTTCTTACGGATGGGATTACTCCGCCTCTCCCCACAAGACCTAACGTTCCTTTAAGAATGAAGTAATAGAGAAATATAGAAGTAATAATCTAAGTTCATCTTCCCATATCATCTTCCTTCTATTCCTTAACCATGGATGGGGAAATTATATGTCTAGGGCGCGTTGAACCCTCTCCAATGTGATTGTGAATGGAATTACTCCGCCTCTCCCTAGCATCCTTGTCTAGGGCACTTTAAACTCTCTCCAATCCATCATGATGGAATTACCCCGCCTTTCCCTAACAAGACCGCCTCTCCTATAGTTATAGGAAATGGAAGTGATGGGATGGTTATGTTTTTCTTTTCATAATGTATATATATGTTCATATATGTCTCAATCATGTTTCTTTATTTAAGAATGTACTTTCAATCAACTATTTGTTCACATAGTATAGTTCTATTTTGATATAGGGATAGCATACATATATATATATATATTTATTCTTTAATATATAATAATCTTACTATTTTGATATAGGGATCGCATACATATATATATTTATTCTTTAATATATAATAATCTTACTATTTTGATATAGGGATCGCATACATATATATATTTATTCTTTAATATATAATAATCTTACTATTTATTTTTACCAATTATAGATTGAACAAATTAAATATAAATACTTACTTCCCTGTTCTAGCTTTACCTGGAATTCTACCTATGCTGCCGTAATATAATTTTTATTATTTTGTTGTTGCCGTTTATATATTTTATAATATATATTTCACTATATATTAATTTATGACATCTTTCTATGACTCAAAAATATATATAATTAATGCAGATCTAAATATCCGATACTCTTTTTATATTTTCTTCCGATGATGTTTACCTTTTATCTCACAACCTTTATTTATTTCCCTTTCAAGGGATATGTTCGAAGAGGCACATCTCTTATTATGCTTAGTGGTAAAAGACATACTTAACCTCTTATAATTTTTATTACTTTATATTAATTCCCTTTTGTGGTAAAACTAGTTCTAACCATACGTAAGTCTTTTATCATAAGAGGATAAGTTAAAAGATGTTTATATTATTATTTATTTATATTATATCATTATAATAAATGATATATTATTTATTTTATATTATTTATATTATATCATTTATATCATAATCAATAATATATGGTTTATATTGTATTATTTATATTTATATTACAATATCAGATAATAATAATAATATTTGTATTTATATTATTAGATATAATTATAATATATTATTTATATATGTGATCGCTGGTGTCAACCAACTTAATTGTTGCACTTATAAATATCCTCCTTCGGCCTCCCCTTAATCTTTTTAAAGTATATTATTTATATAATATATAGCATTAAATAAATACATTTGTTATTAAGTATGGGAGCTCTTTTATCTTATTTTATTCACAAGTTTGTCTTATTAGACTTTTATCTTTATATGATTTTATTTTGAATTTGACCTTTTGTTTAATTCTATTACTTTGCCTTATTCCAAGTTACTTTACTTTCTAAATTACTTTACTTTCTAACTTTAATGGGTAATAGCTTTAATGGGTAAGACTCTTTGTAATATTTATTTTGATATATAATAATATATCTTATTAATTATTCACATAAATGTTATATTAAAATATTTATATTTATAATATATCTAGTTAATTAAATATATATATATTTCATATATTTTATAATATTTATATTATATTAAATTAATAATATTATTTATTAAATAATACATATTAATAATATATTTTAAATAAATATATTATATATTTAGTTTATATAGTTGTCCTTAAGCAACTATAATTAGGTATCCTAAAGTAATATTTAATAACATTATAATTTATTAGGTTCCCTTATATAAAATAACATTACACTCACTAATAATATAAAATAACCGCTATAAAATGTAACAAATTAATATAGCTAATAAACTATAATTTATAAATTTGGGTTTACCCTTTTACACTTTCAACACTAAATTTTATAAATAATTTATTTGATAACTATATTTTATTAAGGTTTATGTACACCATAAATATTTTGGGTTAATTGTTTACGTATATTTTATTTTGTTTTTTCACTCATTTCATCCTGCCGCAGGTTAGCCATAGATATCTTATAAGAACTTAGAGATATCTTACTACATATTTATTTATAAATTATATTTTAATTACTTTATTTGACTATTTTATTAAGTATATTTACTTAATGTAATTTTATTGTTATTAAGAGTTATTTTATTCTTGTTTATTTTTTACCTTATTTACTCGTTATTTATTACATATTTGTAATAAATTTTAAATTTTTTTTAATGTTGCATTAGAGTAAATTTTAATTTTTAATGTTACATATATATATTTAAAATATTTTATCAATGTATTAAACACCATTATTCCAGCGATTTTCATTGATTCTTGCTTTTTTTTTTTATTATTTAACTATTATTCACAGGATGGCAGGATGACTGCTCTGATACCACTGTAATGTCCCCTTTCTAGTGGAAACACTTAAACCTAAATCTGCATTCAAAGTAGTTCTCAGGGAGACATTAGAAACATTATAGATTAATAATTTTCGATGATAAGATCAAATAAGATCAATGATAATATAATTATATCATTCCTTGTTGACGGATTATTCATTTCACAATTGTTACTTATTATTGATAACTATTCTATAATACATTCCATAATTCAATCATGCATATTTTTCCTTATTACTTTTCCCCATAGAACTAGGCTTTACATGTATCGGGGCACTAAAACCATCTCTTGACCCAGCCTACGGGAACTATGTCTCGGCCTACGGGCTTATCTTTTGACCCAGCCTACGGGCCTTCTTACGGATGGGATTACTCCGCCTCTCCCCACAAGACCTAACATTCCTTTAAGGATGAAGTAATAGAGAAATATAAAAGTAATAATTTAAGTTCATCTTCCCATATCATCTTCCTTCTATTCCTTAACCATGGATGGGGAAATTATATATCTAGGGCGCGTTGAACCCTCTCTAATGCGATTGGGAATGGAATTACTCCGCCTCTCCCTAGCATCCTTGTCTAGGGCGTGTTAAACCCTCTCCAATCCATCGTGATGAAATTACCCCGCCTTTCCCTAACAAGACCACCTCTCCTATAGTTATAGGAAATGGAAGTGATGGGATGGTTATGTTTTTCTTTTCATAATGTATATATATGTTCATATATGTCTCAATCATGTTTCTTTATTTAATAATGTACTTTCAATCAACTATTTGTTCACATAGTATAGTTCTATTTTGATATAGGGATAGCATACATATATATATATTTATTCTTTAATATATAATAATCTTACTATTTTGATATAGGGATCGCATACATATATATATTTATTCTTTAATATATAATAATCTTACTATTTATTTTTACCAATTATAGATTGAACAAATTAAATATAAATACTTACTTCCCTGTTCTAGCTTTACCTGGAGTTCTACCTATGCTGCCGTAATATAATTTTTATTATTTTGTTGTTGCCGTTTATATACTTTATAATATATATTTCACTCCGTTTTACTGCTGATGTACATATCTCTATATATTAATTTATGACATCTTTCCTACTTATGACTCAGAAATATATATAATTAATGCAGATCTAAATATCCGATACTCTTTTTATATTTTCTTCCGATGATGTTTTCCTTTTATCTCACAACCTTTATTTATTTCCCTTTCAAGGGATATGCTCGAAGAGACACATCTCTTATTATGCTTAGTGGTAAAAGACATACTTACCCTCTTATAATTTTTATTACTTTATATTAATTCCCTTTTGTGGTAAAACTAATTCTAAGTAACTTCTTTATCATAAGAGGATAGGTTAAAAGATGTTTATATTATTATTTATTTATATTATATCATTATAATAAATGATATATTATTTATTTTATATTATTTATATTATATCATTTATATCATAATCAATGATATATGGTTTATATTGTATTATTTATATTTATATTACAATATCAGATAATAATAATAATATTTGTATTTATATTATTAGATATAATTATAATATATTATTTATATATGTGATGCACTTATAAATATCCTCTTTCGGCCTCCCCTTAATCTTTTTAAAGTATATTATTTATATAATATATAGCATTAAATACATATATTTGTTATTAAGTATGGGAACTCTTTTATTTTATTTTATTCACAAGTTTGTCTTATTAGATTTTTATCTTTATATGATTTTATTTTGAATTTGACCTTTTGTTTAATCCTATTACTTTGCCTTATTCCAAGTTATTTTACTTTCTAAATTACTTTACTTTCTAACTTTAATGGGTAATAGCTTTAATGGGTAAGACTCTTCGTAATATTTATTTTTATATATAATAATATATCTTATTAATTATTCACATAAATGTTATATTAAAATATTTATATTTATAATATATCTAGTTAATTAAATATATATATTTTATAATATTTATATTATATTAAATTAATAATATTATTTATTAAATAATACATATTAATAATATATTTTAAATAAATATATTATATATTTAGTTTATATAATGATAACTTATTATTTAAAGAAACAATTCAATTATAAATCATTATAGGGACATGACAAATTATGAGAAGATTGATGAGGTATAGGGAAGGAGGGAATCAGCTAGCAATGGATCAAGCACAACAGCAACAATCAAGCATCAGATCATTGGATCTCTGAGTATAAACAACAGACAATTGATCAGTAGAAACATATCCATTTATACAGTCATCAAGTCTAATAAGACAACAAAGGATTATGTTGTAAACTCTAATCTGAACTAGAAGTTCAATAGGAATCATTATTGGAAATACATGCAAAATAGAATAAGGAACAACAAGTCAGGATATTATTGACTATTAATTACCTTACTTATTGCATATCACTGTCATATATAAATTATGCATAAAATATTTGTAATAACCTTTCAACATGAGCAAGGAGGGTATAAGCTCTATGGGAGAACCGCTAAGGGCACACTTTACATTGACAGGTAGGGAGCATAGCTAGTAGGGCACCCTACTGTCTTGTGAAAGGGAGAATCGCTAAGGGCACACTTTACATTGACAGGTAGGGAGCATAGCTAGTAGGGCACCCTACTGTCTTGTGAAAGGGAGAACCGCTAAGGGCACACTTTACATTGACAGGTAGGGAGCATAGCTAGTAGGGCACCCTACTGTCTTGTGAAAGGGAGAACCACTAAGGGCACCCAAGGGCATCTTCCTCCTTGATCCCCATGCTAAAAGTTTATTGACAAGTTAAGTTTCACCAGTCAAGAAAGAATGGTAAAAGGGACTGTTTGGAGGGAGAACCATTGATTGACAACACCATGCCATGCCTCCCAGCACCATTGGTGAGGGGACTGTTTGGAGGGAGAATTGTTGTCTTAAGACACCTTGCCATGTCTCCCTGCATCATCCTTTCCTTTGACTGAATTATGTAAACAAACTGAGTTAGATGCATGATAATGAACATATGATCTCTATATTAGTATTGTGTATAAATCTGAATGCAAATGTACTTGTGTCTAACACTAATAGTTAAAGATGCATATTTGTATTTCTGTATTTTGTATATGTTTTCTATGTTGTGGCTGCAGCACTCAAGTACAAGAAATTATGCAGTTTTGAAGATAATATAAATGGTAATCCTAAAACCCTAACCCTAACTTGTGGTATTTGAATTTTCTAGGGCAAATTAGGTAAGGGACATTACAATTGGTATTAGAGCATCCTTCTTGCCATCATGTGAATGATAGTTGATGCTATGTATATTCAAGTGTATACTTCATGACTTACGTGTATGCTTCATGCTTATTGTGTTACTTGTATTTATGTTGTAATGTCCCCTTTCTGTTTTCAGTGTTAGTCTATCATTGGGTTCTCGTAGACTGATAGTTTGGTTAGAGAACCATGGTGGTTTGGCTTTGGATGGGTAATTCAGGGGTGTAGATGTGGTTTGGATCCAGCTGGTAGTGTCTTGTGGTGACTTGGCTTGTTCGTAGCCATACTTGCTATTTTTAGTAAGTTCAGGTTTGGTGTCGTTTTGGGATTTTTGAAGTTGGATTGTATTTGTCTCGTTGAGACCTTTCCAGCGAGCTATTGGACGTTGGGTTCCGACTTCATCTTTGATGTAGGAGCATCTTGGGCTCTCAAGCTATCCGCATCAATATGTACATAGGCAAAATTTTGTTTTCAATTTTGTTGTGTGAGGCAGATACATTGAAGTTCAATTTTAATAAACCCTAGCTCGTTGGTGGGTGTCTTTCTTCATCGGTATGACCTTGTCTGTTCAGTGGGAATCTTGGTGGTGTCCCTTCGACAACCCGATACCAAGTTGAGTTTCGTCGATGTGACTATGTGACATTGGAGGGACTCTAAATCTAGTCCCCTCGATAATCTAATGTGAAGCTGTGTTTCGACGGTGGGACCCTATGACTTCGGAGAGACTCTGAATATAGTCTCTTCAATATCCGATGGTAAGTTTATGCACAATGTAAAGGCGGGAAGTCTATATTGGCGGGAGTTGGTATTTTAGTGGGACTCACTTGGTTGTTTCTTTGAAATGCCGATACAAGCCTTGACTTTCATCGATGGGAGATTGGATGTCGTCGGGACTATGAACTTAGTCTCTTCAATGACCTGATAGGGCAATTCTGTATGTCGGTGAGGATGTGTGGTACTACATGCTCCATTATTGGGACCTTCTTTTGTCAGAGTGAATCTTTCTGCCATCTCTTCGATATCCCAATAGAATGCTATTGAATGCCTTATGGTTCAACAGTTTAGTTTTGGGTCTTCAACAATTAACCATTGGAAGACCATTCGACGGGGAAGTGGAAACGAACGATTTTCCTTGGAGAATAGGGGAAATGTAAGAATAGGAGAAAAAAAAAAGAGAGCAGAGGGAAAAGTGGTTGATGTTCAGAAGGGGAATTTCTGATCAGATGGGGATTGATCTGAAGGAGGAATTGAAAAAAAAAAGGATTGTTGATGGAAAAGTCAAATTGAGGTCTTTGAGAAATACTTTGTAATTGATCTTTGATTGTAATCTGTACTCTTTTGATTGCAATAAATGGAAAATTATTTCTGTTGCAAATTGTTGTATGTAGTTGTGATTTTGCTGCTTGATTGATAGCTTGATAAGGCTCTTCAATCTTAACTGCGTCAAGTGGTATCAGAGTAGGTTTGCTCTTGGAGAAAGTGTCAAAAAGATTATGAAGTCCTAAAGGGAATTTGTTGTGGGTAAGTAAGCAAAGGAAGAAGACCTGTAACTACAGAGGACTTGCGTAAAATGGCACATAGAGGATGTGGCAGAGGAAGAGGGGCGCGAAGAGATGCAGACCATCTTGATGGAGATGTTGAGGGGTATTATGGCTAGACTGGAAGCCGTTGAGACTGCACAAAGAAGAGGACATCATGTCGAAGACGTGAGTGACAATGAAGAAGAGAAGGTTGAAGTTGAAGGAGAAGAAAACCAACCTGAACTTGATCAAGGAGAAGAGAGGTTCATTCGAGCCCTAACCAGAATAAATACCAGACCCCGTTTTAACCCTCTAGACTATAGTGGTAACCTAAATTTAGATGAATTGTTGGATTGGATCACAGAGATGGAAAAGTACTTTGACTTTGAAGGTACCGAAGAAGACAAGAAGGTGAAATATGCCTGTACAAAGTTGAAAGGGCATGCATTCCTGTGGTGGGATAATTTGCAGACTGATAGACAAAGAAGAGGCAAGGAGAAGATAAAGTCACGGGACTGAATTGTTAGACTTAGGGCATACAACTGAGAGGGGGAGTGAATCAGTTGTGTGAAACTTTCTCTTTTTAAACACTTGAATCTTCTCTAATGATTAGCATAATATTAATCATGAACCATAATGCATTCAAATCAAAAGCAGAAACATATCAACACATATGACACCAAGATTTTGACGTGGAAAACCCAGTTAAGGGAAACAACCACGGGGTGATTAACCCAAGAATGTATTCTCTGTTAGAAGAATAGAAAGAACAAATGGCATCTTCAGCATGCTTGAATCAGTTCCATTTAAGCCCAATACTTCTACTCTACCTTTCACAATTCTCTTCGCTACCACACACTTATCACCGCAAGACCCACTTCAAAATGAATTCACAATCCCTTATTTATACAAGGCATCGACTTAGGAACAATCATCTAAGTCGGCAAACACCTATAAGAACATCCGCAAGATGTGTAATACATCCGGTCGGCCAGTCTCAAGAAGAACACCAATATTCGTGGTTATTCTTCAAATGCAAACTCTAACTTCAATGCAGACCACCAACATTAACTGGACATGCTCCAACGATCATCATAACCTTCCTTGAATCACCAAAAACATCCGCACTTCATCATCCTACTGGAATTCTTCTTTCCTTCATCCGGAGCTATAAGAACACAATCTGTCATCACTGTCACAAATGAATAGGCTCTTCCGAACCTTCAACCCACGAACTAATCTAGTTGATACTTTACAGGGACATCCTCAACACTCCCTCAGATCCGCAGAATTGGATAATGAAATACCAGATCTCACCGGACCTATCTGTGGCACTCTGTCACCTCTGAACATCTACCGGAACCGGTTCTACTTGAGCGACCCTAACTTCTTCAAATCTTCATGCGGACCTCTGAAATCTTGACTGGACTATCTCAAGACTTATATCTACAAACCCTTTAAACCGCATCCTCTGATCCTCAACCTATTGAGAACTTTTACCTTCTTGTCATCACTGTTCTTCATTGTTTTTGATTGAGACTTATTTTCTCAATATCCTCAGCACATAGCTCATCTAATCCTTCTCATTAATGCAACATGAGTATGTTGACATCAATGACAACACTAGTTAGGCCCATACTTGTAACAATCTCCCCCTTTGTCATTGATGGCAACATATGATGTGAAAAACCATCAAGACAAGAACTTCTCCTTGTTGTTACAACTCCCCCTAACAACAACAACTATTCACATGTCTTCTCTTCCTTTATTGCTCCCCCTTTGATCATCAACCACTTGTTTTTCACATGTCTTCTCTCCCCCTTTGACATCAATGGCAAAGGGCTCATACTTGTAACTTCACTACTTCATAACATACCAGCTGCTTCCCCTGAGTAATAGCTCCCTTATCATCAATCTGGATCACAAGATATGACTGTGATATCCACCGGATTGATGCACATTAGTGCATCCTAGTTCATCACCGGAGGGGTAGTAACCCCTAACTTCTCCCTGAGATACTCAAAAGAGACCTTGGGAAGAGGTTTAGTAAAAATATCTGCAAGCTGATCCTTGGAGGGCACATACTCCAATCTGACTTCACCCTTGTTCACTTGCTCCCTCAAAAAGTGAAACTTGATAGATATATGCTTAGTGTTAGAATGCAACACTGGATTCTTAGAAATTTTTATTGCACTTGAATTATCACAGAAAATTGTGATAGGCTCCTCATATTCTACTTGAATATCTCTTAGCATCTGCTTCATCCACAAAACTTGAGTGCAACTACCTGCTGCTGCAATGTATTCTGCTTCAGTTGTAGATAGGGATATTGCCTCTTGTTTCTTGCTTAGCCAAGAAACCAACCTTTTTCCCAAAAAGAATGCTCCTCCACTTGTACTCTTCCTATCATCCACATCTCCTACCCAATCTGCATCTGTATATGCATGAAGAGAAAAATTATGATCTCTAGGATACCACAGACCATACTCAACTATTCCTTTTAAGCACCTAAAAATTCTTTTGATTGCCATGACATGAGATTCTCTGGGATCAGCCTGGAATCTTGCCACAAGACCAACAGCCTGCATTATGTTTGGTCTAGTTTGAGTGAGATACAATAATCCTCCAATCATTGATCTGTACTTTGTCTGATATGTCTTAGGAGAGTCATCATCTTTGCTCAACTTACATCTGGTTGCCATGGGAGTGTTCATTGGCTTTGAATCTTCCATTCCAAATTTCCTCAACAATTCTTTTACATATTTGGTCTGAGAGATAAAGATTCCTTTCTTTGTCTGAGTAATTTGCAGACCCAAGAAGAAATTCATTTCACTGAGCATTGACATTTCAAACTCACTTTTCATTTGATTTGCAAAGGTTTTACACATACTGTCTCTTCCTCCAAAGATGATATCATCAACAAATACTTCAACAGTCAAGATGTTTTCATGATCAATTCTGAAATATAGGTTATTATCAGTAGTACCTTTGTTGAAACCAATCTTCAAAAGATGTTTGTCTAGTCTTTCATACCATGCTCTTGGTGCTTGCTTTAGACCATACAGTGCCTTCTTTAATTTGTAGACCATATCACCATGCTCAGATAACTGAAATCCATCTGGTTGTTCAATGTACACTTCTTCTTCTAAGTTACCATTCAGTAAAGCAGATTTAACATCCATCTTATACACCTTGAAATCCTTGAAGGTAGCAAATGCAAGAAATAGTTTGATTGCTTCAATTCTTGCCACTAGAGCAAAGGTTTCTGCAAAATCAATTCCTTCTATTTGAGAGTAGCCTTTGCAGACCAATCTGGCTTTATTTCTGATTACTTCACCAACTTCATTTAGTTTGTTCCGGAAGACCCATTTGGTTCCAATCACATTCTTGTTTCTAGGTCTGGAAACAAGATCCCAAGTGTGATTTTTCTCAATTTGCATCAACTCTTCCTCCATTGCTTTGGTCCAATTTTCATCATTGCAGGCTTCATTTATTGTTTTAGGTTCTGTTAGGACAGTAAAAATTTAAAAATTTTACTGTCTTCTCACTCCATATTTGAACAAAATCTTAAAAAATATCCCAAAAATCATAATAAAAATTTAATTCATCTCACAAGATGTCTATAGATGAGCAGCGTTAAATTTCTTCAAGGTCAATCTATTGGCAAGATATTGTTCTGTCTACACTGATACATAAGGAATCATTTGAAAATAACCATCAGCGTGAGAATAGAGATCGGAAAGAGATTTATAGAAGTCACCGATGGAATAAGTAATACCGATGACCTTACATCGGCAAGATAACCAAGTAGTCATACCGATCGGTATGACTAATAACTATCGGAGGATCCTTCGAAAGCTGCCCCGACGGTATATATCATACCGATGAAGTATTTCGGCAACAGTTTCACCGAACATTCTGCGGGGGCAATGAAACAAATAGCCATCGGCAAGAAATAAGTTATCAGGATGAGAAACAAATAAGTCTCCGATACTCAATGTCTTGGCGAAAAGAGGGTCTTCGGTGAGACTCACAGCAATACAAAATCTATTGGGATGACTCAACATATCGGGACAAAGGAATTAGGTCTTACCGATTCATAAGTCACAGCGATCAAAAGGTATCGGTGATACTTTAACATACTCTGCCCGATAAAGAATATGAAAGAACCATCGGTGAGATGATTCGAATCGGGTTATCTTTTGAAAGCTATCTCGATAGTATGTTTCACTCCGATGGGTATACTCTAGCGGCAAGACATTAAAACAGTCATTCCGATCCAAAGTAACATGATTGTCGGTGGAACAACAAAAGTCGGGGAAACATAATTATGTTATCCCGATAGTATTAATCACCTCGATAAACAAATCATATCGGTAAGACTCATTACTTCGGAGTGAACTCTAAATCACATGGCGATGAAGGAAGTCATGCCGATGGTCGCGCCCACTTGAAGATATGACATTACATATCGTCGGGAATACAATTGAGGGGTCATGCCGATTGACTGTTCGCGCCATAAAAACATTAAGGTCGCCCAGACATTTCAAAATTCACGCCGATAAGGGGAGTTATGGTGATGTGACATTTCACAGCGATGAACATTGAATTGATCAGATAATTAAATACAAACGGCTACGAAATTTATATGATCCTTATAGTTGCAAAAAATCGTCCGAGAAGAGAATACAGAAGAACTCTTAAGGCGAAAGCAGAGGATTCTAATTCCAGCCACCAAACGACAGGTACATATACACAAACCACTGTATAGCTTGTATTTAAATTCTCTGCCAAAGTTTTAAAATGGAAACTCCGGGAAAGGGAAAAGGAAGAAAGTTACAAGGGGAAACCAGTAAGCCTAAGAAACAAAAAACTGAACAAACCCCTGAGGAGAAAGTGAAAGAAAGAAAACTGAATCAGGACCTAATTGACCAATTGCCTGGGTCAACTCCCAAGGCTAGAAGGTCTGCCCAACTCAGGGCAGAAGTGGAGAAATTAGAAGATAAACACAAATGCCTGGGAGATATCTGGACCCCAATTCAGGGATATGAACTTTTCAGATTTCACTATAATAGAAGGTTTAGGAATGCTCCTGTGTCAAACCCATGGCACATGAATTTAGGAAAACTGGTTGTACCCATGTATTCCTAAATGTGGAACTCCTTCAATTGCTTTCCAGACATTATAATTTAAACCTGAAAGCCATCTGCAACCCACAGGGAGAACCAATTGTGCATTTGTCAAAAAATGCTATTTGTGAGGTTTTTGATTTAGATGATTTATGCACTGTCCCTATCATTTATGAAGATCTGGATAAGGAGTATTGGAGAATGGACACAACTTACAATGGATGGAGGTTGCCCATTCATAGGCCCAGGGTTGAAGGAGAAGTGATGCCCTTAACTGAAAATGATGGCCCTCCCTTTCATGTAGCCATATTTGAACCATATATACAATATACCTATTTTTCTGTAGCCCAAATCCTGGGTTCAGAGGTCCCTGAGTTCATGACTATTCCTCTGATGGTCATAGCCTCTGACATTCAGTGTCATAATGCAAGGCAATTTGATTATGCTTCCTATATTGCTAATAGAATGGACTCTGGTCTATCTGCAATAAAAAACAATGCTCTAGCATGCTCTTTTGAGCATTACTCAATGCTTATGCACATGGTGTTATATTATGGCCAGAAGGTAGGGTTATGGCCAACTGAGTTTCAAGTTGTTGCTGCAGATAAGAAAGGGGAAAAGATACCTATACAACTGTGGACCAGAATTTGGGATAGTAGATATGCCCATTCCAGCTATGCTCAATTTGAAGAGCATTGTGTAAAAGTACTGTATAGGTATTTTAATCACCCCTGTGAATATTCAATTTCAACTAAAATAAAAAGATTCCTCAGACCAAAAGATTTTGGTGGCCCCCCTACTGTCACTCATAATTGGGGAGACTGGTATTGTTTTGAAGATGCTACTATGATCAAAGTTTATGGTTTTGAGGATACTCCATTCATATTGCCCAAGACTGTCCCTGACAGGCTTGCATATCTGGAGATAATCAGGCAAATGCATTGTTCAAATGTGATGCATTTGAGTTCACATGACAAATAATCGTTTATGCCCAGCACCTTATGTTTTGGAGATTTTACTGTAGTTTCAAAAGAAGGTTACAATCTCATTCTGGATAAATTGATGCATTATAACATGATGACTGCTAAGATGAGAAAAGGATTTGACCCTGAAGGCTTTATTGACTCTGCAAGAAGAAAACAGAATCTCAGTGGATACATGCACATACATTATCCACATGATGATGTCATTAGAAATTTAGAAGAAGCAGAAGTCGAATTGGTGGTAGAAAAATACAACAGGGATCTAGATGAAAAGAAAAAGCAGTTAGTAGAAATTGAGGTTGTATCCTCTGAAGATGAAGAACTGACAGGGCAAGAACAACCACTAGATAAAAAGGTAGAGATGTCCAAGAGGAAAATGCAACAATATCAGCCTCCTGTCGTACTACATGATGAGGAGGGGTCTGCTGATGAGGATCCACGCCAAACAGCCTATGATTCTTTCATTTCAGATGATAAGTTTATTCAATCAAAAGAATTTAAATCATTTTTATATAAATACAAAGGGAAAGAAATCAGAGAGTCAGTAGATGATGTCTCTGCTGATAATGAAAGACAATTATTAGATATGCTGAAGGAAACAGTAGATAAAGAGATGCAAGACATGACACCTAGCAAGGGTAGACAGTTACTTAAAGATGCAGGGGTCATGATTTTTCCTGGTCTGGATTTAAATTCTGCTTTGGTTTTTGACAGTTTTCTGAATAACACAGATGATAAGTATAAACTTACTCCAGAAGGAGTTAATGAAGTATATATGGGAACAAGGTATAATAATGATGAAAATTCCTTGATGATATGGGCGTTATACCCTCCCCATAAGAAGACGGCCATCATAGATACTGAAAAGACTTTTGGCCACGTTATGACTTTGAAAGCAGGGGAAACTGACCCTATAATTACAGCAGACATTGGTATCAATGTTGCCAAATTGAATAAAGCACAAGCTCAAATGTTGATCAAAGAAAGGGATGCATACAAATTGAATTGTGAAAGACTGACAAAAGAAAATGATTACTTGAAGGACGCTGTTAAGAGTACTTTTGGCCAGTCCACAAAAAGAATAACTCAAGGTGAGAGTTCACAGGGCATTCAAGTATTATCCCCTGATCAGGCAACCCAAATTCAGATAGATGCATTTGTTACAATACTGCAGAGCAGGTATGGAAACATGGTGCGGTGGTTAAACCAGTTTTGGGATAATTTCTCAGAAAATCATAAAGCAGTTCAAGAACATGAAAGACTTGAAAAGAGAATACGAGAAAAATTGATTGAGCTACAAAACAGAAGTACTGCTGATAGTACAGATATTTCTGATGCAAAAGCATTTCTCAACAACATCAAAATTATTATGACAAACTTAAAGATGATGCCAAGGAAGGAAATGATGCCTCAAACACAGGACTGCCCGGGATATTTAAAGAGAATGGAGAGGTAAAGAGCAAGGAAGAATGGATTATTGATTGTCAAAGTATATTACACAAAGCCACAGGAGCTCTGAAAGACAAAGCCTCTGCATCTAAAGAAGTTTGCAAACAATTGGAGAGCATGATCACACTTGATATAATTACCAGAAGTGCTGTTGACCTTACTGACTCTCATCATGAGCAAGATTACTTGGATTACTTGGCTAAAGTCTACTTGTGGCTAAATAGAGCCTAATCATAATTATGTTATAGTTGTTAATATTTGTTAAGTTCCCAAAAAACTTATTGAAGAGTTATGACTCTTCATAGAAATATCTATATAAGTCCAAACAATCGATGCTGAAAGATCATCAGTAGTAGAATATATTCAGATATATCATATATACAATGTTTCAAAATGACTATGTGGCATATCTTATTTGAAGAAGAAGTTTGAAATTCTCTGATTCAGTGGTTCTGCTTTGGTATCAGTTGTTTGTTAAGATTATTCAAATTGTGTGGTTGTCTCCATTTCTGCATTTCCTTGATATTCAGATTAAACATATCACGTATATATTTGATCTGTCAATACACATTTGCTGTATCTGTGTGATTAAATAGGTTGGTATCCATTTGAGGAATTAAACCCTTCTGATTTAGTTACAGTAGCCTGGAAGTATTAAGTTTGGATTACTAAGTAGGGCCATACAATTAGATTGCCATTCTGTCTCCAGTAAAATATTATCTGTTAATCTTGTCCATTCATTTCATTTGGTTCCTTCAAGTAAGGATTAAAATACCTTCTGGTGAATTATAAGATATCGGATTTATTTGGTTGGATTATCAAGGAGAGTTTGTCAGTCATTTACTTGCACGTTTATACAAGTTATAAACTAAAACTGTGCCAAACAACTAGAATTATTACCATTAAGAAACCATTAGTCCTGGTCCTTCAAACTGACTCTGTTACCCAACAAGGCACTAGTCTTATTTTACTTAAACCTTTACTTTGATATTGCTTATACAATTTCTACCAATTATTCATTAGACATTAAACCTAAAGTCAGTTAGCAAGCATTTCATCTATCCTACATCTTGTGCCACTGTAGATAGATTTAGTTAGTCCACGCGTTCACATTCAATCTGCTTTAATTTTTCCAAGGTTTACCCACCTAGGTGTAGCAGGACCTAAAGCGAAGGAAATCAACTACCCTTGAAGGTTGGTTTCGTCAAGTTAGTTCAGAAACGTTGCCAATCTAAACATAGAGCTTGGCATCCCCTTAGGATTGTCAACCTGCATTTCTGAGACCTAACAAATTGGCGACTCTACTGGGGATCAGTAAAAGACCTTAGAAATTAATCCTTTCTTTCATAGAGTCATTTCAAAAAATTTAAGTTGGTAACTCTGCTGGTGACAAGAACCCTACAGATAAAATATAAACTTTTCCTATTTAATAGGTGGCGACTCTAGTTACAATTATAACAAAAAATTCAATATCAAATGGATGGTAGGAGATCCAAGATGGAAGGCAGAAATTTGCAGTCATCTCCACCACTTAGAAACATTTCCAAAAGAAATGTGAATCCAAAGCATTCCCACCAAGATAATAATCTGGACATCCAAGAGAATGATTCAGAACAAAATATTTCAATTCACAACAAATTCACACCTCTGCATGATTCAAACGAGAACCTCAGTGGAGCAACTGATGATATTTTGGCAAGGTACAGACCCACTCCTCAAGAACAACGAGATCATAATGCAAAGGTCATGAGGGATATTGATAGGAACCAAGCTGAACATGATTTCAAGATATCATTTGATCAGGGAGAAGAGATAGGGTATGGATTTTCAAATCAAGGAATGAATGATAATCCAGAACATCAGGAAATAAATAATCAGGACATGAGTGAAGAGCAACAGGAAATACTCATGCTCTGAAAGGAACTTGAAAGGTACAAGATACAGGAAGAGAGGGAGTTGTTGCAGCAAGAAATTCAACAGAGGAAAAATAAAGCCAAAACAGCTCCCCCAAAATATGTACCCCCGCATAGAGGGAATATTTCAAGAAATACACAACAAAATACAAGTAGTGCTCAAAACTCACATGCTTCCGGAAGTCATCAGAACACTATTCCCCAAAACCCTAGACCACCTCCCATACGTAATGTATCTCAACACATGGTAAATACTTACCCACCCCCTGGTCAACAATATTATAGACCACAAAATCATCACACAAACCCCCACATGAACCAACATCAACAATATGCATATCATCAGCCACCAGGCGGATACAATTATTATCCCAATCCACCACCTTTGAATTTCCCTCCCCAAAACATTGCAAATATATGCAGTCAATTTGATTTAACTGGATATCAGTTGTATCCATATCCTATGGATAGTACTTGGAGAAATATGGTTCCCAAGTTTACTGGAAATAATGCAATATCTGCGGAAGATCATATCAGAAGTTTTAATGCTTTTGTATAGGATATTGGTATGGATTGGGAAGACATTAGAATGAGGTTATTTATGATGTCCCTCACTGAAAATGCCAGAGATTGGTTTAACAGCTTGCCTGATGCATCAATCAATTCAATAACTGATTTCCATAACCAGTTTAAGGATCAGTATGGTAACCAATATGCTCCTGAGTTTGCACTACATGAATTAATAAGTATACAGAAGTATCAAAATGAGTCAGTATTTGATTTCAACTTGAAGTTTTCTAAGTTACATAATAAGGTACCACATGGAGCTAAGTTATCTGACCAGGCAGCACTAAGTATCTATATGAAAGCATTTGACCCTAAAACAGGATATGAACTTAGAAACAGGTGTCCTGCAACCTTGGCCGAAGCACAGAAAGTGGCCATAACTATTGAAAATAATAGGAAGGCTGCAGGAATGGTCAGTAAGAGGGATAATCATAGAAATCCTCAGAATTCAAATGTTCAACAAACTAAACCAGAGGGTCAGCATAGACATGATAGACCTAGGTTACATGATATGCCCTACAATACAAATTGGAAGGATGGAAGACCTATCGATAACAACAGAAAGCAACCATATGGAAAAGATACTCTTGATCCCCTGAAAAGAAACATGGCACACATGGCAGAAAATAAGCCTTGGTGTTTTGTATGTAATTTACCACATTTACCTGAATACTGTGAGGTAGCTAAATCCATACAGCAAGAGGAAATGCTATACAACTATAATAGGGATAATCATACCATCAATATGATGCTGGATACACCATGTGTGGTGACAGAAGATTATTCTTCTTCAGAAGAAGAAGGATATGAGTATGATGTAGGGAACCAGAAGTATCATATCAACATGGGAAAACAAGAGGTATTCTCAGACCAAGAAGATAGTTATAACAACAAGTCATATGGTCAATGGAGAAAACCTACTGAGGATGAAAGAGAAGCTCTCACAGTGGCTGCAGTGGCTCAAGCTCGAAACACTTATAACTTAAGGAATAGAACAACAAATGTTGGGCAAGGAACTCCTGGAAGTGTATTTATAAAAGACTAGAATAACAAAGGGAATAACACAAAATCATCATCTAAAGAACCAGAAAAGGGGGATAAAAGTAAAATGAAAAAAAATCAAGAAAAAGAGAACACAAAAATAGAAAAGAATGACCAAATCATAGCCCATTCTTTTGATATTGCACATGCAGTGTCTCAGGTGAAGATATCAGTCCCACTTCTAGAGATGATGAAAATAGATAAATATAGGAGTACAGTTGTCAAGTTGATTTCTGATACACCAAATCTAAAACATAAAGGGTTTGAAAAAACAACAAATAATGTACATCAGGAAAATTTCAAGATGCCTGAGGTATACCTTGGCGACACACTTACAAAAAATCCCTCGCATGTAGACCCATTCTATACCACATTAGTAATCAAGAACATGATAGTCAGAAATTGCATGATTGATTCAGGTGCTGCTATGAATATCATGCCTATAGCAGTTATGAAAGAATTGGGAATGTGGGTTGATACTATGTATGGCCAGTGTTATGCAATGGATAACAGATCTATTCCAATAGTTGGTATCATGAAGAATGTAGAGATAAAACTTGCCTCACATCCTGAAGCCACTTATAACATTGACATTACTGTGGTTGACATCCCACCGTATTACGGGATGCTTTTATCAAGGCAATGGGCTGCAATGGCAGGAGGCAATGTTCAGTTAGATTTATCATATGCCACCATTCCAATGGGAGACAAGGAAATCAAATTTTGCAGAGAGCCAAGGTATGACAATATCATAGAAAGAATGGACCGGCATCAGGTGAATTTCTTTTGTGACACAGATTTGGGAGTTTTCAAAGTTGGAGAAACTACACCAGAGTTGCATAACATTGACCCAATACACAGTGAATCTATGAAAGAAGAAAATGAGTTGTGGAAAATGTATTTTGATGGTGCATGCAGCAAAATAGGAAATAGGGTTGGAGTAATTTTCATTTCACCAGGAGGTAAAACTTTTAAATACTCTTTCCTATTGACATTTGAATGCACAAATAATGTAGCTGAGTATGAAGCCCTCCTCATTGGCCTAAACATAGCCACCAAACACAAAATAAAAAAGTTGGCTGTCTATGGTGATTCTGAACTAGTCATCTCCCAAATAAGAGAAAAATACTTATCTAAAAATAAAAGATTAAGACAGTACAGAAATGCAGTTTGGGATAGTGTTGAATTATTTGATGCCTTTTCAATCAGCTGGGTTGATCAGTCTAAAAACATTATGGCAGACTTTTTAGCAAAAATTGCATTAAAGAGAGATGATGTCACATTGGGAGGAATCACAGAAGTTGAATTTAAAACTAGACCTACCATCCCTGATAATATACAGAATTGGCAAGTATTTGATAGTGATGCTGATATAATCAATTTCTTGCATTGTACTGATTATTATGAAAATCAAGAGATTGATTTCAGTGCATTTGTGGAGGAACGTGATGGGAAGGAAACCCTTTTTGGCCAAGAAGTGGTTCAGTTGAAAACGAATAAGATACCCAAAGGACTTATTGCATTAGAAAAGGCATTTGATGGCCATGACAGATATAAAAAGAAAGACACACCAGTGATACCTAGTAACCTTGAAGAAATCAATTTGGGGACACAAACAACTCCAAAAAATGTGTATATTGGAAGAAGTCTTGACCCAAAAATCAGGAGCAGACTTGTCAACCTGCTCAGGAAGTACAGGCATGTGTTTGCCTAGTCATATGATGACTTAAAGGCATATAGAGAGGATCTATTTCAACATGAGATACCACTGAAGCAAGATGCTAAACCATTCAGACAGAAACAGAGACCGATTAATCCTACACTAGCCCCTAAAATGTTAGAGGAACTTACAAAGTTAAGGGATGGAGCTATAATCAAACCTATTAGACATTCTTCCTGGGTTTCAAATTTAGTGCCTGTCAGGAAAAAGAATGGTGACATTAGACTGTGTGTGGATTTCAAAAACTTGAATAAATCTTCCCTCAAAGATAATTATCCTCTTCCCAGTATGGAGGCAATATTGCAGAAAGTCACTGGATGCGAATTGTTGTCAATGATGGATGGTTTCTCCGGTTACAATCAGGTAAAGGTTAAGGAGTCTAAACAATTTAAGACCGCATTCACCACTCCGTGGGGAACATATGTATATTTGAGAATGCCATTCGGATTAACTAATGCTGGAGCAACATTCCAAAGAGCAATGGATGTAGCTTTTGCTGAATTGATCAATAAGATTATGATAGTATATCAAGACGACTTGACAGCATATTCTAAAAGGGCCGAAGATCATTGCACACATTTAGAACAAGTATTTATCAAAGCCCTAGAATATGGGATATCATTGAACCCTAAAAAATGCCATTTTGCAGTGACAGAAGGAAAATTGCTTGGCCATATAGTCTCGAAGGAAGGAGTTAAAATAGATCCTGAAAGGGTAAAAGCAATTGATCAGCTCCCTATTCCAAAGAATGTAAAAGCCATACAATCATTTTTTGGCCAGATAAATTTTGTCAGAAGATTTATACCAAATTTTGCAGAAATTGTTTGTACTATATCAAGAATGCTGAAGAAAAACTCAGAAATAAAATGGACAACAGAAACACTAGAAGCATTTGGTAATATTAAGGAGGCAATCAAGCAAGCTCCAGTCTTAGTATCCCCTGACTTCAGTAAAACTTTTCAACTTTTCTCATTTGCTTCCTATCATACAATAGCAGCAGTGTTATTACAGAAAAACAATGATGGATATGAACAGCCTATCTCATTCTTCAGCAAGTCCCTCCAGAATGCAGAGTTGAAGTATGACATTATTGAAAAACAAGCATATGCATTGGTAAAAGCAGTTAAAAATTTTAGACCATATTTGGTGGGAGCTAAAATCATAGCATATGTTCCTAATGCTGCAGTGAAGGATGTATTGGTCCAAACTGAAGTCACCGGCAGGAGATGTAGGTGGATCAATAGGATTTAGGAATTTAACATTGAAATCCAAATCACTAATTTGGTAAGGGGACAAGGTCTTGCCAAATTGATGACTGAAAGTAATCTAGAAGCCTCTCAGATATGTAATGTTGATGCAAGTACCAGTATTGAACACACTCCATGGTATACTAATATAATATATTATCTAAATCATATGAAATGTCCTGAAGGATATGATGATAACAAAAGGAGGACACTCAAACTACAAGCCTCAAAATATGTACTCATTAGTGGGGATCTTTATTGGAAAAACAGAGATGGGGTTCTACTATTATGCTTGGATTAATATCAGTCAAAACATATTATGAAGGAGTTGCATGAAGGCATGTGTGGAGGTCATTTCTCAGCGAAAACTACAGCCCATAAAATCCTGAGGGCAGGATACTATTGGCCTAAAGTTTTTAATGATTCATACCAATACACTAGAAAGTGTGAAGCATGCCAGAAGTTTTCAGGCAAGTTAAAATATCAAGGAGCACTACCCTTAAAACCTATACAGGTTGAGGCTCCATTTTATCAATGGGGTATTGATTTTATAGGTGAAATCTCAGAAAAATCAAGTGGGGGGCACAGATGGATTTTAGTGGCTACTGATTACTTTACAAAATGGGTGGAAGCAATCCCAACCAAACAGGCTACAAGTAAAGTTGTGATTAGTTTTCTAATGGATAATATTATATGCAGATTTGGTACTCCAGTAAGATTGATTACAGATAATGGGATGTGTTTTAGATCTGATGAATTCAAAGGGTTTTGCAGTACACATGGTATCACTGTTTCTTATGTTGCTCCCTACCATCCACAGGCCAATGGACAAGCTGAATCAAGTAATAAGAGCCTCTTGAAAATCATAAAAAGAATGTTGGATAGAAATAAGAAAACTTGGGATTCAAAATTGAGAATGGCAGTATGGGCTGATAGAATTACTATAAAAAGGGCAATTGGGAGATCTCCTTATGAGTTGGTATATGGAACACAAGCAAGATTACCATTGGACAATCTTATACCAGTGTATAAATTCATTCTCTAGGAAGACTTGAATATTCCTGAACCAATGGAGGAAAGGTTAGAACAATTGGTAGAGCTTGATGAAACAAGAAGAATAGCTCAGAGGCAGAATGTTTAATTACAATCACAGGTAAAATATCTCTTTGACAAGAAGGCCAAAGATAGAAAGTTTGAAATAAATGATATGGTACTGATGTGGAATGCAAGATGTCAGGACAAAGGAAAACATGGAAAATTTGAAGCCCTGTGGTTGGGTCCTTTCGTTATCACTGGCAAGGGAGGTGATGATTCTTACTATGTACAGAATATGTCAGGAGAGGAGCAGGAATTGCCTGTACATGGGCAATATTTGAAGCAGTTCTTTTCATAAACATGTACAAAGAGAATTGAGCGTTGCCAGTGCATGGACAACCCTCAAATAATTCTCAAAATATTTTATTCCATGCACAGTAGCCTAGGAATCATTCCCGATCCCCATCATTTGTTACTTTCCTTTTCCCATTTTCATAAAAACATCACCCCCAAATAAATAAAACATGTGGTCTACTTCCCCAGGAGATCTGGATCCTTGTCATACTCACAGGGAGTATACATCCCAGACAGAGCCACTGTTAGGACAGTAAAAATTTAAAAATTTTACAGTCTTCTCACTCCATCATATTTGAACAAAATCCTAAAAAATATCCCAAAAATCATAATAAAAATTTAATTCATCTCACAAGATGTCTATAGATGAGCAGTGTTAAATTTCTTCAAGGTCAATCTATCGGCAAGATATTCTTCTATCTACACCGATACATAAGGAATCATTTGAAAATAACCATCGGCGTGAGAATAGAGATCGAAAAGAGATTTATAGAAGTCACCGATGGAATAAGTAATACCGATGACCTTACATCGGCAAGATAACCAAGTAGTCATACCGATCGGTATGACTAATAACTATCGGAGGATCCTTCGAAAGCTGCCCCGACGGTATATATCATACCGATGAAGTATTTTGGCAACAGTTTCATCGAACATTCTGCGGGGGCAATGAAACAAATAGCCATCGGCAAGAAATAAGTTATCAGGATGAGAAACAAATAAGTCTCCGATACTCAATGTCTTGGCGAAAAGAGGGTCTTCGGTGAGACTCACAGCGATACAAAATCTATCAGGATGACTCAACATATCGGGACAAAGGAATTAGGTCTTACCGATTCATAAGTCACGGCGATCAAAAGGTATTGGTGATACTTTAACATACTATGCCCGATAAAGAATATGAAAGAACCATCGGTGAGATGATTCGGATCGGGTTATCTTTTGAAAGCTATCCCGATAGTATGTTTCACTCCGATGGGTATACTCTAGCGGCAAGACATTAAAACAGTCATTCCGATCCAAAGTAACATGACTGTCGGTGGAACAACAAAAGTCGGGGAAACATAATTATGTTATCCCGATAGTATTAATCACCCCGATAAACAAATCATATCGGTAAGACTCATAACTTCGGAGTGAACTCTAAATCACATGGCGATGAAGGAAGTCATGCCGATGGTCACGCCCACTTGAAGATATGACATTACATATCGTCGGGAATACAATTGAGGGGTCACGCCGATTGACTATTCGCGCCATAAAAACATTAAGGTCGCCCAGACATTTCAAAATTCATGCCGATAAGGGGAGTTATGGCAATGTGACATTTCACAGCGATGAACATTGAATTGATCAGATAATTAAATACAAACGGCTACGAAATTTATATGATCCTTATAGTTGCAAAAAACTGTCCGAGAAGAGAATACAGAAGAACTGTTAAGGCGAAAGCAGAGGATTCCAATTCCAGCCACCAAACGACAGGTACATATACACAAACCACTGTATAGCCTGTATTTAAATTCTCTGCCAAAGTTTTAAAATGGAAACTCCGGGAAAGGGAAAAGGAAGAAAGTTACAAGGGGAAACCAGTAAGCCTAAGAAACAAAAAACTGAACAAACCCCTGAGGAGAAAGTGAAAGAAAGAAAACTGAATCAGGACCTAATTGACCAATTGCCTGGGTCAACTCCCAAGGCTAGAAGGTCTGCCCAACTCAGGGCAGAAGTGGAGAAATTAGAAGATAAACACAAACGCCTGGGAGATATCTGGACCCCAATTCGGGGATATGAACTTTTCAGATTTCACTATAATAGAAGGTTTAGGAATGCTCCTGTGTCAAACCCATGGCACATGAATTTAGGAAAACTGGTTGTACCCAATGTATTCCTAAATGTGGAACTCCTTCAATTGCTTGCCAGACATTATAATTCAAACCTGAAAGCCATCTGCAACCCACAGGGAGAACCAATTGTGCATTTGTCAAAAAATGCTATTTGTGAGGTTTTTGATTTAGATGATTTATGCACTGTCCCTATCATTTATGAAGATCTGGATAAGGAGTATTGGAGAATGGACACAACTTACAATGGATGGAGGTTGCCCATTCATAGGCCCAGGGTTGAAGGAGAAGTGATGCCCTTAACTGAAAATGATGGCCCTCCCTTTCATGTAGCCATATTTGAACCATATATACAATATACCTATTTCTCTGTAGGCCAAATCCTAGGTTCAGAGGTCCCTGAGTTCATGACTATTCCTCTGATGGTCATAGCCTCTGACATTCAATGTCATAATGCAACGCAATTTGATTATGCTTCCTATATTGCTAATAGAATGGACTCTGGTCTATCTGCAATAAAAAACAATGCTCCAGCATGCTCTTTTGAGCATTACTCAATGCTTATGCACATGGTGTTATATTATGGCCAGGAGGTAGGGTTATGGCCAACTGAGTTTCAAGTTGTTGCTGCAGATAAGAAAGGGGAAAAGATACCTATACAACTGTGGACCAGAATTTGGGATAGTAGATATGCACATTCCAGCTATGCTCAATTTGAAGAGCATTGTGTAAAAGTACTGTATAGGTAATTAATCACCCCTGTGAATATTCAATTTCAACTAAAATAAAAAGATTCCTCAGACCAAAAGATTTTGGTGGCCCCCCTACTGTCACTCATAATTGGGGAGACTGGTATTGTTTTGAAGATGCTACTATGATCAGAGTTTATGGTTTTGAGGATACTCCATTCATATTGCCCAAGACTGTCCCTGACAGGCTTGCATATCTGGAGATAATCAGGCAAATGCATTGTTCAAATGTGATGCATTTGAGTTCACATGACAAACAATCGTTTATGCCCAGCACCTTATGTTTTGGAGATTTTACTGTAGTTTCAAAAGAAGGTTACAATCTCATTCTGGATAAATTGATGCATTATAACATGATGACTGCTGAGATGAGAAAAGGATTTGACCCTGAAGGCTTTATTGACTCTGCAAGAAGAAAACAGAATCTCAGTGGATACATGCACATACATTATCCACATGATGATGTCATTAGAAATTTAGAAGAAGCAGAAGTCGAATTGGTGGTAGAAAAATACAACAGGGATCTAGATGAAAAGAAAAAGCACTTAGCAGAAATTGAGGTTGTATCCTCTGAAGATGAAGAACTGACAGGGCAAGAACAACCACCAGATAAAAAGGTAGAGATGTCCAAGAGGAAAATGCAACAATATCAGCCTCCTGTCGTACTACATGATGAGGAGGGGTCTGCTGATGAGGATCCATGCCAAACAGCCTATGATTCTTTCATTTCAGATGATATGTTTATTCAATCAAAAGAATTTAAATCATTTTTATATAAATACAAAGGGAAAGAAATCAGAGAGTCAGTAGATGATGTCTCTGCTAATAATGAAAGACAATTATTAGATACGCTGAAGGAAACAGTAGATAAAGAGATGCAATACATGACACCTAGCAAGGGTAGACAGTTACTTAAAGATGCAGGGGTCATGATTTTTCCTGGTCTGGATTTAAATTCTGCTTTGGTTTTTGACAGTTTTCTGAATAACACAGATGATAAGTATAAACTTACTCCAGAAGGAGTTAATGAAGTATATATGGGAACAAGGTATAATAATGATGAAAATTCCTTGATGATATGGGCATTATACCCTCCCCATAAGAAGACGGCCATCATAGATACTGAAAAGACTTTTGGCCACGTTATGACTTTGAAAGCAGGGGAAACTGACCCTATAATTACAGCAGACATTGGTATCAATGTTGCCAAATTGAATAAAGCACAAGCTCAAATGTTGATCAAAGAAAGGGATGCATACAAATTGAATTGTGAAAGACTGACAAAAGAAAATGATTACTTGAAGGACGCTGTTAAGAGTACTTTTGGTCAGTCCACAAAAAGAATAACTCAAGGTGAGAGTTCACAGGGCATTCAAGTATTATCCCCTGATCAGGCAACCCAAATTCAGATAGATGCATTTGTTACAATACTGCAGAGCAGGTATGGAAACATGGTGCGGTGGTAAAACCAGTTTTGGGATAATTTCTCAGAAAATCATAAAGCAATTCAAGAACATGAAAGACTTGAAAAGAGAATACGAGAAAAATTGACTGAGCTACAAAACAGAAGTACCGCTGATAGTACAGATATTTCTGATGCAAAAGCATTTCTCAAACAGCATCAGAATTATTATGACAAACTTAAAGCTGATGCCAAGGAAGGAAATGATGCCTCAAACGCAGGAGTGCCCAGGATATTTAAAGACAATGGAGAGGTAAAGAGCAAGGAAGAATGGATTATTGATTGTCAAAGTATATTACACAAAGCCACAGGAGATCTGAAAGACAAAGCCTCTGCGTCTAAAGAAGTTTGCAAACAATTGGAGAGCATGATCACACTTGATATAATTACCAGAAGTGCTGTTGACCTTACTGACTCTCATCGTGAGCAGGATTACTTGGATTACTTGGCTAAGGTCTACTTGTGGCTAAATAGAGCCTAATCATAATTATGTTATAGTTGTTAATATTTGTTAAGTTCCCAAAAAACTTATTGAAGAGTTATGACTCTTCATAGAAATATCTATATAAGTCCAAACAATCGATGCTGAAAGATCATCAGCAGTAGAATATATTCAGATATATCATATATACAATGTTTCAAAATGACTATGTGGCATATCTTATTTGAAGAAGAAGTTTGAAATTCTCTGATTCAGTGGTTCTGCTTTGGTATCAGTTGTTTGTTAAGATTATTCAAATTGTGTGGCTGTCTCCATTTCTGCATTTCCTTGATATTCAGATTAAACATATCAAGTATATATTTGATCTGTCAATACACATTTGCTGTATCTGTGTGATTAAATAGGTTGGTATCCATTTGAGGAATTAAACCCTTCTGATTTAGTTACAGTAGCCTAGAAGTATTAAGTTTGGATTACTAAGTAGGGCCATACAATTAGATTGCCATTCTGTCTCTAGTAAAATATTATCTGTTAATCTTGTCCATTCATTTCATTTGGTTCCTTCAAGTAAGGATTAAAATACCTTCTGGTGAATTATAAGATATCATATTTTATTTGGTTGGATTATCAAGGAGAGTTTGTCAGTCATTTACTTGCACGTTTATACAAGTTATAAACTAAAACTGTGCCAAACAACTAGAATTATTACCATTAAGAAACCATTAGTCATGGTCCTTCAAACTGACTCTGTTACCCAATAAGGCACTAGTCTTATTTTACTTAAAACCTTTACTTTGATATTGCTTATACAATTTCTACCAATTATTCATTAGACATTAAACCTAAAGTCAGTTAGCAAGCATTTCATCTATCCTACATCTTGTGCCACTGTAGATAGATTTAGTTAGTCCACGCGTTCACATTCAATCTGCTTTAATTTTTCCAAGGTTTACCCACCTAGGTGTAGCAGGACCTAAAGCGAAGGAAATCAACTACCCTTGAAGGTTGGTTTCGTCAAGTTAGTTCAGAAACGTTGCCAATCTAAACATAGAGCTTGGCATCCCCTTAGGATTGACAACCTGCATTTCTGAGACCTAACAGGTTCAATCTTTGAAATCAGACAATATTCATCTAAATTTTGAGCAATTTTCCTTCTAGTTTGCACACCTTTGTTTTTGTCACCTATGATCAAATCTTTAGAGTGGTTTAGTCTTACATACCTTGGAACTTTGGGAGTTTCTTGCACTTCTACTTCTTGATCAGGCTCATTCAGACCTATCTCTTCTTCCTGATTTACCAGATTTGTCTGAATCTGACTTTTAGGAGAGGATTGAGCTCCTTGAACCAGAACACCATTATGATCATCTTCATCATACTCATAGAACATTGAGGGTTTCTCTATTCCCTCATCAACCTTCACGTTTGTACTTTCTATCATCTTTCTTAGTCTCTTGTTATAACACCGGTATGCTTTGCTTTGAGTAGAGTAACCCAAGAATATTCTTTCATCACTTCTAGCATCAAACTTGCCTAAATCTTCATCTCTTTTGATGTAACACTTGCTACCAAAGATTGAAATATCTTACAGTAGGAGTAATGCCAACTAGAGTTCATAAGGGGTCTTACCAGTATTGCTTCTGATTTGAACTTGATTAAGAGTATAGACTGCAGTGCTGACAGCTTCTCTCCAATAGATTTGAGGAACATTTGCTTCCATCATCATAGTCCTAGATGCTTCCTGGATGGTCCGGTTCTTTCTCTCCACTACTCCATTCTGCTATGGAGTCCTCGGAGCAGACAACTGTCTTTTAATTCCATGTTTCTCACAGAATTCTATGAACTCAACGGATGTGAACTCTCCACCTCTATCAGACCTCAGACATTTCAACTTTGTTCCTGTTTCATTCTCTACCATAGCCTTGAATATT
The DNA here is from genome assembly GCA_027924645.1 of Cunninghamia lanceolata. NCBI lineage: Eukaryota > Viridiplantae > Streptophyta > Pinopsida > Cupressales > Cupressaceae > Cunninghamia > Cunninghamia lanceolata. The sequence goes on from BSBN01000780.1 coordinate 851,103, forward strand.
TTGAATTTCTCAAGAGCTTCTGATTTCTCCTTTAGAAAGGTTACCCACATCATCCAGGAATAGTCATCTATTAGCAGCATGAAGTATCTATCACCTTGAATACTTCTGGTTCTTGTCGGATTACAAAGATCAGTGTGAACTAAGTCCAATAGTCCAGTAGAAGACAGTTCCTTGCTTTTGAATGTGACTCTGCTCATCTTACCCAACTGACATTCCTTGCACAAGCTGTTAGTAGGTTTCATCAATTTTGGAAGATCTCTTACAGCCTGAGTATTGCTTATCTTGATGATATTTTCAAAATTCACATAACACATCCTTCGATGCCATAACCAACTCTGATCAACTTGAACAAATAAGCAGCTTTTACCAGTACCAACCAAGTGGAAGATATTACCTTTAGTTTGAGTACCGGATGCAATCTCTATTCCAGATCTTTCAAAGATTTTGCATTTTCCATCTTTAAATCGGAGATCATAGCCTTTGTCCACCAACTGTCCAACACTGAGAAGATTGTGCTTCAAACCTTCAACATACAGTGCATTACCAGTTTTGTTTCTTCCATTAAAAGAAATAGTTCCTCTTCCTCTGATTCTACCAGCAAAATTATCACCAAACTTCACCACTCCTTCATACCTTTCCAAATCTATGAACTTATTCTTGTCACCTGTCATGTGGTGAGAGCAACCACTGTCAATGACCCAATCATTCTTTTCTTCAACTTGGGCAGCCATAGCTCTTTCTATAACTTTATGATTGATAGATACAGAGGATATTGGTTCTTCTTCCTTGATGGCAACAAACACCTATTCACTTCCAGATTTGTTTCCTATCTCTGATTCATCATCTGTTACTCCTTCATTATCATCTTCTTCATGAACATAGTAACAATTCTTTTGGAACCTTGATCTGTTAGGATTTGGCTTTGAAAATCTTTTCAGACATTTTGAGGCAAAATGACCAATCTTATTGCAGTTAAAACACTTAAAAGGCAATTTTCCTTCATACTTACCGGATCCTCTTGGCAGTCTCTTTGCAATGAGGGCTTCAAGTTAAGTAGTTTCTACTTCTTCTTCTTCCAGGTCTTTTCTTGTTTTTTCATACCATGACAATTTCCTTAATGAGTTCTCTCCCTAATCAAATCCTTGTTTACCTTTCACAGAGGCACTGGCTTTGAATGTAGATTCAGTTTTGGGGGGATCATCTCCAAATTTGGTCATTTCAAAAGCAACCAGTTTGCCAGCCAATTGGTCTCTTGTGACAGTTGTATGGGCTCTGAATTCATCAATGGCAGCAACCTTGATTTTGTAAGAGGCAGGAAGGGATCTGAGAATCTTACCAACAATCTCATTTTCATCCAAAACTCCACCAGAATTTCTAATTCCACAAACCAGCTCATTCACTCTTGGCATAAAAGTGGTAATATTTTCATCATCTCTCATCTTCAGTTTTTCAAATTTCCCTTTTAGACTTTGTAACCTTGCACATTTAACATACTCATCTCCTTCATGCAGAAGTTCCAGTTTAATCTAGATCTCATAGGCAGTTGGTAGGTCAATAACATTTGAGAGCTCTGAGTCAGTTAATGCACTTAGAAGAGTCTCTTTGGTCCGCAGATTGTTTTCAGCATTTGTGATTTCATTTAGGGTTGTCAGACCACCCTGTGGAGGTACATACGCTTTTGTGACCATGGACCAGTACGCCTTTCCCATACATTGCAAGTGACATTTCATGCGACCTTTCCAAAGAGAAAAGTTGGTTCCATCAAACTTCGGATTATCCTTCTTCTATGATGACATCCTGGATCTCCTCAAGCGGTTAAGCTCCTTTTAGAGGAACTTAGCCCTGATACCAATTGTTAGACTTAGGGCATACAACTAAGAGGGGGGGTGAATCAGTTGTGTGAAACTTTCTCTTTTTAAACACTTGAATCTTCTCTAATGATTAGCATAATATTAATCATGAACTATAATGCATTCAAATCAAAAGAAGAAACATATCAACACATATGACACCAAGATTTTGACGTGGAAAACCCGGTTAAGGGAAACAACCACGAGGTGATTAACCCAAGAATGTATCCTCTGTTAGAAGAATAGAAAGAACAAAATGGCACATGCCAATTAGGGCTCACTGCCCAAGCACACTGCTCACAAGAGGCTCACTGCCTACAAGAGACACACTGTCGACAAAGGAATAAGTATCACCTTTATGAACTGGAGAATAGCATCTTCAGCATGCTTGAATCAGTTCCATTTAAGCCCAATACTTCTGCTTTGCCTTTCGTACTTCTCTTCGCTACCACACACTTATCACTGCAAGACCCACTTCAAAATGAATTCACAATCCTTTATTTATACAAGGCATCGACTTAGGAACAATCATCTAAGTCGGCAAACACCTATAAGAACATCCGCAAGACGTGTAATACATCCGGTCAACCAGTCTCAAGAAGAACACCAATATCCGTGGTTATTCTTCAAATGCAAACTCTAACTTCAACGCAGACCACCAACATTAACTGGACATGCTCCAACGATCATCATAACCTTCCCTGAATCACCAAAAACATCCGCACTTCATCATCCTACTGGAATTCTTCTTTCATTCATCCGGAGCTATAAGAACACAGTCTGTCATCACTGTCACAAATGAATAGGCTCTTCCAGACCTTCAACCCACAAACTAATCTAGTTGATACTTTACAGGGACGTCCTCAACACTCCCTCAGATCCATAGAACTGGATAATGAAATACCGGATCTCACTGGACCTATCTGTGGCACTCTGTCACCTCTGAACACCTGCCAGAACTAGTTCTACTTGAGCGACCCTAACTTCTTCAAATCTTCATGCGGACCTTTGAAATCTTGATTGGACCATCTCAAGACTTATATCTACAAACCCTTTAAACCGCATCCTCTGATCCTCAACCTATTGAGGACTTTTACCTTCTTGTCATCACTGTTCTTCAATGTTCCTGATTGAGACTTATTTTCTCAATATCCTCAGCACACAGTGGTGCAGAAGCACCTCGAAGCCATTAAGAATCTGAGGATCCTATACATTTTATGTTATGTCCAAAATGTTATATTGTAAGGCTTTAGGCCACTTTGAGTCTTAGTTGGCCGAATAATGACATGTATGTCAAGAAAAAGTTTAAAAGCTTGTAATCGAACTAGAAGTGTAACCGATTGGCAGTGGTGGTTCATTTTCCACCATGTGTAACTGTCAATTGAGAGTCTTTATATAGTTGGTCTCTGTTCGTGTAGAGGAGCGCGGACGAACAAAGAGGAAGTAGAACAATTTGTATCATTTCTGGGAAGGAATAGAGAAATTTTGTGTTTTGGTCTAATCACAAGAACATTGGTTTGGAGTCATTCCACTGGTGGATTTCTTTGAAATTAGTGGAATGACCTCCATGTAGTTAGATTTATTTCTGTCCTATAGTTTCTGTAGTTTTCGTGTGTTCTGTTCGGTTACAATGTGCAAAGAAAGTTAGCAGCGTGAATTTTGGGTTGTATCACGAAATGTGCATTCTATGAGTATATCACTTTTGTATGTAGGTGAGCATTTCCTGAGTATATCGCAGATGTATGTGTACATCCTGTCGTTGCATGTTGAGAAGATACAAGTTGTGTGTATACGTCTTTTGTATGTCAAAGACATTTCATGTGTATACCACATTTGCATGTAGAAACATTCTGTGTGTATCCAACAATTGCATTTTGTGATTGGATGTATGAGCGAATGTACATTGTTAATGTACATTGGGGTAGATACAAATGTTGACCGGCAGTAGTGGTTGCAGTGGAAGGAAATACAAAGGAGTTACCGGTGGTAGGAGGTCATGTATTGTGTGGCCGAAGTCATCGGCAAAAGAATCGTCATCGGAGGAACTAAAATCGGCTGGCCCGACGGTGAAAGTCTCACCGATGATTGCCTTGACCTAAGGCATCAGGGTGAGAAGGAGTGTCAGTGGAAGAGCCTCAGGTCTGACCGAAGAAATGTATCTGACCGACAATGAAGTCTCGTTAATGCATCGGCAAGAGTGACCACATCGGGAGACTCACTAAAAGTTAGGCCGACAGTATCGGTCTAGCCGATGGTTCTAACCATCAGGGAGAGGAGACTTATCGGTGTAGGAATTTATGAAGTGGCCGATGATTTAAGTCAAGCCGATCGGGGTGAGATTTGAGAAGTCTTGTTGATGGTAAGACTATCGGTGTAACCCGCGGCGTCGGCAGAAGATTCAAGGAGCCCGCCGATAGATTAGTGTCTTGCCGATAGGCAAGAGGGGGATTGCTTTGGTGAGAAAAGTAAAAGGTCTTGCCGATGGTGCTATGGTATTAAACATATCGCTGAGAGATATGTATCGGCGAAAGTCTCTTTCGTTTGACCGATGGTGTACAGTCTTGCCGATAGGCAAGAATATGGATATTTCGGTGTAACTTCTACCTTATCTAGCTGATACACACTATAAAGGTTATTTTGTGGGCCTTCAAAGGATTCTTCAACTTGTTTTTATGCTATAACTCATTTCCCTCTGCATCAAATTGGTATCAGAGCTAGCAAAAGCTCTGGGAGAAGATGTTGTATTGATTCTGTCACTGAATAGGCAGAAGAAGAAAGAAGAAGAAGAGAGAAGCAAGAAGCTGAAAGAAAGTGTGCTAGAAAGGAATTTTGCTGACTTCCAGTTGCAGGTGCTGATTCACTCGCTACGATAGGCAGATGAGAGATCTGTCATGGGCTTGAGAAGGAGGTCCAGTTGGTGTTGCCAAAAGTCCTGGGGAGAGAGGCGAGAAAGGACTCCCAGGTGAGGGACAGAGATGTTGATGTAGCATGAAGGAGTGGATTTCAGTTGTTGCATTTCGGAGGCAGCCATTGATAGAAGGCACAGTCGCAGAGACATAGAGGAAGCAGCAGAGGCAACCAGTTAGCATTGAAGACATAGAAAAAGCCAAACGATATTGCAGGCTTTTCACCGAGCATTTCCATGGGACATGGAAAATTTTCAAGTCTGGGAGTATGGTGTAGAAGCACCTCAAAGCCATTAAGAATCTGAGGATCCTATACATTTTATGTTATGTCCAAAATGTTATATTGTAAGGCTTTAGGCCACTTTGAGTCTTAGTTGGCCGAATAATGACATGTATGTCAAGAAAAAGTTTAAAAGCTTGTAACCGAACTAGAAGTGTAACTGATTGGCAGTGGTGGTTCATTTTCCACCATGTGTAACTGTCAATTGAGAGTCTTTATATAGTTGGTCTCTGTTCGTGTAGAGGAGCGCAGACGAACAAAGAGGAAGTAGAACAATTTGTATCATTTCTGGGAAGGAATAGAGAAATTTTGTGTTTTGGTCTAATCACAAGAACATTGGTTTGGAGTCATTCCACTGGTGGATTTCTTTGAAATCAGTGGAATGACCTCCATGTAGTTAGATTTATTTCTGTCCTATAGTTTCTGTAGTTTTCGTGTGTTCTGTTCGGTTACAATGTGCAAAGAAAGTTAGCAGCGTGAATTTTGGGTTGTATCACGAAATGTGCATTCTATGAGTATATCACTTTTGTATGTAGGTGAGCATTTCCTGAGTATATCGCAGATGTATGTGTACATCCTGTCGTTGCATGTTGAGAAGATACAAGTTGTGTGTATACATCTTTTGTATGTCAAAGACATTTCATGTGTATACCACATTTGCATGTAGAAACATTCTGTGTGTATCCAACAATTGCATTTTGTGATTGGATGTATGAGCGAATGTACATTGTTAATGTACATTGGGGTAGATACAAATGTTGACCGACAGTAGTGGTCGCAGTGGAAGGAAATACAAAGGAGTTACCGGTGGTAGGAGGTCATGTATTGTGTGGCCGAAGTCATCGGCAAAAGAATCGTCATCGGAGGAACTAAAATCGGCTGGCCCGACGGTGAAAGTCTCACCGATGATTGCCTTGACCTAAGGCATCAGGGTGAGAAGGAGTGTCGGTGGAAGAGCCTCAGGTTTGACTGAAGAAATGTATCTAACCAACAATGAAGTCTCGTTAATGCATCGGCAAGAGTGACCACATCGGGAGACTCACTAAAAGTTAGGCCGACAGTATCGGTCTAGCCGATGGTTCTAACCATCGGGGAGAGGAGACTTATCGGCGTAGGAATTTATGAAGTGGCCGATGATTTAAGTCAAGCCGATCGGGGTGAGATTTGAGAAGTCTTGCCGATGGTAAGACTATCGGCGTAACCCGCGGCGTCGGCAGAAGATTCAAGGAGCCCGCCGATAGAATAGTGTCTTGCTGATAGGCAAGAGGGGGATTGCTTCGGTGAGAAAAGTAAAAGGTCTTGCCGATGGTGCTATGGTATTAAACATATCGCTGAGAGATATGTATCGGCGAAAGTCTCTTTCGTTTGACCGATGGTGTACAGTCTTGCCGATAGGCAAGAATATGGATATTTCGGTGTGACTTCTACCTTATCTGGCCGATACACACTATAAAGGTTATTTTGTGGGCCTTCAAAGGATTCTTCAACTTGTTTTTATGCTGTAACTGGTTTCCCTCTGCATCACACAGCTCATCTAATCCTTCTCATTAATGCAACATGAGCACATTGACATCAATGACAACACCGATTAGGCCCATACTTGTAACACGAATAGTAAACAAATTGAAGATGAAATTCATGCCTGTAAACTATCAGATAAATTTGTTTAGAAAATTGCAGAACTTGAAGCAAAGAGAATCTAGTGTCAAAGAATACACAGAAGAATTTTACCGATTGAGCATTCGAGCATATCACACAGAGAATGAGATTGAGCAAGTTGCAAGGTATTTAAATGGCTTGCGGGTGTCCATACAAGATGAGATTAGATTGCTCAAATTCTAAAGTGTGGAAGAAGCCTACCAATGTGCATTGGTGGCCAAAGAGAAGCTGAATAGGAAACAACAAAACAATAATAGGGGTAGAGGAAGAAATGCTCGTGGCTGAGGGTAGAGCAATGGTGGAAGAGGATATTATGCTAAACAAGATGAAGATGGTACCTCTCAGACTCAGAAAACAGGAGGTAGAGGCAACTTCTGAGGAAGAGGAGACTCAATTTGAGGAAGAGGTAGAGGTTTCACTGGTACATGCTACCAATGTGGTGAGATTGGGCATAGGTCCTTCGAACGTCCACAAATTCAAGGTGGAGGTAAAGGAAAAGAAGCTAAAGTTCATGTGGCCCAAGCAGAGGATGAAGTGGTAGAGACTTTGAAGCATGGAGAAGACCCAGAGGATGGAGAATCTTTGATGATAAGAAAAATTTTATTAAGTCCTAAGAAGGTAGAACCAGAACCAATACAGATAAGAAATTTGTTCAAAACCAAATGCAAGTCAGGCGGCAAGTGTTGTAAAGTAATTGTAGACAGTGGCAACATAGACAATATTGTGTCTGAAGAAATGGGTAGGAAGTTGAAGCTCAAAAGAATGAAGCATCCCAACCCGTACAAAGTCTCATGATTGCAGAAGGAGCACCAATTAGTGGTAAGAGAACAATGCTTGGTTAATTTTCAAATTGGTAATTACAAAAATGAAATACTCTATGATGTAATGCCAATGGATGCCTGTCATATCTTACTGGGAAGGTCGTGGCAATATGATAGACAAGTTGTTCATGATGGTAAGAATGATACATATACCATTAAGATATACCATTAAGAAGGATGGACAGGAATTTATTTTAAATCCTATGAAGGATAAAGATGAAGATGCGGAAGGTATTTCTAGGGTGTGTCTTGTCTCGGGAAAGAAATTCCTAAAGGATCTGAAGAAAGATGGTGTTTGTTATGCATTTGTTGCCCAACCATTTCAAAACATGACCGCAGAAAAAGAAGAGAAGCTGCCAGTAGAGATTCAGGAATTGGTTGATGAGTATGCTGATATAATGATGGAGTTGCCAGATGGACTACCACCAGTGAGAGAAATCAGTCACTGTATGGATTTAATCCCAGGTGCAAGTTTACCAAACAAGGCACCTTATAGGATGACACCTCAGGAGAATGAGGAAATAAATAGACAAGTCCAAAAGTTGTTGGACAAAGAGCTGATTAGGGAGAGTCTCAGTCCATGCATTGTACCTGCAGTATTAGCGCCTAAGAAGGGAGGTGAATGGAGGATGTGTACAGACTCCCGTGTAATTAATAAGATCACCATCAAATATAGATTCCCACTACCTAGAATGGATGATTTAATGGACTGTTTGAGTGGAGCAAGGTACTTCACGAAGATTGATTTAAAAAGTGGGTATCATCAAATTAGAATTCGTGAAGGGGATGAGTGGAAGACAGTGTTTAAGATGAAGGATGGATTGTATGAGTGGCTAGTCATGCTGTTTGGATTGACAAATGCACCCAGTACATTCGTGAGGTTGATGAATCAAGTGTTGAAGCCCTATCTTGGTAAGTTTGTCATAGTTTACCTTGATATTTTAATTTTTATTAAAACAAATGAAGAACATCTAGAACATATTAGGGTTGTCTTGCAAAGATTGAAAGAAGAAAACCTAATGGTGAATCTGAAAGTGTACTTTCATGAAGGAGTTAGTGTATTTGGGATTTGTAGTTTCGGAAGAAGGGTTGAAAATGGACCCTGAGAAGGTAAAAGCTATTGTTGAATGACCATCACCAAGGAGTACTTTTGAAGCTCGTAGTTTTCATGGGTTGGCGAGCTTCTATAGGAAGTTCATAAGAAATTTTAGTGGGATATGTGCTCCCATTACAAAGACGATGAAGGGAACTAGAAGAGAGTTCAAGTGTACGGTTGCAGCAGAGAAAAGTTTTTAGTTGCTGAAGAATAATGTAATAGAGCAGCCGGTATTGGCACTGCCAGACATTGGAAAAGTTTTCTAGGTGGATTGTGATGCAAGTGGAACAACAATAGGGGGAGTTCTCAGCCAAGAGGGAAGACAAATAGCATACTTCAGTGAGAAGTTGAATGAAGCTAAGAGGATGTATTTTGTGTAATGACCAGGAGTTCTATGTGATTGTGCAAGCACTCAAAAAGTGGAGGCATTATTTGCTACCAAAAGAATTTGTGATGTATACAAACAATCATGCCTTGCAGTTCATAAATAGTCAAGGTAAGTTGAACCAGAGGCATATGAAGTGGATTAAGTTTTTACAAAGTTATTCTTTTGTGTTAAAACATAGGAGTGGTAAATCCAATCGAGTTGTTGATGCACTGAGTAGGAGAACTTTGTTGTTGAATGAGATGAAAGTGAATGTTGTTGGTTTTGATGCTTTGGGTGAGTTGTATGGACAAGATCCAGATTTCAAAGAGGCATGGTTAGCATGCAAGAATCCAGTGGAATTGGATTGAACTCCATGGCTGGAGTATTTCATTCAATAAAACCTATTGTTCAAAGGAAAGAAATTATGTATTCCTAGAGGCTCCATGAGGGAGAATCTAATTAGAGAAAAACATAGTGGAAGATTGGGTGGACATTTTGGAGTAGATAAAACAATAGCTCTGCTGAATGAGAGTTATCATTGGCCAAGAATGAGCATTGATGTCAAGAAAACTAGTACAGGGATGCAGAATTTGTCAGCATGCAAAGGGTATGAAGCAAAATACCAGACTGTATCAGCCATTGCCGATTCCAGAGAGACCATGGGAACACATTAGCATGGATTTTGTTATGGGACTGCCTCGAACTCAAAGAGGTAATGATTCAGTTTTTGTGGTTGTTGATAGATTTTTGAAAATGGCTCATTTTATTTCATGTCAGAAAACTAGTGATGCTTCCCATATAGCCAATTTATTTTTCAAAGAAGTAGTTCGGTTGCATGGTTTGCTAAAGAGTATCATATCTGATCAGGATACAAAGTTTGTTGGCCATTTCCGGCGCACATTGTGGAAGAAATTAGACACACATTTGGGTTTCAGTTCAGCCTACCATCCACAAATAGATGGCTAGATTGAAGTTGTGAATAGGAGTTTGGGTAATCTCCTTCGATGTTTGATTGGGGACAAACCAAAACAATGGGATTTGTTGTTGCCACGGGTAGAGTTTGCCTATAACAATTCAGTTAACAGGAGTATTGGGAAAAGTCCATTCAATGTGGTGGATGGTTTCAGCCCTAGGGACATAGATGAACTCAGAGATAGTGCAGACCTGGTGAGAACAAGTGCTATGGCAGAGGATTTTGTAGAATATATTAGAGATTTGCATAAAGAGGTGAAAGAAAAATTGGATAAGAGTACAACTAAGTATAAGGAATCTGTTGATCGTCACAGAAGAGAGCAGGAATTTCAAGTTGGCGAATTGGTCTGGGTTCATTTGAGAAAGGAAAGGTTTCCATAGGGAACCTATAACAAGTTAAAATGGAAGAAAATAGGTCCTTGCCGGATCTTACGTAAGTTTTCAGCCAATGCTTATGAAGTTGAACTTCCATAACATATAGATATATCTCCTATCTTCAATGTGAGTGATTTGTACAAACATTTTGAAGGGGAGCAAAGTACTCAACCGCATTTGACTGCAAATATCATGGATAATACAGATTGGGTGAAGCAGCTACTTGAGAAGCAAACTGAAGAAGTAGATGAGATCATTGATTCTAGGGTTGCAAAGAAAACACGTGGTAAAGAGTACATGGAGTACTCGGTTCACTAGAAGGGAAAATCAATGGATGAAGCATCTCGGATGAAGGCACATGAGTTGGCTCAATTTGGAATGTCGATTCCAAATTAGCCTCAATGTTCCTGAGTCTCCACTCATGGAACATTTCTCCTTCCTAGCGTGTTTGATGCATGAGCATCTCGGGCTCTAAAGCTATCCGCATCAATATGCACATAGGCAAAATTTTGTTTTCAATTTTGTTGTGTGAGGTAGACACATTGAAGTTCAGTTTTGATAAACCCTAGCCCGTTGGTGGGTGTCTTTCTTCATCGGTATGACCTTGTCTGTTCGATGGGACTCTTGGTGGTGTCCCTTCGACAACACGATACCAAGTTGAGTTTCATCGATGTGACTATGTGACATCGAAGAGACTCTAAATCTAGTCCCCTCGACAATCTGATGTGAAGCTATGTTTCAACGGTGGGACCCTATGACTTCATAGAGACTCTGAATATAGTCTCTTCGATACCCAATGGTAAGTTTATGCACAGTGTAAAGGCGGGAAGTCTATATCGAAAGGAGTTGTTATTTTAGTGGGACTTGCTTGGCTGTCTCTTTGAAATGCTGATACAAGCCTTGACTTTCATCAATGGGAGATTGGATGTCGTCAAGACTATGAACTCGGTCTCTTCGACGACCCGATAGGGAAATTCCATGTCGGTGAGGATGTGTGGTACTACATGCTCCATCATTGGGATCTTCTTTTGTCAGAGTGACTCTTTCTGTCATCTCTTAGATATCCTGATAGAATGTTGTTGAATGCCTTGTGGTTCGACAATTCAATTTTGGGTCTTCGATATTAACCATTGGAAGACTGTTGGACGGGGACGTGGAAACAAACGATTTTCCTTTTAGAACAGGGGGACTGTGAGAACAAAAAAAAGAGAGAGAGCAAAGGGAAAAGTGGTTGATGTTGAGAAGGGGAATTTATGATTGGATGGGGATTGATTTGAAGGAGCAATTGGAAAAAAAAGGGTTGTTGATGGAAAAGTCAAATTGGGGTCTCTGAGAAATACTTTGTAATTGATCTTTGATTGTAATCTGTACTCTTTTGATTGCAATAAATGGAAAATTGTTTTTGTTGCAAATTGTTGTATGTAGTTGTGATTTTGCTGCTTGATTGACAACTTGATAAGGCTCTTCAATCTCAACTGTGTCAATCTTGATGGTTATTTGAAAGTCTGAAGTTTAATAATGTTTATTTAACTGGGACTTTATAAAGATTAATGGCAAAGTGACTTTATGAAAAGAAACATTAAAAGGTCACTAAGAGGACATGGGTGCCCATCCCTAGGGGGAGATAAAGTGATTTTAAAACATTAAGCTTCCCTCCTAAAAGCCAATGCCCCTCTTGGAGAGAAATATAAGTTGGAAAAAGTGAGTTTATTCGTCATGCTTGAATATATGATATTGTGGCTTTTTCTCTGCTAGGGTTTCTTTGAGAAGGGTTTGGAGAGGATTCGAACCAAAGGCTATTGGGAATGAAAACTCCCTCTAGTAACAGCATTCTACAGGCGTGAAAGACCATCCAAAGGTGCTAATATGGCAAATACATCCAGTGTTTGCACTTGGGCTTTAATGGGATTCATGGTGTTAAGAGTTTGAGGATTCATTGTCTACATTATTCACAGATTTGATATCGATTCAGTGGGAAACAATCATAGAATGCATATTTGATGAGATTGGTGGTTGTTTGAGTGATATTTTTATCAGCTGAAGCATGTTCCTTGCTGGCCATACCCTTAGCAAGCAGGTCGTACCTTCTTTGGGGGTTTCTATGTGGGTTTGAGCTTATAAATCTCTCTTCTATGATCGCCTAGTATCATTCCCTAGCCTGTAGATCAGGGACAACAATATACAAAGATTATTTGGTGTTGTTTATTATTGTTTATAGCTACAGCCAGGCCGTACCAGGGAGCTAGGATGACGTGGTCCATATGGAGGTGAAACTCTTCATTGTTTTGTGTGCTATGACTCTCCAAGTGGGCGCCTAGGGTCCAAGATCAACTAAGAACAATTGTATTGCATATCATATACATTTTGGAGTGATTTGACGAAGTTACAAGCTACCCCATTATGCTGATCTAGCTGCAACATAAATACCAAGGTGAATATCTTGATATGGGTATGTAATGATAATTCATTATATGATATTCTATGATCTGGGTTGTTGTTAGTTTGTTCATATTCATTGTACTTTTTCTAGGTTTTCAATATATACTATCTATTGCATTGTTCTGACAACACACATTGCAAGAAAACTGAAACCCCTTCTGCATCTTCTCTCTAGTCTGAAAGAACACAATAAAAATTAAAAATAACATTAAAAAGATCTTAAAAAGGAACCAATAGGTGCAGCACATTACAGTGGTATCAGAGCACAGCTCTTCTTGCCATCCTATGAGGTCAAATTTAGACATGCAGATGTAAAAATGAGACATGCAACTGGGTACAAGTAGATATTATCTCAGATGGAATAGGCCAAGACTAGATTTACAGGTTCCTCAAATAGATCCATCTGATATAGATACAGAGATAGTAGCTGCAGAGGAACAACCATTAGTCTTTTACAGTGAAGAAGATCTTGAAGTACCGTAGATAGATCCTTTCTCTGGAGTGATTGGAGTATAGGTTAAGGAAATGGGTGACAGAGACTGTGAGGAACCCAGTACCAAAGATATTCTGAATGATTTGGCTAGAGGAAAGTGAGAGTTAGAAAAGACCTTAAGAAAAGCAAGAGTTAGAAAGGACCTTGCGAGAAACCCAAGCTGAATTGACTCATGTCCTAGCCCAGTTGATACCCCGAGATGATAGGAATAGGGACAACAATAATAACAGGAATAGAAACAATTTTGGGGATAGGAACAGGATGAACAATGCAGGTGACATGCATATGGGTGACAAACACATGGGTGATAGGCATACAATGGAAACAGGAACAATGGTGACAGACATAGAGACAGAAAGGATGAGGGAGAAGCCTCGGTCACTAACAGGAGAGCCACCCAATTGACAACCAGTGATAGACTTGGCATACCCATATTTGCACCCAGGAACAATGTTCCTAAATAGGAGGCTACATAGCTTGAGTTCCAGGAGGAGATCCTGAGAGATTGGAGAGCATCCAGCAAGGAGTTCAAAACTGAAATGACATTTGGTAAGTATTCAGATCTGAGGATGAAACATAGACCCCACAGAGGAAACAGATAGTAAAAACCAAGAACTTCAGAAGAAAGTGCGTAAAATAACTTTGCCTTACTTTGACGGGTCAGGCAAAACCTTTGCAAGAGCTTGGGTCCAAAAGTTGGACAACTATCTCCAAATCAGCCCCATGCCAGAGACCAATGCCATTACATATGCAACCTTACATTTGGAGGGCATCGTACATAAATGGTGGAGCAATGGCAAGGTTACCTTGGGACACGACCAGATCACTTCTTACATTGAGTTCACTACCCGGTTAATAGACCGATTTGATAAGAAGGATCCTAAGATGTAATTTAAGGAGTTGGCCCAATTGAGACAAGTGGGCTCAGTGGATTCATACATATTAGAGTTCCAGGACCTTTTAGCTATGGTCTCAGACATTTCAAAGCGTAGATTGATCATGCTCTTCATTGATGGGTTGACAGATCCCTTACGGGGTTGGGTTAAGGGTTTAGACCCTTCATCATTACAGGAGGCCATGAAAAAGGCCCATGATATGGAGTCTTCTGTTTGGAGGAATAAGTTTCAGTCTAAGGGTTTCCAACATAGGAGAGACAAGGAGGAAAGAAGACACTTTTAGAAGGATTCAGGACAGCAACATAAGAGTTCTTCCAGGTTGGATAATGATTAGTTGAATGACCTCATGATGCAGAGCGCACAGTGAAAATGCTTCTAAACAGGGGTGAATACCCATCAAAACCCACAGTTCAGACATTCTACACTATCGGCGAGACATCATACCATCGACGAGCTTAAAAACTATTGTTTGACATACCGATCACCCTAATGACCCTTCAAACCATCCTTAGTCGGTCAGACTTACTCCGTCGGCCACCTTGCAACCTATCACTCTGACCGTTGTAGTCACACCGATGTGAGGTCCAACAACTTTGACTATCGGCAAGAACAATAACATCGGTTGTCTTCGACCTTATCTCTCCGATCTCACAACTCTCCCCGATGGATGACTCTTTGTTACTCTCCTGTCGGAAAGACTTACTTTGTTAGCAGGATCTTTTACTCTCCTTCCGATGTGCCAATGGGCTTCAACTTAGTATATGCTTGGCTTGACTTGCTATTACCGGTGGACTAAATTTTCTTTACCCTGATTTCATCATTACTACTGGTCACTATTTGTATCCAACTCAAGATACATTCTCAACATACTTTTGTGATATGCATTCGCAATGTACATTTGGTGAAATGATATGAAACTTACGCTGATGCACCAATAACACTTCTCTCTTATCACCCCGATATGCCACGATTGGCAAGATCACCACTGTCTACTCAACATCACATTATCTACCCAATGGTGTTGTCACTCTGATATAACTCACAAACATCGAACAACTTATATAGAGACAACAAAAACCCAACAGAACGGAAAATGATCTACTCCTAAGGAAGTCATTCCACTGATTTTGAAGAAATGTCAACCAGTGGAATGCTTCCGATCTACATCTTTGAAATTAAACCAAACAAAACTTTTTATTCCTTCTTCTTAGAAAATATACATACAACAATCTTCTTTGCTTCTGTGTCTCTTCTTCTTCTCTCCCTCTCTGTCTATGTCTATTAATGAGCACAGACCGACTATATAGACTCATGTCGGTAGTTACATAAGTTGGAAGGTGAATCGCCCTACAACCACTTCTGCCATTCAGTTACACCCATTTAGTTCGGTTACAATCTTTCATGACACGTATATAGACTCAATGTTGTGCCGTTACTCGGCCAACTATGATTCAATATGACGCTAAGGCCTTACAAACATGAAAAGACAACTTAGACAAAATAGAGTAGGGATCCTCCTGATCCTCAGTGTCTCAGGGTGCTCTTGCACCATACAACTAATCAACAAAGATTTCCAAGTCCCTTGGAAATGTACCTGCAAAACAAAACTACCATTTCCTACATCTTTGTCTGGGTTCATCTTTCACTGTCTCTTCATCTTCAGGCTTCAAATCTTCACATCAATAGAATAGTGACCAACTAACCAACAATGGCAAACTACCATCAACATTTCAGAGCATCTTCAGGCTCCTTCTTCTCCTAGTAATGGAGTACTCTCAGACTAACCAAATTCTCAATGACTACAACACAATGCTCCATCAGATGTCCATCCTACATGCTGCTTCATAGACCCATTCCTCTCATCCAACAACAGATCTTGGAGATGCGCTACCACTCTCTCTCTCAATGGCCTCACTCTGCACCCTCTTCTAGCCAAATCTCTATTGGTGAATGGTCTTGACAGACCTCATCATCGTCTGCCCACACACTACAGGAATCCTATTCCTTCTCGCAACTAGATGGCATGAGCATCTGCAACAGTCTAACAACTCTGTCATCCTTCAAAATACTTTCCATGATCTTTGTTTTCAAAATGGTCACCAACCAAACGTTTTGTTTCAAATCTTCATCTACCTTCTTAGTGACAGAAAGCGAATACATAACTGCCTAGACCTTTCGCCAGCTCTGATACCAATTTGATGCAGAGCGCACAGTGAAAATGCTTCTAAACAGGGGTGAATACCCATCAAAAACCACAGTTCAGACATTCTACACTATCGGCGAGACGTCATACCATCGACGAGCTTAAAAACTATTGTGCCGACATACCGATCACCCCGATGACCCTTCAAACCATCCTCAGTCGATCAGACTTACTCCATCGGCCACCTTGCAACCTATCACTTCGACTGTTGTAGTCACACCGACATGAGGTCCAACAACTCTGACTATCGGCAAGAACAATACCATCGGTCGTCTTCGACCTTATCTCTCCAATCTCACAACTCTCCCTGATGGATGACTCTTCATTACTCGCCTGTCAGCAAGACTTACTTCGTCGGCGGGATCTTTTACTCTCCTTCTGATGCGCCGATGGGCTTTAACTTAGTATATGCTTGGCTTGACATGCTATTACCAGTGGACTAAAGTTTCTTTACCCTAATTTCACCGTTACGACCGGTCACCGTTTGTATCCGACGAAAGATACATTCTCAACATACTTTTGTGATATGCATTCGCAATGTACATTCGGTGAAATGATACGAAACTTATGCCGATGCACCAATGAACTAACTCGTCGGTAACACTTCTCTCTTATCACCCTAATATGCCACGATCGGCAAGATCACTACTGTCGGCTCAACATCACATTATCTACCTGATGGTGTTGTCACTCCGATCTAACTTGCAAACATCCAACAACTTATACAGAGACAACAAAAACTCAACAAAATGGAAAATGATCTACTCCTAAGGAAGTCATTCCACTGATTTCAAAGAAATCTCAAGCAGTGGAATGCTTCTGATCTACATCTCTGCAATTAAACCAAACAGAACTTTTTATTCCTTCTTCTCAGAAAATATACATACAACAATCTTCTCTACCTCTGTGTCTCTTCTTCTTCTCTCCCTCTCTGTCTATGTCTGTTAACGAACACAGACTGACTATATAGACTCATGTCGACAGTTACATAAGTTTGAAGGCAAATCACCCTACAACCACTTCTGCCATTTAGTTACACCCATTTAGTTCGGTTACAATCTTTCATGACACGTATACAGACTCAATGTTGTGCCGTTACTCGGCCAACTATGATTCAATATGGTGCTAAGGCCTTACAAACATGAAAAGACAACTTAGACAAAATAGAGTAGGGATCCTCCTGATCCTCAGTGTCTCGGGGTGCTCTTGCACCACCTTAGGAGGAAGAAGCTTTGTTTTCATTGCCAAGAGCCTTGGGATCCTAAGCACAAGTGTGTTGCCCAAGGAAAATCAAAACAATTGGAATATTTTTTAGCAGATGAGTCCATAGAATCATAGACACATGCAGAGCAACAATCAGAAGATAATGACTTAGGGACTGGTGGTGCATCTGAAGCGTCAGATAGGGAGGAAGAGACAACCCTACCTACAACACATCTCTAGAGCATTCAAAGAGAGGGATCATTCCGGATGAGAGGAGTACTTAGGGGACAATGAGTGATTACTTTACTAGACACATGCTACTCATAATTTCATAGATGAGGGCTTGGTTGCGAAGAGAGGGCTTAAGACTAAAGAGTTTGAAGGATTTAAGGTGAGGGTAGCAGATGGATTTGTACTCACCTGCACTAGGAGAATACCCAATCTCACTATCTTGTTGCATAATTACACTTTCCAGTCAGACTTCTATGTGGTCGACATGGGTGAGATGGATGTTGTATTAGGCATGCGATGGTTGCATGACATTGGGGAGTTCACACTCAACTTACAAACTATGGAAATGAAGTTTGAGGTGAATGGGATACGCCATGTGCTCAGGGGTATTTCAAATGGTGGATTGAGAGTGGTTTCACTCAAGAGGATGGAGAGATTGATATGACATGATCAGGTGCAGTGGGCAGCAAAGGTGATGGTGATGCTTGTAGTGTCAGAATAGCAAAAGCGTGAGTATCCACCTGATATATAGGCTCTCTTGACTAAACACACCAAAGTGTTTAGTGGCATACCACCAGGTAAACCCCCTGATAGGAGAATTGAGCATGTTATTGAGCTGGAGGAGGGTGCTAAGCCCTTGATTACCACACCTTACAAGCACCCAAAGAGATATAAGGATAAGATTGAGAAAGCTATCAAAGAGCTTCTCGAGATGGGGCACATAAGGCCAAGAAAACTCCATTCGCCTCATCAGTGCTCTTAGTTAAGAAAAAAGATGGAACTCTCCAAATGTGCATTGACTACAGGGAGCTCAACAACAAGACCATTAAGAATAGATACCCCATACCCTGCATTGATGAGCTGATAGATGAGTTGTGCATGGCATGTTACTTCTCCAAAATAAATTTGAGATCTGGATATCACCAAATATGGGTCAGGGATGAAGATGTGGAGAAGACAGCTTTCAGGTGCTATTATGGGCACTTTGAGTTCCTGGTCATGCCTTTTGGTTTGACCAATGCACTAGCCACCTTCCAATCCTGCTTGAACAGGGTGTTCAAAGAACAGTTAAGGAGATTTGTGTTGATATTTTTTGATGACATATTGATATACAACAGGACTTGGGAGGAGCATTTGAAACACATTGACATTGTTTTGAGCATTCTGGAACGGGAGTCATTATATGCCAAATTATCAAAGTGTGAGTTTGGGATGATCAAGTTATTGTACTTGGGCCATATTATTAGTGCTAGTAGTGTGAAGGTGGACCCGGAGAAGATTTAGGCAATCATTGATTGGCCGCCACCAAACAATCTCTCTCAGCTCAAGGGATTCCTTGGTCTTTGTGGGTATTACCACCGTTTCGTGAAGGGGTTTTCACATCAGCTGCCCCCCTCACAGATTTGACTCGGAAGGATGCATTCAGTTGGTCAGGAGGTGCACAGGAGTGCTTTGATAGGTTCAAGGAGATTATGAGTACCTGTCATGTGTTGGCTATTCTAAATTTTAGCAACCCTTTTGAGTTACAGTGTGATGCCTCAGGGGAAGGCATTTGTGCGGTAATAATGCAGGATAAACACCTCATAGCATTTGAGAGCAGGAAGTTGAGGGGTGTGGAGCGGAGTTATAGAATTTATGACAAGGAGATGTTAGCCATCATGCATGTGTTGGATAAGTTCAGACAGTACCTAGTGGGGAGTAAGTTTGTGGTGAAAACATATCACAATAGTCTAAAACATTTCCTTGGTCAGAATGACCTAAATGGAAGGCAGCATAAGTGGGTCAGCAAACTTCAGGCCTATGACTTTGACATTATCTATGTCAAAGGAAAGAAAAACATAGTTGCTGACGCATTATCCAAGAGATTGAATTTGTGTGTAGTGGGTGCTATTGTAGAGGATTGGAGGGAGATGATATCTACTGAGTATGCCAAGGATAATGGGCTTCTAGTATTATTGATAGCACTATTCAAGATGACAAATACTCAGTGGTAAATGACTTGATCATTTACAAGGGCAGAATTTTCCTAGTGCCTAGTTTAGTGGTTAAGCAGAGGATTTTGAGAGCCTTCCATGATTTGCCTATGGTTGGTCACCCTGGTTACTTCAAAACCTATAGACAAGTCAAAGAATGCTTCACTTGGAAGGGCCTCAAAATGGAAGTATTGAAATATGTGAGAGAGTGTCCGATATGTCAATAGAATAAGCAGGAGCACTCTTTCCCAGGTGGTCTACTGCAGCCCCTGCCCATTCCTGAGAGGAAGTGGGATAGTATCTCTATGGACTTTATCACAGGCTTACGTAAAGTCCAAGGTAGGGATTGTATCTTTGTGGTAGTGGATAGATTGACAAAGTTTGCACACTTCTTTGCCATTCTACCACTTACACTGTAGCTCAGGTTGCAGAGTTATTTTTTAGAGAGGTATTCCATCTTCATGGGTTGCCATGGAGTATTGTGAGCAATAGGGACAGCAGGTTCCTAAGTAAGTTTTGGCAGGAGCTCTTCAGGTTGACAGGGACAAAGCTCACCCCCAGCATGAGCTACCACCCATAGACAGATGGATAGACATAGATTGTCAATAAATGGGTGGAAGGATACCTCTGTAATTATGTAGTAGGGCAGCAAAAGGCATGGATTAAGTGGATCCACATCGGTGAGTATTGCTATAATTCCACTTACCACATGTCTATCCAGATGTCACCCTTCATGGCTTTATATGGGTATGAGGCACCGAGCTTTGTGGATTTACTATTTGGTGATAGCAGAGTGCCTAAGGCCAAAGACCTTCTACAGGAGAGTCGGGATGTCATGAGTTCTTTGAAGGAGAATATACATAAAGCTCAGAATCAGCAGAAGCAGTATGTAGACTAGCATAGGACTGAGTGTTCATTTGAGGTAGGTGACATGGTATATTTGATGTTGTAGCCCTACAAGCAGTCCACTCTCAAGAAGAGTGGAGTAGAGAAGCTTAAATCACGTTACTATGGACCTTTTAGAATCTCCAAGAAAGTTGGAGAAGTGGCTTATGAGTTGGAGTTGTCGGCAGGTAGCAGGGTACATAATGTGTTTCATGTATCTAGCATCAAGAAGGCATTGGGGCATAATGTAACACCATCAGTAGAGTTACCTCCTCTTGATGAATAGGGGAAATTGATTTTGGTACCCGAGGCTATAATTGATACTAGGGAACACACTTTTAGGAGAGAACCATCAGAGAATACCTGGTAAAATGGAGAAACCTGCCCGTGGAGGATGTTACTTGGGAGAACGAGTAGATATTAGAGCATCCTGATCTGAGATTGCTTGAGGCAAGCAATCTTAGGGAGGGCGGATTGTAATGTCCCCTTTCTGTTTTTAGTGTTAGTCTATCATTAGGTTCTTGTACACTGACAGTTTGGTTAGGGAACCATGGTGGTTTGGCTTTGGATGGATAATTCAGGGGTGTAGATGTGGTTTGGATCCAATTGGCAGTGTCTTGTGGTGACTTGGCTCGTTCGTGGCCATACTTTCTATTTTTAGTAAGTTCAGGTTTGGTGTCGTTTCGAGATTTTTAGAGTTCGATTGTATTCGCCTCGTCGAGACCTTTCCGGCGAGCTATTAGATGTTGGGTTCCGACTTCATCTTGATGGTTATTTTAAAGTCTGAAGTTTAATAATGTTTATTTAACCGGGACTTTATAAAGATTAATGGCAAAGTGACTTTATGAAAAGAAGCATTAAAAGGTCACTAAGAGGACCCATCCCTAAGGGGAGATAAAGTGATTTTAAAACATTAAGCTTCCCTCTTAAAAGCCAATGCCCCTCTTGGAGAGAAATATAAGTTGGAAAAAGTGAGTTTATTCTTCATGCTTGAATATATGATATTGTGGCTTTTGCTCTACTAGGGTTTCCTTGAGAAGGGTTTGGAGAGGATTCAAACCAGAGGCTATTGGGAATGAAAACTCCCTCTAGTAACAACATTCTATAGGCGTGAAAGACTGTCCAAAGGTGCTAATATGGCAAATACATCCAGTGTTTGAACTTGGGCTTCAATGGGATTCATGGTGTTAAGAGTTTGAGGATTCATTGTCTACATTATTCACAGATTTGATATTGATTCGGTGGGAAACAGTCATAGAATGAAAATTTGATTAGATTGGTGGTTGTTTGAGTGATATTTTTATCAGCTGAAGCATGTTCCTTGTTGGTCATACCCTTAGTAAGCAGGTCGTACCTTCTTTGGGGGTTTATGTGTGGGTTTGAGCTTATAAATCTCTCTTCTATGATCGCCTAGTATCATTCCCCAGCCTACAGATTAGGGACAACAATATACAGAGATTATTTGGTGTTGTTTGTTGTTGTTTATAGCTACAGTCAGGCTGTACCAGGCAACTAGGAGGACATGGTCCATATGGAGGTGAAACTCTTCATTATTTTGTGTGCTATGACTCTCCAAGTGGGTGCCTAGGGTCCAAGATCAGCTGAGAACAATTGTATTGCTATCATGTACATTTTGGAGTGATTTGACGGAGTTACAAGCTACCCCATTATGCTGATCCATCTACAACATAAATACCAAGGTGAATATCTTGATATGGGTATGTAATGATAATTCATTATATGATATTCTATGATCTGGGTTGTTAGTTTGTTCATACTCATTGTACTTTTTCTGGGTTTTCAATATATGTTATCTATTGCATTGTTCCAACAACACACATTGCAAGAAAACTAAAACCCCTTCTGCATCTTCTCTCTAGTATGAAAAAACACAATAAAAATTAAAAATAATATTAAAAAGATCTTAAAAAGGAACCAACACGTGCGGCACATTACATATTCGTATATTTCGTGTATTACGTATATGTTTCATGCTTCATGCTTCATGTATTACGTGTATTTATGCACACTTCATGTATTACGTGTATTTATGCATACTTCATGTATTACGTGTATGCTTCATGCTTCGTGTATTACGTGTATTTATGCATACTTCATGTATTATGTGTATGCTTCATACTTCATGCATTACATGTATTTATGCATACTTCGTGTATTACGTGTATGCTTCATGCTTCATGTATTACTTGTATTTATGCATACTTTGTGTATTGCGTGTATGCTTCAAGCTCCGTATATTACGTGTATTTATGTGTATACTTTGTGTCTTACATATACTCTGTGTATCATGTGTATTTACGTGTATGTTTCATGCTTCACATGTACTTATGTGTATACTTCGTATATTATATATGCTTCATGCTTTATGTTCTATGTGTATACTTCGTGTATCACGTACACTTCATGTATTACATATATCTATGTGTTTGCTTCATGTCTAATGTTTCCTCAAAAAGTTTACTCTATGTGTGTTTAAGATTACTTTATGCTAAACAATTATGAAAATACCAAATCTATCAAAGCTTTATTTGTCAAACACTTCTTGAAGCACTAACAAATTAACTTATGTAATAATAGTTGTAACTAGTGAAGTGAACAAGTATTATTCCCTCAAACTTGAGGTATAAAAGAAGAGAAACTTGTGTAACTGAGTATTTGACCCTAGGAGTAGTTGATCTCCTTGTTCAATTTCTTGTGACTGAACATCACAAATTCATATACGACCTTCTACCAAGAAAGGAGGGGATGACCAAATGCAGAGTTAAATAGAAAGCCAAACGTATTTTGTACTAATGTGAATATTATGAACGCTATGTAGTAGTAAATGTTAAAAGATAATCAAAGCTTTGAAGATCCTTTCAAAGCTAGATATACTTGAGTTGTTGAGGCTTCCTTCAATTTATGTAGGAAGAATATGCATAAATATCTGAGAATCTTCTAATTTATATTAAACTCAAATAGGGGAATCCTGAGTTTTATTATTGTGCTTAAAATTGCATAATATGGTTTTTGAGAAGGTAGTGTACCACCATAGAATGGTTTCAATTAATGTAGCATTAAAATATATTCTACATTTGATACACTCATGTTGTGACTCAGAATGATTAGAGTTAAATCATTTGTTTTAATTCAAGTTGGTATCATAATAATGCCAATATTGAGTCAAGTTGGCATTAAAGCATGATTCCTGAGAAAATTGAATTGTTCAAAAAGAGACATGAAGCAAAGCTTCAGTTGGTGGAGAGAATATTTTATTTAGTAGAACCCTAAGTAATTTTACAGATAAATTAAATTAGGTTCTCAGGTATAATAATGTGAAAAAGGATGAAACCCCAAAAACAAAAAGTGTGACCCTTCGAATATAGGACTTCCTTAACAATAAAATATAAAAGGGGAATCCTTTCCTTTTGAAGGAACCATCAATAGGAAATAATCTAACAATCAACTCAAAGGTAAAGTATTATTCTCGAAAAAGGCAGCCAAAAAGAGTAGTGACTCCTTCAAGAAATAGATATAAAGGATAAATCAATTCATTAGCAATCGTCACTTATCTAGTCATCAGGAAATCAAGTAATCAAAATATCAAAAGTTCCCAAGGAAGGAACAATCAAACCTTAACTGAATATAACGATATAATTTGACTTCCAGTTCTCAAATGAAAATCCACACATTTGTCACAAAAACTTAGACATAACTATAGATACAAAGATGAATTAAAATCATCTTTTAGGTGCACTGAAGTATCATATTGACCTAGGATGGTCAATCTCTTAAAATCCAAAATGACATTTTGAGAGAATGTGATAAAGACAATTCAATTCTTTAGGAACCTACAAATTTGGACTCTTGAAAGATCTTACGAGAAATGTTGGAATTATATCAAAAGATATATTCATAAAGCTTCATGGAGGAGGAACATCATTAAAAATAAAGTGTTCTATTCCCTTGGAACAAGAGCAAATGTACAATCATATGATCTATCCCACACTCATAGAAATAACGGCAATAAAAGGATCAAACTTGTAATCTACAAAATTGATCTAGTAAACGTATCTTATGAACCAAATTCACTTCTATATTAGCTCATTCCTTCTAGGAGTCTCCTCACAAATTCTTTCTTGATCAAAGTAACTCCACATTCAAAATGATCAAGGACTTCAATATTAGGCATGTAGGTACTTTAGATAAATTTGATAAAATCAAGTTACAACAAAATTGTTACATAAGCCTATGCTAAGCTATATTATGGGCCCACAACCCACAAATCCCAGGATCATTTTCGCCTCTTAAACTCTGGGAAAAATTAAGATTGTTGAACTAGATAGAATAAAACAATACTTTCCTAGTATTAACATAGGAATATGGCAAATCATTACAAGAGAAGTGACAACCTCCCATTGATATGGAAATTGGATGTTAGTGTCAATCCATAAATTCAAATTCTATGAAGTGTTTGTGAGTAATAACAATTTTCTATGGAGTCTAAGACTTTGGTACATCCAATAATTTATACTTGAGAATTATCTAGGGAACATATACTCAGAAGGTTATAACATGTTGATATATGTTAAAAAATGTTTGGACTAAGTATTACAAACACCTATAAGATATTTTCGATTACACTCTCCATCTTGTCTCAAGCCCTGTTTGAATGATTAGGTGAAATAAAATATACTTACTCCTGGTTGATGGTATAGGAAAAGGGTACAAATCGTAGTAAAGGATCTTGTTATTCACAACACTCCCGACGAAAAAAAATACATTTTCGATCATTGTAGATTTCAACAAGGGGTAATGAAGAATTTGTATCATTGCCTAGAATCCTCGTGGTGATGAAATGAGAGAAAACTTGTCTTAAGTAACAAAGTCTTGCCAATTTCCAACTCCTAGTTTTGTTTTTAAGAGTTATTGAAGTACATGAGCCAGAAGAATTGTCCTCATACTTTAGAAGATAGTACTAACCTTATTGGTAGTCAAGTTGAGGCAAGTATACTAACAACTACTCTCCAAATACATACAATTAAAACATAACCAAAATAATCATCACTTGGTTTAAAATTTCCAATTCCTATCGAGGTATCACAAAGGTTAATGACCTCACAAGAATACAACTTTAGAATCTTGGTAATTTCAAGAAGTTTCTTAGCTTGTGATTGCTTGAGGAAAAGCAATCTTGGGCAGGGCGGATTATCATGTCCCCTCTCCTATAAGCTAACTATCATCATTTGAAGAAATCGATATATTAAATTAAAGATTTAAATGTTTTATTAACTGAGAATGATGTGGTGTGCTCAGATACGATTAGCATACATTATACAAGGTGATGAAGAAAATCTACAATAATAATTAAATGTTGTAAGGATAGAGGATTTACATTTTGGAGGAGTGTTGTCCACAAAAGAAGATAAAGACAAAACATATAAAACAAAATAGATGAGACAAAAGACAAACTAATTTACAAACTAACTTGTCTTATTATCCACAAAAGACAAGGTGCGATCCATAATAGAAAAGGCAAGTTTTTATGAGGAGCCATGATCAGCGAGGGTTGTATCCATTCAATATATGAGGCGTGTCTTCTAGCAATTTGCTTCTCTTGGAGGAGTATAAATTATGAGAAGATTCACGAGGTATAGGGAAGGAGGGAATCAACCAACAATGGATCAAGCACAACAACAACAATCAAGCATAAGATCATTGGATCTCTGAGTATAAGCAGCAGACAATTGATCAGCAGAAACATATCCATTCATACAGTCATCAAGTCTAATAAGACAACAAAGGATTATGTTGTAAACTCTGATCTGAACTAGAAATTCAATAGGAATCATTATTGGAAATACATGCAAAATAGAATAAGAGTAGGTCAGGATATTATTGACTGTTAATTACCTTACTTATTGCATATCATTGTCATATATAAATTATGCATAAAATATTTGTAATAACCTTTCAACATGAGCAAGGAGGGTATAAGCTCTATGGGAGAACCACTAAGGGCACCCTTTACATTGACAGGTAGGGAGAACAGCTAGTAGGGCACCCTATTGTCCTATGAAAGGGAGAACCACTAAGGGCACCCAAGGGCGGCATCTTCCTCCTTGATCCCCATGGTGAAAGTTTATTAACAATTTAAGTTTCACCAGTCAAGAAAGAATGGTAAAAGGGACTGTTTGGAGGGAGAACCGTTGATTGACAACACCCTGCCATGCCTCCCAGCACTATTGGTGAGGGGACTATTTGGAGGGAGAATTGTTGTCTTAAGACACCTTACCATGCCTCCGTGCATCATCCTTTCCTTTGACTGAATTATGGAAACAAATTGAGTTAGATGCATGATAATGAACATATGATCTCTATATTAGTATTATGTATAAATCTGAATGCAAATATACTTGTGTCTAACACTAATAGTTAAAGATTCATTTTTGGATTTCTATATTTTGTACATGTTTTCTATGTTGTGGCTGCAGCACTCAAGTACAAGAAATTATGCAGTTTTGAAGATAATATAAATGTTAATTCTAAAACCCTAATTCTAACTTGTGGTATTTGAATTTTCTAGGGAAAATTAGTTAAGGGACATTACACTCCTTATACACATGAGTAGATATCATGAAGTCAACCTTTATACTCGACAAAGCAACCACAACTTGTTGCTTAGTCATCCAATTAATAGAAAACACCAAATAAATTGAACACTTCCGATAGTGGATCTTTTGCTATTGACATCTCCTATCCAATATGAATCTACAAATCCACAAATATCCACTGGGTGTTGGTCCCATGTAGAATCACCATGATAAAAAAATTGAGTACTTAGAAATACCTCACATATATTTGAAGGCCCCTTCGACTGCATCTCAATGATCTCGTCTAGGATTAGGCATGCCTAGCCTAAGGACTCCTTGGTGCAGGAGCACCTACCTGACAGCTGGTCATGATAAGGCAGTTAGTAGTTTAGGTCTTGTTTGTGTTTCCAAGAAGGTCTGTTAGACCAATTGCATGTAATAAGGTCATGCTGATCAGGATAAGATCATGCTGACCAGGCTTTTGCTATTTTTAGCTAGTTAGTTATAACAGCTGTCATGATGTATGTTCGGTGGGATCTCCCAGCCGCCTGGAGAGTTCCCAGCCGTTTGGAGTCGGGTCAGTAGTACTCGTAGGAAAGTCTTTATAAGCATGAGATCGGTTGATGTTAGAGACAGACAGATATCATCGATCGAGCTCGAGTGAGACTGAGAGAGAGATTGATCATATTGTATTGCATCTTTGAAATCAATAAAGTGATCCTGTTTTGTGTTCTTGCTCTGGTTGCATTCCATTACTCGATTGATCTGCTGGTTTGAGTGGTTGTATGGATTTCCTGATCCATTCCACCGGTTGTCTCATCTGATCGGTGGAATGGCAATGTACAGTAGGTTAGATGTTAGATTGTTTTCCGTTTGCGTGCAGGTGTGCAGGATCGCGGTCAAGAGATGTTGAAGACCCTAGCATCCTCATGTGCTAGGTCGAGTTGATAAGCTGACTGAGTTGGAAGATCACCCTGAGTTGGATCGGGTCATCCCTGGTGGATCGGCAAAGAGGGATTTCGCTAAGTGAAGAAGTTCGCCGAAACGGCATCATCAGGATATTTCTGCAAATATCCTGCAGACAGTTCGGACATCATCATCCGGATAAGTGAAGGAGAGCATGATGTTGTCGATTGCATGAAGTGCAAGTGCGTCGGGGTGATCATCATCAGGAGGGCCGAGGAGGAGCGCATCAGCATCAGGCTGAAGCTCGGGTTGATCGCGGGCCGAAGAAAAACTAAGTTTGGCAAACAGCAGGATATGACGTCATCATCATCATGATATACGTCATCAGGACATTTCGGAGCAACAGGATATTGTGAAACTGCGGGTGACGTCATAGTCATCAGGATCTACGTCATCAGGATATCGGGTGACGTCAGCATCGAGTGAACGGTGCGAGGAGTTAGGGTTTGTCATCATCAGGATAAATGGGAAGAACCGGATGTTCGTTATCCTGTCGAATATCATGATGCTGAAGCTTGTGTCGTCGGCTATCGGAGCATCGAAGGGAAGGTGTTGAAGGTCGTCATCAGGATATTTGGAGCAACCGGATGTTGAATATCCTGCTGACGAAGGTGATGTTAAATATCATGATGAGGCCGCTAGTGCTTGGCGCCCGATGAACAGTGCAACCGGAGGATGTTTGCGCCTGTTGAACATCATGATGATGTTGAAGGTAGTGAAGACGGAAATTGTCGGTGAGGTGAACAGTGGACGTCAGGAGGATGTTCGCGCTGTCGGACATGATGATGCTGCCGATAATCGAGTAAGGTGATGCTGTTGACAGGCGAAAGTGCGAAGGCTTGTCTGCAGGAGGATATCGGTCGGCAGGTGCAATATGATGATGCTGTTGGTTTTAAGAAACATGATGCTGACAGAGTAAAGCCGAAATATGATGATGTTGGTAGTTCTAGGGAATATGATGATGATAGCGAAGATGATGATGATGAGGTTGGTCTGCAGACATTCATGCTATATGCGAATGTTATAGTGTGGATGCCTCTGCATCACTCCCACTACCCAGTTAATGTTTGGTCTTGTACAAACCATACTATACATCAAACTCTCAATAGCACTAGAATAAGACACTTGAGCAATGCCCATCTCACTAGGTGTAGATGGACTTTCCTCCACAAATAAACCCCCACCGAAATAAGAACACTCAATGGTTTGCAAATTTACATGTTAAATATCTCCAACATAGAGCTCACACTTATTTTGTCCTTGTTAGCAGGTTAAATACCAGAACATGTGATACTGGAGAACATCAGAAGACAAACCTCGGTACCGGAAGAGACATGAGGTGCAAACCAAGAGACATGTCACTCCAAGGACATATGTATGTATACCAAATGTAATAGATAAAAAGGATATATATAGGATAAGGATACGAGAATGATGGGGAACCTCAGTCGGTAAGACCTAGATCATCGGCGAACTCCTTGTTTGTTCTCCCGATATGCCAATATGTGTTATCTTCGGTGAGACCCTACTTGTCGGCAAGCATGCACAACTTCTGGCCGATGTGCTTTATCACCCCGATCTGAATCTTAGCTCTCCCCAATGTGTGACCTACGTTTCTCGCCTATCGTCAAGACTGTTCTTATCGGCCATGTTGAGGTGGGTTTCGCCGACACGTCGATGTCTTCGCCTTCGGTGAGACTACTCCCCATCGGTGAACTTTGACCAAGGTTCACCAATACGCCGATGCAACCCGTCGTCAGTATGACTCACCCTATCGGTGAACTCCAGTTTCACTAGGCTGATACACTGATGGATTTTTCTGTCGGTGTCACTCACCCCTTGTCATCCCGATATACATCTTAGGCTGTGACTTCCGTTCAATGCCTTGAACCTCTCTTCGTCCAGACTATCCTTGTCTCTTTGAGCGAGGAAATCTTTTTCGATGGCCTCTGTCTCACCAATAACAGCTCCAACTCCTCCAATCAAACCCTAGCACATGGAGATGCTAGGTGATCTACTGTGCACACTCCAATTTGGTCCTCTGCGCCGCTGAACAGGAAAACAAAACAAAAAACAAAAATAGATATCTCTACAATGAAGCCATTCCACTGATTTCGATAGAAATCTTATCAGTGGAATGCTTCATATTGACATTTTGCAACAACGAAAGTATAGAAAGGAAAAGGAAACTATAGCTATGCAATTTGTAATTACAGAGAATGGAAAACAAATTGATGACACAGAATAGTTTGATTTCTCCTTAACAAAATGCACGGTTACATTCACCCTCTCCTCTTCGATCTGATTACAATAATTAGAATCCTTGATTCTATTCATTCCCTTGGTTTTATAAACTCTCTAGAGGAATGCCAACCCTATTCCAAGTGGCTGGGAGAAAAACTAACTGATTCTAAGCGGCTGGGAGACCAACCGTCTTACCAATAATGATGCAACCTAATTACTTGGGACTTACAAAGTTTGTTCTAAGTCTAGATACAAATAGAAATGACATGCATTGGTCGAATAGACTTATTACAACACAAAACTTGATTTTCTAAATAAACATGAATTTAAATGCCTCATGGAGGCCACCTTGTGTTAGGTGCTCCTGCACCAAAGAATAGGAGATATACATGATAATATCAGGTCATGCTGGAGCAGAGACTAGACCTGCTTGGGTATTCCTGTTATAATATATATATATATATATATATATATATAAGGGAAGTTCTGTGTCATGAATGAGAATCTTTTATCTTTTATATGTGTATTGAGATATGTTTAGATGTAATGTATTCCTACCAGTTAGGCTAATTCCTTAATTGTGTCTTCTGGGGTATAAATAGACTACTCAAGAAGTACCGAGTTATAGTTCTTCAAACTGTACTGACCCCATATCTCTTGCCAACATTGGTTCTATTGATGGGACCCTAGATAGAGCAGGAAAAGAGTTACGAACCAAAAGGAAGTAAGGAAACTGATAGATAAAAATTTTCGTCAGACCCTAAAGACTACCTCTGTGAGAGGGGGGTAGGCCATTAGGGGATGGCAGATGGAAAGAGGGAAGGATCTCAGAGATCCTTGAAAAGATGTGACTATTCAAAAATCCATCTGAGGCCATGATATAGAAGGAAGAATATCTAAACCAAGAGACATATATGGGAAAAGGAAAAACTGAACAGAAAAGACAGATACGGGAAATTATCGAACAAGAAAGGGAAATGGAATCAAAAGATAGAAAACTAAGGCAAACTCAGGAAAGAGAGGAAAGATACTAGAAAAGAAAAATGGAAAGAGAAATGGAACAAGTGGGAAGAATGGCACAAGAAATCCTAAGGAAACAAGAAGAGCGCACCAAGAGGGATGTTGCTAAGCGCGCCATGGAGGGTGCAGCCGAAAATAGAGGAAAGGAAGGACAAACATTAGAAGCTAAAGGAACTGCAACCAAACAAAGAGACGAACTAGTGGAACCCAATCTCGAGGAGGCATTAGTTAAGTATAAACAAATTTCAATTATCAATGAGAAGACGCAATTAGAAAGGCATGAGAAACAATCACAACCCCCGGACCAGGAGTCACCCCTTAAGTCAGATATAAAACAAATAGAGATAGACGAAGAAGATAAGAAACCTAAATTGTGGACATGTATACAGTAAATTGGAACGTCATAGATGGAAATGATTAGTCGATCGAGTGGGGAACTATAGAAGGACAAAACATAGGGAGTGATATTGAATACAACTCCATATTTAGAAACCAAATAAGTGGCACAACAAGCCCGAAAGAAGAATCTTCAAATGAAGACATGGCCACAATAAAGAAAATGCCCATCTTCAAAAGAGATACTAGCAACACGGTGAAACATATATTCTTACTAGAAACCATATGGCAAAGCTAGAATGAGCAAAGGGATAGTATAAATCTATTTGGTTTTATTAGTTCATTAAGGGAGGAACCATTGAAATGGTACCAAAAAACATATCCCCAGAACGATAAATCATGGGACGAAGTAAAACAAGCGTTCCTAGAAAATTTTGATAGTCTGGAACTTTTGACAGAAGGGGTAAGCAAACTAAGGGAATCATCCCAAAGAGATGAAGAATCCATCTTAGAATTCAACAAGAGATTCAAGGAAGTAGTCTGGAAGCTGGATGAGCCTCTAAATGATAAATAGAACAGTGAATGGTTCCTTTCAGCCATAATTCCAGAACTAAGAATAGCCCTGGACAGTCAACGTTTTAGCTTATGTTCAGAATTAGTTGCATTAACATGCTGGATAGAAGGTCAGTCCTAGAGGAGGATGAAAAGAGAAAAAAAATAGAAAAATGGAAAAATTACAGCTAGAAATGGACCAACTATGACTAAGACAAGATCTTATGAAACGAGAAATTGGTCCGCAAAGACCCAATATCTAGTGTTCCTACTGTTGCAGAGAAGGCCACCTCCAAAATGAATGCCCAATGGAAATAGGAGAAAAGAAGGCAAATTCCCTACGAGTGGACCTCCACACTATTAAGAAACCAAATTATGTCTATTGTGGGATATGTGGAGAATGGGATAGCCACGAAACAGCGGACTGTCCATCTAATAAATTTTAGATAAATGAAGAACCGGACCATGATCGTGAAATGGCATACGTCAAAGGATTGGTAGAAAGACCACTATATGCACTGGATCATGGATACCGGGCCCCACCTTGGAAAAGAAATGCTAACACCATTCAAGGACCAAGAAGCTACAATGACAACAGACCATTCTGGGGAGGAAGAGGCTGTAGACGGGGAAGAGGAAGAAGAGTGGATGCTACTTGTTTTAATTGTGGGAAACCAAGACACTTTCCTATAGAATGTTGGGGAGAAAATAGGAAACAATGTAGATTTTGTGGAGAAGATCATGAAGCCTTCAATTGTGACAAAGCACGCCAACATTACAGTGGAGCTCAATCCTAGAAAGACAGTCAAATAAACTCTGAAACAACAAGGGGGCGAGACTCCTCTACAAAACACATAAGGAATCAGAAGAGGAACTCAAACAATACTGGAAAATAGGGAAGGATGATGAGTATGAAACAGAAGGAGATAGTACCGAAGACAATCGCTACACCAAGGCTAGACCCAAGAAAAGAGGCAAGACTATTGTAGTAACTCAAAAAGACACCAATACCAGAAGGTCAAGCCGGAGATGTCAGAAGACAACAACTCTGGGGACGAAGAAGAATTTTACCCCTCAAAGAAACAACATGACCAGATAATAGAACAAACCAAAAAGATTCTTGAACAAGAATAGGAGAAAGAAAAACTGGAAAATAGCTACTTCATAGAACAGGAAGTAGGGGTCCTTAAATAATTTGCAAAATTAGTAGGACAACAGGACCTCATGACTAAATTGATGTAGCTTAACAAATACTAAAACAAAACGACCAAACCACAAGTAAGAGCGGTGGGAAGACATTAGAAATTAAGGCCAATTATGGTCAAGCTCTGGATCCTCCAGAAGAAGATCCCAAAGGTGGTAGTTGATTTAGGATCATATGTCAATTTAATCCCTAGGAGAATATGGGAATATTTGGGTAAACCGGCACTAGAGCCAACCCCCTATAACATTAGATTAGTAGACGGTACCAGGATGAAAACACTGGGAACATGGTAGAATGTGGAAGTAAATATAAAGGGAGTAAAACAATCTGTGGATTTTGAGGTAGTCACCATGAAAGAAACATTTGATTCATTTGATGCACTCTTGGGACTAAGGTGGTTCGCAGACTCCAAAGGAATTATAGATGTCTAAAAATAAGAGATTTCCTTTGCAGATGATAAAAGAGTGGTCCATATATCGTTAGGGAAAAGATCCGGAGGACCTTATGTGGAAGAAATACATACAGAAGATTACGAAGATGACGATCAAATGATCAATATCATAACCATACCAATAGAAAAGATTCTGAAAGAACCAAATCTAGAAGGAGAACTGGAATTAGAGGAGACTGAAGGCAGTATAGATAGTGAGGCAGTACTAGAAGCATGGATGCAAGACAACCAAGAAATGTACGCCCAGAGAATTTTTGGCTCCCAAAGGGTATATATGATAAGAAAAACACAATTGGTACAGAGCAGTGTAGAGCAAGACATGTGCAGTACCACCAACAAGAAAGGACACAACAAAAGGGACTCTTGGATGGTTTGTTTTATCTCACAAAACACCCAAACAAACCTACCTAAATACTCTGTAATAGGTGATCTATTGGGATACATAAATGAAATAGAGCAAACTATCCCCAATGAAGTAGATATTTTGGTTATACTATCTCATACCCTTACCTGCACTGTAGCATGTTGGTACAACACACATCAACAAACCATAAAGAACTGGGACACATTCAAAAAGCTAATAACAACAAGATTTATATCAGAAGTAGGGGACTACAAAGATATCCCTACCTACGAAGGTGATATCCCTCCAGAGAAACATCTAGAGATATGCTGGTACTACTGGGAAGAAAACTATGAATATGATGATCGACTATATATCCACCTGCTATACTAGACCTTGTGTTCGGTAGTAGGAACTTGGTACTTAGATTAGGAAAGAAGGAAGGAAACCAGAACATGGAAAGAACTAACCACATTTTATCCAGACTTTCTCATTTCTTATCAAAAACCTTCAGATACACGTTGCACTTGGGAGAATAACAACAATTATTTTTAACCTGGTAGATGCAAACAAAATATTGGAACCACAAACCCATCCCACACCACTAGAAGATGAATAAATCTATAGATATAAAGATTGGGTGGAATGGGGAGATTCCGGGTTGAGAAAACATTGTTACAAAGTAGAAGACGATGAAGAAGAACGAATACTGGATATAGAAATTGGTGAAGGAGAGAGAGAAATAGAAGAAACCATCACCCTAAAAGAAAAATATTATAACAAACCAATAAAAGTGACATAAGAAAATATTGCAACTGAAGGGGATTTCAAACTAGCCCGGATAGGAAACTACTGGGACGAAAAGGTGGTGGCTCAAACAATTGAAACTTTAACAGACTTTCAAGATTTATTCCCCCAAAACTTTATCGAAATGAAGGGAATTAGAGAAGTAGGAATGATGAAAATTCAACTTAAGGAAGGAACTAAACCAGTACGAAAAAGACCATATAGACTGAATCCAAACATGAAGAAAAAAATAAAAATTGAAATAGATAAGACGATGGCGGTTGGAATAATCAAGCCAATAGAAGATGCAGAATGGATAAGCCCAATGGTCGTTCAAAACAAGAAAACTAGAAAAATCAGGGTGTGTGTTGACTTCTGGGAACTAAATAAAGCATGTATACATGACCCATTCCCCACACCCTTCATAGAAGAAATATTAGAATCAGTAGCCAGTAGGGAGATCTACTCATTTATAGATGGATTTTTTGAATACCATCAGGTAAAAATACAGGAGGAAGACCAACCAAAAACTACTTTTGCTACAAAATGGGGATCATACATGTACACAGTCATGCCATTCGGACTAAATAATGCACTGGAAGTATTTAGCAGGATAATGATTAACACATTTAAGGATCTTATCCATGACTTCCTTGAAGTATACTTAGATGACTGGACAATCTATGGCCTAGTCAAAGACCATATTCAGGTACTCTAAATGATGTTAAACCAATGCAGGAGTATGTAGATCTCTTTAAATCTAAAGAAATGTACATTTGCAGTACCATATGGGACACTCCTAGGCCATATTATATGCAAAGAGGAACTAATGGTGGATCCAATTAAGATAGCTCTAATCCAGAATCTACCACCATCAAAGAATGCTCCAGAAGTCAAGACATTTTGGGATACACATGATATCATAGAAAATTCATCAAAGGATATGCCAGAATTGCAACCCCATTAGAAGATCTCTTGAAGAAGAAAACAGGACAAAACATTGAATCGAACGAGGAATCACAGAAAGCGTTCACTACAATAGAACAGGCCATTAGCACCTAAAATAGCGCCAGATTTTAGTGTAATTGAGCTCAGAAATTGGACACTTTTCCCGGCGTAAAACTCAGTTCAACTTTGCATTCTTACTTCGGCGTCGGATTTAGCACTGACTTTTGCACCGAAAAGCAATAGCTAGATTTAGCGTCAGATTTGACACCCAATTTGGCTTTTGATTTTGCTTCTGGTTTGGCTTCCAGGTTTGCTTCTTGTTTTGCTTTCAATGTTGCTTCCATATTTGCTTCCAATTTAGCGCCAGATTTGGCACCCAATTTGGCTTCTGATTTTGCTTCTGGTTTTGCTTCTTGTGTTGCTTCCAGTTTTGCTTTGGGTTTTGCTTCTAGGTTTGCTTCTAATTTTGCTTCCAATTTCACTTCCCATTTTGCTTCCAGATTTGCTTCCAATTTAGCACCGGATTTGGCACCCAATTTGGCTTCCGATTTTGCTTCTTGTGTTGCTTCCAAGTTTGCTTATGGTTTTGCTTCAAGTTTTGCTTCCCATTTTCCTTCCATATTTGCTTCCAATTTAGTGCCAGATTTGGCTTCCACTTTGTCTTTTGATTTTGCTTTTGGTTTGGCTTCTTGTGTTGCTTCCAATTTTGCTTCTGGTTTGGCTTCCAATGTTTCTTCTGATTTTGCTTCCAAGTTTGCTTCAGGTTTTGCTTCTAGATTTGCTTCCAAATTTGCTTCCAATTTATTGCCAAATTTGGCACCCAATTTAGCTTCCAATTTTGCTTCCATGTCTGCTCCCATTTTTGCTTCTAGTTTTGCTCTCAGTCGTGCTTCGTATTTTGCTTCTTGTATGGTGTCTAAAATAGCTTCTTTTTTGGCTTCCTAATTGACGCTAAGTTTTGCTTCCATTATGACCTCCTTTGTTGCTTTGGGTTTTGCTTCCAATTTAACAAGATAATTATATAAAAAGTAAGATAATTATTATAAAATAACAAGATAATTATTATAACATGATCATCATCTATAATTAAAACAAGTGAGTCAAATATCTATAATTTAATTAAATTTTACAACATCCATCCTACAATAAATTAAAATCATCATACGTAATAAATATCCATCCAAAAATCATCAACCACTTTCAATATATGATAAGATCATCATCATATATAACTAAAACAAGTGAAAGTCAAATATGCCAGTAGATCAATAACATGTCAAAATGATACATGTCCAACATTGGCATAAGTCAAAATGATACATGTACAAATGATATAAGTAAAAATGATAAATTATGTAACTCAAAATGATACAAGTTAATATGATACATGTCGAAATGATATAAGTCAAATTGATACATGTGAAAATGATACAACTCAATAATATGGTACTGCAGGCCGTGAAAATGATACATATGATAGTAACCATGAAAAGAGACATTATAACGATATATCAACAATGATCCATGATGCAGTCTATATGATCATGAATGTCACTGGCTACTACCAACAACTGCCTCATCATCATCATCACCATCATGATCATCATCATTGTCGTCATCGTCATCATCATTGGCCTCGTTGTCTTCTGTATCTACATCATCATCATCCTCTGCCATGTGATCTATACTAGAACCAATATAATCTGGATCTATATCATCAGGATCATCTTCATCTTCTCGAAGACCCGTGTTCTGTAAAAAAAAAAATTAAAATAAAAAGTTATTATTTATTTCATGTAATAATTTATTTTTCTGTTATATATCTAATATTCCAAGATATGAAACGAAACCATAATCATATTGCATCATATCAAAGTGCACATACCATAATAAAATTTCAAAAAAGTTACAGCTAATATGTCATTCCAATGATGTAAAACATGCAACAATTCTAATAAACGTTACTAAAGATCATAAAAAAATTTGTTATACAATTTAACTATCAACTGTAAATTCTATTACATAACCTTAAGTGCCACAAATTGCGTGGTCAATGTATGTTCTTTTTCACTATTAATCTAATAACCTGCATTAGACAGAAACATTAAAGAGTTTTTAAGTAGCAGTTGATTAAATTCTCTTACATGTCATTAATGAATGCATAGTTTTTTTTCAATAATTATTTATCTTAAGGTTCATAAGTAACCTTAAGATAAAGGTCTAATAGTTGTTCCATGGGGCATGTTTAACAAACCAAATGCAATTGCCAACTTTTCACCATGGTGGCAGAGAAATAATTATTTTTCCCATCCTTCCACAGCATTAAGTAAATTCTTGAATGTGGAAAATACTTTGCTGCCTTCATCTTCCAAGCCAATTTCTCCAACTTTGCATAGGTCTCCTTTGTCTATGGATGTGATCTGTCTCCTACACAAAAAAGCATGTACCATTTTATGCCCTTCAATCCAACTGCATCTGGGCATTTTTTTAATTCCTCTATCTTTCATCAATCTCCTTACCTCACCACACCTGCCCACTTATGGATAGATGTTTGAGAGAAGAACATAAGTTGTGCAACAATTTTATGATCCAAATTAAAAAGCAGTGTTGCTATAAATACTCCTAAGCCTATATTCATATGTGATCTATAGGCACCAAGAAAACACATGCATACAACCAGCACAGATTTAACAAGTATCTCAATGATAAAGTTTAGGGTGTATTCAAGATAGCCAGCAATGGCAAGGAGGTCAACCATGCACGTAAATAGAGAGGCCCTAGTTAGCAGGTTGTATGGGGAGAAGGATGCTTCTCATTTTCAAGAATCCTAAGTCTCATTGCTACATATGTTGCTTAAAGAAGGGCCAATTTTAAACTAGGTAGTTGTTTTGTCACTCACTTTATGCAATGAAATGACAAGAGTCGAGTCTCCTTATATCACTGTAGATTTGCATACAACAACCTCCAATACAATAACACCATACAATGCACACTTAACTTTACGGTACCTTAGCCCAGACATGATGCTATAGAAATCTGAAGGTACCTCCTACTAAAGATGTCATGCAATAGACCAGATACCACTGTACAGTATATATCACATCTACAGTAACAATTTCCTTCTAAATGTAGGGTTACAGTTTCTAGTGTTTACAAGATAATTCCTTAGTCAACACCATACTACTGTCCACAAGATGTTTCCACAGTTAAAATAAGAAATTAATGCTACTTTGCAAACAATAAGCAAGCCTTTAAAGAGCTTAAAGTTCCAATTTACATCCATGCACAATAACTTAATCGACCCTTAGGATTTTATGGACAATGAAACATAAGGTCCTATATTCCATTTATGAGTCATCTATCCAAATGATGCAGTGATCACAAGTACATAATATCTACTATTTCCTGGGTAGTGCTTAGACATTCAAACACAGGGAAGTCCATATTAAGATAAATTTGTTCACAAACAGTCTCCAATTTAATAAATACTAGTTTGAAATCACATTTCTAAGTTAGTGCAAGTCATTACAATTAACTCAAAGGTCATTCTCATCAAATGAATGCCTTCACAATAGATTGTTCTAGTTACAAGTACAATACAACTATTGCAATGTTACACAACTGTATGCAATTGACAAAACCCATTCTTTCTGAGAGTCAACTAGTAATCAAATAGAATCATGTAGTGTTGTTTCAACATTGTATTTGATTGTGGCTTCAGTAATGTAAACCTCATAACCTTGGAGGGAGTGTTGCGGAGCAAGTTGACCTAAACCAAGGATCCAAAACCATCCCAAAAGCCCACCTAGGAGTGACATTATTAATCCCAAGAAGACCTCGCATCCACAATTGAGAGAGTGGAAATTTATAGGTGAAATACCAACACCATTAGGGTTTACAACCATGTCAAAAAGATAACCATGAACTAGGCCAGGTTTCCTCAAGACTCATGGTATGTTGAAATGATAGCATTCTAGCAATTCTAGCCAGGGTTTGAAACTTCACCTCAAACTATGACCAAATTAATGTAGCTTCCTTCATGATATAAATTCAAAACACAATAACCAACAGTTTGCCACAGTTCGTAAGTCCCATGATCTTAAGTCTGAACTCTCACAGTTAACAATATTTTCCTCATCCAAACCCTTTAGCATAGGCTTTCACAAGACCACATACAGTTACACAAGTTAAAGGAAATGTTTCACCAAAATGGTCAGTGTAATTTTACAAGAATGGATGACAAGGAGCTTTACTTGAAAGAAAGGTTAGCTTAGTTGAAGAAGATTAGTTGGCGATTTGAATCTTAGTCTCCAACCCAAATAGCAAGACACTCATCCAACATGATGAGCACACCCAAAGTTTCCCTTCCTCTAAATCACTCATAGTCCAACCATCAACCTTCCTTCCTCGACCCCAAGACAAAAAGAAGAATTCCCCCCTAAAATGGTTCCCCACTCCTTCCTTTTCTCCCTCACATACCCCAAAACCAAGCACATTAAAGACTAGTACTTCCCAAAGCTGTTATGGCAGAGGAGAGTTAATGCCTACTACCAATGATGGCTCCTTCTCAACAAAAAAAAAGTGCATATTGAAATTTAAATGTCCACTATTATATTTCAAAGGATTAAAATATAACCAACAACGTAATTGTAATGCATGCCCCCCTTTAAGTCTTATAATAAAAAGGTTAGGAAACAAAGACTTGAAATAAACCCTTTGGTCTGTTCACTTAGGAGACCACCTGAAAACTCAATGATAACTACATCCACATGATCAACAAGAATGACAAGCGATCTATGAATAACAATCCACTTGAGTCAAAAAGACAAGAAGACCAATAGAAACCAAACACAACAAATAGAGTACAATTATAACTGTTTGTCTCAAGTATCACTCTATAATGTCTTCAAAGATTATTGAAACTCAACACAAGAAATGCAAATTGACATATTAACACAACAATATCCAACTAAGTTATTGAAAATCAACTATTGATACCTTGTTCTCCATCCAGATTACAAAATTGGTCCACTTTTTGCTTTGTGACATTTCCTTTTCAAATTGCGTTGGTTGCCGGCCATATTTCTCCTCCTGTCAAAACATGGCACATGGACTAGTTAAACTAATTAATATGCAATCATTTACTTTTTCCTAGGAAATAAAAAAATACCATTTAACATATTAAATATACTTACAAATGTATAGATCAAGGCCTGTAAACCTTTCTGGCCACTGTGATGAGTGGCACAAAGTTTGTCAAGCCTAGCCTTAGAGGCCTTGTCCTAAAACATATACTAATTCAATTTAATTATGCACAAATAAAATTTAAAAATTATTTAATAAATTTGATATAATCTTATGAGCAAATTCAAATACCTACGTACTCTCCTCACCGGACTTCCTCTGTGCATCAGACTTCTCATATGCTTTTACAAGCTCTTTCCATACTTTGAGACTTACATCAATTGGCCTTTTTTTTAGCCTTTGCTCGGGAGGAATTTTTTTATCTTTTTTGTTTGGTTGCACCGAAATCTCTTGCAGTTTCGAGACATTCGTAGCTTTATTTTCTTTACAGACCAACCTGTGCCAAATTCAGTCTCCATGTCTTGGATAACAGCTTTTTGCAGGTGCATGGGTATCTTTGAGAATGGCAAGTGTAGATGGTCTTTGAATCGTTAAAGGCATGATTCCTTCAACCATTCACAAATGTTTTTCCAGCATCTGTCATTCAGACTTCCCCTGAAACCACATCATATTCTATCTTGGTATCGTAGCTACCAATGCAAGATGCAAAACATGGCGTGGTGGTCGAAGAAGTCAATGTCCCAAGAGTGGCTGGGACATTGGAATCCTCTACTACTCCCTGTTCCACATTCTTAGAGGTTATTGTTATTGATTTCCTCCTGGATCTTTTGCCCGATCCATGACTAGTTAGAGAATCAATTGATTCCCTTTGACACTGTTGATTTGGTTGCAATGTTTCAGGGGCTTTATTAGATCATTTTTCTATGTATCTGGCAACCATTGTCATGTCAATGCCATCCAATTTGTTCACTGCCTCTACCCCTAATATGGAAGCCAATACCTCTTTATCTTTGTTAGTATCATGTCCCTATATATATAAAATAAAATTCTTCTTTTAAATTTAGAAATAGAAAAATAAATACTAAAAATCAAAGAAACAATGGAAACATTTACAAATCTATAAATTGACAGTGAATTACCTAATTGTGGCCAGAGTTTGCTCCCTTCTCTCTATTGCTTGACATTTTGAGGTGACCTAGGACAAATTATTTTTGTCCAGTCTATGGAGGCAATCGTAGCCAGGTATGAATTAACAGCGTGCTTGACCAATCGTAGCCAAAAACAAATATGTAGCCAAAAACAAATCTTAACAACTTGTATTTTGGGTATGATGTACAAAGAGACCTTATTCGACAGGCCTTCCAAAAATGGTAAATGCAAGTTATACTGCAAGCAAGGATAATTAACAACATTACTACTCAAATTTACCCTAAAGCGTGAGTACAACATCTTAGAAAAACTTTCTTTGAGCTCAAAATTATATCAAAATCGATAAAAACCTAGGTCAAGAGTTAATTGCTCAACAATTGGAACTTACTTGCTAAAAGGCAGATGAACAAGCTTGATTGAATGGATGAGGTAGCTAGAAACCCCAAATTTAGCAGTTAGCTAAAGCAATTGTTTATCTTCTAGATGTCTAGAACCAAAAATAAATAAAATACAAATTCATGGATCCGTCGTAGAAACTTTTCAGTAACTTTCGTTTTCGACCTAATAAAGTCGTCGCTTCGTAGCCTACAATTCTTAGCAGGAAACCTAAAACAGAGGCAGAGTACACTGTGTTGTGGGCTTAAATGTATTAACTTATTTGTGTTTTTTTTGTGTGGTATGTTTTAACGCTGGTGCAAATTAAAAAAAAAAAATTGGATTCATTAGTCGGCATCTCTAACGCCGACTTTTGCGCCAACTTTCAGCCCTAAATATAATCTTTTTGGGACGCCAAAACTAGTGCAAAGTGCACCTAATTTAGTGCCATCATCATCCATCTCCTAAGCAAACATCTCCATTGCACCCTACACCACCTCCGCATCACAAGCTTCAACGTTTATGGGGATGTGTGCAACCATTGGTTATGGTTCCCTTCCATTCCGCAATAAATCTACCATGATTCATCCACTATCCTACATACCCTCCACATACCATCCCTATGGTCCATGCTTTGTCATAAGTCTGACATAATCCACATCATAATCCACTATTTTCCCTACATAATCCACTTTTCTCCCCTCTAGAATCCACGTCATAATCCACTATCTACCTAATCCATTTGCCTTCCATGTATCCCTTACAAACATCGATGAGGGAATTCAACATGGTCCATGCACGAGGACATCGTTCTCTAATGGGACTATAACTTTTTATTGCAACGTAACGCAACCTTCAACCCTCAACCCTAAAAACTATACCTTAAACCCTAATCCCTCAACTGTAAATGCTATCCCTAAAGTCTAAAGCCTCAACCCTTAAACCTTAAACCCTAAACCCTATCCCTAAACCCTCAACCCTAAACACTATACCTTAAACTCTAATCCCTCAACACTAAACCCTAAACCCTCAACCCTAAACACTAAACCTTAAACTCTAATCCCTCAACACTAAACCCTAATCCCTCAACCCTAAACCCTAATCCCTTATCGTTAAACCTTAAACCCTATCCCTAAATCCTCAACCCTCAACACTTGAACTTTAAATCCTAAACCTTATCCCTAAACCCTCAACCCTAAACAGTATTATGCCTTAAACCCTAATCCCTCAACTCTAAACCATAAACCCTAAACCCTCAACACTATACCTTAAACTCTAATCCCTCAACCCTCAGCCGTCAACCCTAATCTTAAAGCTAAACTTAAAGCTTCCACTCATTCCACCATCCTCAAGGGATCCAGAAATGCAAAATTAGATGCCTCTACTGATAAAGCAAAACATCCTAAGGGTCCTCATGCCTCAGGACATAAAAACAAAGAGTCAAAGAAAAATCAATCCAAAAAGTTATCCAAGCCCATACCTCCACAAGCAAAGTCCAAAACCAAAATGGTATGGGTACCTAAGCAACAAGAAATCAAGTTAAATGAGGCATCTACGTCTAAAAAATCCCAACCATCTACTCCCATCTCAAATTCCCATTCCGCCCAAAAGTGTCAAAACATTCCATCCCACAAGCAAAACAAAAGTAATAAAACACCTAAGTCTATGTGGGTTCCTAAATCCCTTCATCATTCATCTCCTAAGAAAACATCTCCATTACACCCTACACCACCTCTGTATCACAAGCTTCAACATTTATGGGGATGTGTGCAACCATTGGTTATGGTTCCCTTCCATTCCGTAATAATTCTACTATCATTCATCCACTATCCTACATACCCTCCACATACCATCCCTATGGTCCATGCTTTGGCATAAGTCCGACATAATCCACATCATAATCCACTATTTTCCCTACATAATCCATGTCATAATCCACTTTTCTCCCCTCTATAATCCACGTCATAATCCACTATCTGCCTAATCCATTTTCCTTCCATGTATCCCTTACCAACATCGATGAAGGCACTCGACATGGTCCATGCGTGAGGACATCGTTCTCTAATGGGACTATAACCTTTCATTGCAGCGTAACGCAACCTTCAACCCT
This sequence comes from Cunninghamia lanceolata, assembly GCA_027924645.1. NCBI lineage: Eukaryota > Viridiplantae > Streptophyta > Pinopsida > Cupressales > Cupressaceae > Cunninghamia > Cunninghamia lanceolata. The sequence goes on from BSBN01000780.1 coordinate 895,914, forward strand.
CAACCCTAAAAACTATACCTTAAACCATAATCCCTCCACCTTAAACCCTAATCCCTCAACCGTAAATGCTATCCCTAAAGCCTGAAGCCTTAACCCTTAAACCTTAAACCATCAAACCTATCCCTAAATCCTCAACCCTAAACATTATACCTTAAACTCTAATCCCTCAACACTAAACCCTAAACCCTCAACAACAAACACTATACCTTAAACTCTAATCCCTTAACACTAAACCCTAATCCCTCAACCCTAAACCCTAATCCCTTATCGCTAAACCTTAAACCCTATCCCTAAAGCCTCAACCCTCAATAGTTGAACCTTAAATCCTAAACCCTATCCCTAAACCCTCAACCCTAAATAGATCTATGCCTTAAACCCTAATACCTCAACTCTAAACTGTAATCCCTAAACCCTAAACCCTCAACCCTCAACCCTCAACACTATACCTTAAACCCTAATCCCTCAACCCTCAACTCTCAACCCTAATCTTAAAGCTAAACTTAAAGCTTCCACTCATTCCACCATCCTCATTGGATCCAGAAATGCAAAATTAGATGCCTCTACTGATAAAGCCAAACATCCTAAGGGTCCTCATGCCTCAAGACATAAAAACAAAGAGTCAAAGAAAAATCAATCCAAAAAGTGATCCAAGCCCATACCTCCACAAGCAAAGTCCAAAACCAAAATGGTATGGGTACCTAAGCAACAAGAAATCAAATTAAATGAGACATCTACCTCTAAAAAATCCCAACCATCTACTGCCATCTCAAATTCCCATTCCGCTCAAAAGTGTCAAAACATTCCATTCCACAAGCAAAACAAAAGTAATAAAATGCCTAAGTCTATGTGGGTTCCTAAATCCCTTCATCATCCATCTCCTAAGAAAACATCTCCATTGCTCCCTACACCACCTCTGCATCACAAGCTTCAACGTTTATGGGGATGTGTGCAACCATTGGTTATGGTTCCCTTCCATTCCATAATAAATCTACCATCATTCATCCACTATCCTACATACCCTCCACATACCATCCCTATGGTCCATGCTTTGGCATAAGTCTGACATAATCCACATCATAATCCACTATTTTCCTTACATAATCCACGTCATAATCCACTTTTCTCCCCTCTAGAATCCACGTCATAATCCACTATCTGCCTAATCCATTTGCCTTCCATGTATCCCTTACCAACATTGATGAGGGCACTTGACATGGTCCATGCGTGAGGACATCATTCTCTAATGGGACTATAACCTTTTATTGCAGCGCAAAGCAACCTTCAACCCTTAACCCTAAAACTATACCTTAAACCCTAATATCTCCACCCTAAACCCTAATCCCTCAACTGTAAACGCTACCCCTAAATCTTGAAGCCTCAACCCTTAAACCTTAAACCCTAAACCCTATCCCTAAACCCTCAACCCTAAATACTATACATTAAACTCTAATCCCTCAAAACTAAACCCTAAACCCTCAACCCTAAACACTATACCTTAAACTCTAATCCCTCAACACTAATTCCTAATCCCTCAACTCTAAACCCTAATCCCTTATCGCTAAACCTTAAACCCTATCCCTAAATCCTCAACCCTTAACACTTGAACCTTAAATCCTAAACCCTATCCCTAAACCCTCAACCCTAAATAGTACGATGCCTTAAACCCTAATCCCTCAACTCTAAATCGTAAACCCTAAACCCTAAACCGTAAACTCTAAACCCTCAACCCTCAACACTATACCTTAAACCCTAATCCCTCAACCCTCAACCCTAATCTTAAAGCTAAATTTAAAGCTTCCACTCATTCCACCATCCTCATGGGATCCAAAAATACAAAATTAGATGTCTCTACTGATAAAGCGAAACATCCTAAGGGTCCTCATGCCTTAGGACATAAAAACAAAGAGTAAAAGAAAAATCAATCTAAAAAATTATCTAAGCCCATACCTCCACAAGTAAAGTCCAAAACCAAAATGGTATGGGTACCTAAGCAAGAAGAAATCAAGTTAAATGAGGCATCTACCTCTAAAAAATCCCACTCCCATCTCAAATTCCCATTCCACTCAAAAGTGTCAAAACATTCCATCCCACAAGCAAAACAAAAGTAATAAAACACCTAAGTCTATGTGGGTTCCTAAAGCCCTTCATCATCCATCTCCTAAGCAAACATCTCCATTGCACCCTACACCACCTCTACATCACAAGCTTCAATGTTTATGGGGATGTGTGCAACCATTGGTTATGGTTCCCTTCCATTTCGCAATAAATCTACCATCATTCATCCACTATCCTACATACCCTCCACATACCATCCCTATGGTCCATGCTTTGGCATAAGTTCGACATAATCCACATCATAATCAACTATTTTCCCTACATAATCCACGTCATAATCCACTTTTCTCCCCTCTAGAATCCACGTCATAATCCACTATCTGCCTAATCCATTTGCCTTCTATGTATCCCTTACCAAAATCAATGAGGGCACTCGACATGGTCCATGCGCGAGGACATTCTCTAATGGGACTATAACCTTTCATTGCAATGTAATGCAACCTTCAACCCTCAACCCTAAAAACTATACCTTAAACCCTAATCCCTCAACCATAAATGCTATCCCTAAAGACTGAAGCCTCAACCCTTAAACCTTAAACCTTAAACCCTCAACGCTATCCCTAAACCCTCAACCCTAAACACTATAGCTTAAACTCTAATCCCTCAACACTAAACCCTAAATCCTCAACACTAAACACTATACCTTAAACTCTAATCCCTTAACACTAAACCCTAATCCCTCAACCCTAAACCCTAAACCCTAATTCCTTATCGCTAAACCCTAAACCCTATCCCTAAAGCCTCAACCCTCAATAGTTGAACCTTAAATCCTAAACCCTATCCCTAAACCCTCAACCCTAAACAGTACTATACCTTAAACCCTAATCCCTCAACTCTAAATCGTAATCCCTAAACCCCATACCCTAAAACCTCAACCATAAACCTTAAACCCTAAACCCTCAACCCTCAACAATATACCTTAAACCCTAATCCCTCAACCCTCAACCCTCAACCCTAATCTTAAAGCTTCCACTCATTCCACCATCCTCAAGGGATCCAGAAATACAAAATTAGATGCCTCTACTAATAAAGCCAAACATCCTAAGGGTCCTCATGCCTCAAGACATAAAAATAAAGAGTCAGAAAAATCAATCCAAAAAGTTATCCAAGCCCATACCTCCACAAGCAAAGTCCAAAACCAAAATGGTATGGGTACCTAAGTAACAAGAAATCAAGTTAAATGAGGCATCTACCTCTAAAAAATCCCAACCACCTACTCCCATCTCAAATTCCCATTCCACTCAAAAGTGTCAAAACATTCCATCCCACAAGCAAAACAAAAGTAATAAAATTCCTAAGTCTATGTGGGTTCCTAAAGCCCTTCATCATCCATCTCCTAAGCAGACATCTCCATTGCACCCTACACCACCTCTGCATCACAAGCTTTAATGTTTATGGGGATGTGTGCAACCATTGGTTATGGTTCCCTTCCATTCCTCAATAAAGCTACCATCATTCATCCACTATCCTACATACCCTCCACATACCATCCCTATGGTCCATGCTTTGGCATAAGTCTGACATAATCCACTATTTTCCCTACATAATCCATGTCATAATCCACTTTTCTCCCCTCTATAATCCACGTCATAATCCACTATCTGCCTAATCCGTTTGCCTTCCATGTATCCCTTACCAACATCGATGAGGGCACTCGACATGGTCCATGCACGAGGACATCGTTCTCTAATGGGACTATAACCCTCAACTCTAAACCCTAATCCCTCAACTCTAAACCGTAACCCCTAAACCCTCAACCCTAAACCCTAAACCCTGTTGGGACAGGAAAATTTCACAATTTTCTGTACTTCTATCCATCCCCTTTTCAACCAAGATTGGAACATTATACCCTTAATCTCATAATAGTAATCAATTGTGTTACAAAATTCATAATTAACCGAAGTCTTGCATATCCATTCCATGAATTGTACCCTTCGCCTTTCCTAAGAACATATCGGCCCAATGTGACCCCATCGTTGGAACCTTTCACTTTGCTATACCGATGGCCCGATAAAGATATAGTATCACTATATCGGCAAGACAACGATCTATCGGGGTAACCTTTGAGGTCATCCCACTGATAGACTGACAAAATGGAATAAAATGAGCTTATCAGGATAACATGGAGACATCAGTGGAAACCACATAATGGTTCCACCGACAAGCCGACAAAGTTGGTAGAAGAAGGTTATATTGCCGTAACATGTGAATTTCGGTGGAATACATATCACACCCTCACCGATGAGCCGATGAACTTGACAGGAGTTAGCTTATTGTGGGAACATGTCAACTTCAGCAGAACTTATATACGAGTTCCCCTGACATGCCGATAAAACCAACAAAGACGAAAGCATCGTTGTAGCATGTAAGGATCAGTGGAACTAAGGATGAAGTTCCACCGATAGCTCGAAATAACTATAAAACATTGAGGATATGAAGAACATTGGCCAGACTAGGGTACATCGAGGCAACTTCATATGAAACCTCGCCGATGGACCGAGAAAGGGAAATTTATCGATGGAAGGGATGGACTTCAGTGGAATATAAAACAAAGCCTCAGTGATACGGTGATGATTGTCAGACAAGAGTGATGTGACATTCCAAGACATCAGTCAAATATTTACAATTAATAAACCGGCTCGATGGAAAGATACACATCGATGGTGCATTTATGAGCTGAGATTGAAATAAGTTATTCCACCCCTGTAAGATTTGGCTGAAGAAGGTTATATCGCCAGAACATGTCAACTTCTGTAGAACTTATATACGAGTTCCCCCGACATGCAAATAAAACCAACAAAGACAAAAGTGTAGTTGTAGCATGTAAGGATCGGTGAAACTAAGGATGTATTTCCACCGATAGCCTGAAATAACTATAAAACAATGAGGATATGAAGAACATCGGCCGGACTAGGGCACATCGGGGCAACTTCATATGGAACCTCGCTGATGGACCGAGAAAAGGAAATTTATCGATGGAAGGGATGGACTTCGGTGGAATATAAAACAAAGTCTCAGCGATACAGCGATGATTGTCAGACAAGATTGATGTGACATTCCAAGACATCGGTCGAATATTTGCAATTAATAAACTGACTAGATGGCAAGATACACATCGATGGTGCATTTATGAGCTGAGATTGAAATAAGTTATTCCACCCCTATAAGATTTGGCTGAAGAAAGAAGGAGAAAGGAATTTTGACCTCTCGCAGAGCAAGGAGCAGAAAAAGGCCAACCAAAAATATATTTCAAGTAAGTATATTGGTCCTGACTATAAATTTATACTGTGTAGAAGCTTTGGAGTCTGCATTATGGAAAATAATCCAAAGAAACATAAAGCTAAAAAGCAGAAGGTCAAGAAAAAATCACTGAATCAAGATTTAATTGACCAATGCCGAGGGTCTGGGCTGAGACCAAAAAGAAGTGCCCAGACTAATCTCTCCATAGATAAATTGATAGACAACTATAAGGAGTTAGGAAATGTTTGGATCCCTCTTTGAGGGTATCAATTGTTTTTGTATCATTTCAAGAAACAATATAGGTATGATTCTGTCTGCAACCCTTGGAGGTTAAATTTAGCAAGGCTAATAGTGTCTAATGTCTTTATGAACATGGATTTGATTAAAGCCTTAGCTAGCAAATATGACCCGAAAACAAGAACTATTAGATCACACACTGGTGACAATATACTGGTGCTTTCCAAGGATTTCATTGCGAATGTTTTTCAATTGGAATGTGGCTTTGACACGCCCATTACAGTCAAAGACCTATTGCTGGAGTATAGGCATATGGACACTAGTTATAAGAGAGGCAAGTTAGTTTTACACAGGGTAAAAGATGACAAGGGTCAGATGAGAAAATTTTCCAATGCTGAGAACCCTCCATTTTCTGAAGAATTATTTGAGGGGTACTTTCGTTACACTTATTATGCTGCTAGTCAAGTCTTAGGTCTCAAGGTTCCCCCACAAATGTCAATTGCACCTATGGTGTTAGCTGCAGATATTCAAACAAAGGGAGCAAGGCCTTTTGATTATGCAAGTTACATAGCTAATGCTCTGAACCATGGATTGGAGAAAATCAAACATAATAGTGATAAGATTAATTTCAAACACTACTCTTTGTTAATGCATTTGCTTTTGCATGAAGGGCATGGTAGAGGATGGTGGAGTTCAAAGTTGAAAATTCGGGACTCGTTTGACAATGGGGACCCAAAACCAGTGCAAATGTGGACTTCACTGTGGGATTCACGTTTTGACAGATCTCATTATTTTTGCTTTGAAGAATATTTGTGAAGCCTCTAATGCAACTATTGGGACATTCTCATGACTATAGCCTCTCTCCCAAGATACAAAGGTTTCTTAGGCCAAAGGAAAATGATCCAAAGACTAAGGTGGGTCATAACTGGGGAGATTGATATGCCTTTTCAGATTGCACCATGATACGAGTCTATGGATTTGAGGGTTCCCCTTATCTATTGCCTAGGGTTGTCCCAGACAGAATTGCATACTTAGAAATTGTGAGACAATTGGCTAAATTTGATGCTATTCATCTACAGAGGAACAACAGACAATCATTCATGCCTGACACTTTCTACTTTGGGGAATTCACAATAGTCATGAATGAGGGTTATGAAGAAGTAAATGCCAAACTAGCACAGTATGATCTCCCAATAGGAGATGAAAGAAAAGGTTTTGATACAGAGGGTTTTATTCACAGAGCCAAGGTTTCATAGGGCTTGTCTGGTTATGAACATCTTTTTTTAGAAGTAGATATAATTAGAAATCAAGACGAAGCCTCTACTAAAGAAAGAATGGCTATCTTTAATAAAATTCTACTTGCAGAGGATTAGAAATGCAAGAATGTTCCTTCATACTCAAGAGCCTTTTCTGAAATTGAAGACCCACTATCAAGAGTTGAGCATCTTATTGCACATGCAGATAAGATAATTGAGGGTGTGCCTTTAATTGCTTTTGATACAGATTACATACGATACTCTAGGACACAAGCTCAAGAGGTGCAGCCTTTGAGCCACATACCTTCACATCCAACCCCTGAAGTATCATTTTATGTAGATACAGACACAGATGAAGAAATGAGTGATGATGAGATTGAACAAATGCAACCAATAAATGCTCCTGTTGTTCCACGTTATGAGCCTCTTGCAGAATTAAACAATATAAAATTTAAGACTTTTGATGATCTGTCTAATGACATCAGAGTTATGGCTACTCAGAAGTTTGTCTCTGATGATGAATTTATCAAGACTCTTGAATTCAAGTCTTTTGTATATGAATACCAAGGAAATAAAATGAGGCAAAAAATGAAAGATGCTACCCCTAAGCAAGAAACTACTGCCTTGGAGGAGTTGAAAAAGGAGATTGACAGAGAAATGGAGTCTATTACTCCAAAAAGAGGAAGACAATTACTCTAGGAAGCCAAGGTTTTACTTGTGCCAGGTTGGGATATGTGCTCTGCCATTGTATTTAACACATTCAAAAGGAGGGAAGATAAAACACTGAGTTTGACAGAGGAAGCAAGTGACAAAGTATACTCATGGTCGGGGTATAATGAAGATGAAGCCACTTTATTGATTTGGTCTTTTTATCCCCAAGATAAGAGATCAATAATAACCAGTGACGCAAATCAAATGTTTGGTCACCTCTTGGTCAAAAGGATAGGAGACATAGATCCCTTGGAAACTGTCGAACTAAATGTTAATGTAGCAAAGTTCACTAAGGCCCAGATTGAGAAATTAATCAAGGAAAATAACAAGATGAAGAAACAATTAATATACCACAAGGAAAGAGCTTCTTCTTCTGTATCTGAGGTACATTCCCCATGGATCCAGAAAGACAAAGAAATGATAGAGGCATTAACAGATGTAATCAATTGGAAAGAATGCCATGCTAAATCCCAGAAAAAAATGTGAGAAGCTTTTTAGGGAAGTAAAGACCCTCAAATACACCATGGCCTCTGAAATAATAAAAGAAAGGTTCCAAAAATATGTGGGAATGTGCAAATTCCTGATGGAAATCATTCCATCAAACATATTTAGCCATTATAGAAAACAAAAGATTGCAGGAGAGGATGATGGAAAAGAAAGCGGAACTTTCAGACAAAAAACTTTTAACAGAACAATGATTGCAGATGTATGATAAGTTGGTCAAGATGCATGAAAAATATCGTAATAAATTAAATAAAGAGTTGAATTCTTTTGATATCGCTCCCTCAATTCATGATGATACCGGAGAACTGCGAAAATATGAAAAGTAGTAGGAAGATGTATCCATAGTTCTAAATACTGTTTTACAAGAAATCAATAACGAAGATATGATCATGCAGAATATTCACAAGTATCTTGAGAAAATGATGAACATGGAGCATGACATGAAAGGGATAGCCCTTAATGTTGACACATATGCAAAACAGGAGTATATTAAACATTTATATGAAATTAATCTATTCCTGTGCAGATCAATTGATACGACTGACGCCGCCATGAAATCTTCAAAGGGAGTAAATTAGCTAGCAGACAAATGAAGCACCGTATGGAAAAATAGAAAGCCTTGCTTAGGCCTTGAATGGTCACGGGCTTCTATTCGCAGATTAACAGATTGGTGTTTTCTAATTAAAAACATTTTAAGTTTAAAAGTATTTTCTTAACAGCTATGAACATATTTAGGTTCTGAAGAGGATTGAATGTGAAGAGGAGATACCACATCAGAAAATAGAATGCCTTGCTCAGGCCTTGAATGGTCACGGGTTTCTATTCGGTGAAAAACGGATTGGTCTTTTCTAATTAAAAACATTTTGTTAAGTTTAAAAGTATTTTCTTAACAGTTATGAACAGTTATGTATTTTCTGTTGTAACGGGTCTGAAGCTTGTTTACCTCTCCTATGAAAAGAGAGACCAAGACCCGATAAAAATATATAGGGGGAAGAGAGGAACTAGTAGTGGTAGATAGTAGAAAAAGTTCCATAATATTTACAAAGTCAAAGACCATGTTGCAAGCATAATTTTGAAGAAGTTCATGGAAAATCTCTGATTTTGTGGCACCATATTGGTATCAATTGTTTGTTAAAGTTATTCACTTATTTGGTTGTCTCCATTTTAGTGCTTCCTTATTATTTAAATTGATATATCATAGCTACCTGCCATATAAACATTTATGATGGTTTCATCTACTATAGGTTCATTATGATTTCCTCTACTATAGGTTCTAGTATTGACTTTTTTCACAGCTACCTACCATATAAAAATTTATGATGGTTTAATCCAACTAGTTTGGACTCTTTTTGACCTCAGATTCTGTGCTCAGATTCGGTCAAAACTCAGTGAAGACTAGGCAATTAAATATAGATATTTTTAAGGATTTAAAATCGGTTTCATGCATCCTTTATTAAATAAATTTTAAAGACACAATAAACTAATCTAATAGAAGCTACTAATATCAAGTATAAAAGAAACAACATTTTTAGATATATGAATATTGTCAAAGTGTTTTAGGAATATAAAACTTATCAATTATAATATCCATGGCATCAAAAACAAAAATTATAATATGGAATCATGAATTATGGTAGAAAGAAGTTTGTATCATTTTTTAGATATATAAATATTGTCAAAGTGTTTTAGGAATATAAAACTTATCAATTATGATATCCATGGCATCAAAAACAAAAATTATAATATGGAATCATGAATTATGGTAGAAAGAAGTTTGTATCATTTAGTCCAAAATTGCTATCTCTTTGTGGAGCCATGTGTTTGTATCTCTGCTAGGGCCATAGGAGCATTACTTAGGATAAATATTGACTTAGAAAACTAGAAGAATAAATGTAATTCAAATATTTGGGATTTAATTGGAAAAAAGTCAAAAAAAAAAATTTTAAAATGTTGTTTTTGTTGGGAATTAAGGTGTCTCAACCTTGGTAATTCCTTACATTATTAATGTTTGTATTTATTATTTAATTGTCTATGTTGTAAATATTTGTAAATTTCATATTGTCATATTGTGGGATGTGGCACGGTGATGTGTCAATCCTACATGGAATATGACAACTTGTAATTTTATCCTCACATGAGGAGATAGGCATCCCACTTTGTGGTAGGAGCATTTTGTCATGTGTCAGCATCTTCCATGTTGTGTAAGGGAATATTGACCGAAAACAGTTATGACGGATTCCTATGACAGAATCTATGACATGTAAGAGTTGGAAATAGAAGTTTGTAAGACAGGTGAGGACATGTGTCATGAAGCATCTTTGAAAAAGGCATATTTGGGTGCCCCAAGGTGGACTATGACATGTTGTAAGAGAATATGCTATTTATAGCATGTGTATGACAGATTCTCTTACAGCTGTAAGTTGTAACTGCTATGACAGATTCTATGATGGTCGTAAGTGTCGTAAGAGCATCTGTCATAGCCCATTTTGGAAATAGGCTACCTTTTTGGGATGGGAGCTATGGACAAGTGTCAGGCACATTCTACAATGTTGACCAAGTGTCCTTAGGCGTGGGTTTTGGGCCATGAGGCCAAGTTGGATGCGCAGCCCAAGATAGGTCCAATATTGCCTTGTATTTCTCTATATAAATAGGTGCTTGGAGAGGGATTTGTATCACAAGTTTACAAGTACTGTTATGCTGCCAAATTGACTCTAGACACGAGTGTTGAAGACCATTGAAGCTTGCATTGCAAGTGTATTGTAAACATTCTTTCAGATTTGTTAATACATTGTGCAGGTTTCTGAGTGTGGGGTTTTTCACCCGATAAGGGTTTTCCCCACCATATATCTTTGTCTCTCTTCTTTTGTATTCTTTCTGGTTCATGTGTGTTGCTGCAATATCTCGTTTAGATGTTCTATGTTGCTATAGTTGTAAGGAATAATTTGAATTTGAATAGCCCTCTCCTCATTAGATTAGTGTAGGAAGCATTTTCCGCACACCTAGCTTCCTTTCAGTTGGTATCAGAGATTGATCACCTTTTGTCCTAGTTGTTGGGTAGGGGTTTTTTGAGTTGATCTTAAGTTGAGTGGGAGTCTGTGTAGAGTATTTTATTTTCTATTACAGCAAGGAGATGGCAAGCACATCTGGAAGAATGGAAGTGGAAAAGTTTAATGGCACTAATTTTTAGTTGTGGAAGCTCGAGATGGAAGACATGCTTGTTGACCAAGACCTTTGGGAAACCATTACCAGAACTAAACCAGCTGCAATGCAACAAGCTGATTGGGATCTCAAGGATCAGAAGGCTAAGGGTCTCATAAGACTTAGTCTTGTTGATTTTGTGTTGTTAAATGTCCATGAGGAGAAGACTACAACCTTGCTTTGGAAGAAGTTGGGAGATGTGTATCAAGCCAAATCCCTGGTTAATAAACTTTTTTCTGAGAAAGAAGCTATATTCTCTTCAAATGGAGAATGGAGGATCCGTTGCCGAACATGTATGAATGCTTTTAACATGCTAGTTGGACAGTTGACATCTATTGGTGTAAAGATGGAGGAGGAGGATTGGTGTATGACCTTGATTTGTTCTTTGCCAAACTCGTGGGATCACCTTGTCATGGCTATTGGAAGCACCACATCCACATTCAAGATGGAAGATGTGGTATCTGCGTTGTTATCTAAAGAGATGCGAAGGAAGTCTTCTGATGCTGCCAAAGAGGCTCTTGTAGTTCGTGGAAGACCCAAGGAGAAAGGAAAATATAAGGACAAGAAAGCTGAGAAGGGTATATCCAAATCCCGTGGGAGATCCAAATCTCCTAGAAAGTCCAAGGCTATTTGTTGGAACTATGGTAAATCTGGGCATTTCTGAAAGGAATGCAAAGAGGAGAAGAAGAAGAAGAAGAAAGCTCTTGATTCAGATTCTGACAAATCACAAGATGATGGTGATGCTTTCATTGCATCCCTGGCAACCCATGCATCTGATGATGTGTGGTTGATTGACTCTGGTGCATCATTCCACATGACCTCGCATCGAGACTGGTTCACTAAGTATGAGGAGTTTGATGGTGGAAAGGTGTACTTGGGTGACGACTCTCATCTGAAGATTGTTGTTCTTGGAAGAGTCTCTATCTGATTCCCAGATGGTCGAGTGAAGGGGATCTCTAGGGTTTTGCATATCCCAGGCTTGGTACGGAACCTGCTTTCTGTAAGTAGTTTGAATGATGCAGGTGTGTAGGTTGTCTTTTTGAAAGAAGGATGCAAGACGACTAGAGGAGCTATGGTGCTTTCTAAGGGTACTAGGAGAGGTACTCTTTTTCAGTTGGAGGCATGCATTTCACAATACAATAGTTCTTCTGTTTCAAAGAAGAGGGCAGCAGTCACTTCATCCCCACCATCTGAATGAGCAGTTAAGAGATCTGTTGTTTCTAGTTCTGATGTTTGTAATCATGCCTTGGAAGTTAAACTTCCTACTGAAAAGACAATGTTATGGCATAAGAGATTTGGCCACATTGGTGAGAAGGGTCTGTGTACCCTAAAAAAATAAAAACCTCGTTGAGGGGTTAGATGATTGTAATCTTGAGTTTGACTTTTGCAAACATTGCATTTATGGGAAACAAAACCATGTTAAGTTTTATTCAAGTTCTCACAAGTCTTCTGGTGTGTTGGACCTTGTTCATTCTGATGTATTTGGTCCTGTTAATGTTCCTTCGTTATCAAAATATGTATATTTTGTATCTTTTATAGATGACTACAGTAGAAGGATATGGATTTATTTTTTCAGAAGCAAATCTGAAGTCTATAGTAAGTTTAAGGAGTTTAAGGCCTTTGCTAAAAATTAGACTTGTAAAAAGATTAAGTGTTTGAGAACTGACAACGGTGGTGAGTTATGTTCTACAGAATTCAATAAATATTGCAAGGATCTTGGGATTGAAAGACATAAGACAACTCCATACACTCTGCAGCAAAATGGAGTTATAGAAAGGATGAACAGGACACTAATGGAGAAGGCTAGGAGTATGCTTAGTGGAGCTGGCCTAGAACAAAAGTTTTGGGCTGAAGCTGTTGCCACTGCTTGCTATCTTGTTAATAGATCTCCTACATCAGCTCTTGTTGGAAAGACACCCATGGAGGTGTGGTCTAGTAGAAAGCCTTCAATAAGGCATCTTTGTGTTTTTGGTTGTGAGGCATATGCACATGTGCCTAGGGAGAAGCAGTCAAAATTGGAGAACAAGGTTGTTAAGTGTATCTTCATTGGCTATGGTGTCAGTGTGAAAGGATACAAGCTTTGGAACCCTGTGCCTGAAAAAGTGTTGTATAGTAGAAGTGTCATCTTCAGAGAGCTTACACCTTCCATTGTTTTACAGCTAGAAGAGAAAGAAAAGAAAGAGGATGTTGTTCAGTTTCCTCTCACCCCTGAGAAGACTGAATAGAAAGACAATGTTGGACCTGATGATGAGGAGTGCTCTAGCAGCTCTAAAAGCTCAGATGAAGAAGTTAAACCTCAACCTCAGCTCTTGAGGAGGTCTACATGGATAAGAAAGCAACCTGAAAGGTTTGGTTTTACATTGCTTGATTCTAGTTGTGCTTTTGCTTTGCTTACTAATAGTGACGAACCTAGAACTGTATCAGAGGCTATGGACATGAAAGATGCAAGTTCCTGGAAGGAGGCCATGGAGGATGAAATGGCTTCTTTGGAAAAGAATCAAACTTGGGACTTGGTGCCTTTGCCTCCTGGATGGAAACCCATTGGATGCAAATGGGTGTTCAAGAAGAAATTTGGTGCAGATGGCAGTGTTGAGAAGTATAAGGCCAAATTGGTTGTGAAGGGGTATTCACAAGTGGAGGGTATAGATTATGGTGAGATATTCTCTCCTGTTGCAAAGCCAACATCCATTCGATTCCTATTGTCTCTCATAGCAGCTTATGACTTAGAGGTAGAATAGATGGATGTGAAGACAGCTTTCCTTCATGGTGATTTGGAGGAAGAAATCTACATGTCACAGCCAGAGCATTACATGGTGAAAGGTAAAGAAAATTTGGTTTACAAACTTAAGAAGTCTTTGTATGGTTTGAAGCAATCCCCTAGGAGATGGTACTTGAAGTTTGATGCCTCTGTGTTGTCTATTGGATTTGTGAGATCGAAATCGGATCACTATGTGTATTATAAGTTTGATGGTGATCATATTCTCATTGTTGCACTATATGTTGATGATATGTTGCTCATTAGGAAGGGTAAGAATATGATTTCTGATTTCAAATCTCAGTTGTCAACATAGTTTGAAATGAAAGATTTAAGGGCAGCCAGGTACATTCTAGGAATAGAAACCAGAAGAGATGGAACCAACAGAAAACTTTGGTTAAGCCAGAGTAAGTATGTGAAGACCGTGTTGGACAGGTTCAGCATGGCAGATTGTAGACCATTGTGTGTTCCTATCTTTTTGGGGACAAAGTTGTCTGTTGAGGATTGTCCAAAATCTCCTAGTGAGGTGGAGGACATGAGCAGAGTACCTTATGCTAGTGTTGTTGGCAGTCTGATGTATGCTATGGTCTGCACAAGACCAGACATTGCCCAAGCAGTGGGAGTCCTTAGTCAATTTATGGCTAATCTTGGACGAGTTCATTGGGATGCAGTTAAGTGAGTGTTCAAATATTTGAGGGGTACTTCTGAGTATTCCATATGCTATCATGGTAATGTTTCATTACCTCCGCATTCTGTTGATATTCATGGATTTGTGGATTCAGATTGGGCAAGTGACATTGACAACAGGAGATCCACCAGTGCTTATGTGTTTACACTGTTCGGTGGTGCTATTAGTTGGATGAGTAAGCGACAACCTGTTGTTGCTTTGTCCATGACAGAAGCTGAGTATATGGCAGCAACTCATGCTTGTAAGGAAGCCATTTGGCTTAAGAGATTATGTTCTGATATTGGTGTTGATACAGGTCAGATCACGATCAGTTGTGACAGTCAGAGTGCAATTTGCCTTGCGAAGAATCCAACTTTCCATGCTAGAACAAAGCACATTGATGTTCAGTTTCACTTCGTGCAAGACATGGTTAAGGATGGAAAGGTAAATTTGGAGAAGGTAGATACTTTGAAGAATGTTGCAGATGCATTGATGAATCCAATGGGCACAGAGAAGTTCAGATGGTGTTCAGAGTCTATGGGCCTCTTGGCCTATAGCAATTAAATCCTATTTTTCTATTGGGTCTTACAAGGTGTTCAACAAGTGGGAGAATGTTGGGAATTAAGGTGTCTCAACCTTGGTAATTCCTTACATTATTAATGTTTGTATTTATTATTTAATTACCTATCTTGTAAATATTTGTAAATTCCATATTGTCATATTGTGGGATGTGGCATGGTGATGTGTCAATCCTACATGGAATATGACAACTTGTAATTTTGTCCTCACATGAGGAGATAGGCGTCCCACTTTGTGGTAGGAGCATTTTGCCATGTGTCAGCATCTTCCATGTTGTGTAAGGGAATATTGACCGAAAATGGTTATGACAGATTCCTATGACAGAATCTATGACATGTAAGAGTCAGAAATAGAAGTTTGTAAGACAAGTGAGGACATGTGTCATGAAGCATCTTTGAAAAAGGCATATTGGGGTGCCCCAAGGTGGACTATGACATGTTGTAAGAGAATATGCTATTTATAGCATGTGTATGACAGATTCTCTTACAGCTGTAAGTTGTAACTGCTATGACAGATTCTATGACGGTCATAAGTGTCGTAAGAGCATCTGTCATAGCCCATTTTGGAAATAGGTGACCTCTTTAGGATGGGAGCTGTGGACAAGTGTCAAGCACATTCTACAATGTTGACCAAGTGTCCTTAGGCGTGGGTTTTGGGCCATGAGGCCAAGTTGGACGCCCATCCCAAGATAGGTCCAATATTATCTTATATTTCTCTATATAAACAGGTGCTTGGAGAGGGAGTTGTATCACAGGTTTACAGGTACTATTATGCTGCTGGATTGACTCCAGACATGAGTGTCAAAGACCATTCAAGCTTGTATTGCAAGTGTATTGTAAACATTCTTTCAGATTTGTTAATACATTGTGCAGGTTTCTGAGTGTGGGGTTTTTCACCCGATAAGGGTTTTCCCCACCATATATCTTTGTCTCTCTTCTTCTGTCTTCTTTCTGGTTCATGTGTGTTGCTGCAATATCTCGTTTAGATGTTCTATGTTGCTGTAGTTGTAAGGAATAATTTGAATTTGCATAGCCCTCTCCTCATTAGATTAGTGTAGGAAGTGTTTTCCGCACACCTAGCTTCCTTTCAGTTTTTCCATCTAGCATGGTTCAAAATGTTTTTTATTTTTATGGTTCAATTATAGGTACTTATAGTCAACACTAACAACCTTAAAGTTACAACTACTAGTGCTAAAGTTTTAAATATTGAGCCTTAAGTCCACAAACACTATCACAGCTATTGGAACATGCTCAGCAATTGGGTCCTCTCCCCTATGTTACTTTTAGTGATACCTAGAGCCCCATTGAAGATATCCCAAAAATCTTACCAACATTGTTTTCAAATCACAGTAATCTAGGAGTATTAATTGGATCAGTAAGAAGAACCACATAATTAGGGTTGGCATTCTGTTCCAAGTTGATATCATCTATTGTTCTTGTTTGATTTATTCAATTGGTTCCTTCAAGTAGGGATTAAAGATCCTTTTGATAAATTACAAGTAACCTGGTTGTGTCAGTTGGATATTAAGAAGAGTCTATCAATTATTTCCTTGCACAATTATACAAGTTATTAACCAATATTAGTGTGCCAAACAGTTAGAATTACTACCAAATATAAGCCATGTATCTCAGATTTTCATTTGACTCCATTTACCCAACAAGGCACTAGTCTCACCCATTTCATTTTACTTAAAACTCAAGGATTCAAACCATCTCGCTGTGATTTTTTAATTGTGAATGAAAAAACTCAAATCAATTGACTGTACCTACAAATTGGTTATACAAGGATTCAAACCAGTTCACTGTATTTGCCAATAGGAATGCAAGGATACAAATCATTTGCATATAACAACTAGGAGGTTTGCATAATTAAGGGCTGATGTAGAAAGGTTAGAGGATAAATGCAAACATATAGGAAATTTATATAATCTGTCAAGACACATTTGTTGTTCATGTGTGGTTATCTTGATTGTGTGCACAATTGTTATGTGACTATTGTCATTGTTGTGTATTACAGGATCCAAAGGAGGCCATGGAGAGAGGACGTGGACGGCGTAGAACTACTAAATCACAGAGAGGAAAGTGGGTGGAAATAGATATGACAACAAAATCTGCAGATACAATAGAGGTAAGAAGAGAAAGCAACCTCAACCAAAGGAGGAAGGTGTTTATGAATTCACAAATGCTACAACATAGAGGAGATAAAGTCATTTTTTTGTCCATGAGGCCTCTGAGGTCAAACTTATTGGTTGAAAATGCACAGGAATGGTGATTAAATGTGATTCTATGATCAAGGGAAAAGTTTAAAAATTAGGATGGCCAAAACATGATATCAATATGTCACATATATGACTAAAGTGAGGTTTTGTGTTGGATATCATATTCATTGAAATGATATAATTGGTGTACTAAACATTATTTACTATGTTGTGTATTATAGGGGCTAGACGAGGCCATGGCAAAAGATTGTGTCATATCAAATGAGGACACAACGGATGAAGCAGGACATCAGGTACTCAAATTTTGACTTAACTTAGGAAAAAATGAGCTGATAGCATTTTGTGATACGTCCATCTTTTTTCACAATATTATTGAAATTTATAATGTATTATCCAATCTTGACATAAATTAATGCATGTTGTTGATTATTTTAGATGGAGATTGGAGCAAATGCAGAGCCTGAGCGTTCAACATACGTGGATGTGGACCTAAAACTATTAAATCACGTAGATGACAGTGGGTGGAAGAGGATATGACAATGGATCCTATAGACACAACAAATGATTGCACTGAACAAGACGTTAGTCAGGACTATAGTACATGGGATGAATACTTTGAGAAAATTGTTGTTTGTGGATGTTATGTATGTCGTGGAAAGAAACAATTCAAACGAGCGATTGTACAAAGACATTACATATATGATGAGCTTCCAGTCGGTAGTATGCCTCCTACAATTGATTCAAATCCAATAGGAATTATGGTAAGGAATTTTCCAATTTGATATAAATAACATGTATACTTTGTTTAAACATTGTTTTATATTATTTAAATAACTAATTTTTTTCTTAATGAATACTTGCAGGATAAAGTTCTTTGTTTAAAGTTTCCTGGATCACCAACTTCTAGCCTAGAGGGCAATGATCATTCATCAGATGATACATCTAACAAAAATATGTGCCAATATACCAAATCCGAAGATGAGGAATTGATGAAAACAAGTAACAGAACAATAACCGGTTTAAAGATGCATAATTTGCTTAAAGACAAGGGGAAGGTGGACTACATACCCTATGAGAATGAATGTGATGGAGATGATGAGTTGCCCTTGATTTTTGAGATCAATTTACAAAGAGACATTTGATCGTCGACTATATTGCGCTTGGCCTAGTGATCAACAACTACCTAGAGTGTACGAGGTGTTTCAATTTTGGGGATATAGCTACATGATATGACCCTCCAATATTCATGGAGTGAATCTAGGCCTCTTTGTCATCCAAAATGTATATGTGGGATCTAAACATAGGAAAAATTCAGAACAAACCATGTAATGTCCCCTTCCTAGGTGATTTTCATGATGAGTAATTTAGCCTTTAACTCCTGAAGGCTAATTGATGAAATAAGGGAGATATTATTAAATTAATTATTTTATAAGGTTATTACTTAATTTGAAATCAAAAGGTAACCTTATATTTAATTAATTTAATATAGTGACTTAAAATACACATTAGATCATTAAAGTCACTAAAATAAAATAATAGGATTTTTCTAGAAGCCTCTTGAAAGTGTGATTAAAAAAGTATAAAGGAAGGGGCAAGGCAAGCTTCCAGGCATCCGATTATTGACATTTGCATTTGATGAGTTTTGTGGAGCCAAGGGTTTCTACATATTTGGTCTTTGGGAATGGAAACTCCCATAGATTAGCATAACTGAGGTGGTGAAATATCCTCCGAAGGGTTGCAAATTGGAAGGGATACTTCAGTCCTTTCATTTGTGCTTAAATCTGATATTAGAAGTTTTTCTATTGGCTGCTACAGTGTTTTGCTACAGTACGCTACAGTGATTTGCTACAGTAGCGCTACAGTGACGTTACAGTGCGCGCTACAGTGTTTTGCTATAGTATGCTACAGTGTTGCTACAGTGCCGTGAACAGTAACGCTACAGTACGGGGCAGCTAGGAGAGGGTTTCAATTTGGGTTTGGAAGGGACTCCTTTCCTTGGTTGATGAGAAGGCTGGGTGCTACACTTGAGAGGCACGATTGGGGCTTGAGAGGGATGTTTATGAGCTGTTTTGAGGCTACCATTCCTTCATCTTCGTCATCGATTCACAGCAACTTACATTTCCAGGTTCTTTCATGAGTTAGCATCTTTATATCAGCATTGTTTCATAGTTGTCATTTTAGGAGTTGCATAAAATTGTAGAGCCAAGAGTCTTGGCCATTCATATCAGCATTGTATTAGACAATATATCTTAATAAAGGAGTGATAAGTTGTAGGCCATCTATTTGATGTAATGTGCATATTAATATCCATCATGATTAGCATAATAGTATGCATGCCAAGTGTTTGACAAAATGTCAATTGGCTGTAGGTGTGCATTTCATGTCTAATTTTCATGTATATGCATCAAAAATACCAAAAGAGAAGTCATATATGTATTTAGATTAATGCTTAGACATTATAGTTTAGATTTATGAGCATTTAGAATACTCATCTATCATTATCAAGCAAAAATATCAGACTGAAGACACAGACCAGCAAGCATTGGGTTTACATCAGAAGTGTTTGACAATATTCCTTGAGCCTCTAATCAGCAAAATAAGGTCTGAAATAGCAAGGGATATTACAAACCACTAGGAGATTAATGCCATGTTATGGTCCACCATATTACAATGGTGAATGGAGAAGGCTAGCAGAATATAAGCCTAGCATGTCAACATATGGTCTAAATTTGAATATGTATACACATCGTCTCCAATTGGAAAGTGGAAAAGAAATGAATATAGGTCATCTTATGTATATAGATGGATGTGCATACACACACAAAAATATTACAGGATTTATAAATAGTAGTAAGGGAAGGGACCCTAATGTAAGACCGAATTGTCAATTTGTTGAGGTTATAAATGATAACGATGGAGATATGGAAAGAGAGGTTGATAGATTCATAAAGGTTGAGGCTATTATGGACCTTACCATTGGGGATGAGTTATTGATTGATTACCCCTTTTTAAAACGCACTCTTGCGCAAAAGAAAAGGGAAGAACAAGTTCTCCCTAAGGATGTTCTTAAGGGCAGAAAACCAAAGAATAATAAATGAGTGTGGACTAATGTTTTATAAACTATGTTGTCAAAATTGTGTTTTCTTTAAATTATTGTATAAAAAAGGTAGTCTATAAAATAATGTTCCATTATTCAATTGATGTATATATGTTCATACAATTTTTAGTTTTATTTTTTAAGCCATATTTGATTATATTTCTTTGAAATTGATACATTTTGAATTTAGTGCAATTGTTGACAAACATTAAATAATGCTTGTGTTTGTTGATAGGTAGAAAATGTTGATGAAACACATACTAATACCCAAGATCCAACTAGGTTATTAAGGTTTGGACGGGATGATCCAAACCTTCCTTTAAACCATACTAGGCAGAAAAGAGCAACATTGAAGAGAATACTAGCAGCTGAGAAATTTGAACTGCTGATGAGATCTGCATACACTAATGACATGCCAGCTAGCCTTAATGTATGATGATCATGATAGTGAAAATGTAGTGCATGAAAAAGGATTGAATGAAATGCTTACAAGTTTCTTTGGGGATTGAAACAATGATGACAATAATGATCATATGGTTGACAGTAATGATGATAGCATGGGTAATTACCACCAACGTAATGTTGATGATAACAACCTGAAAGACTCCATCAAGCAAGCAACGAAGACACCCATGTTCAAATCAGGTGCAAGTAGAACTTCAAAACTGGCATGCACATTAATATTATTAAAAATCAAGTCACTATTTAGTTGGTCAGACAAAGGATTCACTACCCTACTAAAGTGAGATGAAATCCTTTTCTTACTTTCCATTGCCAATTGGTGTACATAATTCGTAAACATTCATCAACTTCGTGTATATTTCTTTAAGGGGAATTTAAAACCATATATTGTATATAAACAGTCCTAGTATAGATTGACATATGAAACATGTTCATCATAAGTCAAACATTCAATTAATTTAATCTCTGGCAATTTTACAGGGCACTAAAAAGTAAAATATTCCCTAAAGAGAATGTGTTGCCATCAACTTGTAGAGAGGTGCGTCTGTTGTTAGTTGAGTTGGGGATTGAATATAAGCAAATTCATTCATGTAAAAATGATTGCATTTTATACAAAGATGAATATGAAAACAAGGTAGAATGCCCTGTATGCAAAGAGAACAGATATCTACAAGGTCCTACAGTTCTAAAGAAGGTTTTGCATCACATGCCAATTATACCTAGACTTCAACGAATGTTTCGTTGCAAGTCACTTGCACAATTGATGGACTGGCATGCAAAAAATAGGAGTAAAGATGGATTCATGCAAATTTCGGCCGACTCCAAAGCAATGAAACACAGAGGAAAAATGGCCAAGAAAATTCAAAGATGAACCCCGTAGTATCAGGTTTGGTCTTGCAATTGATGGAGTGTGCCCATTCTCTTTCCTAAGCTCAAATTATAGTGTTTGGCCAGTCGGATTGATAGTATACAATATTCCCCCATGGATGAGTGTTAGAAAGGAGCACCTTATGCTAACTCTCATTGTTCCAAGAAAACATCAAGTTAAAAACATGGATGTTTATCTTGTGCCTTTTATTGATAAGATGCAACTGCTATGGAAAGGCATAAGAATGTATGACATATCACGTCCCCCATCAAATAGGTCCTTCATGCTGTATGGTGTGCTACGTTTGACTATTCATGATTTCCCAGGACTTGGTGTTTGTTCTGGTAAGATAAAATATTTACGTATTTACACTCATAATTTATTTCCATCCCAACTTTCATACTTAGTTTTATACTTTTTTTTTATGTTATTAACATTACTTATTGAATTGCAGGGCTTCAAACAAAGGGGATATTTGCATGTCCAAGATGTGAAGAACAATTTCAAGGGTGATATTCTAAAGATCTACATAAATTTATTTACGCAACAGGGTTTTTCTACCACTAGATCATAAGTTTAGAAATCACCTGAAGAATCAATTTGATGGAAAAGTTGAAAATAGAGGCCCTCCCATGATTATGGGTCCAGGTGATTGGCTTAAGAAGTATGAAGATGCTAAATTGAAAGCTTGGGAGGATTTTTTTGATCGGGGTGATTCAATTGAAGAACCAGAACAAGTTGTAGTTAATATGCCACAAGGAATGAAAAGGAAATCCATATTTTATGAGCTCGCTTACTGGAAGGATCTATTAATATCTCACCTATTAGATCCTATGCACATCTTCAAAAATGTCCCAGATTCTATATTTCGACATATATCAGGAAAAGAGGACACCTTGTCTTCGAGGAGAGATATTGCTCTTTCGCGTACCAAAATTGATAGAAAACATTTGTGGCCAAACATGGAAAATGAAACATATGTAGAAGCTCCATGGATTTTGAAAAAAAAAGAGCTAGACCAACTAAAATATGTTATCCGTTCAATAAGGACACCTACTAGCTATGGGTCGTCATTGGCTAAAGCTTTTACAGTTGATGGACATATCACAGGATTTAAAACACGTGATTTTCATAATTTTATGAAGGTATTATATATCATCATTTAACATTTACTGGTAACATTGATTAAGTACTAAATATATTTTGATATTTTTTTGTGTGAAGAAAAATTACTAATGACCTTTTCATAAATGTGTTTGATAGCATATCATGCCATTGGCAATTAGGGGGGAATCCTGTCTTACAGTTGACTTAAGGAATGCCATAAGTCGATTGTCAGCATTTACAAGGTATGTGGTTATATGAAATGTTCATGTGTGAGAGACATAGAGATATTATATTGCATTTTAATTTTTGACTAAAGGTTTATACTAATTTACTATTCGTATATTAGGTGGGTGACCTCCAAGGAGATCCACGAATGTGAAGTGCCAAAATGGAAGAAGAAAATTGTAGAAATTGTATGTGTATTTGAGAAGGAGCTCCCTACAAGTTTCATGGACCTACAAGTCCATTTACTTATACACCTAGTCGATGACATTGAATTGGAAGGTGTCGTATCAACGAGGTGGATGTTTTTCTTTGAGAGGTATATGAAAACTCTAAAAAGATATGTCTGACAAAAGGCACATCCAGAGGGTTGCATGGCTGAAGGGTATGTATTGAATGAAGCATTTTCTTCCTGTGTGAATTCCTTGGTAAGGATTTTGAAGATGGGCCGGGCCACGCTTCTGGGATGAAGAACAAGCATCAGATATTATTGATGGAGAAAAACCACAATCTAATGGTGTTCAAGTAGAAATTAGTAAGTAAATTGATGATCAGTGTGGTTGTTTTTCTTACAATCATTAATTTACTCTGTAATTTATTTGTCAAATTAACAGCATGACATTTGGAGTTTGAAATAAACATGTTGACATGTAATAGGTGTAGACAAAAATGCTATACTCGACAAGTTCATTCTATACCACATGGACTTTATGAACAAATGGATCGATCTGTATGATAAAAAGAGAGAAGTGTTAGAAGCAAGGAGATAGTTTAAGAGATCGAACCCAAGGAATACTCCACTTCCCACTGATCTGCTTGGGGAATGGGGCAAAGATTGCACACTAGAATGGGTTATTGAACAAATTCAAAATCAAATAGAAGATGTAGGTATAGATTCAAACATAACAGAAGACGAAATCAACATGTCTAGAGGATGTGAAAGAAAGGTACAGTTGGAATTTTACAAAATGTTGTTTCCTTATAGTTTTGACACTATTAACTACTTTAATATTCGTTGAATTATATTTGTTTTCATTGAAATAAATGGTCTTTCACAGGCAAGGAAATATCTAGCAATGTGGTCATATGGTTGACATTATCATGTAGAAAGTGTAGATGTAAAGAGACAATCCTTCAATTGTGGCATCATGGTTTACTTCAAGCAATCCAATCGATCAAGCTCAAAAGATAAGAATATAATTGAAGGGAATCTACAATATGTTGGGAAAATACAAGAAATTATTGTGTTAGATTACCGCTCTTTTAAATGTATTGTTTTTAAGTGTAGATGGTATGAAGCATTTGAGAGGACATGAAGACATGATACCCATAGTGGATTGTTTTCTATAGATTCCTCATGTTTCCTACCAGAGGATAAGGAGCCTTATGTTCTACCAATTCATTGTGAGCAGGTATTTCTTTAACTCAAACAAGAAGCAGTAGTGATCATTAATCCATTAATTCATAGTTTATTGTGAATATATACATGTGTATTAATCAATAAAATTGTTATACCATACGTCTAATATATGTATGTTGTTCATGTGCAGGTATTTTTCTATGAGGATATTTTGGACCCGAAATGGATATTTGTCATACATTATGATCCAAGATTAAGGCATGCATTAGTGGATACTGAACAAAACAATGATGGCCAACAAAATGAGAGAGAGGGCTTAGAGAACATCGAAGAAATTGACATCCATGATGATGTTGAAGATGGTTATGTTCAGGCACAAGAAGCAACAATCCAAAGTTAGATGATGTTATGGAAGACAACAATATGGATGGTATAGAAAATGATGATCCAAATACATCTGGTAACAATATAGATGGTCTATAGTCAAATTTCAATGATGATGAAGATGATGCAGGTCAAGATGAGGATGATGATAATATTAAATGCTTGAAAGAACATATGAACATTGACAATGATACACTTGATGACATTGTAGCAGACAATAATGTTAATGACCAAGACTTCTAAATTTTTAGAATTATTTGCAATCCACGTTTAAAAAAGGATGATTCTTATGGCCTAAACTTTGTAATGCTTCAGTAATATTATTTGTGTCGATACAGATTACCTGTTGCAATATCCTTAAATTGTTCAATCTTTGGTATGAATTGTTGGCAGAAAAAATTAGGATTACTTGGATGCAATTTCCTTTTCATTGCTTTATATTTTTCTTTAATGTCAAGGTCTCAACCTAATCCTCATTTTGCACTAAGAAGAAACCTTAGGCTTAACTCTACAATGGCCTCGATTCATTGCGAGGAAGTTATGATTGAGGACTTGATGACTACAACATATTTTAATCTTGTCAAATAGTTTGCATTTTTTGTCTATGATTCCATATTTTGTGCATATCCTGTAATCATTGCAGTCCATGAGACCACATTTCTTTGAGGCATTCTATCAAACAGTTCACGTGCCTTGTCTATGGTTCCACATTTTCAATACATGTCTAATATGGTAGTTGCAACTACAAATCTGACAAAATTCCTCTATCCTTTATGTATTGATGGATGTCCATACCATATTCCAAAGCTCCCATTTTGACACAGGTAGGGAGGATGCTGGCAAAGGTTGTGGAATTTGGCTTTACACCAGTGAATTGTATTTGCTCTAAAATTTCTAAAGCCTTTTCAACAAATCCATTTTGTGCATATGTTGCAGTCATTGCAGTCCATGAGACCACATTTCTTTTAGACATTCTGTCAAATAGTTCATGTGCCTTGTCTATGCTTCCACATTTTGCATACATGTCTAATACAACAGTTGCAACTACAAAATCTGACAAAATTCCTCTATTCTTTATGTTTTGATGGATGTCCATACCCTATTCCAAAGCTCCCATTTTGACATAGGTAGGGAGGATGCTAGCAAAGGTTGTGGAATTTGGCTTTACACCAGCCAATTGCATTTGCTTTAAAATTTCTAAAGCCTTTTCAACAAATCCATTTTGTGCATATCCTGCAATCATTGCAGTCCATGAGACCACATTTCTTTGAGGCATTCTATCAAATAGTTCACATGCCTTGTCTATGCTTCCATATTTTGCATACATGTCTAACAGGGTAGTTGCAACTACAACATCTGACAAAGGAGGACTTAAGCATTCAGAAACCTAAACTATGATGTATCCGTGATCTTATCAAGCATGATCTTATGATAGTGTTTGGACTGAACCTGTATAGTTTTAGGGCATTCACACATCTCAGTTACAGTGTGGTGTGTGAGGAATTATTACTAAATGGTTGCTACCATGCACATAAACTATACACATATCTGAAGACTGTAATATGACATTATTGTGATGGAATCCTAGGTTGGAATGAAAGCTAGGCCTTAGACCATTTTAAATTGATTCCTTGAAAAAAAATGTGATATGAGAGCCATTGTGTCCTTGGATACCATTCCACCAGCCTATGGACCTAGTGCAAGGTGTGCAACAAGTCTAAGAAGCAACAACAACCTTCTTTCTGTCATACTGAGAACCACAAAATAATGGATTTAAATCATGGAACATATATAATTGATACCTTTAATGCATCTTCCATGCAAGTGAGTTTAAAACTAAAGATTTGAGTGTAGGAAAGGGCTTCTGAATAAATGTTCATTAGTAAAGAAAGAAAACAAATAGTTTTGAAATGGAAAAACAAAAATCACAAAATCTAAAGGTTTCCATATTCCGCTAAGCCCTTCTTTATCCACACATCTACTTGGAGTGCAACTTTGATCTTCCTTCAAATCACCCTGACTAAACATGAATTAAGAGTAGGTCATTGATGCAAACTAAACATGAAACAATCAACTGTGCAAGATTATTTTGTGCTTATACAAAATGAGTTATGCAATTTATATGGTAGTTATTCTAGTTCATGATGGAAGGCATATGTCTAAGGTTGTATGTATTAGAACAATAAAATAAAATAAGCATCAGCAAGTCATATGGTAGTTGGCTTAATAGATGACATTTGTGAATTACTTATAAAGTAGAATGCATACTGTTCCTTGTAACTATATATTGTTTACCATCTTTAGTCTTGAGGCAATAAGGCAACCTTTTACTTCAATTCTAGTTGTCTAGAGATTTGGACAAGATTTAAACTATTTTCAAAAGACTATTTTGAAAAAGTTAAGTGCGTAGAGAATTTGTCAAATACATAGCAAACTAATTTAGTTTGCAAGAAAGAAAATTATCAAGATGTTAGATACATTAAACCCTTCCAAATAATTCTATTAATGTCAACAAATGACCAAAAATAGAATTCAAAACATACAACAAATAGATATATCAATGATAAAAGAAAGGGGTTGCAAATAAATGACCTCTAATGTAGTTAGATTTGGAGGTGATAAAAGTGTTAATTTGGTTATATAAACTGTAATTATCTATATTTTTGCAAGGGTGTTGTTATTGGTATGCAATTAATTTTTTACTTATGGAACATGGAACAAAATGCACAGGAATAGATGTAGTCATGGGTATTAGAAGGGTAAATACAATTGTAATTAACAAGTCATGGCAGATTTTATCATGATTCTAGTAGCTATTAAATCAAAACTTAGTGGCTTTGGAAGAGTCATTGTGTGAGCATATATATAATTGTACATTTCATTGCAAAAGTTATTTTCATTAATTGTGTAGAAAGTAATTAATTCTCAAATGACAATTGACAACATTATTTTAACTCTATGCATTAGTGGCTCCTTTGATCAGAGATGGATGACCTAGAGAATAAAGTATTGATTGAAGTGTTTAGATCGAAGAGTTGTTTTAGGATATTGTTATAATTCTTTGCCAAAGTGTTATCCTATTGTATTCAATTGTGCATTTGCCATTCAAATTTAGCATTAGAATCTAGAGTTGCTTTAAGTAATATCCCTTCTTGTGAGTTAGAACAATTTTCAACACTCATGCTTGAGGAGAAAAGTATCTATGAAATCACTAATCAATATCATATGCATAGAACATCGACACCAATTTGTGTAATTTGTTCAAACCTTGACTTGTCTTAGGTGCATATGCAAAATACATGTAATTTAGCTCATAAGCTCAACCTGAAGATCGTGAATTAGTATAGTGCCTTACAATCACTCTTTTATGATAGGCTAATGCTTGTTAGCATGAGTGCTTAAATGGTTCATTTTCCGCAACATATCTTTTAGAGGAGATCATAACAACAAATTCACAGATTATGCTAGACAAGGAGGATGGAATAGCGAGGACTTGTAATTATAGAGAGATGTAATTGATTAAATTGCACATCAATTAAATTTCAGTGAAATCATAACTAGGCACAAATTAGTTTCTTTATACTAGACTAAAGCTTAAATCACCAATAGCAAGTTCATATCACACTCATTATAATTTCTATAATCATCCATCATAACTAGGCACAAATATCTCTCTCTCTCTCTCTCTCTCTCTCTCTCTCTCTCTCTCTCTCTCTCTCTCTCTCTCTCTCTCTCTCTCTCTCTCTCTCTCTCTCTCTCTCTCTCTCTCTCTCTCTCTCTCTCTCTCTCTCTCTCTCTCTCTCTCTCTCTCTCTCTCTCTCTATATATATATATATATATATATATACATCATACCATGACACACATCCCTTCCTCCATTACATCCTCCCTAACCCCTTTCCCAACATTGATAGCCCACTACCCATGCCACCTCATTTTCATAACACATTTGACCATAACATTGCCACAACAATCATCACTCATCCTGACACCATCCTCCACCATGTGACATTTATCTAACATAGATAGGCATTAAAGTTGGTGCTAACATCGGTGCAAAAGTTGGCACTAAAGTCATCGCTAAATTTGTCGCTAAAGGTGGCGCTAATGTAAGCGCTAAAGTCAACGCTAAATTAGGCACTAATTTGTGCCTAATTTAGTGCCTACGTGTTCTGATTGGTGCAAAGAAAGCCAAAAATAGCGCCATCCCGATAAATAGCGCTGACTTTTTCAAAAAATTGGAGAAAAATGCATTAAAACAGTGGGTGGAAGCAAAAAATGGAGCAAAAAAGGGAGCTAATCACAAGGATTTGTTGTAGTGGTTTGATACCCTGATAAAAAATTACAAAAGCACCAATCCTGATATTCCCAGATTGGAACAACCCATTTCATGTTCATATTGACGCCTCCGGAATAGCCATAGGAGTGGTACTGACTCAGTCTAAGGGAAATAAAGATCATCCTATAGCTTTCACCAGTAGGAAATTATTGACAACAGAAAATAACTATACCACCACAGAAAGAGAAGCATTGGCAATGGTATACGCAATACAAAAATACCATTATCTACTTTCTACAACATTCATTTTCTTGACGGATCATGAACCCCTCAAGTACCTACTAAACAAACCAGTAACCCATGGTCGAATCTCAAGATGGTTACTTCTGTTTCAAGAGTTTGATTTTAAAATAATGGTGAAACTCGAAAAGAATAACCAAGGTCCAGATTATTTATCAAGAATTGAAACTGGTGAAGAACTGGATGCATATGACGAAGAACTACCCGGTACACACTTATTTTGCATCATAGCAGTCCTAGAAGAATTAGAGGATATTGCAATTCTATTATCCACCGAAGAATTTCCCAAAAATTTAACCTCACAAGACAAACAATCGTTAGCACGAAGAGCAGCACCATACATGCTAATAAAAGGGGAACTACATCACAGAGGAAATGATGACATATTACAAAGAGTTTTCTATAATCATGAAAGGAAAGCCATCCTGCAAGAAGTGCATAGTGGGATCATCGATGGACATAACTCTGGAGAGTCCACAACTAGGAAGATAAAATTGGCAAGCCTATGGTGGCCCACACTATACAAAGATGCTAAAGAGCATGCAAGGAGATGTGATATTTTTCAAAGGGTAGGAAAACCTACCAACCGAGATGAGATGCCCCTAAAACCAATATTAGCCCAAAATCCTTTCGAAAAATGGGCAATAGATTTCATTGGGCCTATCGATCCACCAACAAAACACTCCAAAGCTCACTTCATCATTACTGGTATAGAATAGCTAACCAAATGGGCAGAAGCAATGCCAACTAAAGACTACATCACAAGAACTGCAGCCAAGTTCTTATACGAAAACATCATTACATGGTTTGGATGCCCATTAATCATAGTTAGTGACCAAGGCAAGCATTTCATAAATGAGATGATAAAGGAACTTTTACATAATTTTATGATAACACATAATAAAAGCTCACCATATCACCCACAAGCCAATGGAACAAGCAAAGCCTTAAATAAAATAGTGGGAAAAACACTAACAAAACTATGTAATAGCAACCAGATAGACTGGGATGTCAAGATACCGATAGTCCTTTGGGCATACCGGACCTCCTATAAAAGGATAGGTCTAGTTCACACCATTCCAACTCGTATATGGTTTGGATGCAACAGTACCCATGAACTTCATCATCCCTAACATGCGAACATCCTTGACTTTATGATTGGGAGAGGATGAATCTCTCAAAGAAAGAATAGAGGAACTAGAAAAACTAGGAGAATTCTGACAAATTGTCAAATATAACCAACAATTAGAAAGGCAAAGACAAAAAGCATGGCATGATCGAAACCTACGCCTAAAAATATTTAAGATAGGGGACCAGGTATTACTATGCGATAGTAAATTCAAGAAACAAGGGAAATTGAAGGTCTGTTGGTTAGGACCATATTATATTCACCAGATTAGTGATTTAGGAGCAGTTAGACTCTGACGAATGGACAATACACTAGTAACTAGACATGTCAATGGAACATGACTAAAACACTATTTTTTAGAATAAAGTTAGATGAGCTTACGCTGGTACAGATTCAAGCTCAGACCAGTGCCCTTCTCCATGCACAGGCACATTGGTCCACCACATTGGCCAAACTCAAGGTAGAACATCAAAATATATTGACTAATTGAGCCATATATCTTGAGGACAAGACATCATTTTAAAAGGGGGGATGATGTTAGCAGGTCAAATACCGAAATAGGGTATATCAGAGAATATCAGAAGACAGACTTTGGTACCGGAAGAGACATGAGGTGCAAACCAAGAGACATGTCACTTCGGGGACATCTGTACATATACCAAATGTAATACATAAAAAGGATATAGATAGGATAAGGATAAGATAATATGAGATATACATGATAATATCAGTTCATAACGGAGCAGAGACTAGATCTGCCTAGGTATTCTTGTTGTAATATGATATATATATATATAAAAGAGCTATAAGGGAAGTTATGTGTCATGAATGAGAATATTTTATCTTTTATATGTGTATTGAGATATGTTTAGATCTAATGGATTCCTGTCAGTTAGGCTAATTCCTCAACTGTGTCTTCTGGGGTATAAATAGACTACTCAAGAAGTACCAGGTTATAGTTCTCTAAACTGTATTGACCCCATATCTCTTGCCAATAGTCCCAATCAAACTTTTTTGTTAGATCTATCTCTTCTGATCTCCATACCTAAGATATACTTGGCAGTCCCTAAGTCCATGTCAAACTGTGCTAAAAGTTGAGATTTCAAATCATAAATCACATTCTTGATGTTACCAAAAAATAACATATCATCTATGTACAATGTGATAACAATGAATCGATCACCGTCCACTTCATAATAAACACAGTGCTCTGATTTTGATCGTATAAATTCAAGTTCAACAAAAATGAATTGAATTTTCATTACCACATCCTAGGAGATTGTTTGAGATCATACAAAAAATAATAATCTACATACCAACATTTCTTTACCTCTCTCCAGATAGTGCTCATGCTATGTCATGTAGATCTCTTCCTCCAAGTCACCATGCAAGAATATTGTCTGTAGACATCCATCTATTCTATATCTAAATCAAAAGTTGTTATAGGTAACAAGACCTTGATAGGTGTCAACTTAGAAACTGGGAAGAAATTTTCACCAAAGTCTACCCCCTCAATCTGGGGATATCATTTTGCAACCAATCTCACCTTGTAATTTTAAATACTGCCATTTGAATTGGCCTTCTTTCCAAATACGCATTTATATTCAACAAACATTTTTCCTTCTAGCAATGGTAGCAAGTTCCACGTGCCATTTTTCTTTAATGCATCTATTTGATCCATAGCTACTCTCTAGGACTCAGAATCACCCATATACATTGCCTCCTTTGACAGTTCTAGGCTCATCAATATTAGTAATCAAAGCAAAATACATCTCCAATTAGGAGTACTTGTTTGGTTGTTGTCTTTGCTAAGTGGACCTCAAGTACTAAGGCGGAGGTTTCACGTCCTCTTCAAAACTATCTGAGCTCTCCTCCTCTTTAGGTCCTTCATGAGCTTCTGGTTCAACTTTTTTAGTCTTTAGGGCTAAATGAACCACATCTTTCTTCCCATCTTCTACTTGCAACATTGTGGAAGAAAGCTTAATTTCTTTAAAAATAACATTTATGTTGTACAAAACTTTTTCAACCATAGGGTTGTAAAACTTGTACCCTTTCACATTGTAACCATAATCAATGAAGATATATTTAATTGCCTTTTTCTCCAACTTTGATTGTTTTTCCCTAGGAACATGTGTATATGCCTCACAACCAAAAACTCTAAGATGTTATAATGAGGGTTTTTTACATGTCCATGCCTCCATAAAAGTCTTATCAACAAGAACTGATATAAGAGACTTCTCAATTAGGTAACAAGTTGTAGTAACCATTTTTATCCAGAAGTTTTGTTCCAAGTTGGTTCCACTAAACATACTCCTAACTCTCTCCATTGTCCTATTCATTCTCTCTACAACTCCATTTTGCTAAAGAGTATATGGAGTTGTCTTATGTCTCTCAACCCTATGTTTTTTATAGAATGTGTCAAAATATGTGGAACATAACTCATGGCCATTATTAGTCCTTAAAACTTTATTTTTCCTACTAGTTTGATTTTTGCAAGAGCCTTAAACTCCTTAGATTGACTAAAGAATTTAGATTTATTTATAAGGAAATACTCCCATGTCCTAGAAAAATCATCTATAAAAGATACATAACTCAAAGACTAGAAATCAAAGGAACATTAACATGTCCAAATACATACTAAATACATTTGAATGAATCAAGTTCAAAACTTTAGAAGATTTATCAGGATTATAATAAAATTGAATGTGGTTTTGTTTTCCATATACACAATGTTCATAAAAATCAAATTCAAGAGTACAATCATTCATCCCCTGAACAATATTTTATTTTTCAAGGTCTTAGACCCTTCTCACCTATATGGCCAATTCTCTGGTGCCATAGTATTGTCTTCTATGTAGGTAACTTAATCTTTAAAGCAAGATCTTTCTTAGGTACCTAGAAGGCATTATCATTAGAAGTAGACACAACACTTCTCTTTGTTGTTGGTTTTGATGGTGAAAGTGTATATTTTGCATATCTCTTCACTATGTGAACATAATAACTATTGTATTGGATAGTGCACACATCTAGCTAAAATACATGAGTGCCCACACAAACACCCTTAACAAGCATTGTAGCTCCTCACACCCTCTTACACCCTCCACTAGAGAAAACAACTTACACATCTACATTATTGAGTTTGCTAATTGATAACAAGTTCCATGCCAAATCAGGGATGTGCAGCACACCATTGATCCCCTTCACTCGTCCATCAAGGAATTGAATCTAAACTCTACCACAACCAACTATGCTCAAAGAAGAATCATCATTGAGGTACACCTTCTTGCCATCATATTCTTCATACTTAAAATACTACCTTAGATGGGAGGTCATATGGAAGGAAGCCCTAGTGTCTGTCAAGCATGCACCTTTCAATGTATGAGTTGTTAAGGCTACAACAAAGACATCTACATCATCTTGATAAGACTTTTTGGACTCATCATCTAAATCATTTTTCTTTCTTTTTCTCATCTTTGCAATCTTTGTGGAAGTGCCCAATTTTGCCATAGCTTCAACACTTAGCTTTGGACTTTCTAGGAGATTTGGATCTAGACTTTTCTTCCTTTTTGTCTTTCTCCTTTGGTCTTCCATGAACAACTAGGACCTCCTTAGTAGATTTGGAAACTTTTTGTATCTCATTTGAGAGTAAATCAATCACTACCTCATCCATTTTGAGTTTCGATGTGGTGCTCTCAATTGCCATCACCAAGTGATCCCATTAGTCTGGCAAGGAACATAATAGTGTTATGCAATGATCCTTTTCCATTTTCACTCCAACAAAGTGCAACTAGGTCACAATCATATTGAACGCATTCAAATGCTTAACCATAGAACCACTATCATCCATTCTCAAGGTGTAATTTTTTTTCTTTGAGAAAATTTTTAGCTAGAGACTTAGCTTGGTACAAGTCTCCTAACTTTTTCCAAAGAGATTGTGTGGTGACTTCTTTATGTACATTCAACAAAATAAAGTCCACTAAGTAGAGCCTAATGAGGCCCTTCACCTTTCTATCCAATAAATCCCAGTCAACTTGTGGCATTGTAGTGGGTTTGGATCCCAATACAGCAACCCATAAATCTCTGTCAATAAGTATATTCTTCATTTTGAGCTTCCACAACTCAAAGTTAGTGTCAATGAACCTCTCCATCTCTATTCTTGATGTTCTTGTTATTTGCCTACAACAAGATCTCTTTTTGCACAAACTCTTGCTCAAACTAAGATTAGAAGAAAAAAACCTTATCCCTAACACCTAGGACCCAAGGTGATCAAGCCCCGATACCAAATGAAATGAAGTAGACGTGCATAATACACTTCTTACACTAATCTATGAGAGAAGGTATACGCAACAATTAAATTGATCATATAGTTACATGGAAATAAACACAAAAATAATAAACCATCACATAGTGATTTATGTGGTGAAAACCCTTTTGGGAAAAAATCCTACACTATAAAACAACTCAATGTATTATTTAGTAATCAAATGGTACAATACATTTGCAGAGTCTAAGATTTTATAGGAGTATCATGAATAAGAGATCTAGAGCAATTTTGGCAATATAATATCTACAAAACTCACTATGAAACCTCCATCTTAACCACCTAATAAATAGGAGAAACAATACATGAAACCATCAAATGGTACTTAGGAAACCATGAGCTAAAACCACCCAAAATGTGATGCCTAAATCCCAAGATGAATCCACGAGCTAAAAATAACATATTCTTTACACTTGTCATAAGCTAGTCAGAATCCAATCACTAATTTAGATGCTCCAATTTGGCTCCATTATCTCAATTCAAAGATGTTTTATGACGTGTCATAATATGAATTATAAGTTGGTCAACAAGTGTTATTCCCTCTTACAACTCTTTTATGCATCATAGATGCACTTACATTTCTGATGTTGGGGGGCCATCTTTTGATTCAAGAAATTGATTGAGCCATTTTTAAAAAAATTGAAGATCTCGAAAAGATCCATGTCACTGTAACTAGATTTCTTTGGTCAAGGTGCATTTTGACATTTGTTGGAGCCAAAATCACCCTCTAGAGCCTTGAAAATTGTATTTTTGTGTTTTATAGCCCAAAATTATTATTATTATTTTGTTCTTAAAAGTAGGATGCAAGGTTGAGATACCTTTCCTAACAAAAAAGAGTTATTAAAAAGAAATCAAGTGACATGTAGGCATAAAAAAGACATGGTACAATTTAAGTTGTTTTAAGCAGGATTAATAATCAAGTAAAGTCTATGAGGTAATCTTGACCAAATGATTACTTGATATGGATTTTTTCAATATTTTTTTTGCCACCATAAAAATATATGAATATTATTTGTAAATTTTAAATTTAAGTAGGTAAAAGCTTTCACATGTATTTTTAATATAGAATTTTTTGGAGGATTTAATTTTTGTAGTAATAATTATATAGTAAGGTAATCCACTTAGCACATAAGTACTTTAAGCATTTGTTAGTATAGGGAGAAAGCATTGGGTTTTTAACCCTCTAGTCTCTTTTCTCATTGGCAAAGCTTTTGAAACATATAATGCCATATAATTCCTTCTATCTTGAGATGGAATTAATTCATTTACATGTGAGACAAAGTGACTCATAAGGCACTTGCTCTAAAGCATTGGCCACTAGGGAAAGATGCTAAATGGTGGAAAGTCGAATGTAATGAATGCATTTCTTGTTCCTCCCCCCTACTAACCCCTTTTATGTGAGTGGATTGTAATTGAATTAATCTCACTTTGATAAGAATTATGAGACAAAGGTTATTTATGACCCATTACATACTCCAAAAGCTTTCCTTATGGGGAAGAGGCTTAGAGGGAAAAGAGTCAATTGTGATGAATTTTACTCTTGTCTTTCTCCCAAAAAAATAGGCTTAAAGGGTGAAAATATCAATGTGATGAATTTATTTCTTGTTCTTCACCCTTTAACGAATGCTTAAAGTGTGTGTTAAACTTGGATCTCTTTGATTTCTAATTATTACCAATAAAAAATGTTATTAGAATAATAACCACATTTTGAGGTTGTCAAAGGGGTTGTGGTCAAGTGGTAGGGTCACTTGGCTTTTATGTTGGAGACTAAGGTTTCAATATCCCCAAGTGACATCTTAGTTGTTAGTGTAAATAGTGGCTTTATCTAACTAGTTAGTTTCTAGTCTACACAGTCGAAGTCCTATGCACACATAAGCTTAAGTTTACTTAGTTTTTTAGAAATTTGTCTCACATCGTGTGGTGAAGACACGTGTCCTCATACATATGAGACACCTCTTTCATTTTGACTTGCCACTTGCCCTCACACATGTCATGTGAGTTAGACAAGTGTTGCATACTTGTAAGGGTAGTTAGTAGTTGATTCCTACCTTCCTACCTCCTCCTCCTTGCCCATTTATGTAAGGCTTCTGTTTGTAAATTTACACTCTCATCTTGTATATGATATTTATGCTATTGTGCTCCATTTTTCACTTGTGGAAGGTTATGCTATTTGTGCTTGTTGATCTTGGTTGCTCCAACATGGTATTAGAGCCATGCTTGCACATTCCTTCTTGAATCGGTGACTCCAGCACTTAACCCTATCATTGGAGTGTCATAGAGTCTTACGAACCTTGTTGTTGACTCCAAAAAGCTCAAGAAACGAAGAATAGCCTTTCAATTGGCATTTTTTGGTAAAGTTGATTTTTTACAAAAAAAATTGCCCTCGTACTTGAATAGTACTTTTTTTGGTAAAAAAAAGCAAATTGTTTTACTAAAGGGCCATTTGCCCCCTATCGCTGGTCTCCATTGGTCGTTTTGGTCGAAATTGTGTTTTTGCAGGTGTGTTTTTTGCAACTTTTGTGGCCTATCGGCCTCCACTCTACTTAAATATCATCAATTTCAATGGTCAAACAATCAATAGCAATTTTACACTTCATTCACAATAAAAGTGATAAATATTTGTCTTATTTTTATTGGCCAAAATAGACCTTTGACTGTTGAAGTGGATGATGTTTAAGAATAACCATCGGCCTCTGCAAACACCTTCAAACTCCCTTTTTTTTTTGGTATTGACCGATCCAGTCTCTATGCTCTCACAGGCTCAGCCAAGCATTCTACAACCTCATAGGCCTCTGTATTTGGCATCCTTTAGAAGTCTCTGCGCCCTCCCATTAGACTCGGTCTGCCATCAAATCGGCCTACCAAACCCTTCATCTGCTCCACCACGTCTACATACGGCCATTTTGGCACTCGACCCCGCTTGGGTGGGATACCAGGCATCTATATTAGCTCTAACAGCCTTCTGGCCACTCCTCTTTGTAGGCCAAACATCTCTGCAATTGTTTTGTTCTGGTTCGGTGGAACAATTGAGGCTTCAATATCTGTTCACAGGGTTTCGCTCATTCTTAACAGTTCTTTGGCTTCTTGCCATAACGGTTAGACCTTAGGGATCTTCTCCAAAACTCCACACAGTCACTAATAGCAGTTTGCATTCATGGTTACCAGCAAACATCTCATGGTCTCCAGAAGTTGCTTCGAGCTCTTTTCTATTTGGTCACCATCTCATCAAACCTCTAGCTTGCAGTTTCAAGGCCTTTCGTGATCGTTTTGCGTACTTGGAGGTCGATGTGTAGTTTGTGACATTTCTAGACCATTGGCATCTTCCTTTTCAAAGGATTTCACATGCCTCTTGGCTTCAACAGATCTGTTTATACTGCAGGTCGGCCTCCTCTATTGGAGCCAACGTCTCCTTCACAAAAGGTCATGGATCTTGTGCATCTTGGTTGTTTTTTGATGTTTTTTGCAAGTTTGTTGTGCCCTCACCATCAAACCGCCAAAGCCATGTTTGGGTCGCAGTCTATGGTTTCCACAAGGTCATGGGTATCTCTGTTTGGTTCAGGAGCCACCTCACTCAACCCAACTCATCGGTATCAGTTTGTGGTAGCATTCATTGCTATCATTTTTTGTTTATATCTTCAACAGTGTCCATCTCTACACAAGTGGTCGACCCACCCCCAACGCCACCAGCCTCGCCTTCATCCACAAACTTGGTCAGCGAAGTCAAACTAAAAAATTGCCTTTTTGATGGATTTTTTAAACCCCGAACCCAATTGTACCCCTGAGTCCCAATCTTCGACAAGGCATAACTTTTGCCCACGATATCGAAAATTAGCAAAATTATTTTTGAGTGCTCAGAATTTTGCAAGGAATTCAATTTTGTAAGCAAAGTTAATATTTGGATAGCCCATTTTGTAAAGATCACCGTAAACTATAAATGATCGATTTGGCATCCAATCTTAACACAACTTGTAATTTTTTTTGCATATCTTTCTAGGGGATTTCTAAACTAGTACTAATCATTTTGGGGGGGCAAACCTTCATTTATGCTTGGATTGCTTAAAATTTGATCATTTATATTGTTGTGGATGACACACATACTCCCTTCCATTCGAGTATTCTCAATAAACCTTGTAATAAATGGAAGATCAAATGTGGATGTTGTTGGTTAAAACGGTATACAATAGAAGAATATCATCATAAAATTGATGAACTCAAACAACTGCTTCATGCATATCAAATTTCTATTGATCATTATAAAACACTTGTAGAAAAATCTTGTCTCACTAAGCCAACTTGTGAGACACCACCATTAGTTGGGCATGTACATTGTAGTTAGATGACTTACATTGAGATCTCATCTCCACCATCACTTGAACTACTGCATCTGAATCCAGATTTGATATCTCCATGGCTTCCAGTGATTCTCTGCACCAGGATATGGTTATCGTCTTTCCAAATCTACCACATTGAGATGCATATCTACCCGACATTTCGTGTCTTTTCGTAGAGTCCCACATTGCAGATTTGGAAGGCACCATTGAGGACATTCATCTTCTATTCGATGACAACTTCGATGAAGTTGCATCACCATTTTATTCTTCAGTTATGATTGTTCTTTCTATGCCTCAATCAACTTATATAGTGACAAATTCTGCAGATATTTATGAGTCCACATATTTGACTCTGTCATCATGTATTTTGACATCCTCTGTAGAAGTATCAAATTATCATCAGTCCAGTTATCACCCTACATCTATGGTCCATGTAGTCTTCATTCTTGAATCTCAGCATTTGTCACACGCCA
The DNA here is from genome assembly GCA_027924645.1 of Cunninghamia lanceolata. Classification (NCBI taxonomy): domain Eukaryota; kingdom Viridiplantae; phylum Streptophyta; class Pinopsida; order Cupressales; family Cupressaceae; genus Cunninghamia; species Cunninghamia lanceolata. The sequence goes on from BSBN01000780.1 coordinate 935,727, forward strand.
ACATTGGCTTGGAGATACTTGAGCATCCTTCGAAGATATCATCTAAGTCTTTGAATCATGTGCAGAATTCAGGGACATTCATATTTCTTCATGTATGTTCCTATCAGGAATGGGAAGATCACTTGCACATTTATGTGGTTTGATTTCTTCCTAAGGGGAGAAATGTGGTTCAACATTCGTGGATCATCTTCAACAGCCAATGTTGAGCTTCTGCAAGCACTACAAGAGGTATTTTGAGGGGAGGTTGCATGCTTAGTCTTCTCATATCAGTTTTGGGAGGAAGCATTTCCTCGCACGGAGTTCTTTACTTCACATTTTCTGGGGGGGGTCACTGTAATGAGCCAAACTCAAATTTAATATAAAATATTATATCTGAAAATATAGTTTCAACAAATCCACCCAAAAGTACACTGAAACTGATGTAACTAGCTAGCTAGTCTTGCAAAGAATTAACACCCAATATGCTGAAACTTTACTAAGATGATTTTTATTACTTTTCAGATGGAAATGACATGTTATCAAGTTTGTAATACTGATCTATAGCAGCAGCAACATTACAACTTCAAATAGCCAAAATCTAGGCAAAACCCACAAAAATTATCGACACTGGCAAACACCCAGATGTACCCCAACTACCATAAAATGATATTGTTTGATTATCAGCAAGAAAATATATGAAATATAGTCTGATATGATTAAAATATCTGCAACAAACACCTACAGCACTCAACCACAAACTACACAACCAAATCTTCACTTCAAGCTGAAATACACACTGTGTATTCAAACCCACAAGCCAAAAAACTACACAACACAACCCAGAACTCCCAGAGCTGATCTCTGGCACTATGAAATGAAATCTACAGCTACTACACAATAAATAAAAGGAAATAACAATAGCAACTCTTTCCAGCACTTATGGAACCACCACGACAACACAAGAAGACCTGCACACACAAATAATGGAAACCGCCAGAAACTACTTAATCCTTGAAGCTCTGTGCAACCTCTGGATGAAGCTACTCCTTGTGATCAAAGGGTTTGCATCCTCTTGCCACCTAAAACTCATAGGTTTTCGTCCACAAGCCTTTTTACTCCAATGGGTTTTCATCCATTAAAGCCACAATCTACAAATCTACAAGTTTGAGAGAAAATAACAAATCAACATTAGCCCCAAATGACCCAAATTATATATTTTGTATCAATATTTCGTGGGAGAGAGGGAAACCCAAGATTCTCACATTTTCTTTCGATTTTTTACTATTTTGGGGTATGACAGTTGTCATAAGTTGTCATACATTGTCATAAATTCCCCCGCCACTTGTGATTTACCAAGATTTTTGAAATCTTCATGCAAATGGACACCTCACAGATCCAATGCCCCTTTTTGAGTCTCACAACAATTAATTTAATATTTAATTGTCCTCTTGGAATAGATATTACTTGGACAATATTAAATATTAAATATTTATTCTTCCTATGCCTGCCCAATTAACCCACGGAAGAATAAAATGGGCTAATATTGACCATTAATTAATTATTTTAGAAAGGGAACATGACAAGCCCTCCCTCATGGAAATTGTTTATCCTCAAGCAATTCAAGTCTGGATGGTTAAGAATTTCAGGTCCTTCCCATGTTGCATCTTCCACTGGCAAATTCTTCCATTTGATCAAATATTCTAAAATGCTCCTATTCCTCAAACTTTTTTCCCTTGTTTCCAAAATCTTTTCAGGAATTAGAATCAAGTTTCCTTCATCATCCAAAGGTGGTAAATCAGATGAAGGCACAATCTTCTATCCAAGAACCTTCTTCAAACAAGAAACATGGAATACATTATGTATCCTACTGTTTGGAGGGAGCTCCAACTTATAAGCTACCTCGCCAATTTTCCTGATGATCCTGTAAGGCCCAAAGAACTTAGGCTTAAGCTTTTCAACCCCACTCTTCTTCAAGGAACTTTGTTTATATGGCTACAATCTAAGAAATAGCAAGTCTCCCACCTCAAAAGATCTCTCTGTTCTCTTTCTATCTACATATATCTTTTGTTGGTTCTGTGCTTGCCTCAAATTATCTTTTAGGGACCTTATGATCTCTTGACTATGATTGATAAGATCACTAGCTGCAGGTACTCTACTGTCTTGAAATATCAAATCAGCAAAAGAAAGTGCATCATAACTATAAAGAGTTTGAAATGGAGGCATACCAATTGATATGTGATGTGATGTATTGTAACAATACTCTCCCAAGTGCAACCATTTGACCCAAGTAGTTTGTTGATCTGAAACATAATTCCTCAAATACCCCTCTATCCACTTGTTAACAATTTTTGTTTGTCCATCTGTTTGTGGATGATAACTTGTGCTTGGTGTGAGCTTTGTTCCTATCAAGTGAAAGAGTTCCTTCCAAAAAGAACTAAGGAACCTATTATCTCTGTCACTAACAATGTTCTTTGGCAAACCATGCAGCTTAAATATCTCTTTGAAAAATAATTCTGCTACTTGAGAAGCCTTAAATTATGAAGTGATGGGAAAGAAATGAGCATACTTTGTTAATCTATCCACCACCACATATATACGATCCTTACCTTGTACCTTGGGAAGTCCTATGATAAAGTCCATGGAAATGCTCTCCCATTTTTGTTCAAGAATTGGAAGCGGTTGTAGGAGACCTGCGGGAAAAATCTGCTCACCTTTGTTCCTTTGGCAAGTCATACACTCTTTAATATGCTTGTATGTTTTGAAGTAACCTTGATGACCAGCCAAGGGAGTGTCATGGAAAGCCCTTAAAATCTTTTCCTTGATTTTTGATTCCGGAACAAGGAAAATTCGGTTCTTGTAATAAATCAACCCATCATTCACTATGTACCTATCAGCTTCTACTAATTCATCTAGCACATTAGATACAAAAGTATTTTTGAGATATTCAGCAATGATAGAATCTTTCCACTCTGCAGAAATAGAAGATAATGAACACAAAGTTGGTTTCCTAGAAAGTGCACCCGCTACCACATTTCTTTTACCCTTCATATATTCTATTTCAAAATCATATGCTTGCAGCTTGCTTACCCACCTTTGTTGGTGATCATTCAAATCTTTTTGATCAAGGAAATACTTCAAACTATTATGATCAGTTTTCACAACAAACTTCCCACACACAAGATATTATCTGAACTTCTCTAGTGCATGCATAATTGCCAACATCTCCTTGTCATAAATATGATATGTTTTCTCCAAATTGTTTAGCTTCCTACTCTCAAAAGCAATTGGATGTCCCTTTTGAGTTAGGACAGCCCCAACACCTTCACCAAAGACATCACATTCTACTACAAAGGGCAATGAAAAATCAGGAATAGCAAGCACAAGGCATGAACTCATTACCTCCTTAAACTTGTCAAAAGTTGTCTGAGCTTCTTCAGACCATGCAAAGGCTCCCTTCTTAGTCAAATCTGTTAATGGGACAGCAAGCTGAGAAAAACCTTTTACAATCCTCCTATAATAGCAACATAGCCCAAAGAATCCTTTCAACTATGTAAGATTTGTAGGTGGAGGCCAATCAAGTATTGCTTGAATCTTTTGTTGATATACTTGAACACCCTTAGAACTTATGTCATATGCCAAGTAAAGAATTTTAGTTAATCCAAACTCACATTTGGACAACTTAGCATAGAAATATTATTGCTCCAAAATACCCAAAACTATATCTAAATGTTCCAAGTGTTCCTTCCAACTTTTACTGTAGATCAATATATCATCAAAGAAAATCAAGACAAACTTCCTGAGTTGCTTGCTAAATACCTTGTTCATGCATGATTGGAAAGTTGTTGGTGCATTAGTGAGGCCAAAGGGCATGACCAAGAACTCAAAATGCCCATAGTGACACCGAAAAGCTGTCTTTTCGACATCTTTGTCCCTCATCCGAATCTAGTGGTATCTCGATCTCAAATCAATCTTAGAAAAGTAAACAGCTCGATGCAACTCATCAATAAGTTCATCTATCCTTGGTATGGGATATCTATTCTTAATGGTTTTCTTATTCAAAGCTCTATAGGTGATGCACATCCTTAGAGTGCCATCCTTCTTCTTCACAAGAACTACAGATGATGCAAAAGGACTAGAACTTGGTCTAATGAATCCCATATTTAAGAGCTCTCTGATAGTTTTCTCTATCTCTTCCTTGTAACCCCTTGGATGTCTGTATGGAGTAGGTTTGGCATCTTTTTCCAACTCTATAACATGCTGAAACCCTCTATCTGAAGGTAATCCTGGGGGTATATCACTGAAAACAATGCTATGCTTATCTAAAATTTTTTGAATTTCAAAATGAAATTTACTTTTTCCATTTGGAGAGCTTGAAGGTTAGATTAAGCAAGTGGCTGCCCAAGCAACTTGACCTCTTCTAAAAGTCCTCTCCATCTTCTTTGATGTCACCACTCATGGAGCTCCATTCGAAATCCCTCTAAGTGTAATCTCCTTGCCTTCTGACTGAAACTTGAACTCCATAGTTTGATAGTTTTGATGGTGTCCAATAGAATGCAACCATTGAACACCCAAGACAACATCAATTTCACCAATATCAACAACATAAAAATCATCACAAACCTTGTAGTCTCCCATAGTGATGCTCAATTGTTTGACCACTCTGGTGCACGGCATAATGAATCTGTTTGCAACAGTCACATTGAAACCTTCAAATTCTTTAGTCTTCAATCCTCTCTTCATTACTAACCCTTCATCAATAAAATTGTGGGTTGCCCCACTATCAATCAAAACAGTCATTCATTGCCCTACTAACAATCCACGAACCCTGAAAGGATGATATCTCGGTGCTCCTGAAAGTGCAGCTAATGAACCTTCTTTTTTAGTCTCCTCTTCGATCTCAAGTTCAGAATCCTCTACGTCATGAAACTCCTCATTACCATCTGAGCCTGAATCCTTATCTGAGACAACCTCTATGTAATGGACTTTTCCTTTTCCCAAACACCTATGTCCAAGGACCCAAGGCTTTCTGCAAGAAAAACAAAGTTTCTTCCTCCTAATATCATTCCTTATTTCTTCATCCATCTTCTTTGTAGTATTAGGAGTTGTATTTTTTTGTATAGGTGTAGGTGCATGGAATGGTTTCTTCTGGAATCCTCCCTTATGATGCCATGTGTTGGGTTTGGAGGATTGTGGGAAAGCATTCTTTGGAATTGATGGCTCAAGGGTTAGAGCCCTCTTGATAGCTTCTTGCAAAGTGAGAGGTGCGAAAGATCTGACAAACCCCCTAAGAGGTTCAGTGAGCCCTGTGATGAATAGATGTACTCTTCTTTTCTTTGATATTTCAGGTACCATCACTGCAATCTTTTGAAAGTCTGCTATATACTCACTTACTGAGTTCTTTTGCTTAATTTCAGACAACTGGCTGAAATATTCTTCTTCTTCTTTCAGTTCATACATGTCAAGAATCTTTTGTTTGAAATCACCAAAGGTCTGTACCTGATCATGTCCCAAAGTAGTGCAACCATGGTACCACCATTCATAGGCTTCTCCTTCCAAATACAAAGTGGCAAACTGAACTGCGTCCTTCTCTGTCATGGGATTGAGCATAAAGTATGTCTCTACCTTTTGCAGCCAAGCTCTAGCTGAAATCTTTTCACTTCCATCAAAGAAAGCTGTGGTTAACTTACCCAACTTGTGTTTTAGTTCTTTATTTTTGTCTTTCCCCCTCTTTTGAGATTCACCTTTTCTCAAGAACTCTACATATTCTCCCCAAGACATATCATTCTTGATCTCATCTGCCAATGCATTGTATTCTCCACGCCATTTGTTAAGGGTCTCTGCATTGAACAAACTAGTAGTTGCAAACTCAACTTGTTCAGGTTCCTCTTCAAGTAGGAATAAGGGTTTGTTTGCATCCCCTGAATTTTGTCTCTCAATTTCCTTCCCTTTTCCATTGTTACTGTTGTTTGCACCCGAAGTACTACCACCATTGTTTTCATTGTTGTTGTTGTTGTTTTGAATCCATTGCATCATGTGCCCAAACATTTCAGCAAGTATAGTTTGTGCCTCAACCATTTGAGTAAATTTCCTTGAAGCATCATCTTCTTCTACATCTCTTCTATCTGCCATTGTTTCCTCCAATTGCAATTTCCTTTGCTCTCTCCTCAAATATCTAATTTCTCTGTCACTCCGTATCATCAATCATCTGAATAACCTATAGGCTGGCAAGATCATGTTGTGATACCACTGTAATGAGCCAAACTCAAATTTAATATAAAATATCAGATCTAAAAATATAGTTTCAACAAATCCACCCAAAACTACACTGAAACTGATGTAACTAGCTAGCTAGTCTTGTAAGGAATTAACACCCAATATGCTGAAACTTCACCAAGATGATTTTTATTACTTTTCAGATGGAAATGACATGTTATCAGGTCTGTAATGCTGATCTATAGCAGCAGCAACATTACAACTTCAAATAGCCAAAATCTGGGCAAAACCCACAAAAATTGCCGACACCGGCAAACACCCAGATGTACCCCAAACACCATAAAATGATATTGTTTGATTATCAAAAAGAAAATACATGAAATATAGTTTGATATGATTAAAATATCTGCAGAAAACACCCACAGCACTCATCCACAAACTACACAACCAAATCTTTACTACAAGCTAAAATACACACTGTGTATTCAAACCCACAAGCCAAAAAACTACACAACACAACCCAGAACTCCCAGAGCTGATCTCTGGCACTATGAAATGAAATCTATAGCTACTACACAACAAATAAAAGGAAATAACAACAACAACTCTTTCCAGCACTTCTGGAACCACCACGACAACATAAGAAGACCTGCACACAAATAATGGAAACTGCGAAAAACTGCCAGAAACTATTGAATCCTTGAAGCTCTATGCAACCTCTGGATGAAGCTACTCCTTGTGATCAAAGGATTTGCATCCTCTGGCTACCTGAAACTCATGGGTTTTCATCCACAAGCCTCTTTACTCCAATTGGTTTTCGTCCATTGAAGCCACAATCCGCAAATCTACAAGTTTGAGAGAAAATAACAAATCAACAATAGCCCCAAATGACCCAAATTACATATTTTGTATCAATATTTCATGGGAGAGAGGGAAACCCAAGATTCCCATGTTTTCCTTTGATTTCTTACTATTTTGGGGTATGACAGTTGTCATAAGTTGTCATACATTGTCATAAATTCCCCCACCACTTGTGATTTACCAAGATTTTCAAAATCTTCATGCAAATGGACACCTCACAGATCCAATGCCCCTTTTTGAGTCTCACAACAATTAATTTAATATTTAATTGTCCTCTTGGAATAGATATTACTTGGACAATATTAAATATTAAATATGTATTCTTCCTATGCTTGCCCAATTAACCCACGGAAGAATAAAATGGGCTAATATTGACCATTAATTAATTATTTTAGAAAGGGAACATGACAGTCACATTAACCTTCTCATCTTTCTCTCCTATGGAGAGAACATATATTGTACATTAGTGTTAGAAGTAGTCCATATGGGGTCATGTATAGTCCTCCTTTCTTCTTCACTTGTTCAATTCATTCGTGCATCATTTCTCTTTTGGAGAGGAGTTTTATTTCCCACTGGGTTTTCTTCTTTACTCATTTTATGAGAACTTGTTTGTACATAGGTACCTAACATGGCCTAGTAGCTGGGACCCTTCATCATCTTTGTATTCTCCCTAAGTTGCACTTAAGGGGGGTGTTAGTGTAAATAGTGGCTTTATCTAAATAATTAGTGTTAGATCTAGGGCACACAACTGAGAGGGGGGGTGAATCAGTTGTACAAAAACTTGCTTCTACTTCAAACACTTGATTCTTCTTTGTTAGTTAATAGCATATCAGTTAACCATTCATGAAAGCATAATGCATAAACACAGGAGCAGATAAACATCAACACATTAGACACCAAGATTTTGACGTGGAAAACCCGGTTAAGGGAAAAACCACAGGGTGATTAACCCAAGGATTATTCTCTGTTAGAAGAATAAGAAAAATGAATGGCACATGCCAATTAGGGCTCACTGCCCGAGCACACTGCTCACAAAGAGGCACACTGCCTACAAGAGACACACTGTCTACAAAGTGATAAGAATCACAAACTTGAACTGGAGATTGACATCTTTACCATGTCTGGATCAGTTCCATTTAAGCCTGAGATACTTCTGCTCTACCCTTCGCTCTTTCGCTATACCACACTCATCCGCACTTCAACACACTTCGAAATGAACTCACAAACCTTTATTTATACAAGGCATCAACTTAGGAACAATCATCTAAGTCGGTAATCATCCACAAGAACATTCGCAAGTCGACAAACATCAATAAGAACATTCACAAGATGAATAACTCATTTGGTCGGCCAATCTGAACAAGAACATCTTCATTCGGAAGAATATCTTCAACTCTGGGCTCTAATACTAATGCGAACTGACAAAACAACCTCAACATGATCCAAGAACCTTCACAAGCTTTCCTGAGTGACCAGGTACATCTGCACTTCCTCTACTTACTGGAATCTCTTCTCCTCTTCATCCGAAACTTCAAGAACACAGTCTGTCATGACTGTCAAACTGAAACAGGTTCTTCTGGACCTCCAAACTTTGTACAAACCGAGATGACACATCACAAGGACATCCCAAACACTCCTTCCAATCCGCAGAGTCTGACAATGCACCTCCAGATCTCACCAGACCTTTTTGTAACACTCTGTCCCTCCGGAGCATCTCCTGGAACCGGTTCTACTTGACCGATCACAACTTTTTCATATCTTCATGCGGACCTCTAAAATTTTAACTAGATCATCTCAAGACTCATATCTACAAACCCTTTAATCCGCATCCTCTGATCCTCAACCTATTGAGTACATTTGCCTTCTTCTCATCATTGTTCTTCACTATTCCTGATTGAGACTAATTTTCTCAATATCCTCAGCACACAACTCATCCAATCCTTCTTACCAATGCAATATGAGTATGTTGATATCAATGACAACACTGGTTAACCTCATACTTGCAACAATCTCCCCCTTTGTCATTGATGGCAACATATGATGTGAAAAACCATCAAGACAAGAACTTCTCTTTTCTGTCACAGCTCCCCCTATCAGCAACAACTCTTCACATGTCTTCTCTTCCTTTACTGCTCCCCCTTTGATCATCAACCACTTGTTTTTCACATGTCTTCTCTCCCCCTTTGACATCAATGGCAAAGGGCTCATACTTGCACTTGTAACACATCAGAATCATATCAGCTGCGCCCCCTTAGTAGCAGCTCCCCATCATCAATCCGGATCACAAGATATGACTGTGATATCCACCGGACGGATGCACATCAGTGCATCCTAGTTCATCACTGGAGGGGCCATGACCCCTAACTTCTCCCTGAGATACTCAAAAGAGTCTTTGGGAAGAGGTTTAGTAAAAATATCTGCAAGCTGATCTTTTGAGGGCACATACTCCAATCTGACTTCACCCTTGTTCGCTTGTTCTCTCAAAAAGTGAAACTTGATAGATATGTGCTTGGTCTTAGAATGCAACACCGGATTCTTAGAAATATTTATTGCACTTGAATTATCATAGAAAATTGTGATAGGCTCTTCATATTCTACTTTGATGTCTCTTAGCATTTGTTTCATCCACAAAATTTGAGTGCAACTACCTGCTGCTGCAATATATTCTACTTCAGTTGTAGACAGAGAAATTGCCTCTTGTTTCTTGCTTAGCCAAGAAACCAATATTTTTCCCAAAAAGAAAGCTCCTCCACTTGTACTCTTTCTATCATCCACATCTCCTGCCCAATCTACATCTGTATATGCATGAAGAAAAAAATCCTGATCTCTAGGATACCATAGACCATACTCAACTATTCCTTTTAAGTACCTAAAAATTCTTTTGATTGCCATAACATGAGATTCTCTAGGATCAGCCCAAAATCTTGCCACAAGACCAACAACCTGCATTTTATCTGGTCTAGTCTGAGTGAGATACAATAATCCTCCAATCATTGATCTGTACTTGGTCTGATCTGTCTTAGGAGAGTCATCATCTTTGCTCAACTTACATCCGGTTGCCATAGGAGTGTTCATTGGCTTTGAACCTTCCATTCCAAATTTTCTCAACAATTCTTTCACATATTTGGTCTGAGAGATAAAGATACCTTTCTTTGTCTGAGTAATTTGCAAACCCAAGAAGAAATTCAGTTCACCAAGCATTGACATTTCAAACTCACTTTTCATTTGATTTGCAAAGGTTTTACACAAACTATCTCTTCCTCCAAAAATGATATCATCAACAAATACTTCAACAATCAAGATGTTTTCATTATCTATTTAGAAATATAGATTACTGTCAGCAGTACCTTTGTTGAAACCAATCTGCACAAGATGCTTATCCAACCTTTCATACCATGCTCTTGGGGCTTGCTTCAATCCATACAGTGCTTTCTTCAACTTGCAGACCATATCATCATGATCAGACAATTGAAATCTATCCGGTTGTTCAATGTATACTTCTTCTTCCAAATCACCATTTAGGAAGGTAGACTTGACATCCATCTGATATACCTTGAAGTCTTTGAAGGTAGCATATGCAAGAAATAATCTGACTGCTTCAATTCTTGCTACCGGAGCAAAAGTTTCTTCAAAATCAATTCCTTCTATTTGAGAGTAGCCTTTGCAGACCAATCTGGCTTTGTTTCTGATTACTTCACCAACCTCATTTAGTTTGTTTCGGAAGACCCATTTGGTTCCAATCACATTCTTGTTTCTAGGTCTGGGAACAAGATCCCAAGTGTGATTTTTCTCAATTTGCATCAACTCTTCCTCCATTGCTTTGGTCCAGTTTTCATCATTGCAAGCTTCATTTATTGTCTTAGGTTCAATCTTTGAAATCAGACAGTATTCATTTAAATTTTGAGCAATTCTCCTCCTTGTTTGTACCCCTTTGCTTTTGTCACCTATGATCTGATCTTCAGAGTGATTTAGAGTTACATACCTTGGAACTTTGGGAGTCTCTTGCACTGTTGTTTCTTGATCAGATTCATTCAGACAAACCTCTTCTTCCTGATTTATCGGATCAATCTGAATCTGACTTTCAGGAAGGGATTGAGTTCCTTGAATCAGAACACCATCCTGATCATCTTCATCATATTTATAAAACCTTGAGGGCTTCTCAATTCCTTCATCAACCTTCACATTTGTACTTTCTATCATCTTTTTCAGTCTCTTATTGTAACATCGGTATGCTTTGCTTTGAGTGGAGTAACCCAAGAAAATTACTTCATCACTTCTAGCATCAAACTTTCCTAGATCTTCATCTCTTTTGATGTAACACTTGCTACCAAATACTCTGAAATATCTCACAGTAGGAGTTATACCAAACCAAAGTTCATAAGGAGTCTTACCGGTATTGCTTCTGATTTGAACTCGGTTGAGAGTGTAGACTACAGTGCTAATAGCTTTTCTCCAAAACATCTGAGGGACATTTGCTTCCATCATCATTGTCCTGGAAGCTTCCTGGATGGTCCGGTTCTTTCTCTCAACTACTCCATTCTGCTATGGAGTCCTAGGAGTAGACAACTGTCTCTTTATGCCATGCTTCTCACAAAAGTCTATGAAATCACCAGATGTGAATTCACCACCTCTGTCAGACCTTAGACACTTCAGTTTCAATCCGATTTGATTCTCTACCATAGCCTTGAAGATTTTGAACTTCTCAAAGGCTTCTCACTTCTCTTTCAGAAAGGTAACCCACATCATCCGGGAATGATCATCAATCAGTAACATGAAATATCTATCACCTTGCATACTCTTGATTCTTGTCGAACCACATAGATCAGTATGAACTAATTCCAATAATCCAGTAGAGGACTGATCTTTGCTTTTGAAAGAGACTCTACTCGGTTTACCTAGTTGACATTCTTTGCACAAACTATCTGTAGGTTTCACCAATTTTGGAAGATCTCTTACAGCCTAAATATTGCTTATCTTGATGATGTTATCAAAATTTACATTAAACATCCTTCTATGCCATAACCAACTCTGATCAATTTGAACAAACAGACAACTTTTATCTGAACCAACTAGATGGAAGATATTACCTTTTGTTTGAGTACTGGATGCAATCTCAGTTCCGGAGCTTTCAAAGATCCTGCATCTTCCATTTTTGAACTGGAGATAATAACCTTTGTCTACTAACTGTCCAACACTGAGAAGATTGTGCTTCAATCCTTCAACATACAGTACATTACCAGTTTTGCTCTTTCCATCAAAAGAAATAGTTCCCCTACCTCTGATTCTACCTGCAGAATTGTCACCAAACTTTACCATTCCTCCTTCATACCTTTCCAAATCTAAGAACTTGTTCTTGTCACCTGTCATGTGGTGAGAGCATCCACTGTCAATAACCCAATCATCCTTTTCTTCAACTTGGGCAGCCAAATCTCTTTCTACAACCTTATGATTGATAGATTCAGAGGATATTGGTTCTTCTTCCTTGATGGCAATAAACACCCATTCATTTCTGGATTTGTCTCCTATCTATGATTCATCATCTGTTACTCTTTCATTATCAGCTTCTTCATGAACATAATAATAGTTCTTTTGGAACCTTTGTCTGTTAGAGTTTGACCTTGCAGATCTTTCCAGACATCTTGAAGCAAAATGACCAATCTTATTGCAGTTGAAGCACTTAAAAGGTAACTTTCCTTCATACTTACCGGATCCTCTTGGCAATCTCTTTGCAATGAGAGCTTCAAGATGAGATGTTTCTGCTTCTTCCTCTTCCATGTCTTTCCTAGCTTGATCATACCATGACAGTTTCCTTGAAGAGTTTTCTCCCGGATCAAATCTTTGTTTGCCTTTCACATAGGCACTGGCTTTGAATGCAGATTCAGTCTTGGGAGGATCATCTCCAAACTCGGTCCTTTCAAATGCAGCCAATTTGCCAGCCAATTGCTCTCTTGTGACAGTTGCATGGGCTCTGAATTCATCAATGGCAGCAACCTTGATCTTGTAGGCAGCAGGAAGGGATCTGAGAATGTTGCAAACAATCTCATTTTCATCCAGAACTCCACCAACATTTCTGATTCCACACACCAACTCATTTACTCTTGGCATAAAGGTAGTGATATTTTCATCATCGCTCATCTTCAATCTTTCAAATTTCCCTTTAAGACTTTGCAACCTTGCACTCTTAACAAACTCATCTCCTTCATGCAGAAGTTTCAGTTTAACCCAGATCTCATATGCAGTTGGTAGGTCAATAATATTTGAGAGTTCTGAGTCAGTCAATGCGCTTAGAAGAGCCTCTTTGGTCCGCAGATTGTTTTCAGCATCTGTGATTTCATTTAGTGTTGTCGGACCACCCTGTGGAGGAACATATGCTTTTGTGACCATGGACAAGTATGCTTTTCCCATACACTCCAAGTGACATTTCATGCGGCCTTTCCAAAGAGAGAAATTGGTTCCATCAAACTTTGGACTGTCCTTGTATGCGACATCCTGGATCTCCTCAAGTAGTTAAGCTCTTTTCAGAGGAACTTAACTCTGATACCAATTGTTAGATCTAGGGCACACAATTGAGAGGGGGGGTGAATCAGTTGTACAAAAACTTGCTTCTACTTCAAACACTTGATTCTTCTTTGTTAGTTAATAGCATATCAGTTAACCATTCATGAAAGCATAATGCATAAACACAGGAGCAGATAAACATCAACACATTGGACACCAAGATTTTGACGTGGAAAACCCAGTTAAGGGAAAAACCATGGGGTGATTAACCCAAGGATTATTCTCTGTTAGAAGAATAAGAAAAATGAATGGCACATGCCAATTAGGGCTCACTACCCGAGCACACTGCTCACAAAGAGGCACACTGCCTACAAGAGACACACTGTCTACAAAGTGATAAGAATCACAAAATTGAACTGGAGATTGACATCTTTACCATGTCTAGATCAGTTCCATTTAAACCTGAGATACTTCTGCTCTGCCCTTCACTCTTTCGCTATACCACACTCATCCGCACTTCAACACACTTCGAAATGAACTCACAAACCTTTATTTATATAAGGCATCGACTTAGGAACAATCATCTAAGTCAGCAATCATCCACAAAAACATTCGCAAGTTGACAAACATCCATAAGAATATTCACAAGATGAATAACTCATCCGATCGGCCAATCTGAACAAGAACATCTTCATCCGGAAGAATATCTTCAACTCCAAGCTCTAATACTAATGCGGACCGACAAAACAACCTCAACATGATCCAAGAACCTTCACAAGCTTTCCTGAGTGACCAGGTACATACACACTTCCTCTACTTACTGGAATCTCTTCTACTCTTCATCCAAAACTTCAAGAACATAGTCTGTCGCGACTGTCAAACTGAAACAGGCTCTTCTGGACCTCCAAACTTTGTACAAACCGATATGACACATCACAAGGACATCCCAAACACTCCTTCCAATCCGCAGAGTCTGACAATGCACCTCCAGATCTCACTGGACCTTTTTGTAACACTCTGTCCCTCCGGAGCATCTCCTGGAACCAGTTCTACTTGACCAATCACAACTTTTTCATATCTTCATGCGGACCTCTGAAATCTTAACTAGATCATCTCAAGACTCATATCTACAAACGCTTTAATCCGCATCCTCTGATCCTCAACCTATTGAGTACATTTGCCTTCTTCTCATCACTGTTCTTCACTGTTCCTAATTGAGACTAATTTTCTCAATATCCTCAGCACACAGCTCATCCAATCCTTCTTACCAATGCAATATGAGTATGTTGACATCAATGACAACACTGGTTAACCTCATACTTGCAACAATTAGTTTCTAGTCTACATAGTCAAAGTCATATTCACACATAAACTTAAGTTTACTTAGCTTTTTAGAAAGTTGTCTCACATCATGTGGTGAAGACACATGTCCTCATACATATGAGACACCTCTTTCATTTTGACTTGCCACTTGTCCTGACACATGTCATGTAAGTTAGGCAAGTGTTGCATGCTTGTAGGGGTAGTCGGTAGTTGATTCCTACCTTCCTACCTCCTCCTTGCCTATTTATACAAGGCTTCTCTTTATAAATTTACACTCTCATTTTGTATATGATAGATATGTTATTGTGCTCCATTTTTCACTTGTGGAAGGTTATGCTATTTGTGCTTGTTGATCTTGGTGGATCCAACATTAGTGTTAGTAGGCATGTTGAAGCAATTGTCTTTCTTCAGTTGGTAGGTATTGTAGTAGTTCCACAAGTGACACTTGTGGAGCATAGTGGAAGGATATAGGAGGGAGGAGTAGATACCCTACAAGAGCAGAAAGGAAGATAAGAAGAAAGAGAAGCATTCAATTTGGAGGAGAACTCGAGAGGATCATAGGAGGAAGATGAAGGAGAGGAGTGAATGCCTTGTAGGAGGAGATAAAAGGTGAGAAGTAGGAGCAGAAGTAGGAGAGAGCAAGAGTGGTATCCCTATAGGTGAAGTTGGAGGAGGTAGGAAGAAGAAACCCATAAGTTGAATTGTAATTGCAACAATATTCTTTGTTGGTTGAGATGTGGTTGAAGCCGTATTCCCACCAAGAAATTGTATGGGATGTGGTCCCCACTCACAATTTCAAGGTTCAGCCTCAATAAAAATTGTGGCTAATCAATGTAAAAAAACTATATATTGCGGTCAAATTAGAGTTGTCTAGAAGCCACATGGGGTAATCCCATAAAATAAAATAAAAATCTAATGAAAATGTCTATTAAATTATTTACGTATCTAACATAAATGGATTGTAATTGGGTTAGTTTCACATTGCTAGGAATTGTGAGACACTGGTGACTTACATGCTCCAAAAGTTTTGCTAGTACGGAATTGCCAAGGTAAATGAAGAAAAAATGTTCTTGGCATAATTTCTACTCATTGAGTTCATCTTCTAGATGACTAACAATGGGCTTTAATTCATATACAATAATCAATGGGCCAATATTATCTAAATGGGTGTGATATGGGAAGCTCTTGCCTCTACTGTAGCATCTAACCCCAAGCCTTTTTCAACATTTTTGGTTCTTTTATCCTTCTTGCTAGTGTTTGTGTGAATACAGGTGTGTCCCCTACAAAGGTTTTCTCTTATTTTGAAAAGATTCACAAGGCTTTGTTCTTGGAGGTTATGGCTAGGGTTTGATTTGTGATGGCTCCAATCACTCTTTATAATCCTTGCACTCACTCCCTTGATGATTTTTCAAATCTTACAAATGGGTGTGATAGTGATGAAAATTGTTGTGGCCTCTATTCAAAAGGACAAGGGTTGTATCACAAAGTCTTGTAAGGGGTATCTAGTTCAGATTACAATGTTGTGTGACATATTATTCTTATTCCTTGTTTTGATGAAGCACACTTGCTTGTCCTAGGCTTGGATGTGTTGGAAGAAGAATCCCAATATGTGGAATAATGGTTGATTTCTAAGTTCAAATAGTTTGCCCTAGTGTGGTTGATCTCCACAATTGGGTTTCCAAGTTTTAGAAATCATTTTTTATTAATCTCAATAGGCATTTATCTCTATGCTCAAGGTTTTTTCATCATGTTTTGCAAATCTCCTTAGGATAGAGAGGCAATTTGGAGAAGGGGCCTTGGTTTTAGGGAAGGTTGTACTTTTGGTTAAGTGTTGGCTCTCTACTTTCGATTCTCTCATTTTCTCTTTTAGTTCTTTTTCTTTGGGTAAGACTTCCAAATATTCCATTATAGTTTTGGATAGACTCAAGTTTGGAAGCTATGGGAAACAATCTGAACACCTTTATTACTATTTCTTCCAAAATTGCTTGTCTTTCTCACCCTACTTTTGTGTGGGTTATGGTTGAGTTGCATTTGTTTAAGGGTTTGCCTACAAAAGTTAAGATCCAAGTGTAAGACTATGTTTGGAACCAAAAGGTACACTATGATAAGGTGGCCTTACAATATGTTTATTATGGGCTTGATCACTTATTTGTTGACTATTCTAGAGATAAGTATAAATCACATGGTCTTGTGTCTTGGTGGAAAGATGCTAAGCTTCATCATTTGCAAGTTTTTGAATCTTGTAAGTCTTCTATGTTGCCTTCATCTCATCCTTTCAATGCTCCATTTGAATGTATTACCTTTGTTGAGATGGAGAAAATGTCTTCTCTGGTGGAGGTGAAAAGGATTCCTATTAAGCTATCTTCTCCTTCAACATCATTGCTTGCTAAAGAAATGCTTGTGTTTGAGGTCTCTTCCTCAACTTAGGTTTCTTCTACTTTGACTTCTAGGATTGGTGTTCTTTCCTTGGTAGAGGGTTTCTCTATGGACATTGGAATTTCCTCCCTCCATCCTAGTGGTAAAAATGTTGAGGATGATGATGTGGATGTAGGTAATGGACCATCACAAGTCTCCTATTTTCCTTTCAGATGATCTTGAGACTTCAAGAAACTTAAGAATGAAGCATACTTAATTTTGTTTGACTGGGTTCTAGATTCTCTTCTCTTTGATGGCCTTCTCTCTTGGCATCTTTCCTTGTTTATTTTGTTTGGCTTAAATAAGCCTATTATGTTGGTTCTATATGATCTAAAATTGGCTCACACAAGACTTGTTCACATTGATCAACTGATTAGACAAGTTTATTGTTACTTGCATGGTAAGAGTTGATCTATTAGTGGTGAGTGAGGTGGACTACTCTCTTCACATGGAAGAAGTGTGTGGAGGATGTCATTAGTGTTTCGTTGATGTGTGGTTTCTATATAAAGGATATTAATTCTTTGTTGGTTTGTGTTTAATAATTCTTCTAAATGAGCATATGCATGGTCAAAGATCTTGACTAGGTTTGTTATTTCAGTGCCCTTCAAGAAAGCATTTTCTCATTGGATTTCTTCAAGTGTAATCACCTATTCTTTGACAACAATGAGAGCAGGGAAGGTTCTTCCTTATTCACCTAGAATTTCCTTTTTTGGGACTGGCCTTAACACAAGACATATAAGCATGAAAAGCCAAATGTGACCTACAAAGTCAAAGTATTCCTTGATTCTTTTAGTTGGTGCTTTGATTTGTTGAATATTTATTTGTTTGGGTTGAAATCAAAGTGTTGGCCAATTGATTTGTTTTATTTTTTAAATTTTTTTATTTGAGTGTTCTTTGTAGGATGTTTTTCTTCAATGCAAAGTGTTGATCACTGGAAGATGTTTTGAAAATACTTGGATGTAAATGTTATTGTGATTTTATGGTTTACATGTGCAAGTTGAAAATAGACTAAAGCTAATCCATTTCCTTTTTTAGAGTTTTGATCTTTTATGCAAACTAATTTAATTGATGTTTCAAGTGTTGAAACTAAGTAAATGAATGATTTCTTCTTCTTTTTTGGTATTTGCCCTTTTCATTTTTCTACAAAATATATTTAGTTAATAGTGGATGAATTTATTTCCTTCTCTTTTTGAAATATAATGCCAAAGGGTAATAGAAATTTTTCTTTTTAATAAATTAGAAATGCAAACAAATAAGAAAAATATTCACTTTTAAAATAAGAACAATCTAACACTAGCACAATTTTTATGTTCATGTTATCGCTTGGAATTGCACCCTGCTTGAAACCCGTTCAAGCATTCCAGTGACACATGGGATTGGTCTCAAGGTGTGGGACCTTGCAGTTGAGACCAAACCTCTAGAGAAGGCCGGTTCCTCTTTATGGACTTAAGGTCCAGAGAATTCAACTAAATATAATGCTACTGATTACCAGGGGAAAAGGGGAAGAAGGAGAAACTAAAATTAAAAGGTAATGCACCAAATTTAATATGCTTAACTGCGACTGAATTAACAAAACAATGACCTCAAAACTGAAATAAACTCACATAGACTCATATAAACCATCATAGAGGTTCAGGTAGAAAATTGAAGCTATCAAAGGGACTGTTCTGCCCACAATACAAGCATAAAATTCTTAAATAAACACAGTGTAAAGTTACAGAGAGAGGCAAAGTTACATTGTGTATTGATCATGAAGGCTAGAAAGCCATTACAAAAGTAGAACAATTTACTGCAGAAGGAAAAGACACAAAATAATCAATTACACTCATGGGTGAACCACAATCAAAGACATTAAAGGTATAGATTCAAGCATGATACATCAAATTTGATGGGTTCCTGCAAATGCATTACAATGTTTGTAATCTGCAACAAACTCCTCTACTCACGTGATGACCCAAAAGAATAGCTAACATTATTTACATCTTTTTACATGTATGTATAACATTTTTAATCCATTGTGTACCAATAGGCATTGAAAATCAGTCAACTACCTTGTTCAGGCACCCACGCTGCATTGAATGTGGTCCAGAAACGATGTCAAAAGACCTGCAAAATGAGACGACATCCATACCCTGTCAGGTTTGTGAAATGATAGAAGAAGATCACCTACACACACGAGTGTCTGACGCATTAAAGAAGGAAGGTCTAAAATCCTTCTATGTGCCTACAAATTCATTTTGTCCCTCCCTTGTGCAATCACATTGAAGATTTTGATTGTTTCAACCACCTAAATTTGACCTTTCTGCAACATTTGTCCTTCAGACATTAAATTTGCCCTACAACAATGGTATTATGCAAAGAATTGTGTCCTTTAAGCTTTTACAACACTTTAAAGTATTTCATATTTTAATTTTGCTCCTAGCACCTTTATTTTCTCCATTGTCAGTGAATTTGTCTCATGTTGAACTCTTCAACCTTGTCTTTTTATCTTCCTTGTCTTAATTTCCCTTTGGTCGACAAAATTTGCATTTTGCGAACCATCAAGCACTTTTCTTTTCTCCTTTTTGGGTTCATTAATCAACAAATTGGCAAACTTTAGGAATTATGAACTGACTAGTAAGTTTGTAACTTTACCGATCTCCTGATTTTCCTTTTTTGCTTGATCTTTGTCTTATGGAGGCACCAACCCATATTTTAAGCCGCATCCAAAATCTTCAAGTAACCAATGTCAAGGAACTTCAAAGATTTTTGGGTTTAGTCAATTATATTGCTGGCTTTTACCATAAATTAGCTGAAGATAGGCTTGAGCTTAATGCCTTATTAGGAAAGAATCCACCTCCATGGACCAAGGAACACAATGCTATTATTGCAAGAATAAAATCTAAATGTCCTAATCTTTCACCTTTAAGATTGTCAGGTGATGGTCCGAAAATCATTGAGACAGATGCCAGTGAAGGTGCATGGGCAGGAATTCTGAAGGAGAAGACGCCGCAAGGGCGTGAAGAAATTGTCAGATACATTTCTAGCAGCTTTAAGAATAGCAAATTAAACTATCATAGCACTCACAAAGAGATTCTTGCCATCATTAACACTCTTAAAGCTTTTCAAATGTGTGTAGGTGATAAAAGGTTTCTGATCCAAAGTGATTTGCAGAATTTAAGGGGCTTCTTCAAAAAGGAATCCAAAGACAAAGTGATCAGAGGCAGATTGTTAAGATGGGCTCAATTCTTAAAGACTTTTGAATTTGATATTGTTCATCTTCCTGGTGCTAAAAACTTGTTTGCAGATTTTCTATCGCGAGAAGGACATATGCACTCAAGGTCGAACAAGATTTGCCCGTCACAATGCCAAAGGTTGACACTAGAAAAGTTCATGTCATCCGAGCCTGAGAACACAGGTGGTATGAGAAAAGCTACCGAGAATGGAGTACAAATCCTTTTGCCATGCGAGATCGGCATAACTTCCAAATGGCTAGTGACTTTCTGTACGACAGATTTAAGTACCTGGTTGCCAAACAACATCTCACTCTTGAGAATATGTGGACAGAAAAACCCTTCTTCGAATTCTCTACTGAGACTGAGCCTATTGATCTAGATGTTGGTCATATCCTCCAAAACTGGTGTGGAGATTTTGTTCTTCCATTAAAATTCTTGAATCCATTTGTCCACAGGACTGATCGATGGCTCAATGAAGAAAAGGGAAAAGAATTAATTAGAAATCTATTTCAAGGACCTTACCCTCTAGCCAAAGGCATGCAATTCAATAGAACTTCTTCCTATACAGGTTGTACTTTCAAATTAACCTTTGACTCAAATACAGAAAACCTGATAAGTAGACATATGGTCCAGACATACAGTCCAACTGGTGCTGGTACTCAATTTCAGTATTAGAGTGTACCAAATAAACTTTGTCATCTGTACTCATCTCAGATGCCTGTTTGGATCCATACAAAGACCTATCGAATGGAATCAATAGATAGTGGAGCCATGGCCCATGGCATCTATGGAGCATACAAGTTAAAGACTATGAGTATCATCTGGAAGGAAGCTAATCCACCTGACTCTGCCAGATCACCAATTGATGAAACCAGATACCGTGGTTGCATTCTGCATACTTCAAACATGACATGCGCAAATTACACATATGATCCTCTTAATGATCCACATGTCACCAATTTTGGGGATGAATCTGATGACGGCCCCAATTCTAGTTAGTGGATGGGCTTGTCATCCACTGAAGGAATCTGTCCCTTCGTGTCAACCAACAGACGTGGCCCACACCATGGAAAAAGGGGAAAGCATACGCGCCATATAGTATGCATGGGTTATTCTTCCCGTGATCAAAAAGAAGCTTTGTATAAAGTGGCTTCTTTTAAGTCTTGTCTTGTCCCTCTTTTTTCCTGTTTACGAGTTATTGGGATCCACTAGAGGAATCTTATCCTCAACTGGATAACCCTTTGGATAAAGATGTTGCTACATGTCAACTTTGTATGGTTAGATTTCAAACTCAGATTTATGACCATGAGGTAAAAGATCTGCCTTGCCTTCCTAAATAAAGGACTTAAGGCCACCTCATAAGATCATCGAGTCTTGAGTAAGTAAGTTCACCAGCAAGTCTTTGAGTCTTAGGAAGTTTGAGTCTTTTGAAAGGCTTAAGAGATCAGAGTAGTATGCTCTTTCTGCAGATGCAGAAATCAGAAACTCAGAATTCTTGAAATCTTGATGGTTTATTTCAGCGAGCATTGTAATATGAGAATATTGTAACCCTGTAATCCTGTTTCATGATAATATGATATTCTGCTTTAGTTCTCATGATATTCTGCTTTCGTTCTCATTTGCAGCTATGTCAAAAATGTGGTATTAGAGCTAAGAATAAGTTAGATTGTGATGTCATAAGTTCTCAGTTGTCAAATTGTAGAATTTAGATTAAGCACACTGAAGAAAAAATAGACATTGTACAGCAAGAAATGCAGTGTGTATCTGAAAATCATATGTTTTTAAAGGATTCAATAACTCAGGAATCAGCAGACATACAGTCTATAGTTTTAACACTTAAGCAATCTCAGTTTTAGAATACAAAAGTGTTAAATTTTCCTTCAAATGCAAAAGGTTATCTACAGGCACAATAAGAGGGTCATAAACTCTCCACTATAGTTACGCAGCCTGTAATTGATAAAGTCTATGATCCCTCTACTGGTAGTTATAGAGAAACTACTAATAAGGAAAGAGCCTCGGGAAAGTTTCAAATGGCTCGTGGTCAAGGTCATAATCCAAATTGATCCAGTCTAGTAAACCCCTTTAAAAATATCCAGTCCCTTAAGGCAGATACTCCACTACTTGTCAATTTTGACAATTTTGAAGATGTGGCCAACATGAGAGGCATTGGTGCCATGCGTGCATGGATCACAAACTATATGTCCACCAATGCTGGAGTAGACGAAGCTCAAGTTATTAAGCAAGCCCTTAATGCTATGACTGGAGTAGCTCATAGTGTCTGGGATAGACTTGAAGACACCTTTGGAGACAACCTGATAGCAAGAGGTACAGATCAGGTTTGTGCACAACTTACACATTTGTTTGTTGGAAGAACAGACACAAGGGAAAAACTTGCCTACAATAAGTTCATTAGAGGCAAGTGTAAAGATCTGAAATACTTGAAAGAATACTGCGAAGAGCAGTATAAGAATTTCTATCAGTCAGGTCGTGAGCAAAACCATGAGTTTATGTTCACAACTTTTCTTAAAAGTTTTGGCGATATTATAGGAGAATTCTATCATAAAAGAGTTCTCAAGAATTTGGTAATTGATGGTATTGAGATGAAGGAACTCACCTTCCCTCAATTGGTTCAATTCCTAACTGAGATAAATGAGGAAGCTTGTCAAGAATCTCAGAAACGGAAAGAAATGAAAAGGGTAAAGCCTCTGTTGTCTTCATCATCTTGTTACCAAATTATGCCATCCAATCAGTTTCCTGAAAAAGATAAATCTTCTTCTAAGTGTTATTCCTATGAGAAATCTGACAACTCCTATTATAAGAAGAAGAAGAAAAATAAAAGGTACAACAAGTATTCTAAAAAGAAAGGATACTTCAAGAAAAAGGATAAGAAAGAATCGGGTTCAAAAAAATGGGAACCCACATGCTATATTTGTAAGGGCAAGCACCATGCCAACAAATGCCCTAAAAGAAACAAGAAAAAGAACAAAGGTAAGGTTCAAGCTGCAAGAGCCGCAGGCCTTGATGATAATGATGAATTTGAATTCATCAATGAATACCCCTCAGATTTAGAAGACATCATTCTTTTAGAATCAGAAGAAGAATCTGAAGAGGCAGAAGAAAAGTATGAGTTTACTCATGAACAGACACCAGCTCAACAAGAAGCTTCATCTGAATCCTCAGATGATTCTGAAAATTCATTTTTTTGTAGAATGCTAAGGCGAGATACTAGAGCAGAATTGGATAAGGTAATTGAAGAGATTATCCAAGTTGAAGCTCAACTTCAAAAAATGGATTTTGGTCAGGAAACTTGGAAAAAGCTTCTAGGTAAATTAAAGCAACTCAATGCAAGGAAAATGTTTCTTCTAAAAGAAAATGAGAAACCTTCCAATTCTTTTGGAAGAAGAACACCTGTTCGTCACTATGGACAACCTGTAGTCTCCTCTCTGCCTACAAAGAACTTTTGAGGAAGCACCTGGTGCAGGTAGTATGGCTAGAAGACTCTGGCGAAGACAAAGAAAGACCTTTCTTGAAAAGGTCATTGAGCAAGCTAGGGCAGAAATAGCTGAAATTGACGATGAAGAAAATGTTCAGCTAATTGATGAAATGGAACACTCTCAGGAGCTAGATAAATATGTTAATAAGTTTAACACATCTAGTTCTTTTCAGCTTCCTCATGCAGTCACTACCAGAGAAGAACAACTGTATTGTGAAGAGAAACCATATAGTCCAGTTTAAGGAGAAGCTGTAGCTGAGCCTCTTTTATACCTTCCAGGAAAAATGGCACCCTATGTTCTAGGATCTCATCTAGATCCTTCCTTCACTCCAGATCCTCTATTGGAAGAAGAAAGTAGTAGCCACCATCAAGTAAAGGCCTACCAAAGAAATAAGAAGATTACCACCTGTCTCGGAGTAATTTTCACCATTCACTTTCCAGGGATAAAATTGTATCCTCTTGCATTCTTATGGGATATAGGAGCAGATGTTAATCTTCCCAGGTATAACTATTTTCCTGCTAACGCCTGGATAGAAGGTTCTACTGATTTAATCTTTGGTAATGGTAGACATGAATCCAAAATGATCTGTAAAGTACCTATTCAGTTAAGTAATGGATTCATTTATGAACTAACATTTGTCCATTATGAAGTGGATGATTATGATGGTGTGATTGGAAGCAAGGCAATGCAACATTGGGAACCGATCACAATCGATTCCACCTTCATCACTCTGCAAGAACATTTCCAAGTGCCTAGACTTCATCAAGATTTGGCATTCACTACAAAGAAGGAAATACCAAAGAAGAAAGAGATAAATACTGTCTAGATTGCCAGACAAGTTGCAGCAGCAGAAGAACCACTGCAAGCTTTGAAAGCTAAATTTACAACTACTGTTCTCACAAAGGACCTTAAGAAGCATAAGTGGGATTTAGTCTGTAGTCTGCTGCTTAAATGGGATCCTTTAGGTAATGAAATTCATCCTAAAGCCAAGGCTAATTATTTCTTTATGGGTCGTACAGAAACATAAATGTGCCGAAAAGAAATAAATGAATTATATGCTTTGGATCTAATTAAGAATTCAGACTCTCCATTTTCTTGCCATGTCATGTATGTACCGAAATATGCTAAAGATGGTTCAGAATTACCAAAAAAAAGATTGGTTGTCAATTACAAGCCATTAAATGAATGTTTGATTGATAATCAGCATCCTTTGCCCAACAAGGATCGTATCTGGCAAACCATACAAGGTAGCCATATCTATTCCAAGTTTGATCTAACTAAAGGGTTTTGGCAGATTGGTCTTAAGACAAAAGATTTCTATAAGATAGCTTTTTCTATTACACAAGGGCTATATGAGTGGAAGGTTCTTCCTTTCAGCATCAAAACTGCTCCATCTATTTTTCAGCAAAAAATGGGAATTATTTTCCACCTTTACACTAAGTTTATTCTACCTTACATTGATGGCATTCTTGTCTTTAGTCAGGACATGCAGCAACATCTTCACCATCTGAGACAGTTTCTTACTATTTGTTAGCAACATGGTTTAGCTTTTAATCCATCCAAATGCCACTTTGCATGAACATTCATAATCACGAACTTGCCTTGGCTCGCCTTTTTGCCTTATCGATGAAATCTCACTTTTGCGAACTTGTCTCCTTCGTCGCTTTCCTTACTTTACTTTTCCTTGGTCAGAAAAAACCTTATTTCACAAACCAACCATGCCTTCACCCTCTACACCTTGGCCACCAACCTCCTTCCTTGGCTTCTTTAGTTTCCTAATCGCCTTGGCTCCATTCCCTTATCAGCAAAGTTGTCGATCATAAAACTTATTGATTAGCGAAATTAAGGTTCGCCAAACCTTAAGTTTACTGACAAAGGCAAACTCTTTGTCTTTGACTTAGCCACATCCCTTGGTGAAGATTTTCCTATTGTCTCCTTGCCTTCCTTAGTCGGTGAATTCACTGATCGGTGAACCTAAGGTTCATCGAACCAACACTTTGCCGATAAAGGCAAACTTTTTACCTACCTTAGCTCTTTTACCTTAGACTTTTTGCCCACCTGCTGGTCCCTTAGTTGGTGAACCAGTGAACTGGCTAATCAGCAAACCAAAGGTTCACCAAACCTTAAGTTTATCGACTAAGGCAAAAGTAATGGCAAAATACTTAGAAATTTTGAGATTTTTGAAGGGAGGCTTTCTTCCATTTAAGCTTTCTCAGATCGGATATTTCTAAGGGAAGAAAGGTGGGATTTTTGGGTTATTTTGGCCTGGGCAAAATATGACAACATTTTGGCGACTATGCAGGGGTGTTTGCTTGCTAAACACAGGGATCCAGTGGCCTTATACAAACCATTGGGCACATAGTCAAAAGGGAAATTGTAGCAACATGACTATACAAAACTAGAAACTGCCTCCAGAAAACAAAAGAAAATAAATAACAAGGTGAACAATCTCCTAATGAGGATGCAGCCTATGCAAGAGCACTTATGGAAGGGAAACCTAAAAGAAAAACAAGATCTATTATAAATATTTACAAAAATCCCAAAACCAAACTTAGAATTATGGTTTGAGATGAATCCCATTCACTAGGATTGGAAGTGATTCACCAGTTAGCTTGGAGATTTGGAAGACATTGGCTTGCTTGCAACTGACAATGATATATGGGCTGCTCCATAAGGCATCAAATTTGGAATGTCTCCCAGCCTTAGCTCTATCTTCATCCCATTTTAGCATATATAGTTTTGGATAGACTCAAGTTTGGAAGCTATGGGAAACAATCCAAACACCTTTATTATTATTTCTTCCAATATTGCTTGTCTTCTCACCCTACTTTTGTGTGGATTATGGTTGAGTTGGATTTGTTTAAGGGTTTGCCTACAAAAGTTAAGATCCAAGTGTAAGACTATGTTTGGAACCAAAAGGTACACTATGAGAAGGTGGCCTTACAATATGTTTATTATGGCCTTGGTCACTTATTTGTTGACTATTCTAGAGATAAGTATAAATCACATGGTCCTGCGTCTTGGTGGTAAGATGCTAAGCTTCATCATTTGCAAGTTCTTGAATCTTCTAAGTCTTCTATGTTGCCTTCATCTCATCCTTTCAATGCTCCATTTGGATGTATTACCTTTGTTGAGATAGATAAAATGTCTTCTCTGGTGGAGGTGAAAAGGATTCCTATTAAACTATCTTCTCCTTCAACATCATTGCTTGCTAGAGAAATGCAGGTCTCTTCCACAACTTAGGTTTCTTCTACTTTGACTTCTAGGATTGGTGTTCTTTCTTTGGTAGACGGTTTCTCTATGGACATTGGAATTTCCTCCCTCCATCCTAGTGGTAAAAATGTTGAGGATGTTGATGTGGATGTAGGGAATGGACCATCACAAGTCTCCTTTTAGATGATCTTGAGATCTCAAGAAACTTAAGAATGAAGCATACTTAATTTTGTTTAACTGGGTCCTAGATTCTCTTCTCTTTGATGGCCTTCTCTTTTGGCATATTTCCCTATTTATTTTGTTTGGCTTAAATAAGCCTTTTATGTTGGTTCTATATGATCTAAAATTGGCTCACACAAGATTTGTTCACATTGATCAAATGATTGGACAAGTTTATTGTTGCTTGCATGGTAAGAGTTGATCTATTAGTGGTGAGTGAGTTGGACTACTCTCTTCACATGGAAGAAGTGTGGGGAGGATGTCATTAGTGTTTTGTTGATGTGTGGTTTCTATATAAAGGATATTAATTCTTTGTTGGTTTGTGTTTAATAATTCTTCTAAATGGGCATATGCATGGTCAAAGATCTTGACAAGGTTTGCTATTTCAATGCCCTTCAAGGAAGCATTTTCTCATTGGATTTCTTCAAGTGTAACCACCTATTCTTCGACAACAATGAGAGCGAAGGTTCTTCCTTATTCACCTAGAATTTCCTTTTTTGGGACTGGCCTTAACACAAGACATATAAGCATGAAAAGCCAAATGTGACCTACAAAGTCAAAGTCTTCCTTGATTCTTTTAGTTGGTGCTTTGATTTGTTGGATATTTATTTGTTTGGGTTGAAGTCAAAGTGTTGGCGAATTGGTTTGTTTTATTTTTTTTAATTTTTGATTTGAGTGTTCTTTGTAGGATGTTTTTCTTCAATGCAAAGTGTTGATCACTGGAAAATGTTTTGAAAATACTTGAATGTAAATGTTATTGTGATTTTATGGTTTACATGTACAAGTTGAAAATAGACTAAATCTAATCCATTTCCTTTTTTAGAGTTTTGATCTTTTATGCAAACTAATTTAATTGATGTTTTAAGTGTTGAAACTAAGTAAATGAATGATTTCTTCTTCTTTTTTGGTATTTTCCCTTTTCATTTTTCTACAAAATATATTTAGTTAATAGTGGATGAATTTATTTCCTTCTCTTTTTGAAATATAATGCCAAAGGGTAATAGAAACTTTTCTTTTTAATAAATTAGAAATGCAAACAAATAAGAAAAATATTCAATTTTAAAATAAGAACAATCTAACACTAGCACAATTTTTATTTTCATGTTATCGCTTGGAATTGCACCCTGCTTGAAGCTTGTTCAAGCATTCTAGTGACACACAAGATTGGTCTCAAGGTGTGGGACCTTGCAGTTGAGACCAAACCTCCAGAGAAGGCTGGTTCCTCTTTATGGACTTAAGGTCCAAAGAATTCAACTATATCTAATTTTAACTAGGGGAAAAGGGGAAGAAGGAGAAACTGAAATTAAAAGGTGATGCACCAGATTTAATATGCTTAACTGTGCCTGAATTAACACAACAATGACCTCAAAACTACAATAAACTCACATAGACTCGTATAAACTATCATAGAGGTTTAGATAGAAAATCAAAGCTATCAAAGGGACAGTTCTTCCCACAATACAAGCATAAAATTCTCAAATAAACACAGTGTAAAGTTACAAAGAGAGGCAAAGTGATAGTTTGTATTGATCATGAATGCTAGAAAGCCATTACAAAAAGTAGAACAATTTACTACAGAAGGAAAAGACACAAAATAATCAATTACATTCATGGGTGAACCACAATCGAAGACATTAAAGGTCTAGATTTTAGCATGATACATCAAATTTGACGGGTTCCTACAAATGCATTAAAAGGTTTGTAATCTACAACAAACTCCTCTACTCACTTGATGACCCAAAAGAATAGCTAACATTGTTTACATCTTTTTACCTGTATATATAGCATTTTTAATCCATTATGTAACAATAGGCATTGAAAATCAGTCAATTACCTTGTTCAGGCACCCACGCTGTTGTAACATCCACGTTCTAAAAATATAGTAAAACTAGAAAATTTACCATAAAGTAATTTAGCAAGGTAAAAATGAGATGGAGAAAAATTTTCTTTTATTCAACATAATAATCAAGTAACTACAATTACAAGATTTCTCATTACAAAATACAATAAACCATATTGTCTTTCTCAAGTACAATGTTTACAAAAGTAAATTAATTACAAATATCTGCATTAGATAATGTTTTACATAGTCTCAATAAATACAAGTCTCAAAGATATACTGCATCCAGAAATCTGACATCTTTATCACAAGCTTTGGCATGTCTTCTGTTGGAGAGAGAGAGAGAATCTTTCCCGTGATTTACCTCCATCCACAGACCAGCGGTCTCCCACACATCTTCCACATAGGAAATGGCCCTACCCTTCATGAGGAATATAGACCAAAGGTGTGTTTGGTGTGGAGCCTAATCAGTCTCCAAGTAAAAAACAAATTTAGAGCCGACATAAAAAACCCTATTTTTGTAACCGACATAAAAAACCCTATTTTTGTAACCGACATAAGGCTTGATAAAAGCGGCTAAGGGTTAGGGTTTTTTTTGACATATTGTATTTGTTAGGGTTAGCCGGCAGAAGATATCAATTAAATGCAAATAAAGATTAAACAGAGAAATGGAAATACACAGAAATAATAATAGCGAGAGACAAGTTTTAACGTGGTTCACCCAAACTCGGGCTACATCCACCAAACAGAGAGTCCAATATTATTATCCAGTAAATCAAACCGATTACAATCAGCAATCCCTGCAACTCAATACCGCTGCAAAATGCTACAATACAATATCAAAACCCTAACCCTTAGCTACTTTTTATCAAGCTTTTTGTCGGTTACAAAATAGGGTTTTCTTATGTCGGTCAATGAAAAAATTAACTCCCGGTGCATTATAAAATAATAAAAAACCGTGTGAGGTTTCGGGGGCGTTGCCCCCGAGCCCCCACGGGGGCGCTGCCCCTCGACCCCACCCTGTATCATGACAGGGAACGCGCCAGGGGCACTGCCCCTGGACCTCGCAAGGGGCGCTGCCCCTTGACCCCGTCTTGGGGGCGCTGCCCCCAAACCCCCGCAAGGGGCGCTGCCCCTTGACCCTATAGGAATTTGGGGGGAAACTGCGCTGATAAAAGTGGGGTAAATATAACCTCCGAGTCTGATTAGGCTCCATATAACAACAATCTCCCACTTGGAGACTGATCAGACTCCACACCATATCATCTCCCACTTGGAGACTGATCATAACACCACTGACCCTGTAGCTCCCACTGGAAATAAGCACCCTGGACTCTGCTGTTCTATTTTTGTTGTGTTCAGTCGAGAAGACCAACCGAAGCTGAAGAGGAGCTCAGCTTCGCCCTTGTCACTGCCTTTGTCAACATATCTACTGGATTGTCATCTGTATGTATCTTTGCCAACTGTAACTGTCCATCATCCAACACCGACCGAATGAAGTGATACCTCAACTGTATGTGTTTGGTCTTTGAATGCAAGGCAGAATTCTTTGCAAGATGTATGGCACTCTGGCTATCTGTAAACAAATAACTGTTAACCTGTTGTGTGCCCAATTCATTCATGAAAGATTGTAGCCATATCATCTCCTTACTTGCCTCTGTTGCAGCTACATATTCTGCCTCTGTGGTGGATAAAGGAACCATCTTTTGCAACCTGGAAATCCAACTCACTGTTGTTCCACCTACAGTAAAGACATAACCTGTAGTACTCCACCTGGTAGCAATATCTCCTGCCAAATCTGAGTCTACATAACCTGCTAAATCAGTAGTAGAGCCCCTAAAACATAAGTGTTTATTAGATGTACCTCTCAAATATCTGAGAATCCATTTTACCGCATTCCAATGCTCTAATCCGGGATGACTCATATACCGGCTAACGACTCCTACAGCATGTGCAATATCCGGTCTCGTGCATACCATGGCATACATTAAACTACCTACAGCTGAAGCATATGGTACCTTGGACATTTTCTCTTCCTCCTCTTGTGTCTTAGGACACATGTCCTTAGTTAATTTCAAATGACTAGGCAAAGGTGTGCTGACAGCTTTTGCATTCTCCATGTGGAATCTCTGCAACACCTTTTCAACATAAGCAGCCTGAGATAGAGTTAAATGTCAGTTCTGCCTATCTCTACAAATTTTCATACCAAGGATTTGTTTTGTTGCCCCCAAATCCTTCATATCAAATGATTTTGCCAACTGCTGTTTTAACTCTCAGATGTGATCCATGTTAGACCCAGCGACAAGCATGTCGTCAACATATAAACATAAAATAATGTAGCTGTCATTATCTAACCTCTTAAAATAAACACAATGGTCAGAATTACACCTGCTGTAGCCTTGCTCAGCCATAAAACTGTCAAATTTCAAATACCATTGCCGAGGTGCTTGTTTCAGGCCATACAAACTCTTCTTCAATCTGCACACTAGTTTCTCCTTACCTTTGACCTCAAATCCTGGGGCTGTTCCATATAGATCTCCTCCTCCAAATCACCATGGAGAAAGGCAGTTTTAACATCTAGCTGTTCCAAATGTAAATCTTCAGCAGCCACAATACTTAAAACAGTACGAATAGAAGTCATCTTGACAACCGGAGAAAATATCTCATCAAAATCAATGCCCTTTTTCTGTGCAAATCCTTTTACAACTAACCTGGCCTTAAATCTTTTCTTACCTCCATCTTCCTCTTTCAGCCTGTAAACCCATTTATTTGGTAAAGCCTTTTTTCCTGTAGGTAACTTACATAATTCCCAAGTCTGATTTTTCAGCAAGGAGTCCATTTCTTCTTTCATTGCAAGCTCCCACTGAACCTGTGTATCCACCTGCATAGCTTCATCATACCCTTCTGGTTCACCAGCATCTGTTAACAAAATAGAATACAAAGAGGGAGAAAACCTTTCAGGAGGTCTACTTATCCTTGTGGACCGTCTAACATTCACTGGAGTTTGTGGTATTTCTGGTTGCTATTGCGGAGCATGAGGAACCACTGGAACATCACTATTTGGAGTATCATCCATCACCACATAATCCTTTTCTTTCTTCTCATGCTGCTGCAACTGATCTTTGTACAACACCTTCTCATTGAATATAACATCCCTGCTTCTCACAATTTTCTGATTTTCAAAATCCCAAAGCCTATAACCAAATTCATCAATGTCATATCCAACAAAGGTACACCTTTTTTATTTTGCATCCAGCTTGGTTCTATGTTCAGAATCTATATGTGCAAATGCTTCACAGCCGAAGGTTTTCAGAAAAGAATAACTCACCTTCTTCTCTGTCCATGCTTCCTCTGGAATACCACAGCCCAAAGGAACTGAAGGACCTCTGTTAATTAAATATACAGCAGTGTTGATAGCCTCTGCCCACATGTTTAAAGGCAGCCCAGCATGCAATCTCATGGTCCTTGCACGCTCCATTATTGTCCTATTCATGCATTCAGCCACTCCATTTTCCTGTGGAGTCCCTGGAACCGTTTTCTGCCTACGAATTCCATTAAAGGAGCAATAATCTTCAAATTCTTTGCTGCAATACTCACCGCCATTATCAGATCTGAGACATTTTAATCTTTTACCCGTGTCATTCTCAACCAAGCTTCTCCATTTCTTAAATGTTTCAAATACATCAGATTTCTGTCTAAGGAAATAAATCCAAACCTTCCTAATTGCATCATCTATGAATGTAACATAATACCGAGAGCCACCGAGAGAAGATACCTGAGCTGGTCCCCATACATCTGTATGCACAAGCTCCAATTTTTTATTTTTCTTTTGCTTCCCATCCTTGAGAAAACTGACTCTCTTTTGTTTTCCATACACACAACTTTCACAGAAATCCATATTAATACATTTCAGACCTGGTAAAACTTTCTTAGAATGAAGTACCTTCATACCTTTTTCACTCATATGCCCAAGTCTGTTATGCCACAGTGTTGTCTCAGAACTTGCAGCAACTTTTCCAGTCTCTTCCTGCAAACCTGCAGCAACTGTTCCTGAACCTATTTGTTTTTTCTCTGTAACAGCTAAAGTAGAAGGAACAGTATGACCTGTACAAAGATATAAGGTGCCTACTTTCACACCTTTTGCTACTACTAAGGCACCTTTTGAAACCTTCCAATTTTTATCAGTAAATGTAACAGTGCAACCTTGTTCAGTTAGCTACCCCGCTGAAATTAAATTCCTACTGAGCCTTGGAACATGCCTTACCTCTTGTAGTAGCCAATGATTTCCATTCTGCAACTTAATCTTGATTCTTCCCTTTCCAACAATCTGACAGGGTTCGTTATCTCCCAAATAAACTAGCCCAAAATCCCCTTGGACTTAATCAAGGAAATAACTTCTATGGGGCGTAGCATGAAATGAGGCCCCTGAATCTAAAACCCATGAATCATCAGCATTATCTAGGGAAAGAATCAAAGCATCATCTTCAGACTTATTGCTTACCACATTTGCTTCCTTATTGTCTTCTTGTTTGTCTCCTTCTTTATTCTTCCGAGACCAGCAATCTTTCTTCAGATGACCTGGTTTTCCACAGTACCAGCAATCCTTCTGTCCTCTGGTTTGGGATCTTTTGTCCTTTGATTTTCCTCGTGACTTCCCATGACCTCCAGAACCTTTTCCTCTCTCCTTTGATCTGCCCCTATTTTCTGCACTCAAAACACTGCCTGATTTGGATCCACCTGAGCTTTTCTTACGAATTTCCTCACTCAGAATAACACCAACAACATCATCAAATTTTAGGGTATTTGAACCAGAAACAGAGTTACTAACCGCCATTACCAAACTATCCCAGCTTTCAGGCAATGAACATAATATCAAGAGAGCTCTAACTTCTTCATCAAATTTTACAGTTACAGAAGTCAATTGACTGACAATCGTATTAAATTTATTTAAATGACCTATCACAGATCCACCTTCAACCATTTTCAAATTAAACAACTACTTCATGAGAAATACCTTATTTGAGGCTAAGGGTTTTTCATACAATTTTGCCAAAGCTTTCATCAGACCATCTGTTGTCTTCGCTTCTATTATATTGAATGCCACCGACGGTGCCAGGCACAACCGAATGGTTCCTAGTGCCTTTCTGTCAAGAAGATTCCAATCCTCATCAGACATTGTTGCCAGTTTCTTGGCTACTCCTTCCAACGGCCTCCATAAATCCTTTTGATAGAGGTAATCCTCCATCTACATCTTCCATAACTGATAGTTCTGCCCATTGAATTTATCAACCTTCATTTTACCCTCGTCTGCCATTGCTCCCACTCAACCTGAGACTTTCCTGCAGACAATAATCAAACACAAACCGCTCTGATACCACTTGTTAGGGTTAGCCGGCAGAAGATATCAATTAAATGCAAATAAAGATTAAATAGAGAAATGGAAATACACAGAAATAATAATAGCGAGAGACAAGTTTTAACGTGGTTCACCCAAACTCAAGCTACATCCACCAAACAGAGAGTCCAATATTATTATCCAATAAATCAAACCGATTACAATCAGCAATCCCTGCAACTCAATACCGCTGCAAAATGCTACAATACAATATCAAAACCCTAACCCTTAGCCACTTTTTATCAAGCTTTTTGTCAGTTACAAAATAGGGTTTTCTTATGTCAGTCAATGAAAAAATTAACTCCCGGTGCATTATAAAATAATAAAAAACCGTGTGAGGTTTTGGGGGCGTTGCCCCCGAGCCCCCACAGGGGCGCTGCCCCTCGACCCCGCCCTATATCGTGACAGGGAACGCGCCAGGGGCGCTGCCCCTGGACCCCGCAAGGGGCGCTGCCCCTTGACCCCGTCTTGGGGGCGCTGCCCCCAAACCCCAGCAAGGGGCGCTGCCCCTTGACCCCGTAGGAATTTGGGGGGAAACCGCGCTGATAAAAGTGGGGTAAATATAACCTCCGAGTCTAATTAGGCTCCATATAACAACAGTATTGTAGCATTTGCAACGGTATTGAGTTGCAAGGATTGCTGGCTGTAATCAGTTTAATTTACTAGATAATAATATTGGACTCTATGTTGGTGGATGTAGCCCGAGTTTGGGTGAACCACGTTAAAACTTGTCTCTCGCTGTTATTATTTCTATATATTTTTCATTCCTTTGTTTAATCTTTATTTGCATTTAATTGATATCTTCTGCTGGCTAACCCTAACAAGTGGTATCAGAGCAGGTTGTGTTCAATTATCATCTGCAGGAAGGTCTCACGGTTGAGTGGGAGCAATGGTGGACGAGGGTAAATTGAAGGTCAATAAATTCAATGGGCAGAACTATTAGTTATGGAAGATGCAGATGGAGGATTACCTCTATCAAAAGGATTTATGGATGACGTTGGAAGGAGTAGCCAAGAAACCGGCAACAATGAGTGATGAGGATTAGAATCTTCTTGACAGAAAGGCACTAGGAACCATTCAGTTGTGCCTGGCACCATTGGTGGCATTCAATATAATGGAAGCGAAGACAACAGATGGTCTGATGAAAGCTTTGGCTAAATTGTATGAAAAACCCTCAGCCTCAAATAAGGAATTTCTCATGAAGCATTTGTTTAATCTGAAAATGGTTGAAGGTGGATCTGTGACAGATCATTTAAATGAATTTAATACGATTGTCAGTCAATTGACTTCTATAAATGTAAAATTTGATGAAGAAGTTAGAGCTCTCTTGATATTATGTTCATTGCCTGAAAGCTGGAATAGTTTGGTAATGGCGGTTAGTAACTCTGTTTCTGGTTCAAATACCCTAAAATTTGATGATGTTGTTGGTGTTATTCTGAGTGAGGAAATTCATAGGAAACGCTTTGGTGTATCCACATCAGGTAGTGTTTTGAATGCAGAAAGTAGGGGCAGATCAAAGGAGAGAGGTAAAGGTTCTGGAGGTCATGGGAAGTCACGAGGAAAATCAAAGGATAAGAGATCCCAAACTAGAGGACAGAAGGATTGCTGGTACTGTGGGGAACTAGGTCATCTGAAGAAAGATTGCTGGTCTCAGAAGAATAAAGAAGGAGACAAACAAGAAGGAAATAAGGAGGCAAATGTGGTAAGTAACAAATCTAAAGATGATGCTTTGATTCTTTCCCTAGATAATGTTGATGATTCATGGGTTTTAGATTCAAGGGCCTCATTTCATGCTACGCCCCATAGAAGTTATTTTCTTGATTATGTCCAAGGGGATTTTGGGCTGATTTATTTGGGAGATAACAAAACTTGTCAGATTGTTGGAAAGGGAAGAATCAAAATTAAGTTGCAGAATGGGAATCATTGGCTACTACAAGAGGTAAGGCATATTCCAAGGCTCAGTAGGAATTTAATTTCAGCAAGGCAGCTAGCTGAAGAAGGTTGCATTGTTACATTTACTAATAAAAATTGGAAGGTTTCAAAAGGTGCCTTAATAGTAGCAAAAGGTGTGAAAGTAGGCACCTTATATCTTTGTATAGGTCATACTGTTCCTTCTACTTTAGCTGTTGTAGAGAAAAATAAATAGGTTCAGGAACAGTTGCTGCAGGTTCGCAGGAAGAGACTGAAACAATTGTTGCAGGTTCTGAGACAACACTTGGCATAACAGAGTTGGGCATATGAGTGAAAAAGGTATGAAGGTACTTCATTCTAAGAAAGTTTTACCAGGTTTGAAATGTATTAATATGGATTTCTATGAAAGTTGTGTATGGAAAATAAAAGAGAGTCAGTTTTCTCAAGGATGGGAAGCAAAAGAAAAATGAAAAGTTGGAGCTTGTGCATACCGATGTATGGGGACCGGCTTAGGTATCTTCTCTCGGTGGCTCTCGATATTATGTTACATTCATAGATGATGCAACTAGGAAGGTATGGATTTATTTCCTTAGGCAGAAATCTGATGTATTTGAAACATTTAAGAAATGGAGAAGCTTGGTTGAGAATGAGACAGGTAAAAGATTAAAATGTCTCAGATCTGATAATGGTGGTGAGTCTTGCAGCAAAGAATTTGAAGATTATTGTTCCTTTAATAGAATTTGCAGGTAGAAAATGGTTCCAGGAACTCCACAAGAAAATGGAATGGCTGAACACATGAATAGGACAATAATGGAGCATGCAAGGACCATGAGATTGCATGTTGGGCTGCCTTTAAACATGTGGGCAGAGGCTGTCAATACTGTTGTATATTTAATTAATAGAGGTCCTTCAGTTCCTTTGGGCTGTGGTATTCTAGAGGAAGTATGGATAGGTAAGAAGGTGAGTTATTCTTTTCTCAAAACCTTCAGATGTGAAGCATTTGCACATGTAGATTCTGAAAATAGAACCAAGCTGGATGCAAAATTAAAAAAGTGTACCTTTGTTGGATATGGCATTGATGAATTTGGTTATAGGCTTTGGGATTTTAAAAATTAAAAAATTGTGAGAAGCAGGGATGTTATATTCAATGAGAAGGTGTTGTACAAAGATCAGTTGCAGCAGCATGAAAAGAAACAAAAGGATTATGTGGTGCTAGATGATACTCCAAATAGTGATGTTTCAATGGTTCCTCATGCTCCGCAATAGCAACCAGAAATACCTCAAACTCCAGTGAATGTTAGACGGTCAACAAGGCTAAGTATACCTCCTGAAAGGTTTTCTCCCTCTTTGTATTTTATTTTGTTAACAGATGCTGGTGAACCAGAAGGGTATGATGAAGCTATGTAGGTGGATACACAAGTTCAGTGGGAGCTTGCAATGAAAGAAGAAATGGACTCCTTGCTGAAAAATCAGACTTGGGAATTATGTAAGTTACTTGCAGGTAAAAAGGCTTTACCCAACAAATGGGTTTATAGGCTAAAAGAGGAAGATGGAGGTAAGAAAAGATTTAAAGCTAGGTTAGTTGTAAAAGGATTTGCACATAAAAAGGGCATTGATTTTGATGAGATATTTTCTCCGGTTGTCAAGATGACTTCTATTCGTACTGTTTTAAGTATTGTGGCTGCTGAAGATTTGCATTTGGAACAGCTAGATGTGAAAACTGCCTTTCTCCACGGTGATTTGGAGGAGGAGATACACATGGAACAGCCCTAAGGATTTGAGGTCAAAGGTAAGGAGAAACTGGTGTGCAGATTGAAGAAGAGTTTGTATGGCCTGAAACAAGCACCTCGGCAATGGTATCTGAAATTTGATAGTTTTATGGCTGAGCAAGGCTACAGCGATGTAATTATGACCATTGTGTTTATTTTAAGAGGTTGGATAATGACAGCTACATTAATTTATGTTTATATGTTGATGACATGCTTGTAGCTAGGTCTAACATGGATCACATAAGAGAGTTAAAACAGCAGTTAACATAGTCATTTGATATGAAGGATTTGGGGGCAGCAAAACAAATCCTTGGTATGAAAATTTGTAGAGATAGGAAGAATAGAAAATTAACTCTATCTCAGGCTACTTATGTTGAAAAGGTGTTGCAGAGATTCCATATGGAGAATGCAAAAGCTGTCAGCCCACCTTTGCCTAGTCATTTAAAATTGACTAAGGAGATGTGTCCAAAGACACAAGAGGAGGAAGAAAAAAAGTCTAAAGTACCATATGCTTCAGCTGTAGGAAGTTTAATGTATGCCATGGTATGCACGAGACCGGATATTGCACATGCTGTAGGAGTCGTCAGTAGGTATATGAGTCATCTCAGATTGGAGCATTAGAATGCAGTAAAATGGATTCTCAGATATTTGAGAGGTACATCCAATAAACACTTATGTTTTGGGGGCTCTAATACTGAGTTAGCAGGTTATGTAGACTCGGATTTGGCAGGTGATATTGATACCAGGCGAAGTACTACAGGTTATGTCTTTATTGTAGGTGGGACAGCAGTGAGTTGGATCTCATGGTTGCAAAAGGTGGTTGCTTTATCCACCACAGAGGCAGAATATATAGCTGCAACAGAGGCAAGCAAGGAGATGATATGGCTGCTATCTTTTATGGAAGAATTAGGTAAACAACAGGCTAACAGTTCTTTGTATATAGACAGTCAGAGTACCATACATCTTGCAAAGAATTTTGCCTTGCATTCAAAGACCAAACACATACATTTGAGGTATCACTTTATTCGGTCAGTGTTGGATGATGGACAGTTAAGGCTGGAAAAGATACATACAAATGAAAATCCAGTGGATATGTTTACAAAGGCAGTGACAAGGGAGAAGCTGAGCTCCTCTTCAACTTTGGTTGGTCTTCAAGACTGAAACAATAAAATTAGAACAACAGAGTCTAGGGTGCTTATTTCCAGTAGGAGCTACACGCGCAGTGGTGTCGTCCGGGATCAGTCTCCAAGTGGGAGATTGTTTGGTGTGGAGCCTAATCAGTCTCCAAGTGAAAAAAAAATTAGAGCCAACATAAAAAACCCTATTTTTGTAACCGACATAAGGCTTGATAAAAGTGGCTAAGGGTTAGGGTTTTTTTCAACATATTGTATTGTAGCATTTGCAACAGTATTGAGTTGCAGGGATTGCTGGTTGTAATCGGTTTGATTTACTAGATAATAATATTGGACTCTCTGTTGGTGGATGTAGCCCGAGTTTGGGTGAACCACATTAAAACTTGTCTCTCGCTATTATTATTTGTGTATTTTTCATTCCTCTGTTTAATCTTTATTTGCATTTAATTGATATCTTCTGTTGGCTAACCCTAACAAGGTGACCAGTGGTAATTTGCCTTTCTGAGTACATAGTGTTATATCTTACACAACTCTATCAACCATACAACCCTAGATACCCTCTAGCTAAGTATGATTTCTGATAGGTTGTGCAATCCAGATACAGTGAACCTATAATGCATGCAGAGACATATACATTACTATGGCCATAGTTTCAATATAAATTGATGTTCGCAATGAACGTTGTCATAATGTTTACCCACCCCAACTCAACTTGGATACTATCATATTCCTATAGTTTGACTTGGTCAATTATATATAACTATAAAGTCTTGACAACTTCAGTATTTATCTTCTTGACCTAGGCATGTTTTCATTTACTGTCTATATTCCATAGACCTTATCGAGTACCTTTCTTCATGAGGATTCTCATTGCATCATTGCAATACCTGAGATCCAAGACTCATCAATTCATAAGAATTTTAAATTGATTAATAATGACTAAGATGGTTACCTTACCCAGGTCAAGCATCATAGTCTAGGAAACTATTTCCCTTCTTACAAGTAAGAATAATTATGCATAGTTAGGGCACTTGTCCCTTCAATCATGATCTATATAATGATCACAATGATTTAATATAAATAAATACCTTATTTGGTCAAGTTAAGGTTTAACTAAAGAGTTTTATCTAACTCAAATCTAGTCTTTCTGACTTAAGTGAATTCACAAGACACTGTCATTGTTCCATAGACCTTATGGAATGACTATCCATTCTTGGGTGTCTCTTTGCATCTTTGTAACATTTGAGATTCATCACTTATCAACAAGTAATAGCTAAGAGAAGATGTGACTAGAAAGGTATAATAAACTTTATGTTTGACTAACCATTTAATGGTACCTCTTGCATGCTTGCAAAACCTGAGGCTTATGACTTATATCTCAAGTCGACTTGTAACCAACAAGTATGTTTTTCTATCTAAGGTTAAACATTATTGACTAATAACAAGTCTCTTTTCAATAAGATAGATGAAACATTTAATACTTAGGGTTCTCAACCCTTTAATGTCTACCCCCATAAAATAACGAAAATAGGTTATAACCCTAAAGGTGTCATCAAATAATCGTTAACCCTTCTAGGTTAAACTAGGGTTTTATTTAACCTATCCCAACACAATGGAATAACAAACATACTTATTCTAGAAAGTAATAAAATCGTAAGAACGATTATCTACTAGTCTTCTTTCGACTAAAGGGTCATATATGTCTTTCAATTCATGACTACAGGGTTAACACATCAATAATTACAACCTTAAGTTGTTTTAGAAACCACTAAATGCGTTTTCAACCTAACTCTAAATGTTATCAATTAGGGTGAAAATCCCCTTATGACAAGAGTCAGAATACCTTCATATCTAGGGTTCATGTTTCCTCCATATTGTTCTATACAAAATAGCTATCAACATACTTAAATAACAAAGTATTTAGAATTAACTATCACCTTACTGGGTTATTGTGGGGTTTTGTCCTTCCTATTCCATGGATTACCAACACATATAATCATATAGTAATAATTTAATAAGAAAAAAGAATAGCTTCTTAGTCTAAATCTGACTACGAGGTCCTTCTTAGTTCCTCAACCCTTGACTAAATCATCAATATTATTCTAATGTTCTTTAACACTAAAAGGGTGATCAATATTTTATCACGAGGATATTCCCCCTTACAATGTAAACTTACTTATTTCATATTTACACCTAGCCTTATTATTCCATAATAAGTAAGATAATCAACTCAGATTTATTTGACATTATGGAATGAAATAAGACTAAGTTAAGAAGACTAATAGCCTCTATTTTTGGCATGTGATGATTATCACATAAAGGATTATACATACATATAAGTAAATATAAATGTAATATGAATGCTTTTGCATCAAGACAAACTTATTACATACAAACAATGCTAACCGCATGATTCCTCTAAAAGGATGAACTCAACCATAGAACAATGGTTTTATAGTTTAAGTAAACTAGAAAGTATGAAATCACTAAACTATGAGACATACATACTCATAATCCGATCTACTTAACTAATTCATAGAAAAACAAAAAGAGAATAATAAGAAAGGAGACTCATTCAATCGGTTGTCACCAAGTCTTAAATTCGGAGTCAACTCAAACTGAGATATACACATGTTTGAAGAGTATAAACCTGACTACTAACATTTAAACCAAAACTTAAAACTTTGATAACAGATTAGAAATGATAGAAATAGTGCTTCTGGATTAAACTGTGTATGTTTTTGCTTCAACGTTTCGGATCATGCACAATGATCCATCATCAGGAAGAGGAGAAAATGTGTATTGGATAGCAAACATGGCCTTATAAAGGAATTGTAGAGGGGGATATTACAAGGAACACAAAATGAAGGGAGGGGATAGGGAGAAAGAAAATAAGAGATGAACTAAATTCAAACTTGAAGCATGAGAACCCACAGAAGCAAAAGTATAAACACAAAACATAACAAAACCAAAAAGTATATGGAGAAAAAATATATATGAGTAATGTATAATAACAAAAGGTATAAAAGAAATAGTATCTATGAATAATATATAATATATATACAATATATGATATAAAATATATAAAAAATCACAAAGATAATAAATGAAATAAGGACCAAATGTCCAAAGAAATATAATTAATATGTATAATAGTAATATAAACCATGTGAAGTAAAATAAATAATACGAAAATATGATGCATAATAATATGTAAAATGTATAATCATTAACAATAATATTGTATATATATATAGACAAATAGACAAACATAATGTATATAATAAATATAATCCATCAAATAATAACAAATAGACAAAAAGACATACAATAAAAACAAAAAGGAACAAACCTACCATAAGTAAAAATGAACATCATCTTAATAGACCCAAATATACCGCACACAAATAGGCCAAAAATTATAAACAAATACATGTAACTATATCATAAAGCTTTGATATACTAAAGCATAGAATAGAGATGGTAATAATGTATAATAGTAATGCATATACTAATAATATAATCTAGATAATGTATAATATATAATCTGAAAATAAGGTGCATATAATATAATAATATGTAAAATGTATAATCATAAAAAGTAGATGAATAATGTATAATATGTAAATGCATAATATATAATGTGTAAAAAGTATAATGTATAATATGTAAATAGTATGATCATTAAAAAGACAAATATAATGCCTAACCAAATTGTCCAACCAATTAGATAAATATAAAAGGATATAATATAATAGTAATAAAATCAATAATAAAAACGTCCAAAGAATAATAATGTAACTAAGTAATGTATAAAATCTAATATGTAATTGTGATGAATATAATATAATAATAACTAAAAATAGACAAATAGACAAGATCATAAAGTATATACTAATGTACAAATGTGCCTATATATATATATATAAGCTAAAAATGATCATATAATACATAACTATAAAACCAAAAAATATAGGTAAATAAGGAAAAAAGGATGTACAAGACAACAAAAGCCGAGAAAAGAACAAAAAATGAAGAACACAAACCTAGACACCCAAAAGATAAACATTAAGCATACAATAAATGCTAAGATCACAATGGACTAACACAAGCATATAAACAAATACATAACTAAATAAACAACCATATAATCAATCCATCTTTTTGTTGCACTAAACAAATGAAGAAGCTAGATAAATCATCGTGAAAGCAAACAATAAGCGAGGAAATCCAAAGGAATAAGTATGCAAACAACGAAGTAAGAAAGTATGCAAAAAAGTGAGTAGGAGGGTAAGAAATGACTAAGTTTTCATTTAAATCCTAGTTAAGAACCACCCTAACATTCTATATTTAAACAAATCTGTCTGCTATCAAAAATGGCATCGACCATACATATATCTTCCATAATCAATGGCATCAACCATACATATACGCTAAAGCAACTTACAGTTCGAGAGAAATCAAGGAAGTAAAGAAACTAGTTTTATACACAATGCAAGTTTTTCAAATGAGAAAAGAACCTGCTACGTTTCTCTCCTTGTCACAGGTAGCACGCGGGTTGCAGTCTATTCCTTAGTTTAGTACAATGTTGCCCTTCTAGAAAACAAAACAACCAAGCTTCAAAGAAGAACCGTTCCTCACACACTTCTTTCCTATTCTCCCTCTGCCAGCCTCTGTCATGTTTTCCCTTAAAAAACATATCATTTCCATGATAATGATTCCCTCTCAACTCCGCTGAGTCGTGTCTATAAAGACTTAAGCAAGACTCTTTATGAGTCACCCATTTTTTGATCCTCTACACTTTGCAATTGGAAACATATTGAATACAAAGCAATCCGCTTCATGATTTAGTTTCAACCAATAGCTATAAATTTGCATATCTCTACACATGTCAACGGGAAGAACATTCTGTTGGTTATTTTCCCAGACTATATGCTTATTCCCAGTTATCCCTACAAGGTAGCCATCATTGATCAACAGGATTCCCGGGCCA
The DNA here is from genome assembly GCA_027924645.1 of Cunninghamia lanceolata. NCBI lineage: Eukaryota > Viridiplantae > Streptophyta > Pinopsida > Cupressales > Cupressaceae > Cunninghamia > Cunninghamia lanceolata. The sequence goes on from BSBN01000780.1 coordinate 980,198, forward strand.
GGGGCCAACAGTATAGGAGATAGACTCTATAAATATCTCCTCTTCTTCTTTAGGCTCTGCAGAACCAAGGGGGGTATTCCCTATTCAACATCCATGAGATATGCTTGTGGATTGACTGGGATGTTGATACAAAGTAGATAAATCCTCCTTTATGCAGACCAAAACTGTGGGATAAAAGCAAAGGGGCTAGCTTTGGGCCTATTTCTAGTTGTAGACAGAGGATTTTGGTCCTAAAACTATTTCTAAAGTCCTAATTGTTTATATATGAAGTTTGAGTTTGTTTTTGTATTTGGATGCAAAACTAGGACTCTGGGTTGTGACCTCAATACAAGACTGGATCAGTGCCTATCCAAGGCTCGGAGTCAATAGACATACACATATGAATGTACACATAAACCCATATTAATAACTGAGTTTCAAGGGGATTGTTTAATATCTGTCTTACAGATATTTCCCAGATTTGGGTATTCAGTTACCTCTGCTTAGATGATCCGCACTGCAATATATTCTTCTTAACACTTTAACCAAAAACATTTAATCTCCTCCTTGAGTAGAAGTAAAAGATCAAGCATTCAACATAGCAAATCTATATTCAAGAATCCTAGACACGCCTTAGCTGTTTAGATTCAAAAGAAGAATACATTCAATTTGGAGACAAGTAACAGAACACATGCAATGAAGCATTACTCATTTAAATCAACATGAAAACAGTAAGTTTATGCATTAAACAGACAACATGAGATTCATAAACTCACAAAAACATCCAAAACAGGGCCACCAATGAAGTTGTATCTTATCACAGCACCAAAAATTTGTCCAGTTTTCAACAACCAACAAGTAACACAGTTTGGCCTTTTTTATACCAAGACTGTGTACCCGGCAAAATTTATTACAAGGCAAATCAAAAATCCACCAGATTCAATGCGTGAGGAATGGCGCTCAGAAACATTCAACGTTGTGGGGAGACAGAGAGGAATGAGCAGATGGAATCGGGATCCGCGCCACTGTTCAAGGACATTCATCTTCAAATGGGTTGTTGACCCATCCATCACTGACCCATACCGCTGCAATTTTGCCATTAACACTTCAGCTACCCATAGCCTCTCTGAAATGTAGCAACAGCGTACCACTTGAAAATTTCCCGCTCAAAAACGACCGCACCCGCTCAGGAAAAACCATCGCAACAGGTTCAAAACCTGACCTTTGATCACCCTTCCATTACTGTGATCAATGGCACCCAAAAACGTTGAAAAGTCATTGGCTAGTGAAATTGTGCCACGTTGGCACCTTATGTTTCTATCGCTGGCCCTTTCCATCTTCAATTTTGTCTTTTTCACCCTTGTATATGCGTGCTGAAATGCATATACATACAACAGTTCCTAGGCACGTGGCAGCTTGTGACTCATCCTCCGTCGCTGTGCATTTGATCTCCATCGGCCATCGGAATAACCCAAGAAAGGCTGGCCGACATATATGGTCTTGGCGATAATCTCTTTGCATATCGGCCATTGCACAAGCATACAATTGCTTTATACAACCCCTGGACCTCAAATTACTATTCGTTGTATTTGACTCTTCCTTCACGTCTGAGTTGCATATCTTTGTTTTGTATATCGGGTTGTATGATGCATATACAAACCCAATATACATGCTGCGGACCCCAAACTTGTATGAAGCATCTTGGAATTCTACTCGGGTCCGGAATGCACCTTTTCACTTGTATGTTTTGCATGTATGTTGGCATACATACAATTACCATTGTATATAACTGGTGGGCCCGACCTATTTTCTCTTTCCCTTGCACATTTGATTGCACATCGCATATACAAATGCAATGTACAAGTTGGACTTTGCCATAATCAAAAAGCACATTTGAAACACTTTGGAATCTAGCTTGTACATCCGCGAATGCATATTTCCTTTATATATAGACCATATACAAACTCACTTGTATATATCTTTGAGTGTCCATGGCACTGTTCACTTTGCATGTCGCGGGCCCTTTGTATATTTTTGAATGTACATTCTACCTTGTATATCCACAGGCCCCACCACATGCATCTCTGCCTCTGCACTGTAGCAAATGTATATTTGCACACTTGTATGTCAAATATGCAAACACAAATATACAAACCCCTAATATACAACTGCAGAATCTTCTACAGAATATTCCAGGAAGGTATCTTCCACTCGCCACTGTGGCAATTGCATATTAACACCTCCTTGTATACTTTGCTTTGTATATAGCCCGATATACAAAGCAGGAATATTCCTGGGAATCTGCAAAAGATTCCTCCTTTGTACATGCACCTTTTAGAGCCCGATATACATATAAAATGGATATAATTCAGTTTTTATCAATTTTTTAGAGGCTGATGGAAATTTCACAAGCCCGATGATGTACATTTACAATTGCACATACAAAAACTTAGCATTTTTCATGAGTGCGACAGGAAAAGGCGGTAAATCATTACATGGGGGCTGGTTAACCAACGAAAACTAAAACATGAGGATGAGATTTACAACCAAGAACCCACCACAGAAGGCCACTAACAAAATAGACAAAACAATGCAAGACCCCAAGACTCAGAAATTTCAAGGTTTGCAAGAGAAAACCTACAAACATTCAAGCTCAAAACCCTAAACATAAATGATTACCAACACATTCTTTGAGGGAGCTTCAGCGAATGTGGTTAGCATCACCACCGCTCTACTTTCAAAGAGGCCGACAAGGCATTAAACCTACGTTTTCTCATTTAATAAATACTTAAAGTGGTTCATTCCACCACTCAATATAATGAAGGCTCTCCTATTTGTAAGCCTTCGACTACTCAAGTATAACACCATCAACTCATTATGAGGTATTATCCTCATCCGATGCTAAGGCATTTACATACTTGATTAAATCAAATATGATTCACATAACATCACCTCTATATTAGATAGTTATGGTTTAATCAATAAAATGATAATATTTAAACAAAGGATTATAGATAATGTGATTGGGTTGAGCTTGTCTCCCCATCACAATCCGTCGACAATATTCACGTATTCTTAACTTGATGAAAATGTCTTAATGTTAAGAATCGTTTATAACATCTCAAGTGACTTAATAATAATAAGAGAACCATTTTACGACAATAACATCGTAATATTTATGTTAAACATAAATAGCCATAGTTCATATTCAAATGACGTCATTAACGCTATTAACGACTACGACGATTTATTACGACTTACAAAGATTTGTAAGGTATCGACTACCTGTCGATTGGGTTTAAGTAAACTGACAAGTTAAGGCTTACCTCTCACAACACATTGGTTCACACTTTTTGTTACACATCATACTTGTCTTGGCAAATAGACCACTCATAACCTGAGTTCTATATCTCTCTCCTCGAAAGATACTCTCTCTCTCTCTCTCTTCTCTGAGAGTCATCTGAAAATCTGTATTCTTATTTCAACTTGTAACCAAACAAATTATGATCAGTGCATCATGACTTAAATAATAAATCAAATCTCATAAGCAATTATTAAATTGATATAAACATAATCATTTCCATAATTTCGTAAATGACAATCAATACAAACCATGTCTTTTCTTGGCATTAATCTATAACATCACAATAGATTTACTTATGTCCCAGTAAAAGTGAAAAGTTTAGTAAGACAAAAATTGGGGATGTAACAGTTGCATTGAATGTGGTCCAAAAATGATGTCAAAAGACCTGCACAATGAGACGATAGCCATGCCCTATCAGGTTTGCAAAATGATAGAAGATCACCTGCACGCACAAGTGCGTGACGCATTAAAGAAGGAAGGTTTGAAATCCTTCTATTTACCTACAAATTCATTTTGTCCCTCCCTTGTATAATCACATTAAAGATTTTGACTATTTCAACCACCTAAATTTGACCTTTCTGCAACATTTGTCCTTCAAACATTAAATTCACCCTACAACAGTGGCGTTATGCAGAGAATTGTGTCCTTCAAGCTTTTACAACACTTTTCATATTTTAATTCTGCTCCTAGCACCTTTATTTTCTCCATTGTCGGTGAATTTGTCTCATGTTGAACTCTTCAACCTTGCCTTTTTATCTTCCTCACCTTAATTTCCCTTTGGTCGGCAAAATCTCCATTTTGCGAACCATCAAGCACTCTTATTTTCTCCTTTTTGGGCTCATTAGTCAGAAAATCAGAGAACTTTAGGAATTATTGATCAGTAAGTTTGTAACTTTACTGATCTCCTGATTTTCCTTTTCTGCTTGATCTTTGCCTTATTTTCACCTTATCGGTGAACATTCATATTTGCGAACTTGCCTTGGCTCGCCTTTTTGCCTTATCGGTGAAATCTCACTTTTGTGAACCTGCCTCCTTCGTCACTTTCCTTACTTTACTTTTCCTTGGTCAGCAAAAACCTTATTTCACAAACCAACCATGCCTTCGCCCTCTGCACCTTGGCCGCCGACCTCCTTCCTTGGCTTCTTTGGTTTCCTGTCAATTGGTGAACTTAAGGTTCGCCAAATCTTAAGTTTGCCGACAAAAGCAAACTCTTTGTCTTTGACTTAGCCACATCCCTTGGTGAAGATTTTCTCGTTGTCTCCTTACCTTCCTTAGTTGGTGAATTCGTTGATGGGTGCTGCCACAATAATGGGTTACACTTTCTGGGACATCCTATTTTTTATTGAAATCACATATTTTTATAAAATATAATGATTTAAGCCTTGAAAGGTTCCATTTAAAGGATTGTAATTGAATAGGGTTTGATCAAACCCCCTTAGATAGAACCCCACTAGTTTTAAACCATACTTGTCATGGTGTCTCCTCTACACCTATCAAAATGCTGATAAAAAACCACTTTTGATTTACCTTTTGGGGGATCAAATGAATTCATTTAAAATTTTATATTTTGTAAGTATGTAGTCCTTATTATAAGCTTGCCAAAAAATATAATTTTAAATATATTTAATTTGATTATTATATTCATTTTTTATTTCTTGTGAATGTAGGTTTTTTAATGAACATCAAGGTCTATGTTTCATACATACGAAAAAATAGGAAAATATAGAAAAAAAATTATAAAAAATATGTGTCCTCTAGGTATTGATGTCCTTATTCCAACAAAAAATAAATGAATTTTGATACATACAAAAAAAGTTATGCTTTACACAGTACACCTATGTCTAAATTGTAATTAGTTTGACTTCAAAAGTAAATTAAAAGAAAAATATTCAATAAAACACTATGAAACTAAATGCATCCTCTAGATATCGTAGTTAAAAATCTAAATTCAAAAAATTATAATTTTATCCTTCATAGAAAAAAAAGTTATGTTTTACACAGTACACATCACTCTTTAAAAATGTTGTTTACTGTTAGAAACTAGTTATTGAAGGAGATGGAAAAGGAAATATAATTTGATTCCAAAAAATTAAAATATATATATATAGAATCTACAGACAAAATGTGACAAATCATTAGTTTACATCATCTTCAAATTCCTCACGGTTTAGCAACTATAGGTGTCCGAAAGTGAAGATTTTTTTCAAAATGTTCATTTCAAAATGTTTACCTACCTTATCTCTTTTACCTTAGACTTTTTTCCCACCTGCTAGTCCCTTAGTCAGTGAATCTGCTAACTGGCTGATCAGCGAACCGAAGGTTCGCCAAACCTTAAGTTTGTCGACTAAGGCAGAAGTAAAGGTAAAATAATTAGAAATTTCGAGATTTTTGAAGTGAGGGTTTTCTTCTATTTAAGCTTTCTCAGATCAAATATTTCTAAGGGAAGAAAGGTGGGATTTTTGGGTTATTTTGGCCTAGGCAAAATATGACAATATTTTGGCGACTATGCAGTGGTGTTTGCCTGCTAAACATAGGGATCCAGTGGCCTTATACAAACCATTGGGCACATAGTCAAAAGGGAAATTGTAGCAACATGACTATACAAAACTGAAAACTACCTCCAGAAAATAAAAGAAAACAAACAACAAGGCGAACTATCTCCTAATGAGGATGCAACCTATGCAAGAGTACTTATGAAAGGGAAACCTAAAATAGAAACAAGATCTATTCTAAATATTTACAAAAATCCCAAAACCAAACTTAGAAGTATGGTCTGAGATGAATCTCATTCACTAGGATTGGAAGTGATTCACAAGTTAGCTTGGAGATTTCGAAGACATTGCTTGCTTGCAACTGGCAACGATATATGGGCTACTCCATAAGGCATCAAATTTGGAATGCCTCCCAGCCTTAGCTCTATCATCATCCCATTTCAAAACCAAGTCTCCCTCTTGGAAGACTCTGCCAACTAATTTTCTATCAAGGGTCCTCTTGACCTGATCTTGGTGGGCTTCAAGGGTCTTCATAGTAGCATCTCTTTTTTCTTCAAGCTCCATCAGGTCAGCAAACCTGACTGTCATGGCATCATTATCCAATAATTCCAACTATTGTGCCAACTCAAGGGAAGGCAAATCTAATGACAGTGGAAGCCTTTCTTCCTTTCCATATATGAACATGAAGGGTGAATTGCCAATGGCCCTCTTAGGGGTGATTCTATCAGCCCAGAGAGATGTCTTCAACTTGGAATGCCAAGTCCTCTGATTGTCATCCACTGTCCTTCTAATGATCCTGATCAGGTTTTTGTTTGTGGACTCAGCCAGAGTAATAATTAGAAGATGTCTTCAGATGAATTCCATATTTGCATGCCCATTTACTAGTTTTTGTGCCTACAAAGGCCTTAGCATTATCAGAAATAATGGTGAATGGAACACCAAATTTCGTAACTATACCCTCAAGGAAATCTAAAACAGAGGCCTCTATGGCATCCTTCAATGCAACCGCCTCTTTCCACCTTGTGAAATAATCAGTGGCCACTAAAATCCACTTATGACCAGCACTGGAAGGTGGATTAATCATCCTAATGATGTCCAAACCCCATTGGACGAATGACTGATCAGTCTAAATTGGGTGCAGGGGAAGAGCAACCAACCTTTGTTTACCTACAAATAATGCACATTCTTTGTAGCTTGTGACCCATCTATGGGCATCTCTGAACAGATTGGGCTAGTAATAGCCAACCCTCATGATTTTGACAGTAGTTGTTCTTGGAGAATAATGGCCACCAACAAGGCCATTATGAAACTCTTCTAGCGCTCTTGAAGTCTAATCTTGTGCAACGCATCTGAGAAGAACTCCATTGATGTCTTTTCTAAACAAGACACCATTAACAAGAACATAAGGAATGGAGTGGAGTCTGAAATACCTTCATTTTGCTTGATCTAGTCCATCTGGGCATCTACCTGACTGTAGAAAGGTGGTCATATCATGGTACTAATTGCCTGGGGCGTGGGAACCAGCTGGTCGTGCCTGATCAAGGACACATACAATACCATTGTTGGCCTCAGGGTCCATGGCCATTTGCTCACACAGGCCTTTGCCTTATCCCAGCTTGGTGATGTTGATATTAACATCATACTCCATCACTTTCATGATCCACCTAGTTCTCTTCTCATTGATATCTCTGCTCAAAGGAACTCTTTTACACCAAGATGATTCACCATTAATTGTATCTTGTTGTTTAAAAGCATGTGTCTAAATGTTTGAGTGCCTTCACCACAACAAACATTTGTTTTTCAATAAAATCATACCTCAATTCATACTCTTTGAGAGGCTGGTTGAAGAAGGTGATTAGTTGTTCCAACGTTTCTTCATTCTATTGTGTCAGGGTTGTTGATATGCCTTCTTTGTCTCCAAAGGCATAAAGGATAAAATCCTTTTCATAGTTTGGGTTTACCAGCATGGGGGCTTGTACAATGGCATGTTTGACAACTTCAAAACTATCCTTGTCTTCCTTTAACCATGTGAAGGCAGCGTTCTTAAGCATGGCGGTGAGGGGTTTTGCTATTGAAGCAAAATTTGGTATAAAACTTCTCACATAATTAATCTTACCGAGAACAATCTGCAAGCCCTTCTTATGAATAAGAAGGGGAAGAGATAGAATGGCACTAGTTCTTTCTAGATCAATGGCCAATCCTTCTTTTGAGACTACATGTCCCAACAATTTGCCCTCTGGGACGACAAACACTCATTTCTTTGGATTTAATGACACACTATATTCTCTGCATCTTTCAAAGACTTTTCTCAAATGACCAAGATGGTTAGCTGCAAGCTTAGAATATACAGTCAAATCATCAAGATATAATAAAATAATATCATTGACTAGGCCTTTGAAGGCCAAATCCATTGCCCTTTGGAAGGTTTCCCCAACATTAGTCAATCTGAATGGCATCTTCTGATAATCCAAGGTACCCCACTTGGTGGTAAAGGTTGTCTTATACTAGTCTGATTCTTTTACAAGTTTCTGGTTATAGCCTGAGTAGCCATCTAGGAGTGAAAATCTTTCAGCTCCAGCCATTGTCTATAAAACCTGCTCCATTGAAGGGAGTGGATAGGGTCTTTAAGGGAAGCCTTGTTTAGGTCTCTAAAATCCACACACACTCTGATTTCCCCATTCTTTTTCCTAACTAGAACTAGATTAGCTACCCAAGAGGAATGTTTAATCTGATAAATAATTTTGGCCTCTATGAGTTTGGATAACTCTTTTCTCATTAATGGCTCAATTTTGGGGTTGACTGGCCTTTGTTTTTGGAGGACAGGTTTGGCATTGGGGTCTAAATCAATGGTATACTGGATTAAACTAGGATCAAAGCATTTCATATCCCTATAATCCCAAGCAATTAAATCATCAAATTCATTACAAAGTTCAACAAAACCTTATCTTTCAGCTTGGTCACATACCTTGCCATGTTTTAGAAATCTACCTTATGCAATCTCCACCTCTTCATAGTCTTCTTTCTTGATTGTCATCTTCATCTTCTCCCTTTTAGGTTGATCATCAACACCAAATATGTTTTCTAAAGTGATCAATCCCCTAAGCAGTTTATTGGTCTTCAGCTGGATCACCTGATCACTATACTATTTTTGCAATATTGATTGATTCTTGTCTTGCAATAAATTGACAATCTGCTAGTCATTTTCAAATGCTTGCCAGCTGAATATGTTATCAGGCACAGCAGGCTGCACAACCACTTTTACATGTTGATCTGAGTTTTATTTGATATTTTTAGCAATGTCAAACTACGCGCCAACTGTAGCTAGCCTATCGGCATCTTTATTTTTTTCCTCTAGGGACTGCCTGGATATTGAAGGCATCAAAGTCTTCAATCAGATCCCAAACTATGTGTTTATATGACTTCAACAAGTCATTTCTTGAAGTGCTTTGTGACCTGATTTGGTGAACAACAAGCTCATTGTCACCAAATGCTTGTAAAATTTCTTTCCCCTCTTTCATGCTAGTTGCATACCCTAAATTAAGGCCTCATACTCAGCCACATTATTGGTACAACTAAATTATAATCTAAAAGCAAAGAAATAATTTTCCTTTTGGGGTGAAATTAACACAAGCCCAACACTTGCTCCATTTTTACTCTTGGAGCCATCAAAATATAATTGTCATACCCCACTTGGATCTATTGTTGACTTCTCAATGTTAGGGATGATGGCATTTTCTTCATGGATACAATAAGTACCTTGCCCTATTTGTTCTACATGATCTAGGGCACCAAACTTAAAGCAATTTGCCCACTCATCAAGTAGTATGTCTAGAATTTCTTCTATAGGTGGTGTAACTTCATGAATAGGGCTACCCTCCTCTTCCAAATCATGGATTGTGCAATTCATGTTCAAAGGGGTGGGTGTATAAGGCTCTATGTGGTCATTAGATATTGGTTCAGCCTTAATAGTCACCTTAGTGCCATATCTAGTTCTGAATAACATATGGGACTAGTTAGAAGATAGGTACGCACCTGTTTTGGCAGTGAACTCTCTAGATAGGTATATGCCAAAGTATGTAGGAAGATCAATAATTGAGATATCTTGTAAAATAGAGCAGTCAGGGCATGCATGTAGGGTGAGCTTCAAATCTTTGAATACACCTACTATTTTAATAGCAGTGCCATCTAATTGCACAACCCCTTTTGTTACAAGTTCATATTTAATGCCCCAACCTATCAGCTATTGCCTTAGGCATAACAACAATACCTACCCCAGAATCTATCATGCAATTACGCAACAATTTATCACCAATGATGAGAGAAACATAAAAGGGAGGGGGCTTCCTAATTTTGCTTGTGTTTACCTCCTCTTTTGGTTGGAACAGGTTCGCTGGGGCGACAGTTTTTTCTTTTTTTGTCTCTACAGTAGGCAGGTTGAAGCTTGTCAAAGCTTCCTGCAACAAATCCCTTTGTGACGGGATTAATAGTGCATCCCACATAGTGACATTCAGATTAGTCTTTTTCATTTGGTCAATGATGCTAAAGGGGATTTGGCCGACCTTCTGGCATGTCTTTGCAACCACAGTGTCGGCCTTTGCTTGTTGACCGGCCTGGGGCCGCGATGTTGGTGCAAAATTTAATTGCCCAACAAAACTATATGCTTTCACTGAAGGCATTTCTGCTACTCTTTCCTTCAATGAACTTGTTGGGGATGCATGAGGTGTAGATACGTGAGCAACTATAGGGATCGATGCATATTCGGTCGCCCTTCTTTTGGCCATTGTGTTGTGTGTTATTGGGCCTACACCTTGATTAATACCACACAAATCATCTTGTGTCCAATTCATCAAGGTGGAATTGTCCTGCCTTTGCTCTTGTCCTCCCCAATCTCTTGATTGGAAGTGACTTGTTTCTCTGAGGGGACGGATTGACTTTGCACTGTCAAAGCCTGACTAAACTGTCTGCTTTGGCACAAATTTTGATCATGTGGTTAATTGCATGGATAACACCACTCATTGTCCAGAGCCATGTTGTTCTGTATGGGCACTAGAGGTCCATATGTGCTTGTAGTATTGGGATGGACATCATTTAGTGGCCTGATATATCTAGGTTGACCTTGCCTCTGCATGTTCCCCTGCTATGGCAGTTTGTTTTGCTGATAAGCTTGATTGAATGGTTGATATAGTCTACTAGGTTGTGTCTACTATCTTCTTACCAACACCAATTCATTGGTCAGGCTTCTGATCAAAGTATCTTTTTAATCTACCTTTTCCACTGCATGTGTAATTAGAGGGGTAGCAGGGATGACTATTGTAGGTATTGGTGCTACAACAGGTTGGATGACAGGTGCCTCTGGAAATCAAGGCATCAGTGATCTTGGGGCATTTTTTCTAGCCTGAATTAGATATTTTTCTACCCTTATGGCTATGTCATATGCACCTAGTAATACTGTCTCGCCCATGGATTGGATCATAACAACAATGTCAGGATTCAAAGACTTCAAATAATATATAAATGCAATATTTGGGGAGGGCTTCACCAATAATGGAATCATGTCCGATGTTTTCTAAAATCTGTAGTTAAAGTCCACCATGAACTCATGGGGGCCTTCTTTATTGTGGCTAACTGCTCCATCAAAGATAGGTGGTCACTCTTATCCTCAAAATGTTGGCATAGTCTTGATCCCAAGTCATCCCAGTTATGGATGGAATTAGCAGGCAGACCTTTGTACCACTGGAGGGCTTTTCCTTTAAAGGAAAAACTTAGAAGTCTCATAGCAACATTGTCTACAGTGACATTATAGACAAAACATGTTGGGATAAGGTGTCATTAACCTTGTAAATCCCATTATTCTATTATTCCATTTATTATTTGTAATTACCCATAAGGGATGTACAAGTTTCACCGGCAGAAGTAAAAATTATTTACAGTCCACAGTAATTACGGAGTTACTGCATGGTAAGTCCTAGAGTTACCGGCGGTAGTTACGGGATGTCATTTACTATGGTAAATGGTAATTGGTCAAAGTGGGGTGCACATGTGGAGGAATAATCTATTTTTAGTGTTATGACACACGTTATAGATGTTGTAAGAAGGTGTAAGAGATTCTATGACAACTGTAAGTTGTCATAAGAATCTATGACACTTATAATAGCATATGACGCGTCATAAGATGTTGTAAGTGGCTATTTTTGGCCCCAAGGCGTTCAAGCTTGCATGGGCACATTTTTCCAAGTGTAGGATGCATGTATGACATCATTTATGACCCCGTAAGAGCCTATTCTTGGCAATGGACGCCCAAGGTTGTATTGTTGACTGTTGACAAGTGTTATGGGCTTATAAGAAGTCATTTAATGTCTTGAGGTTGTTTAAATTCTATATAAACCATAGCATAGTAGATGAGAGGTATAATAGCAGTTTACAGGTACCTAGGTTTTGCCAGAGTGAAGGTTGGAGGACAGAGGAAGTGAATGTATTTGTAATCTCCTTTTGTGAAGATAATACAACTTGACCTCTTTTCTTGGTGGAGTTTTTTACCCGAAAGGGTTTTCTCCACGTTAAACACTTGTGTTATGTGCTTCATTCTGCTTCTAGTATATTTCTGTATTGTGGGTTTATGTTTTGTTACAATCTCCATTGTTAATAGCACACAGTCAAAGATTGCTGAAATTTATCTCAAATCAGATTTCCATTGAAGTAGTGTTGCTTTCATTTCTAACAGAACACACACTAGCAATATCTTGAATATACTCAGCAAGTGTGGTAAAGTTTTCACCATTAAAAATGGGATTGTTTTCATAGCAGAGGTGGGGATATCATCATATTGGGATAGGTCAAGAGGGCTTCCTCCATTGAAGGTAACAAAAGGGAGGTTCCTTGCTATATTAAGGATATTCAAATTAATTTTGGGTATATGCGAGCTCCTTCTAAAATACGGAAATCTAACAAGAGGAGGTGTAGACTAGGATCTTGAAGGAGATGGAATAGCACTCATATTCTATCTCATAGGGGACCTAGATAATCTACTTCTTCTTCTTGAATCAGTAAAAGATAGCTCTACGAATCAAAAATTACCTGAAGAAGAGGCTCTGGTCTATACTTTAGGCATGAAATTTTGAACTGATTTGGATATTGGACCAGCAAAGTCGCTAGGTGCTTGTTGAATGCTTCCACAATGATGAATGAACCAAGAACAACATCAAAATTTCTTATTTCAGCTCTTACTCAGAGCAAAGGTGTCCCACCGAGTGTGCTAGAAACTGTTATCGATTGGAATTGCATCATGCTTGAAGCTCGTTCAAGCATTCCACTAACACATGGGATTGGTCTCAAGGTGTGGGACCTTGTAGTTGAGGCCAAACCTCCAGAGAAGGTTGGGGAATCTTTCTGGACTTAAGGTCCAGATAATTCATCTAAATCTAATGCTACTGATTACTAGGGGAAAAGGGGAAGAAGGAGAAACTGAAATTAAAAGGTGATGCACTAGATTTAATATGCTTAATTGTGTCTGAATTAACACAAGAATGACCTCAAAACTGTAATAAAACTCACACAGACTCATATAAACCATCACAGAGGTTCAAGTATAAAATTGAATCTATCAAAAGGACTATTCTGCCTAAAATACAAGCATACAATTCTCAAATAAACATAGTGTAAAGTTACAGAGAGAGGCAAAGTGACAGTTTGTATTGATCATGAAGGCTAGAAAGCCCTTACAAAAGTAGAACAATTTGTTGCAGAAGGAAAAGACACAAAATAATCAATTACATTCATGGGTGAACCATAATCGAAGACATTAAAGGCCTAGATTCAAGCACAATACATTAAATTCGACCGGTTCTTGCAAATGCATTACAAGGTGTGTAATCTGCAACAAACTCCCCTACTCACATGATGACCCAGAAGAACAACTAACATTATTTACATATTTTTACCTATATATAACATTTTGAATCCATTATGCAGTAATAGGTGTTGAAAATCAGTCAACTACCTTGTTTGGGAACCCACACTGCATCGAATTTGGTCTAGAAACATTGTCAAAAGATGTACAGAATGGGACGACAGCCATGCCCTGTCAGGTCTACGAAATGGCAGAAGATCACCCACACACACGGGTACCTGACTCATTGAAGAAGGAAGGTCTAAAATCCTTATATGCACCTACAAATTCATTTTGTCCCTCCCTTGTACAATCACATTGAAGATTTTAATTGTTTCAACCACATGAATCTGACCTTTCTGCAACATTTGTCTCTCGGGCATTAAATTTGCCCTGCAACAATGGTGTTATGCAGAGAATTGTGTCCAAGCTTTTACAACACTTCAAAGTATTTCATATTTTAATTTTGCTCCTAGCACCTTTATTTTCTCCATTGTCGATGAATTTGTCTCATGTCAAACTCTTCAACCTTGCCTTTTTATCTTCCTCGCCTTAATTTCCCTTTAGTCGGTGAAATCTACATTTCACGAACCATCGAGCACTCTTCTTTTCTACTTTTGGGCTCATTAGTTGGCAAATCGGTGAAATTTAGGAATTATGAATTGATCGCTAAGTTCATAACTTTATCGATCTCTTGATTTTCCTTTTCTACTTCATATTTACCTTATTTTCACCTTATCGATGAACATTCATATTCACAAACTTGCCTTGGCTCACCTTTTCACCTTATCGGCAAAATCTCACTTTTGCGAACCTGCCTCCTTCGTTGCTTTCCTTACTTTACTTTTCCTTGGTTGGTGAAAACCTTATTTCATGAACCAACCATGCCTTCGCCCTTTGCACCTTGGTCACCAGCCTCCTTCCTTGGCTTCTTTGGTTTCCTAATCGCCTTGGCTCTGTTCCCTTGTAGGCAAAGTTGTTGATTGGCGAACCTGCCGATCAACGAACTTATGGTTCACCAAACCTTAATTAGTTTTCTAACAAAGGAAAACTCTTTGTCTTTGACTTAGCCACATCCCTTGGTGAAGATTTTGACACTATCTCCCTACCTTCCTTAGTTGGCAAATTCGTCGATCGATGAACCTAAGATTTGTTGAACCAACACTTTGCTGATAAAGGCAAACTTTGCCTACCTTATCTCTTTTTCCTTAGACTTCTTACCCACCTATTGGTCCCTTAGTCGGTGAATCGGTGAACTGGTCGATCGACGAACCAAAGGTTTGCTAAACCGTAAGTTTGTCGACTAAGGCAAAAGTAAAGACAAAATACTTAGAAACTTTGGGATTTTTGAAGGGAGGCTTTCTTCCATTTAAGATTTCTCAGATCGGATATTTCTAAGGGAAGAAAAGTGGGATTTTTGGGTTATTTTGGCCTAGGCAAAATATGACAACAGTTCATTTTAAAAATATATTTTCAGTAGACAAAGGGAAGAAAAAATAAATAGATAGATAAACTTTTCCTTCAAATTTTAATAATGTTTTGATGTGTAATTTCAATGATCTCCCCAAATCTTATCTAGGTGATATGTGCTTTGATTCTTTGATAATTTATGAATGTAAAACTAAATAAAAATCTTTGTACGAAAATGTGCTTGGTTTACTATTCTGAAAATACTCTTAAAGTTTTTTAATTTCTCAAATCTGTTTAAAATGAAAAGAAACAAATTTCTTACTAATCTGAGACTGCAATATTTGAAATAAAATCTAAATCTTATGCTAAGACTAAATCTAAGATATAATTTACTCCTAAAACTATGCACCTCTTTCATCAAATAATCAAGCAATCTACAAATTGAAATTTAATCCTAATCAAAATAAACCTACATTAAAATTCACACCTAGGACAAGGTATATCCAAGGACTAGAGCAATTCTAATGGTTGGCAAAATCCTCAGGAACCCAGTTGTCTAGTATCTCTTCCTCTTTTAACTTTTGGACCTACCTCTAATGGTGATAACAAAGGAAGACATAGTGAACTAGGAGCAATGTTGTTGTCACATCCCCAATTTTGACTATGCTTTACTTTTTACTTTTTACTTGGACATAAGTAAATTCATTATGATATTTAGATTAATGACAAGGAAAAATATGGATTATATGGAATGCCATTTATTGAAATTATAGGAATGATTATGTTAATATCGATTTAATAATTGTTTTATGATATTTGGTTTATTAGTTGAATTAATTGAATAATGATGCACTGATCACATGTATTGTTTGATGACAAGAGAAACGGGATTACAGGTTATCAGATGACTCTCGGAGAAGACAAAGAGTATCTTTCTAGGAGAGAGATATAGACCTTGAGATACGAATGGTTTATTTGCCAAACCGAGTTAAAAGTGTTTAACAGAAAAGTGAACCAATGTGTCGTTTGAGGTAAGCTTAGTTTATCAGCTTACTTTTAGAACCTATTCGACAAGTAGTCGATATTGTTTTATAATCATTTTTAAGTCATATTAAGTCGTTAAGATCGTTAAATACGTTAACGACGTCGTGAAGTTGATTTACGACTATTTGTGTTTAACGTAAATATTACGATGTTATTGTCGTAAAAAGGTGGTCATATTATTACTAAGTCTTTTGAAGTGTTTTAACCCATTCTTAACGTTAAAACTTTATCATCGAGTTAAGATGACTTGTGTTGTTGACGGATCGTGATGAGGAGACTAGCTCAACTCAATCATGTTAACCATAACTTTCATTTTAAGTATTATTCTCTTATTGATTAAATCATGAAATCAAATAGAGCTAATGTTATATGAATAATATTTGATTTGATCAAATTATATATATAAATGAATGAGTCGAATGAGGAAATATCTCATGATATAACAGTATGGTTTAAGTTGAGCAGCCGAAGGCATCTTTTGAGGAATACTTTAAATGATAAAAGCATGATGGTCGAACA
This sequence comes from Cunninghamia lanceolata, assembly GCA_027924645.1. Taxonomy (NCBI): domain Eukaryota; kingdom Viridiplantae; phylum Streptophyta; class Pinopsida; order Cupressales; family Cupressaceae; genus Cunninghamia; species Cunninghamia lanceolata. The sequence continues at coordinate 996,891 of BSBN01000780.1, forward strand.
TACTCATTAAGAGTAATTGTTTGCTTTGGTAAGTTTGGAGAAGTTGGCAGCCACGTATAGGAGGAGTGGTGGATGACTCCACCACTATCGTTGTTCTCCTTAAATGATGTATTCATCATTTACATTTGTAAATGTTTACACATTTTTAGCTTAGTGGAAGTCGAACCAATGGTCCTTATCGTTGGTTTTGTTATGAGTTTTGATAACTATTTTGGGAGTGGGAGGAACAGATAGAAATGACTCTTTATGAGTCTGTTGGAAGCTCTTAAAAGCCACGACATGGCTAGTCGATGGCAGATATCGGGTAAGTGTTTAAGTTTTTGTAGAGAGGGGGAGAGAAGCAAAAGAGAGTCGCGACAGACATAGAGGAAGCTGGTTAAGTTGAGCAACAGTGTGGTCATCGACGATGAACACAGTAGTTTGTCACCAGTCTTTATTCTCATTTAAACCAACGTTGTCAGGTAGACATTCCTGTATGTTGTTTTATTAGACAGAGATAAACGTATTGAATATTTGTTTTAAGTAATCATTATTGCATCTATCTATTATGTCAGTGGTTAAAAGTAAGATATGATATAATCTATTTGTGTCAATTTTTATACTATTGTTGTGACTATTTGTCTGAGCCGAAGGTAGAGGGAGTCTTAGTAAATCTAAAAGCGTCATTTAGCCTGTTGAGGGCCAATGCTAACTCAGGAATTGTATTCAGTTTTGAATAAGCACTGTGAGTCATTTTTACATCTATCTATAACCGATAGAAATACTCTTCTATTGTTTAGTTTAGTATAAACAAAGTTCTTAGGAACAATTCTAATCTTCTATTAACTAGAAAACCAGTCGCACAGTGAGAAGAGTAATCTTCAGGAATAAGTCGACTAACCTTATCATAGGAGAAATATGTATTGAATTCTTATGAGAATAGTGTAGAGGGATTTCATTAGTAAAACTCTCCATTCAAGAGTAATACATAATAGGGTTTAGAGAAGTCGACGGAATTGAACCCAATCATGTTTTCTTTTCTGTGTTTTGTCTAAATGGTATTTTATCCAAGAAACTAGAATCATGGAGAACAATGGAGAACAATGGTGACTATGAGATATCCTTTGAATTGACAGATTAACTATTGATAGTTAGTTGATTAGGGTATTGAGTTAAAGTTCTTTTCTTATCTAAACTAGAACCATGATGAGACCGGTCAGTAGTAAACCAATTTGCATAAATAGACCAAGTCTATATGGAATAAACTTGTATAAAGCATATAAGGGTATAAGTATGTAGCAATGAGCTTTGGTTTCATGTATAGTCGAATTGAAAAGGGACTCATAATCTTATTGAGTAGAAGAGAATACCATAGCAATATGTATTGTAAACCTAGTTATGGTTGGGTTAAACCAAAGGTCTTTTCTCAATCTTTTATGATGAATGATATAGTAGAAATATTATAAGTACTCAATGGTTGTTTAAATACCTAGAGTCGATTTGGACCAAATGAGGATTAATTTTATTTAGACTTAACTACGTCTATGTAGACTATTATCAGGTCATGATGATTAAACCAATTATGTATAGATAGTCTGAGTGAATAAATTGCATGAATATGACATTATCCAAGTCGAGTAGGGGTGGGTGAACATAACGACTACATTCATATGAACGTTATTTATAGTAAAAATTTTGGCCAAAGTAATGCATTTGTTTTCTGCATGCATTGTCAGTTCATTGTATTCGGATTGCTCAACATATCAGAAATCATACTTAGCTAGAGGGTATATAGGGTTGTATGATTGATAGAGTTGAGTATAATACAACATTATGTACTCGAAAAAGGCAAATAACTATTGGTCACCTATGGTTTATATCCCTCGTGAAGGGTAGGGCTACTTCCTATGTGGAAGATGTGCGGGAGACCATCAGTCTATGGATGGAGGTAAATCACTAGAAAGATGCTCTCTCTCCAAGCAAGAAACATGCCAGGACTTGTGATAAAGATGTCGGATATTCAGAGGCAGTAAATATTCCAAAGTTTCTATATTGTAATTGATTTACTTTTGTAAACAAATGTATTTATGATGAACAATATAGTTTATTGTATTTGTATGAGAAATCTTGTAATTGGAATTACTTGATTATATGATGAATAAAAGAAAAATTTTCTCTATCTCATTTTGTTTTACCTTGTTAAAAATTATTTAATGGTAAATGAATCGATTTTACTATGTCTATGGAAACTGGATGTTATAGTTGTAAAGGCTTGCAATGGTTGAACATAAGGCTTATGATAGAATCTTGGAAGCTTGATAAGTGGTCTCAAATTCATAAGAAAGTTGGACCTGTTAAATGAAAAAATTGAACCTACTGATTGAAACACTAAGATAAACACTTGCAAAGGCTTTACTTTGGCATGCAATTAAATCAAAACAAAAGCTTCGAAGTTGTTGGTTTCAAATTTTTTTACTACAGTACTACTTGGATACAAAACTTAGATAAAAACTTGGACCCCACTAATGACAAAAAATTCACTATATATAGGAAAAGAGGATCATGTTTAGGTTTGGAGGGATAAACAAGAGAATTGCTAAAGATAACTAAACTAAGAAAGGTGTGAAATGGAGTTAAAATATTTGAGAATTAGAAAAAACTCGTGCATGCAAAGTCTCATGAGCCAATGATAAAAATAGGTGTTTGCCCCTTTTGATAACAATTCATTCTTTGGGGTGAACCTACCAAAAAAAGGTTGAACCCATGAATTTTGGCCAAAACAAAGATTACAAACACTTTGCAGGTGACTTAGGATGACTAAAGGTGACAAGAAAGAGGGTCATAATGGCTATCTAGACATTTCCACCATGGAGAAATAAATCAAAGATGTGTTTTATTAATTTTCATGCCACATAAGGTTATGAGCCAAGGTTATTGGGTCATCATAGGATTGCCATGTATGCTTGTTCATTTTTAGGCACTTATATATTGCCCCATTGAAAAAGGCATTTCATAGTACTCAATGAGTGCCACTTATTGAAATTGGCATAGGGACCTTAGAAAGAACTTGTAATTACCTTGTTGATTTCCCACATCTAGACCTACAAAAATGAGTTAAACAAACATGTGCAATATAATAACATTTTGAGCATAAATTTTGAAGTGCGAACATGGATAAGGTTACATACCATTTGTGTGAGGTTTAGAAATGCCACCTGCATGCACACTCCTTGTGCATGCTTGTCTAAAGCATACAAAATAAACACCTATCTATAGGGCTAAAGTGCATTCTTCATGCATAATTGACTCAAATTTCTAGCACAATCAAATTAAAGACAAGAAAACATACCTTTTGTGTAGGGCTTCAAAATATAGTTGAGTCACCTTGCATTTATCACATGCACATAAATGATGTCTTCTAGAAAATGGGCCTAACATACATATAAAAATTAGGGTTCCAATGCCTCATTTGCATTCAAATGTTAATGAAATATGTGGGTCTTAATGGGGAAAAATGTTTGCTATTAGATTTTTGGTTAGGTGTATGCATTTGTTTTCTCATTTTTTGTATGCTTTTGAAATTTAGGCTAGATTTTTAATGATTGGGTCTTTCATTTTACATATAGGATTTTGACAACCCCCATCATGGGAGTTCTCATTTGCACCTAGACACATTTATGCATCTCATTTTTGGATGTCTCTTAGGAATGAGACCCTATGCTTTAGACAAGAAAGCACAAGGAGGAGTGTGCATGCAGGTGGCATTTCTAAACCTCACACAAATGGTATGTAACCTTATCCATGTTCTCACACTCCAAAAATAAACACCTATCTATAGGGCTCAAGTGCATTCTTCATGCATAATTGACTCAAATTTCTAGCACAATCAAATCAAAGACAAGAAAACATACCTTTTGTGTAGGGCTTCCAAATATAGTTGAGTCACCTCGCATTTATCACATGCACATAAATGATGTCTTCTAGAAAATGGGCCTAACATACATATAAAAATTAGGGTTCCAATGCCTCATTTGCATTCAAATGTTAATGAAATTTGTTGGTCTTAATGGGGAAAAATGTTTGCTATTAGATTTTTGGTTAGGTGTATGCATTTGTTTTCTCATTTTATGTATGCTTTTGAAATTTAGGCTAGATTTTTAATGATTGGGTCTTTCATTTTACATATAGGATTTTGACAACCCCCATCATGGGAGTTCTCATTTGCACCTAGACACATTTATGTATCTCATTTTTGGATGTCTATTAGGAATGAGACCCTATGCTTCAGACAAGCAAGCACAAGGAGTGTGCATGCAGGTGGCATTTCTAAACCTCACACAAATGGTATGTAACCTTATCCATGTTCGCACACTCCAAAAATAAACACATGTCTATAGGGCTCAAGTGCATTCTTCATGCATAATTGACTCAAATTTCTAGCAAAATCAAATCAAAGATAATAAAACATACCTTTTGTGTAGGGCTTCAAAATATAGTTGAGTCACCTCGCATTTATCACATGCACATAAATGATGTCTTCTAGAAAATGGGCCTAACATACATATAAAAATTAGGGTTCCAATGCCTCATTTGCATTCAAATGTTAATGAAATTTGTTGGTCTTAATGGAGAAAAATGTTTGCTATTAGATTTTTGGTTAGGTGTATGCATTTGTTTTCTCATTTTATGTATGCTTTTGAAATTTAGGCTAGATTTTTAATGATTGGGTCTTTCATTTTACATATAGGATTTTGACAAACCCCATCATGAGAGTTCTCATTTGCACCTAGACACATTTATGTATCTCATTTTTGGATGTCTATTAGGAATGAGACCCTTTATATTTAGACACTTATTTAATATATATAGATATTCAGATCATTTTTGTTTCAACTCATACATTTGTTATTGGTTGACTCGATGTATGTTACTTTCTATTTATGCACATGGATGATTCAAATTCAACTTCTTTATTAGGTACATGTTTTTGGCTTTTCACTTTTATGATGTATGCATATGTGGATGTTTATGGCTATATGTATGTATAATAGATTACACACTTTTACAGATGTAGACTCTTACCTTGTGATAATTTATCTATTTGATAACACTAATGTATACAATTTGGAAATTTAATGATAGCATGCTCTTTTATAAGTTTTACCCTAGGAGAATTGCAAATTAACTATCAAAATACCTATTTGCTAGATCTACTTTAAGAGTTTGTTTTAAAATTAGAAAGTGTGGCTTTTAAAATAAAACTTTAAGATAAAAAAACATTTTAAATAAAAATAAATAATATAAAATGAAAAGTGAACTTGTGTTTTTTAAAAATTATAATAGAAATATGTGTTATAACTTTTAAAAAATAATGAACTTGAGTTTCCTAAGGAATTATAATAGAAATATGTGTCCCCACTTAACTCTTGCAGTTAAGTAATTTATATTTATTAATATTTAAATAATGTGTAGTATATGAGATAATTTTTATTTTTTTAGAGTTTCTTAGGAGGCCCATTTTATATGTAAATTTCCCCCAGTGGGCATTCCTCTAGGATATTTTTGGTTTCTTCCTTATTTACATAATAGAGTAGGATTCCATCTAGCCTTTCTTGTATAATGCATCATTGACAATCACATATTTTTCCACCAAGATGCACAGTGTAATTGTTGTCACATGAAATTGCACCCTGTTTGAACCTGGTTCAAACATTCCAATGACACAATGGGAATGATCTCAAGGTGTGGGACCTTGCAGATGTTATTAAACCTTCAGAGAATGTCAGTTCCTCTTTATAAGCTTAAGGCTCAAAGAAATAATGCGACTAAACCTAATCTAACACCACTGAGAAAAGGGAGGAGGAAGACATAAAATGTAAAGGGTGATACACCAGATTTATCTAGATGGATCCAAATCATAACACAACAATGATCTCAAAGGCTAAAATAACTCACAGACTATAACAGAGGTTAGGGCAGAAAACTGAATCTACAAAAGGGACCACTTTATTCACAATATAAGCATACAATATTCAAAGAAATGCAGTGTAAAGTCTTGAAGAGAGGCAAAAAATTAGTTGCTTGTATTAATCATGAAGCCTAAACAACCATTACAAAGAAGAGAACAACTCAATACAGATTAGAAACATAGCACAAAATGATAGCTTTCCCCTCATTGTTGAACTAGAACGAAGACGTGAGAGGTCAAAGACATAGTCCATCAAATTCGCTCAGCTCTGGGAAATGACACAAGGTCTAGATCTAATACTAAATCCTTTCACCTGAATGATGGATCAGAGACCAACCTTCACTAACATATTTCAAACATGTATATATAGCATTTTAGATCAACTATAGAAGCATGGACAAGGGAAAGAATGGTCAACACATTTTTTTAGGTCACCCATGCTACTACATCATGCCCACATGGGTTGTTTCAATAAATCTACAAAAAAAAGAGTGTTCGTCCATACCCAAGTATAAAAATTCATCAATGAAGGAGCTATAGTAGCATGGGGGTGCAAGAAATCCATCTAACACTCCATCGAGCTCTAGAATAAGCATTAATGGCAGCCAGGAGGGTCGCTGAGGCATCTCGTCGCGAGTTACACTATTGATGAACCAAGAAAGACAAATTTATCGATCTTCCAACAATTGGTTTGCTTTTGTATTGGAAGTAGGAGACTCTCTACAACTATGACAAGTGTGAAAAAGGGTGAAACCATTAGCTTTTGGCAATCGGGCCATTATCGAACCGACCTCCATATTAAAAAGGTGAGAAAAGATACTCTGAGCATTGAAATACAAAAGGGACAAAAGGAAGCCATCGAGTTTCAAAAACTAGGCCCTTATCGTAACATCTTCTTCTTTGGAATGGAACAAAAGAGATCCTCGATCTCTCAAGTCCAAAAAGGGAACAAAGAGGAACCATCATGCTTCAGGGATCAGGTTGTCACTATAACATCTGCCTCAAAAGTAGAAGAACAAGGATATCTCTGAATGTCGAAGTCTAAAGAAACATAAGACAAAGTAAACTTGTCAGACATCAGGGTTCGAGCCTTCATCGAATCATTTTGTACTCGAGTGGGAGAATAAGAACCTCTCTGATACTATGATCCTAAATACTTAGACAAATATGAAATTATTGAGGATCAAGATCAAAGCCTTCACTAGAATTGCTCCAAATGAATAAGAGACCAAGAGACTCCCCTAAGTTTGAAAAAGTACCAAGGTACCAGCCTATTGGGCTTCAACAAATTGAGACTCCGCCATAAATGCTTCTCCTTGAAATAAGAGAAACCTACATTGCCTAATTCTGCTATCCCGAAACACTTGTACAATATGAAGTGTCGAGGATCGAGAATCGGAGATACTACTGAACATCCAACACTTTGCAAGAAAATGAGAACTCCCCCGAACTTCAAATTATGAAAAACATATACAAGTTAAACCTATCAGACTTTGACAGTCGAGCCTTTTCTTGATCACCTTGAAGAAGAACGACCAACACCCTAAACTAAGTTTGAAATACTTTGAACAATATTAAAATTGATAGACTTCAGTAGATGGGCCTTCACCAGAATGACATCCCTTTTGAGCACTAGAACAAGAAACCTCTCGATCTCTGAAGTCCAAAGGACTTAGACAAATAAATGCCAGAAATCAGAGAGAGAGAACACATCAAAGCTCATGCTAAAAATGGCCAAGGAAAACAAGAACGTCTGACATAGCGATCCTGAAACACTTAGTGAATTAGCAAGGCACCAAGGTGGAGTTCGGAGCCAATAAGGATGTCATGCTAGTAGGGAAAACCCCAAAACTCAGAAACTCCAAAAAAGACACAAAACCCAAGGCAAAAGCCAAGAAACTTCCAGACTTAGATTTTATGAACTTATACCTTGCATTTACACACATAAGGACCCATACAAGATGTCTCAAATCGGTTATCAACATGGGTTAAATGGACCAAAGAAAAGAGGGGCACAAACCTAGGATTTTGATGAACTATAGGCATAAATTGTAAGACTTCCCAAGGGCAGACTATTTTTGTCTAAAAAACTAAAATAAGTAACATTTTGGAAACCTCTCGGGGATGTTTTCTTGCTAAACATGAAGAAACCAGTGGCCTTAACCATCCATTGGGCATAGGAGTTAGAAAAAAGAGCCAGAAACAACCTAACCAAAACAACTAAAACTACCCCCAACAACAAACAACAAGGCAACACAAAAAGAAAACAACAAAGAAAGCATTCTTCTAATGAGAATACAACATGTGCAAGAGCACTTGGAGGAAAGAAAACCTACAGACCTAATCTAAACCTAAACTAACCAATAAGGAAATGACTCAAACAAATCAATTTACTAGTTTTTCAAAATAACTGCCCTTTCTAATCAATTTACAATGCTTTCCATGCTTTGGACAGTTAATAATAGGTGGGGAAGGAATGGGCATACAACAAACTGGTGAAACACTTCCCCAAGGATGGAAACAAACTCACTTACCCACTTGAGTTGACTGTGAATGTGGTTATCTTGAAGTGGATGAGTGGGTTGATCTTGCTCATCTTGATGTTAAACTTCATGCTCAAGAGTAAGCATGAAAAGTGGTGACTTCTTCTCATATGTCCCTAGCTAGGCCAGATGCTTGATAGGGCACCCTCTTGAATATCATGCAAACCAACAATGTTGATTTCATGCATATGCTATGCTTCTTCATCATCTTGTTGGTCTGAATGCTCTTGTTCCTATGGCTCATTTAGAAATATGTCCACCTCCACTTTATGATCATGTTGTTCATGGCTTTCCTCCTTAAGGGATGTTGGCTTGATGTCACAATTTGAGTAGAAGTCTTTCATCTCATCCCAAAAGAAATCCTCTTCAAGATCTTCTTTACTTTTCTATATGAGAGAACTCATCTTAGCTTCATGATAACTCTCTTAAAGGTCTAAGGAAAAATTTAGATCCTCTGCCTGAAGCAAAGCTTCTTGTCTGATATCTAGTTCAATACCTAAGGAGAAAGATTATGCACATCAACCTCTTGATTCCCCAAAAGAGGATTGTCCTCAATTAAAAGTGGAAGCTCACCAAATAGGTCAATGCAAATGTTCCCTGCAACCCCAAGGACAACTTCTTCCACAACCTCTTCCTCATGTGATTTCACCTCCACTAGACTTTGCATAAGATACCTCTGTGATGGAAGATTCTCTCCATGCAATCTATGTATTTCATTCTCATTTGCTTCATGAAAAGCATGGGGAAAAATACAAATGAATCATAATCTAGAGGACTCAACCTTGCACATGAATTAGCATCACGCTTAGGCTCAAAGCACTGCTACACTGATTAGATTCATTTGCTTCTTGCAGCAAGTCTGATTTTTTAATTTTTATGGCACATGAGGGCTCATAAATAGTAGGATGTTATTCCTCTCCTTCCTCTTCCTTCCTCTGTACATTTGACCAATTAGCTCACTAAACAACAGGTCCACCTTTGAAGAGTGAATTAGTGCTAGGACAAGAGAACTGATATGGAATAGGGTCTTGAAGGGTTCTTGAGCTTCTTGAAGGAGAATATGGTTTTGAAATGACTATTCTTGAGGAGTGATAGGTTGAATTTGTGCAGGAATAGGCTCTTGTGAAGGATGGGGGCTCTAAAACTTGGAAATTTGAAGCACCAAGGCTGATTTAGGGGTTCAGAAGGCTTCTGCAACTTAAATCTTGGGATGTTGAACCTGGAAGCCTTCTCTATTGTAGATTGATTCATAATGGTGGGAGAGGCTTGCATAGAACTAGGAATGGAGGGGGTTGATTGGGATTTCAACCTTTGTATTTTGGCAAGCACTTACCTCATTAGCTCCTCTTTGGTTGCAATCTACATGGCAAGTTGCATTTGATGAGCTCTTTCCTATGCTCCCATCTGTTGTTGGGGAAAAAGGATTGATAAGAAGGCTCATCCTATTGTTGGTTATGCTCCTGTTCCCTTTTGAGTTTATCTATCTTCCTTCTCAAGTCTAGGATCATACTCTTGATAGTACCATTATCCACGTTGCCAACATTTTAGGGATGACTAGGAGGATAATCATACTAATTAGGATCAGAGTAGTCTTCTTGAGGTTGATAATAAGCATGATTAGGTTGCCAAGAAGACTAAGCAAGGGTCAGAGGGAGGTAAGCATCATGAGGATGCTAATAACCTATTGTAATAGAGTCATTTGGCATAAAACCAAAGGCATTTTGGGTCTGATATGGCTGATAAGGAGGCATAAAAGCTGCACTTTTACAAGGTGGAGGGGAATAGCCATAACTTCCATAATAGTTTGACATATTAGAGCAATAGAACTCATTCAAATATTCTTTTAAAGCAAGAGCTAATAGGTCTACCCCCTGAGAAGTAGGCACATACCAGAAAGAGTCGTCTAGTGCCTGTAGAATGTCCTCAAACTTGTAATAGGCTAATAACAACACCAACCTTCTTAGCTTAACTCTTCACTCAAAGTAGAGGGTCTAACCAAGCATGCCAGAAACTATTGTCATGTGAAATTGCACCCTATTTAAACCTAGTTCAAATATTCCAATGACACAATGGGAATGATCTCAAGGTGTGGGACCTTGCAAATGAGATCAGACCTCTAGAGAAGGTCAGTTCCTCTTTCTAGGCTTAAGGCTTAGAGAAATAATGTGACTAAACCTAATATAACACCACTGAGAAAAGGGAGGAGGAAGATAGAAAATGTAAAGGGTGATATTGTTAGGATAAGGTGACATAACCTTGCAATCCTAAGTCATTTTCATGTGTCTCCAAGATCCTTGGAATGTGTTCTTGGATGCTTAGGGTCATGAGAAATAAAAATATTTAATGTTTATTTGTCTATGACAAATTGTAATTACATTTATAGAGGTGGATCTAGTCATCAATGGCAATTACAAAGCATATTTTAAGAAGATTCTTTTTGAGGATCCACTTTGGAGGTGGGGTCCACTTGGATTTGCATGTACGTGCATGTTGTTGCATGTATCTTTCATGTTATCCAAAATGGGGCACCTTGGTTTGCATGTTGTGCATGTTAGCCATCAAAGCCGTCAGTGAGTTATTGAGCACTCAGCCTTGACCAAATTTCATTGGCTATGGGTTGGATGCCCATGTGAAGGCCATGTGAAGATTTATTATCATTTACTAATTTTACAGGTTGTCCACTAAGGGGGGCGTATGGTTTTTGCATGTGGTTTTACCACTTTTTTTGAGATACTATGGTGGTATTCTCACATCTAGCTTCTTTATAAATTGGTGCCTTGAGTTAGTAGAATGTATGATATTTTTGTAGGTTAGAGAAGTAACAAAGTGCTAGCAAAATTATGAGAGAAATGTTGTGTTGATGTAAACTTCTTTGAAGGATTAATACAAGATTTGGATCTCTTTAGGTGTGGAGTTTTTTCCCGCAAGGGTTTCTGCACATAAATATGGTGTCACTTGTTGTGTTTATTTCTTCATTCTATTATTGATTGAATTTGTTAATCACTTAAACACCATTGTGGGTGATCTTGGAAACTAATTTCAGATTTGCATACACTTTATTCAAGTTAATATTGTAGTAGTTTCACCTTGATTTCCAACATTTGGTATTAGAGCTAATGGTTTTGTTGAAAGAGGGACGCCTTTCTCTTAAGTGTTGAAGGTTTTTTAGTCGCAGTGGGAGCTTTTGCATTATGGGTTTTGCAGATTTGTGTAGAAGATTGTATACCATGGCTTCTAACTCTCATCTATATATTAAGAAATTCAATAGATTTGGGTACAAGATGTGGAAGTTGAAGATGGAAGATCTCCTAGAAGAAAGAGATTAGTGGTTGGCAGTTTCAAATGAAAAGAAGCCATCCGGAGTGTCTGATCAAGATTGGTTAAAGCTTGACAAGAAGGCACAAGGAACCATATGGTTTTGTCTTGCAAATTGTGTCCTCTTGAATGTTTCTAAGGAAGCTACCGCATACAAGTTGTGAAAGAGGATAGGTGTTATTTACCAAACCAAAAGTCTTACTAATAAGTTGTATCTCAAAAGATGGTTATATTCATTAAAAATGAAGGATGGTGATTCTGTTGTAGATAATTTAAATGTTTTTAATTTGGTTTTAAGTCAGCTGGCATCTGTAAATGTTAAGTTAGATGAGGAAGATAAATGCATCTTGTTACTTTGTTCTTTACCCAAATCTTGGGAAAATCTAATTGTTGCTATCAGTGGTAGTGGTGTAGACCCAAAGATGGATAATATCATTGCTACACTTCTTTCAGAAGAAATGAGAAGAAATTCCATGAATGTGGGCTCCCAAGATGCCTTGCATGTGCGAGGAAGGTCCAAAGAAAAAGGGCCTAAAGGGGACAAGAAGAAGGATAAGTCTAAAGGATGATCTAAAACCCCTAGGAAGAGCAGAGTAAAGTGTTGGAACTATGGGAAATGGGGCCATGTGAAGAAGGAATGCATGAACATGAAAAAGAGTGCAAATTCCTCCACGAAAAAGTCCTCGGATGACTATGATAATGATGCTTTTTTTTATTTCAGCTAACATTGTTAGTAATGATGCTTGGCTTATTGATTCAAGTTGCTCTTACCATATGACTCCTCACAAGGAGTGGTTTTCTAAATATTCAGCTTATGATGGAGGAGAATTTGTCCTTGGTGATAACAACACTAAGTGGATTGTTGGTAAGGGAAAGGTAAAGTTGTGTTTCAGTGATGGAAGGGTTAAAACCCTTGATGATGTTTTACATATTCCTGGACTTTCAAGAAACTTGCTTTCTATTTCTAATTTGAATGATTTTGGAATGTATGTGACATTTGAGAAGTCTGGTTGCAGGTTGGTAAGAGGGAATTTGGTGGTTGCTAAAGGATCTTAGATTGGGACTTTGTTTAGGCTTAATGCCTACATTTTTTTTCATTATGCCAATGTGACTAGCATTGGAAATGCATGTATGTTGTGGCACCATAGATTGGGTCACATAAGTGAAAAAGGTCTTAGGACCATTCTTAATAAAAAGTTGGTTGATGGTCTTTTTGATTATTCTGTTGGTAAAAATGATTTATGTTAACATTGTGTGTTTGGAAAATAGAATAGATCATCATTTCCTATTGGAACTAATAAAGCTAAGAGATTATTAAAGATCATTCATTTAGATGTGTTTGGACTAGTGGATGTTGACTCTTTTGGAAAATCTCGATATTATGTTACATTCATTGATGATGTCTCAAGATACACTTGAATTTATTTTATGCATGTTGAATATGAGGTTTTCACTAAGTTTAAGGAATTTAAAGCCTTAGTTGAGAAACAAATAGATTATAAGATAAGGGTGTTGAGATCAGACAATGGTGGTGAATATTGTTCTAAGGAATTTGATGAATTATATAAGCATGCAGGTATTGTTCGAAAAAAGACTACTTATACTCCTCAACAAAATGGGGTAGCAGAGAGAATGAACCAAACCTTAATGGAAAGAGCTATGAGTATGTTAAGTGATGTGAGACTAGATCAATGCTTTTGGGTTGAGGCTATAAGTATTGCTTGTTATTTGATTAATAGATCTCCTTGTTCAGCTCTTGTTGATAAAACTCCTTATGAAGTGTGGATAGGTAGAAAGCCTTTTGTTTCACATTTAAGGGTTTTTGGTTATGAGGCTTATGTTCATGTGCCTCAAGAAAAGTGATCTAAACTAGATCCAAAAGCTCAGAAATGCATCTTCGTAGGTTATGGTGAGAATGTAAAAGGTTGCAAGCTTTGGAATCCTCTAACCCAAAAAATGAGTTTATCTAGAGATGCAATTTTCAAGGAATTTATAGCTTATTCAAGTGAAGAAAAACCAAAGGAGAAAGAAAAGACTAAATCAATGCACTTTGAGATAAATATAGAAAAGTAGGAAGATGCACATGTGGAAGAACAATTATATGGATTAGAGGATGGAGAAGAAGAATACAATTCAGAGAGTTCAGATGATGTGCAGGATGAGCATACAAAAGAACATGCAAAGCCCATTACTCCTACCTTGAGAAGATCCACTAGACAACATAAACCTATTGATACGTATGGATATAGTCCATCTGATTTCCTCTCTTGTTACTAACTTATCTTCTATTAGATTCCTTTTATCTATTGTTGTTGCTTGTGATTTTGAAATTGAGCAAATGGATGTTAAAACTATTTTCTTGCATGGGGGTCTTGAGGAGGAGATTTATATGTGACAACCTAATGGTTTTGTTGTGAAAGGAAAATAACACTTGGTTTACAGGTTAAAATGACCATTGTATGATCCAAAATAGTCACCTAGGATATGGCATCAAAAGTTTGATGCTTTTGCATTGAAGTTGGGTTTTGTTAGGAGTGAGCAGGATCATTGTGTTTATATTAAGATTATAGATTATTAGATACTAATTATTTTCTTGTATGTTGATGACATGTTGTTTATGGGTAACAACAACATGATGATTAGAGAGCTCAAGACTCAGGTTTCAGCACATTTGATATGAAGGACTTGGGGCCTATGAAATATATTCTTGGGATGGAGATCAATAGGGATCGAGTACACAGAAAGATTTGGTTAAGTCAGAGTAAGTATGTTGATACCATTTTACGAGGATTTACTATGCAGGACTGTAAACTAATAAGTATTCCATTTTTGGTTGGTACTAAGCTTAGTTTAGACATGTGTCCTAATTCTAATGATGCTTTTGAATAAATTTCCAAGTTTCTTTATGCTAGTGTTGTTGGTAGTTTGATGTATGCAATAGCTTGCATTAGACCAGACATTGCCCAAGCAGTGGGAGTTTTGACCAGGTTTATTTCTAACCCTGGTAGAGAGCATTGGACTTTTGTTAAAAGGGTGTTTAGATATTTGTGAGGAACTTATGATTTTTGTTTGGTTTATCATGGTATTGATGATGTGGTGAAGTCATTGAACATACACGGTTTTGATGATGCAAATTGGGTGGGTGACTTTGATAGTCGAAGGTCCACTAGTGGCTATGTTTTTTCTTTGTTTGGAGGTGCAATAAGTTGGATGAGTAAAATATAGCATATGGTTTCTTTGTCCACCACATAAGCAGAGTATATGGATGCTAAAAATGCCTCTAAGGAGGTGTTATTGTTGCAAAGATTTGGTACATGTATTAGTTTTGATTGCATAGTTGTGAGGATCAGATGTGACAACCAAAGTGCCATATGTTTGGATAAAAATCCTATGTATCATGCTCATACTAAGGATGTTGATGTTCAATATCACTTTGTGCGAGAAATGGTTGAGAATGGTAAAGTCTTGTTAGAAAAAGTTGATATTTTGTATAATGTTGCATATTCTCTCACGAAGCTAGTAACCATGGATAAGTTTTGTTTGTGCAGGAAGACTATGGGCCTTGATCATTGTACTTGATTATTATTTTATGTTTCCTTATGGATGTAATTGCAATGTATAATGTCAAGTGGGAGAATGCTATGATAAGGTGACATTAACCTTGCAATCCTAAGTCATTTTCATGTGTCTCCATGATCCTTGGAATGTGTACTTGGATGCCTAGGGTCATGAGAGATAAAATATTTAATATTTCTTTGTCTATGACAAATTGTAATTGCATTTATGGAGGTGGGTCTAGTCATCGGTGGTGGTTACAAAGCATATTGTAAGAAGATTATTTTTGGGCATCCACTTTGGAGGTGGGATCCATTTGGATTTGCACATACATGCATGTTGTTGCATGTATCTTGCATGTTATCCAAAATGGGGCGCCTCAGTTTGCATGTTGTGCATGTTAGCCATCAGAGTTGTCGATGAGTCATTGAGCACTCGATCAGCTGGGTGCCCATGTGAAGGCCATGTGAAGATTTATTATTATTTACTAAGTTTACAGGCTATCCACTAAGGGGGGCGTATGGTTTTTGCATGTGGTTTTGCCACTTGTCTTGAGATACTATGGTGGTAATCTCACATCTAGCTTCTCTATAAATTGGTACCTTGAGTTAGTAGAATGTATGATATTTTTGTAGGTTGGAGGAGTAATGAAGTGCTACCAAAATTATGAGAGAAATGTTCTATTGATGTAAGCTTCTTTGAAGGATTAATACAAGCATTAGATCTCTTTGGGTGTGGATTTTTCCCACAAGTCTTTCTCCACATAAATACAATGTCACTTGTGTTTATTTCTTCGTTCTATTGTTAATTGAATGTGCTAATCACTTAAACACCATTGTGGGTAACCTTGGAAACTAATTTCATATTTGCATACACTTTGTTCAAGTTAATATTGTAGTAGTTTCACCTTGATTTCCAATAGATATGCCAGATTTAGCTAGTTGGACCTAACTCATAACACAATAATGATCTCAAAGGTTGAAATAACTCACATAGACTCATAAACACTATAACAGAAGTTAGGGTAGAAAACTAAAGCTACAAAAGGGACTACTTTATCCACAATATAAGCATACAATCTTCAAAGAAACACAATGTAAAGTTTTGGAGAGAGGTAAAAACATTAGTTGCTTGTATTAATCATGAAGGCTAAACAACTATTACAAAGGAGAGAACAACTCAATACAGATCAGAAACAAAGCACAAAATGACAACTTTCCCCTCATTGTTTAATTGGAATGAAGACATGAGAGGTCAAAGACACAATCCATTAGATTCATTCAGCTCTGGGAAATGACACAAGACCTAGATCTAATACTGAATCCTTCTGTCTGAATGATGGCTCAGAGACCAACATTCACTAACATATTTCAAACATGTATATGTTGCATTTTAGATCAACTGTAGCAGCATGGATGAGGGAAAGAATGGTAAATAGATTTTGTAGATCACCCATGATGTTGTGTCATGCCCACATGGGTTGTTTCAGAACACTTGCAGAAAACTAGTGTTTGCCCATACCCAGGTACATAAATTCATCAATGAAGGAGCTACAGTAGCATGAGGGCATGAAAAATCCATCTAACACTCCATCAAGCTCTAGAATGAGCATTAATAGCGGCCAGGGGGGTCATTGAGGCATCCCGTCGCAAGTTGCACTATTGATGGACCAAGGAAGGCAAATTTGTTGGGCCTCAACAAATTGGGCTTCCAATAATTGGTCTACTTTTGTATTGGGAATAGGAGACTCCCTACAACTCTAACAAGTGTGAAAGAGGGCAAAACCATCAGCTTTCAGCAATCGAGAAATTATCTAACTGACCTCCATATTGAAAAGGCAAGAAAAGACATTAAGCATCGAAATCTGAAAGGGACAAAGGGAATCCATCAGGTTTTAGCAATCGAGTCCTTCTTATAACATCTTCTTCTTTAGAATGGCACAAAAGAGATCCTTGATCTCCAAAGTCTGAAAAGGGAACAAAGAGGAACCATTGGGCTTCAGGGATTGGGTCGTCGCTATAACATCTACCTCAAAAGTAGAACAAGAACATCTCTGAACGTCGAAGTCTGAAGAAGCATAAGATAAAGTAAACTTGTCAAACTTTGAGGTTTGGGCCTTTGTTAGATCATTTTCTACTTGAGCAGGAGAATAAGAACCTCTCCAATACTGCAATCCTGAAATACTTAGAGAAATATGAAATTATCAGGGATCGAGATCAGAGCCTTCACTAGAATGCCTACACATGAATAAGAGACCAAGAGACTCCTAGAAGTTTAAAAAGGTACCAAGGTAGCATCCTATTAGGCTTCAACGAATCTATCCTCTACCATAAATCCTTCTCTTGAAACAAGAGAAACCTGCACCACTTGATTCCACGATCTTGAAACACTTGTACAATATGAAATGTCGGGGATCGAGAATCAGGGATATCTCTGCACATCCAACACTCTACAAGAAATCAAGAACTCCCCCAAATTCTGAAGTCTAAAAAACATAGATAGGGTAAAATTGTCAGACTTCAACAATCAAACCTTTGCCTGATCGTCTAATCACCTTGAAGAAGAACGACCAACACTCTAAACTCTGAAGTTTGAAATACTTAGAACAATATGAAAATTGGCTAACTTTGGTGGATGAGCCTTCATTGAAATGACATCCCTTTTGAGCATTGGAACAAGAAACCTTCCGATATATGAAGTCCAAAGGACTTAGACAAATAAATGCCAAAAATCAAGGAGTGGGAACACATCAAAGCTCATGCTAAAAAGGGTGAAGGAAAATGAGAACGTCTGACACAGTGATCCCAAAACACTTAGCAAATTTGCAAGGCACCAAGCCGGAGTTCAAAGATGATAAGGATGGCATGCTAGCAGGGAAAACCCTAAAACTCTGAAAAAGACACAAAACCTAAGGCAAAAGCTAAGAAAATTTAGACTTAGATTTTATGAACTTCTACCTTGCATTTACACACATAAGGACCCATACAAGATATCTCAGATCAGTTATCAACATGGATTAAATGGACCAAGGCAAAGAGGGGCACAAACCTAGGATTTTGATGAACTCCAGGTAGAAATTGCAAGACTTCCCAAGGGTAGACTATGAGTCTGAAAGACTAAAATAAGTCAACAGTAATGAAATAACTTGCATGTATAAAGGAATATAATAGGAAGTATGCTATAAATACTTGATAATAACTAAAAATAACAAGCCAATTTAAGGGGGCAAACCTCCAAATATCTCCAATGAGAACACAGTTTGTAATATGATGATAATAAACTTACCTCTAGCTCCTATATAAGGATGATGACACAAGCAAATCGAAATGTTGAATATATTCTCTTTTCTGCTATTTGATCTAGATATTCTTCTCACCTTCCATCATGATTGCAAATGAGTGTCTTTAAATATAATAACCAAACCCACAAATAAACAAAGTATGTGTTAGGTCAACTTGTAATGGCCAATGAAATGGATTACAAGGTATAATTTTGAATTTTAAAATTTTAAAACTAAAGGTTCAAATCCACAGTTCTATGGAAGTGACCGCAATCAAGTTTGCATCCATGGATCTAATCCAAGATGATGAGTGATAGGTATAAATATTAGGAGTAAATCTTCAAGATCAGTGATAAAAGGGATTAATATTTGTGAAGTCATGAGATGAACTCACACAAGAATATGCCACTTGCAAGTTAACCATTGCATTTAGGAAATTAATCAAAGTGGACCCAAAACATAAGATAAAAGGGCATGGATATGCAATTTTCACCATTACATTTTCTACCCTCACTTTGATGTGAATGCAAACTATTAGGCAAATTCATGTCAAAGTAAAACAAGTAGTCAACATGTAAATTAAATATTTTTTGAACACTCAAAGGATATTGGATCTATGCAAAGTAACAAATCATTTTTTATTCTTCTTGCAATGAGCGCTCCATTGGAAACCTACAAAAAGAAAGCATGCAATGAGCAACATTTATTACACATCTATTTAATAGAAAATAATTAAAACTTGCTTGAAAATGAACTTTATTCAAAAAAGTAAAAGTGGAGAGAAGGGTAAGAGATGCTTGTTATAGAAAATGATAAAAACTTTGACTATGCAAAAGATTTTGGTGACATACATGTATTAACAAAATTTTCCCTAGACATGGGAATGACTATGACTCAACCCTACAAAATATAGCTCACAAAAGAACATTAGTAACATGTATGCCCCCTCCAATTGGTTGTATACAAAGGATCAAGGAATTGGAGAAGAGGAAAAGATATAATCATGTGATAATGGATGTGTTGTACACATACGAAAAAAATTTCTATATATACATTCTTCCCAAAGTGGTATCAAACCCACGACTCAAGCATTGTGTTGCCTTGTCATTTTCTTCTAACCCTGCAAGTTCAAGGTATATCAAATTATGTCAAAGGAAGGTGAGATCAAATTGAAGTTTCAAAGAGCCAAAAATTACTAAGGCTATGGAAGATCGTTGAAAGGCAAAGGTCTAAATCGTCAAGTCGAAGATCAAAGGATTGCAAAAGATCGGCAAAAGGCATAGATGGAAGGCAAAGCAAGTCAAAGTTAGAAATGAAAATTTCACTAATGGAAAAATTTCAAAAAAAAATCTAAGGCAAAATGGCGCGCCTGGCTCATGGCGCGTGCGCCTGAGCCTAGGCACGCCAAGGGAAGATTGCCAAATTTAAAAAAACTCAAAATGCATGAAGAGAAAGGTTAAAATCTCCAAGGTAGATGGCAAGTTTTCAAAAAATACTAAGTTTCAAATCATGGAGAAAAATGTGCCAAGAGGAAGGAATGTGCGCTATTGGGACTCAAAATAGTTGCAACCCAAAACTCTAAAACATTCCTAAATCATCTAGGTCAGGGATTGTCGTCGGGGTGATAGAAAGAGGTTTATCAACAAGTTAAGGGGGGTTTTGGCCAATTGACAAGAGTGGGTAGACTCCTCTGCACTTCAATCTCAACTTAGACTCTAGAGGGATATTCCAAGGGGTATACCTGAATAGGTATTAAATTCAAACCAGATGAACAACTAAAAATAAATGGACAACCAAACCCAACTCATCATCTTGACCCCAAAGTTGTCACTAAGTCAAGAACGACTGGCTGTCAAAAAACCCCTATATAGTTGATTCAACTGTGCAAATGTACATGCACATGAAAGATGGTTTTTTACCCTGAACCACAAGTGAATGATTTGTTTGATTTTAAAGAGTGATTGATCCCTCTCCAATATGGATGGGTGCCTCTTCCATTGGGCAAAAGAGTCATATAATACAAGGAGGAAAGGAAATACACAGTAAAGGATCAACATAACTAGACATATATTCACATATATGACTTCAAATATATCTTCATACAATGGACATACTTAATAATCAAAAATAGAATTGTAATGATTCCTATGCAACAAAAGGATGGCAAATACAAAGCCTTGTATTAACTTGATGTTGTCACACATCTCCAAACATCTGTTACAATCATACTAGCAAATGTAGCAAAGGGAAATACATAACTGTGATTATATATTTACCAAAATCATTACAAACTCCCATGGAGACATACCATTACATTCAAATGTGCTTTACATGACCTTCCTACTGTATACTAGACATATCCCTTCAATTACAGACTAGACAGATCGTGTGTTGATGCCAGAGAAAATCCTTAGGCTCTCCCAGACCAGACAATTGGCTCAGCGACCAACCCTGATAATGTCTTCATTTCATGTATATATAGCAATTTAGCACATACAATGCAACCCCTAGACACTAGAAAATTTAGTCAACAAGCAATCACTGCTGCATTAAACATGGCACATGACCTTTTGTTAGAAGAATCAATAGATACTTTGGGTGCCCATGCCCTACATACTAACTTGCGTCCTTGAGGTACCATAGAAGATATGGGATACTGAAGTACTGCACCTCCCATTAAATTTGACTACCTGCGTATTAACTACAAACATTGTTCTAGCAACCAACCTAACGTTTGTAACTTTACACCTTCACGCCATACCTCTGACATTCATTCTGACTTTGCCCTATCGGCAAAAATCCCAGTGTGAATATTTCTTGCTTGGCGGGCACCTAGGCACCTCAGTCGGCAAATCTTTGATTTACTGAACTCACCATATTTCCCCCAGTTAGCAAAATCCACTTTTCCAAACCTAGCCTTGGCGCGCTTTTCCTTCTCTATCAACCCGCTAGTCGACAAAATGTGACTTTGTGAACTAGGTGATCATAGCCCTTTATCAGCAATTCTACATTTTTGTGAACTAGCCTTTGCCACCCTTTTCTGCCTTTGAAACTTTGCCCTCTCGCCTTTATCGGCAAATCATTAATTTGTTGAACTATATCTTTATCCCTTTAGTCGGCAAAAGTTCAACATCACGAAACTTGGCGACTTTTGCCTTTATTGGCAAATCATGAATTTGCCAAACTTTTGAATAGTTCAGTCTTTAGCCGATTCCCTGACTAAACTCTTTGTTCGCTTTTGTTGTTTTCCTTAGCCAAATTTTTGCCTTTCTGTTTGCCTTATTGGCAAACTTGATCCTTTCCGAACTTGACACTTTTCATTGTTTTTTCTTCCTTTGTCGGCAACTCCATATTTCAAACCAGTTGCCCGTCAACAATTTCTTTCTCGTTTGCCCCCTTTATCGGCAAAAATCCCATGTTCTGAACTTCACCCTTTATCACCCCTATCGGCAATTTAATTCTTTTCTGAACTCGGCCGGCTCATATTGTTTTTCTCTTTATTAGTCTACTATCGGCAAATTTGGTGAAATTCAAACCTTCACCACCTGTGTCATTTTTCTTTCTTTGACGGTAAATTTTGCCTTTGCCAAACCATGCGGCCATTCTATGTTTTTCCTTCTTGGCTGCATCGGTCATTTTGCCCTTATCGACAAACTATGAGAAACTGAACTTTTCCCAAGTTTGGAATTTTTCCAGTTTCCCAACAACAATCCTCTGCTTCCATTTTGCCTTTTGATTTGCCTTTAGATTTGCCTTGTCAGCAAATATGGCCTTTCTTGAAACATGCCCCTTTCTTCTTTTTCCCCCTTGCTCTTTTTTCTCTTCCTTTGTTACCTTTGTCATCAAAATTGAATTTTGTCAAACATCTCCCTTTCTCTGCCTTGTTCCCATGCTTTCCATCGATGAATCTGTCATTAGGCGAACCCCTAGTAGGTGAACTTGGAGGTTTGCAAACATCCAACTTTACCGACACAGCATCATTTTTCATCTTTTCCTTAGAAACATTTTATCACCCACCAGCCTCCACTCTTCTTCTGTCGGCTAAGTTCATTATCAATGAACTATCGAGTTTGTGAACTTGAAAATTCACTGACAAAGGTGCTTTAATTCCTTTATTTCCTCCTTTTATTTTGCCGATGAAACACATTCCTTCCTTCATCCTCTATCCATGAAAACGATTGTTGACCGAACGACAAAAAACCAAACTTGTGAACAAATTCGCAAGTTCAGGAATTTGCCGATTTGTTGAGAAAAGGCAAAAATGAAGGAAATTTCTAAGGGAAAAAACCAAAACAAGGGGAGGACTTTACTTAGTATATTTTGGGCTAAAAAATCCTTATAACTTATCTCAGATCAGATCTAAATGGTGGGTTTTGAAATTGAAAGGTGAAAGGTGGGGACTTTGAAGGATTTTGTGGGTTTTTTGGGGCTAAATAGGGTAGTTTGGAATTGGTAATTTTGGGTTCCAACGTGCGCCACAGAAGAAAAGTGCACATCTCACTTGTGAAATGTGTTGAAGTTTCAAACCGTGGAGAAAAGTGTTTATTAAGGAAAAAGCACATTTATAAAAGAGGAAGCATGCCATTTCAAGTGCGCCTCCACCATGCCCTTATAAGAGTTCAAGTCACTCTTCAAAACACAAAGTTGTTTTGTCTTTGTAAATGAAGGAAGAGCACTTTGACTCATGCACCTGCGCTAATTAGAGGAAAAATTGCCAAAGAGAAAGGTATAGAAAAATGCAAGTAAGAGGTTTTCTTGCTAAGGTGGAAGGAACTCATTCCATGCACATGTGTCAAGGAGGATCAAACGACCCAAGAGAGACAAGTCCAAAATGCCAAAAAATTTGGAAGCTAATGAAGGCAAGAACGTGCCTCTCACTAGGCACGCGTGTCTAGCAATAGGCGCGCTCGCTTAGAGGTGCGCATGCCTTTTGGATGTGTCGTTTGGTGCTAAACTCATGCCTTTTGGTGCGTTTTAAAACAAGAAAAAGTTCCTTATTTAGAACAAGTCGATCTTGCAAGAAGATGGGATGCCACAATTGAATTTTGCATGCTTTTTGGGTTATAAATATAGAATGCAACTTCACTTCCAACTCTAATTGATTTTTGCATGTCTAGGGTAAATAAAAGCACTCTTATTTTTAGAATAAAAGCAGATTTGAGAGATTATAAGGGCAACACTTCATTTGTGAAGGCATTATTGCCATAGAGGCTCATATTTTTTGAGATTAGAGATGGTTTTGCATTGCTACAGTAGAGAAGGAGGTATTTTTGATCATTCCCAACCATATAGAGGTTGATTTTGAAGCTATTTTGGAGAAAAGTTTCCATTTTTGTGCAGGTCCAGCTTGAAAGAAGACAAATTTTATTGTTTTAGAGCATTAAGAAGCCAAATTTCAAGAGATTTTTGAAGGGAATTCATCACAAAGTGCAAGGGCAGGGTTCAAAATATCAAAAATCAAACTTTTTCAATCACTTTTCTTCCATTTTTTGGCAGTTCCAGCCACCTTCCAGGGCAAAATTTTGATCTAAAAAAGTGTCATTTTTAGTGTTTTTGTGCTTTCCCAGCACCTAAAAACACTTCAAATTGACATTTGCATCCATTTCTAGGGGTAAAATTAAAGAAGAAACTTAGAAATTTTGCTTCCCAAGGGCAAAATATTCGCTTTTTTCCAAAATTTATGAGTTGGACAACGAAGAAAAGGGTCTGATTTTTTATAACAATGAGCTAAGGAAGGTCTGACTTTGCATTGTTTGTTGCGAGACAATGAAAAAGAACACTTCTAAAAGCCAAAAAGTCAAGATGCAATATTCTTCTATCACCATGGAGTATTTGGATCTCTCAAATACAATAGAAGAGGCGAATGTCATCCTGTAGATGAAGACTGTGCACCTAGATTCTATCATTATTCTAGAGGAGGCTAAAGTTGATGAATTTGAGCAAAATCTCAATTCTCAGACTTAGCCATTTTTCAGTGTTTGCAAGAAAATCTATTTTGAGCCACTGAAGGGATTTCCAAAGAAGATTCTATTTTGAGAACTGATTTTGCTTTTCAAAGATATATTTATTTTTAGATCTATTTTGGAAGTCATGCAAATCATGTATTTTTAGAACTCTTTTTGTAATAACATGCAAGTTCAGTTAACTGAATTGCATGAGACATATTTTTATATTTTTAATATGCAAATAAGTTTGCATGCTTGCGTGCACCATTAGGGTTAGGTTGAAGAATATTAGTTCAACTCTTCTTTTCTCTTTCATGCACCTTTTGTTTTAGGGCATAAATAAGTGCATTATACACACTTAATTTCTTAATGGTAAATGCTGAAGCTTTTATTGCTCTCATTTTATTGTTCAAACGTGTGCTGCATAATTTATTGCTCTAAGGATAGATGTATGCTTTAACTTTATGCAAGATTTGTATTGCTGAGGTTGAAAGAATGTTTGTGATTTTATGCATAATCATTTGTCTTTTATCTTCCTTTGTTCTTGGTATTTCC
This sequence comes from Cunninghamia lanceolata, assembly GCA_027924645.1. NCBI lineage: Eukaryota > Viridiplantae > Streptophyta > Pinopsida > Cupressales > Cupressaceae > Cunninghamia > Cunninghamia lanceolata. The sequence goes on from BSBN01000780.1 coordinate 1,022,031, forward strand.
TTTTAAATTAGCTCACCTATGTTCATTTGCTTTCTTCAATCTAGGGATTTAATTGAAGAAAGCAACAATGTGTTTTAGATTAAGTTATTCTTTTGCAGTACTTGAAAACTTCTCATAGGATTGCATAAGAGATTCATTTGCCTTGTGCTTATACCTCTAAGAAACAAAAAAGATAGGTTACTTGTATTGTCTATTAAAATTTAATGTCTAAGGGATCTTCCCTTCCTAATTCAAAGAACAATTTTACTGTACACACGGTTTCATTTTGTGTTGCACTGAAAGGTGCAAATTAAAATGCTAATAGTTTTTGGCGCCCACCGTGGGGCATGAGAAAAATACTTCAAGCTAACACTCTATCTCACATAGATGACCATTTGTCATCATATTGCACCTATTTTGCAGCCACATCTGAATTTAGTTCAATAGGAGCAAGAAGACATTGTTGATAGCCTAAGGCAATTCATTTTCATTGAAAGAAAAGATTCAGCACATTGGAGATCTGTAGCTACCATACTTGACAAAGAAGAAAGAAAGGTGGACCTTGTAGTATGAAGACTAGTGTTGCCTCCTCCTACATGGGTTTAAGTAATCCTGGCTTACAAAGTCTACACAAGATCAAGAAGGAAAGTTGGAGTTGTTGATCCATTCTTTCAAGCACTTGATTTTCTAAACGGTGAAGGTTCATCCTCTACAACTCCTGTCTTACCAAATCCATCAAGAGAAGAACCATTTCAAGCAATGGTTGATAACAATGGTGTTGAAAGCAACAACAACAACGACGACAACTGAAGGTGTGCACCTCCTTTGTCGTGTGCAAATACTATTAGTCCTCTAGCTCTCACTAGTAACCATGAACTTCCTGAAGGATCAAGGAAAAAATTTCCTAAGTTTCATGGTGATGGCCAACAACATCTTGATGAGCACATTTCTGCCTTCACCACTATGTGTGGGATTCTCAGCGTTGTACATGAAGATGTTGTAGTTCTCTTATTTGTGGAGAGCTTGTGAGGCAACGCTGCTGATTTGTTTAATCACCTTGTTGTTGGTTCAAACAAGAGTTGGGAGTCCATGAGCGAGAAATTTCTTGCTTGTTTCAAGCCTACAGAAGACAACCACATCTTGTTTGCACAATTATCAAACATCAAGAAAGACAGAAGTGAGTCGATGCGAGAGTTCGTGGCCAGGTTCAACTGTTTGGCTGGCAATGTTACGAACACCCTGAATCCTTCATCAGAAATTCTACTAAGTTGTTTCACAAATGCACAATCTTTAGAAGTCTCTTTCTATCTCAAGTAAAGACACTCTACAGAACTACAAGAAGCTCAAGAGTATGTTGTTGAATTAGAGGATCATATGATCACTTTAGGAAAGATACAGAGAGATTTAATCAAGCCATTGGGACCCTTGAACATTGTACCACTTCGATAAGTTCCATCTCCTCCAAATATACAAGATTCTTTCATTAACCATGTCAGTGATCAACCTGCTTCACCTGTGCGTCAAATAGCATGTGCGTCAAGAGGAAAATGTGTCTTTTGCAATACAAATCTATTGGTTGTTAATTTCATACCACAAACCAACATGATGGAGAAAATTGCCCTAAGATGAGAAGATTCATGCAGGTGTTAAAAACTTCAAGTACAAAAGGATTATCGGATGGTCCTGAACATCTTTTTGATGAATCTGATGCCGGATCTAAGATGGGATTTACCCAATGTAAATCAAATATTCCAAGGAATGATTTTCATAATCATTTTTCAAATGACTACATGTGTCTGCATTGTCGAGATTTAGAAATGGAACAAGAATTAGAAGCTAAAATTTTGCCTGTGTTGCGGCCATGTTTTTAGGTTGAAGAAGGATTGTTGACAGAAGAGGAATATGATGTAATGCAAGTGTTGCATATTTTATCTAAGGATGAAGAAGTGCGACAAACCTCTCAGGATTAGAGTTGCAAGGAAGTCATAGAGAGCAACGGTGAATCCAATTTGTTCTTATCTTCTTTTGAACAGTGGTTTGAAGAACCTGTGTTTGATGCAATCAACAGAGGTGACCAAGATTCTCTATCTGAAGAATTTTCAGCTTTGAAGATAGAATTTTTTGCAAGTGCTAATGATCAACAATCTCAGTTGAGGTTAGGAGAAAAGACCAAGGTCTGGTCATCAGGAGTTGGTGTTTTCACTCAAGACATCAAAGAAGCATTATAGCTAGCGGAAGAGGATTTTTTTTAAAGGAAGCAAGGTACATGAAACACACTTCCTACACCAATCTAATGAGGGAAAATGTATGCAAATTCATTTTAATCCTTACAATTGCAGCAATGTTAAACATATAACATAAGAAATTAGAACAACAACACAACACATAAGAGATTGACACAAGATGTATCCTGGGGAAAACCTTTTCAGGTAAAAAAACCCCACACTCTAAAACCTGCACAATGTATTATCAAATCTGTGAAAGGATTACAATACACTTGCAATGCAAGTTCTTCCAAGAGTCTTCAAATGTCGTTTCTGGAGTGATTTTGGCAGCATAACAGTACCTGTAAAAACACTATGCAAATACAACTCCAAAATAGTGCATTTTATAGAGATATAAGGCATATTCTAGAAGCTTCTTGAGATAGGTGTCCACCTTGGCCACATGGCCATTATCCTACATCAAAGGACACTTGTCCAAGCTGCAAATACATCTCTTACATTTGTCATATATGGCAGATTTGACTTTCCCAACATGGAGCGCTCCAAGGCTAAAAATAGACTATGACAGATGCTCTTTCGCATCTTACAAATGTCATAGATTTTCCCAACATAACAACCTTAAATGTTGTAAGAGAATCTATCATACAAGACTAAATATAGTAAATTCCTTTTACAACATGTCATATCCCAACTTGGGCACCCAAAGATGCCTTTCCCTCATGCAAAGATATTCACCGACACTTTCCCCACTTGTCATAGGAATCTCCAAACTTGGCTCTTACGCGTCGTAGATTCTGTCATATGGAATACCCTCTTCCACATACCACAAGGTGCCAACACATGGCATAATAGTGCCACCTCAAATGGGACGCCTAAATCCATGTAGGTTTGACTTGACCATCCAAGTCACATTCCAAGTAAGATGACATGTCACTATGCCACCTCAACTAAGTGACCAAACTGAATGTGCAAGTAAATACAATATTAGGAAATAAATAAATATACAATTAAATGAATAATGCTAGGAATTTGCAAAGGTTGAGACACCTTAATTCCCAACAATTTTCACATTGAAAATGATTCATCATTGGAGGCACTTGTCAAATCAGGAGACCATATGAAAGGATCTTTACTAGATTTGGATAGTTTTCTACATCACTTAGAAAAGGATAATGCTAGACTTTTAGAGGTTATCCATGCACCTGTGCAAGAAAAAGACATCACAAATATGATAAAATCAACACAAGTTATAACATGTGTAGAAGCTCGTGGAGAAGAAAAGCTCATGGAATATTTGGTATTGGTCACTGAAGAGAATCATATGGAGAAATTAGAAATTCTCAACAAGTGTGTGGTGAGATATGCCGTATGTGAGATCAATCAAGCACAACAAGAAGAAACACAAAGTTTAAAAGAATTCGTGCTTGATCATGCATGCATGTTAGAAGAAGAAAGGCTCGTGGTTGCTGAAAATGAGATATTGCCAAATAAGGATACATTCATTGAAGGCAATTTCTCTATTCAAAAGGATGAATGGTGAAGTGAGCTTCTAGGTGAAGATGTTGTTATTCAACAAGTGTACTTTGATGATGATCAGGGGTTGGATGACTCAAACCTTGATGATATATCATATTTTGATTCTGAGGATTGGATAGATGAAGACATAGTTGAAGAGGATCATGAAGAAGTTCCTGAATCATTAGATAAACTGTTAATGACAGTTGTGGATCCTGTAAGTCAAGAACCAGTGATGGAAATTCTATATGAACAACTCCAACCTTTTCCAAAGGATGATACATTGACTAAGTTCAAAGTTGTATATGTTGAAGACATGGATGAAGAATGTCAAGTTATATATGTGGAGGTTACCATTCCCACAAGCATACTTTGGCCACAAGACCTTGCTTCATACCTTCAAAAGGAGGTTTTGTACCTTCCCCTGTTGCAAAGGTTTTTCACTATGGCAGAAGATTATCAACCAGAGCTAATGCATACCAATCAATTCATCATGAACTTCTCATGGCATGATCTTGTCTACCCACCTAAATCATGGCTCTTCAAGAAGGTGTTGCAGAGGAAGAAAGACTATGTGCTGCTAAGACAAATTTCCCAACTCAAGAGGAGAGGTTCTTATTTCTCTGAACCTGTTGATGGTTTTGCGTAACATTTTTCATTTTCCTTGTCCTCGCTAAAAAAAGAGCATTTTGTGTGTCAAATTGTTTTGTATTGTGTTTTCCCTTTTGTAATGTACTCATTATGTAGTTTTGTTTTTCCCAATTTTGTATCACTTATTTATTGTATCCCATTAGGTAGACCAGAGCTCCACTTTTAGATTATTTAGGAAATTATGTTGACTCTATTGCCCAACTGATAAGACATTAATCCATGTTGAAAAAACTAGAGATTCTGAGGTCCTCCTATGATGCAAGTATACACCATGGTCCCTAGACAAAGCCAATTGTTGTACCCATATGAAAAAAAATTATATGTATACATTGTTCCCAAAGTGGTATCAAACCCACACCTCAAGCATTGTGTTGAGTTGTCATTTTCTTCTAACCCTGCAGGTTAAGGTATATCAAAGTACGTCGAAGGAAGGCGAGATCAAATTGAAGTTTCAAAGAGCCAAAAATGACTAAGGCTATGGAAGATCATTGAAAGGCAAAGGTCTAAATCGTCAAGTCAAAGATCAAAGGATTGTAAAAGATCGACGAAAGACACAGGTGAAAGGCAAACCAAGTCAAAGTCAGAAGTGAAAATTTCACTAATGGTAAAATTTCAAAGGCAAAATGGCACGCCTAGCTCATGCAACGTGCCCCTGAGCCGAAGCGCGCAAGGGAAGATTGCCAAATTTCAAAAAACTCAAAATGCATGAAGAGAAAGGTGGAAATCTTCAAGGTAGATGGCAAGTTTTCAAAAAATAGTAAGTTTCAAACCGTGGAGAAAAGCATGCCAAGAGGAAGGAATGTGTGCCAAAGAATAAAAGTGCATATCTCACTTGTGAAACGCGTCAAAGTTTCAAACCGTGGAGAAAAGCATTTATTAAGGAAAAAGCACGTTTAAATAAGAGGAAGCACGCCTTTTCAAGCACGCCTCCGCCATGCCCTTATAAGAGTTTAAATTCACTCTTCAAAACACAAAGTTGTTTTGTCATTGCAAATGAAGGAAGAGCACTTTGACTCATGTGCCCGCGCCAATTAGAGGAAAAATCGCCAAAGAGAAAGGTATAAACAAAATGCAAGTAAGAGGCTTTCTTGCTAAGGTGGAAGGAACTCATTCCAAGTGCGCACGTCAAGGAGGATCAAACGCCCCAAGGGAGACAACTTCAAAATGCCAAAAAGGATGGAAGCTAATGAAGGCAAGAGTGTGCCTATCACTAGGCGCACGCATGTAGCAACAGGCGTGCCCACCTGGAGGTTTGCGCGCCTTTTGGAGACATCGTTTGGCACTAATCTCATGTCTTTTGATGTGTTTTAAAACAAGAAAAAGTTCCTTATTTAGAACAAGCCGACCTTGCAAGAAGATGGGATGCCACACTTGAGTTTTGCATGCTTTTTGGGTTGTAAATATAGAATGCAACTTTACTTCCAACTCCAATTGATTTTTGCATGTCTAAGGCAAATAAAAGCACTCTTATTTTTAAAATAAAAGCAAATTTGAGAGCTTATAAGGGCAACACTTCATTTGTGAAGGCATTATTGCCATAGAGGCTCGTATTTTTGGAGATTGGAGCTGGTTTTGCATTGCTACAACAGAGAAGGAGGAATTTTTTATCATTCCCAGCCATATAGAGGTTGATTTTGAAGCCATTTTGGAGAAAAGCTTCCATTTTTGTGCAGGTCCAGCTTGAAAGAAGACAAATTTTATTGTTTCAGAGCATCAAGAAGCTGAATTTCAAGATATTTTTGAAGGGAATTTATCACAAAGTGCAAGGGTACTGTTCAAAAGGTCAAAAATTGGACTTTTTCAATCACTTTTCTTCCATTTTTTAGCAGTTCTAGCCATCTTCCAGAGTAAAATTTTGACCTAAAAGTGTCATTTTTAGTGTTTTTGTGCTTTCCCAACACCTAAAAACACTTCAAATTGACCTTTGCATCCATTTATAGGGAGAAAATTGAAGAAGAAACTCATAAATTTGGCTTCCCAAGGGCAAAATATTCACTTTTTTCCAAAATTTTTGAGTTGGACAATGAAGAAAAGGATCTAATTTTTCATAACAATGAGCTAAGGAAGGTCTCATTTCACATTATTTAGTGCAGGACAACAAAAAAGAACACTTCTACAAGCCAAAAACTCAAGATGCAATATTCTTCTATTACCATGGAGTATTTGGATCTCTCAAAGACAATAGAAGATGTGAATGTCATCTTGCAAATGAAGACTGTGCACCTAGATTCTATCATTATTCTAGAGGAGGCTAAAGTTGATGAATTTGAGCAAAATCTCAATTCTCAGACGTAGCCATTTTTTAGTGTTTGCAGGAAAATCTATTTTGAGTAGTTGAAGGGATTTCCAAAGTAGATTCTATTTTGAGAACTGATTTTGCTTTTCAAATATATATTTATTTTTAGTTCTGTTTTGGAAGTCATGCAAATCATTTATTTTTGGAACTCTTTTTGTAATAACATGCAAGTTTGGTTAACTGAATTGCATGAGACATATTTTTATATTTTTAATATGCTAATAAGCTCGCATGCTTGCTTGCACCGTTAGGGTTAGGTTGAAGAGTATTAGTTCAACTCTTCTTTTCTCTTTCATGCACCTTTTGTTTTAGGGTATAAATAAGTGTATTCTACACACTTAATTTCTTAATGGTAAATGCTGAATCTTTTATTGCTCTCATTTTATTGTTCAAATGTGTGTTGCATAATTTATTGCTCTGAGGATAGATGTATACTTTAAATTTACGCAAGCTTTGTATTGTTGAGGTTGAAAGCGAGTGTTTGTGATTTTATGCATAATCATTCATCTTTTATCTTCCTTTGTTTTTTGTGTTTCCTTTTAAATCAGCTCGCCTATGTTCATTTGTTTTCTTCAATATTTGGATTTAATTAAAGAAAGCAAAAGTGTGTTTTAGATTAAGCTATTCTTTTGCAGTACATGAAAACTTCTCATAGGATTGCAGAAGAGCTTGAATTGACTTGTGCTCGTGCCTCTGAGAAACAAAAATGATAGGTTACTCATTGTCTTTTAATTTTTTTTGTCTGAGGGAGCTTCCCTTCCTAATTTAAAGAATAATTTTACTGTACATGTTGTTCTGTTTTGTGTTGCACTGAAAGGTGCAAATTAAAATGCTAACAGGATGTAAACACATGGTAAACGATATCATTTTATGGTGAGAATATAAGCACATAAGTAGGAAATAATCATGAAATCACTTGTAGTATAGGAAAGACAATATGCCCCTAATGTTTATCCCTAAAACAGAAAAATGATTGAAAGTAAATTTGTAGGTAAAACAAACCATTTCCACATAACCATCACAAGAGAAACAAATACAAAACAAGTATTCAAAATCCACAATGCAAACTTGAATAACAAACATACCACAAGATAACACCATATGTGCACTGAGAAAACCCTCTCAAGGAAAAAACCTAGCCTCCAAAAGTGCTCACACACTCAATGTATTATCTCCATGAATAAGATTGCAATACACTTGTAGAGTCTCCATCCAAGCTTCTGAAGCATCGAGCACCCTAGTTGCATTCCGCCATGTGAACAAGAAAATGAGAACCATGTAGCCACATATCCAAATCCATGCTTCCTCTAATCACATATGCAACCTACAAGAGATGCTCAATCCAACCTTAGCCAACAAGCCAAAGGTTACATAAGCCAACCTCAACAACTACTCATTCACTTGCTTTTATAAAGATATTCTTGCATAAAACCACTAAGTGGTATTACATAAACCATGTGCCTCAAAACCATGACTCCAAATTAAATATTTGGTGCTAAGTTTTCCGAATAATAAATATTTTCCCAATGTGACACCCACATTAAATATTTATCCAGGTCACATACAACATACAAGTGGCCCCAAGAATGTCTACCGCATGTGGTATCCACATCTCTAAGATGCACCATAATTAAATATATATTTTACACTATTAGCATTATTATTTGACTCAAGGTGTACAACACGCCTTTTCCCAACAATGATAAGGTACAAATAACCTTATATACTAGAAAAGGATCATGTAAGCACATATAGGATGTAAAAGACAAGGATCATAAACATGGAATCATTAGCATGATAAGAATCACAAACATGTAGATATGAAACATAATAACATCATAAATCATGTGACATGGGAAGATAATAAGAAGCGTATGGAAGCATAAATGGAAATATAGATAATAGGTAAACAAGGCATGCAAGTAGGCATGGAAAACTAAGAAAGCAACACAAAAAACAATGGGAGATAAGCATGACACATAAGAAAACATAAAATTAACATAAGAAAGGTGCCCCAAGTGGGAAACAAAGCACAAAGCATGATATACATAGTTAAATGAAAATAGAAAAGGCACAACAAACATGCCATACAAACAAAAAGGCCAAGGTGTAAGAACACATAAGAAAGGAAAAGTAAATGTTATTATAAAATTATATAAATAAATAAAGCATAAGAATGCTCATGGAAACATAAGAAGGGTCTCCCTCCAAGAGGTCATCCTTATCCAAAAAAAGTAGCATCAATTTTTTTCCTCAATTGCATGGCTTTCTTCTCCAATTATAAGAGTTTTTTTCTTTATAAGAGTGAGTACTCTATGAAAAATTATCAATAGTTGTAATTGTAAGAAAATATTTCAAAATACCCACTTTTCTTGCTTCTTTGGAGGAGGTTTCATAGAAATATTTTACATTTTTTGAACCATGCAACATTTTGCTTTGGCACCCATGTGAAGAAGAAGAAACACATTTTTAGCACGAAATATAGGTTTCTGAAATATAGCACCCTTATCCTATGAAGGAGGTAGATTATGCTCATTATGAACATATGTCACCTTAGCTAAGTTGTCTTTTTCTTTCTATTGCTCCTCATTTTATACACGTGCTAGAGATGCTTTTCATTTTCATGTGGTCGTTCCTTATGTTTGTATGTAAGTAATAGTATCCAAAATAAAATTACTCAACTTTGCAAGAGGCTTATATGGATCTCATGTAACCTTTATAACTCTTCCTTCATGGAGATATTTATTACATTGATGCACAATAGATGGGATGAACCTCAAATGATTAAAATCCAATGTCTACCAAGTAAAATAGAGAATCTATCTAAAGAAGCAAAAAAATGACAAAGTACTTGTACATCTTTAAGACCCACTCTAAGAGGCAAGATTATACAACCCAAAGTATTAATTAGCCGATAGGCTTTTGTATGTGAGCATTATGGTGCTCGAAATTGTCTCATGCCGGAAAATTTTCTAAAGTCATGGGTTCCTATCAGTGTATTCCTTGAACCTCATATGGGTGCAAGTATTAGTTTTTTAAAATATAAATATGCTAGTCATAACAAGAGATGCATTGCTTTCCCTTTGTGTAGTAAAAAATTAGTTTGTACATTTAGTAGAGATAAAGATTGTGAAATAGTAATTATTTTTGTCAAGTAGGACAATAGAGTTGTTGGAATATGTTTAGTTGAAAGTTTAAATATCTCCAAATTAAAGGTATGACAACATGATTTTTGACAATGTACTTGCCCACATTGTATTTGGTTTGTACTATCGATTTGATAGTTGAAATTGCATTTGGAGTGAAGGTTAGTGGCTATTGGATTGCATAAATAGTGCACTATTGCAATAATTGCGAGTCATTAATCGTTTATGACTTAAATTATTAGTAGTCATTTTTTGCAGTAAGGAAATGAAATGATATTAGATAATAGCACATTGTATCAATAAGTGTGAGTCATTAATCATAGACAACTTCAATTGTTGCTAGTTATTTTAAAACAAAAGTGATAAAGTGAGATTAGATAATAAATATAAGATCGCCAAGTGTGTGAATCAATTTTTGTAGACATATAATTACTTGTCAGTTAGTTGGTAGTTGAAATTGCATTTGAGGTGATGATATCAATAATTGGGTTGTATTAATTGTGCATAACTATATTTAGTGTAACTCTTTTTTCTAAAAAAATCAATAAATTAAGTATAATTATTAGATATAGTTAAAAAAATATTGTATAGAATAATGTACATGTAGTTTGAGCTCTATTGGATGCACTCCAACCTTTGTGGATTGAATCTACACATGTTTGTAAATTTGTACAACTTTAGTGAACACCAAATAAACATGACTTAGAGTAGTTCTTGTGTACTATAAACCATGTAGACACAAATTAAAATGTCATGTAATAAAAGTAATAGTCAGTTAAATTTATTATTGTTTTGTTGGAGAAAAGAATGAGTCAAATTAGATTCCTTGATTATGTGAACACTTGCCTTTCTACAATAATCCTTGTGAATATTATGCATGTCTAACAATATCCTAATATTCAAAAAAGTCACTTAACACCAAAATTAAATTATTAAAAATACATAAAATTGGTACTTATAAGCTATTAATTAAAACAAAAAACTTCTATTAAAATTAGCATATAAAAATGAGGATTAAGATAAATGCAAAATAAGCAAACTACCCTTGACAAATCTCAAGATTCATAATCATTATTGGTTGAGTAATTGAAAATTGGGAGCATCTTTCAATATAAAAATAAATATATCAACCCATAGAAAAGAAAATTGTGCACACAAATTTTTAGATTTTAATATGTAGGGGAGGTTTATGTAGAAGTTTAAATAACTTTAGGAGTCTTTTTGAAGTCAATAAATGAAAAAGAAAAGAACATTGTGCACACAAATTTTTAGATTTTAATCAGCAAGGGGGTTTTTGTAGAACTTTAAATAACTTTGGGATTTTCTTAGAGGTCTTAGAGCAATTTAAGTTCATGACATATTTCTGAGATAGGAAGCTTGCAAAGGTTGGAACTTGCAAATAAAATATCAAACTTTCTGTGCGACATGAATTTCTATAATTATTTAATGACTGTGCACATTGTTTCTCTCCATGTAGCACTCCATATTAAGTTTACTATACAATGGTTTATAGCACTTGGATAATCTTAGCCCTAGAAAAAAGTCCCATGTATATAATCTTTGGGTGATTTACTTACTAGCTTCAGCATCATGTCTTTCTCCTTCAATTCCAAAATTCAAATGAGGTGGGTTTTTTTGAATTGTTTTTTGCATTATTATACAAAGTGCAAGGTGTCACTAAAGGATGCTCACCTACAATAATTGTCTTGGTTTGCTAGATGCTCACCTACACTAATTGTCTTGGTTTGCTACTTTCTTGCAACACTACAGAGACAAGAAATAAGCCTTTGTGAGTAAATATCAAGAAATTTGGTAGAACAGTATTTAAATATCTAAGATAGATTCATAACTTTTTCTAGATCATTTATCATATAAAAACATTTTTTTAAAAATTAATTAGAAAAACTACCAAGTTTGTATTCTTACCAGTGGGGCATTTGTTTGGGTAGGGGGTGCCACTGCATTTGCAACAAAAATGTCTCAAATTGATGTAATAAGCACAAAATCCACCACTTGACTCGCAATTTATGCAATTTTCACTTATGCTCCATTTAATTTGTACTTTCTCATGAATTAAATTGGGTACAAGAATTTCTAAGCTCTGAATTGAAAGTGTGTCTTGTGATTTATACATACTAACCAAACTTGACCCTAGCTCTGAACTACAAAACCAACTTTGGTTACAAGGTGATGGAGAGGCATATTCTTGAAATATATGTCTATTGTAGATGTCAAGGATGCATTTGAGCATGTCCTTTCACAACCTACTTGAAGGGGTTGTTGACATCTTTGTTGTCAATCCCTCACAAATAGAATCATGGTGATTATCCTAATGATGATTGATGAGAAAGATTGGGTTCAATGTATAAGTGAGAGGGTAGAATTTGAGAGAGATCAAGGTTGGAGACAAATGTTTAGTATGCAAACTGGTGTAAAATTTTATTGATACTTCTAGTCTATAACAAAAATAAGTTCAAGACTATGACTCATAAGTAGGAGACGCTTGGCACATTAGTCAATAAAACACCCACAATATTGATTTAACTCCTCATTGCTTTAGATTTTTGTCAAGAAATCTGAGATGTTGATCAATTTCTCATAGAAGAAGATTCCATTTAAGGTGGACAAGACCCATCAGACCAATGTGACCTAAAGGACATGTCAGAGATTAATGCATGTTTCTAAGATTCTATATTGTGTTTAGTTGTATAAATTACACTTTGTTGCAAATAAAGATGGCCATATTGGTAGAGTGGTGTGTGGAAGAAGACCCTATCTTGTGCCTAGACATGAAGCAAGTTATACTGACTCTCTCTAAGATCTTTCTATCTTCAATGGAATGGGGTTCTTCATTGGCAAGTAATAGTCAAGTTTTTAGTGTGCTTAAACATGGCAGATGATTCAACACTTCTCTAGCATCATTCATATTAGATTACTTTTAGTTATTCACTATAAGCCTAAGTGTCTATATTATGTATAAGGGGTTCAAAGATCATCAGGTGTAGTATTCTAGAAATTTGACTACCCTTCCTCACATACTCTTTAAAAGGATGAATGAAGCTATGATATATATAGCAGAGGGATCTTGTGACCTCAACAAACCCAATTCGATATAGCCAATTAAGCATTGATAGTCAGATCTATAGCATGAAAACCTTATTTATAAGAAAATAAGCTTAAATGTAAGAGTAAAGAAGAGAAAGACATATGAATCATGATTTTGTTGAATGTTGATGGATAGATGGATAGTTAGATCTGCATCTTGAACATTCTAACAAGAAAAGAAGTGTAAATAGATGAGCAAAAGTCCAACTCCTTTAACAAGTACTAGCAATTGGATCAAAGAAAGAAAGAATAGTGCGATCTATAAATGGTTAGCAAGAATTTTTGGGTTTGATCTGTAAACCCTTGTGGTTTGTGGGTCCTCTAAAATTAATTGTAATATACTAATCTCCCTATCTATATGTCTCAAAAGATCATTCATATTCGTGTTGCACAAAAATAAATTGAATTTAAAATTTAAATAAATGCACATGCACATATATACTTGTGTTCAATTTTAATTTTATTACCCAATAATGTTTAGAGATGCATACAATGTCAGTCCTATCAATAATTAATGGGAAGGCCAAAGCTTATCACACAAGCTCTCAATATCATAATGATTGACACTTCATTTTAGTTTAAGATGAAAACAAAACTAACAATTTTTTCACATTAACAATTGCAACAATAACTATGATGCAATATGCACTAACACCCTAGTGTTGTCGTCATGTTGAAAACTACACTCAAATATTCTAAGCATGGGAAAGATATGTGTTGACACATAGATACTGAGAGGTGCCATCACCTTTATCTATGAAAGTTGGTGTGCATCACAATGTGACACACTTATACAAACACAAGTGGAAGACTTAAAATGTGGAGAAGTAAAAAAAAGAGTACATATAAGGATAGTGATGCAAGTCATGTGTTAAACTATAAGCTAACAAGATAGGGGAGATATGATCTCACCCTAAGATTAACCCATAAACAATCATGCTTACCACCAAGTAAAATAAGAAATATATGTAACTAGAATAAATGATTCATTAATCTTAACTAATGTCTCTACTAATAATATAAGTAAATTTAATAAGAAATTAGCATGGTTTATCTCTTTTCTATACATGAAAATGAAATAAATGAAATTAACATAATCACTTAATTATCACTATGTAAGTATAAGAGAGAAGGAACATAACATGATATAACCTATGTTAGTTAATTTTATCTTTTAATAGTAAATACATAATTAGGAAAATAATAGATAGATAGCTAGTTCAATACATCATAGTTTATCATATTTTTAACTAATAAATAAAATACTCGAGAGACATAAATAGGCTAAGAGATTACTACACAAGCAAATTTCAACTCATAAGTTCTAAAGTACAAGGAAATATATCATAATGAAAATGAAGTCTATTTTATTATTAGATACTTACAAATTTGAGTGTGGTCAACTAGAATAAATTTAATCTTTTTAAACATATAATTAACTTTACATTAAAAACATCCCAAAACTGAACTAAACCCTTAGGTCAAACATAGGAATAATTTTCCTTTCCCAAATTTGGAGAATCAACTTCATCAACACTCTAAATCAATGCTTGAGAAAATATTATACCTATATAAATAGTGCAAAATATTATCTCATGAAATATCTATTGAGTTTATTCAAGTCAAAATGGATACAAGTCTAAGGTTATATGATATTGTAAACTTCCCTTGAATGTTGTCATCGATAATGCTACACACTTTTCCACATTTAAAGAATTGTCAAAGTATTGTTTTGAATATGGTATTACATTGGTTGAGATTTAGAAGAATATATGGAAGATCACAAAAGTAGATAAATCTTCTAGAGAAGAGAAGAACTATAGAGATAACCTCAAATTGTAAGCACTAAAAAGACGCATTGGCCTACATGGTAATCCTATGATGAGCTATGATCCTAAAAATGTACATGTAAACATGTATATATGACCTCTCAGTATGCGTTCTTCTTGGAAACATGTGGATTGGACTCTCTTTTGGCTTTCCTCCTTTGTTTTCCCCTTTGCTAATTGGTGCAATGTTGTCCTTTCTTCATTCGTCCTTTGTCGATTATTTTTTTCTTTGCTTTCTAGCCTTGTCGCAAGACCTACGAGTGTTGTTTCCTAGGGAATCTTCATCTTATTGACCTTTTTCATCATTTCCAGGCCTCTAGAGGCCCCGAACTGACATATTGATTCCATCCCCAACCCCAGTTTCTGTGCATATTTTTTCTGACCTAGTCACCCCCTATTTGGGTCGC
This sequence comes from Cunninghamia lanceolata, assembly GCA_027924645.1. Classification (NCBI taxonomy): domain Eukaryota; kingdom Viridiplantae; phylum Streptophyta; class Pinopsida; order Cupressales; family Cupressaceae; genus Cunninghamia; species Cunninghamia lanceolata. The sequence goes on from BSBN01000780.1 coordinate 1,037,184, forward strand.
CCCTAGGCGACCACCCTTCCAATATGGGTGACCACCCCTTCTAGCATCCTTTTGGCAAAATAGAGTTGTTAGGTGTCTTCTTCAGCCTCCCAGGTCCACTCTCTAGCCCTTAGTTTTCACCTAGACCCTTGTTTGACCTTGGTTTCCCCCCTTTTAACCCTGGTTGCCCCCTAGATGACCACCCTATGAATGTGGGCAACCCTGCCATGTTTTCTTCCGCAGTTTTACTTTGAGTTGAGCTTGAAAAAATATCATTTTTGCTCCAATTTGCATGAGATTTCAACCCTAACTGAGAGTCATCTATTCTTAACCTTTCAATCAACTTGATCATGCAAATTTAGCTCACTAGTTGAACTATAATTAACTCCTCCCTCTCTCATGCTAACTATGTTTTCTCTCTTGTGATAAGCTTTCAAGCTTACTTAATTGCCCAATCAATCCAATTCACTGAGCAATCAATTGAGTTAACTCTCCAATCAATCCCACCCTTCATTCCTCATTCCAACCTATAAATACCCCATCCTCCAAGAAATAGAGGAGGCAAATTTATTGTTGCAATCCCTTTTTGCTGAGGTTTTTCTCTCCCTTAGCATTTTCATGCTCGCACAAGACTTATGAGCCTTTTGATTTTTGTTATTTTTCCCAAGCTTTCCAAAAAGCTTCATACAATGTTGTTATGCTAGCCTTTTTGCAAGCCCGAGTGCTTCTATTCAAGCCTTCATAGCTTCCATCTAAGCTTTTTCAAGCTCTTGTTCGAATTGTTTGTCATCTAATCCCTATCGCCAAGAGGAGTACCCCGCTGCTGCAGAGGAAGGGAAGACCGCTATAAGGATCTTTGAGGATACGCCAGGCTCATGTGCCTTCAATTTTAGGTTCCTTCATTCTTTTTGTAGTAATTAGATAATAAAAATCTTGCTCTTGGGAATAGTAATTTAATTATTGCAATTTCCTTGATAGGCTAGTTAGTTTGTTTTAATTAGTTTATTTTCAAGTAATTGCATTGTTAGATTAGCTTTTCAATTTTATACTTTTATTTATTAGATTAATTGGAAAAGACCTTCAAAAAATACAAAAACATAGATCAATTGCATTAGGTAAAATCATCGTTAATTGCATTCGTATTTGATTTCCTCGATTAATTAATTTACTTTCATTCCAAAAACTAGAAAAGAACAAAACATTGCTTGCATACATTTAGTTGCATTCATTCAAAAACATCAAAAATACCAAAAATAATAGAAAACCAAAAAAACTAAAACAAACAAGGGCAAAATCCCTTGATCCCATAATGAGGTCAATCAATTCTAGCAAAGCAAACCTTAGGTCATCACCCTAGGTCAACGCAAATCAACTCATGGTAAACTCTAGCCAACTCTCTTCGTTCAATGCCTCGGGCTTAGAGGTGAGTGGGTGAGGGCGATCCTAAAGGAGATCAAAGCAATCCATCATATGCCTCAGCAAGCACAATTAACAATTCAAGAACAAGAACATAGGCTTAGGTTGTTTGAACAAAGACATCGCATGATAGACATCAAATTTCCACAGTCCATAATGCTTGTAGCTTAATATTTTAGGATTTAACTATGTGCAAGTTTTTTCCTCAACATTTCGGATGGAGAAATAGCAAGAGAAGAGAAATAGAATAGGAACACCCCTGTGATTCTATTTCTCTTCTCTTGCTATTTCTCCTGATGATGGATCACAAAGTGTGATCTGAAACGTTGAGGAAAAAACTTGCACATAGTTAAATCTTGAAATACTGAGCTACAAAGACATCGCATCCAACAACTCCTTCAAGCAGGAGAGGAAAGATTCTGATGCATAAAACTCATAAACAATTGTACAAAAGACAACCAAATAGACGTTGGAATATTAGAACCCAAATAGGATATCGGTGACTAGTGACCCTTCGGGTCATATCATTATCTCCACAACTACGGTCATTGAACACAACTTAGCAAACAATGGCCAGGAAAGGCCCTAGGACCGGCCGACCATTCTCCACGAAGTCCATCTCTCAAGCGAGCAGGAACGCCCCTGTGTCTTGCCTCCTCTTGACTGGCTTCTACCATGAGAGCGAGAGTGACGTGGAGGTTCACTTGTGGCAAGGAGAAGGGTCTGTGTGCTCCATCAAGGCTGACTCGACTGCCTCGAGCTGCTGAGTCATGTTTTTAAGTGTATAGGAACCACCATCATCTCTTTGCTACAACATGGCCAAGTGCCATTAAACAATCTCTATTAACTTAGTTGATGATAAGACATCTACCGCTATGGTTGCAATGGTAGTTGTTTATTACTAGATTAATGATAAAATCTTTAAACTATCAACATAAATTATAAAACTACTTATGAACATGTAATAGGTATCTAATTTATGAAAATTCAAGGAATAAACAACACTTGCAAGAGTGTACATGAACTATATTGTTCCTACTCTTTCCATTCCTATGCAAGAGTGTTCATTTAAGGGTCCATATTGATTAAAACATTTGGTCATTTTTTATTTATATGTGGAATAATTAAAATGACAATATATAATATAAATATGTTGCAAGACTAAATCCTATAACCATGAGTATATATCAACAATAGGATGGGCTGCTCAACTACTGGCTCCTATTGTTGATATAGTACTCATGGTTATTGTTGATATAAATGTTAGAGATAACAAGGTTCATGGTTACCCATCATTAGGTTGCTTCTACCATTATTGTACATGATACATATGGTTAAGACTAGTGATAGTATTCCTTCTATATATTCCATGATTCTCTTGTTCATATGGCCTATGCATCACAATGTCCTACTTTTCTTGGTAGGCCACCTTTATCTACTCCCATACCTACTTTTTATGCATTTACTAGATCACATTCTAGAAATGTACGTAAGGGGTATGATGTGATTGATCAACTCGCAAATGCATGCTAAGATATAGATTAAGAACCTAATGTTTTCATCTAAAATCTATAGAGATGTATTAAAACAAGCTCTCCAACTAAGATAATAGTACCATTTGATGTAATTCCTTATGAGTTTAGCATTATCTTTAAACTAATTCACCAAGAAAGATTTAAAATTTCTTTTACATTTCATGAGTTACCTCCTCCCCAATTTGTTCAAGAGCATGGACCATTATACATCATAGTTAAATATGGTGACATTCAAATTAAAAAAGCTCTATTTGACAACAAATTTGGATTAAATATTTGTAACATTTTTTTTTGGATATCCAAGTATGGTTGATTTTAGTAGCTTGCCAAAATCCAAGGCCACGATAAGGTATTTGATAATATGGTCCAAATTTCTCTATGTTATATCACTCTACCCATCACTTTGAGCCTCGTCACACAGGAACTACAATGTTCCATGTGATGCCTTGCACTTTGGTCTAAGGTTTAATTAATGAAAGTACACTTCATGTTTAAACAAACACTTCTATTGAAACTAGGAGAAAGAGATGGATATTACCATACATTCCAATTGATCTCTTTTCATTTCATCAATAAAACACAATAGAAGGAGGAGAATAAAATTATTATCATGCACACATGAATGGTTCCATTCTCTTTTCTTAAGTAAGATAGCATTAGAGAGATGTTAATACATTCATTCTCCTTATCTAATCACATAAACATACGAATGATTTCCTTTCTATTTAAATGATTTAATATCAGGAGAGATAGAGTAATTATGATACACACATTTATGGATCTTTAATCTACATAAGAAGCTATTCAATTATAAAGAGGTGGGAAGAGAGCAGTTTTCACTAACATAGTGATAAAACAATTCCTTTCTCAAGGCCATTGTTAATCATAAACACACACACACACATGATTACTACGCAAACATAAGTAACTTAATGCTTGACTCATAAACAAGATACCATAAGGTAAAAATGAACACTAGTCAACATTTCATTTTCTATTTATAAACGTGCAAGTATATAACATCCTCTTAAGTCATCCATTGATACATGCTATCATGGGCGTTGTACTCTCAACACTCCATCAAAATTTAAAGTTCATTAGCAATAATAAGTGACATGACATTTCATGAAAGTTGATGGTAACTCTTATCAATTTTTCCATGTCATAGAAAAGTCTTAGATATATTGTAGTATCCTCTAATTGATTGACCACACCTTCTTCATTAAAAGAAGATACTCCTAGCTCTCATTCACAACTCATGCTAATCTTGAGGATGACTAGGATCCTTAGATATCATGACATCATGTAAGGAAGAATATGACCAAGTTTATAGGCATTGTACTATTACTCCTTTACACATGGAACTTGCTACAAATGAACAACCACCTTTGGCTTTAATCAAGATACTTCTCACAATGAAGGTGTCTCTACTCATGGTTCCCAAACTAGTGTTGACTTGATTCCCAATTTATCATCTTCTACACTAACTAGTAAATATGCTAAAGCATTTTCTATCTTATAGAAATTAGGATATGATGGAAAAGGCTTAGATTTCAAACAAGGAATAGTAGAACCCATTCAATCAACACAAAAGCAAGACACCAAGGGTATAGATTATTTGCCTAAGTTAAAGATAAAAATTCTAAAGAATCACCAAAAATAATCTTTCAATCATCATGCATGGTCAACCATGGTAAAAATATAAAACTAATGCATCCCAAATTGATTTATAATGCATTGTTTTAAGATAATTTTACTAATAATGAGGCATTGATTGATTATTTAGAGTATTTTGTGTTCAACTATTTGGTCATTTGTGTTGGATAAAAAGGTTAGAGATAACAAGATTCATGGTTACCAAAAGGTATTGAGATCATTAAGGTTGCATATAAGTTAAATATTTTAAATAAGAATATGATTTTGTTCTAATAACAAGTGATATTTTTTTGTTCAACTACTAGGGATTCCATGATAAAGTTTTGGTTAAACCTTTAAAAATTCATTTTAAGGACACTTCTCACTAGATGTGATGATGTGGCGAGTTGTGTGATAAGTCACACCTCCAAACCTTAGTTGTAGATAGATAAGAGTCCATACTACATTTCTAAAAAATAGAGGTCCTATGATATTCCATGTAATTACTACATGATTGCAAAGTTAGGTGTACTATAGACATTTTAAAATAGACATTTCTAATTTAGAAATTAGGGTTTCAAATAGATAGTTTAGGGTTTAAAATTTACAGCTTAGGGTTTCACATCCATGCATTTTAGGGTTTTAATAAACATTTTAGGTTTTCAAAATAGCTCATTTAGGGTTTAATTTTTATAAATTAAAGTTGTCTAGTTTAATTTAGGGTTTAATTTTTTAAAATTTTAGGGTACCATATTACAAATTTTCAATTATACCATAAATGAAGTTAAAATACATTAAACTTCAAGCTTTGGTTTTCATAAGTACATCGTAAAAACTAGCAAAATGATGATTTTCTTGCCCTACTACCTGTCCATGTTAGTGACAACTCCTTGTAGACCTTTGTTCAAAGCCACATGGCACAATGGGGAGAGAAATGAGCTAGTTGAATGCTGAGCAAGCCATCCTTGAAGGGTCTTATCTGGGTTTGTTTGCACGCTGCCTAAAATGTTGAAAAGGATTGAAAGCAAAATGATTGACGAAAATGTCATTTCACTTGAATATAATGTTTAAAAATAATAATAAAATAATGCTTTCGTTCGAAGACATTATTTTATTGTTTCCAAATCAATAAAAAGATACCTTCGAATGAAGGTTATCATCGAATGAAGTGCCCTTCATTCAAAAATGAATTTTCTCTTAACCTTCTAACGAAGGTACCTTCATTCGAAGAAATATCTTCAAACGAAGCTACTTTCATTCAAAGAAATATCTTCAAACGAAGGAGTTTCCTAATTAGTCGATAGGCTTTTATATGTGAGCATTATAGTGCTTAGAAAATTGTCTCACGTTGTAAAAAAAAATCATGCTGGAAAAGTTTCTAAACTCATTGGTTGTTCCTATCGGCGTATTCCTTGAACCTCCTATGGATGCAAGTGCTAGTCAATATTCTACTAGTACTCAAAGATACCCCTAAATGTGCATAAGGATTTGGCCATGGGTGAGTAGAATCCAATAAATCTTTAGTACATATATTAAATTGATTCATAGTATCTATGAGAATATCACCAATAAGATTTCCATGTATTTCACCCTTGACATATATATAATGGTCCTTAATGATTGTTGTGTGGGACATCCTCATCATAAAATGTTATCAATGGAGGAACACGAGAATAGGAAGATGCATCTCTAGAATGAATGGTTCTAGCAAAAGTATCTATAACTGAATATGCATGAGAATCAACAAAACAATCATCCATAGTCGATATATCAACATGTGTATGTTCCATAGAAAGAATCTTGTTCAAGAGATGAATTTGATGTTATTACTATATAGTTTGGGTTAATGTGAATTTCCAATTTTTTTACTAGGAGGAGCAACTGACTTGTTTCACCCATCATGAATATCCTCTATATGAATCATGTTATTATCAATTAAATATTACACCTCATGTTTTAAACCTATGCAACCTTGTGTGCAATGTCCATTAACTCTATGGAAGTTGCAAAATACATTCTCATTATAATTCTTAAGTATCCCTATAGTTGTATCTAATGGACGTATAGATGAAAGACTAATGGAATTAGAGCTCAATAAACTTTGAAGCACATTTTTTAAGGGATCTTATACTAAGTAAACTTCCTAAAAGTATGAGGCTTAAAAGATGGAATGTTAGAAGTATTAGCCACATGATAAATATTATCTTTGTTCTCTTTAAAATTATTACCCTTTGAAAAAGTATTAGACTTTTGGAAGGGTGAGATGACGTGGATGATGATGAACCATACTTAAGTGTATTAGATGCTAGAATTTTTCACTCAAGATTCTTCAAATGAGTACACATTTCCATAAAGAAGGAAAAAGACTCAAGTGCGCACTATTCTTAATATTAGGAGTCCCTCGTGAAAGATGGCTTGCAACATATCATCATCAAATTGATCCTTTATTTTACCATATAGTGATTAACATAATTATTGATAGGCTCATGACTTCTTTGGGCACATTTTGTTAAATCAATCACTATCATTTTCAAACCCACATTAACATGTAAATGTTGCAAGAAAGTTGTGGTTAACTCATAAAAAGAGTGGATATAACTAGGAGGTAAAGAATAGAACCATTGAATAGCACAATCCCTCAAGGTTCACAAAAAAACTTAGCTAAGATTTTATCCTCATATGGAAATTCTAAACATGCAATATTAAAATCTTGTAAATGAACATGAATATCTTCTTTTCCATGATGTAACTCAAATCTAGGTGTCACAAGTTTACTAGATAATGGGTGACAACCTCAAATGCAAGTGGTGTATGATGTGGAGTATTGTATGTGATAGAATCCTGTTTATTAGGCATTCCATCCACTTTCTTCTTAATTTTAGCTAATTCCTAAAGTAGCGTACATCCAAGGCAGAGGTGGGAATAGTAGTGGTATGAGGATCATAGGAAACAATGGATGAAGTGTAAAGAGGATGAGTAATAAGATGTAATTTCACGGTAATGGAAAGATAAATCACATTATAAGGTGATGTGGTCAAGGATGAGGAGGAGAAATGGTATGAAGGACATAAGTGTGGGGGATGGTATTGGTAGGTACATGGGTTGGAAGATGAGAAGTGATTATAATTCTAGTGGAGGGAAGAGTGGTGATGACACTAGAGGTAGGAATAGAAGAGGAAGGGGTCATAATAGTGGTGATGACATGGGTCATTGAAGCCATGGAAGTGGTAGCTATGGGGTTAGAGGGAGAAAAATTAGAAGAGGATGGGTTAGAGGTGTTAATTTTATTATTCAGATTGACAGTAAGAAACAATAAAACATAAATGCTCACATAACACACATATACCCTAGGAAAACCTCCCTCTTGGAGGTGAAAAACCTAGCAAGAAATCTCAGATCCGATTTATATTAAGAGCATAAATAGATTACAACTTTGCCCAGCTAAGGCACGAAACATAGATATCAAAAAAATACAACATGGCCTCTTCTTGAATTATCGAACCCTTGAACTTCTTGAATCATCGAACCCCTTGAACCATTGAGTCAGTTGAACCATCGAACCATTAAACCAGTTCAACTGTCAGCGGCGCTCTTCACTGTTGAACCTTTGAACCCGTTGAGCTCGATGAACTTGTTGAACCGTTGAATCGATGAACTTGTCGAACGGTTCAACCAACGACGGAGCTCTTCACTGTTGAACCTTTGAACCCGTTGAGCTCGATGAACTTGTTGAACCGTTGAACCGATGAACCTGTCGAACGGTTCAACCAACGGCGGAGCTCTTCACTATTGAACCTTTGAACCCGTTGAGCTCGATGAACTTGTTGAACTGTTGAACCGATGAACCTGTCGAACAGTTCAACCAACGGCGGAGCTCTTCACTATTCTTGTAGTAGATCGCTGATAGATTAGTTTTTTTTTTTCGCAGAGTAGAATTGGGTAAATGATTGCTGTGCCTTGTGACTGCCAGTCACTCTTCATTTATATGAGATCACACAAACGTTTTGGCACCAAATTACATATACGTTACATTTGAAATAGGTCCTGACCTATTTGTAATTTCAAGATACATAGAATGTTGAGTTCGCCCAATTGGGGCCTGCCTTAAATCAGATAATACAACTGAGATTCTCAAAATGCTAAGGCCGATAGGCCATTCAGCATTTTGTGACTAGGTCGGTCTCTAGAAGGGATCCGACCTAGCTACCAAAATCAACACTCCCTCTTAGCTAGGGAGGATTCCTTCACAAGGATCAAGTCACATAGTGACTACCACCATGGCTACTCCATGGATGAAAACATAAGTGCTTATTGTCATCTCCACATGACGTTTACCATAGATACTCCCAAAGGGTGAACAAGTTTATCATGAAATTTCTCCCATGATATCCACCATACCTACTTGCAGAGGGTGGATTCACCATGCCTACTCGCAGAGGGTGGAAGAGGGCTTTCACCTCAAACTTCTCCCAGAGAAGAGTGCATTACCACCATGCCTACTCGCAGAGGATGGAAGAGGGCTTTCACCTCAAACTTCTCCCAGAGAAGAATGCATTACCACCATGCCTACTCGCAGAGGATGGATCCACCATGCCTACTCGCAGAGGGTGGAAGATACAATGTAATGTATCACTGATGCTGAGACTCCCTCCCAGCTAGAGCTTTATTCTCCACAACTCCAAGCTTGTCTCGAAAATATGCAAGCTTCACTCGAGCAAGGGGTTTGGTGAGAACATCTATTGTTTGCTCATCAGTGCTGATGTACTTCAGCTAAATAGCATTCCTTTGCACCATATCTCGGATATAGTGATACTGAGTTTCCACATGCTTTGATCTGTCATGAAACACAAGATTGGCAGAGAGCTTCACACAGCTCTGGTTATCACTGTGAATAACTGTAGGCTCCCAAGGTTGTCCAAACAAACCTGCAAGGAGTTTTCGAAGCCAGACTGCTTCTCAAGATGCCACACAGGCTGCAATATATTCTACTTCAGCAGTACTCAATGCTACTGAAGACTATTTTCTGCTACACCAGGATATCATGGCAGATCCCAAGCTGAAGCAAACTCCAGAAGTGCTCTTTCTATCAGTGACACTTGCTGCCCAATCAGAATCAGAATAGCCTTCCAAGGTAATGACTATGTTGGAAGAGTACTTCAATCCATATCCAACTGTACCACGCAAATATCTCAAGATATGCTTGGTTGCAACAAGATGAATTTGCCTTGGTTCGCACATAAACTAGCTGAGGTCACTCACTGCATAGCAAATGTCAGGTCTAGTGTTAACTAGATACATCAAGGATCCAATCAGCTGCCTGTATTCAGTGGGATTCACAAGATCAGACCTATTTGCAGATTCACTCAACTTCTTTAAGTTAGTTTCCATAGGAGTAGGCATAGGTTTACAATCTAGCATTCTAAATCTCTTCAAAATATCAATGGTATATTTTCCTTGACTTAGAATAATTTCATTGGGTCTTTGCCATACTTCTAACCCTAGAAAGAAATGCATGAGACCTAAATCTTTCATTTCAAATTATGAAGTCAGTTCTTCCTTACATCTAAGAATGAGATGATCTTCTCCAGTTAGGAATAGATCGTCAACATATAAAACCAAAATCAACATTTCACCATTGAGTACCTTGAAGTAAAGGTTAGGATCAGCATCATTCTTACATAATCCTAGGCTTACCAAGTACTTATCAATTCTTTCATACCAAGCATGGGGGGCCTGCTTAAGGCCATATAATGCTTTCTTCAATCTGCATACATGAGATTCTTTCTTATGGATCACATAGCCTTCAGGTTGCTCAATGTAGACCTCTTCTTCAATAACACCATTGAGGAAGGCTATCTTTACATCCATCTGATGCAACTTCCATCCCTTAGCTGCGGCAATAGCAATGATAGTCCTGATGGAAGTATATCGAGCAATAGGGGCAAAGGTTTCCTCATAATCTATGCCTTCTTTCTGAGAGAAGCCACGAGCCACAAATCTAGCTTTGTATTTCTCAATACTTCCATCAACAGCATGTTTAATTTTAAACAACCATTTGGAAGATACAACAGACTTACCTTTGGGTCTAGGCTCATTATCCCAAACATCATTCTTAATGATAGACTGATATTCTTCATCCATAGCATTCTTCCATGTCTGTTGGTTCATGGCCTCTTCAACGTTGGAAGGTTCAATCTCAATGAGATTGCACATCAATGCAACATAGTTCGAGAATTTCTGAGGTCTCCTTCTTTCTCTAAGTGTGCCACTTGGAGCTGCAAACTTTTCTGCCTCTTGAATCCAGAGAGGTCTCTTCTTACTCACAGTAATGTCCCTAGGCCCATCTGTAGGATCGAAAGGTTCACTTGGATCATCATGATTTTCAGATTCTATAGACTCTCTCTGAATCTCAGTATCATGCTCAATATCCATGTCTTGAGGGTTATCACGGACTTCATTGTCAATCTCTAAACTTAAGCCTTTAGATCTTTTGAGTGCAATATTTTCTTCAAAAGTGACATCTCTACTAACCTCAATAAACTTCTGACCTGGAATGTAAATTTTTGCTGTAGCCCACAAGAGTGCCTCTTTTGCCAGAAGGTTCCAACTTGGTTCTCTTCTCTTTGGGTACATGGACATATACTGGACTCCCGAAGATCCTCAAGTGACTGATATCAGGTTTGATCCCTGAAAATGCTTCTTCTAGAGTCATATCTTTCAATACACGGTGAGGGCATCTATTCTGAATGTAGACAACAGTCCTAGATGCTTCGGCCCATAGGAAAGTCTGCAGATCCTGATCATGAATCATAGCTTTTGCTGCCTCAACTATGGATCTGTTCTTTCTTTCTGCAACCCCATTTTGCTGAGGGTTGTAGGGAACACAAAACTCTCTCTTGATCCCTGCCTCAATACAAAAATCATGAAAACTACCCGAGGTGTATTCACCTCCATTGTCAGACCTTAAAACTTTGATTCTTTTACTAGATAGATTTTCAGCTAAAGCTTTAAATTCTTTGAATCTACTTAGAACTTCATCAGATTCTTTTGATTTGAGAAAGTAAATCCAAGTTTTCCTAGAGTAGTCATCTATAAAGATTACATAATACAAGAATCCACTTGGGGAAGCAACAGACATAGGTCCATATAAATCAGAATGCACAAGAGCTAATTTCTCTTTAGACCTGCTTTCACTTTGATGAAATGGACTCTTAGTGTTCTTACCCATAGCACAACCTTTGCATGTATTATCATGAATATGACTAAGTTTAGGCATACCTTTAACTATCTTCTCAAGTGTGGGGAGGGCTCAGAAATGAAGATGTCCGAGTCTTCTATGCCATAGCTCGCTTGACTCAGGTGCTTCATGAATGAGAGCTTGAACTGGACGTGTTGAAAGCTTATATAGGCTCTCATACCTATTCCCAATGACATGAGCTGATTTGATGCTAGACTTCTTAGGCCATGCAAGCACCCTTCCCTCAGAAAATGTAATCTGATAACCCTTATCTTCTAGTGTTGATATGGAGATAAGGTTTCTTTTGATTCCCGGCACAAACAAAATATCACTGAGGTGAAGAGAAATTCCAAATTTCAAATTAAGGGAAGTAGTACCAAAACCTCTCACAGAATAGCGAGTATCATCACCAATGACCACATGAAGATTAGACCCTTTCTCCACTAAATCTGAAAGGTGCTCTCGATAGCTGGTGATGTGTCTAGATGCACCACTATCAATCAGCCAAGTATCACTGTCTGAGGGTACATTGCTTGACAAAGCAGAAATGAAAAGGAAGTCTTCAGTATTAGACTGATTTGAGACTTCATTTAAGTTTGCTCCTTGTTGCTGAGACTGGGATAAACAGTCCCTTGCATAGTGACCAAATTTGTCACACCTGAAGCACTTGATGTGAGTCAGGTCCTTTTTCTTTTTCTTCGAATCATGAGATGGATTATACCTTTGATCTCTATTCCTCTTGAAATTGTTCTTCTTCCAATAGCCTCCTTTCTTCTTGAAAGACTGGGCAACAAGGACATGATTGTCTTCATGAGTGTTTTTGATAACTCCTCTAGCATCCAGTCGAGACTCTTCTTGGATACAGTCAGCCCTTAATCTTTCAAACTTGGGCAGATTAGCTCTTGCACTAATTCCTTGAATGTAGGATTCCCAAGATGCTGGAAGACCATTGAGGGCTAGCATACTTAAATCATTTTCATCAACAATCTTTCCAATAGATGAGAGTTGATCTCTCAAATCAGAAATCCTCATGAAGTAAGCCATGACGGATTCACCTTTAGCCATCTTGATGTGATGAAGCTGCTACTTCAAAGCTAGAACACGACTAGTGTTGTTGATTTCATACATCTCCTCCAAGTTTCTGAACATTTTGCTTGTTGTATTCAACTTGGAGATGATGAGAACAATGTGATCTTTTACTGAATCAATTAAGATCTTCTGAGCTTGAAAATCTTTCTTCCTCCATTGGGTCTTTTCTCCTTCTGCCTCAGGCTCGGAAGATTCTTTGGTCACAAAGTCTGCAAGGTCATTTTCATTCAACGCAAGCATGATGCGGACTCTCCATGATGTGAAATTGGAAGCGCCATCCAATCTGTCTTCAACCCTGAGACTGTGAGCCATTTTATCTGATCTTTAATGATAAGAGTAGAATGTAAATAACTAAATACTGCAAATCTGATTATACTAATTTGAACTTGGCTCTGATACCATGTTAATTTTAATATTCAGATCGACAGTAAGAAACAATAAAACATAAATGCTCACATAACACACATATACCCTGGGAAAACCTCCCTCTTGGAGGTGAAAAACCCAGCAAGAAATCTCAGATCTGATGTATAGTAAGAGCAGAAACGGATTACAACTTTGCCCAGCTAAGGCACGAAACATAGATATCAAAAAAATACAACATGGCCTCTTCTTGAATTATCGAACCCTTGAACTTCTTGAATCATCGAACCCCTTGAACCATTGAGTCAGTTGAACCGTCGAACCGTTGAACCAGTTCAACTGTCAGTGGCGCTCTTCACTGTTGAACCTTTGAACCCGTTGAGCTCGATGAACTTGTTGAACCGTTGAACCGATGAACTTGTCAAACGGTTCAACCAACGACGGAGCTCTTCACTGTTGAACCTTTGAACCCGTTGAGCTCGATGAACTTATTGAACCGTTGAACCGATGAACCTATCGAACGGTTCAACCAATGGCGGAGCTCTTCACTATTGAACCTTTGAACCCGTTGAGCTCGATGAACTTGTTGAACTGTTGAACTGATGAACCTGTCAAACGGTTCAACGAACGGCGGAGCTCTTCACTGTTCTTGTAGTAGATCGCTGATAGATTAGTTTTTTTTTTTCCGCAGAGCAGAATTGGGTAAATGATTGTAATGCCCCGCCATGAACACCTTAGAGAACAACATATCTATGCTATGCAAAGCAGGATAATTTTTTTTTTATATGAATAAGATAACAAAGTAATGTTAACACATCTATACGCATCATTTGAACTAACGACTTGCCCTCTAAGATTTCATGGTTGCATTACTTGCCAAATCAATTAACATAATTCAACATACATTATTAACTAACATTAGTAGATCATTCTAAATCTATAGCATTAAATGAATAAACATATACATCTCCATATCATAACATCAGATGAATAATCGACATGATCAGGATTACATGTGAATATACAAATTCCTATACACATGAGTAAATCATTACATTGATTACATTATCACCTTTCTGAATACATCTGATTACATACATTATGAATCGACTATCACACAAGGCTAGCCCATGAGTATGCATAATCATCTTTTTCAAACTGGTACAAGATCTGATATCTAATGCACAAGATACATCCTCCTCGCCCACGAACATCGACAAGGGAAAAACCAATGGAAATAAAAGCTCTTCCACCCGACCATGTGGAACCCTAAGGTCCACCCCCCGAGCTAGGAGATAACACAAGATCCCACACTCACAGATAGTAAGGAGAACAATAGACTAACACAAGCAGTAGGGTTATACATGACACCAATTATCAAACTGTCCACAATAAACATCACTGACATACTTAACTGCACTTCCAAAGGCACTTACGCAATCGAGGGGGGAAATACAACTAGGGAGTGCTAGACTGCAATAGGGAGGAGTGTCATCACATGGATTGATATGGGTTGTCCTGGTGGACCTTACTAGGCCCCGACTCCCATCTTTGGGTTGTCTTGGCCGTCTCTCCCAATCCCCGGCCCCCATACAATTCATGTAGAATCAACATACCTTTCATGGGGACAGGGTAGTTGATCTTGCCATTCCAGGCCTTCTCATCTCATCTCAAGCCTAAACGAGTACTTGAGCCATGAGTGAGGCATACATTATCTTGATTAATGTTAATTCTGCCCATTTCCCTATTTCATTATAACGTTATCACTGGGTTAAGAAACCCTTCAATGGGTTGTCCTGGAAACCACTTTGGGTTCCATCCCCCATTGAGAGCCACTCCCCCTACTTGCAACTAGAAAACCCTACACTGACCAAGACACTAATTTGCTTACCCAATCATCATGACCGCATATTCCATATACCAAGCAAGGCATTAACTATCTTGCATGCTCATCCTAGTTACAAGAATTCTTAATAGAATAGGATATATCAATCTAGGGTTACATATGACTCATCACATACTCAACCAACTTCAGCGTCATAATATCACTAGGACTATGCATACAACTAAACCCTCCTTAGCCTCTACAATCCAACTTCCCAATGACACAGAACTTAACATCCCACTATAACAAAAGCATGAACATTTAATCCAATAGTCTAGATACATTGGTTACTACAGAGAATTTATCATAACAAAGTTATCAATATAAGATTGTAACTTGGTTATTATCCAATCTCAATTTTAGAATAGACCAATTTCATAATTCTATGCACAGTGTAAGTAGATAGTAAACATAAAAGACAACTACCTATATGTAATTATTTCACAATAATTTATTCTTACTTAACACAAAGAGCCAACTTTTATTATAACAGAAAATTAAGAAAATCCTATATTCTAAACAGGAGATCCTTCTATGATAACTCTTTCTCTCTTTATTCAAAGATAGCATATAAAAGATAATCCATAATTAATTAAAATCTAATTAAGATTAACTACTTACTATTCTTACCTATACATGACTCTACTCAATTAAAACATCAACTAAGCCTTAATTTGGAACTTAAGTCTTTAGAGTTGTTGTATGTTTTTACCATGGTTTTAATTTCTCTGTAACTGGTATATTGTAAATTCTAACTAGAAGAATACATTTCAATTGTCATCTATAAACAATTTATTCTACGTAAAGAATATAACCTTTCCATTTATTCCTAACTAAATCTCATGAACATTTAATGAGAAATCAAAATAAACAAAACATTGTTTAAATGGTATAAGAAACGTTATAACTACTTATTCCTAACAAAGTTTATAATTAGACATAATGCAATTTATTTATTTATTTTAAATGTCCCCAACTCTCAATGACTTATCTATAAGAAGTAATCAATCCACTGACCAATACATTTATTCATCACTAAAAGCTTGATTTAATTGATAAGTACACAATTAAAATCCTTTATATCTGCTCTTCTATGAAGCATCATTTCTAATTATTAATAATGCATATCTTACAACGTTAAATAAGTTAATAGAAAAGATTAGTCTAACAATTACCCTAATTGCACCCTAAATATTAATATTCTAGGCAACATTTAGTTCAAGATCAAATATAATATATATATCCTAAGTTAGTATAAAACTATACACAATAACCCTAAAAATAATGCTATATTGATAAGAAAGTTAATTAATGTTAAAGGAAAAAAATCTATATAAAAAGCCCGAGAGATCACTAATGAAATATAGTGCCCTTCCCAATTTATGTATTGAACTATTACTTTATGGATTGGATTGGAAGGAAAGATTCATAAAATAATTAAATAAAATAACTCAATTTCATTTCAGCCAAAAGAACAGAAAATAAAATCTATAAATTATTATTTTATATAATGCGCTTACCACGCTTCTCTATAAATAAAATATAGTATTGGAAATAAACCCTAATAAAATAGTATATTTTACCCTAATAGTATATTTTATACCAGCTTCACAGTAAATAAAATGTAGTGTTGGAAATAACCTTTATAAAATATAAAATATTGTACCCCACTTGTAAATAAAATAGAGTGATGTAAATTTAAAAGATAGTATAAAATATTATTTTATAGCACTATATTAAACCCTAACAAAATATAATTATAAACAACAATGAAATTGGTGACAAAATCTATAAAATATAATGCACTTACCATTCGATTAACTTCTGTTCTTCGGGTCTAAAATATTGCAGCCACCTTAAAAAAAACTCCATTGAAATTTATAATGCACAGTGTTCCCAATAAAGTAATTTCCAAAAAGATTAAAAAGCCCCCAAATTCTCCAGGTCAAAATTCCCCCTCCCCAAAAGGAATTTTTCCTTTTTAATAAATAATGAAGGGAGGAAAGTTATTTTTCCCACTCCCGTACAAAATAAATTTACAACTACCCCAACTAACTACCTACTAACCCTTATTATAAATAAATAAAATATATGCAACCAACATAATTTAAACATACACACAATAAATAATTTTACACAAACGGGTAAAACCATCTACCCACACTCACTCACATATTATAATTAATTATATAACCAACTTTATAATATTCTATTTATTTACTATTTTATTATTATTTCTTAATTATAATATTACACTATAATTTTATTTTATTATCAACTAGGATTATATATATTTATTTATCAATCTATTCTAATGCATAAGATAACCAAGGCATATTATCAGACAAATTAAACCAAAAGCCAAAACAATTACCTAACCACTAACCAGGGTCAAAAGGTAAAACTTCAAGCAACACTAATTGACCACAAAACTTCAAGCAACCCTGACTGGCCACTGATAGTACTTGACAAGGTATCAAACTAGGTACTCATCCTCTTCGAGGATGATGGTTAGGGTGGGGGACCAAGTGCTATCTCCGGTCAACTACTTCCATTGGGTGCAAGGCACGCTCAAACCTGCCAATTCAAGTGGAGTCGATGCTTGGTACCTGTTCACTCAAACATACAAGTTAGAGCACATGTACATAATAGCTAAAGCACTAGGGAAGGGACTCTAGCAATCATATCTCATACTCGTATGTCACCCATACGTCCAATGGTATGATGCCACCCTTTCCACCTGTCCTAACAACATACTACTGCATCACCTTATCCAAATAAATCTCTGCCTAATAACAATATGCATCATGCTCCCAAAAGTATTAACAGAAGCTCTTGTTCCATCCTCATCATCAGGTTCCTTAGCCAAACTACCTGCACATCCAAGGTGAGAATGAAGGGGTGCTACAATGATTGCTGTGCCTTGTGACTACCAGTCACTCTTCATTTATATGAGATCGCACAAACGTTTTGGTGCCAAATTACATATATGTTACATTTGAAATAGGTCCTGACCTATTTGTAATTTCAAGATACATAGAATGTTGAGTTCGCCCAATTGGGGCCTGCCTTAAATCAGATAATACAACTGAGATTCTCAAAATGCTAAGGCCGATAGGCCATTCAGCATTTTGTGACTAGGTTAGTCTCTAGAAGGGATCCGACCTAGCTACCAAAATCAACAAGAGGATGCACCATTATATAATTAAATATAAGTGTGTCCATGCTATTAAGAACGTTGATGCCATATGAAACACTTATTAAGGCTTGATGTTAAACAATAGCTAATTGTTAAGGAGATTCATTTTGAGTAACCACATTAATAATAAATTTCTTAGTAAAGGAGAGATCTTGTTTATCCACTTATGCATCATGACCATAATCTTGTTGGTTTTCATGATCCTCTAAATTGTTTTCAACATGAGCATGATTACTTATCAAATCAAAAAACATTTCGTTATCATTAAATTAGATAACCCTAGTAGGCTTTAGATGAACACTCCTTTGTAAAGGAATATTAGGGTCTTGAGTAGCTCATAGAATAAACAAAGAAATATGGTCAAGAGAGATAGAAAGATAAAGCAGTATAAATCAACCTCAAATTTTGTAAAAAAAAAAAAAATTGTAAGTGATCAAATCTAAAAATGGAACCCTAGAGGCAAAAACAAGGGTGGATGAAAATAAGATGTTTCAATCAATCACAAAGGCCTAAAGAAAGATACAACTATGAAGCACAAATAAAGAGCTTTAATCCAAACCCTTTAGGGATCTAAAACACCTAACGAGAAGGAATAAAACCTAAGGCCAAACCATAGGGGACGTAAGATAAGTCAAGTTCACAATAAATGTAAAGAAAATAAAAGCTTTATAAAAATTATCTAGTCTAATTTAAAAATAAATGTATTCAATTAAGCATAAATAAACTTAGATAAATGAGTTGGGATTAATAATTGAAACTATTAAAATTAAATAGGGAAATTAAATGTGATACTTAGTTTGAAATATGATGGTGGAGATGTGTTGTAAAAGATGTCATGAAACGATTCATCAATATTTAGAATTTAGATTTGATGCAGATGAAGATCTTGGATCTGGAAAACTAGTTGTTTATACTTTGGATTACTTACACATGTATAGACCTAATCTTCACGAGTGTGGACTTGAACCTAAAACTCAAGGATTTGATATGATAGATTGTGGATTACTAGAATTTTCTAGCCTTGTTTTTATGTATGATTGTGTACTATAAGGACTGGTAATGTTTAGTAACACCTTTAGAGAATCTTCTAAATTGTGAGGATCAAGTCTACCTTAGTTTGACACATGGATGGAACATCTTTACGGCTATGAGAGAAATATCAAAGGCAATAAGAAATCACATAGTGGGTCTCAGATGATATCGCAAGAAGAAAAAACATAATAGGTCCACCTTTTAGCTCTTTGATCTAGATGCTTCTCACACTCCAACATGATTTCGAATGAGTGAAAGAGTGTCTTTAAATACAATCATCAAGCCCTAAAAGCAACAAAATTTGATAGGTTGGCTCACAATGACTTATGGAGTGGTCAACAATATGTAAATGGGTGAAAGCACAAAGTTGTGTCACCCTTTTATAAATAAAAAGGGCAATAACTTTCAAATTTTTATCTTGAAGCATTTGAAATCAATCTCTCTCTAGAAATTATACACACATGTTTCAAATTTTGTAATGATGTAAACTAATGAAATGTAGATATTTTAGTGTAGTTTATGACTATTTTATAATTAAAAAATTAGTTTGGTATAAATTTTTTTAGAAAATTGTTGGTACCGTTTGATTGGTAAAAAATTTAAAAAGTGAGGTAGACAAAATTTCAAATATTCCATTACAACTATTACTATTAGTCTAGGATTTATCAAAGGCATAGCCACCGTACCTACATCTTGATCTACATTAATGTCCTTGTTGATGTGTCAACTGCTAATTAGCCCTTGTATCTCCACGTGGATAGACTCATATGATTAAAAGATCCAAACATTATACACAAAGGACTTTGCCCATCAATTTTCAAGCAAGAAGCCATGAAGCTTTATAATGTGAAGCTCACACTACTTAAAGAGATCAAATGGTTTACACGTGAATGTGCATCTAATTGGTGGAACTTGGTGCCTAAACTCAAAGTGATCAAACTTCACTCAACCATTTCATGCTAACAATTCAAAGACGACACATGTCCATGCAGAGCTACGTTAAGTACAACACATCATTTGCACATCTTAAATGATTCTTATTCAAAAGCCCTTTATACTGCTAGGCAAACAAAAGCATAGACTATAAAGTAAAAAAACATAATTAAAATGGTGTACAATTATTTTATAGTGATTAGTTGTGCCCCAATTTTTTTTTTTGGCATATTTTAGATAATGGTTTGAGAATAAAGTTTCAACCACATAAATGTCACTTAGTGGATGTTGTGACAAAGGGTATTTTTTTATTTATTAGTTACTAGGTTATTTGTGCATAGTTGGATGCAAATAATTTAATTATGAACTAATTATAATTGAAAATTAAATGTTTTTTTACATATGCTTAATATTTTATTTATATTTTTTAATTATCAATAACAATTTAAACGATTTTCAATTAGTTAATGTTAGATAACCAGTGTTATTATCTAGCATTTTTTCATTTAATAATTCAAAAATTTAATGTCTTTATACTCAAAGGCACATAGAATATAATTTATAATTGCACCCTTCCAATGGCCCTCCCTCCTTGTCGTGTTTTCGTAGAGTAGTTGTGATTTCTTCTCGTACTTTAGTGAAAGAGTTTTTGAAAACTCTACATTTAATTTTTGTCAACCAACCTAAAAGTGTTGTAACAAGTACATGTTCTATAACTTCAAGGATGTGGCATTCTCCCCTTATGGACCTTATTGGAGACAGATGAAAAAATATACATGGTAAAATTGTTGAATGCCAGGAGAATCAGGTCCTTGATACCAATACGAGAGGAAGAGATGTCTCTCACCATCCATTCAACGTGGGAGAAATATTTAAGAATGTTCAAACCTTATATTCATTGTATAATTTAAAAATATATTTCTTTAATAAAGTTAAGATATGTGTGTAACTTTTTTAATTGAATAAAATAAGCTTAGTTATGCTAGGGATGCATCACATGAGTGAAAAAGCTTGTAGTTTTAATGTTAGGCTCCAAATTAATATGAAAACATCTCAATTAAATCAATATATGCAATCCAAATTATAGACATAAAAAATCTTGATAAAAGGTACATTTTTGGTGTAATTGACATAAATAGTTTGGCTCGTGTGATAATTTAGAAGACAATGGACAAATAAGCTCGCACATTATGCAATTTGATTTTGTTGCAACAAGCACAAATTACCTACTACAGCATAAATGAAAACCATAAACACTCAAGAACCGAAAAAAACATGAAGTCAACACATGAGCTTAATGAAGCCAATGTGACATTTTGTCTCCATTCTCCACACTCAAAATCGACAAAAAACACTCTCAAGTGACACGAAATCTACAATTGATACTACAATTTTATTCACGATCTTATCCATAATTATGCATCATAAAACATTATTGAATCATTCCATTTGTGGAACATCAATTTGCCAACATTTTATGTTCTTTGTTGCTCCTCACACCACTCTTGATTTACACATATAAATCCTAATTGATTTCCCCATTGCATACTTAATCACCCAAAACTCACTTCCATTGCCATTGAGCTTATAATTAGTGCAACAACTTTGCATCTAAGAAACACCTTTAATATATCCAACATACCTCCATTGCTTTCTCAAACCATTGAGCTCCTTCACCTCATTCTACACAAGTTTTATTGCATGTATCTTATTTTTCACCACCACAAAACAACCTCTAAATCATCCAAATCCTTGACATAACTCAATGAGTGTCCCTAGACTACTAGACATATTGTATAGAACAATGTGCCATCAATTTTCAGACAAGGAGTTTATAAAGCTTAATAAGGTGAAGCTTGTGTTACTTAAAGTGCGATCAAATGGTTTGCACATTGTAAACATGCATTTAATTGATGGCGCTTGGTACCTAAACTCAAAGTGATCAAATTTCACTGCGGCAATTTGTACCAACAATCTAAATATGACACATTATCTATGAAGAACTACATTGAGCACAACACTTCATTTGCTTAAGAATTCACCTTTAAAACCTCTTTAGTGTACCTATTGCACACACAATTAAATGTTTGTGAGTTGATACTAAAATCTATGTTAATAATACTATTAAACAGTGTATGCGAAATTGCTTAAAGTTGTGCAAATTTCCTTGTCAGAATAGGTATCGTACAGGGTACCTGCACTTTGAACTCTATGGGATGCACTCCAAGCTCTCTGGATTGAATCTGCACCTTTCACTTTTTGAATTTTACTCAACTAATTGAATTTTCTTGCTTACACTAGCACTTGCACTTTAAGGAAGTGCAATGGTTATTCCAATAGTAATTATATACTAGCACTTGCACCAGAAGGAGGTGCAATGGTTACACCAATAGAAATTTATATGTAAGCTAATTGTTAGAGACTACAATTCCATCAGTGCATTAGAAGATACCATTATTTTTATTTACCATTTTTTGTAAAAAAACCCTCTTGTGAGAACATTTTGATTTAAAGTTGAGTAAATAGTGAGAATGACAGAAAGTCTCTACTTCCACTTTAAGGGGTAAATTTTCCCTTGATGTATGGTGCAGAAGTGATCATTATTGACAATGATTTACGCACAAACATATTTGGATGACCATTCACTCAATTTACTTGTTATATGTACAAAAAGCAAGATGTAGAATTTAAACCCATAGATGACTTCAATGTCTTACTCACACCTTTCTCAAGTGAAAAGTTAACAACCAAGAAATTGAGAATGGAGCAAAATTTCCAAGCAGCTAGAGAAGCCAAGCTTTCTCTTGTTATATAGAAATATTTTTGTAGGGAATGAAGTGCAATAATTTTTTGAAGAGCAAGGGGTAAAATATACATACATATTTTGAGTTGTCTCTTGTTAATATAAATATTTTGTTGGGGGAGGAAGTGCAATAATTTTTTGAGGTTGAGGTGTAACATAGATAAATGTTTTTACACAAGTTAGAAGGTGCAATTGCACTTTCTTACCCAAAGATTAAGGCAAAAACAAAAAAATTTAAAGAAAAAAGTTTAGGAAAATAAATTTAGGGGTTAGAAGGTGCAACCATGCCTTCTCCCAAGGGATTTAGAGAAAAAGAAGTGGAAGTGAATTCTCCTTGGATGGAGGGACCATACTTTTCCCACCATCTCAAAGTTTACAAAAAAGAGCTAAAATTTGAAGATGAGCTTTCCGGTGCCAACTAAAAGATGTTGAACAATGCATCGAATGGTATTCTATAGTATGAGAAGATTCAGACTGAAAAGTAGGATTAGATATTTGAATAATTTGGAAAAATAAAAAATAAAGCTACAAAATGTATTGGATATCAAACCAAGGAATGAAATATATCATTTCACAGAAACATATACTCTAATGGAAAGGGAAAAGTTATGTCTTTCTAAAGCTTGGAGAACTATAGGTTAGTTTAATCTTTTGAATTCAACCAAGAATTTTGGGTATCCTCTACTTATGTTCCTCTCGTTCTTCCAACAAGAACATGCTGCTCAAATAACATGACCAAATTGAAACATTCTATTGAGGATTACCATTGGTTCTAGGAGGAGACTTTAAAATCACATGATATCCCCAAGCAAAAAGAGGGTGGCTTCGTTCTATGAGTAACGTAACCAAGGGTTTTTCCCAGTTTATCTTAGACAACTTCAAAGGTGTAAAATTCTAGGATGGCCAATACACATACTTTGACAGGAGCTAAGAAAATGGATTAACAACAAAGCAACTCCATTGATTCTTGATAATGGAACATTAGATGGAGGATAGGTTTTTACTCCAATATATCAATTTAAGACTTTAGCCTATTGAATTGCTCTAAAGTCTAGACTTTACAATAACACACTATCCATTCTAATTTGAAAGCACCCGATTTCCATTTTATCTTCAAGATTTCACAAATTGGTGAGACAATGAAGTTCATGTCTAGGTTATCATTTATGTTGGATAGCACAAAAAATAAATTTCTAAGAATGGTGTGGGGAGGTTTTTGACAATAACTTTCAAGATGGTGCTGACAGGAACAAAATGTTGTAAGCCATTCATCCAAATATTCTAAAGAATGATGTTTATCTCGATTTGCTTCCACCTGATACCAGCCTCATACACAATCAAATAAACTCCAAATAAATAAGGACCATGTATGCCATGATTCTCCAAGCTTCATGCATTTATGAGATGGCAAAAATCTCATGAAAATTAAATGTATACAGTTTTTTTGGATTGTGAAAATCTCATGTTCATCATCATTAAAAGATCTGAAATTCCAATAACAATGAAATCTATGACATTGTGCATTCAACATTCAATATCAACCATTGAAAATTGAAATCCAAAATTGACTGAAACACTAAAATAAAAATTTGAAATTGTAAAAATGAATATCTAATTTTTTTTATTATTGGTAAAAGGCCGAGGCCATTAATATATAAAATCAGTTATAAAATACATCTCTGTTCAGTGCGGGCACGGTATGAAAGCACAGAGCGAAGAAAACCTCTGGTCTAGCCCGGGACTTTTGCAGTCTAGTACATACTATTTATTTATAGAACTTATACGGGGTCAAGCCCAACAAGGAAACAAATTTTCTTATACAATTATTGAGATACAAATATAGACATCGCCCTTATCCATGGCCTTTCTTTTGATAACCTCTTGTTGTATGTCTTTTGGTTCTTCAACTCCTGGGATGACCTCCAAGGCTTATAACCTTTGATCAACTGTCCATTATCCAATTAAAAGGGCTTCTTCTATCTTTCTCCTACCAGTATACCTGTCTAACCTGAAACCACAGGAAAACTGCCACTTCTTTTCGCATGTTAGCTATACAAAAAACATAAAATTTATTCTCTTGCAAACATCTGATAGTTCTTTAAAACCTTTGCCTTAGATGAAAGAATAAAATACTTGCTATTGCCAAGCTTATCAAAATTAATCAAGCACACTTGCTTCAATGTTAACTTAAATCCGATTATGAGGGGCATCCCATTTTGGTTGACTGATCCATTGTATATGCCAACATCTATATATATAAACTGTATAAATACTAATTTATATATCTACGTGTGGGCATAAGTAAGTGATCAACCATTTCACTTAATAATGTTGATAAACCAAAATATCCCATTCCAACTAAATTCTAGCCCGTCAGAACATATCATTTAGATCAACATAGAAAATGTTGTTACCTGTCAAAACATATCAATTAGATCAGCCTAGGAAAACACTATCGGTGAGGACTCTGCAAGCCCTCCCGATAGTGTAAGTCATGCCAATGGTGGAGATCGATAGGACTCTCACCGAAGCATCCAATGGAATGAAGGGAACTAGCAATCATCGGCAGGAGATTATCATCGGAAAGAAAAATCAAGGAGTTTCCGATACTCTAAAGTCTCACCGATTGAAGAATAGTGCTTCGGCAAGGCTTACACCGATATGCATGAAGATCCAGACTTGATGACTTTTCATAGAACCAGACCTGACATAGTTAAGAGTTTAAATAAATATTTGGTCAAGTCCGACAGATGTATTTTGAGTTTGGCAAAGGGACACATACAAGATGATATACATAGCTATATGCATGTTGCAGAACCGAAAAGATTATGAAATAAGGTTTTATTGTTGTATGTTTCGTGCATTGTATGTGTGGTAATACATTTCATACATACAATGCGGAACTCAAGAAAGGTTGAAATTTGGTTAAAATGATGCATCATGACTATATGCATTGCATTTTATATCCATTGCGGAGCCAAAAAATGAGAAAACTGTGGTTTATAAAATAAGTCCGAAGAGGTGATGCAAAGGAGTTTGAATGTATTTGGCTTTGTAGCTAAAAATCGGCTACAAGTATGCATTTCAGAAGATACAATCAGAAAAGTGATGTGGCCTCCACCGTATGCATATAGGGCTTGTATAATAATGATATACAAGCTGATATACAAGTTAGAAGGATGCAAATACGAGATACAAACCAGATGTGAAAATAAATTTAAATCATGAAAAGTCTTTGTATGTTCGGGGTGCTTGTATGTTTATAATATACATACCCAATATACAAAGGAATATAAAGCATTGTTGGGGATGACATGCTTTGTATGTGCACTTATACAAGATCACATACAAATGACAATATACAAAGAAAATATATAAGAGCGGGTTTGTATAAGATGCTTTGTATGTGCGCTTATACAAGATAACATATAAACAAAAATATACAAAGAAAATATACAAAAGAGGGTTTGTATAAGATGCTTTGTATGTGCGCTTATATAAGATAACATACAAACGACAATTTACAAAGAAAATATACAAGAGAATATTATACAAAACTTGACATCATTGGAGATATAAGTAACAAGTGGGGGCCATGTATGTATGTTGGAGACGATACAACAAGATACATACAATGGGGGTTCCCAAGATAATTCCAATTCGTTTCACAAATCCAATGAAGTCCATGATTGTATAAAAAATGTATGCATGTGATATAAAAAGGTAATTCAAACGGATACATACAAGTCCGGACCCAGATAGAAAGTTTAAATTCTGAGAGCTTTATTTGAAGTCCGTGATTGTACATTGCGATGCATGTAAACAAGATACAAAGACAAATGCATATGAGAAACAAAGGAAATGTAAATACAAATGCACGAAACATCAAAGATACCTATGTGGGTCCCATCACCAATGGGTATACAAGTTTATATAAACCCGGATTTGAAATGACAGCTTAAATGTTGTGAATTTTAGCTGGGGTCTGCTATTGTATATATAACACATGCATTCGATATACAAGAAGGTGACACAAATGCGGATTCATAGGTGATTTCAATTCATTTCATAAACCTAGTCGGGCCCGCTCTTGTATACATAAGAAAATGTATCCAATATACAAAAGATATGAATGCGATATACAAAAGGAGGATGCAAGAAAATATACAAGGACGGATCTGAAATCCAATTTATTTTATAGACGATTGTATATTATATGCAAAAAGGTAATACATCAAGATACATACAATGGAGGATCTAAAGATAATTCCAATCCATTTCACAAATCCAATGCAGTCCACGATTGTATAAAAAGTGTATTTATGTGATATAACAAAGTGATACAAATGGATACATACAAGTCCGGACCCAGTTAGAAAGTTTAAATTCTGTAAACTTTATTTGAAGTCTGTGATTGTATATTGCGGTGTATGTATACAAGATGCAAAGACAAATGCATATGAGAAACAAAGGAAATGTATATACAAATGCATGAAACACCACAGATACCTATGTGGGCCCCATCTCCAATGGATATACCAGTTTATACAAACCCGGATTTGAATGACAGATTAAATATTATGAATTTTAGCTGGGGTCTACTACTGTATATAAAACACATTCATTCGATATACAAGAAGGTGACACAAATGCAGATTCAAAGGTGATTTCAATTCATTTCATAAAACTAGTCAGGCCCACTCTTGTATACAGAAGAAAAATGTATCCGATATACAAAAGATATGTATGCGATATACAAAAGGAGGATGTAGGAAAATCTTAATTGCTCTATTATACTCCCTTGCTGTCTAAAGGGTAGAAAATCTGAAGATGCTCAGGGTTTGTTCACCCTTCGTGGAGTGTTATTAGACCAAGTGATAGGCTGATTAGTCTCAGAATAACTCTCCTCTAAAGTATCAGTTTGATTCTGATAATACTTCAATGGTGTTAGCTCTAGTATATAGGTAGAGACCATCCACCCCCTTGTTGGCAAGAGAGTCCGCTTTGCTATTACCCTCTCTGTAAGTGTGATTGAATGTGCACCTCCTTAAAGAAGTAATGATGTCGAGGGCATTAGCCAGTAGGAAATTCAGTCTCCAATTAGGCATGTTCCCTTTCCGTAAGCCATTAATGATGATCGTGGAGTCTCCCTCGACCTCTAATTTTTCAATTTTCATGTCTTTGCAGATTCTTAGACCTTCAATCAGGGTAGTTAATTCTGTTGTATTATTTGTTGTTTCTCCTAGGGGTTTGGCTAAGGTTGTCATTTCTCTAGATTCAGAATCATGGATTACACAACCTATCCCTGTGACTCTCGGGTTGCCCCTAGATGCCCCGCCAAAATTTAGCTTGAACCACCCTTCTTTAGGAGCTTGCCACTTACATTCCTTTCTCTTGTTGGTGGTGTTGTGGTTTCCTGGTCCCACAAAAGAGGGAAGTTTTAGTCCTGCCCATCTCCCCTGCATCTTTTCATCCCAGTGCATCATTATGGATTCTTTTGTGGAGTTATTTAGAATCCTACTATTGACTATTTCTATTATAACGGCCTCAATTTTAATAATTAGCTGACCAAAAGTCATTTTTCTATCTTTAAAAATTCTTCTATTTCTTTCTTCCATAGCTCCCAAACCATGATCGAAGGGGAAATTGTCCATAGCATATAGTACATGCTTTGTTTGTGAGTCTCAGGCCAGCATTGGAAAAGGTTCAAAATGTTATTAGGCAAGGCAGTAATCCATCCCATCTTATTACTTAGCCAATTCCAACATTTATTAGAAAATTGACAATTGAGGAGAATATGGTCTGTTGTTTCTTGATCCTCTTCACAAAGGGGACATCTACTAGGCCCCTCATATCCCATCTTGGTGAACCTATCCGCCGTTAGGATTTTTTTCTGCAGGGCCATCCAGGCAAACAGCCAAGCGTTTGGGAGACAGTTCTTATCCCAACACAGTCTCAGTGGTAACTTCGATTTTGGTCTTAGTTGCTGTCTAATTAAAGTTTTGTAACCATCCTTGGTTTTATAATTTCCTGATTTAGCCCCATCCCAAACTAATCTGTCTTTGTCTCCTTTGAGAGATACCCTCCTTTTGTTAAGGATATCGAGTAGTTTCTTTTTCTCATTATCCGGAATGTTCATATTATCCAGGGATTTCCATTTCCACCCCCTATTCTCCTCATGATTGGGAAAATCTATATAATCTTTTACATATTTCCCCCAGTGGGATTCTAGTATCCCTTTGGCATTCTCTAAATTATCCAAGCTGCTTATCGCCTCATACCCACCCCATGAGTCGTCCCAGAAAAGTACTTGATTCCCGTCTCCTAAACTCCAAGTTAGTTTGTCCATTATGAGCTTCCTACAGTCCATCATAAAATTCCAGAGGCAAGATCCTTTAGGTGGGTTAGCCATTCTAAAAAGGAATGTCGGTTCCTCCCCTTTAAGATATTTGTTTCTAAGAATTTTAACCCACTTTGAATCAGGTTGCTAATACATTTTCCATACAAGTTTAGCGCCTAAAGCCTTACTCTGTTCTCTGAAGTTTTTTAAGCCCAGGCCTCCTTCCTCTTTTGGTCTACAAATCTTGTCCCAAGCCACAAGTGCCATTTTCTTTTTATCCTCCAAACATTGCCATAAGAAAGTTCTTAGAGTTTTGTTGATTTCCTCCCGTATACCTACTGGAAGATTCATACAGGGTAATTGGTATATTGGGATAGCTGAGAGAACTGATTGTAACATTATCACTTTGCCTGTTGAGGAGAGACATTTGCCTTTCCAAGATTCTACTCTATCCCTGATCTTGGAAGTAATATGATCCCATAGATCATTAGTCTTATTGCTTTTACCCAGAGGTATGCCTAGATATTTACAAGGCATTTCCCCTTTTTTATAAGACAATATTCTGCATATTTCTCTTTCAGTTTTAGGATTTGTGTTTAAAAAATAAATTGTTGATTTATCAGCATTTACCTCCTATCCAGAGGCCCTACAGTAGGAGTTCAGGATATCTTTGAACGCCCTAGCTTCTTCTATGCTCCCCATACCAAAGAGTATAGTGTCATCTACAAACTGTTGATGGGTTGTGGGATCGACACTGGAAGTAATTTTGATACCTTGGATCTTCCCTTCTTCCCTAGCCTTAGAGATCATTCTCCCTAATATATCTGCCATTATAATAAAGAGTAAAGAGAAAAGGGGAAATGGGATCCCCTTGTCTCAATCCTCTCGAGATGCTAAAAAAACCTTCCGGAGTTCCATTGATTAAAACTGATATCTTAGGATTAGAAATACATGCATAAATGAGGTTTATCCACTATTTGGTGAAACTGAAAGCCTCTAGGGTTTTGTAAAGGAAACGCCAGTCTACCTTATCATAGGCCTTATTGATATCCAGTTTAATTAGCATACTAGGTTTTTTGTTTTGCTGTATGATGTGGATGGCTTCTTGGGCTGTTATAACTCCATCAAATATAGATCTACTCAGAACAAACCCTGTTTGCTCGTCACTAATTAAATTTGGACAAACAGTCTGAATTCTATTAGCCAGGGTTTTAATGAGGATTTTATAAATAGTATTACACAAATATATAGGCCACAAATCCCCTAGACTTTCTAGTTTCTCTTTTTTTGGAATGAGTGTAAGAAAAGTGTTATTTACCTCTTTGAGAATACTTCCCAAATTTCTTACCCCTTCTAGTGCTTCGACTACTTTATCTCCTATGAAGTGCCAACATTTCTGGAAGAAGAAAGCTAGGAAGCCATCAGGACCAGGTGCTTTATCTGGTTGCATTTGAGAGATTGCCAACTCTACCTCCATTTTGGTAAATTTACCATTGAGAGCTTTGTTTTGATCCTTTGAAATAATCCTTGGAATATCTTCCAGAATGGTTTGTTGGTGCAGGCAATTCGATCCTTCCTGATTATTAAGAATATTTTCAAAGTACCTAACCATTTCATGTGCAATTTGATGAGGATCTTCGATCCATACATTATTTGCTTCTTTTATTTTGAGGATTCTATTTACATTTCTACGTGCTTTGGTGCTGTTATGAAAGAACTTAGTGTTCTTGTCTCCCTCTTCTAGCCAGATTTCTCTTGACTTTTGACGCCAAAAAATTTCCTCTTTGGCTAGGATATCTTCATATTCAATTTTCAACTATTTTTCTTTTGAATATGATTCAACGTCCATACCTCTGGTAATCACGTTTCTTTTTAGGTTTTCCAGTTCTTTCTCTAGCTTAGTTTTGGACTCAAAGATATTACCAAAGTTAGTTTTGTTCCAGCTTAGAAGCTTACACTTAATAATTTTCAATTTGGATACTAAACAAAAAAGCTTAGATCCAGATATTCTAATTTCTTTCCACCATTGCTCAATTAGGGTAATAAGGTTATTTTCTTTGACCCACATTTTTTCAAATTTAAAGGGGCAGTGTTTAGGTTGGCAATCTTCTGAGATACTCAGCTGAACTGGGTAGTGATAAGAGCCTGAGTATGGTAAGATCTCTGCCGTCAGAATGTAAGGGAAGTGGGCCCAATTACCTCTTAACAAGAATCTATCAAGTTTTTCTGCAATATTGCTAAAACCTTCTCTTCTGTTGTTCCATGTAAAACCTTCCTGAGCAGTTTTAACTTCCAATAAATTGTTCTTCTGAACCCATTCTTAAAGTCTCTCGCTGATGTAGATAACCTTACATGACCTCCTAGTTTTTCTTTAAGATCCAAAATCGCATTGAAGTCTCCACCCAAAATGCATACTTGATCTTATAAAGTTCCTAATAATTGTTCTATTTCTGTCCAGACTACTCTCTTATCCTGGTTCTGAGATGGGCCATAAATGTTAAGGAGAAAAAAATGTAGATTGCTTCTGATGCTACTGACATTCCCAGCCATCCACTTCTTCCTGCAACTTATTACTGAGAATGAAACCACTCTTGGATCCCAGATTACCCCAAGGCCTCCCGAAGCACCCTCAGCTGGGACTCCTGCTAGCTCCCATATTCCTAGCTTCTTATTTAGAGTGTCTATCTCTTCTTTATTAAGTTTAGTTTCTTGTAGTATTAGAATATCTGGTTTTGTGTTGGTTATACAACGTTTTATGATTCGCTGTTTGTTAGGGGCCTTGAGACCCCTAACATTCCAAGTGTAGACTTTCATGGTGCCTCAGGAAGGAACTTCCCCTTCCCTGCATTAAAAAGTGATGTTATCTTGGTTTGATCATTTGCCTCACCTGCTTTCTCTCTTAATTCTAGACGTGATTTCCTACCCCTTTTTTTATTGCTTTTGGCACAATCAAGAATCTCCTTACTAAAATCAGTTATTGGAATTCCCAGCTTTGGGTTTGCTTCCTCTAACTCTCTATCTCCCTGTTCTTTTGGGTCCTCTTTATTATTCTCCTGCCTTTTCTCCCATTCTTCAAGTTCTAGGATCTTGGAGATTAGCTTTTCCTTCTCTTTATTTGCCTCCTCAATTACTACTTCCTCTACTGGCTCATCATGGATCTCATTGCATATCTCTTCTAGCTCCCTATGGCTGACCATATATGAGGTTATCTTTTGATATCCAGTCTCCTTATGTTTTTCCTCTGTTTCATAGGTGTTGGGGACCCATTCTTGAGTCTCAAATACCTCTTATTCACTTTTACCTTCCTCTGCTGAAGGAATATTATTTCTGTTTTCTTCATTAGGGACTTCTCCCTCTTTGAGCTCCTTCCTGCCTTCGTCTATCTGAGGTTTATAAATGTGCTCTGGAGACTTAGCTGCTACATATATTTCTTGGCCTGAGGTTTTATGTGTGAGGTTAAAGTTCTATAAAATGAGTTCCTGATTCTGACTTTGGTTATTTCTTATGGTATTTTGGGAAGGTTTAGGGCTTTTTCTGGGCGAAGCTTTTACCATACTCAGGTTCTGAGTCTGCCCAGCCAATTTCCTTCTGCCACTAAGGGTCGGAGGGCTGGTTCTATGATAGTCCACTATAAATCCGCCCTTGTTATCATTAAAACTAATGTTAACACCCGACGACTGGGGAATGGGATTCTTGTTGGACAGTCTTTTTGAAGTACTATTGATTGTATTACTAGGGGGAGGACCCTAGTGAAATATTGATTGGATACTATAATTAGCCATATTTGTGTTAATTTCAAGAGGTCCGATGTTTTTGATGCTTATATTCATTTCTACCGACATGAGAACATCTGAATGGATTAAGAAGTCCTTTTCAATTGTTATGAATTCTCCCAGGTGATTACCTATCTCCCTTAGGATTTCACTATGGATGAGCTCAACCGGGAGATTTGGTAGTTTGACCCATCTGGCAACTTAAAGTTTCAATTTACTAGAGTCAAAATTCGGTTGCCAGTCTACATATTCGAATTTATACCCATTAAAGAACAATCTTCTGCTATTTAAAATTTATTTTTTAAGGTCTACACTTTTGCAATCAATGAAAATGAAATCTTCGGAAGTGATAGTAATACTTACCTGATCTTTGAGGAGGGTCTTGACCCAATTCGCAATTTCCTTCATAGGCTACCCAATCCCACACCACCGTATAAAGAAGCCATGGGTACTACAATGATTCCCCATACTGTTTGCATAAATTCTACTAATATTTACCAAAGCTTTCTTACCCACGGTCTCGAAATTTTGATACTACCTTGAATTCATTTGTAGCCTTGACCAAGGGGGATTGGAGATTGCCTGCTCTTGAGTTGCAAACTGGGTATTGCCCCTCCTTCGAATGTTGGCCGCGGTAATTTTGAAATTAGGGTTTTGGGTAATTGATCGATGGGGGGGTACTCTTGGAATCGCCCTATTGCTTAAAGAAGGCTTCGGATGAGAGATCCTGGGGGTCGGTTTTAAGGAACCCTCCGCAACTTGTTGCCTTTGAAGGAGGGGTTTAGAGACCACAGGGGGAAATTGAGCAGTATGGCTTCTTTCCCTACCTATTGAAGTTCGGTTTGCTCCAGTTGCGAATGCTGGGATTGCAGAAGTAATTGGGATAGCCCAAATCCCAAATACCCTGGCTTGGTCATTCCTTCTTAAGCATAATCTGCCCTGTTTCCCCACTGCGATTTCCTCCTCACAACTTGCCAGCCTTGTTCCATGTGGGGTTGCGGAGGGGGAGCCCAACCCTCATAAATCCTCTTCTCCTTCCATGGCAGCTCGCTGCTAGGGTGCTCTGCCCTATCTTCAGCTTGAATCTATTGTCATTGTGGTTTTGTCGCGGGAGTTCTGCTCTTTTTCACATTTTTTCTGCTTTTCCATTAATAATAAAATGAATATCTGATTGTTATGTTATCAATGGTCAGGAAAATAAATGTGCCTTGACATCTAGGGGACGTTTGGTCATCACTCAAGTTCCCCCTATAACAGGAAACATCCAGTGGATGCCAAAATATACTAAAATGTCCCCAAGAGACGAGAAAAACTTTAGCAAAAATAGGGGATATGGGATGTGTTCCATCTGCATCCCCAAAGTATTGGGACAACTATAGAGGGTAGGGGATGTGTCCCAAGGACACTACATGTAACTCAATAGAAACACAAAGTGTTTTTAAATATTAAATACAAAAATGTGATCTACATGACAAAAGCTTTTGATCACAGTGTAATTTTATTAAAAATAGCCCTTTGTCAATTAGGTCAGTTGTGTAATAACTCTAGTCGCCCCAATTTGGTCACACTTCACAAGGGAACAATGGATATTATAAGAAAAACAACAGATGGCATTGCAAGTCTTCTCACAACCTAAATTTTGCATATTGTCTGCCATATTTAACCTAACAAAAAACATAAACAAGACTTACAAAATGGAGATCTTAATTTTCCCTGCCATAACATTCTTAAATTCAAAGATAGACAGTTTTCCACAAGGCTGGCGATTTAGCAGAAAATGACCAAAATAAAAGGCCACTAAATGTTCTTAAGAAGAGGACAAGTCATCGTATAACAAAAGGGTTCCATGGGACTTAGATCTATTCAATCTCTATCATTGCATCCTAGTTCTTTTGTATGGCTGTGGTGCAGGAGCACCTACCTGACAGCTGGCCTCCATGAGGCAGTTAGTTTGTTTTAGGTCTGGTTAATGTTTCCAAGAAGGTCTTATAAGACCAATGCATGTAATAAGGTCATGTTGACCATACTTTACTATTTTTAGCTAGTTTGTTAAGACAGCTGTTATGCTGTAGGTCCGGTTGCATCTCCCAGCCGCCTGGAGAGATTTCCCAGCCGCTTGGAGTCGGGTCAGTAGTACTCGCAAGAGATCCTATTTATGCATGAGGATCGGTTGGTTTTAGATATAGATGTTGAGAAGCTAGGTTGGAGAGAGTGAGACAGAGGGAGAGACTGAATATTGTATTTGCATATTTTGAAATCAATAAAGAGATCCTGTTGTGTCCATTCTCTGTTTTGGATTCCATTGTGTGATCGATTTGCTGTTTTGGTGGTTTCATGGATTCGCTGATCCATTCCACCGGTTGATTCGTCGAATCGGTGGAATGGCTATGTATAGTAGTTTAGGGTTTAGTCTGCATTTTGTGTTCGTTTGCATGCAGGTGCGCAGGATCATTGTCGAAAGGTGTTGAGAACCCTAGCATGGGTATGTGCTAGGTCGTGTTAGTTGTTAGAGTCTAGAAGATCACCCTGAAAGTAGATCGGGTCACCTCAGGAGGTTCGGCGGATCGAAATTCGCTAAGGTTGGAAAATCCATCGCAACGGCATCATCAGGATATTTCTGCGTATATCCTGCAGGTACATCGGGCGTCATCCGAGTAGATGGAGGTGAGCATGATGCAGTCGATTGCATAAAGTGAATGTGCATTGGGGTGATCATCATCGGGTGTTGCCGAGGAGGAGCGTATCGGCATAAGGTAGAAGATCGGGTTGATAAAACCATCGCGGGCCGATAATGTTAAGTTTGGCCGACAGCAGGATATTGAAGGAACTGCATGTGACGTCATCGTCATCAGGATAATCGTCATCAGGATATCGGGCAGCAGGATATTGAAGGAGCTGCATGTGACGTCATCGTCATCAGGATAATCGTCATCAGGATATCGGGGTGACGTAAGCATCGAAGGAAAGGTGCATGAGGTTGTCGTCATCAGGATATATGGGAGGAACCGGATGTTCTATATCCTGCTGATGAACATAATGTTGAACATCATGATGATGAAGAAAGAGGTTGACGGTAAGATGAACAGTGAACATCAGGAGGATGTTTGCGCTTGCCGAATATGATGATGCTGCCGGTAGCCGGATATGATGATGCTGCTGACAGACGAAGAGTCGAAGGTTTGTCTGCAGGAGGATATCGGTCCGCAGAGAGAATATGATGATGCTGACAGTGTTAAGGAAAATATGATGATGATGATGAAGGGTTGCGGACATCCATGCTGTATGTCAAGGTTTTAGTGTGGATGCTTCTGCATCAGGCTGCCCTCATTATATTCTCTATAAGATTGAACCCTCGTTTTACCTAAAAATTATAAATAAAAAACCGCATGATCTTTCTTCCAAAACCCTTTTTATCGCCTTGATCAAATTTTTTTGTTTTCTGCTCGCGCTCCCTCACCTCAAATCTTGCAATTTGATATGCTCGCCTGAGTTATACGATTTTTTCCCGGCGTGAATTTTTATTACGGTGTGAGACAACATTTCCGGCCATTTTGGCACCAAAGTTCAAGGAATTCGTCGATATAGGAACAACCGACGACTTCAATAAATTTTCCGGCGTGAGACAATTCCGAGCACTATAATGCTCATATATAAAAGCCTATCGGCTAATTAATCCCCGCTATAGAAAATCCTCTATTTAAACCATTCTCTCATCACCCAAAATAAAAGAACCATTTTTTTCGATTTATCAAGTTTCCGCCGAGGCAGTTGAAGGTCACCAGAAATAAGGAGAAGCACAGATAAACCAGAGAGCAAAGCAGCCATGGCGACTACCAGAGTGCAGAGGATTATGACCCAACCCATCGTAATCTTATTTCTTCATCTATTATTTTAATCTTTTCTTCTCTGTTTTAGGTTGCAATTTGTTGTTTTCTTATACTAGGCTTTTTTGGGTTTTGCAATGATTGCACAGAACTTGATATTTCGGTTCCTTCAAAGCAAAGCGCGCATTCAAATTTGGCTATTCGAGCAGAAGGATTTAAGAATCGAGGGCCGCATCATTGTAAGTACAACTCACCTTCTATTTTTAGGGGAAAAAAAGAAATGAAAAGAAAAACACACTAGGGTTTGGGTTATTGGCAGCATGTAATACAGGTGTGGGATAGGATAAGTTTGAGCCACATTCTTAAGATTTTTTTTTAGCATGCACTATATTCTTATTGGAGTTAATGTTACACAACAATCTCGCGACATTTTTGGTAAGAGTTATCAGCGCATGACAATTTGGCTACGTATCCATGGTTGAAGCTTTGTGGTGCTTTATTGTAATGGTGAGATTTGAAACTGGGTTATGTCATTACACCCCTTGGACAGGGTTTAGGGTTTTACTAAAATATGGGTTAATGGAATTAGGGTTTAGGGTGGTAGATTTCAGCAGCCGGTCGCATGGTTGCAAATTAGGTAGTAGTACTAAGCACGCTCTGCTTTAACTTGCACGGGCGTTTCTGTTGCTGATATACATTTTGTAATAGGGTTTGGTTTCTTCTGTTTTGGAAATAAGATTTAAGGTTTACGGCGGCTTCTAATAGCTAGTCACAGTGGCATTGGGAACTTTCAGTTTGTAAAATTTAATCAGCAATTTCTGGGCGAGGCTCTGGTTGACCATTAACACGGTTTGGCGGTAAGCATGGACCACTATCTTAAGATTTGTAAACACGGGTCACATAGAAATACCTCATGATAGTTAACTCACAACCTGGCCACACATTGGGAGGATTTACGCCACAATCCCTATGAAGCTATTATATAATGCTTTTCATGCCCAGTTTCAAGAATTTTTTTAGAAGCTCTAGGAATTATTTGGAAACTTCATACGAAATGAAACCCAAGGGTTGTTCTGTTTCCCTCTTATCCTTGGCAGTTTGTACAGGAGTAAGCTTTTTTATTTTATTTGGTAAGCTACAGATCATGGTTACCAGGAGACATAGGATACAAGAAAATCGTTTTAAAATGGTGTGTGGTTTTTGGAAAGCTACAGATCATGGTTATCAGGACACATAGGATACAAGAAAACCATTTTAAAATGGTGTGCGGAAGTATATGAATAAAGGGTGTGGCTATATTACATATGAATATAGTCAGCACGTCACCAGGTGATGTGGGTAGAGGTATAGGTCCCTTTTTCAAGTCCAAGTTTCCTGATAACTGTGGCATGGTGATTCCTGCTAACTATGGCACAGTGCTATCTTTTAACCATGTGCTCTCCCCGGATAAGGACTGCAATCTGGATTTCATTTTGTTGTACAAAACCAAATAGCTGCTACAATAGCTATATATTTTTAGATGGTTACCCATGGGCATTGCTCAACAAGGTGTGGCCTTTGAAAAATTGAAACATTCACTCAAGCTGAAGCATCATGGCTCCAGCATATCTTGTGGACACTTCAAATACTGTCTCTGCTGAAAAGCTGAATCCATCCTTTGAAATCTCTGACAAGGTTGTTCTTATCAAAATGAATTTCAATTGATTATGTAACAAACTTGACCACATTTTAGCACATAATATTTTTTCTGGTCATAAACAACAGCAGGCTCTTGGGGAGATGAAGACATCTATAAAAAAACTTAAGTAGGATTTTGCAACCTCCTCCTCCTGTACCATGAGTATGGAGAGCAACCCAGTTAAGTCAGAGCTGTCAGTCAACCTTGTCAACACAGGACAACAAGCAGGAAGCTGTTTTTCCATTCACAATGGACTTCATCAAGATGTCTATGTGTCATAAAAAGAAGTACATGAAATTTAATTATATCTATTTTTGGTTATTGGTAGAGACAGTCCTATGGTCTGTCAGAAAGCAATAATTTTTGATGAAATGCATAGTTACCGTGTTTGAATGCTGTACACAGAGGCAAAGGGTTCATGAATTATGCATCTAGATAAATTATAGTTTCAAGGCCCTCTAGTTTATCTTAGTTTTCGAAGCTATATAGCAGACCGTGTTTTTGCGTCTGCAATTTTTTCTCTTTTTGGACCAAACATTTTTTATAAATACAATACATTTATTCACGATATAAAAAGGAGTGAAACACTACTACAGAGATAATTTTCAGACTGTCAATTGCCACACTCACCCTTACTGGATTTATCACAGCTACTACCAAATACATTAATTTCTGGGCTTATTATCTTTACAAGTCTGCTAAACAGAAAATTAACTTAAGTCCAATGGTTGTGTTTTTCTGATTCACCTAGCATTGAAACTCTGCCGAACTTTGCAACATAGGTTATAACTCTTAAAGACTTCCAACCCTTGGCAACCATTTGTTCAACAGTGTGGTAAACTTGTTCTGCAATCCTCTTTGTTACTGAAACTATAGGAGATGAGTATGTGAGAAAGATGATCCCATGTATCCTAGAGTTGTATCTGCATACCCCTCTATAAATCTGCTTAACAGGGCTTTGTTATGATCAGTTCTGTGTTTTTCTGAGTCACATAGCAAAGTAAAGCTCTTCCATGTTAGCTGCTTCTTCCCATGAAGAAAACCAAACTGAGAGTGATATTCACTGTTGTTTAGAGCATAGTTCGCAAACTTGGGCTCGGCAGACCAAAAATTTCGGATTTGGCAAAAACTCTGCAAAACTCAGCAACTTAAAAATTTAAAATATACTTCAATGTTAAAAAACATAAATTTTATGCCAAATACAGCTACAAAATGTACTAAATGAGTTTGGGGGGGGGCGCTTGGGGGCAACACCCCTTGTGGGGTCCCTGTTGTGGTACGGGATGGGGTCTAGAGGCGGAGGCACTGCCACCAGGCCCACCCAAATGAAGACCTTTAAAACTACAGACCTTCATGGTGCATGCCATTTTCACAATATTTTAGAAGGCAAAAAACCATGTTTTTTCAGCATTTTTGGCGCATATGGTGTGTGGTGCGATTCGCAGGGTCAGACTTGCTGAGTACCCGATGAGTACTCGCTGAAATCCCTAAAAAACTCGCCTAGAAATTCAGTGAGTAAACATTGGAAATACTTGGGCCAGCAAAAAATTGGTGATTGTCGAGTTTGTAAACTATACTCAAAAATTTAGGGCATGAGTATGTTAGAAGGATCTCTTGTAAGTTGTAGACGTATCTATTTACCCCTTTACAAGTTTGCTAACACAGACAATTTAAGTCTGACTTGACATAGCTCTCTGGAGGAGATTTCCTCCAAATATAGTCTTGGCAGGATGAGAGTGCATCCTGAACAGCCTGACATTTCTTTACTCTAAATTCCATACCATCATTGTATGTGCTATCTTTTTGAGAATCTTCAAGGTTTGGCACTTGTATTTTGGTAAATTAGCATCCTGTCTTTCAATGTCTGAGAACCTACCTCGTTTGAATCAGTTTTCTCTGGGACCAGGGCCTGCATCCCAGATGTTTTGGGAATGGGGTGTTCACCTCCTGCCCCCCCTCTCTCATCCATTCCCGCTTTTTAATAGGATTAATGGACAACCCTTTTATGTCCCTGGTTATTTATTTGAAATGTGGTGCAGTGAGTGGTGTAGGAGATGTGAGCACAGATGCTTTGAGGCAGAGGTGCTGCTTGAGGAGGGACACTGCAGTGCTTTGATAAAAAACACAAGTTGCCCTTTTAAGTTGATTCAGACTCGCAACTCGCAGAAGAAGATGAGATTGAATCTAATCCATCTGTGTAAATCCAAGGCAGAAGAAGAGGAAACGAGTCTATCAATTACTACACTGGCAGATGAAAAAAACAAATTGTATTTGGTAAAACATCTAAATCTCATTCTGTTCCCTTATTTTATTCTCACAGCACAAAGTCATTAGCGTGGGGTGTGCATTAGTGCAGTTTGTGAGCAGATGTGATTTTGCAAAAAATGCAGTTTGTTACTTTTTCAGCTTTTAGAATATTTGAATTGGATGGTCATCCATCTGGAGGGAGGGTTTGGACCAAATTTGAGTTGCCACTCTGTTTTGACTCTGAAATGTATTACCCCTTAGATGAGTTATGAGTTTTGACCCTTGTGGATTAGTTTTGCCAACTAGATTGTTTGTTGTCATAGATAAATAAAATAGGTGCATGTGCCTGTGCATGGACACCTACACACGTGCATATCTGCATGTGCGTGTGTGCACATGTGTGTTTGCTTGTGTGTGAGACCATCAAAGGAGCCAATTGTTGGATGGTAAAAAAATTCAATCTTACGAAGATTTGAAATATTTTGCCTCCCCAATCCTGTTCCTTCCCACTGTTTGGTGAGACATTTTTTTTTTTCGGTGCAAGCATCAGTTGTATTTGTTTCCACACAAACAATAATATTCTCATAGAATCTTTTGTTCCACTCCAATGAAGCACCTCTTGATCTTTGAAATCTGATTTGAGGACAGGGGCTGGAACTTTCAGGAGTATATAAGATGGATTGGGACCGATAGAAGAGAAATTTAACATCTGAAATACTTTGGTTTGAATTGGCCATTTCTCCATTGAACTTGAATGTTTAAACTTGAATTTTGTCAATCAGATCTTTTTGAAGGTCTATCGTTTTTTTCCCATGGAAGACTTGGTTTCTCAAATATGAGCTTGATATTGAGGGAGGCAGATTTGAACCCTAATCTGCTTAAGCCTATCTCCACATTTGAAGAAGATTGGTAACTTGCCTGTTAATTATTCAGGATTGATAGCCAGGAAGGCTGCTACCTCATCCAAACCAAACTTCACTGCCACATTTTACAAGCCTCATTAATGTGGCAAACATTCATCGTGGGGGATGTATCTATCTGGTTTCAAACCTTGTCACTAGACCCCAGCCCCAATATGTATACATGAATAAACACAGGAGCAGCTGAAATTGAGGGAAATGTAATTGTGGTTCTAGGAGCTTTTGTTTTTTTTTGTTGGTTGAATTTAGAAAAAATAGGCTATGAATTAGTTTTTGTTAGAGCATTTTAATTTTTGTTTAGAGCTGTCAATGATCTAGAAAAAGGTTGTAAGGGATGTTTAGTTCATCAGGTGTTTTCCATCTTGATTTTTATACGCTGTTCCATTGTATGAAATTAGCTACTGTCATTAGACTGTTTTAGTTCTCCATGCTTCAACTTTCCGATTTGCTCAAACCGACAGACAATGATTGGAAGGTTTAACCAGAATTTATTGTTTCAGAATTCAACTTTCTGCTATTTTGCCAACCAAGTTAGCACCGTTTTTGATGTTTATCCAGATGAGTTCAGAGCTATGTTGCTGTAGTTTTTATAAAATAGTTCTCTGATTACCTGTCATTGTATTTAGTATTTACAGGGTATTATTTGCTTACAACAGGAGTAAAGTAGGGCAATTAATACCTATGCCATCTTGGTTTCAAGAGCGAGGGGGAATTCCTTATTTCCTAGACAACCTTATATCTTTAGTCCCTAAAGTTTTATTGTTCAACTGGGTAATACCTAATAGTGTAATGTGGCTAGTTGTATTTTCTAGCTAATCAAGTCTTTTGTTCTATTTTATGTTGACATTTGTTCATGTTTCTATCTTTTCTTTTAAAATTTTTGCCACTGAATGATTGGTGTTAGTTTTTTGTTTCTTTTAACACTTGCATTAGTCATCTGGTTAATGTGTCAAACTGGGCTTTGACACTGGTGAGAATAATCTGAGAATAGATCAAATTCTGTTAAAGTTATGTTTCTGTTTGGAATGCCAGAAATTATTATGTTTTTGATTGAAGGGGTATAAAATCAGATTTTGAAGGGGCCACCCTATTCAACAGGCAAAATGTCAGCAAGAGCACAGCTGACCCACAGCAAAACCACAGACCTGCATTTTGAAAGGACCTGAAACCTTTTACACAGACCACTGCGGCCAAGCTGCCAACACAAAGATGGTTTTGAAGGGACCATAAACCCTGTACAATGAGGCTGCAGCTTAGCTGCCAAACAAACCAGACCTGGATCAGCCACCTACACAACCCCAGGCCTCGTCCTAGCATTCCAAGCACCCTTGACCTGGGTGCGGGAAACACATGCATGTTTATAGGTGTAGTAAAGAAGGTCCTCTTCTCAATGCAAGGGGAAGATCCAAAAATATTTGGTAGCTGTGTTGGCTAAGGATGGGGTAACTCTTCACTTACTGTTTTGTATGTGGTAAAATAAGTTTTAGACAATAATCTGATTCATATGTATAAATATGGCTGGGCAAAAGGTTAACTAGTATGGGGTGTCTGATAAAGGTTAGAAAAGCTAAATGTTGATTTTCGGTTTCCTGATTTGCTCTGTTTAAAAAAGTTAAAACACGTTTGGAAAGTAGATATTTGAGAGCAGGTCACTTTTAAGCAGTATGTTTTTCTTCGGTGCAAGTGTGAAACCAAGTAAAGACATCAATTTAAGTCAGAGTAGTTTTGTCGTTGCTCTCTGACATTTATTTGATCTTCCTGGCAGGGATTTGATGAGTACATGAACCTTGTAC
Organism: Cunninghamia lanceolata; assembly: GCA_027924645.1. Classification (NCBI taxonomy): domain Eukaryota; kingdom Viridiplantae; phylum Streptophyta; class Pinopsida; order Cupressales; family Cupressaceae; genus Cunninghamia; species Cunninghamia lanceolata. The sequence continues at coordinate 1,080,865 of BSBN01000780.1, forward strand.
TGGATGATGCTGAAGAGGTTTCTATTAAGAAAAAGACACGAAAAGTATTAGGTTTGATATTAACTTCTCTGGAAGAAAATAGAATCTTTTTTTAGACTGCATTGTTTGTTAACCGTACTACTTGCAGTTATAATTAGCTCCAGGGCTCCATTTTGGGGACGCAGAGACCTTAAAAAGCATATTGTACCGAATTCTATGGTTTCTGGGTAGGGTGCAAATGAACTAATTGTTTGATCTTCATTTTAGGACGCATTCTTTTGAAAGGAGACAATATCACACTAATGATGAACACGTAAGTATTGCCAGAATTGTTGTTTGTATCCTGTATAAGTTTGATGGTAGATTTCCATTCTTGCATGTTTAGTCATATCGAGAGAGCTGTGTTATGTTATCGAGATTAGCTATTTGTTTTTCATTTTGCAGGGGGAAATGAATGTTAGCCAAGTCATCCTCTGTATTATAATCCAGAGATTCAACTTTTCAAATTGGTACATCTACCACGGATTTTGTAGTTTTCTATTCACAATATATTTTATAAATATGTTTAAACATTCCAAACATGCATTGGGGGTCAGTGTGAGAATGTCTCTCTATATTGAACAGTGAACACTGCTATTATTGTGTGTGGAATCTATCTGATTGAGGTATCACCAGCATTTTATGAAATCTAAAGCTCTGAACAAGACCTGAATTTTTCTTATGTACACTGTTCTGAGCCAATGTTTAGTTGTCCTATGTGTGTAGGTATAAGTTGAAGTGTAGGTTTTCTAACACAGAAGGATAATATGCATAGTTGAATGAATTTACTGTTATGTACACTGCTATGAGTCGATAGTTACTTGTACTCCTTTGCCTAGTTACATTTCTTAAGTGCAGGTGTTGTAACACACAAGGATAGTATGTACAGCTGAACAATTCTAATATTTTTTACACTGTTCCGAGTCTCTAGTTAGTTGTACTATTTGCCTAGTTAGTGTAAAGTGCAGGTTTTGTAAACACACAAGAATTATATGTACTGCTGAACCAATGTGTTATGTGTGATGCATAGTTTCAGTAGTTTTGTTTAGTCTTTGGCTTATGATTTTCAGTGGTTTGAGTCTGTGCTTAAGTTATGGTAAATAGTTTTGGAAGACTAAATGTTCTGAATCAGCAAAAAAGATTGTATATAGACTTCAAAAACTATTTTTAATTCTCAATGTAATGAGAATGTTTTGGCTTGAAGACCCATCAGCCGATGAAAAATCTTTTTTGGTAACTGCTATTCATTATCCAGCACTCTTGAAAGCTGTGTATTGGCTTCAAAAAGTTATGAACTTTTTACTTCCTAGCAAATATAGTCTAATGCAATCTATCACTCCGTAATACGTGAATGAAAATTGTTACCTAAGTTTAGCAACTGGCAATAAAAATTTGAGCCTTAAGTTCAAATTTGAATCTCACCGGTTTTATAATTGGATGGTTGACTATTTCATTCTATGCAAAGTTTTAAAAAAACAAAAATTCTATTTTGAATTTACATTTTTAAAATTTAAACCAAAAGCTGGTGTTCAAATGCCGGACATGCAATGTGCGAACTTTTCAGTTGCAATTTGAAGGTGAGTGAGAAAATTTAAAAGACGTGTTTCTTCAATAATTGAGTGGCTGAAGGAGATCAAAAGGCATGCTAGGGCAGAGATGGAAAGAGAACTCTTCCATTCAATAAAGCACTAGTTGTTTCTCCAAACAGGAGAACCTCTACATGATGGGGCATATGTTGAATTTGTAAAAGCTACTTGGATATGGTGATTTTATAAAATCAATGTAGAGTTGGTTAATGGTTGCTCTAATGAGCGCGTGTTTTTTAAAATCAAATGTTTTGGACGTGCCTTGGTTCAAAAGGTCATCAAACAGTAAATCTTTATTTGAAGGAATAATAAAATTTAAATTAGATCCGTTACAAAGATATAAAATTTGGAACTAGTAAAAGATATTTCATTTAGTGATGATAAACTAATGAGGAATTATGATAATCTTATGATATGCGTCCACAGAGAGGTTCTTGATTGTTTGGAACACAAATTGTCGATATTAATGAATAATCACTTAAATTTTTTATTTGTTGTGTAGAAGTCTAGGTTTGCTGGTTATATTCAAAATAGATGTACGATGTAAAAAACTTATTGCGTAGTTTTTAGCTTAACTCTTCCATAGGCCATACTACAAGTCAACATTAAGAACAAATTTAGAGATTTTACCATCGTGTAACATTGAATCTAACTATGCTTGGATCTTTAGCCGATAGGCTTCTTAGTGGGAGCTTCTGCTCCCCGGAAAATCGTCATCCTGAGTGCCTGGGTGCTTAATTCGCCGTTTTTCCCAGTTTTCTGGCAGCTGTTTTCCCGTCCTCCGTTGTTCTCGCCTTGGTTGTCGCGAAGAATATTTTAAGAAACGGAAACCTTGATTAGCAGATACTCAATTTTAAATTGTTTATATCCATTTTATTATTGGTGTCCGATCTTGTTTAATATTGAGTCCAAGCAAATCAAGGCCTGGTTCCAGAATAGACGGTAGGAAAATCTTTAAACATTTTTGCTGCTTATTTTAGGCATGATTATGGCTTCTGAAATTGCAACCAACCAGATTGGATCCTATTCCAGTTTAAGACTTTATCATTTTGTTTGGTGTGAATTGCGCGGGATGGGTTCATAGATGCCGTGAGAAGCAGCGCAGAGAAGCTACTTGCCTGTTGGCATTGAATAAGAAGCTTACGGCGATGAATAAGGTTCTAGTGAAGCAAAATGATAATCTGTCCAAACAGGCATTTCTATTTGTCCATTAGAATAAAGGCTTGAGGCAACAGCTGAAGCAGTTGAAAGAATGAAGTGTTAATTGGTTGGTCGGAGCTTCCCTCAAGAATTTGTTATCCCTGTTGCTCCTTTATATTTGCTTCATGGTGTTTAAGTTGATTAAACTAATAATTATGAGATCATGCAACGTGTCAGCATTGTGAAGCTGACAACCTGTTTATCTCATGGTCCGGTGCCTATATGCACCTTAAATGCCTTACTTCCGGTGGCACAGTCCAAAGTCCTTAAAAACAACTTCCTTACTGGAGGCCCCAATTTGTTTTTTTTCTGGAGTGCACACAAATTCACAAGCATTGATTCTGAGTTCTACCATAATCATATAATAGCTCATGATGAGTTCTTAACATAAATTGATAAGCATATGAAAAAATGGAACGCCGTGGGTGGGTATTCAAATGGAGGGGAGCACCTCCACAACATATGCAGAGAGAAAACACTAAATTCTATAACTAAGTCCTCACCTAAGCATTCTCTTAAGGGGTTATTCCAAGTCTCTAAACAGTGAAAATTATGGTTAATGCCAGAGCCAACATTCATAACTAGATGTAGTTTTTCCCCCTTTACACCCATATTGATTTTGCATTTCCACAGCTCCATCAATGTTGTCATAGAAAATGTCAAATGTATAAGCTTGCTAAACATCATCTTGGATTAAATAAATAGTTAAAAAAAATTACTAACCAAGAGTCAGGGTCACCTTTCCAAATCCCTAGTCTCAGATGAGTGCTTACTTTCACAAGTTATTCTTCACCAAACATGCACTATACAAACAATTTAACAATTTATTGTTAAGTTAATTTTAAGTCTAGACAACAGTACCGTGACATGCAAAATCTGTGGAGAGATCTTCAATTTACTTTTTTGGCTAAGAAGTTGATGGCCAGAACTGTATTTATGAGTAAGCATAGGATTATTGGAAGGAGCATACTGTTTAAGCTTTTAAGGCCTACGCCTTGCTGCTCATGCAATGGAACAGATTAGTCTTACATGTGAGAGGGGGAACTTGAGTATGCTGTTTAAACTGCGTGGCTTGAACCTACTAAAGTTGCATAGACATTTAATTCTCCTAAGGAGTATTGAGGACCGTGTATAAATTTGAAACAGCACCACCATATCATCTTTGCTATTTCCCTACCCTTTTCCTAGCTCCCTTTTCTTTCATTGCCATTGACAGCTACTGGAATAATATAGATACCTTTATTTTTGCTAACCGAATTTCTGCATTATTCGGGATCATTATGGCTTGTTTTCTCTTATAAATCATTGAATTTTTAAAGAGAAATAATGACCATTATATCAGACACTCTGGCCATGTTAGATATTTGTGTTATTCAGTCTACTTGTTTGAACTGTAGTGCCATTTTAGCCAATGGTATTGAATGACATCAACTTCCTTCTACAAGATCCTATTACTATTGGAGGGTACATGACTCATTCATTTCATTTCGAACTCTTTATGTGAAATGAGTGATCTTGTATAGAGAGTAAGGATGATGCATTTTCGTGCTGATTAGAAATGTGGTATTCTGCACTATGCACATGTAATGACAATCTTGGGTCCAATTTTGAATGATTTCATATTTGATCTTCATGTAAATAATTTCAATTAAGATGAGTGTGGTAAGTGTAAGTATAAGAATTTGATGTGATCTTAATCATGAACCTCCCTGAGACCGATAACCTTATGTATGAGATTAGGAATTGGCACGAGATTCAAATATTTGGCACAACTGAATTAGGTCTTCCTTGAGTGAAATTGACAAGTCACGTGATATCAGCCAATGACAAAACAACTTGTAATGATGTGGCCTTGTAGAATACACCTCCATGAATCTCTAGTAGGAATTTGAAAGTTGTATGATACAAAGGCAATACCATGTAGTACAAATATTGTTTGAGCACTAATAAGCTGATGTGCTGAAAAGTCAACTATGGAAAGAATTAAACTATATGGCAAGAACAACATGACTATAATACTTCTAAGTACCTGCAAAGAAAAACAAACATGAAAGCAAGTATTTTTGGTTGATGCAAAATTATGCTTACACCTTGGTTGCTCTTGCATCAAACACCCTTACCAACTAAAAAGTGGGCCTCTCAATTTTAGATAGCTAAAAGAAAACCAAAACAATTTACCTTGGCTGTAGATATCCATGTTGAGTTTCCAATTGATCCTCCCTTCCATTTCATGAAATATTCTTTATACTTCTTATACTTTGTGCTCTTTCCAACTTTGTTGTCCTATATCTCTTCAATTCCTTTAGATTCTTGTTTTGGCATCTGGTTTCTCTAATTCATCTCTACACTTTCTTCCTCCAACTCACCTTCATAACACCCATACAAGTTTGCAATGTTAAATATTGGTTATATACCAAAACCTTCAGGCAATTCAACTTCATATGCATTACCAAAATCAAATTGCTTTATGATTTTGCAAGGACCAAATTTCTTCATCTTTAGCTTGTTATATGTACCTTGTGGAAATATTTTCTTTCTCAAATATACTATCACCTCATCTCCAATTTCATACTCCTTATGTCCCCCTCTCATGTCAACCTTCTCCTTATACATGATATTCATCTTCTCCTTATTTACTTCCTCATGTAATACTTTCATATGATCTACAAATTCTTCTACCTTTGCACTTCTTTTATCTTTATTTTTCATATCTCTTAGATCTAGTACATTCCTTGGATTATAACCATACACTATCACAATGATTTAATCGATATACTTTATTTACTAAATTATTGTATGCAATCTTTGCTTGCACTAACACTATAACATAATTACCTATAATTTCTCTTGTTAGACACCTCAATAAGTTACCTAAACTCTTGCTTACCACTTCTATCTATCCATCAATCTACAAGTGGTATATTGAACTAAACTTCAACTTTGTCTTCATCTTTTTCTACAATATCTTGTATAAATAACCAACAAATTTGGTATCATTGTGAAATTCTTCTTCTTAGAAATCCATGTAATCTAACAATCTCCTTGAAAACAAATCAACTACATGTATTGCATCATTAGTTTTTTTTACATACTATGAAATATGTCATCTTAGAAAATCTATCAAAAATACAAAACTAAATCATGACCTCTTTGTGTTCTTGGAAGGCCTAATACCAAATCTATACTGATATTCTCCCAAGGCATTTTTGGAATTGGTAATGAATTGTACAATCCAATATTTTGACTACTACCTTTTGCAACTTGATAAATTTTGTACTTTTAAAGATACCTTTTCACATCCATATACATGTGTGGCCAATGATAGTTCTCACTTACTAATTATGTTGTCTATTCAACACCAAAAGATCCATCTAGTCCATTGCTATCCTTCTCTTTTATCAAATTATCCCTCATTGAACTTCTAGGAATACACAATTGATTTCATTTAATTAACATAAACATTCTAAATCAGGTAATACAACTACTTAGTTCTATCCATGTACTTACTAGTTCCCTACATGCCTTTCATGCTTCAACAAAATCAATAAGTAACAATAATCGAAGGTCTAATGTTCTTTGCATGCTCCCCACCTGTAACACTAAAACTTTGATTCAAAATAGACTTGGCAGACCCATTTTGTGCTTTGACTCCACTTGTACAAAGAGATTTAGAAAAATCTAGCAAAAACTTAGAAAATCAAATATGGGGAAGCTCAAATCAAAAGCGTCATAAATTGGCCCAAGAGAACCAAAAAAACAATTCTGAGTTTTCTCTTGTCGTTGTCACAGAAAATAAGTAATGGATGTCAAAAACTTTGAATTCAAATGATATTGTAATGATTGGTTTCAATTTACTAATCTCAAATTCAATTTTGACATTAAATTATTGTTTGGTTTATTATAGATGAATTTAAATGGTAGTGTAGTCATTGATATATTTTGATCTCAATTTACTATTCTAAATTTTATTTTTCACATTGAATTTCCCTGGTTTATTATAGATGAATTCAAATAATAGTGTTATCTTTGATATTGGATTTAGGTTACTATTACATTATTTATAGATGAAACCTTTTTAAACTCTCTATATATTTGTAATATAATAAAACATTTATATTAAAAAGAGTTGAAAAATAGGAAAGAAGATATTTTGAAGTTGGATTTATGTGTTTTAATGGTTTCATGGTATACTTAAAAAACAAATTACATCATATGAAAAAGAGTAGAAACAAATTTTCAATGCCCTTCCAATATTAGATTACGTAATCAATCTAATTCTCCTACAATTCATTGTAGTAGAGAATTGAGTAAGGTCAATCTGAAAGGACATTATGAGGTGACAACAATGAATACAAAGGTGCTGACATAGATAATGACCTATCGACTTTTGCAAAATGGCATCTAGATCTGTAACACTCCTCGCAGTAAAATCTTATGTAATTGTTATTGTATGATTAATGCAAATGGCTTGACACCTTGGAGCTGTGTTGTTTGTCTACCACATATAATGTCTATTGGATCATGACTATTACCATCAACCATATATCAAAAGGCATTAGTAGGAAGGCGATTTTGTGATAAAGATTTATATTGTTAGATTGGTAGCATCCTCAGCAAAAGGCAATAATTATATGAGATATTTTATGAGCACCTGTATGCTAGACAAGTAATAATAGCCTTCCTCTCAAGACCTATTTTCTCGACTATAGTTTTATTGTATAAAAAAAGGTATGCAAGTTGGACATTTTCCCCCCTTTTCAACTATGTTTGTCTGCTTTTCTGATTTAGCTACTATTAGTTGTCTATTTCATTTCTAATACACAGTTGTTCCTCTCCATAGCGCCTGCGTCTTGTCAAGATCTATTTTCCTCTCCAGATCTATTTTTTCCACTATAGTTTTGTTGTACAAAAAAGGTATGCAAGTTTTCTTCAATTTTTTCATATATGCCTGAACAGATTTGAACTACTTTTTTAGATTTGATTATGATTAGTTGTAACTATTATTTTTAATGCAGATTTTTTGCTGTCCACATCTGTTCATTCCTCTCTAAAGCTGTTTTACACATCAATTTTTCTTTATCCAAAAAGGTATGTAAATTACCATTTCCCCTTTTGATATGTTTGCAGTTGTCTTTTATATATATTGTTAACTAAATTTCACTCATCCTTGCTATGACTCTTTTTCTCCATAGACAACACATCTTGAACATTACAATGGACCCTCTTCCTTCAAATATCATGTAGTTGTTGCTTTCAAGCTGGTATGCAAACATATGGATCGAATCTATAAAAAATGTTATATATAATACTTGGCACTTCTACATTGAAGGGTACAAACATTCAATATTGCACGCACTACAATTGGAAGATGGTCCCTTCATTGTTCACATTGTAAATGAACATTTTATTGAAATTATTGTCGTGCATGTATCTGCACAAAACTGGACAACAAGAAATAGGGACAATATTTTAAAGTTTTGTTCCATTGGCGTGGTAAATAGTATATATTTTGCCAGATATCCTCTTGTAGCTCATGTACAACATTATGGGCATGTCTTAGAGGCTGATATGTGTGTCTTCTTCAATTCAACCAAATTAAAACAGGTTTCTCACAACGTCTTGTTCAAAGTTTAATAGACTACTTCATGGACCATAATTACTATAATTTGCCAAGGGTTGAGTTCTACCCCCTCTGTCAAGACTATACATCTAGAGCTGAAATACGCCATTCTCAAATCATCATAACCCATGCAAAAATGTCTCGTATTTTCGAGCATGATCAAATTATAAATGGTGTATTGCATCATCGACCTTCACCAAAGGCAACCACATAGTTATGCTATACTATTAAAATACATCACAAGTCAACTTCTATTTATATCCTTCAATGCAATATTCTTGCTTCTAGACTATAATTGTATTTGGATCCTCTATGTGCACCGATCTCTATGTCAAAATAATAAGTGTTAAATTGTTTTTCCTTCTTTTCATGTCTATAGTAGAAGGTTTCAACTTGCACCTGTTAATGCTATTACATACCTATATCATAAATTTACAAGTTTTATACATAAATTCCTATCGGCTATTCCGTTGCGCACAAATTCGGTGCAACTACTAGTTTTAAGACAATATTGCATTAAAAAGGTACTGAAAATAATTTAGTTTAAAGGGTTATAGCTATGTATTAACTTTTGAAAATATCACTCCTTTGGAACATGTGTACGATGTTCATGGGTTCCATTTGATTGTCCTTGACCATGTTATGGAGAAAGCTTCTCATAGAATGGAAAATGCTTTGATTGGCACGTTTATTTGAACAAGTCCAAATATTGATTGTTTTAGACGGTGGGTTGAAAGAAAGTGGAAATTGAAGGGCTAGCTAGAATTTTGTAACATGTTGAATGGATTTTTTAATCTATTTTTCTAAATAAGATGATTATTCTAGAATTTTGATGGGAGGTTGTGGTTCCTCATGAAAGTAGGGCTTTTTTTGAGAAAATAGCAGCGAGGTTTTGATCCGAGAATATAAATGTTCTTCCCACTTGGGTGAGGCTACTTGAGCTTTGGGAAATGGAAATGGAAATGGATCCTTTTATAGTTTATGATGTCATGTGACCTGATTTTGGGTCTACAGGTGGTTTATAACATATGAGACTACTTGATATTCCCAATATGTAGGAGGCATCTAACTGTGCTTCTAATATGAGGCATACATACTCTTGCTCTGCAAGATTTGAACTTGTGGGAAGAAGACATGAGGGGATTAGAAAGTTCTTTGGGCACATCATTGCCTTTGATCCAATGATAAAATCTAGGAAAAGGTTATTATATGCTTGGTTTTGTGTTTATGTCAAGATGGATAGGTAGACTGACTTCAAACAAACTTTCATCAAAATATGGCGTTTGGATTCAAGCTATGGAATATGAGTACTCCCCCCAAATTTTGCCATTTTGCATAAAACTTTGGTATAGGTCTATTTCCTATGTGAGGAAGGAACAACTGATAGGAAATATTCAAGGAGATATTTCCTTGACAAACATGTAGGAAGATCAGATGCATTATCACTAGGAAGATCAAATGTTTCCTTGTCATTTTAACTATCAAATACCATTTAGTTTTTGGTCCATTTTGAAAGAAAATATAAATACAATTTACATATTGACTAATGGTGCAAATCTTGTGTGAAGTTTGGTTCATTCCCTTATCTTTCACCAATCACCTTTCACACACATTTTTAGGCATTAGATTTTACATTTTTTTCATTTTATGTTCATCATGTCCCCCATATGTGGACATTCATTCGTGTATAATATTTTATCGTTTGTCTTTGGTCAATCTTATGTCTGCAAATTTGACCCTTTAAATTGGAAATTTTAAATTTAATTTTTTGCTGACAAGCCCATTTCTTTCTAGTCATACGCTGGCTTGAGACATGTTTGGCGTGATTTATTGTTGGGTACTTGTATTTAAAGGCATTTGATGTGCAGTTGTTCTGTTGACCATTTGGTAATCATTCACAAAATCCTATGCATTAGAGAGCCAAATTATTTAAGGAATATTTCTATTGGAGCACTAGAATGAACCTAAATCTCTATAATCATTTAAGAGCATTTGCATGTTTGAAGATTGTTGTTAAAATCACCTTTTCAAGGGTTGACGTAGGAGAACTTGTACCTAGTGAGTTGGCAATCTCCTTAAGGTGTTTTTCAAGATTCACAGTCCTTGATAGTTAGCATAGAGAAGAGTTTTGGTTGTAGCAGTCTATAGTAGGCATGTTTGTTGTAATGTCCCCTTTTTGAGCCATTGATGCAAAATGACTAGATAATTGGAAAATTGGCAAATAATGATTTTTCTTTGGCAAAATGGAGATGGAATATGACAGAGTATTCTTGTGTTATTTTTGACTTCTAAAATGATTTGCCAAGGGTAGGAGTGAACCACTTGGAGAGTGGAAAAATAAGAAAAAAGGAGAAAAAAACGTAAATAAGCAAATGACAATTAAAAATAATATTTTATTTATTAAAATATTATTATATTTGCCCACCCAAGTCTAGTGGGAAAAATAATAAAATATTACTATTTTATTTCTCCATGTGGGCCGCCCAACTTGAGGACAAATAACGAAAATTAAAATAAAATATTATTTTATGGCGGTGGACTTGAAAATAAAGTAAAATATATTTGATTTGGGCGCGGGTTATAAATTATGGCATTTGGAAATTATTTTCATTATCTTGTGAAATTGTCATTTGATATTTGAAGAGTTTCTCTTTGGCTGTAACAGAGCTTTAGCGTTTCTAAGGATGAAAACCCTTCGAATTTGTAGTTTGGACAAAATCCCATTTCACTTTGTTAGGTGGATCTATCTGGGGTTCATCATTGACCATAATTGCAACTTTTACTTCATATCAGCTAGGGTTTGAAAGGTTAATTCACTACCTTTTTGGAGGAGATTCCAAGCATTGGAAGTGGTTTCAGTCATCAAATAAATCTGAATTTTATATCAGATATATCAGACCTGGCAGCTAGGGTTTTGATGTCATTCTTGGTCATCTATTAACTGCTAGGGCTTGGAGTGTTAGCGCTAGGGTTTGGAGGTCTTTAGCACCACATTTTGGAAGCGAATTCTTGGCATTTTGCATATCATATTTCATTTTGTGAACAACATCATAACTATTTGTTTCAATTGTCTATCTATCTTGTATGGGATTATTTTGTACCTTGCTCAACCGGGTATGTGAAATTGCAATGTAAATCCTTCAAATCTTTAATTTGAAATAATCTAGTTTGTTGTTCCTATTTGTATCAGTGATTTGATTTATAATTTCAGTCATCTATCTATTTTGTTTCATACTTCAAATTTTTCTTATTTGATAACAAAATATTGGAAAAACATTTGAGCATTGAAAGACACATAAAAACCCTTGAAATTATCAAGAAACCCTAATCAAAAATTCAAATCAGCAATTAAAAACTTAGGGCAGAATTAGAAGGGGTTCTTACAATGGTATATGATGCTACATCGAGGAGATCAAGAGAAACCAACATACAACATCATCAACACCATCATTTTGGAGCACATCACCACATCATGGAAGGTATATTGTTGTTTTAAGTTTGCATCTTTTTTTATTTACTTTCCATTTTATCACTCTAATTTGAGGTGGAAGTATTAACTCTTGTTTTTAGTTTGCACAAGTAGTTAGTATTAGGCTTCTTCATATACAAACCATGTATGTTACACTAAAACTTACTGCCACAACATCACAACATGTTAGTCAACATAAATGTTATAGCACAAAACTTGTAACTCATCACATTTCACTGTAATGTAGTTTGTAGACAAAGTCTTCCTACAAGGACTCTTTGTAGGTGAATATCATCAAATCCCAACATAACTCTCACCTGAATTTTATTGTCCATTAAAGAGTTCTCATCAGATTCCTAGATGAACATGTGAAGGGGGTCAGTGGTGTTCTTCATATCCCTGGTTTGGCACATAAATATTTTTAGTTAGAAGATTAATAATGTAGGTCTACAGGTTGTTTTCTTTAATGAAAGGTGTAAGATGGTGTGAGGAGCTATGGTGTTTGCTAAAGGTGTTCATGTGGGAACTTTATTTTAGTTGGATGCATCCATAATTGAGTGTAATAGTTCTTCTATTCTTGTAGTGAAGAGGTCTATAGAATCTACACCTTCACCATTAGAACCAACAACAAAGAGGAGTGTTGCATCTACTTCTTATGGTCATGCTTTTTTCATACCTGAGGGTGCTCTTGCTTCAAAGACCAAGATACTTGTGGAGAAGATAATGTTATGTCACCAAAGAATGGGCCACAGGTGAGAAGGGTCTCAGGACCCTAAAAATCATTTATCTTGTGGAAGGTTTAAATGATTGTGTTCTTGAGTTTAATTTATGTGAACATTGCATACATGAAAACAAAATCGTGTTTAGTTTTATTCTAGTTCTCATAAATCTTCTAGGGTGTTGGACTTGATTCATTCTAATGTATTTGGTCCTATAAATATTCCTTCGATTTCAAAATCTTTGTATTATGTATCTTTCATAAATGACTATTCTAGAAGAACATGGGTATATTTACTTAGAAGTAAAATAGAAGTATTCAAACATTTTATAAAGCGTAAGGCTCTTGTAGAAATCAAACTGGTAAGAAGATTAAGGTTTTAAGAACTGATAATGGTGGTGAGTTTTGTTTAAAAAAATTTAATAGATTTTGTAAGGAACACGGGATCAAGAGACATAAGGCAACACCATATACCCCTCATTAGAATGAATATGACACTAATAGAGAGGGCTACGAGTATCCTAAGTGGAGCTAGCTTGAAACATAAGTTTTGGGCATAAATAGTTTCTATAGCTTGTTACCTTATTAACAAGTTTCCTTGATTCATTCATATAACCTTATGATACAAAATAAAATATATAAAATATACACAAAACAAAACAAAATAATAAAATATATACACAAAATAAAATATTAAAATATATAGATAATAAAGTATATACACAAAATAAAATATACACAAAACAACCATTTTATTGGTTGTAGCATAAAAGCACTTTTCTTTTTATCACCACCATCTATTGTGTACCTATATATACCTATATAGGTATAATATTTGCAATATACATAACTTGCACTCCAAGTTTTTAATCTTAACCATATAAGGTGACATAACATAAATTCTTGATTTTTTAACCCTATGAGGTGACATGACATATATTTTGATTTGCACTTGAAGCTTCTCTCCGACTTAACTTACTCTCCAAGTCTCAAATTTCAACTTTATATAATTTGTACACTTAACATTAATAAAAAAAAATTCCGGGGCAAAATTACATTTTGATTTGCACTTGAAGCTTCTCTCCGACTTAACTTACTCTCCAAGTCTCAAATTTCAACTTTATATAATTTGTACACTTAACATTAATAAAAAAAAATTCCGGGGCAAAATTACATTTTGTGACACAAGCAACTCAAAAATTTCGGTGATTTCTACTTTATTACCATCAAAATTTGGAAATTTTATGGTGCACGCAACTCAAAAAATTCTGATTTCTACTATCTTACCATCTATTTAAATTTCTGGTTTCTTCTATTTATATGACAGCAATCATGCTCTGCCCCTCTCACCTGTTTGTTTTTGCTTCTCCACTGAACTTTCTTCTTACAAGACGGCATAATTTTGCGGGAGTTTGGAGGGGCAGGCATAATGCTTTGAGCAACTGGAATGAGTCTCACCAAAATCCATGAGCTTGGAAAGGAATCTCTTCTGCTAGCTACATTCAACACAGTTACCGCCGTTAATCTTAAGGTTGCGTTGATTTCTAGCAATTTGACTTCTGCTATGTACGGCCTGCCCAATCTCACAGTGCCGACTTTTCAATGCATCACAACAGGGAGTATTGGAAGGGAGCGTGAAAGCATTGGCTTGGAAAGTAACACCGTGAGATTGGGAAGGCCGCATATAGCAGAAGTCAAGTTGCTTGAGATCAACCTACCCATGAGTTTAACAGTGGTAACAGTGTTAAATGTATCACAGGAAATTCCTTTCCAACAGCAAATGGCGCTACAATGGCCGATGCGTTTGGCCGAACTTGCCAGATGTGAAATCCTGCAACTATTTGTTGGACGGGGATTTTGGGGCTAAAATTGCAAATTTTGGCTTATCCAGAGGGTTTGATAGGTTGGGTTCACAATACAGAGTTTTATGTTGAATTTCTTTGTCTCAGAGTCAAGGACTGAAGGGTATCCATTCCACCAAAATTTGTCAGGGACATGATCCCCATCTCATCCTTATGGTGTTTGGGGTCTTGCATTCAACAAGACTTGATCCCTGGTGGGCTAGCGTATCCATTCAACCAAAATCTGTCAGGAACAGGATCCCTGCCTCCTCCCTTATGATGTGGGGGGCCTTGCGACTTGATCTTTGGTGAGCTCATTCAAAACCTTTCTTTCTTTCAAATTCTAATGAATGAGTTTTTTTAAACAAATTATCTCATTTTTTTCACAAAATAAAGAATAAAGACAACTAAATGGCTTTTTTCATTCAATAATCCATCAAGATTACTGATATGTTTTTGGACTCGCTGCTCTTCTATAAATAAATCAAGTATGAGGCCCCCATTTTCTGGGAAGTCTACAGGGGAGTTCTCTGCCACTGGGCTGCCACGGTTTGCTGTCCAAATAACCTTAGCAGGATTCAGAGTTTAAGAGTTGGTATCAAATGCCACTATGGACTGCAAGCCCAGTTTGCTGTCCAGATAAGCTTAGGGCTGTCAGTATGTATTTGGGATGAAGCTAAAAAATGTCACCGAGTAGCCCTGTCTGGACTGCAAGCCTGTGTAGGAATAAGCCCGGCACCTCCTCCATCTCTCCTGCACTATCTGTCGCAGATCTCCAGCCAGGAGAAAATTTGCAAGAAGCTTGTGACGTTGGTTCTAATTAGAACCAAGAATAATAACTCCACTATCATTGTTTGTTGATTCAACAGACACGTTTTGAGCATTTTTGTCTGCAGAAAATATGGATAAATATTCTGAATCAATCACTTCTACCAATTATTCAAATTGGGTTCTGATCAAATATAGATACCCTGTGTATGGACTAGGAATTCAATAGTCTATTGACATGTTCCTTTAGTTTAGATTATGTTCAGATCAAATATGAATAAAGAGATACCTTTTCTTATGAACCAGGATTTCAGAATCCTATTGGCTTGTTTTTTAGAGGACAGAGAATTCAAAATCATATTACATGTATGATTGACTGTAGAATTGTGAAACAGTGTCCATTTGGAATGGAATGATATTTCAATCGCTTAGGAGGATTCCCAGTGTTCCCTCAAAGGGTTTTTTGGTTTCTAGGTGCAATTGAATGGTTCTGAATGAGTCCATCAGGTATCAAATCTTGTTAGGTGTAAGTCCCTAAATACCATAAAGGATGAGGTCATCTCCTAAACATTTTTAACTGCATAGATACCCCTCAATTCTCAAAAAGTATCAGCTTACACTTGTACTCCACATTTGATTAACATCTTTCTTAGTTTATTATTTCATTATATTTTTAAGAGAAATTTAAAGTTATTAAAATTATTATGTGTTAAATGTAAATGTAAGTTTTCATACCGTTATCATTTTTATAAATATTAAAAAGAGTTAGTTGATCATTATAATAAACATAATTAATAAATTAAAGTTATGTTTTTAAAATTATTATAATAGATGTTAATTTATATTATATATTTATTAGTATTTGTATTGTTAAGAGGTATAATAGGTGTGTTGAGAGGAAAATGATGATATTATTACATCGAGAGGCATTCCTACAGGTGGAGTTGAAGAGCTCAAAGATTCCAAGATTCCGTGTAATTTTATAAGATTCCAATCTAAAAAAACAAACAAAAAAATCAAAATAGGTTATAATGCATACCTAAATTTAAAAATCAGTTGAAAGCATTTCATTTCCCATTAAATATATTTCTTATTCTTGGCATTTATAAATTAATGGTAGGTAGAATATTTGCATTTTGGTTTAAAATAGCAAAAACATCTTGGAGAGCACTCTCAAGTTTACTGGCATATTTATTGTGGCATCTCATTATGATCCTCTATCTTAATAATCTCATGCATATAAATCTCCATACCCAGCTTATACAATTACAGAGCATAAGCAATGACAAAGAAAAAAGAGAGAGATTACGGTTCATTTTGTAGAGCACAACGACAAGGAGAAAGGAGGAATCTATATCAAAATTTGTTTTTGAAAGGTATATTATTCATCACTGAACTACAAATTTGATTGAGCTGCACCCATAAGATAGAGATGAAATTACAAGTAAAACTATTTTTTATATTTTAAATATTTTATTTTGAACTTTATATAAAAAGAAAAATTGCAGAGTGGGGAGCTACCTCCATAATGGAGTCATGCCCCCTTTGCATAGGTCACAGACTCCATTATGGAGTTGTGCCCCCTTTTTAAAAAAGGAGTTGCTATATAATATGGCAGTGCCCTAAAAACTTAAATTTCAATATCAAAGTTGTTTAAATTTTAATAATAATTTAATTTTATTATTGAGTATTAAAAAATAACTTTTAATAAACATTCAAATTCTATTCTTTTGTTTTTCCCATGAAATTATAAGCATAATAAGTATATAAGCATAATTTTTTGTTTGTTTATTTATTTTTTTGGTCAATTTGCTTGAGAGATTTGGTATGCCCATATATATATATATATATTGATAAGTAAATACGGTTAAGGGAATCGCTCCCATAAAGTCAACAGCATGCCTTGTGCAAGCAAGAGTGCTAAAATAAAAGACAAGTTTTATAGAAAACAAAAGTTGATGTAGTTTGTACAGTCAATGATAAAAAAAGAAACCCAAGAAGCCATATTGCAACCTAAGAAAGCTAGTGGAGGAGATAACAGGTACCCGCAACAAACTGGTCCAAGTGCTGTCATTCATCACTCAGGGAGGGTCTAGGAATCAAACTGCAAAGTTGCACGTTTCCATGTTGTTCCAAATAACTCCCTCGCAGAACAAGGAGATCACCCGTGTCATGTCATTGTTCCCACGTAGGTGCCTAAGCTCATCGACACCACCCCAACTCCCAAACGACGACCGCTTGTCGAGGGACTTGATTGCATAGAGCAAGGGACTGCAAATGTGGAGCCACCAACTGCTTCACTAGAATCCGAGTGAGACCCTTGTGACCGTGAGCAAGAGTGAATTGTACCAGAAACTACCCAAGGAAGAAGTGATCATGAAGACGGCAGTCAATCAGAATCTAAGGATTGATTACCTGTACCAGTGCTCACATAGTATCCTCATTTTGTCCAGTGAACATTCGCCTAATTTGAGTGAGCGCATCATTCGTATCGTAGGGGTATTGGTATCCATGGATGGGGGCGAATTCCATTGATAAACAGAGTAGCTGAATAGAGAATCTCGAAAGAGATGTAAAGGAAAAGGGCTCCCAACTAATTTGTAATGCCTCAGCTCTAAGAAGAAATAAATGCACCATCATTACAGATTGCTTATCCGAATGAGAGTTAGATTGCCTGGAGGGCACACCTCCAAAAACATTCCTTGATTTCGACATTCATCCTTCAGCAACTAAGTAGTATGAAGAAGGAAGGAAATCGCATGTTTGATAGACGGTCTTGATTTGTAAATTGGAAGGTTGGCATGAAGGCAAAGATGCGGGCACAAGTGCAGTCGACCATTCCAATAGAGGCGGAATGACAAGTCCAAAATGACACATATGGGAGTGCCAACAAAGCTAGGGTGACGTGGCCCCGACTAGGACAACCTCAAGAGCTGGTGGAGGCCATGCCTCAATGAGCCCGTGCTAAGATTTCACGGATAGTACCTTTCATCTCTCGAAGGGGTGTGCTTTTGGTAGAATCCCGAGGGGATATCGACATATTAGGAAGTGAGGGTCGAGATTCTGCCACTGGAGATGAGACTTTCTTTGAAGGAGAAAGAGTCGTCGCTAAGTTTCTAATAGGTGGATTGTGAGAGAGGATGTCTAATTGATGTGGCAAGTGCAACGACTTTGCAGAGTCATGCTTAGCTAGATCTTGGACTTGTACCATTCGAGGATGAGCCATTTCGGCTCCTTCAACTATTGAATTCTTTGCGTCAGAGTCTTTCCGTTATGTTAGTCTCTAGACTTGGCTTGGGCACTTGATCATGGGCGCTGCGATTGTCCTTGTCCAAGGATGCACTGGTGTGTGAAGTTGCCATGTCTTCGGCTGGCATTTCTATCGTGTCGAGAGGTTTCCCTTTTTTGAGCAAGAATCCTTGAAGTGGTTGCAGTTTCGATAATTCAGACAAAAGAAATACCTCTCTTCGATCTCCAGCCTCTGTGCTCTTTGATAACTCTTTGTGTGTAGGATGACTTCTTCCAGAAACTTGTAGATAGTTGCCACTTGAATTAAGGCGAACATGTAAGAATCACTATCAAAGAGGTTTGCGTCAATTTTTGTCACCATTCCTAATGAGCAGCCAATTTTTAAGAGGCAATCCTCTTTCCAAAACTCCAGTGGAAGGTTATATAACCTGATCCATTTAGGTTCGTCATATGGTTCACATTTCATCGGATAGAATTTGGTGTCCATTTCTGCATATAAAGTGGTGCTCTCGACCTTGACCAATTCCTCCCTTGTAGGATCATGTCACAATCAGAGCTCGAAAGAAAGGCGACCAAGAAAATGCCCTTTGGGAGGAATTTGAGGATGCATTGGATTTGTTGAACTTTGCCAACCCAATCCCTTATCTATTTTCTGCTGAGCTTCGGGCCAATGAAATGACAAATTACAGCTATCTCCGATAGGATATCAAATTCCTTTGCACATTCTTCTATGATATCAATTTGGCCACTAGGCTTAGGAAGATCCTCGCATCTGCTCGCCATTTTTTGATTCCATATATGGGTATATGCAAAAAGATGAGGGACCAAAAAGTCGCCACATGACTTTTTGGTCCCATACAATTCATAACGTGAGTGCGTTATAACACGCTAGCGTTATGGTTTAGTATTACTGAGCCTAAAAAGCAAGTGCGTTATAACGCACTTGTGTTTTTGGCTCGGTATTACTGAGCCTAAAAAGCGAGCACGTTATAACGCACTCGTGTTTTAGGCTCAGTAATACTGCGCGTTATAACACTAGCTTGTTTTGCAAAAGAAAAACTCTCTAGAGAGAGAGAGAGAGAGAGAGAGAGAGAGAGAGAGAGAGAGAGAGAGAGAGAGAGAGAGAGAGAGAGAGAGAGAGAGAGAGAGAGAGAGAGAGAGAGAGAGAGAGAGAGAGAGAGAGAGAGAGAGAGAGAGAGAGTTTTCTTCATCGATAAGGGAGAGGGAGAGATAGAGAGATAGAGGAATGATAGGGGAGAGAGAGGTAAGAGATAGGGAGATAGGTAGAGAGAGGAGACATATAGGGAGAGATAGAGGAGAAAGAGGGGAGAGATAAGGTGATAGAGAGTGAGTGAGATGTCGAGAGAGATAGGGAGATAGAGGTTTAGGGTTGCTCAAGTTTAGGGTTTAGGGGTTATGGTTAAGGGGCATCATTTAGGGTTTAGGGGTTTAGAGAGAGAAAGAGAGCTTTTGACATGCAACCTTAAACCCTAAACCCAAGCAACCCTAAACTCCTAAACCCTAAATAATGCCCCTAAATCCTAAACTCGAGGAAACCTAAACCTCTAAACCCTAAATAATGCCCTTAAACCCTAACCCATAAACCCTAAACCCAAGCAACCCTAAATCTCTGTATCTCTATCTCTATCATCCCTCTACCTCTCAATATCTCTCCCTATGTCTTTGGCCATGTCCCTCACTCTCTGTCTCCCTATATATCCCCTTGGTCTCCTCTATATCTCCTTATCGGTCCTCTCTCTCTCTAAACCCTAAACACTATACCTCTAAACCTTAACCCTTAAACCATAAACTCTAAATAATGCCCCAAAACCTTAACCCCTAACCTGAGCAACCCTAAACCCATAAACCTTAATCCCCTAAACCCTAAACCCCAAACCCAAGCAACCCTAAACCTCTATCTCCCTATCTCTATCATCCCTCTACCTCTCAATATCTCTCCCTGTCTCTGGCCATGTCTCTATCTCCCTATCTCCCTATCTCTCCCTATGTCTCTTGCCATGTCCCTCACTCTCTATCTCCCTATCTCTCCCTATGTCTCTTGCCATGTCCCTCACTCTCTATCTCCCTATCTCTCCCCTCGGTCTCCTCTATATCTCCCTATCGGTCCTCTCTCTCTCCAGAAACCCTATACCTATAAACCTTAACCCTTAACCCCTAAACCCTAAATAATGCCCCTAAACCTTAACCCCTAAACCCTAAACCCTAAACCCAAACAACCTTAAACCTCTATCTCCCTATATATCTCCCCTATCTCCCTATCTCTATCGTCCCTCTACCTCTCAATCTCTCTCCCTATGTCTTTGGTCATGTCCCTCACTTTCTATCTCCCTATCTCTCCCCTCAGTCTCCTCTATATCTCCTTGTTGGTCCTCTATCTCTCTCTAAACCCTAAACCCTAAACCTCTAAACCCTAAACAATGCCCCTAAACCCTAACCCCTAACCCCTAAACCATAAGCTCGAGCAACCCTAATCCCCTAAACCCTAAACCCAAGCAACCCTAAACCTCTATCTCCCTATCTCTCCCCTATCTCCCTATCTCTATCGTCCCTCTACTTCTCAATCTCTCTTCCTATGTCTCTGGACATGTCCCTCACTCTCTATCTCCCTATCTCTCCCAATCTCTATCGATTCCCTCTCTCTATCTCTCTAAACCTTAAACCCCTAACCCCTAAACCCTAAACCCTTAACCTGAGCAACCCTAAACCCCTAAACCCTAATCTCTAACCCCTAAACTTGAGCAACTCTAAAATCATAAACCCTAAATTATGCCCCTAAACCCTAAACACCTCTCTCTCTCTCTCATCTCTCTACCTATGTCTCTGGCCATGTCCCTCACTCTCTATCTCTCTATTGGTCCTCTCTCTAAACCCTAAACCATAATTCTCTAAACCTTAATACCTAAATAATGCACCTAACCCCTAAATACTAAACCCTAAACTTGAGCAACCATAAACCCCTAAACCCTACACCCCAAACCCCTAAAGCCAAGAAACCCTAAACCTCTATCTCCCTATCTCTATCGTCCCTCTACCTCTCAATCTCTCTCCCTATGTCTCTGGAAATGTCCCTCATTCTGTATCTCCCTATCTCTCCCTTCTGTCTCCTTTATCTCTCCCAATCTCTATCAATCCCCTCTCTCTATCTCTCTCTAAACCCTAAACCCTAAACCCTAAATAATTCCCCTAAACCCTAACCCCTAATCCCTAAACCCTAAACTCTAAACTTGAGCAATGCTAAACTCATCAACCCTAAATAATGCCCCTAAACCTGAGAAACTCCCCCCTCTCTCCCAAAACCCCTAAACCCTAAACCCTAAACCTCTATCTCCCTATCTCTCCCTTATCTCCCTATCTCTATCGTCCCTCTACCTCTCAATCTCTCTCCCTATCTCTCTAGACATCTCACTCACTCTTTATCTCGCTATCTCTCCCTTTTGTCTCCTCTCTCTCTACCTATCTATCTCTCCCTATCTATTGCCTCTCTCTCCCTTATCATTCCTCTATCTCCCTATATATCCCCTTTATATCTCCCTCTTCCTTATCGACGAAGGAAATGAAAACAAGAAAACTAGGTCTCTCTCTCTATCACCCTATCTCCCCCTCTCTCCCCTCCATCTCCACCCTCTCTTCCTCCTTCTCCCTCTCCCTTAGCGAAAAGGCAAATGGAAACAAGAAAACTAGGAAATGCAAAGAGGGATGAGGATATAAATTGGGAGGATGAAGTGGAAACAAGATAAAACTAAAGTTCATTGGATGGGAAGAATGATGAGAGGAGAGGTGGAAAATAGTAAAATAGGGAAAAATTGGTGGATCTAAAGGGAAATCGGAAAGGAAAAGGAAAACTAGGAAAGCTAGGAAAAGGAAAGGTAGGAGCTAGATAGGTCAAAGAGAGACAGAGATGTTTTAGTTCACCATAACGTGCTAGCGTTATATGAATGCACTGTTACCTAAATTTCACTACAACTCATTCAGGTAGAGCTTTGATTCAAAGTTTAGAACGTACATTTCATGTAATCCTTCATACATTACATTCAAGTGCATAAATGAAATAATTCAAAAGATTATGTTTATTAAATTACTGCATTTATCCAAGTGCATGTAATATAAGAAAGATTTATACAAATCTTTTTTGAACAAATAAATAATCTTTATTGAATGTAAATGTACATTATCTCACACAAGCCGTGAGATTAACTTTACTTATTCAATGAAATTGAAGAAAATCTATACATGAATAAGTAAAAATAAATAAATGTGCATGTAAAGTTAGAGGCTAGTCATTGCCTAAGAATGATTGGTTCTGGTTCTAGTGTGTTGTCTTGCTGTTACCCTAGGCTGTCTTTGTCCTTCCTTGTTTCATGTCATCTCTAGTTCCTGCATTTGGCAAAAATAGTAATGTTAGAGCAGAGCTCTAAGAAATGAATGGTCCCAAACCTAACATGAACAAGTACCTATGCATGTACAAACTAATCCTCAAATGCATTAAATAAGTAATGCATACCTTGGATGTCCTGGAGAACAATCAAGTCATCAAACACATTCAAAATATGCATTTATTTTCTAACAAGTTTGTTTCATGTGCAGATACAAGTGTAACTATGTTTCTGTGTGATTCATCAGATTACATTATGAGTGGAGAAAATGTGGCTTCCACAAGGGTTGAGCCCAACTCATAGTCATTACAGAGTATTTCATGTGTATTCATCAGATGCAAGGATGACATAATGCATAATGAGAGTCAATGTCATGCAGAGTAGAGACTGTGTGAAAAGAGGAGCAACACTGTAGAGAACCAGTAGATAAGACAGTCATTTGAAAAGGACATCACTATTCTTATCAAAAGGCAGTCATATCTGTCAATAAACAAGTCATATTCAATTTTCAACAACAGATCAGTCTATCAAAGACAGCCTTCAGTGATGTAAGGAGGACAGTTGGCATAAAAGGTAATGTATCTCTAACAAAGAAGACTACCAAACAACATACAATACAAAGGAAACAATCATCAGCTGTTACAGAAGACAACAGAAATAGTCATTGATGACTATGACAACATAGCACATCTTCACAATGACAAAATCCATCTTGCACAGTATCAAAGGAGATTGGAATGAAGAAAATTGTTCAGTGAATACAGAGGTATCTTGACAGAGGATAAAAGGACACAATCATTTTCATGATAAGAAGGTACTGTCATAACAAAAGGAACAAGAGCATCTCAAGTCAATGCACAGTCATCATGTTTATATCCTCAAAGTTTCCAAGATACGGTGATAAAACATTACCCTCAGGAGCTATAGGTGTTAACAGAGGAGATAGTAGCTTTGTGTATGCAATGTTTTGACAAGAAATGTCAAACTATAAATAACAGAGCAGCCAAGAGCTAATACTTATCATCAATCAACCATTACCAAGACAAGTATGATCATATGCAAAATGAAAGTATGCAAGTTGGCTGAGGATATATAGTGACCGTCAGAGTGCCTAGGCAGGAGTATATTTCAGAACATCTACATTTTTATCCATTTTTGAACAACTACAGTCATGTATATGCCAGAAATAATATCAGGATATGCTATGACAACTACAGGAGAATACATGTTCAAGATGTACAAAATGTAGAGATTCAGATTTAAATATCAAGCTACAAGAAGTCTTTCATGAATGATACAACAAAAGACAGTGAACAGTATAGATATTTAGCTACAGAAAAGAGAGTTTGGAGCAAATAATGTAGAAGATTTGAAGAGCCATCAAAATATTCAGAGTAAGTAAACTTTTCATTGTTTCTATTCATAGGAACCTTTCAGAAAGCTACAGATGCTGAGAGTGACAGAAAAGAGAAGCTTAGGGTTTCTCACTCACAAAAAGCCTTAACAACCATTAACACTTCATGGCTGTTCAGAATGAACTAGGGTTTTATTTCTGTAGAAACCCTAGTAAGAAGAAAACCCTTGTTTTTCATTTAAAAAATGCTTTATTTGCAGAAAAAGCCAGTAAGATCTGTTATTTCCATGGCCGTTCAAAATAATGTGTGGGTTTTGTTTTCTTAAAACCCTAAGTCAAAGATCAGAAAAAAGGAACCCACTGTATTTCTTCATTACCAGAAAAGTAACAGGGCTTTTAAAATCATTTTGAAGCAATTTTAAAGTAACAGTACTATATATTCCATAGCCGTTCAAAAAAGTGACTGAGGGTAGTTAGAAATCATAATGAAAATAAGTTTTGTTTTCATTATTTTTCGACTGTCAAAACCTTATACAAGAAAAAATCACAGACAAAAGAATGTTTCTGAACAAAAATGATATATACTACTACTTTCTGTAACTTTATACCTGAGAAAACAATCATTTATGCAGAGAATGAAGTCCTTCATTACAACCATGAAAAGTACAGAGACTTCCAGCTTATACAGTAATAAAAAGTAGCATGAATAATGGAGTTTCAAAGTATAACTTCAAATAAACAACTTCATTGAACTCACCTTGAGCTACAGAAGCTTTTCAAGGAGGAATACAATCAAGATGCCTTAAAAAATAGCAGATTTCATCTACAGAAAGCTCAGACAAAACCCTCATGGCAGCACAAAATGGGCAGAGCAAAATGACAAGAAATGCAAGATGTAAAAATGAGCTTCGAAAAGTTGTTTTTGTGTCTTAGGGTTTCATAACCCTAAAGACCCGATAAGCTTTTCTTTTTGTTTTTTATGTTTTTTGCATATCATTTAAAAATCCTGTGGTCAAGACCTTATAATATGTAATGCCTAGGTGAATGCCACAAGGTGGCCAAGCATGTTAAGACTTTGTTAAGTCTTTTTCTTCCTTTGTACTAGGGTGAGCACCTCGGTGCCATTTTCCTTTGTATTTATTTTTTCCTTGGATGATATATATAATGTAAAACAATAGACTTTAAGTGATAACCATATCAATCATTTGAGGAGTTATTGTTACTTTTATTGCAAAGGAGAGTAAAGGGGAGTGATGGAGGACTTTATTGGCTTTGAGAGCATGTGCTTGAATTATGGAAGAGTTGGCAGACACATGCCAAATATGTGGCCCTTTGTTTTGCCTTGGAGTGAAGGGAGATTGACTAAGTCTTGAGGACAGTTAGTAGTTGGCTTGACTTTGGAGGGTATCTAGGAGTGATTTTATTGCTTTTAGAATCCTTTTTGAGTTGTTTTCATGAGTCATTATGATTGACTAGGTCATGATGGACTTTTTCCTTCATTATAGGCTCTTGTAGAGGAGATATAGGTCCTATATTTTAGGCTTTTTGTGGGCATCCGACCCCAGTTAGTTTCCAGCTCCTTGTTTGGTAGAACTACTTGGATAGTGGTGGATATAGTCACTTTTGTCTCTTTTGTATTCAATTTTGATTATGCAGTTTGGAGAGACTTGTGATTTTGACATCCTTGCTCAAATGTTAGCATATTTTGTAATTCATTTTACTTGATATGAAATACAATGAAAGCCTTGAGTATCATTGATTTGGATTTCTGCCTATTTGTTTCCTTTGCATTATTGTGCTTACCAACTGATTGATCGAGTTATCTGTGAGGTAATACTTGTTTCCTTGTAGCTTTGTCTCAGATTTTATAGCCTTTATGCAGAAATTATACCAATGTAGGTTGCAGATTGTGTCTAAAAGTGTGAAATGCTTTTAAATGTGAAGTTATCTTTCCTTTTAAGAGTCTAAACACTAGGACCTGTGTATGAAATATTTATGCAAAAGTATACAGTAGCAAGTTGTGTAAACATTTTTCCTGTGTTTCATATTCCTTTCAGCTAGGTGGAAGTGCATGTATTTGTGTTTCATATTCCTTTCAGCTAGGTGTATCACCCTTAGAATTTTAGTTTCCAGTTTTAACGCATGTCTTTCTTACCCTTTTCCTTGCCAAAGCTATAGAATAGTAAGTTTTTAGGTGATATAAAGTGAGGAAGCTGGCCTTCTCTGGAGATTCACTCCAATTTCCAGGTGACCCACAACCATAGGAGTGTTTCCATGTTCCTCTAGAGTACCAATTTCTGTAAATTGGTAGGGTACAACTTTCAGAGATAACAGTTTTTGGCACGCCCGGTGGGACCATAACTGATTTTCAGTTCTTTTTGTATATCATTTCATTGCTATTTGGTGTGTACAGCAGCTGATTTCTGCCTTTTGAGGTGTTTTAAATACATACCTGGCAACTCTGAAGCTCTGGTTTAGTGAAAACCACTGTAGAACAATTCATGCATTATTGATATTAGTGTGTATGTCAGAAAAACATGCCTTGGGAGGCAAGGAGAACACACACTTGGCGACTCTAGAAAGAAATATCTACTGGTTTCAAGAAGACAAGTGCTGGTATGTACTTATTTTACTAAAAATTAGACTTGATTTTTATTGTGAAGGATTTCAATGAATTTTTAGCTCATATAAATGCTACAATATGTCTTCATTTCAAAGAAATATGTCTTACTTTCCACCATTTCATGAAAGTCCTGTTCATACACCATCTTATGAGCCGTATCATAGTGGTCACATAGTTGGTTTTGGTCCAAACCAACAAGTCTGCCATGCTTACCACCCTCCCACCCATGAACAAACTCCATGTCAGCCAATGTATGCCCATGACTAGCCTTAAGAACCCCATTTTATGCCAAACTAGAAATACTACCTTCCCAATCAGCTCCAAAATGATGAGAGACTGGAGATTGCAAATATCAAGAACATATTGCTTGACTGGACTAAGCAGTTGAATGACATGAGGAGGCAACAAGAATATGCTTTACAACAGGAGCCCATGAATGAACAAAACCAGTCAAACCAGTCCATCAATCCTCAGTTCCAGTCATACCAAGAACTTGAACCAAGCCATCAAAGTACTGAAAAACCATGGCAACCTTCTTGGACTAGGTATCCTGATTATAAAATGCCAAATCTTGTTAAGGATACCCTTTCCATACCAGTCCAAGATCAGGAAGATGAGGAATCAAGTTTCTTACCAGGAGGTAAGTCTGAACATGAAACTCTATGGCAAGAGGAGTAGTCGGTTGCTGCTGTTTGTACCATGTCCCCAACTAAATATGAGCATAACACGTGTGATGAGGATGTAGGATCAGGCTTGTCACTGAATCCCTTACATTTTCATTCATTTGAAGAGTTTTCTAATGTTGTTTATAAAATGAATGAAAGCAGCGTATAGAGGTTGCAAGGTAAAGGTCTTCAGTTGTAAAGACAGGATGCCCAAGTGTCACTGGAGAAGGCACCTCATGAAGAGGAAGAATTAGTCTTTTTGTTTGATCAACTACCTGCTTTTGTTGACCAAGATGAGGAAAGCATTCAATCTGATAACAAGGTCTCAGATCAAGTAAAAGAGTGTGAAAGTACACCTTTCCTAGAACCTACACAGCTGGCTGAGAGCTGTTATGAAGTACACAAAAATCTTCATCAAAATTTCATGAAGAGGGTAAGGAAGATTCATTTTGGGATGGCCTTGAAGTTTTTGTCTCTAAACTGGATGACAAAGGATTAAACCTGCTAGAAGAAGTTGCAAATCATGCTAAATTAGGACAAGTTCACAAGTTTGAACAAGAGCAGGAACAACATGTAGGGGAGATAAATGAACATGAGGAACTTGGGGGAAAAGAGGCTGATATGTTTTGGTATGATGGGCTACCTTCAGTTGTTGAACAAAATGAAGAAGATATGACTGTGATAACACAAGATTTGGGATAGCTACAAAATGTTAAACAATGTAATGAGTTACTGGTTTGTGAAAGTCAATATGAGAATGACACTTTGGCTCAGGTGGTTTCATTTTGGGATGATCTAAAGTTTGTTTTGACTTAGGAGGAAGCCTCTTTTTTCCCAGCTTTGGATATTGAGCCAGCACCATTTGAAATAGAAGATAAAAAACAAGAAGAGGGACAACAACATGATTTGGAACAACAAGGAACCAACATGGAGAGTTTTGAATTCACTCCTTCCAGAGGATGTCCAATTAGGCATCTAGCCAGACTGGAGGCCAACAAGAATATTGATATTTTGTTTGCACCCAAGCATGAAGATACAAGTAGGAAAGAATAGATTCAATTCACTTTTCTACCTCAAGACAGGAATTTTTACATTCAATATGAAAAGGTTAGTGAACTTGTGTATGTTCTTCAAGAAGTATTGCAGCTCTTTGTTGAATTTATGTTCATATTTCCTCTCTTTCTAGCTGTCCTCAAGTATGGCAAATATTGTAAATTATGTAGAAATGGCAGCTACTTCACCCAACCAGTGAATGGTTTTGTTTGAGGTGATGTCTTTCCTGGTTAATGTAGGGTAGGGTTAGTAATTGAGTAGGTTTTTTCCTCCAAGTGTTGTTTTGCACAGTTAGTCAGTTTGACCTAATTTTTGGTAGGTAGAGTAGGTTTTCAAGGTATCATGTTTTGTTTTGCTGAGTTGCAGAAGTTAGAAAATTGTTTGTCCAAAGTGTTTTAGAAGTCTCTGAGTAACCTTGTGCCCAATGGATATGCTTCAGGCAACTGGTATGATGTTTAGTAGGCAAACATATAGCAGATGTTGCCAGAAATGTTACCTAAATTTCACTACAACTCATTCAGGTAGAGCTTTGATTCAAAGTTTAAAAGGTACATTTCATCTAATCCTTCATACATTACATTCAAGTGCATAAATGAAATAATTCAAAAGATTATGTTTATTAAATTACTGCATTTATCCAAGTGCATGTAATATAAGAAAGATTTATACAAATCTTTTTTGAACAAATAAATAATCTTTATTGAATGTAAATGTACATTATCTCACACAAGCCGTGAGATTAACTTTTCTTATTCAATGAAATTAAAGAAAATCTATACATGAATAAGTAAAAATAAATAAATGTGCATGTAAAGTTAGAGGCCAGTCATTGCCTGAGAATGACTGGTTCTGGTTCTGGTGTGTTGTCTTGTTGTTACCCCAGGATGTCTTTGTCCCTCCTTGTTTCATGTCGTCTCTAGTTCCTGCATCTGGCAAAAATAGTAATGTTAGAGCAGAGCTCTAAGCAATGAATGGTCCCAAACCTAACATGAACAAGTACCTATGCATGTACAAACTGATCCTCAAATGCATTAAATAAGCAATGCATGCCTTGGATGTCCTGGAGAACAATCAAGTCACCAAACTCATTCAAAATATGCATTTATTTTTAACAAGTTTGCTTCATGTGCAGATACAGGTGTAATTATGTTTCTGTGTGATTCATCAGATTACATTATGAGTGGAGAAAATGTGGCTCCCACAAGGGTTGAGCCCAGCTCATAGTCATTACAGAGTATTTCATGTGTATTCATCAGATGCAAGGATGTTAGAGTGCATAATGAGAGTCAATGTCCTGCAGAGTACAGACTATGTGAAAAGAGGAGCAACACTGTAGAGAATCATTAGATAAGACAGTCATTTGAAAAGGACATCACTGTTCTTGTCAAAAGGCAGTCATATCTGTCAATAAACAAGTCATATTCAATTTTCAACAACAGATCAGTCTATTAAAGACAACCTTCAGTGATGTAAGGAGGACAATTGGCATATAAGGTAATGTATCTCTAACAAAGAAGACTACCAAACAACATACAATACAAAGGAAACAATCATCAGCTGTTATATAAGACAACAGAAATAGTCATTGATGACTATGACAACATAGCACATCTTCACAATGACAAAATCCATCTTGCACGGTATCAAAGGAGATTGGAATGAAGAAAGTTGTTCAGTGAATACAGAGGTATCTTGACAGAGGATAAAAGGACACAATCATTTTCATGATAAGAAGGTACTATCATAACAGAAGGAACAAGAGCATCTCAAGTCAATGCACAGTCATCATGTTTATGTCCTCAAAGTTTCCAAGATACTGTGATAAAACATTACCCCCAGGAGCTATAGGTGTTGACAGAGGAGATAGTAGCTTTGTGTATGCAATGTTTTTACAAGAAATGTCAAACTATAAATAACAGAGCAGCCAAGAGCTAATATTTATCATCAGTCAGCCATTACCAAGACAAGTATGATCATATGTAAAATGAAAGTATGCAAGTTGGCTGAGGATATATAGTGACCGTCAGAGTGCCCAGGCAGGGGTATATTTCAAAACATCTACATTTTTACCCATTTTTGAACAACTACAGTCATGTATATGCCAGAAATAATATCAGGACCTGCTATGACAACTACAAGAGAATACATGTTCAAGATGTACAAAATGTAGAGATTCAGATTTAAATATCAAGCTATAGGAAGTCTTTCATGAACGATACAACAAAAGATAGTGAACAGTATAGAGATTTAGCTACAGAAAAGAGAGTTTGGAGCAAATAATGTAGAAGATTTAAAGAGCCATCAAAATATTCAGAGTAAGTAGACTTTTCATTGTTTCTATTCATAGGAACCTTTTAGAAAGCTACAGATGCTGAGAGTGACAGAAAAGAGAAGCTTAGGGTTTCTCACTCACAAAAAACCTTAACAACCATTAGCACTTCATGGCTGTTCAGAATGAACTAGGGTTTTATTTCTGTAGAAACCCTAGCAAGAAGAAAACCCTTTTTTTCATTTAAAAAATGCTTTATTTGCAGAAAAAGCCAGTAAGATCTGTTATTTCCATGGCCGTTCAAAATAATGTGTGGGTTTTGTTTTCTTAAAACCCTAAGTCAAAGATCAGAAAAAAGGAACTCACTGTATTTCTTCATTACCAGAAAAGTAATAGTGCTTTTAAAATCATTTTGAAGCCATTTTAAAGTAACAGTGCTATATATTCCATAGCCATTCAAAAAAGTGACCGAGGGTAGTTAGAAATCCTAATGAAAATGAGTTTTGTTTTCATTATTTTTTGACTGTCAAAACCTTATACAGGAAAAAATCACAGATAGAAGAATGTTTCTGAATAGAAATGATATATATTGCTACTTTCTATAACTTTATACCTGAGAAAACAATCATTTATGCAGAGAATGAAGTCCTTCATTACAACCATGAAAAGTGTGGAAACTTCCAGCTTATACAGTAATAAAAATTAGCATGAATAATGGAGTTTCAAAGTATAACTTGAAATAAACAACTTCATTGAACTCACCTTGAGCTACAAAAGCTTTTCATGGAGGAATATAGTTGAGATGCCTTCAAAAATAGCAGATTTCATCTACAGAAAGCTCAGACAAAACCCTCAAGGCCGCGCAAAATGGGCAGGCAAAATGACAAGAAATTCAAGATGTAAAAATAAGCTTCAAAAAGTTGTTTTTGTGTCTTAGGGTTTCATAACCCTAAGACCCGATAAGCTTTTCTTTTTGTCTTTTATGTTTTTTGCATATCATTTAAAAAGCTCGTGGTCAAGACCTTATAATATGTAATTCCTAGGTGAATGCCACAAGGTGGCCGAGCATGTTAAGACTTTGTTAAGTCTTTTTCTTCCTTTGTACTAGGGTGAGCACCTCAATGCCATTTTCCTTTGTATTTATTTTTTCCTTGGATGATATATATATATATATAATGTAAAACAATAGACTTTAAGTGATAACCATATAAATCATTTGAGGAGTTATTGTTACTTTTATTGCAAAAGAGAGTAAAGGGGAGTGATGGAGGACTTTATTGGCTTTGAGAGCATGTGCTTGGATTGTGGAAGAGTTGGCAGACACATGCCAAATATGTAGCCCTTTGTTTTGCCTTGGAGTGAAGGAAGATTGACTAAGTCTTGAGGACAGTTAGTAGTTGGCTTGACTTTGGAGGGTATCTAGGAGTGATTTGATTGCTTTTAGAATCCTTTTTGAGTTGTTTTCATGAGTCATTATGATTGACTAGGTCATGATGGATTTTTTCCTTCATTATAGGCTTTTGTAGAGGAGATATAGGTCCTATATTTTAGGCTTTTTGTGGGCATCTGACCCCAGATAGTTTCCAGCTCCTTGTTTGGTGGAACTACTTGGATAGTGGTGGATATAGTCACTTTTGTGACGCTTTTGTATTCAGTTCTGATTATGCAGTTTGGAGAGACTTGTGATTTTGACATCCTTGCTCAAATTTTAGCATCTTGTGTAACTCATTTTACTTGATATGAAATACAGTGAAAGCCTTGAGTATCATTGATTTGGATTTCTGCCTATTTGTTTCCTTTGCATTATTGTGCTTACCAACTGATTGATCGAGTTATCTGTGAGGTAATACTTATTTCCTTGTAGCTTTGTCTCAGATTTTATAGCCTTTATGTAGAAATTATACCAATGCAGGTTGTAGATTGTGTCTAAAAGTGTGAAATGCTTTTAAATGTGAAGTTATCTTTCCTTTTAAGAGTCTAAACACTAGGACCTGTCTGTGAAATATTTATGCAAAAGTATACAGTAGCAAGTTGTGCAAACATTTTTCCTGTCATTATAGCAAGTGCATGTATTTGTGTTTCATATTCCTTTCAACTAGGTGTATCACCCTTAGAATTTTAGTTTCCAGTTTTAACGCATGTCTTTCTTACCCTTTTCCTTGTCAAAGCTATAGAATAGTAAGTTTTTAGGTGATATAAAGTTAGGAAGCCAGCCTTCTCTGGAGATTCACTCCAGTTTCCAGGTGATCCATAGCCATAGGAGTGTTTCCATGTTCCTCTAGATTACCAATTTCTGCGAATTGGTAGGGTGCAACTTTCAGAGATAACATGCACATAATGCGAGCGTATTATAATGCGTCGGCGTTATGCTTTGCCTTGGTGATTTCCAAACCTTTGGCTTGGATTTGCCTTGGGCTTCCAACCCATTGGACTGTGTTTAGGACATCTAAAGATATGTTTTTCTAGATTGTAACAAAAACCACATAATCTGGACCGTGCTCCCCATCAGGTTTGCACTTATTTCGATGACAAGTCAAAAAAAATACGACCATATTTTTAAGCTCTCTGTTAGCTTTCTAACCATATAATATTTTTCACATTTTGAGTATGTTAAGGATTCCATCTTTAATTTCTTTTGTTAGTGTATCCATTTTTTGTCAAAAACCAGTGTCTAGTATTTTTGACTTTTTTTAACCATTCATTGAAATTTTAAATAAATTACATTTTTAGAAACTAGACTCCATCCTATAAGTATTAATTTTATTTTATTTTCGATTAGTTTTCAAAAAGTTTAGGGTGGAGCAGGCTCAATTTTATATTTTTCAGGATGTGTCCACTTTGAAAATTAGTAAAAAATCAATTATTCATGAAAAAATTATCAGAAAAATTAGGGATAAACTACATGGTGTTAACTAATTTCTCACTGAAGCGATTTTTTAAATACTTAAAAAAGTTAACATTTTAGGGGGAGCACACCAAACACTATGTTATGTTTTTTTGAAAAAAAATAGGATCAATTTGTGTGCTCCCCCTTTTTGAACCCCTTAATCTCAACCATTTTTGAAAAAAAAATAGTAGTTTAGAAATTAGACTCGGAGCAGTACGACTCTTATTTTTGTTGTATCTTTAAATTTTGAGTGTAACTATCTTCAATTTCTCATCCAACATCAGTCTTTCTTGATTTCAGAAAAAAAAAAAAAAAAGTGGCATCTAAGACCCCCTTTTGGTCCTCCATCTTTGTGCACTTATATATATATATATATATAATTTATTTATATTCTATAAAAACATTGTATATATTTATCTCATATACATAGAAAATCGTTCTATTCATAATTTTTGTTTAAAAAATTACTTGGATTAAGAAAAAAGAGAAAACTAGAATAGGATTAAAGCGTCGGGGCCTAAAACAGGTGCTAGAGCTAGCAATCCTGAGTATTGGCTTGCAGAGGGATGGTTGGAGCTCCTTCCCATATACAATGGGCCATGGATACCTTTTATAACCAAGGCAGTGGGAGAAGATCCTTAGGTTCGTAGAAGCATTGCTTGTAAAGGGATTGGATTTCTGAAGTAGCTTGTTGATGTGCCAGATCCGTTGGGGGTGATTGATGCAGTGGTGGCCTACTCTTCGGGTTCAGGTACAGTGGACCTCGAGGTTGATGCAGATATGCTGGATGATGAAGATGTGATGTAGCTGATAGGTCATTTTCCTTTTTTGCTATTAATGTAGATATGTTGGTTTTGTCCATGACAAACTATGATATGTAACGAAGATTATAGTATATAATGTAATTCGACTTTTTCTTGTGGCCCTCGTTTTGAGCAGTTGGTTTATATTTTGTTAATTTTTCTTTAAAGGGTTCAGGCACCCTCTCGCTGCATTCAATTTATTCCTATAGATCTAGAACAAGAAAAGAAAAGATAAGCCATTTTTGTAATTATGATTTCTTTTCTTTTGGAGCCCTGTCAAAAATCATTCCTTTATGAAGGACCCAAAAACTAGTTTTCTCTCCTCTTAGATTTTCAACATGCATACCCATGCAAATAGAAGTAAACTTTTAAAATTTTCCTTGCAAATTTAACCTATAACATGCAATACTAGAAAACATTAAATGTGTAGTGAATATAGAAAATCAAGTTAAAAAAGAAAAGAGAAGCCTAATTAATTAATCATTTATAGTGATTATTTTTACAAACTAATTATATTAAAGAGTACAATAATGTAACTAAAACCAACATGAATGACTGGAAACTAAGCATTATAAACTACTTAATGCAATGGGAAATCCCTACCCAAACTCTAGCAGATGAGAGGGGTAAGATAACATACATGTTTTAGGGTTTAAGATTGAATATTATATTGAAATAAATGTTTGGATTTATTTAAATAAGAAATTAGGGTGTCCAGTTTGTGTCTTTTAATAAAATAATAAATATGAGTAATTTAATTCTCTTTCTTTTTTATTTGGCTCTACAAAGACGTTTTTAATTGATTTATCTTTGTAATAACAAAAAATAGTGTTTATTACATGACTAGATATGGATCATTAAATTTTTTGGTTGATTGTTTGGTTCACTTTTGCATGTGTGGAATTGTCCTACACATTATTGGAATCACTTATTGCAATTTCAATATATTTAAATAAGTTTAATTTTAATTTAATTTTAGTTTCAAATTAATTTAAATTTAGAGCATAATTTAATTTCAACTTAAATTTAATATTTAATTTAGATTTTATAAAATTTTAAATTTAAATTTAAGTTTTTTTTATTTTTTTAATAAAATTTAAATTATTTTTTTTAGAGTTTTGTAATGGCTTCTAATTTTTTTTTCTTGGTAAATTGCAGGCTTGGGGCCTGCTCCCTTTAAATATTAAAATATTAACAAAAATATTTAACAAAGTTTTGAACATTACATAGAAACCCCATATAGCATATGGCAGGGGACAGACAAAAACCCTACAACATTTTACCCTATCTACCAACCTACTCCAGAATCTAACATAAAAACAACCCGATCAGACAACAATAAAAAAAACTACAACCAAACCCTTCTAAGCATTGTCATCCTTTGCATAGTAAGATTCCAACACCTCCAGCATCTAGGCATCCTCAGCTTCGAGACCGACAAGTTTTTCCAGGAATGAGATCCCCTCGTTGCATGCTTCCTTCTCCCTGTAATATGCTTGGCTCTAACCTCCTCCACGAATGACAACCATGACACTGTATCTCTAGCCGTATTGATTTTGCAGAAGTCATCTACCCTAGGAATTCCCAAACCCAGTTTGGGCATGCTCATCACCTCCAACCATCTGCCACAGAAGTCTTTCTCGACAAAGGCCTCCATTAGTGCTTTAATGGTTGCCTTGTCTTCGTCCTCTTCCAAAAGAACTGCGAGGAGCATTGATGCTAGATCAAAATTCACTCTATACTTATGTTCTACCACTATGAATCTCTCTCCCAGCACCCATTCTATTGCGAATAGCACGATACCACTCTTGGGTTTGAACACTTGCCTCATCTGCTTCTCTGTAATACACTCCAAGGACATCTGTTGTTTCTTGCATGTAAATGAGCACTAGCTATCAAATTTCTCCAAAACCCACAAAAATATTGTCTAATGCCAATGCCCAAATAGGTGCCATAAAGCCCTTGCCACACGCTTTGCTGCCATCATTCTAATACAGGGATGAGACTGGTTGTCAGTCTCGAGAGTTGGTGTCTTCATTGCACATTACTTTCCACTGATTAGCATGCTCTGAACTGATTGCTAAGTTATCCAACTCATCAGCTTCTCTATTCCCTTCCCTTAGCATGTGATTGAAAACCACGTTTTCAAAGCTATCTGCCAAACTTACAGCCTCCAATAGGAATGTTAGGGTTAGCCGACAAAAGATATCAATTAAATGCAAATAAAGATTAAACAGAGGAATAAAAATACACAAAAATAATAACAACGAGAGACAATTTTAACGTGGTTCACCCAAACTCAGGCTACATCCACCAATAGAGAGTCTAATATTATTATTCAATAAATCAAACCGATTACAACCAACAATCCTTGCAACTCAATACCACTGCAAATGCTACAATACAATGTCAACGGAAACCCCAACCCTTAGTCATTTTAATCAAGACTTATATCAATTACAAAATAGGGTTTTTTTTTTATGTCGGCCAATAAAAATAACTCCTGACGCCATTATAAAATAATAAAAAATCGTTTGAGGTTTTGGGGGCGCTGCCCCTCAACGCTGCCCTGTATCACAATAGGGAGCGCACCAAGGGCACTGCCCTTGGACCCCACAAGGGGTGCTATCCCTTGACCCCGTCTTGGGGGCGCTACCCCCAAACCCCCGTTAAATAATTTGGGGGGAAACCACATCGATAAAAGTGACCTCCAAGTTTGATTAGGCTCCATATAACAACAAGGAATCCATTTAATTTCTAATTAGATAAACCCCTTTTTCTCAAGGTATTGATCACTACTAAGGAATCCCCTTCTATTTATATCTTCTTAACCTTGAGGGAGCAACATAGATTAAGGCCCAAGATAAGGGCATGTAGTTCTACTTCGTTGTTAGTGCCCTTGGGGAGTATTTTTGTCGCCTTTCCAAGAACATCACCATTGCGATCCTGCACCAGACAACCTATGTCAGAAGCACCTAGATTCCCCTTGGAGGCACCATTGAAATTCATCTTCACCCATCCTCTTGACGGCGGGATGCACTTCGTCTCCTTTCTCTTCTACCGGGTCTCAGCACTCCCATCCCCATTAATGGGGGTAATGGCTACTAATTTTATTTTTAGTTTAAATTTAAATTTAGTTTTAATTTGGCTCTATGATTTTTGTAGTTCTTATTCATGGAGAAAAGGACACAGAAGAAGCCCATCACAGAGAAAAAATAAGCGGATCTTTAAGATCTACTTGTTTTAACTTCTTAAGCAAGTGCACCATGATATCAACATTTCCAACAAGGCTATGGGAATTATGGTCAAGTTTATCAATGATATGTTTGAGAAAATTGCCAGCGAGGTAGCCAACTTTGATCGCCACAAAAAAAATCATCAATATACGAGAAATTCAAACAACTGTCAGGGTTTGTCTTCCTCAGGAGCTTGGAAAGCATGCAGTCTCTCATTATTCTAAGACTGTTACCGAGATAAATGTTTGATCGTCTTCTCTCCATTTTGTCATTTAGAGTTCTAATCTCTCTTTGTACTAAAATTTTCGTAATAAGTGACACTCTACTTATACTCTTAGGAATCATATTACTATTTTTGAACTATGGTTGTATATTTTGAGCATATATTAATATAGTTTCTTGAGCCTTTGAATAAAAATACCACATATTAATATAGTTTTTCTTTATATTGTATATTTTGATTAAAATACTACACCCTATATTTTGATTAAGTTAAGAAAATTTTATATTGTTTTTTATTATGTATAATGCATATTAAGTCTTAAATCTTTAATATGAGTTATTTAGCCACAGGCCTTGTCAAATTTTCTATATTTTGAACAATAAATTCATAATTAGAAAATGTTTCAAAGTTTTTCTTTCATATTAAAAATGCAACTCCAATGATATATATAGGTATCAATTATTTATGGAGTGGAAGTCTAGTTATTATAAATCTACGTGTCATTTGTTGGTATCTAATCTATATTATAATATTATATATAATTATAATAATTCTTAATATATATAATATAGTTAGAATTAGGCTTGCCACTCTGAATGCTACTAGTATACCTATATTTAAAAAATATATCTAAAGTATGCCAAGAGATATCTTTCTCGAGGCACCTATTTTTTTAATCAATTTATCACATATCGGTGGAAATAGGTGCCTCAAGAAGGATATCTCTCAGTGTACTTTAGATATATTTATACACCTACTGACCGCCATGCCATTATGATGCCTGATTACATAGAGATATTCCATAGAGAATATTATCTACACATGCTAATGAATGTGTCACAAAATATTCCACCATAGTACAATCCGTATGATATAATATTGGACTTCGAGAAAAGTTACCTAAAATAGACAAATTGATAGATAATTTATTTTGGGGCACTTTATTTAAGCATACACATTTTAAAATACTCAAATAGCCAATAATAATTTTACATCTCATCCCTACTAAAAAAGTGACAAATAGTTTTATTTTTATTGTTGAGATTTCTTTTTAACTATTAAATTAGGTGATGTTTTGGTAAAAGTAACCGGGAAGGGCCCGAACCCATGCACAAAAGCCTCGACAAGTGAATGAAATGAGTTTCAGAAGCAGTGAAACAGGGAAACACAACGGGATTTTGAAAGGGCCCAAACCCTTAAAACAAGAGGCAACCCCGCTACAAACAAAGGATAGAACAACAGGGTCTAGACAACGCTAGAATCCGACCTTATATTACGAATGCCTTTGACTCGAGGGTGCAAAGTGGAAACAACCTTAGGAAGACCTTTCTTCCTCCTCTGAACAATGGTCCAAGAACACAAAGGGTCTAAGTCCTTAGAACAAGGGGAGAGAGGGGAACCACCATCAGATTCCACAGACAAAGCTGGAGCCCGAGAAAGGGAGGCACCAACACCAGAAACATGAGAACTTGAAGACAGGATAGGAGCAGGAAACTCCAGAACGCCCTCACGGGAGGGGGCAATCAACGGAAGATCAAAGGATGCAGGAAGAGTCGAGGGATTCACAGCACCCACAGGGCCCGAAGATGAAGAAGAGGGCATAATAGTAGGTGAAGGATCTGACTGAGAGTCAGTAGAACTAATGGTCAAGTGGTCATTAGTAGCATTCTTCCACCAGGAGGTCGCACCTTTGCATCGAGAACAAGGACACACGGAGGCCAGGTAACCTATGGTAAAGAAACGATGACATCTGAACGGGAGGCTCTCATAATCCAATGGTTGTGAGCACAACCTATCCCCCACCTGCAGGACCACCTCCCCATGAAGGGGTTTGGAGATGTCAATATCGACCAAAATGCGGGCAAACATGGTGTATCCAATAAAAGAGGTAGCTAAATCCACCATCAAGAAGCATCCTATAGCATTTCCAATGTCCTCATAACATGAATCTTCCCAACACTGGAGAGGAAGATTTCGGGAGCCTAACCCAGGGTGGCCTGATGTTGAGAGGCTCAGTGAGAGGGTTGAAGGAGCAAAACCACAGTTTGATGGACAGGGAATGCACACCCCACATCCAAACCTGACTATTCAACACACAATCCCTCTCCTCAGGGGAATCAAAAGTCACCACAAAGAAACGCCTGGTGCAAGGATACAACTCAATTTTGCCCTCCACTAAGGGCTTCCAAGACTCCAGGACCCAGCTGTGGTTCAACAATCTGTGGCCGTCCCTGCTGGACCTAAATTGGGTGATGTTTAAGAATAGTTTAGACTAGGATTTTAGGGTGCTTTGAATGTATTAATAAATTTAGATTTGAACCAAAGTGCTTTGAAAATAACATAATGTATAGATTCATAGGAAACTCTTAAATTCAAACCCTCATAGATTTAACCCCAAATATTCAATTATGATAAAATGAAAGGTAAAATTGATCATTTTGGATCATATGGACACAATGGTGAACATAGATTATTTTTTCATTCACCCAAATTAAACCTTACGTACAATGCCACACATGGAGATTTAATAACATATAGGATTTGCATACACACACACAATGAATTAAGGTCTTGATGAAAAGAGCAAGTCATAATAACAAAATCACACATGAGAATTGGAGATTGAATATGCAATACATTAGAATTATTCCAATTGAATGAGGATACAAGCACAATGTATACAAGATTACAAGATGCGCATATGAGAGAAAGAGGGTAGCAATTATAGGATATGCTACCAAGTGGATGACTTATAATCTGTGTGGGATAAAGGTGAAAAAGTACTAGTGTACTACAATTCACCATTGTACATGGAAAAAGTACAACTCAACAACAATCATTAAATGCAAGATGCAACCTATTTAAGTAGATACCCACCTAAGTAAGTTTATCGTAGATGCAAATTAATGAAAGTAAAATAAACTATATATATATATATATAGAAAATAAAATGCACCAATAAAAAATATGAAATATTTTTATGCAACATATTCCCAACATTTATAAGGCCTTGATACAACAATGTGTAGTTTCTACCAAGTGGGACATGTTATAGCTGCCACTATCTAAAAATCCAAGCTTTAGTGTTTGGTTGTAGCTAGGTGGTCATCAATTTGTAGCTTGATGACACCACTTAAATTGTAGGTAGGTGGAATCATTTGTAGCCGAATATTATTGATCACACCAATGATAACTTTAAGAAAAGACCCCTAAAAAAGTTATAAAATCTTGGTGAATCCTAGCTAAGTGCTTTAATTTTCTTGACAAATCTTTTATTTTAAAAAAATATTAAATTTCTTGGCTAATGTATGCACATTATTAGAAATAAAAACTATGGTGAATCCTAGCTAATACTCACTAAAGAAATTAATTACAATGGAAAATCCCAATGAATAATCGTTAAATAAATTAATTACAATGGCAAATCCTTCATTTAAAATTTGTATAGTTGGTCAGCATAGTCCCTCTATATATTCTTTTATTTTTTTGTAGTGTTAAAGCAGGGGCCCGGGGGTGGCCACCACTAGTTGGATCAATGAAATTTGAATTAGTTTCTTTTCTAACCCTTGTGGTCTCTTGGTTCCCACACCACCTCACTACTTTCCTCTATTTAGTTAGTTGTGGTCTGTAATCTTACCATTTTGCATTCTCTTCTCTGGCTCTCTACACCCTGATGATGGATCATGGAGTCCAATCCAAAATGTTGATGGAAAAAGTTTTACATAGTTAAATCTAGATGCATTCAAATCTAATATTATGGATTGTGGAAACTTAATGTCTTTAACTTTTATATGATGTTTTAGGTCAATGATCTATTAGAAAGGTTAGTAGTGCATAATTAGGGTTAGGGCTTTATCCATTTATGAAATAAAAAATATTAAATTTTGAGTTGAATATTAGCATTTGAATGTAAAAGCATCATCTGAGAGTTAGAAGCTGAAGCTGAAATTTCTAGGATAGGTTTATGACAATCAGGATAGCCTAAAAGTGCTTAAAAAACATGTTAGTGACAAGTTTAGGTTAAGAAATGAGACAAATGAATCCTAAACATGTCTACGTGCATGGATACCAAAATGAATACAAAACTGTAGAGTTAAGATTACAAAATAAGTAATTTTTAACCTTATAAAATTTTTTGGTTAGGTTGACTATTCCCAAAAGACAATCTCATAGGCTCAACTTCAACAAGAATTGGTAGTGGGCTCCATGGGCAATCAATATCCTATCATAATGGCAAAACATAAGGGAGGATGTTTAAGCCATGAGACCACAAGGGTTAGAAAAGAAACTAATTACTTTAAATGAATTAATTACAATGGTGAATCCTTCCTTTAAAATTTGTATAGTTGGTCAGCATAGTCCCTCTACATATTCTTTTATTTTTTTGTAATGTTAAAGCGGGGGCCCAGGGGCGGCTACCACTAGTTGTCCATCAAGGGTAAAAATTAAAAAAATGTATAAAATCAATTTAAATTATTTATAAATACTTGGAACATATTTTAACATCATAGTTGAAAGCTTAGATACCATGCATAACATTACAAGGTATCTACAAGGGTACATAAGGTCATACATGACTCGGGTATGTGGCTATACTAGTTTGCACCTAGATACATCATGATCATCCCATGAGTGGATTAAGATGATGGAAACACATCCATATTACTTTCTCTTACAAACACAATCTACTTCTTTAATAATATTATAATTGAAACACATCCATATTAAGATTTTAATATATTTGGGTTTTAAAGAAGTACTTGTGTAAGAGGATTTTGTTGTGGGTATCTCAATTATTCTTTGTATTCTTGAGATTATAATATGGAAACACATCTCTTTCAAAGTGCATACCTCTTTAAAATCTCAAGAATCCAAAGAGTTACACAATGGAGATACCTAGAACCTTTCCAAGCTTTTACAAGCTCCAAACTTCCTTTCAAATCCAAGAACTCTTTCCTATAAGCTTTCCAAACATTCTTCAAAAATCAAAACTCTTTGCTTTCCTTCTCTTTCTCTCAAGATCCTCTCAAAATTCCTTTTTCGCAATCCAATAATGCATTTTCTAAGAGGTAACCCCTCATGTTAACTCTTCCTTTAGTTAAATAAGTATACCTCAAGTTGCATATCCTTGTCCAATTAATTGTTTACATATGTCCATTCTTTTGTGGGAAGATAAGTCTCCATAAAATAGTTCTTAGATATTCAGGCAAGTGTAATTTCTAACAAATATTAATTCCAAGATAATTTCAATAACTAATAGTTTAACTATACTTGTTG
The DNA here is from genome assembly GCA_027924645.1 of Cunninghamia lanceolata. Lineage (NCBI taxonomy): Eukaryota > Viridiplantae > Streptophyta > Pinopsida > Cupressales > Cupressaceae > Cunninghamia > Cunninghamia lanceolata. Next base: position 1,124,118 of record BSBN01000780.1, read on the forward strand.
GGTCAAGGAGGGGGAGGTGAGATGGGGGTGGGGATGTGGAGAGGGGGGCTTAGCTAGGGTTCCTCTCTAACATGGGAGACTGTTTGATGACATATTAAAGATTATCCTTAATTGCTCTTCCTAGTATCCTCAAGGTGATAAAAGTAATTTTGGGTCATAATGTTATTTGCAATAATGGGAGTGTGTCATCAAGAGGTTCAATAAGTGCATATTTAAAAAAAAGCTTAATTGTGTAGTAGAAAACAATGAGATTAGGGCATGTTTGGAGGATCTATTTATTAACACATAAAGGGATGGAGATGAGGCAATAGATATAATGTTATAGCCTCAACATGGGTAAGGGTGGAGAGTGTCAAGGAAAGAAGTGATTTAGGAGGTTGAAACAAGGCTCCTTAATGCAGAAGTTTCAATTCTAATGGAGCATATGAGATTTTGGATGCATATTGTAAAGACGTAAACCTAGTGTTAAAGCACTTGGTTGTATCATACCACAATGGGTCTTGGAGATTACTAACAATTATACATTGCCAAAGTTGGAAGATGAGAGGATTCTTCGTGCAATGAGATGAATGAAGCTGCTAAAAGGGATTAAAATCCATGGATTGGATGTTGTCTCGAATCTAGAAGTGTTGCCTATAGAATCAATAAACACATCGAGAAATTATGTTTATAGCCATGTGTATGAACAATTGATGCAACAGAGAAAGGAGGGGACCCAGAAACAAAAAACTTCAAAAGCAACAATTAAATGAATTCAACAATAAGCAAACGCAAAACAGAATGACTAAAAATTCCCTTGCATTGTAAAATAGTTTACAATAAATTTGGCCAAGCTTATTGGCATCACTACAAAACACAGACCAAAATTAATTTGGTCATAGACTGCAACTCAGCAACCTCAATCAATCTAAAACCAAAAACTGCACCCATAATGCATCTCACAACACACCTAGGCTCTTCTATTACCAACGAACCAATCCCCTACACTGGGGAAAAGAGGAATACCAAAATGATAGAAAAGAGATCCTTCATATATCTTCCATCCTGCCACCGCCACACCTGTCCTTCATTAATGCACGTATGAAATAGATAATATGGAGAGAGAGAGAGAGGGAGAATGTCGCTGCCACCAAGCCGTCAAGCTTAGAATAGGCTCCACTAACAATTAATACATCAATCATAGCTACAACACTACAAGGAAAGAAGTGGAAGAATAAAGCTCCGACAAAGTCTACAACAAGCATCTCACCAAAAATAGAACAAACATTAAAGCAAAGAAAACTGACGCCAAAATGGGGGTGGATGCCACTACATCAGACACCCAAGGTAGACTGAAATGTTTCATGAGTGAAATTCATAAACATTTATAAGTCATGTGCTTGTTCTGAGTCCACTTCTCTGTCTTATCTGTCTTAATATTCTTTACTAATTTTCTCTAGAATTTAATGTCCCTTCCTTATTTCATTTTTCCTCTCTTTCTCCCCTTTTCATATAATCCAACTCCCACCATTATGCACTAGGAAACTTTGGAAAATCATAAGCTTCAATGTCATCCTCTTTAGTAAAATAATCAAATTTATACATGACCTCTTTCCTTGAAACTGCTGCAACAATTTGTCCATCATATTTCTCTTCTACAACATTGTGTTCCTCTTTCGCTATGTCTTCTAAAAGACAAGGTCCAGCTGCAAACTCTTTCTCCTCTGCAGTCACATCAATGTTAGTAAAATAATCAAGGGATTCATATTTCCCATCCTGCAACAAGCTATTAGTTTTAAGATCTTCATCTTCGACAATCTCTTTATCAATCAAGAGATCATCAAACAACTCAACCTTCACCTGCTCATCTTCTTCCTCACTTGTACCTTCATTTTTCAATGTGTCCATTTCTACAATATCCTTCCCTTTGCTACTCAAATAAATTAGGTTCAACAAAATTCTTACAAGAATTATATTTTACCTCTTTTTCTCTTTCAACTGAATCTTTCATTCTACCCCTCTTGAATGCAATCAACACTACTGCAAATTGCATTAACAAATCATAATCTTCATCCTCACCCTCTTTCACTAACTCTTTAACTCCATAAGTTAAAAAATTACCAGGGTTGTTACATACCTTACCTTCCTCCTTACTCAAGGGCTTCAACTTGTATCGAACTCCATCCTTTGTCAAGGTGTATGTATTGGCAAACCCACCATGTATTGCTTTCTTGTCAAACTACCATGGTCTTCCCAATAACATATGACAAACATCCATAGGCATAATATCACATAAGATTTCATCAAAATAACCTGCTATCTTAAATTTTACCAAGCATTGTTTGCTGACCAAAACTTTTTTGTCATCTTGTTGTCAAGCTATCCTATACGGATGCGGGTGTTTTCTCCTCTCTAGCTGCAATTTACTCACCATCTCTTCAGAAACGAGATTGTCAATATTACCACCATCAACAATCACATTACATACTTTACCTTCACACTTACATCTTGTTCGGATCAATGTTTTCCTTTGACCTGGTTCTTTTCCTTCGTTCATTAGGGCTATTCTTGTAACGAGTACTTCTCCATTTTCTGCCTCTTCGGAAAGTGTCAAGTGTGTATCTTCTTCATTGATGTTTGTTGCTCTATTCTAATTTTCTACTCTCCTTTTTGGTCTTTCCTCTTCATGAGGGCAATCATAAGCTCGATGACCCTCTTCTCCACATTTATAACATGTTCCTCTGAAGGTTCCTCTTCTAAAGCCTCTACTCAATCTTCCTCTACCTCTCCAATTTTGATCTCTAGGGCCATATGAGTCTTCATATCCCTGAGTTTTGCTGCTACCATGGTCTTCATTTTTCTAATTTTTCTTATTGTTATCTTCATTTTTACCTCCATAAAATCTTCCTTCTGTCTTTTCATCATGACCTCTTCCTCTTTGCTTGCTCTCATATCTTTTGATCATTCTTTCCTCAAATTTTAAGGCAAATTGATATGCATCCTCCATTGTGTAAACTCTCACCAAAGCCATCTCTTCTTGTATGCTTAGCCTTAGACCATTCATGTACCTTACAACCTGTTACCTCTCAATCCGACTGGATGCTTATTCCTAGTTGTCCCTATAAGGTAGCCATCAATGATCAATAGGATTCCTGGGCCAGCGGCTAATAGTACAGGAGATAGACTCTATAGACATCTCTTCTTCTTTAGGCTATGCAGAACCAAGGGGGGTATTCCCTATTCAACATCCATGAGATATGTTTGTGGATTGACTGGGATGTTGATACAAAGCAGATAAATCCTCTTTTATGCAGACCAAAACTGTGGAATAAGTACAAAGGGGCTAGCTTTGGGCCTATATTCAGTTGTAGACAGAGGATTTTGGATCCTAAAACTACTTCTAAAGTCCTAATGGTTTGATTTAAAGTTTAAGTTTGATTTTATGTTTGGATGCAAAACTGAGACCTTGGGTTGTGACCTCAATACAAGACTGGATCGGTGCCTATCTAGGGCTTAGAGTCAATAGACATACACATGTGAATGGCCAGCATAAACATATACCAAAGACTGGATATCAAGGGGATTTTTAGTATCTACCTTGCAGATACTTCCCAAAATTTAGGTGCTTAATCATTCATACTTAATCATATCCCTACTGCAACACGTTCTCTCAATGATTAACCTAAAACATTTAATTTGTTCATTGAACAGAAGTAGGAGATTAAATATTCAATATAGAAAAACTATATTCCTGAACCTTAACAACCCTTAGTTATCTTGATCCAAAAGAAAATATGCCCACAGCTTGGAGACAAATGATTAAACACATGCGCAGAGCATTTCTCATATAAAACAACATGAAACTAGTGAATTCATGCATGAAACATACAACATGAGACTCATAAAATTACAAGACATCAAGAACAGGGCCACCAATGAAGTTGTATTCCATCACAACACCAAAATATGTTCAATTTTCAACAACCACAATGGGCAACACAATTTGGCCTTTATACCAAGACTGTGTACCCAACAAAATTTATTACAAGGCAAATAAAAAATCCACCAGATTCAATGCATCTTTAGATTGGCGCCCAAAATATTTAATGATGTGGAGAGACAAAGAGGAATGAGTAGGTGGGATCGAGATCCACACCACCGCTCAAGGACATTCATCTTCAATCAGGTTGTTGACCCGTCCTTTCCGTCGTCCATCCTCTGCAAATCTGCCATTAACGCTTCAGCTACCCGCAGCCCCTTCCTGGAATACAGCAGCGGACCCATGGAGTTTTCCCGCTCAAAAGTGAATGCAAACACAAGGAAAAATCCATCGCTGAAGGTTCAAAACAAGACCATCGATCAATATTCCATCGCTGCGATCAACGGCACCCAAAAAATGATGAAAAGTCACGAACCAATAATACCGTGCCACGTCAGCACCTCATGCATCTATCGCTGACTTTTCGCCCTCTCATTTTGCCTTTCAAAAACCCTTTGTATATGCAAAATGCATATACATGCAACAGCTCAATAAACAAGGTGGACCCCAAAATATCATGAAGCAGACTGGAAACTTATTCGGGTCTGACTTGCATCTCTTTCCTTTGTGTATCGGCTTGTATATCGGCATACACAAGCACTTTATACAACCCATGGACCTCAAAATTTATTCAATGCATTTCATTCCTCCATCGCGTCCGGGTTGTTTGTCCTTTTGCTTGCATGTCTCAATGTATAATTGCATATACAATCACCTCACACATACAAGGCGGATCTCAAAAATTCATCTGCCACACCTGACTTATCCCTCTGGTCCGGAATGCATATTTCTACTTGTATGTTTTGAATGTATGTCGGCATACATACAATTGCCTTTGTATGCAACTGGTGGGCCTGACCCCTTTTTCTCTCTCCTTTGCACATTTTGTTGCTCATTGCATATACATATACAATGTACAAGCCCATTTGATACAAGTGTGGAATCTGGGCAGAATATTCCAGGAATGCACATTTGTATAATTTTGGAATCTGGCCTGCACATTTGCGAATGCATATCTCCTTTGTATGTCGAACATACAATCTCACTTGTATATCCGCGGTCCCCACCAAATGTACTTACCCTTGCCACTGTAGCAAATGCATGTTGGCCCTTGTATATTTTTTCTTTGTATACCTGCAATGTATCTTTTCTCTTGCACATAGCCATTGTTTGTCTGAACATACAAACCAAATATACATGCAACTTGATATACAAACAGGGAATATTCCTAGGAATCTGTGAAAGATTCCCCCTTTGTATATGCACATTTTCAAGCCCGATATGCATTAAAAAATGCATATACCTCATTTTTTCAAAAGCCGATGGAGATTTCTGACCTGCCAATGCACATTTTGACCTATATGTATATACAAACACCTTTGTATATACAAAGACACTTGCACTTTAACTGATTTTTTGCATTTTTTCAACTGCAGAGGCCGAAAGTGTTAGAAATTTTTTGAATTTTTGGAGGATGCCTACGAGTTAAAATACTTGAAACCAGACTGCTCATGCAGGCGGTAACATAGGCTCCGATTGGGGACATGCAGGTGCAAGGCTGTAGCGAGAACCTCAGAATCTCTGGTTTCATAGATTAGGCTTTATCCATTGGGCAACAGAGTTGAACATGCACCAACCTACTTCACAAAACACATTTATTAAAATTTACTTGGTGGCACAGGGCCACCAAAAAGGAAAAACTAGAATTTTCCTCTGTCAAACACTTGATTTTCTTCTGATCTCATTGGGTTAGGCCTAAAGATGCTGCCATGATTTACCCACAAACAACCCTTGTCATTTGCATATTCAAGCATCTTATTTAGCTTGTCACTGTCAACCTTATGCAAACAACCTTCAGCATCAAGCAACATGTGAATGTTATATTTATCAAACAATGCACTCATATAACATATAAAGCTTATCATCATCTACATCAACAGTATGCATTGCAAAATGATCTCTTAGCTGGACTAAAAACTGAAAGCACTCAAAGTCTGCCACAAAGCTAAGAGCATCAGGCCTCATTTTATCATAAACTGGCATATCAAAGATAAAGCTCTCAAATCCATATTTGTGCACTTCTTGCACACGACTTTCAACTGCACTAAACAGAAAAAACTCAGATTCTGGCACCTCCCTGCAATGACCCTCATGATATATGTTTCCTCCTTCATCAGGATAAAAAACAGAATCCATATCAACAATAGTGCCTTGATTTTCACCATACTCAAACAGATCCTCATCACTATATGTGTCAAAAAAAATTGATCCAGGTGTTTCAGTTTCATTATGGTATGCCATTTGTTCATGGGCAGCAGAACATGCATTTTCATTATCAGTGAATTCTCTTTGTCGAGGAGTATTAGTCTGTGTGTCATGAACCGAACTATAATCAAATGAAGAACAATCATGCTCAGCAATAGCACTTGTTTCAATTTCTGATTGCTCTTCATCATTTCCATGTATCTGAATAAAAGGCAATGACTCAAACATGGAATTGCTCCTTTGTTTGTTGATTTCTTCTCTATCTTGTGCATAATACTCACAATCATCTCCACAAACCCACTCAAACAAGTATTCATTGCTGTCCACAACCACATCATTGTTTTCAGAATCAGATACCTTAACCTTGCAATGGGAGTCATCAATGATCTTTTCATTGGCATCCTCAAATGGTGAATAATCCAGTCGAGTATTGTTATCAGCATTATGTTCAAATACAACAGTCTCAACTTTTATGCTTTCATTTTCACATTTATCCTCACATGATGCCATGATCAGTTGGTCATTTGCAGCCTCACAACTGTCATTCACACTTAAGCCTGTGGACAAGGAATTCAGCATATGCTCATTTCTGATTTTTTCTATATTCTCTAAAAAATTATATGCCATCTGTATACCTGTTATCTTGAATTCCCTCAACAATGCACTAGAGCCCTCCTCGAAAGCTTCAAAATATATGCCAACACAGGCTGAAGTATCAGGTCTGAAGTCTTCAGGGATTTATGAGAAGGCTACTATAAACTTATGATTGAAATCAGTAGCAGGCTCTTCATCTTGTCTTCTAATTTCTATTAACCTTGCAACAAGATCAGCAGGTTCTCTTGCAAACTCCTTTCTAAAACAGTCAACAAGTTGATCCCAACAGGCAAAGAATTTTTTTGGAAAGCTCAAATACCAATCTCTAGCTCTTGCACCAAAGGATCTAACAAAAAACCTCATCCACATATCCTCATCTCTAAATGAGTTTTTCTCCATGAATTTGTGAAAATTTTGGATATGTGCACCCCCATCACACACATTGTGTCCATTAAATCTGGGCATCTAATTGTACATCTGGGCAGACATACTTTCAACTTGATAATCAACCCATGACAAATCTAATTGGTCATACAAAGGATCAAAAGAACTAACAAGAGGTTTAGCATTTTGACTGGCAGACACAACAACGTTACTATTTAACTGAGCTTGCCTAGCCTCTAAGGATATCAACCTATTCTTTATCTCTTCAACTTTTTTGCACAACATTTCATCCCCCTCTTGACTGAGTATGGGTGAATATATATTTGGATTCATGTTAACTTTACCGTTAGACATCTTATATCTACCTAAGACCTAAGGCTTCCCCCTGGCATCTAACTTATGCAATAAAACAACAAATATAAATGGGAAGGAGCTAGGTACCTTTTTTCATCCAGATGCTGAAGCTTTGAACAGAATATTTTTAGATCTCAATAACATACATCAACCTTTCATGTGCACTAAAACTTTTTTGCAGAGTCGCCACCTCTCCAAAGAGGATAAAAATTTCAAAACAGCTGAAAGCTCATCAAATATTTTTCTAAGTTCATACCGCTAGCAGAGCACCATCATTCACATGAAAGAACCGGATATGCAGCAATGATTTCACATTATTTGACCCTTGTCCCCAACAGAGTCGCCAATTTCTGTTACCGACTTGGATGGGCACAAATTCACTAGGGATGAAAAGATAACACTTTCACTTCACTTCACTTCCCCAGCAGAGTCGCCAATTTATGTTACCTCTCAATCCGACTGGATGCTTATTCCCATTTGTCCCTACAAGGTAGACATCAATGATCAATAGGATTCCTGGGCCAGTGGCTAATAGTACAGGAGATAGACTCTATAGATATCTCCTCTTCTTCTTTAGGCTCTGCAGAACCAAGGGGGGTATTCCCTATTCAACATCCATGAGATATGTTTGTGGATTGACTGGGATGTTGATACAAAGCAGATAAATCCTCTTTTATGCAGACCAAAACTATGAAATAAGTACAAGGGGGCTAGCTTTGGGCCTATATTCAGTTGTAGACAGAGAATTTTGGATCTTAAAACTACTTCTAAAGTCCTAATGGTTTGATTTGAAGTTTAAGTTTGATTTTATGTTTGGATGCAAAACTGAGACCTTGGGTTGCGACCTCAATACAAGATTGGATCGGTGCCTATCCAGGGCTCGGAGTCAATAGACATACACATGTGAATGGCCAGCATAAACATATACCAAAGACTGGATATCAAGGGGATTTTTAGTAGCTACCTTGCAGATACTTCCCAAAATTTAGGTGCTTAATCATTCATACTTAATCGTATCCCTACTGCAACACGTTCTCTCAATGATTAACCTGAAACATTTAATTTATTCCTTAAACAGAAGTAGGAGATTAAACATTCAATATAGAAAAACTATATTCCTGAACCTTAACAACCCTTAGTTATCTTGATTCAAAAGAAAATATGCCCACAGCTTGGAGACAAATGATTAAACACATGCGCAGAGCATTTCTCATATAAAACAACATGAAACCAGTGAATTCATGCATGAAACATACAACATGAGACTCATAAACTTACAATACATCAAGAACAGGGCCACCAATGAAGTTATATTCCGTCACAACACCAAAATATGTTCAATTTTCAACAACCACAATGGGCAACACAATTTGGCCCTTATACCAAGACTGTGTACCCAGCAAAATTTATTACAAGGCAAATCAAAAATCTGCTAGATTCAATGCATCTTCAGATTGGCACCCAAAATATTCAATGCTGCGGAGAGACAAAGAGGAATGAGCAAGTGGGATCGGGATCCGCACCGCCGCTCAAGGACATTCATCTTCAATCGGGTTGTTGACCCGTCCTTTCCATCGTCCATCCTCTGCAAATCCGCCATTAACGCTTCAGCTACCCGCAGCCCCTTCCTGGAATGCAGCAACAGACCCATGGAGTTTTCCCGCTCAAAAATGAACGCAGACACAAGGAAAAAGCCATCACTGAAGGTTCAAAACAAGACCATCAATCAATATTCCATTGCTGCGATCAACAGTACCCAAAAAATGATGAAAAGTCACGAACCAATAAAACTGTGCCACGTCAGCACCTCATGCATCTATCGCTGACTTTTTGCCCTCTCATTTTGCCTTTCAAAAACCCTTTGTATATGCAAAATGCATATACATGAAACAGCTCAATACACAGGGCGGACCCCAAAATATCATGAAGCAGACTGGAAACTTATTCGGGTCCGACTTGCATCTCTTTCCTTTGTGTATCGGCTTGTATATCGACATATACAAGCGCTTTATACAACCCATGGACCTCAAAATTTATTCAATGCATTTCATTCCTCCATCGCATCTGGGTTGTTTGTCCTTTTGCTTACATGTCTCAATGTATAATTGCATATACAATCACCTCACACATACAAGGCAGATCTCAAAAATTCATCCGCCACACCTGACTTATCCCTTGGGTTCGAAATGCATATTTCTACTTGTATGTTTTGAATGTATGTCGGCATACATATAATTGCCTTTGTATGCAACTGGTGGGCCCGACCCCTTTTTATCTCTCCTTTGCACATTTCGTTGCTCATTGCATATACAAATACAATGTACAAGCCCTTTGATACAAGTGTGGAATCTGCGGCGGAATATTCTAGGAATGCACATTTGTATAATTTTGGAATCTGGCCTGCACATTTGCGAATGCATATCTCCTTTGTATGTCGAACATACAATCTCACTTGTATATCCGTAGGCCCCACCAAATGTACTTACCCTTGCCACTGTAGCAAATGCATGTTGGCCCTTGTATATTTTTTCTTTGTATACCTGCAATGTATCTTTTCTCTTACACATAGCCGTTGTATGTCTGAACATACAAACCAAATATACATGCAACTTGATATACAAACAGGGAATATTCTTGAGAATCTGTGAAAGATTCCCCCTTTGTATATGCACATTTTCAAGCCTGATATGCATTCCAAAATGCATATAACTCATTTTTTCAAAAGCCGATGGAGATTTCTAACCCGCCAATGCACATTTTGACCTGTATGTATATACAAAGACACTTGCACCTTAACTGATTTTTTGCATTTTTCAACTGCAGAGGCCGAAAGTGTTAAATTTTTTTTGAATTTTTGGAAGATGCCTGCGAGTTAAAATACCTGAAACCAGATTGCTCATGCAGGTGGTAACACAACCTTCTCCTTAGTAGCTTCAACATGTCCCGCTCTAATCAAGATCCTATGAAACTCCTCAGTATACTCCTTCACTATTTTGGTTCCTTATTTTAAACCTTGCATTTTCTTAAGCAAATGTAATTCATAATCCACTAGAATGAATTGTGTCATGCCCACATTTCCCATGTGGTCACAACACACAACACTCGTGTCATGTCCACATTTGTCATGTGGTCATGACATGAAATGACAAAAACTTTTCTACTTGTCCCAAAAAACCCCCTCTCACGCATCAAGCGTGCTCGGTGGCATATGCACAATGGTGCAAAACGTCAATCAAGCATTGAGGTAATGTGAACACCTTTCGCACCCTTGCAAGATGAAAGCCTACTAAGGGGTTGTGCGATGCGGAAAGCATCGCTAAGAGGGTCGAGTCCCAACTAGGAACTAACCCTAGTTTTAACCTAGATGAGGTGAAGGGATTTCGTTGTGTGTCGAAATCCAACCCTAAGAACTATAATATAAATAGATTTATTAATTTCATCTAAAACACAAGTCAAAAGATAAATTAACGCATAAGTAAACCACTTAATTAACCTTTCCTAAACCCCGGGAAAATTCAACAGCATAACGCCTCTTCGGCATAATAGGGAAAATTAATTTGAAAATATTCCCCTAGCTAAAACCATTATATAAGAAATTAATTTAAAACTAAATATACTCATAAACCTAATTTTCTCCAAGATTCCTTATTTGGCCAAGGCGATAAAATTAAATAATAAAATTAATCGCAATCTCAAAAGTCAACAAATAATTAATATTCACCTTTAAAATTAAGTACTTGGCCAACATAAATAAAAAGGGGTCTCAATTTAAAGTATTTCTCTAACATTATTTCACACACTAATTCCCCCTGAAACAGCCCACTAAAAATAAATTTAAAAGCTTAGAGTAAAATTTAATCCCACTAACTTAAAAATGAAAAAAAATAATGGAATAAAGTAAAATTAGATTTTAAGAGATAACTTTAAATTTAAAACAAAAAAAATCATAAATAAATCCCACAACATACTAAAATTAAAAAAAAAACAATGGAATAAAGCAAAAATAACATTTAAGAGATAACTCTAAATTTAAAACTAAAAAAAATCATAAAGTCCACTAAAATTAATTCACCAAGCCTAGGAAAAATTAAGTCCACTTACTAAATAAATTAAAAGCATTTAAAAGAGATGAGGTAAAAATCTAGATTTAAATTAAATACTAAACATACATATGCCCACTTCCATATTATTCCCCAACTTGTAAATAAAGTCAAAGTTAAAAACTAGCACTTGCACCCTTTGGAGGTTCAAGGGATACGCCGATAGGATATTTATGGGAAGAGTCAATGGATTTACTAATAGACAAATAGATGTATAACAATAAATTTATACATGCTTTAAGTACAAATAAAGATGTTATTCAACATGTTTTTGGATTCATTTGTAATAGGTACAATAGTTCTTTGAACATAAACATTCCCATGTCATTGCATGATCAAAGATTAATATCGACATTGCATCGAGCAAAATTTCATAAGAGTTTCTTTTCATCTTTGTAATAAGATTATCTTTTGCACTTGTGATACCTGTGCACAAAAACATAATGTTGTCAGTCGAAAATGATAATTTGTAATTATGTTCTTATGAATGAAAACCAAGCAATAAAAAATAAATTCTTCAGAAGTTGGGCAATTCTTGAGGTTTTACTGTTTTTGGTCATGAATTGTTGACCTGTGTAAGATAAACAATGTAATTGATTAGTTTTCTTATTTGTATGTTTTTAAAAAGAGGATAATCAAAGATTAGAAAAAGTTTCATTATTTCTTATTTGAGCATTCTTGCAAGTAACTATACATACCTGGATTTATTGTTGTGAGAGTAGTTGTAGGCGAGCCTCTTCTTTCTTTCTGATAATGTTGTAGGGATTTTTTTTCATTTTGGAGTAGCGGTCGAAAGAGAATGCAGGCTCTATACGTAGACCTTGTATAGACTTGACTCTCGAAATTGCCGTAAATGTGAGGCCTTGTCTTTCATTTTTTCCAATATCAATTGTGGCTTTGCTTAGTGTAAGGCCTTGTGATTGTGTATAGTGATAGCCCATGCCATGGATAGTGGTATTTGCCTACGACTGCCTCGTGATATAGGTTGTATTGGTATAGTTTTTGGGTTTGTTTCATCCCATGGTGGACCATTATAGTTTTCAAATGTTACTGTAACATATACTGGCAATTCTGGTGGTTTTGATCCAATTGGATATACAATATCTTTGACCTCTCCAAGAGACCCATTTACAAGTCCAGCTTGGATCCATAAGTTTGTTGTAAGCATGACACGTTGACATTTGCTTATTAAGACCTCGTGAGGAAGTTGCTCATCATTACTAGTTGTGCCTAATTTACGTTGTGTATTTTCTGCAAGACAAAGTGTAACAGGTAGATTTAGTTGTTTAAGCATTTTTTTGTTGTGTAATATCACTAGCTCATTTGTTGCAAACAGGTGTATTGATTGGTCAAAGTCTTCTTATTCAGTTGTTGTTAGTTGCTTGTTTGTGTGGGTCATTAATACTTCCCGATCATGTTGTGTTGGTTCTACATTGCGCATGTTTTGTAATGTATGGCGAAACTACATTTCAATTGGATCGTCGCCTTGCTGTTTAAATATTGTTTGCAATGTAACAACTGTATTAAATTTGTGCCAAAGATTTATTGCAGTTGTGTGTGATGCATAGATAGGTTTGTCCATCACAGGTGCCAGTTGGGCAAGGTCTCCTACAAGAATTATAGAAATCCCACCAAAGCAGAAATGTGCTTGTTCGGGGAATGCTTCTCGTAACCTGCTATCAATTTTTAATATGAGTTTTGGGCCAATGAAGCTCATCTCATCAATAAGAATGTATCGTATGTGTTTCATATCTTCTTGAAATGTTGTCAATGTTTGTCCTTGCAATGGTTGCATTTCTTTAATTAGAATCCTAAGGGCAGCATGTATAGTTGAGGCTTGTATGTTAAATGAGCATGCAATTCCTATTGGGGCGAGAACAAGGAGTGGGTTTTCTCTTTTTGGGACTTGATTTTGAAGCGTATTTATTATGTAGCTAATTAGATAGGATTTTCCTGTGCCTGTGGTTCCTTGTATGAGTATATGTAGTGGTTGTTTTGAGGTATTATCTATTGAGTGGGTTGTAATGATAGTAAGTGCTAGTTGTTGTTCTGATGACAATGTATAGTTTTGTCTGTGCAAATCTAAGGGGGGATGGACACCTTGTTGGGACATTTTGTTTGTGTTTACAAATTGAATTGCGGCATCGTGCAAAAGTGGTTGAACAGTATGTTTTTCCCATTTGTTATTGTTGTCAAAATCACGTCAACCTAGCATTTCAAGTTCATTTAAATCAAAACTATTAGCAAGTCCCATTTGAGACAATAACTCCCATTCATTCATTTCCATATTATCTTGTAAATTCATCTCTTTATCATAATTGTCTTCCTCTTCAATCACATGCTCAATTTCATATGTGCGATCAATATGCCATGCATTGTATTTTTGTGTATTCATGTGCTTCCATTTATTGATGATTTCTTCTTTGTTGAGGCCTATATCTCTATCAATTTGACGAAAATGTTTATATAGAAGTAATTCACTCCAACATAAAGTTTCAAAATTTTTAGAGTCTTCTTTTGGAATGCTATAGAATTGGGGAAATACCTGCACTATTGCCTTTTCTTTTCTATCTTGCCATTTGGATCCTTTGCGGCAAGCAACATATGTGAAGCATCTTGCTAAATATCAATGTTATCGTTTCTAGGTGAGATGGGCGTTGCATATATGATTCTATGTAGTTTGATTGTATCTTATTACCGGCTAGTGTTTTTTTCAAGCGACAGAAAACTTTTTTGCCTACATTCAATGATATAAACTTTCGATTAAAATCACAAGTGGTAATTTTTGTAACATATGGCATGTTTCTTGTGCTCCAATATCTCGTTTTGCAACAATTTCTACCATGAATTTTTGATAGGCTCTTAAAGCCTGGTCTTCTAATCTTTGATTTGCACATATTCTTGCTAACATATTTACACAACTCTCTGATTTTCTTTTAGCTTTAGATGCGTACTTGGCAATGTATTTGAGAACAAGTAGTCATGAGATAACAGGCTGGAAATCTATATTAGCTCTCCATATTGAGAGCATCTAAGTGTTATGAATGTTTAGCCTGTCATCATTTCTTGACGGTTTGTAAGATTTATTCCCTGATTCATCACATGACAAGGTGGATTTTTCTTGTTCTTTCCATGGAGCCTTGCATCTACATTCTAAATTTTCCCTCTTCTTACGTAGGCAAGTCCTCTCACTACATTTAGTGTGTCTTTGTACACGGTTAATTAACTCTTCATAATCATTGTATGGGTTGGTAGAGAATATTTCAGATGTGTTTAAGAGGCATGGATCATCCATCGGGGTTCTATGTATCATGTTGTTTATTTCAGACTTAGAATGAGGGTTCCAAGCAGTGACGTAGTTGTCAAAGAATTCTCTTGCTTTGTCCACTTCTACATTATTTTCCCAATCTAATGTATCCATGTTTGGTGCATTTTGGAGCCAAAGGAATCCATGTATATGTGCAGAACCTCTATGTTGCCATTCATATCTATACCAGTGATTTTGTGCACACATGAGCTTCTCGATGACCTCTTCACGAAAAATTGTGAATCTTTGATGTAGATATAGGGCTGTTGTGTGTGGGTTTTTAATCACGTCATTTGTGTGATGTTTATTGGTGTGCAATGTAGATGTCTTATTGGTTGCAAAAAGTTTGTGTAAATCAGGCCATTTTGTATCAGTTGCACTTAGTGTGAAGAACAAAGTTGGTGAACCTATTTGGTTGATCATATTTGTTAGATCACCACGACACTTGTTCCAATATGATCTTGTCCCTCGTAAAGCTGACCCAAAATGCATTAGTTCTTTAGCCAATTGATTGTCTGGTAGGCTATTTATGTGGGAACGAAGGTCTTCGATAGTGGTTGGTATATTGTCTTCTGCTTTTCTTTTGATAAATATTGAGGCAGTTGCTTGGCTATGATGATGCATCATAAGATTTAGAAGAAAGTATCTAAATCTTGGATGGCATCCAAATCTATTGTCATGAAATCGCATAAGGTGCAAGGCATATTCATGAAGTTGCACCTCCCTAGCTCGGGGTTGCATGTGTAGTGCATTGCCATTTGGAAAGAGAGTAGGAAATGCCATGTCTAACAGGCCCTGAGTAGTGTACTCATTTATAGGTGTTGACCCAATGTGGGGCCAATCAATGATGTTATCATATTCACTTTCTATTTGCAATGCTTCTTTAATGATGTGTAGCTCACGATGGCTAGTTGGTAGTCTTACCATGAATGATGTTGAATATTCTATTTCATTTTCTTGATCATCTTGATTGTTGTCAACTTCAATGTTTGTTGATGTCTGTTCTTCAAATTCACTTTCAATTATATGAAGCATTTCAAAGATGTCTGTAGTAGAATCAGGTAGAAGCGCTAATGCATTGGCATCGATTTCAACATCTTTATTGTATGGGTCATTTTTTATTTTGTATTCTAGTACATTCCTAACATGACTTCTACTTACATAGCAATCATAATTCTTCCCATGTGTATTGTTTCTTCAGACGATTAGTACATCCAAGTCTTGAATTCTATGCGGAAGAGATTTTGTTATCGTTTTGACACTTGTGGGAAGCTAATTGTGTGTCCACTATATTTGTATTGTCCTCCATGAGCATGCGTGACTTGTATTATTGGATTTGCACGTGCAATGAGAACCTCTTCTACTTGAGTGAGAATCCTCAACACATTTGGTTGCTCACCTAGGTCCATATTATTGGATGCAGAGAATCGATGTATGCCTTTCTCACTAAAGCATCTTCTACAAATAGGATTGTTGTTCGATGAATGTACATTCATTCCAGGGTATCTTTCCTTACATATAGTACATGTTTGTAAGTTTGATAGTGCATCTATTCAATTTCTAAATTTTATAGATGCATCCATAAAGTTAGTGGACCAGTTCATATGCATGTTGTTAGTTGAATTTGTGTTTTGTGTCAATCGTGTAGGTAGATGTGTTTGATATTGTTTACTGTTCCATGTGTTAGGTTCGAAGTCACTATTTCAGAAGGAAAATTATTTTGTAGATTTTTGGAACTTCTAAAAGCTTGTGTTTGATCTAATGCAAGTTCTAGGTGTTGTGTACGTTGCATCATACGACGCACATTTATTTCTTCTTGATGGCGAGCATAATACAAGCGACTTCTCTTACAAGATTGTACATCTATGGGTTTAGTTTGGGATGGTTGTCTCTGAGATTCTTGTAGATTTGAGTTCATAATCTGGAAAAAAATTGCATACTACATTGTTAGTGATGTGCAAATGAAATAACATGCAGAATAATTAAAGACATATAGTTGGCTATACGTTGTACATTGAGAAACCATAAAAGATTAAAAACTAGAAATGTTGGTAATTTTTTAAGTATATGTTCCATGAAAATGATATATTATTCAACATGCATCTCCATCGAAGTATTATAGAAAATTACAATTGTAGATGTTCCAATTGTAAGAATTGGATGTACATTTACTTTTTGTTAGCATTTCACAAATCACAAATTTCTTTTAACAGAAAGTTGCTTTCATTAGTGAAGTCAATTCTCTCGACTTCTAAGATCGTTGACTTCAACCGTGCCTCATTATTGTATATTTCATTTCTACTTGAAATGGTGAAGAGAAATTGTTTGAATAGTACATTTTTAATAATCTCTTCACTATTTGTCTCCGCTTCTTGGTTGAATTGTAGCAAATACAATTCTTTAGCAGGCATGCCAATTAGTTTGGTTGCTGCCTCTTCAAAAGCAACTACCCATATAGTACTTGAATGATCTTGAAGCTTTATTTGAAGTACATATCTGTAATTGCAATCTTGAAATGTAGCTTCGCACTTTGAGCAATACCATGCTCCATCATTATTTTGCATAGCTCTTTTCTTACATTATTTTCCTTCATACTCAATAGGGCAAGCTGGATAACAAAATGAATTAGACTTGATGAATATTACTGTTGCTTTCACAATGCATTGGAGAGTTTGTGTTATGTCTAAAGGCTCGTCCTGAATTTTGGTAATTATCTTTCGTGTAAGTAGTAGAGGCACATCCACCTTGTTTGTTGCTAATGTGAGAACATCATTCCCACTTTCTGCAAACCATGATTTTAGTTGTTCTGTTTCTTGGATATCAGGGTTTATAAACAACTAGGTAGTGACTAGTGTGCTTACCACCTTTCCATTGTAATCAGTAACGCGCCCATTTTTAACTGCAAGCATAGTTGACTTTTGTAGATGGTACATTTCTTGGAGTTGTGCACCTTCCTTTTGAGTTGTCGATCCCCATAAAGTCACATTTATGGTGGAGGTAGACATATCTAGCAACTTTAGGCTCCTTCTAAGAACCTCTGTCCCATCTCTTCTTCTTATTGTAGAGCTAGGATCTACGCATACAACAATTCCAATCACATCAACAAAAGAATTATTGTTCTTATTCACAATCTCATTAATGGATGTGAAAGAGAATTGATGTTTTAGAAGTAGGAGATCATCTTCACAAAGACTAACCCTTGAGTCATCCATTAAAGTAATTTCCATTTGACTATTCAACTTGTAAAACTTATTGGCTGACTTGATGGTCCCACCAGATAATGTATGTATAGCCCCGACTTGGATATTTCTAAAATGGAGGTCTGCAACTTCATTGAAGCAAGTGATACATACTTCAGTGTGTTCATTATCAATAATACCAAAGATAAACACTTGCCCATCTCCTTTCTTTGTGTTGTATTGGTGGATTTCTTTCTTCATAGTTACACGACCTTTGATCGTCCACTGTGTTTGAAATGGATTCAAACTTTTAATAGGAGTGATAGTTGAGGTAAACTCCTTCCTGTGTGGAGATGCGTGTATTCCAAACATCAATCTCTTAGGAGTTGATTGTGTGGGTACATCATTATGATTTGGATTTGTAGATGGTCCAGATGAATTCCTAGCATCTTGTTGTACATGTTTCTCTTGTTCTTGAAAAAGGAAGGTGGGATCACCAATGACATCATGATCTGTGCATACAACCTCTAGTTTAGATATTACAATCCACCTATGTAAATAAAGTAAGGGGTACTATTAGTAATGATTCATAGGAGGTATAAATGAAAATGTAATATTTCAAAACAATCACTATATTAAAATGGCTCACCTTGAGTTACAAATAGTGGGACAACTATATCCCGTGAGTTGAATTATTGAACCCTTCTGGATTGTCTTTGAAGTTATAGTATGATTATATATTTTTGGCATTGTAGCTTTTTGTAGATGGTTTCCATCAGAAAGATCTATTTTGTATCTACTTGTTGATTCAATGCCATGACCAAATGTTGAAATGCTTAAGATTTGGAGATGTGGATGCACGTCTAGTGTCCCATTGTTCATCAATATGATTGCATTTAGTGTCAAAGGGGAAGACATAACTTAAGGGAGACAAGTTATTCCTATAAAATACGGTTTAACAATAAAAACATTTTAGTTGAATTACCAATGTTATGCTTATGTAAAAACATGAAATATTAGCTAGTATGCATTTTTTTCTATAGAACAAAAATACTATTCAGATAAAATTCCAATAAGATTACTAAATATATGTAGTTTAAAATAAACTTGTACAATTGCCGTTATCCTAGAGAATTGAAAATAAGTAACTTGTAACATTGCTAAAGGAGACTATTTTTTTAAACAACATAAGGTACAAGAACTTACCTAGAGCCAACAACGTCTTTGGAGTGCTTACAAGGAAATATTTGGTTGAAATAAATTTGATCCTGTGGATTAAGAAAAAAGTTAAGAAGGTAGTGAGAAGTAGAGCATAGTAGAACAAACATTCAATTCCATGAAATTTGGACTTGATACTTAAGTAGGCCAATAAATGCTACATTTTTTGTTTATCCAAAGCATCTCATAAGATCTAATCTTATGGTAAACGTCCAATGGTGGGTAGTCCTAACTACACAAATGCTACTTTTTTGTTTATCCAAAGCATTTCGTAAGAGTTAATATGAAATTTAACTCTACAAACAACTTTAAAAGAAAAAGGTCATGACATACATTTATTTAATAGTCATTGTTAATGTTTCAGTGGAGTTTCCAATGTAAAATAAAGAAGGGCCTTGTAAATTAGAGAAATAGCTTACATGGGACTGCATAAAAGAAGGTAATGAGATATGTTATTTTAATGGTCATTGTTAATGTTTCAGTGGACTTCCTAATTTATAATAAAGAAGGGCCTTGTAAATTAGACAAATAGCTTTCAAGGGACTATTTACTATTGGGGTAAAATAGCATTTAGAGTATTCAAGAGGAAAAAACATTAAATTGTATAGTTTAATAGAGATCTTTTTTATGTATCTTCTAAGTGCATATTTAAGATTGAGTTAAAGAATTTAGTGTATAATTTTATAAGAATTTTTGAAAAGTAGCATGAATAAAAGTTAAGTACATAAAAAATGAGGATTTTATAAAAAATAAATTGTAACATTTTATATATGTAAAAGGGCTAAAGATTGTTTAATTAAAACCAAGCACAAAAACGATGGAAGTGGAACATTGTTATATTACCAAGCACAAAAACGATGGAAGTGGAACATTGTTATATTACCAAGCACAAAAATGATGGAACTGGAACATTGTTATATTACCAAGCACAAAAATGATGAGAAATTGTTAACAAAAGTCTCCGATTGTTATATAGGTACATTGCATATTACATAACAAAAGTCTTCAATTGTTCCAATGTACATTGTATACATGTAAAATAATAAACACATAAGTTATGATAGATAAGTGCAAGAAAACGTTAAAAGTATATTAAGAAATTAATACATTTAATTTATGTGTAGAGGCTAAACACATAGGATAATTTTTTTTGTTTTAAGATGAGCAAATAGTGTAAAAGAAAAACACTAAAACAACTTCCAACATTTTATTTATATAAAAGATGTACAACTTCAATTGTTGGTAAACAACGTAGGGCATAATTGTACTACGATACTACATATAGTTTATATAGTTTTGAAATACAAAGGGGTAGTACATATTCAACTATTGGAAGATTTTACAGGGCACAAAATTATTACTATCATACTACATATTGGTCATGTAGTCTTGAAATGCATGAAGAAGACGAGGAGCATCGCCATATCCAAAATATCCATCATTGTACATTTCTCTCAGGAAAGTGCAAAAACCAACTAATTTATCACATGTTGCATGGAATTCATTTGCAGTTTCCTGCATTGCTATGATGTCAGTTTCTTGCACAGTGTGTGCATGTATGCTAGTTGCCTTCACTTTTTGGACAATCTGATTACAACTAAGTGTAAGACATCTTGCGAAATTTTGGATTTTGGTTTCATAAAAGCCATTCCAATTGACTGACGTGTTTGACCCAATTGATGATGTTGGAACATTCATTGTAATTAATGGACTTGTCACAGTGACTTCAGGACCATTGCTTGAAATCTCAATTATGTGATTTGGTTGCAGTGGATTTGCCATAACCTAAAAAAAAATGCATCCACAAAAATATCAATTTCATGGATGAGAAAGTTGTTAAGTAGACATACTATCTTTGATTACCACCAACATAAAAATTGTAGGTGCATTAATTATACTTTATCATGATTCTCATAACTAATTTTTGCACTAATAACCAAATAAACTTTCGCAAATACCAAACTCATCTAAATTTTTATCTACAAAATTGTCAACCGAGACCATAACTCTAAGGCCCCAAATCAATATACATTTCTCCTATTTATTTAATTAAAAAAACACAACACCCTTCCATGATTTTGCTCCTTAGTCACAAATTATAGAAAATTACACTATAGAAAATTACACTATTAGTCACGCCATTTCCAACAACATTTACTCTGTATTTTAAATAATTAAATAATTCTTGTCATTTATTATTTCCAGAAACAAAGATAAATGTAATAGTGGACTAAGAACATCCACCATCAAATGGCTAAATACATCCCCCCCAAAAAAAAACTCTTAAACTGTAACATCTAATAGACGTTCATAATACTTTTAAATAAAAAAATAGTAAATATAGTGCGAAACCCTGACTCTGATAGCCTAGATCAACACATAATGCAAGAAAATCTAATCTCTCATACTCTATACAAAACCCTAATCATAACACTCTAATATAATATGCTAGTTCTGATGAATACGCTCATGTTGTTGTACCATTCCCAAACCATAGTACACATCAAAAGCCATGGTCAAATTGCAGCAATAGAAAAAAAATATTTTTAAAGTTAAATAGTTTAATTTTTATATTATAGTTTATATAATATAAATAAATAAATATATGTTAAATTGCGCAGAAGAGTGAATGACTGCGGGCAACACACATGGACAACAAGCGTGGATGCATGCAGCCAAGCAATCAGTCTCCCCTTGACACGCAATCAGGAAGCTGTTTTGTAATTAATTTCTTTGTTTCACCTGGGTATTAGCAGTATACTCACTAAAATTCATTATTACTCTAATGAGCATTAGCGTGGGACAGCATAGAGCAGTAAGCAGCATACAAGGTGCAAGAGGCCATAAATTCTGAGAAAATTATCTAACTCAGGAGAATGATAAGAGGTAGGTTGAATTCCTTTTAGCCTTCTCTATAGGGCTGGATCAGGAAGTATCTAAGCCAGAAAATTACACCAGAGGATGAAATCCAGATAAATGATGAATTCTTCAGGAGACTACTTTTGAAAGATGAGGGAGCTTGAGATTTATGTAGGATGCATTCATGTTTGAAAATGGAGGATGGCGAGTTTGATTTTTGGTATCAAGAGGAGGAAGAGATGAGAGATGGGGATAAGAAGAGACCGCGGTTGAATTTTGGAGGCCAGGTAAGGCTCTTTCATTTTATTATATTTTTCATGTAACCAAAACCAAAACATTATTAAATTTTTGTGTCTCATGAGGAAGAGGAAAAACAAAAGAAGATATACCTAAAGAAGAGGGAGGAATTCCTGAAGCAGAGATCTATGTCTCCGGAGGAAGAACAACCATTGATTTTTGAAGGCCACACCGAATTTGGCCTTCCTCTGGGTCACTTCAGTGAGGTAACACCAATTATCCTAATGTTCTTTCATTTTCTTGTTTTCCTTGCATGTTTCCAAGACCAATATCGCCCTATTGTTTGTATGGCTTTTAGATTTGGATTTCGGCACAATATATAGTTTTCCTAATTCTTTCAACAAAGCCTAAGTCTAAACACCCCCATAACAACAACAGAAATAAGTATGAAAACTAAAGGAATGAAATGGAGGTATTTTTTTCCAATGCAGTAGAAATGATTTAGCAGGTTAAAATATTTTCAACTTTTCATATCTAAGACCAAGACTCTTGGCATCTTAGATATACTTCCAACTCTTCCTATTGTCTGGGTTACTTCCACATCAAATTCAACAGTACTTTGAGGTGGCTCTAAGGTGCCAGGGAAAACACAAAATTAGGGAAATTATATGTTGGGTTGCTTATAACAGAGATTTAACATGAGCGATCAAAATGGTGAAGATTGCACAGAATAGTCCCATGGGGCGCAGAGGTAAATGTAGATTCAAATGCATTCTTAAACTTAGAAATAAATATAAATAAGGATCAAGAAAACCCTAGAAACCCTAGCACGATATTTCTAAACTTGAATGGTGAAAAGCCAAAAGAAAGCGGAGCTCAGAGCAAGGGGGCTGATAATAATATTAAGCCCCATAGGCGCTTCAATGTGGTCATTGGAAAAAATCTATGAAAAAGAAAATTCAGCCGGTTAAAACTAAGGTTTCAGAATTAAATCATATGTACTATGAAGGGGAGCTGAAAGATGAGGATAGAAGCCATTGTAGTCGTGATGGGGATCCTCAAATTAATCATGGTAGAGGGCCAAATGATGATTTGGTGTGTGGCAGAGCATGTGCTTTAAATTCAGAGGATTTTTCTGTTGTGTTGGAGTTGAATGGAAGGGAAATTGGGAATACTTGTGAAATAGGCAGTGTATGCCATCAGAATGGGGAATTGGCAAATGGGGCAGAGCAATTCTCAGTGCCCTGTAGTGTAATTGAGTCTGGCAAGGATGCCCAGCTGGCGGTTTTGGTTTCCTTGCTCGACGATGAAGATGAGCATGATGGGGCTTGCCAAGCAGGGGTTAGTGGTAAGAGAAAGAGGAAGCGAGTAAGGCGATTGCGATGTAGGAAAGAAATTGGGGAGCTAGACCAGTACCTCAACACACATATTATTGACATATATATGGAGTAAGTTCAAGTTCTATCCTGTGTTAATATTAAACTTGTGCCACTTGATATCAAGTGGTGTGATCTAAAATGCAAATGATTTTTGAACTTTGATCACAAGTTTTGTCCAGAAGCCTTTTATATTAAATCACTTGTTTTTGGTTGTATAGAACTCACATTTGCATTCTCAAATCGGTTGTGTGACTGATGCTTTGATGTTACTATTGAATGATCATCATCAAGTCGAAATATTTTGGCTAGCTATTTTTCTATGTCCTCTAGTATTGTAGGCCAACAAATTTTTATGTTTATTTTATTTTTTAAATAGCTCTTTGGAGTCACCTCCTTCAGTCTATTCTAAGCTACCTGTAGTGTGTACCAACATTCACAAACTCCATGACTTAGTTGGTTGGCTGTTCATAAATATCATCCACAAATTATATGTTGGGTTGCTTATAACAGAGGTTTATATTTCATAAACAAAGCAACACTTAGTATTATATATTTGATTAAGATCATCTTGTTCTGGATGGATTCATGATACACCTACACTATGTCACAAGCAGATGTTACTTACAGGCAAGCCAACAACTTTTACTAATAAATAGATTAGATTATATTCAGAAAACAAAAGAATCCCTTTCCACTGAAAGAATTGATTCAAGGACGTGGAGGTTTTTTATGTTTTTTAAAGGTATTTGTATCGCTTCTTTGTTTTTTTTAGCACAAAAAACTAATAATCTAATTGCTGCAATTCCTTAACTACAGAAAATATACAGCACTTTAGATGTCATGAACTATATAAATTTCCTAAATTTTAACCACAGAGTATATAAATTTCTAAAATTTCATATTCAAAGTACATCAAACTACTTATTAAAATAAAATAGCAGTGAAAAATATATTCTAAAATTTCATATTCAAAGTACATCAAACTACTTATTAAAATAAAATAGCAATGAAAAATATAAATACTCACCTCTGTAACTGCTTCTCTGTATAGCTACTTCTCTGCTTCTGTGTTCTATAGCTGCTTTAGCTGCCTCCGCCTTTTTTGTAGCTGCTTCTCTCTGTAGTTGCTTTAGTAATGGGTAGAAATATATTGAATTTAATTATATTTATAGAAGGTTAGAGGCGGTGAATAAGGAGATGAATTAATGCATAAAATCTACCATCCACCAGCTAGGTCTACATTAACTCCAAAATCTATCTTAGATTTACTCCTCCAAAATCATTTACTACTGAAATCTTTAGATCTACCCGTGAAATCTTTAAATCTGATGCATCTACTCCTTCGTTAGATGGGATGTTCTGGAAATTAAAAAATTATAGTTATAATCTACTATAATAGAGTATTATAGTAAATTTATAGTATTAATATTTACTACTATTATTTGATAGATTTTCAATTGTTAACATTAATTTATAAATACTAAATTAATCAATAAGTATTTCATATCATAATAATATTTTAATATAATACTATATTAATTATGAAATAAGCATATATCCATCGTTTTTTTTAATATATAATAATTAAAAGAATATATTGATATTGAATGTAATATATAATAAAAATAAAATATTCTAGTATAATTAATCAATTATAGTTATAATACAGTATAATAGATTATTATAGATTTATATTATTAATATAATACTATACTACTATTATTTGAAAATTAGTCTTTCCCACATTTTTTTAAAATAACCTTCACAATGTAATTATATTAATAAACAATTGAAAATAAAAAAAATTCAAAATATTTTTAAATGGAAATAATTAACATTATTGTTTTAAGATTAATTAAATAATAATCATAATATTAACATTATTATTAATATATTAATTATTCAATGTCATATATAATAAAAATTAATTATATTAATAAACAATTAAATAAAAAGCCTTCCATAGAGAATACTTTGTAAATTAAATGGAAAGCAATACAAACTATTAATTTTATAAATGGAAAGTAATAGAAAGGAATAATTTTTTTGCAAAGCTTTAATGGTACAGGAGGAGGAAATCATGGTCATCGGATTAACTACTTTTAAAATATCAAATGTGAAGCTTAGATAATTCTTAAATATGAGATAACTACTCTTCCCCCCTAGTCACAGAGGAGTTAAAAATCTGAGGTAACTACTCCAGCCACGTAAACCTGAAATCTGTCCAGCACAGATATTTAATTCCATTAATGAAGTTGGTCAGTTTCTAAACCTGCTCAAGATTTTTTGCATTTTTCTAGAAGTGTCTGAGAATGAGTTTTTACAGTGTGAGACAATTCCGAGCACTATAATGCTCACATTTTGCTCACATTTCTTCCGTGTTTTTTTTTTTTATTTTTACGGCGTGAGACAATTCTGAGCACTATAATGCTCACAACTAAAAGCATATCGGCTAATAAACCCTCTAAACTCTCTCTAACTCAAAAATAAAATAAAAACATTTATAAAAGGGATAAATAAAAGCCCCAAAAAGTTAAAAAGCCTCTCAAGAGAAAAGAGAGGGAAAAAGTCACATACACATGAGCCAAATAAAAAAATCATTTTTCTCTCTATTAGTTTTTTTTTTTATGAAAATGCAAGTTATCTATTAAAATAAAATAACACTTCACCAAAAAAAAGGGTGATTAAAAGGCACACCCCAAGAGTCACATGGGCTAAGCCCAGAAAGATCTAGAACAAAGTATCAAAGGGTACGGGACCCATATAAAAATGAAAAAAAATAGAATTAAGCAGCCAATGTCATTCATGCAGATGGCGGATCTCTGTCATCCGGTTTCCCCCAAATGTCTGCGGGGTCCAGGTTGACATCAGGCATAGCCCAGCCATCTTCATTTTCCTGTTCTTCATTCTGAACATTTGGCTCCTCGTGCTGAGGTGAGATAGCCAAATTTAATCAAGAGAAAACTTTAGTATTATCCCACCCTGTAGTTGGTGGATGAAAAGAACCAGGAGCATTCTAGCCTACATTGTCTATTGCAGGCCAACCAGCATTACATGCATTATCCATAACGGGCCACCCCGCATTATCCCTAGCTGCACTAGCAGCACAACCAGAGGTCCATCCGCGTGGACGTGGAGAGGCTGAGTACCTTCACTAGTGAGCAACGTGATGCGGAGCAGGCTGGGAGCGAGGCCAAGAATCTCTGGCCGAACCACTTCTGCGTCTGTTAGGAGAGCGAGCTCTAACAAAGGACGGTGAGGGAGGAACACGAACCACAGTGCAGGGAGCATTACCCCAATGATCCAACAACTCTTGTAAGTGAGCCACTTCCAAGGCAACTTTGTTAGCTTGCACTTGAATCTGTAGAAGAACATTAGAACAGATAATAGTTTTAATGTATAGAGAAACATAAGTTCCAATTTTGCTTTCTGAAAATATACAAAAATTACGATCTTTCCATAATTCAAATAAAATCTCCACCCTGAAAATATGGCAGATTTGAGTAAATTTTTCAGGAAACCTGGGTGAATCATCCAACAGGATGATTTGCCAGGTTAATGGCTCAGGTCTGAAAGGGCGAAAAAAATCATGAATCCATAACCAGAATTGCTAAGCTCTGGTGCAATACCAGAAAAGATGCTAAATCATTTCAGCCTGTCCACAAAAAGGACAATGGGGATCTTGGACCCCAAGGTGAAACAACCTAGTACCAACAGGCAAGCCTTGAAAGAGAATGCACAAGGCAAAATGAGCAATTTTTGGCTCAAGAATGGCAAACCAAACAGTTTTAACCCTGGAATGCTAAAGACTTAAAGAGCTATGAATAAGCCAGCACTTATTAAGAGTGGCAGCCATGGGTAAATGAGCGGAAAGCCACCTATAAGCCATTCGTGGCTTGAAATGATGCAAAGGTGTGTTTGGATACCATTTCTAGTCCTTCCATCATGGCTTGTTGGACTGAGTACCAACCTTATGCAACATTTCAGGTGGAATAGCCATGATGATTCTGTCATAAGTAGGCTTATCAACTTTTGAAAGAGAAAATTTTACACGGAATGCTTCCCGAGCCAAAAGGCTCATAGTGGGCCTGTGAAACATATCCTGAATGGTCTGAACACCTTTTTTATGAAATTTGAGAGCCTTTAAACCTTGCAATTTAGCCAAAGATTGAGTTGCAGAAGCTAGGAGAGGTGACCCCCAAATATTAAGGTGATTGAATGAAAGACCAGCACGAAAACCATCACCAGACCAGCATAACCAAGGTTTAATTTTTTCCCAGGCTTTCCAAATGCTCTTAACCACAAACGTGCCCGAGATTTGAATTAGTTCTCTCATGACAAGGAGAGTAGAAAAACCAATTCCTTTCCAATCCGGTTTGTGCATAGGATGTCCCATTTCAATGTTATGCCGGAGTAAAACCTTCCATGCCTCACAACCATTGAGCGCATGAACAATCCATTTGACAGCCAAGGCAGTTCCTTAGCGGTGAGTAGAAAGAATACCAAGTCCTCTAGAATCTCTGGGAAGGCAAAAAAATTCCCATGCAACATGGTGAAAACCATGGTGAGTATCAGAAGAGGTCCATAGGAAATCCCGCAAGAGTTTTTCCAGTTTGGCATAAGAGTTTTTTGAAGGAGCCCAATAAGAAGAATAATAAACATGGGTTGCAGCCAAGATCTTAGAACAAACCTGGAATTTACCAACCAGTGAAAGAGGCTTAGTAATCCAGAATGCAAGTTTTTGCTCCACATGGGTAAGAACAACTTGCCATAGGGTGACAGAAGTGCCCTGGAACACAAAAGGAATACCCAAGAATCTAAAAATTTCACCATGGCCAACCCAGCGCCAACCATATTGCTGAAGCCAATGAGGAGTGGGAAGTATAGACTGTCTATAGCATAACGTCTTGTGCCACTGAATGGAAGAACCTGAGGCCAAACAAAAGGTCTCTAGACAACCAATATCATTTTTAACCAAATTTTCTTCTTCCAATAAGGTTAAAAAGGGGTCATCAGCAAAATGACCATTAAGCAGCTGGTTGGAAGAATTAGGTAAAGAAATACCATGAACAAGCCTATTGGAAACTGAACGAGCAAGAAGATAACCAAAACCTTCTGCTGCAAGAACATACAGGCTTGGGGCAAGAGGGCATCCTTGGCGGATTGATCTAAAAAGGCCAAAAGTATGAGACTGTTGGCCATTGATAGTGATGCAAGCAGAAGCATCTGAAAAGAGCATTTTGACAGATTGAATAAAAGAGGGTCCAAACCCTAATGTTGCAAGCATTGCAAGGATAAAGCACCATTCAATGCGATCATAAACCTTAGCAAAATCAATTTTTAAAAAAATTACTTTTTTGTTAGATTTTCGGGCCCATTCCATTCCCTCCCAAACTGCAATGATATTATCTAATATATGTCTGGACTTAATGAATCATGTTTGTTCAGGGCAGACAATCAAAGGAAGCAGGTTGCAGAGTTTGAGCGAAAGGGCTTTAGCAATGATTTTGTAGGAGACATTGAGGAGGGTAATGGGCCTCCAGTTGCAAATATCCTCTGGATCACTAGATTTAGGTATGAACTTAATGTTTCCTTGATTTATAATATTTCCTAAAGAATTGGAATGAAATGCTTCAAGGTAAACATTGTGTAAATCTTTTCCTAAACAATCCCAAAGGGCTTTGTAGAACTCACAAGGAAAGCAATCAATTCCAGGCGCTTTCCCATCTACCATAGAGCAGACAGCTTCTTTAAGGTCTTCAATGTTCAAAAGTTGATCACAGAAGCGAGTCTGGGCTGAGGACAGCCTGTTTGGAACAACAACATGACAATCCTGCAAAGCAGTTTGTCGCTTAGGAGTGAAATCTTGAGCAATGAAATCTTTTCATAATGTATTACAAAAGCCTGGAGAATGTCTGGCAGATCTGTATGAACAGCATTGTCCTCTTTGATTTGCTTAATACTGTGTGAGGAGTGTTTAGCTCGAAGAGGAAGAAAGAACTCCTTAGAAACACGGTCCCCAATTTTTAGCCAGTGCATTATGGCTTTAAGTTGCGCTCCTCTGGCAGCATGGCAGTCAGCCATTTGTTTTTGATGTCATAAATTGGCAACAAGGACTTGCTTAGAAGGAGAAAAAGGCTCAGCAGCCAAGGCTTCAAAAGTAAATTTCAAAGCAATGACAGTAGCTTCATAAGCCCTTCTCCTGAAATTAGCCACCTGATGGCCATAAATGTGAAGAAACTTTGTTGTATGGGTAATAGCATCATTCCACCACTTAATCTAGCCAGTAGCATGCAAAGACCGACATTCTAAATTCCAAACAGTTGAAATGTGTGCCAAGGTGGGTTGATGAGCAAGCAAGGAAGTATTCAGAAAAAACTAAGATTTCATGGTGCGTGGCTGAGTGAGTTGCCACTCAATGGCAAACTGAATTGGAAAGTGATCTGACAATGTCACATCCACTAACGACTGCACAGGAAGGGTGGATGACGTGGAGAAGTTAAAAAAAGATTGTGCAGAAATCATAGCACGATCAAGGCGTTTAAAGACCCTGTCATTTCCAGCCTGAAAATTGCACCAAGTATGTCATAAAGGACTGGAGTGATGGCGACTAACATTGGGATCAAAAAATCCCAATTTATTGTGCATATGGAACTATGCCTCTCTTTCGCCAGCTGGCCACCGAAAAGGCAGAACACCATCCTTGTCGGTAGCCGTTTCAACCATATTAAAATCTCCACAAATAAGCCACGTGGCCATGGGCAATGAATCCGCAATCCACTGCCACAAAGCAGATCTTTCTAATGCATCATTTGAAGCATAGACATTAATAATCCCAAAAGAGTGATTATTAATATTAAGAAGCGTCCAGACTAACCTGTTGGTGGGATCCACCCCATGATCCACCACTAAATCATGCCACCGAGGGGACAAAAGAGTAGTTACACCACCTTTGCCAGCCTCATGGGCGGTGGAAAATAGTTTACTGGCTGGCTAAATACAATGGCAAGCCGAAGACAAAAGAAAGCATGTACCTTTAACTTCTTGCAGGCACAGAACATCAAGAGAAACATAATGATGGAGAGCATCACGATCAGAGGACTTCCTAGAGAGGTCAGTGAGACCTCTAACATTCCAAGAGAGAACATTCATTTAAAATCCTCCACCATCTCCCCAGAATCCAGGCTTCCAAATGAAGCAAAACTATTCTGAAGAAAGTCGGTGGGGTTTGACCCAAATTGGAGAGGAGGAATTTGATGTTTTTTAAGCTCCTAAACAATTTCTCCCTCCTCAGGAAGCTCACGGCTACGAGAGCACCTGCGAGGCATCACAGAAGAATTGACATGGGCTCTTGCCCTTGGTGGTGATGCTTGCTGCAAAGGCAGCACAAGAGGACTCTTATTGTTGTCCTTCCCACCATTCGCAAAAAGCTTTGAAACCTCTTTAACTGCTTCAAACGGTTTAAGAACATCCATAGAGGGTTTCAGTTTGTTTTTGTGATTGGTAACAGTAGCCCAAGTGTTCATTGGTTTAGAAACCACCTCCTTGGGCATAGTTACTACATGGTTTGCTACAGTGCGTGCCTGTATAGTCTTCCTGGGAGGAACCCGGGTTCTAGGCACAGCAAGAGGACAATCCCTAATTTTATGCTCTATTGACTGACAGCGATAGCAAGTATTGGGCAAATTGAAGTATCTGACTTTCGAGGTGTGCCGAAGGGGGCCAATTTGAATGTCAATAAATTCCTTGAGGTCTTTTGAAAGATCCACCTCAACACAGACACGCTTTTGAGGGTGTGCTTGAAAGAACCTATCAGGTTCAACACAAATAACTCTTCCTAAAGAAGAGGCAATGTCATGCAAGAAATGCAGACAGGGCAAAGGCAAACCAAGGAATTCAATCCACACAGGAACTCTATGTTTGGTATCATCAGAGGCCACAAAATCCCATGTCCACTGTTGGAAGACCAACAGGGAAGACCAAACATACCAAGGGCCATGGTTCAAAATTGCTTGAACATAGATAACTTCCGCAAAGCAGAAAAGGAAAAAGCCTTTGGTCAGATTCTGGACCATATCAAGGCGGACCCCATGAGGGACCCAAGCCTTTTGGACCCATTCTTTGAGCATAGATTCAGGGGGAGTTCTCCCTACAAAATAACCAATGAGAGTATGTTGTTCTAACCATAAACAAGCAGTATCAAATTCCTGTGATGGTAAGATCACATTAGCAGGAGAGTTTGAGGGCTTACCTCGTGGAACACCTTCGGAACAAACTTCCGGGGATGCTTGGTCGTTGGAGGAGCCATTGTTCAGAGCTGAAGAACTGCCAACACTAGCAACAAATGCTAGGTTAGAAGTGGTAAGAGGCATTTAAATGGCCAAGAAGCCACAATAAATGCTGGCGTATAGAAAAAAAAGGCTATACTTCCTGCACCTATAGCGCGGTATGAACCAAAAGAGACAATGGTGGCCAATTTCAAAAATATACAGAGCAAAAAAACCCTTGTTTCAAAACTTCAGATCTACTATATTATTCTATTAGTTTTTTCCGCACACTAATCATTTATTTATTTCTTTTCTCATATTCTATTCATTTTCCCAAACCCTAACTCATCATCTATTTGGTTTTCTAAGTTTTTTTCCTCTCAGACCTATTTCCATTTGCATTTTGTTATCCTACAATTCTCTACCCTAATTTATCCTTTAGCTCTTATTGCTTTCTTTTCTTTTCTAACCCTATTCCTTTCCTTTTCTCTCTTATTTTCTATTGTTTATTCTCTTGCTATAGTTTCTCTTTTTTTTTTCTTGCAGGGCAGCCATGGATGTATACACAGAGTTCAATTTTCATTTGCATGATGACACAGGGGTCTTCTCTCCTTATTTTTTTTGTTGCTTCTTTGTTTGTTGTCACTATATATATATATATATATATATATATATATATATATATATATATATATATATATATATATATATATATATATATATATATATATATATACTGCTTTAATAGATCCCACATAATGATATATTGGTAACTTTTTTTTGTTGATGTTTACTGTAAAAAAAATAGAGATACCCCCTATTTTTTTTCCTAAGTAGTTATTGATTTGAATGCAGGGTTGAGCACATAGAGAAGCTGGCAGTCATAATCACAGAGGGCGAACTCCATGAAAGCGGCTGGATGAAAGCTACAACAGGAATTCATCGTGGGGCGTATGGGCGCTGTGGCAATGTTGAGATGTGGGGGAGGGGCGACCTCTTGCCAACCACATTACCTTTGCTTTATTTTGTATGGCAGCGGCCCCCATTCAAAATTTCTACTACGCTCAAACTTTTGTCACACCTTCCTTAGGGTATAAAACCCTTAACACAAATGCTATAAAAAATAATTATTTTCTTCCTATATTATTTTTGCTATCTTTTTCTTTTAAAATAAAACCTTCAAATATCCTTTTCTCTACTGCCCGGAAATATATATATATATATATATATATATGTTAGTGGAAATATTGTCAACAGTATAAACTACTAATAATCCAATAATCTCAATGAAATATGATGCAAATCAAATAAACAAAGCAATATTACCTTGAAGATTGATTTACCTCGAAACTTCCATTGTTCACCTATCTTGTATTGATCTTGTTGATGAATAGAGCTCCCAGAAGCGTACTTCCTCGCTGTTTGAAGATGACAATACTTGAATGGTTGTGTGTTGGATAAAATGCAATGGAGATTACCTACAATGCAACTATTATGAAGATGGGAGATGGATGATTGAAGCCATGGTTGTATGGATATGAAGATAATGGATATAAAATGTAATGAGAAAATATGGATGCTTTGCCAAAGGCACACTGGAATTTCTGTAGAGTAACTTTGTTATAGCTTGTGTGTTGTTGAATGGGGGAATGAGCTTCCTTTTATAGGCCAAGGAGGGGGAAAATCCATGTGCCAAGATCTTAATGGTGGAGAAGAAGTCTTGAGAGGTGTATGGTGAAGATTGAGTTGGTTGAGATGAGGGAGAGAAAGAGGGAAGATGTTCCTCTCACCTTGACATGGTGGAGAGAAAGGGGTGACATGAGTCCACATGTCACAAGGCTCACAATGACCCCAGAGAGAAGGTCAAACAAGGAGACATGATTGTAGGGAGGTTGGATAGATTCTAGGGACTAAGGAACAAGTGTCACAAAGTGTCCCTTTGACCATGATAACATGGAGAGACCATGCCCTTTGGAATAGGGACGGTTGGAGGAAGAATAGGCCATGTAGGTGAGGGAAAATAGAATAATTAAATATTAAATATATTTAATTACATGTGCAACAAGGTGAGGTGGATGTGTGAGGTGGCTTGGATGATGTGGAATTATGAATGAAGACTTTGGAATAGGATGATTTTGGGATTAAATAATTTGATTATTATTTAATTGAGGGATGACATTAGAAGAATAGGTTTAATTGACTTAATTAAATAAATTGATATTTATTTAATATTTGGACTATTAATGATGAATGTGAATCAAATAGATAAATTGATGAATTTATTAAATGATAGAAGAATGGGAATTAAATAAATAATAAATATTTATTTAATTTGTATTTGTCATTTTTAGGTGTATACATTTTGCCCCTTTGATGCAATGTGTTTTAACACGTTGTTTCAAAGAATAAAAATTTTCTGTGATTGATACATGCCCTAGTTTGCCCCTGTTACAGGTTTATGATGTTAGGATGCCCCCTTGAGAGATTGGACGGGAAGACGCGACGACAGGATGATTGACAATCTCACAATGAGATAGTTTGAATAAGAGGTTGACTCGATAGACGGCTGAAGAAATTGGTTGACCTAGAAGAAAAATTAGGTGAAAACCTTGCCCTAGCATGGACAAGGTCAAGCACCTCCCATTAGGGTTCCATGTGCTATATATAGGAGTGTGGGGTCGCATTCCTAGTCATTTGCACACTTGTCTTTGAGAGAGAGCTTTTAGGAGATCAGGGCCTTTTGAGCACAGAGCAGTCAGCAAAGATGCAGCAGTTTCCTACTGAGCTTCATTGATTCGAGAGGATCCGACGGTTTAACCGTCCAGCAAACTACGGGCCACTGGTAAGTACCTCCTCATTTCTAGGTAGGCACATTTATGATTGCATTAAATGCTAGGCAAAGTTTTAGCTTTTTAATGTGCTGAAAGCTAGAAGCGCACATATCATGTGTGATACCGCGCATATGCCACGATTCTGCGGATATGACGCTGGAATCAATGCATATGTGTAAATTTTACATTTGAAGTGTTCTTCTGTGCAAATGAAATTCTGTGGCGCAAGCAAAGAGGGATGATGCACATTCAATGTTTTACGACGCATCCAAAATCTTCATGCGCAAGCAATATGCTACTGCGCATATAAGGTACAGTACTACGCATGTGAATTATTTCTGTACAAACAAGATGTTTCTGCGCATACAAGATATTTCAACGCATGCAAGCTAAAGTTGCGCTTATGGGATAAAATTGTGCATCTGACAGGAAGAACTGCGCATATGAATTTGGTTTATCAAACACTTAGAAATTTGATGAAGTTGATTGTGCGATGGATGCTGGTCAACTGATAGGTCATCTCTGAGATTGATAGAATCTCTGAAGAGATGATAGGATTGCTTTCCTATTGAAATAACTAACTTTTTGATATTGAATAGACAGACTTGCAGTTTAGTTGCTTTTGTATTATTTTCTAACACGCGCTTGCTTGATTGCAGGAGGAGTTAGATGGCGTTCTCATGTCGAGAGAGCACTACCCAGTTACTCAAATGCTGAGACCA
Source organism: Cunninghamia lanceolata (assembly GCA_027924645.1). Taxonomy (NCBI): domain Eukaryota; kingdom Viridiplantae; phylum Streptophyta; class Pinopsida; order Cupressales; family Cupressaceae; genus Cunninghamia; species Cunninghamia lanceolata. The sequence continues at coordinate 1,159,832 of BSBN01000780.1, forward strand.
TATCTCACGGAGATTGATCTACTTGTTCTTGGATCGACAGGGTTATCATACATTTGCTTCTCGCCCAAGATTAGGGCTAATCTCGACATGCTGACTGCTCTGGTTGAGAGATTCCATAGTGAGGATGAGACCTTTCACCTTCCCACTGGAGAGATTACAGTGACCTTAGAGGATGTTCATAGGATTCTACATGTACTTATTGATGGAGAGCTCATGGAGTACGAGTCACAGACCGGGGTAGGATTAGACGAGTGCAGATGGGTCTTTGATGACAATGATATCGAGGGCACTGAGATTAGTTGAGCTGACATGTTGGCATACTATGAGTCGTTTCCTGCAGTTGTGGCTGTGTTGATCAGAGGTATTGTGTGCCCCGACAGATGGTCACGTGGTTTTGTAGTTGGATGGGGGCGGGTGTTAGAGCGGATTACTACCGAAGGCACCAGATATGCCTGGGGAGTTTACATACTTGCTCACCTATATCATGATTTGCACTAGTTTGTCTACGATGGCTCCTCGAGTTTGGCTTGCAGGGTTTCACTGTTGCAGATATGGGCATGGATTCATATAGCTATCACCCGTCCTATTGGCATTGGCACCCGAGGTAGGGGTCAGCCTTACTCATATATGTTTCAAGAGAGTCTTTCCTAGCCCAAGTTGGGAAAGCTGGAGTACTGGAGACACGCCTTCGACAATGTAGATTCTGTTGTATGGCGACCATACCTAGACTATGAGGTATGGGATGATGATGCATCTGAGCTTCCCTTCTATTTCTAGACTAGATGGCTTATAGGGAGAACACCCTATATACTAGAGTGACACATAGTATCACGTGTGTACAGGCAGTTTGGCAAAAATTAGGGGATGCCCCAGGGTAATGCCATATTTGCTCATACGCACAAGGAGAGGGCACGATGGGGACCCAGCCCATCCTACAAGATAGTGCGAGATGAGTTCTTGCACATCCCTTATCAGCCATGGCCAATGCATAGAGCAGTGGGAGATGTAGGTGTGACTCGGGACTACTTTGATTGGTTCGCTACACATCTATTTCTGCGCTACTCTGGACTAGGAGAGCGAACCTTGATTCTGGATGATCAAGAGGATGAGGACGAGGGGCCATAGAGGCAACACAAGAGGAGACAAGGATGGGGAGGCAGAGGTGGCCGAGGTGGGGATGATGGTGGTGGCAGAGGAGGAGGAGGACGCCATGATGGCAGTAGTGGTGGTGGAGGATTTGGTCATGACAGTGGACATGATGGAAGTAATGGAGATGATGGCAGAGATGGAGATGGGAGGAGGGTTCACCGGTGGATTGATCCCACCCAGCATGCACAGTTAGCTTCACATGCATAGGTGTAGCCTCTCGTGCAGTCATAGGGGCAGGGGCCAGATGATGAGGGTATAGCAGGGTTACGAGCCTAGTTGGCTTAGGCTCAGTCTTTGCTGCAGCAATAGCAGGGACAGATTGGGCAGATGCAGGCCCAGATTACACAGCTGCAGGGTGACCTACAAACTGCCCGGTTAGAGAGAGATACAACTATCTAGAGATATGGGAGGGTAGAGGCACTCTTGGAGTAGGTGCAGTAGACTACGGCACAGGGTGGCACTAGTCAGATGGTTGCAAAGATGGTCAGGGCAGGTCAGGAGATCTTCTACTGGTGGTCTCTATATGAGCAGGCAGTGCCACCAGAGCACAGGGTAGGTAGATATAGACCCAGTTACCGTAGCAGGTCACAGAGGGTACCAACAGAGAGTGGTGGGGTGGTGGGACCTATGGGACCACCTCGCGAGCCATCAGGAGGAGATGGAGGTGCACCCGGGACAGGGACAGTAGGTGGGGGAGGAGGAGGAGTAGGAGGCATCGTACTACCACAGCCTGAACCATCAGGAGGGAGTCACTCCTAGATGTCTATTGTCATGTATCAGCTTTCTAGTACTTTTTATTTGGACATGTATACACCACTTTGGTTTAGACATTTCGGGATGTACTATTATTTTGACATCATTGTATACTTGGACACTTTTATTCTTTTTTGATGATGATGATATGAGACCATGATTCAACAGACTATGCTATGATTTACATATGTGATGATGATATGCGATGGACATGACTTATGTTATGATGCTATGAGTTATGATGTGCTATGTTTATAGATGACTTACATGGTTGATGATTCTGATGCCTATGTTTATGTTATGTGATGGACCTGATGATCTATATGATGTTATGATGCAACACTATGATGATTATGTTGATGCTTCTATAGATTTTTGATTTACTAGACATGTTGCCTCTACATGCTTATGATGTTTGACCTAATGCTATATACTATGATGCATCTACATGTGTTGATTTGTACAATGCTAAATGTAATGATACAACTCATGTATGCATGTATTAAGATGGTTTAACTGATGATCATGCTATCTATGTTTTTGCATTTTTTTTGTTTTTTATCATGATATACATATGAAACTAAAATGGATGATTTATGATTTACTTGTGTTTATGCATCCTAATGGACAAAATGATATGCACCTATGACGATGGACCTAATCATGATGCACAATGATTTTATTTTTGTTAATGCCAAGTATACTCAATCTTAATAACAATACATTGTTTTTAGAAGAAAATAAATTGGATATATGAAAAGACATGATAATGAAAGATAATAAATGTGACACTGAATGATTTGGTAACAAATGATAAGAAATTGGATAATGATAGAGAAGAAACTGGATAAAGAATTATCACAAAGACACATGGATTTTGGTAAAATGATAACATGCTTATAATGCAATGGAATGCAATGGGATAAGTATGGATATGAATTCTTGTCATCTTCGATTTGTGTGAGTTTTTGAAGTACTTTGTTTCATCATTGAGCTTTTAAAATGTTGTAAAAAAATGCAAGCATCTAGGTATAATTAAACCATGATGACCTGAGTATTACTTACATGGATTTTGATTTAGCAAGTTAGTACAAGCATCTAAGTATAATTGAACCAAGATGACCTGAGTACTTCTTGCATATCAACAGACAAGGATTAAACTTGTTTCATGTTTAGACCTTTGATGTCCTCGATGATCATTTTTGTTGATCATGTCATTAGACTAGGCTTTTCACATTACTAAAGATAAATCCACAAACAACAAACAAATAAAATAATTATGCCCCCATCATAGCTTCTCTAGTTTGATACATCCTTGATTAGCATAGTTCAAGACATAATAACAAAAATCATGATATAAGACTTTGAAAACAACCATTGAAAAACCTTCTTGCCCAAAACATGTTTCCTTGCAATAACTTGATAGAATTAGTTTGATGTCTTAGGTCAAAAGGGATTTGTCAAGTGCAGTCTAGTTGTCTTTTGTGTCAAGATGATGTTGGAAGCTTGCTTGTCATGTTATTTGTTGTCTAGTGATAAAACTGTGATCCAATTATTTACCCTCTGAATTTACAGCATTCAAGAATCCTATTCCCTGACTAGGTCAAGGATTTGCCCCCAGTCGAGTAAAGGATTTATTTATTATGGATGAACTGACGATGAACAATGTGACGGACCCTAAAGGACTGACCTAGTGCCTCGGGGGCTCATTACTAAATGGCCTTTCCTACGTGATGACGCAGAGGCAACGTAGTTTGGGGTGGACCTATGTGGACCTAAAGACCTAGGCGATGAGAAATGGTGCAGACTAGAATGGGTCAAAGGTTGAATGACAAAGGATGGAATGGATGGAAGGGCAACCTCGGGGATGCATCGATGATGGCCTTGCCTACGTGATAACTCAGAGGCGACGTACTTAGGAATAGACGACACTGACAATAGACTTGTGATAGGATGAACGATTGGATAATGTGATTGGATGACCCTACTAGATAAGTTGATAGGGGTGACAAGACACCAAGCTATGGTAAGTCGTTGCGAGGTAGATGCGAAATGGATGCCGTTATTGGATGAATACGATAGGAAAGATGGATGCGAGTTGGGTTGTACTAACAGATGGAGGTAGCAGTTAGTCACAAATAGCGCTTATTTCCAGGTTTTCACCACTCAAGCTTCTACTTGTACCATTTTTTTTGTGTCCCTTGCATTGGGGTTATTAGGTATAGAACCTTAAAAGGTGCATACTGTTGATGGGATCATCAAACACTTCACCTTCTAATGTTGAGAGTTGATACGCACCTGATCTGTAGGCAGCGACTATGATATAGGGACCCAACCAATTGGGTTGAAACTTCCCCTTCTCTCTATCCTGTTGATTTCGTGGGTTCTCTCTTAGGACCAGATCACCTACCTGAAAGACTCTTGGCTTAACATTGTGATTGTAGCTCCTCGACATTCTCTATTGGTATGCCTTAAGATGGTTAAATGCATGTTGTCTCCATTCTTCTAGCAGTTCTAGTTCTTGAAGCCTTGATACCCTATATTCCTCATCATTTATGAGCCCCTTTAATGACACCCTGAGGGAAGGAATTTCAACTTCGATAGGCAATATGACTTTAGAGCCATAAACAAGGGAGTATGGTGTCGCACCTGTAGGTGTGCGTATATTGGTTCTGTAGGCCCACAAAGTGGGGTTCAATTGCATATGCCAGTCCCGACCAATGTCATTAACAGTCTTTTTGAGGATCTTTAGAATGGTTTTATTCAATGCCTCAGCTTGGCTGTTACCTTGCGGGTAGTATGGGGTGGAGAAATGATGTTGGATATGGAATTTACTACAAATTTCCTATACATCCTGGTTCTTGAAGGGTCTTCCATTATCTGTGACAATGGATAATGGGATACCATATCTGCAGATGATATAGTTAAGGATGAAGGATGAAATATGTTTCCCTGTGACGGTGGTTAATGGAATGACCTCAATCCACTTTGTAAAATACTCTATGGCTGTGATAATGAATTTGTGACCATTGGAGGAGGAAGGGTGAATCTTGCCTACTAGGTCAAGTCCACATTGACAGAAGGGCCAAGGTGTCATTAAAGGTTGTAATTCCTGAGCGGGTGCATGTATCAAATTACCATGAATCTGGCATTTCTTACACCGCTTGACAAACTGATAGGAATCTTTGTCCATGCTCGGCCAGTAATATCCTAAACGCATGAGTTTCTTCGCCAAAGTAGGACCACTAGAGTGCGTCCCGCAAATGCCTTCATGAACCTCTCTTAGAGCAGTCTTATATTCATCACTATCTAAAAACCTAATGAGAGTACCATCTAAACCTCGTCTGTACAAGGTGTCAGCAACAATGGTATATCTGGATGATTGGCGTATGAACGTATGTTTTTGGTTGTTTGACAGGTCATGAGGTAGGATATTCTCTTTAAGATAGGTGTAAATCTTGCCATATAAAGGAGAATCAGCTCCTACAATGTGGTAAATGGTGTTATCTTCCGGGCTTTCATAGGCTGGATGGGAGAGTGGCTCCACCAAAAACTCATAACGCGATTGATTTTTAGTGATATCTAGAAAGGATGCAATAGTGGCCATTGCATCTGTTGCTTTGTTTTACAACCTTGGGATTTGTTCAAAGGAGATCACAATGAAACATTCCTTGAAGTCATCCACCATATGCTTGTATGGTATCAACTTCTCGTCCTTTGTTTGGTATTTGTCATTTATTTGATTAATGACAAGTTGTGAATCCCTATACACATGAAGCTCTTTGATCTTCCACTCGACTGTCATTTTTATGCCAATAACCAGAGCTTCATACTCAGCTACATTGTTGGTGCATGGGAACAGAAGTCTGTATGATTTAGGGATTGTATCCCCCTGCGGTGTTACTAGCAAGATGCCTGCTCTAGAACCATGTTGTGTGTATGAGCCATCAAAATAGAGCTTCCAAGCCATTGTTGTGATGTTGAATATAGATTCATCAGGAAACTCAAATTGTTAGGGGTTGTTATCAATCAAAGGTGCATCTGCAAGCTGATCTGCGATGACCTATCCTTTTATGGCTCTTTTGTCCATGTACTTAATGTCAAACTCACTGAGAATCATAAGCCATTTGGATATTCTACCTATTAGGGTAGCTTTACTGAGGAGATACTTTAGTTGGTCAATTTTTGCTACTAGTTTTATGGAGTGAGAGAGCATGTAGTGTCTCCACTTTTGTGAAGCAAAGATGACTGCAAGGCATGCCCTTTCAATTGGTGCGTACTGAAGCTCATAACCTACTAATGTCCTACTGATATAGTAGATTGCCTACTCCTTTCCTTCATGGTTTTTTTGTGCTAGCAATGCTCCTAAAGCTGTGGGTGTAGCTGAGATATATAACAGTAGAGGTTTGCCTTGAATTGGCGGCATTAGGACCGGTGGATTCATCAGATATTCTTTTAAGCGCTAAAATTCTTTCTCACAGTTATCATCCCATTTAAATGGAACATTTTTATGCAACAGATGTGAAAATGGATGGCACTTGTCTACTAGTTGGGAGATGAACCTTCTAATTGACTACAACTTTCCCTGTAAATACTGTAGCTGACTCAGATTCTTTGGTGGTGACATTTCCATAATTGCTTTGACCTTTGCCAGGTCCACCTCTATTTCATTTGTTGATATGATGTATCCAAGTAGTTTTCCAGATGTTACTCCGAAAACACACTTTTTAGGATTCAACTGTACATTAAACTGCTCTAGTCTTGTGAAAATTTTGTCTAAGACTTCAAGATGTCCATCTCTGGTGATTGATTTTCCTAAGATATCATCAACATAATCCTCCATGATGGTATGCATCATATCATGGAAGATCATTGTCATTGCTCGCTGGTAAGTTGCCCCTGCATTCTTGAGACCGAATGGCATACTGCACCAACAATAGGTGCCCCATGGGCATGTGAATGTTGTTTTATGTTGATCCTCTGGTGCTATCTTGATTTGGTTATATCTGGAGAAACCATCCATTAAGGAGAACATGGTGTGACCTACTATGAGTTCAATAATGATATCAATGTTTGGTAAAGGAAAATCATCTTTCGGGCAAGCCTTATTTAAATCCCTGAAGTCATTGCATATTCTAATTCTCTTGTTAGGCTTTAAAACATGTACAATATTACAGACCCACTTTGGGTAGTCAATGGCTATAATGAACCCCACATCTAGTAACTTATTGAGCTCTTCTTTTACCATTCAAGCTATGTGGGGATGCATTTTCCTCAGCTTCTATTTTACCAGCTTAGCCCCCGAGGCTAGTGACAGATGGTGCATTATTAGATCAGGGTCAATACCTGGCATATCGGCATAAGACCAAGAAAAGTTTATCTGCTTTCTTCTGTAGAACTCAGCAAACTCTATTCTTTCTTGTGTAGTTAATGGCTCTACTTGATAAAGGAGTTTTGGATGTGCCTCTATGCTGATGTTAACTAGTTCTACTGGTTCAATCAATACTGAAGATCTTTCTAGATGTGCATAGAGGGGGAGAGGGTCAAGCCTTTCATCCGTCGATGCCTCAGAGAGGTTTTCACGTTCAGATACGTCTTTTATTTTTCTCTTTTCATGATCTAATACTGTTGCAGAGTGGTTTTCACCATTAGATCTCATTTTTATTTTGACATTTTTATGACTGAAAGGATTATCACTCTCTCCGAAGTATGCCTTGTCATTAAGTTTGATGGGGAAGCCAGCATTATGGTCTCCTGCAAGTAAGTGTTCTCTAAGCTCTAGGTAGTCTATGATGGCATCATCATTTTCAAAGGTGTTAAGCTCAAGTGATGTTTCAGATAGATCCCAATCTATTAATTCAGGTTGAACAAGAGGTAAGGGATCATCAGGTTGATCAGACTCAAGGGTAGTTATGGTTAGGATGGATAATTCATTTGAATGGGATGAGGTATTGACGAGGTCTATTATGGTACTCCCCTCAAGTTGGTTCGTCAAGCTTGATATCGTGTACCCTCTTCGTGAAATTCATTCTCGTCATATTGCAGTCTGAACTCTAGCGGTCTAGCCCTAGATCTTTGTCCCTCATGCGTAGTTGGAGTATTGCTATATTGTTTTATAACATCAATCCCTTTGTCTTCACAATACATCTCAGAGAGGTTGTCCCACTCATACTCATTTGAATCAGTTTCACTAGCCTCTTGCAGGCGATGAATTTGTTCTACTTAGTTCACATCTACGGTGGGCGCCAAAAATGTTAGTGGAAATATTGTCAACAGTATAAACTACTAATAATCCAATAATCTCAATGAAATATGATGCAAATCAAATAAACAAAGCAATATTACCTTGAAGATTGATTTACCTCAAAACTTCCATTGTTCGCCTATCTTGTATTGATCTTGTTGATGAATAGAGCTCTCAGAAGCGTACTTCCTCGCTATTTGAAGATGACAATACTTGAATGGCTATGTGTTGGATAAAATGCAATGGAGATTACCTACAATGCAACTATTATGAAGATGGGAGATGGATGATTGAAGCCATGTTTGTATGGATATGAAGATAATGGATATAAAATGCAATGAGCAAATATGGATGCTTTGCCAAGGGCATGCTGGAATTTCTGTAGAGTAACTTTGCTATAGCTTGTGTGTTGTTGAATGGGGGAATGAGCTTCCTTTTATAGGCCAAGGAGGGGGAAAATCCATGTGTCAAGATCTTAACGATGGAGAAGTCTTGAGAGGTGTATGGTGAGGATTGAGTTGGTTTAGATGAGGGAGAGAAAGAGGGAAGACGTTCCTCTCACCTTGACATGGTGGAGAGAAAGGGGTGACATGAGTCCACATGTCACAAGGCTCACAATGACCCCAAAGAGAAGGTCAAACAAGGATACATGATTGTAGGGAGGGTGGATAGATTCTAGGGACTATGGAACAAGTGTCACAAAGTGTCCCTTTGACCATGATGACATGGAGAGACCATGCCCTTTGGAATAGGGACAGTTGGAGGAAGAATATGCCATGTGGGTGAGGGAAAATAGAATAATTAAATATTAAATATATTTAATTACATGTGCAACAAGGTGAGGTGGATGTGTGAGGTGGCTTGGATGATGTGGAATTATGAATGAAGACTTTGGAATAGGATGATTTTGGGATTAAATAATTTGATTATTATTTAATTGAGGGATGACATTAGAAGAATATGTTTAATTGACTTAATTAAATAATTAAATAAATTGATATTTATTTAATATTTGGACTATTAATGATGAATGTGAATCAAATAGATAAATTGATGAATTTATTAAATGATAGAAGAATGGGAATTAAATAAATAATAAATATTTATCTAATTTGTCTTTGCCATTTTTAGGTGTATAGAATATATATACAATTAAATACTTGGCCACTTTACATAACATATAATTTTCTGTTATAAAAGATTACACAGAGAATTTGAATTGAATATTTTAAACCAATATATATATATATATATATATATATATATATATATATATATATATATATATATATATATATATATATATATATATATATATTTTCTTTCTATAAAATAACAGTGAGCTAAACAAAAGTTTTTTTATTTTCACATTATAAACACAATGAAATTTTCCATATTCTATATAAAAGTCAGTAACCCTATATCTTTTTTTTTTGTTTCCCACAGTAAATTTCTTTGAAAACCCATTAACAAAATTAATTCAGTATGTTGTATTTTCTTTTTTTTAAGCTACAACAAGTCACAACTTTTTTTTAAAAGAACTACTACTAGTAAGGCAATATTATTTCCTTTCTCTTGCACAACATTTCAATAAATATGACATCAGCTATATTTTTCTATAACAACTACAGAGGTAATACCGTGGTAATTTCTTTCTTTACAAACCATTGCATTAATAGGGCAGCAACTTCATATTGAAAATAACTTGTAAACATAAATGTATTTTTTTAGTTACAACAAATACAAAAGAGAGCTCACTCTCTTACGAAAATTACAAGGCCCCTTGGGCCATGGCTTCCAAATAGCCATGCAAACTAAATCATAGAAATGTAAACTTCCACCCAAGCTCCAAAATCTCAAGACATCAAACCTACAAATAAAACAAGGAGAACTTTCTCATGCCCACAGGATGCTCACCACCCTGCCATAGACTCGAGTAGAGTCACCCCCGAGCTGGGAGATCACCCTCAAACCGTTTTCACACCACAACACAAATTTCATAAAATACTCACACAACACAAAAATAACACCCTCCCAAGGCTTGCACACATGAATCCATTTTCATGGATTTAGGGGGGTAGGAGAGTGGACTGCTCTCGACTCAAGAGGTGCACCCAAGATCACAAAAACTCAAATATTTCTTAACACAAGCCCTCTATCCTTAAGATTTCTCATTTATCACCTTTCCAAGGCACTCATCCCTTCACAAAATTCTTTCCAAGGCACTCATGCCTTCACAAAAACCTCAATGATTCTCAAATGCTTTCATGGCCATCAATATGTCAATAATTTATGAGGATGACCTCGAGGAGGTTAACTCCTCTCCCACCCCATACAAGATGGGCTCTCCTCAATGGAGAGCCTCATAAATACACCCTCAAAAAAAACCCACATACAAAAATAAGATCCACACACCCTCAAGCAAATATCCATCCATAGGAATGTAAAGACAAGAGGGAGGCATCAAGCCTTCAAGCTTACCTTTAAGCCCAAAAATGGTAGAGTTGGTGGAGAGCTTTCCAAGTCCTTCTCCAAGCTGTTGCCTCCAAAATATCTCCAAACCTAGCTAACTCTCCCCAAAACCATAATCAAGAAAAAAATTAAGCCAAAAGAACCCTCTCCCTCTCTCAAAGAGGGAGTAATATAGGCTACACACAAGACATGTCACCTTCTCCTTCCTCCTCACAATCCCACTCACCATCTCCAAGGGATGAGGAGGTGACACATGTCACTCTCCTATCCCTTAAAGCCTCACATTCTCCCACAAGTGCTCTCACACATGTGTGAGAGCATTGTGGAGATATGAGTCCTACTTGGAGGCTCCTTGAGGATAAGGGTGAGACACATGTCCTCATCCTATCCTACAAGGCAATCCCATTCCCCATCCCTATGCTCTCACACATCCTTGAGGATAAGGGTGAGACACATGTCCTCATCCTATCCTACAAGGCAATCCCATTCCCTCCAAGATGCTCTCACACATGTGTGAGAGCATAGGGATGGGGCCTCCCACACTTGAAGGTCTTGGGAGCTTCCCAAGCCTTCAAGATAAGGTTATCCATAACCAAGGGTAGTGGGGATGGTCAAGGTGGACCCTTGACTTATCCACCCCATAACCAAATTCAAAAATTCGTCACTTAACTTTGGGGTAAAGTTAAAGTGACTAAATGGAGGTTATCCTAAGGTTTAACATGCCCAAATTGGCCCTAGACCCTAGGGGTATGATCTAGGGTCATTATTTGGCCAATTTAAACATCATAGCATATATAAAATCATAAGAAAAGGCCCAACAAAATAAATGACACGAAATGGTGCAATTTAAACCATACATATTTACAACACATCATTAAATAAATACAAAGGGTGAAACCTAATATGAATAATAAAAAATGCAGACATCACGAAATCATCATGCACCAACACATGTGACCTTGGTCCCTCCTAGGACTAGATCAGCTTAACACGGATTTCACATAGGGTATGGGATGATCTCCGTTTTTCCATGGGCATGGAAAATCATCTGCACACTTACGCAAACATATTAGTAGCACATATTCATCATAGCCGAAGCAGAAGGAATGCATACACAGACAATGTTGCATAATCATCTAATTCTTCAATAGCACACATAGCATCATTGAGAAGATTCATAATCTACTGTATTTCTAAACATCAATTCAAGATCAAGATTGCATAATAATTTCATTCATTAACCCAACAACTAATATTCCAATTAGCATCAAAATGAATCTCACATATCATATAATTGTCAGTGAATTCTAATAAGTAAGATATAACCACATCACAACATATTCTATCAAACTAATCGAAACATAGGGAAAGAGTCATGAAAGTTTGAATCTACAGGGTCAACAACCCCTAAAATGTCTGCATGCCAAAGATACTCTGACCACTAAGTCTCATACAATAAAACAAGAAGCACAACACATGGTAGCCTCACATTACCACACTAAAGGTTTCAATTTAAACACAACAGGTGACACTCCACATCTACACCACATGGTTGCGAAGATAGAGCCACACTCCCATAGATTGAACCCTTGGCTAGGACGAAGCAAACAACATGGTCTACAAGTGCAACTAATCCAGTCGCACAAGGGTGGGCCTCACAAATTGTCTCTTCATCTTCTTCACCATTCTATCTCACTTGGTAATTTTCACTTTGCCTCTCCTTCCTCTTTCCAATTGAACCTTTCTCCACCAAATTGAAGCATATCCCTTTAATCTAGTTTTTGCAAACTTTACTCTATCGAGGTCTTCAACCTCTTCAAATTCAAAATACTCTTCCATGTCATTGATCCAGTCCACTAACTCTTCAGGATTCAAATTCCTGCAAAATGTAGGAACATCAAATTTTGGCCTCTTTCCAATTTTTGTCAATGCCCTCACCAAAGGGTCATTAATAGTTGTTGCCACTACTTCATCCTCTTCACTACTTGTATCATTTGCATTTGTAGTTTCATCCTCTTCACTCATAGGTTCTCTCCTATGTGCAAAACCTCTTCTCATTTCTTCTTGTATTGCTTCAACCCGCCTTCTCAAGGCTCTAAAATCATCAACATGATCAGCACTCAGAGGATTTCTACCTCCATCTCTAGCTCTTGCTCTACCCCAACTACGTAGAGCTCCTCTTGCATACATTTCTCTCACAACCCACTACTTACAGGTCCTGTTACAAGCTGCCTCACATTTGGCGATCTGCCTACAGACTCAAGAACAACCCGCTCTGATACCACTGATGCAACGGAGAAAGGAGGGGACCCAGAAACAAAAAAACTTCAAAAGCAACAATTAAATAAATTCAACAATAAATAAACACAAAACAAAATGACTAAAAATTCCCTTGCATTGTATAACAGTTTACAATAGATTTGGCCAAGCTTATTGGCATCACTACAAAACACAAACCAAAATTATTTTGGTCATAGACTGCACCCACAAGGCATTTCACAACACACCTAGGCTCTTCTATTACCAACAAACCAGTCCCCTACACTGGGGAAAAGAGGAATACCAAAATGATAGAAAAGTGATCCTTCATATATCTTCCATCCTGCCACCACCACACATGTCCTTCATTAATGTGTATGAAATAGATAATATGGAGAGAGAGGGAGACTTCCGCTGCCACCAAGCCGCCAAGCTCAAAATAGGCTCCACTAACAATTAATACATCAGTCACAGCTACAGCACCACAAGGAAAAAAGTTACAACAAGCATCGCATAAAAAATAGAACAAACATTAAAGCAAAGAAAACCGACACCAAAATGGGGGGTGGATGCCACTACATCAACAATGGAAATCACCTCCTTTAGGTGCAAGTCTTGACTGATGGGGGTGTTTGAAATACCCTAACTTGATGTGTGTGTTTTTTGTGTTTATGAGTGTAGCTTTTATGTATCTGATAGGATAGATCCATGTTAAGTTAATTCCTTCGTTACAACTCTACCCATATAGTAAGTTGTCCATATTATTGTTTATAGTCTTAGTGTTTAGTCTCTGGTCGATTTCTTTTTTACACTAAAGTAATCTTTATTATTTCTCTATTAAATTGATATATATATATATATATATATATATATAAAGAAAAAAATCCCTTAATAAAACTTGTTATATTATATCTAAAAATATATAAACCACCAAAATATCTACTTTCAAACTCATTGAAATATGAATACAAACTCACATAAAATACGAAATGCATCTAAGTGCAATCCAAAACTTGTCATCTTGAAAGGGAGGTCACAAGTTCAAATCGTGTAGGGGGTAGGGTATGTATGCCTCATATTGAAGCAAAGTTAAGTGCCTCCTTCAACACCAATGGGAGTATGAGGTAGTCTCATACGCTACAAGTAGCCTATAAGTTAGGTCGTGAGGCATTGTAGACTATAAAAGGATTCCATTTCTATTTCCAAATATGATTAAATAAACATGTCCAAATTTCCACTACTAACCTTCTAAAGACTTCTTACAAAAGGTTAAAGACAAGTCAGTCAATGGCCAAACGAGAAAATCAGCTTTGCATATCTCAAATTCTAGAATTTCGACCAGGCATTTTTATCCAATCAACCTACTCCAGTGTGGGGAGAACTCGTTACACTTGCGCATATTTGAAGGACAAAGGCCGATAGAAGACGAGAAAAGACACGAATTCTAACGGCTGTGAGCAGGCGGAAGTTGCAGAGAGCGAGGAACGAATTCTAAAGCAATGGACTTCAACACGGGAGCTGCTCAACTTGAGATTCAGGTGACACAATAACGCTACGCATCTTCTCCTAATCATCTTTTTCTTTTTTTTACCCCTGTTTGACGTTCTGGGTGTTAATTTGTCAGAGTGTGGTGTCCAGTGAAGATTCTGCTCAGCAAGGGGATCGACCACCCCTCTCATTAGAACAAGGTTCTCTTGTGTTTGCTCGATCGACCGAAATAGTCTTCCAAATAGAACAAGGTCCTCTTGTGTTTGCTCGATCGACCGAAATAGTCCTCCAAATAGAAGATCCTCCCGCGATAAACCAATCTCCAGCGAAGAGCAAACGTAAATCCCTAATAACGGCGGCAGTCAGTTTGTTTACAGCAAGCTTGACTCTCATGTGGCAAGTGCTGGGACGTCCGGATGTTTTGAGGGGCACCGTTTTTTACAACGTATTTTTGGTGACAGTCATGTTAACTTTGACTGTTTCGTTGGCGGTAAGTGTGATTCTCGCCAGAGACTTGCAAATGTCTGGTAAGGTCGCCCAGTCGATGGAAATCATTCTGGGGTTGGCAGTAGCATGCTTTCTTTTTGCTCTCCTGGCTGCCGGGTTTGTTGTGATGATCCCTGCGGTCAATTGGATTGTGGTATGTTTTGTTGGTGTAGGTGCCATGGTAGCAGCAATGCAAATTTACCGTCACTGGCAAAGGAAAAGTTAGTTTGTTTCATTTTCTAAAGGTCGATAGATGTATGCTCTCTCACAGTCTACAAGTGTTCATATTGTAATCTGAATAAAACTGGAGAGATGCCGAGATGCCTACACGTCTTTTTTGTTATATTCTGATATCTATTTGGAAATGGAAATTGAAATGGGTCCTTTTATAGTCTAAGGTGTCGGACAAACTGATTTTGGATCTCTATAAGTGGCTTAAACATATGAGACTACCTCATACTCTCAATATGGGTCTACAGTCCCTTACAGGATTTGAACTTGTGACCTCTCTTTCAAGAGGGCAAGTTTTTCACCAACAGGGCAACTCAAGCTATATCAATAGACATGTTTTCAATTTGTAATCGGACTGTATCAATAAACACGTTTTCAATATTAATTAAAAAATTGTATTAAGTATGTACATGTATCATTCAAAATAGGCATTTTAAGATTAAATTGTGAATTTTAAAAAAATTGACAAAGCTAAAGCACCTAACCCTTGGACAGAAATGAAGACCTCTATTGAGGAAATAGGAGATGACTCTTAAAGTACATGCTTATATAATGATGTATGGTTGATTGGTCCTAAGACATTCTTCCATGTGACTCCCCATAACAATTAATTTTGTGAATATGGAAGATATAATAAAGATATCTTCTCAAGATATAACTACGTGATATTATTAGAGAACTTTCTTCAAGATTTCAAAACTTCTAAATAAAAAAGACATTAAGACTTCCTTCAAACCACATAAGAAAGTTAGGAACTTGCTCCCATCCCAAAATTAGTGAAAGGTGGATTTCTATTGATGTCACAGTATGATATGAGATTGATACCTTAGATTTAGAATTGGATTCTACATTAAATATTTGGGACTACTAAAATTTAATAAGTTGGGCATTTGGGATGTGATCAAACCTACCATCTTGTCTGAGTGGTGCAATTCCATCCTATATAGAATTGGACCTTCATCACCTATAGAACATGTTCACTTGATGTATATTTAAAGTAAGGAAAACTTGTTGGTGCTAAGAAGTACCATGGAACTTACTATCCAAGGATTGAATTTCAAGACTTTCTTTTGTCTTCGTGGGGCCTCAAGAATGAGTTAATAGTAGTAAAAGTGATAAAGAGTGGCAATGGATGTAGGCTTAATCGATCGGGCTAATTTCTTATTGTAGCCTTATGCAAATCGATGAGTGATTGTTCCTAAAGATGTCTTTGAAATGTGCCTTGACAATAGATGTTGATTGTTGATTGTTGCTAATGCTTGATACTAACATATAACATATGAGAATTGATGAGTAAATCTTAGAAAGTCAGGAAAGCTTAAATTGTGTTGTTTTGATACCTTATCAATGTGTCCTTTTACTATGCAAAACTGTCTTATAATGATATTTTTATACACACAATTCTAGACATATAATTCAAACTTTTGTGCCCCAAACTATCAAATAATAATCAAATCTCAAGATTATCGACCTCAAAATATAGGAATAATTTTGAAAAGCAGGACATGATCTTATCCAAGGGACAAAATTGCATCTATAATCTAATCTAAACTGCACAAATTAGTAAAAACTGATAAGACTAAATCTTTCAAAAAAGGTGACATAACAAATATTAGATTGAATCTTAACTCAATAAGTATGTTAAAATATTAAAATTATATATTAATTAAAATAAAATGTAAAATGCACTTTTCTATATAATAATTAACTTAATTTTTAAAATACATATTAAAATAAATTAATTCAAAATTCTTAAATCATAATAATTTTATTGAGGACCTGATATATGATTTGGAACTGATATTGGCTGTCTAATAGGTGAACAATTGTTAGATTGGAAACAATTGGCTGTCTAATAGTTTTTGCTTTTGCTTTTTGAGTATGAGCGTGCTGCCTATGCGGATATTAGAAGTCAATATGAAAACAGTTGGAGGGTGAACAGTCTTAGTGAGCTTTTTGTGGAAACACAGATTCGCAGTTGGTTTGCTGGTCAAGATCCATAGCAGGAGGGCTGACCTCGAAAAAAGAATGAAAATACAGTGATGGGTTGTGTTTTGGGTCCCTTAGACTGATCTATCTCGTGGACGTTATTAAAATCTTTCATTCATTCATTCATTTTGATATTACGTAATAATTGCTGTCTAATAAGAGAAGAGTATTTTAAGTCAATACAACTCTTTGCATGGTCGTCTTAGCGGGTCGTTCACGTTCTCACTTCTTGCCGTCTTTCCTCATCGTCATTCGTCAACATCACGTAATATCAAAAGCAAAAGCAAAAGAACCGTCTCCAAGTGCGCACTACGTAGCGATTCCTTGACAAATTTTCAAAATTTTGGAGTACACACAACTCAAACTTTTCTGAAAGATGGTGTGAGAAAGAAGATACGTATTATTTTAATTTAATTTTGCAAACTCGCTGTCTTTTCATGCATTCTGACGTCTATGCTTTTGCTTCTGGAAAGGAATCTCTTGTGATAAATTCAAGAACGTAACCACTTAGAATACACCGATTCCGGAAGAAACTGTGAGATTTTTCTGATTTTCCAGAAGCTCCATCTCTGGGGCGGTATTCCGATGCGTCATCTCTGGGGCGGTATTCCGACACAATTTAATGGCTCGAACATTGCTTCTCTATGAAAACAATTTGTCTGGACAAATACCGGCGAACATTGACCAGCTGAGTAGATTATGCAGTTTGGTTCTTGGATTTTGGTATCCAGAGTGCTCTGCTTATGTGGGGTCGCACGGATATAGAGAGCTACGTACGAACACTTTGTCTCCTTCAAATTCTAATGATTGAGTATTCTTGGACAAATTATTATTATTATTTTTAAAATGTAGTGCGTAGAATATGGCAGCGGATGAATCCTTCCTTCTGTCATCGTCAATTGTGACTACTGTTCTATCAAAGCCAGTGCATTAAGTATGTTGACGGGGAGCATTAGTATTATCATCTCGTTTCGCACATTAAAATCGCAGCATCCCAGATTTTGCAGCAAAGATGATTTTAATAAAAATAATAATAAAACATAAAAATTCTTAATCTCAATTAAAATCACAGAGTCCCACGCCTGGAATTTGATGGTCTATTTGACCGTTTTTGCAATTTCAGACCATATAATTTGACTTGCTAAGTTTTTACAATAAAACTTGACTTGGGGGTCTCCATCCCCAATGGGCATTATCACCCTTTAGGTTTGGCCAAACCCACAAGCTCGTTGGCCCAACAAAGGTACAACAATCTGCAAGCACGCCAGCCTAGCGAAGGCACACTTAGCCTGCAAGCTCATTGGCCCTACAGGGGTTTGAACCTTGGTGGCCGCGACTTGACCACCGAACCACGCCCTTAACAATGTATAGACAAAATTTTATTATAGGGAAATATAATATAATATTCTTATTTATAATATAGAGTATTTTATAATATTCTTTTACAATATTTATCTTGAATTTTTTAAAAATTGATTTAGAAAGTATTAAATTAGAATAATTTCAAAGATAATTATAAACGATATTTTTAGAATGTTTATCTTCAATCAATTTTAAAAATCAATTTAGAAACAAATCTTTGCTTTATCGATACTTTTTAATATGTTATTCATTGTTTATTATATATGGAATAAGTACAACTTCACAAATTACAATTATAGAGATTAAAAGAGTCATAATTAAGAGTTGATTTACAATTATAGGGATAAAAAATAATTGTTGCTACTTCCTCCATTGTCATTCAATTCAACAAGGCCACCTTTCTATAAGTGCACCAAGATGCCTACGTCAGAGTCGAATTGGAAATGTTCTCAACAATGATCCATCTAGACAAGTCACGTCCTAAGCATAGTGTGGCAATTGAAAGTTCTCTCAGACTTCAAAAGGAGGGAAAGTTGGTTTGTGGAGTGGATGGACTACTCTTAAGATACAACCAATATTTTTTGAAACTTATTGCTTTGCTGTCTTTTTGAAATGTCATTTGAATTATTGCAATTTGCAAGTGAGAATTGTCTTGAGTTGATCACTGTGAAGTTTCTCCAAAGGAAGAGGTCTTTCTATTTGTAGTTTTGTTTGTGACTATGTTGTTGATTGCTGTTTTTTTTTTAAATCTTTAGACTGCTCCTTTTTTTAACCTACATTCTTTGGGTATACAAAAAAACCACTCAACATTTTTTTGATAATTTATATTTATTTAAAATGTCAATTGAAAAGTAGTTAAATGATTAAACTGTCATAAAAAAATTATATGATAGGGACCTGGGTAATCATCAAATTCCAAGCCTGTCATAGACCATTGATTTTTTTTTAATCCACCAAAATTTTTACGTTGTTTTAATAAAAGAAATTGCCTTTGTATTTTTTTCTAAAACATCATTTTAAAGTTTAAAGGCTTTTTATGGGTCACCCCAAAAACAATGCAAACAATAATATATTATTAATATTCGTAATATCTATAATTGTGAATTATGAACATATCATATTATAGTTATAGATATTATAATATTTATAATATAATAATAATTATATTAAATTTTAATATATTTATATAATTATATAATTTTATCTTTCTTTGTTGTAATTTGATTTTTCTTTATTATTATTATTTTCTTTTCACATTTTCCAAAGATTAAATTTTATGATTTAACTTATATTTCCTGTTCCATTTTAATGATAGATTATGGTGTGATCTAAAATGTCAATGTAAAAAGATTTACACAGTTAAAATCTAAAAACATATAAAAATATTTTTATGGATTGTGGAAAAATTATGGACCTACAATTAAAAAGAAAACTTGTTACACAAAGGTTTGAGAATTTTGTGTACAATCTATCTTTGTAACTTTGTAATGCATCTCTTGTCCCAATTCCCATGCTTATATATTTTTCATTTAATTATTTATAAATACTAAACTTGTTTCCTAATCTTCCATTCAAAGTCCTTTGAGGTTTTGTCTCCTACTCTGAGCTAATATAAATGAGCTTGAATTTGAGTGCCTTTGGATGTGTTGGCACTTGCAACTTTGAGTTGGTGAGAAGTAGAGAGAGATATATCATGTCCAAAGAATCACCAGTAAAAAATTTAATTTAGAAATTGTTGAAACTTTTGATCTAATCTCTTCCTCTAAGAAAGACTTAAGAAGAAATTCATTGCATTCTTGATCAATGATGCTTGGAATCAACTACAAAAATTCAATGTGTATACTCATTACAATTCTAATGGTGCATTTCATAGAACCAATAATCTTTATATTATGCATGTAGATGGCATATATTATGTAAGTAGATATGTATACTCATTACAATTTTGGTGGTATATAAGCCTTTAATCTATAACATATATCATAGAACACCAATAAATAGCCTTTAGCTGCACATTAAATTTACTTATATTTTTTCTGTAAATAAAATGATTAATAATTTATCAACATATCTATCAAGGGCAACAAAAAAGGAATATTGTTTGATCATGATAAAACCCTATGAACGAACCATAATTCAACATGGCTACTAGAAACATATACTAAGAACTTAACATTAGTCCATCATCAAAATTGACATTGTCACTACTAGTCCAAAGCAAATTAAAACATATTCCCTGGACAACAAATTTTCATCCAAATTGCTAATGTGGGTGAAATAAGACATGGACTAAAGCTTGTTTCATGAAAGTTTCCATTTTAAAATAAGAAGAATTGATAACAAAATTTATTGGAAGTCACAAAAATAAAATTGATATTAGTGGGGAAAAATAAGATCCATCTCACATGTAAAATAGATCAACTTTTATCTCAAAAACATGTAATTGAAAACAACATTTTTTCCTATATTATTAATAAATTGTTGAAAATACTTTTTCACATAGCATCTACTTTCAAGTTTGAGAGTCAATTGCCTCCAATAAACTTCAAAAAACCATACAATCTACACCTACACTATTAATAAGTCATGGCTCCTAAACTATAACCAAAGTCTGATCTTATTCAATTTAGTCAAGCCACATCATAAATAATCACATTTATAATCATAATGTGCTTATATAGTGATAGAAATCATATGGATAAAATTTTGATCCACTCCATAGACATCCATCAACTCAAGTGAAGACATATCCCCATAAAGACTAGAGAGCACGTCTTGCTCAAACATTAGCTATTTTTTTAATATTTTTCCATGGCCCTTGATGGTACAAATCATTCAAAAAACAAATAAGATAATTGTTAAAAATAGTGAAGAGGCAAAAAAGAACACCTTCTATGCACCAAAAAATCATATCTCTAGTTAATCAAAAGATAGTTTTTAGTTAATTAAACTTTCAAATAAAATTGCCACTATGATTCACTATTTACCATCCATCATTCCCATTGCATCCATTATTGTCATTGTTTGGTTGAGATCAATACATAGGAGTAGTAGAGGTTTTTAGGTGTTTTGTTCATCATCAAAACCTACAATTACATATGTATAATGTATCACTTTAGAGCAAGTGTTAAAATACAAGGGTAAAATATGTAGTTTGGTTATAAAATATTAACAAATAAGAATGAAAGTATTTGACTATATGAGTGTGAACAGATTAGATAGTTAAAAATTTACCATTCTTAAATTGCACTACATCTATTATTAATGTTTGGTTTAGATCAATAAAAAAACACAATTGCCTACAATAACATATGCAAAACTGTTGAGCCTATTTCGATTACCCCAAAATTGAAACTTTTTGCATCATAATTCAAGTCTGATCATGCATCGAAACCTTTTGTCAAGTCATCATTTCGGTTGCAATCCATCAATGTTGTACTTCCTGTGTCAATCATGTCGATAACTCATTAACGAGATGTCATATTTTATCTTGTTCATATTACCTCTCTCCATCGAAACTCTGTATAGCAGTATTTTTCCCAGTCAAACTTTAAATTGAAACGTCTTACAAAAATGCCAAAATTATTTTCCTTAAAAGTCAAGTGAAAGTTTATTCAAAACAAAAAGGGGTAAAGAAAGTTCGCGTCAACTTTCGCTTTTCGCTAAGTTCGCGTGTACTTTTGCTTTTCGCTAACTTCGCGTCAACTTTCACTTTTCGCTAAGTTCGTGTCAACTTTTGCTTTTTGCAAACCTCGTGTCAACTTTCACTTTTCGCTAAGCTTGCGTCAACTTTCGCTTTTCGCTAAGCTTGCATTAACTTTCACTTTTCGCTAAGTTCGCGTCAACTTTCACTTTTCGCTAAGTTCGCATCAACTTTCACTTTTTGCTAACCTCGCGTCAACTTTCACTTTTCTCTAAGCTTGCGTCAACTTTCGAATTTGGCTAAGTTCATGAGTACTTTTACTTTTGGCTAACTAAAACCAAAAGGCATAATTTTACAAGTTTGGAGAGATTAAAAAAAAATCCACGTTCACTTTTTACGAACAGGAATAACTCCACTCCTCCACATCCTTCTCCAGCGATCTAGAAAACTACTCCAAATCACTTTCTTTGTCTCACATGAAATATAAAGATGCGGCAGCTGGCAGTTAAAAAATGATTTTTGTTGTTAAATGGCATATTTCTCTCCTTTGAGCAACGCCATTCTACAACAGTCATAAACAATTAGAAATGGCATCAAAGCATGCATAAGTCATGTAAATGGTTTCAAGCTCGTTATTAACTGAGGTGAAAAGGTTGTTGCAATTTCCCAAAGCCACGATCATCTCCCGAAATCATGGAAATGTCTTTTGATCTTTTTTTCGAACAAAGGTATTTGGTGGCCAAAGGTTGTTTACTACTGACAATTGGAGATTTTCTTCTCGTAGACAATGCCATTGCATTCGCCTGCATGAGACAACAAGATTGAAAGGAACCCTTGAAGAAAGTAATACCTTGTATGATAGAAGTGAAGGCAAAACTTGGTTATCTTAAATGGGATTTAGAGGCTAAAATCATTTCTTCTGCATCATCATCTCTGAGGATATTGCAGTAGTTAGAGTACCTTGTTGATTCAGATGTAATGAAGGTGCCAACCATGGATCCATTCAGGATAAACAACACCAGCTGGAATAACTATGATGTTTGCAATCAAGGTTGGGAGCTAGACCACCATAAACTTGTAAAGATAATGCACAATGTGGCGTGTCAAATACAAACTATTGAACCAAATAGTGAGATGTCATGACAAAATGAATAATATGTCTTGAGTTGTTGTTCAAACGAGAATCGGTATGCAGGGAAATGGTGTGATTGTAAGCAGTGTTGTTGTTTCAGAGAGTTGTTAGATGTATCTCTCCACATCTTCAAGTATTCGATGTAGTGGTCCTATTGAAATGGATATGGGTATTCCAGTGGATACAAATCCACCAATTTTGATGAATTCCCACCAATACATATATGATCCTTCATGGCATGTCTTATGTAGAGTTAGCGGACCAATTTCATCATGTGTTTATCGCATTTCTAGCACTTGGAAAGAGGTGTTGAGAAGCAATTGAAGAGATGATTACCGAAATGGAGCAAATGTGATTAAAAGAACTTAACAAAATCTACAACTTGAAAGTTCCAAGTTTCATGTTACCTTTTTGTAAAAGTGACTTAAGCCACTCTTTGTAACTAAAGGTTAGAAAGTAAACCTTATTTCTTTAAAAGTGATGTAAAATGTAACCAAAAATAAGGTTTATTATATTATTGCATTTCAAAAAGGTGGTTACTAGATAGTTGTTAGGTAGTTACAAAGTAGTTATCAGGTGGTTACAAGGTAGTTACTAGAGAGAAGCCTATAAATACAAGGCTATTTCAAATGTAAAGGGGGGAACTCTTTAGAGAGAACTTTTACAGGGGGAACTTAGGAAGAAACTTCTTGGAATATTTTTGGTCTTACACATTGTATAGTTTACTTTTGGAATTGTATAATTTTGAAAAGATAATGAAGAATGCATTTCAGTTCGTATGTTCTTGATGTATTTCTGAGTTATGATTACTAGTTTCTCGTATGTCAAATTGATGATCTCTCTATGTATTTGTGTAAATCAAAGTTATCCATTGAAGCATGCAATTAGAGTTATGAAGCACATTCATGTCTCGGTATCTTGATTTGAAAGTGTTAAGATAAATGATCTCTTCGTATGTTGAGATTTGCCATCTTTCTTCATCATTGTTGCACATATGTTGTGAAATTCATCATGAAGTTTAGGAAAGTGGTTTCTAATTTTTGTGGTGAAATCCCCTCATAATTTGTCTTAAGTTTGTGAAATTCAAACCAGTATTCATATGTCTACTGTTAGGGTTTCAATAAATCATTTGTCTTGTTAGTTTTGGTTTTCTTCCTTTATGTACTTTCAAGATAAAAGTACACAAAAACCCACAAATACCCCTATCATACGAGGGAGCTGCCCCTCTCAAACGTAGAGGAAGATCATTGCTTTATCGCAATCTCTTCAACTGTTGGGACAATTTAGTCACCGCTCTAAGGGTGACGAGTCATTTTCAAAGGTTATTTCGCGGTGACAAATATGTTTACCAACAAAAACATATCAATTTATGGAAATTGTTAAAGATTTTTAAAGTGGTCAAATACTTTTGAATTAGTACTCACCTTTTTGTTACTCAATAAGAACACGTTTAGTCTGTGTCATTATGTCAAAATGGTTCAAGACCTTTTATTTCTTTTTCTTACTACACCCTTTAGTGAGGAACCAAAATTCTCCATATTCTTCTACTTTTTCATTCAAGTCTTGACTAATGGTGTTTCCTCTTGGGCAAATAGAATGACATTTGTGCATGTTGGTTGGATTGAACCATAGTGATTTTTATTCCAAAGATGTTTCCCTCTAACCTAGAAACTAATTTGAATTCAAAAGAGAAGACAACATATTCATGGAGATATTTTATAAAAAAATAACACACTCACTAAAGGTGAGTATTTGATGTGATGTAGTCAGTACATTTTGGAGCAATGAATTCAAAAGTCATTGGAATTTTTTAAGACTTCACTACAAGTATCAACTTCTTGTGTTCCATCTATAATTGAAATGATAATGATTTAGTCCTTAAACAAAAACAAAAGACCCTTAACATGTCATGAAATGGTAATAAAGAAATTTACCATTATTTTAGTCTTCAAAAGTGAAAAACCCTTTAGCTTCTTGATCTTCCAATGGATTAGAGTCATCTATAATTAGGCTAAGAATGATTTAGTTTTGAAGAATTAAATTTTTTATTCTAAAAATAAAATTTTGAAATTGCCACTAATATGGTTTTCAAGAATAAAATTCCCTTGTTGATCACCATCAACCAATGGACTAACATCACCTATAATTGGAAGAAAAGTAGTTTAGTTAGTTCTAGAAAAAATCATAACAACCAATGAACTTATCAATGTGAAATTATCATCTTGTCTCTTACTAGAAACATGGTCTTGGTTGTCTATTTTAGTAAATCTCTTTACAAGATCTAAAACCTTCAACACATGCTTGCATTTGTTCCATATCTTTGTCCAGTAACATTCACATACATGGAATTCAAACCTAAACTTTCTAACAAGATACCATTTTGTTGCAAAGTTTGAATTATTACCTTATATGTGTTAGGGAGGATATTACATGGATAATAATCTATATTTGGTATTACTTTTGACCTCTCCAATGTAGTCAAATTATATTTTTCCTTTTTTTTAGGCAAAAGGTGCAGAGCACCTAAACTATATTATATAAATGAGTATTACAAAAAACCCATGAATAGAGATCATTGGGTAGAATAAGCATGGAACCAGCCCCAACCAAAGAACCAGCCAATAAGAGGCCAGTATTAACAACGAAGCCTTCTCAACATGACAAAATAGAGAAGAGGCTTGTACAAAATGGAGGCAACTATTAGCCTTCACAAAGAATTTATAGATATATACAAAGATATTCATTTAAACCAACTATTAACCAGTAAAATCTCAGATAAAATGAGATGGCAATATTAATTTATGACATTGAGGTCTTCAAACAGAAATACCTGACGATCAAGGTTGGCTGGAGCATTAGCAGCAGCGGCATGAGGAGGAGGAGGTTGGAAGTGCACCAGAAAATGCAGTGCCTGAAAAACATCTCGGGTTGCTATATTTTTTTCTTTTTGAAGCTAGAGAGAAATCCAAATAATTGGAAATGTCTTTTTTTAATAGAATGAATCTACCCTAAGAAGAAGTGTATGGATAAGAGAATTAGTTTTCCTTGTGCATTTCTTAGTACAGTCACTCAAATACTAACTCTTAATATGAAAATGATATGGTTTTAGTCCACAATGCTACACAAACAAACATCACAATATCTTAACAAACATAAAAACTAATTAAAATAATTTAAAGAAATGGAAATCATATGTAAGGATTTCAATATCCTACTGTTGTCCACAATTTTGAAATATGGAAATTTTCACAAAGTTTTCTCATCCTCGCTGTTTAGGTGGAAAATTAGATTTGCCAATGTTTTAATGTTTAGATGTTTAAATCCGCCTCTCCACCATACATTCAAGGATCTAGGGTCGAGTGGCGAGCACTATCATACCCTAGGTCACTTGCAGATGTAGGGAAACTTGGATTAGGGAATTTAATTATCAATTTTTCCTTCTCCTATGCTCAATTGACCATTAAAACCCTAATTATGCAAATACGGCAACAAATTGACGAATAACGAAAAAAGCTCTTGCAGACAAGGGTGAAATACCAAGTCACAGAGTACCTATTTTTGGGGTTCCGAGGGGGAATAGTCGGGGACACTAGAGCGGGCGCTCAAGTCGAAGGTGCCAGTTTCTTTGCAAGATCCAAACCTCCTTCCGACACTAATCAGCCTTGTAACTTCTATTTTCTGAAACTCCAATGCGGAGGACACTAGAGCGAGCGCCCAAGTCCTAGAAGTGCTCTTGTGTCCTATTTTTCTTCAGATCCTGAATCCTTGATGCCTGCCAATCCTTCCAGCAACTCCACTTTTCCCAAATGTGACACTTGTAACCTGCAATCACAAGACTTAGTTTGGGGGTTGTGGTGTTTAGAGGCTTACCTCAGTCAAGCCCTGGAGGACATTTAAGTCTCTAAACACCGTTGTCAGATAAAGAGTGCATGCCCTTGTGAGGCAGAGGTGAAAACCAAAGGAATCAATGATGAAAACACAATATCATGTCACCTTGTAGTGAAGCTCTCATGAGAGGAAGATTCTCTTCACTCCATGAGGGAATTGATGCTCAAATCTACAAATACCAACACACAAAACGCACAAGTCTGCTCTTGCAACATAATGAAAGCCTTGAATCACCTTGAGAATGCCTAAAGTTCACAATGATCATCTACTTTACAAATGAATGCCTAAGCATGCTTATATATGCAACTACAAACACTCCCACCAAGATTTTAAAAATCAAAACTTACCGTGTCGGCAAAAGGACCAAATAATGATCACAAATCGACACCTAGAAATTAGGGCTGCCCCAAAATAGGGCAGGACTAGGGCGCGAGCGCCTAAGTCCTCCCCCTATTTTGGGCAGGGTACAGTTCAAGGGGTCGACCTAGGTCCAATTTGCCATGGAACCTAGGTCTCATTCCATGAGATGCCAAAGTATGAACTAAGATGTCCTAAATTCATACTAAAGACCCGGGAGTTAAACCTTATGAGGGAAAAGCCCCCAAGGGGACATTTTCTGACGTTACACTCACATATGGTCACCCTCACCTATTTGGTCTTGGTAGAATATGAGAATCAACTCTAAGATGTTACACAAGAATGCAAAGCCTACAAGGTTACTTCATATGGAGGTGTTATGACAAATGCTTTTGGTTCACTTGGAAAGATTTTATTATAGATGAAGATGAGAAAAAGTGGAAACAACAAAAAACATGAAAGAACTCAAAGACAAATGAGATTTTATACCTTCAAATGCTTCCAATCTCCCTCACTCCTTGATAAGGTTGAGGAGATGCACCCAAAGTCTCCTTGCTTTACCCAATTTGATAAAGTGTAGATGTGGATTGCTCTTTGTTTTCTCAACACAATGTGGATAAAGGATTTGATGATAGATTTGAATGAGATTTGGTAAGGATGAGAGATGGATAGAGATGAGATAGGGATGGCTTATGATTTTGGCATGGTGAGGGTAAGATGAGAAGATAAGAAAAATATTTGGACAACATAAGGATGCTAAGAAGAAGTTGTTTTAAATGGCTTGGGTGAGGGCTCTATTTATAGGCCAATTGAGGGGGATTCGAATCTAATGGCTATGATTCAAAGTAGAGATCAATGGTTGAGATGGGAGGATGAGATCAAGGGTTTTGATCTCATCAACAAAGATGAAGGGTTGAGATTAAATGTGAATTTTAAATTCACATTTGGAAGGATGAGGAATGAATTAAAAATTCATTTCCATAGGATAGTATGAGGATGATGTGGACTTGTCAATGAATAAAAAATTAAGTTTTATTAAGGAGTGTGAGGACATGTGACACATGCACATTTTGGCACCTTACATGTGTAAGCTAATTTTATGGAAAATGTTTTAACATAAAAATAGAAAGGTGAGTTAGAAGGGTCATGTGACCTTTTGAATAAAAAATTGATTTTTATTCAAAGTGTGTGGGAGGATGGGTTGAGCAAGGTTTGACCATATCAATTAAGTGTTTAACTTAATTAATATGGTTGTAGCAAATTAACTAGTGGGTTAATGGAGGATTAAAATTAATTAAATAATGATTTATTTAATTAATTTAGGTTTAGGGGTCATGTAGGCTAGGGTAGCTAATTAAATAATAGTTATCTAATCAACTAGGGTAGGTTTAGGTGGTAGAGGGTGAAAGCAAGAAGTTGAGTATACATTTTGCAGAAGTTTTTCGCGGGTGAAAAATGCCGCTTGGAATGGGTGCCCGAGCTGAAACAGGTGCCCGTTACGAAATGGGTACCCGTTTATGATTAGGCACCCGAAGCAAAAGCAGGCGCCCGTTATGAAACGGGTACCCATTTTTTAAAAGTATAATTTTAAAAAAAAACCAGCCTGTAGCTTCATTTTAACAGCTATAGGCCGCGAGACACAAGGGACAGCGACATCAAAAAATGGGTACCCACATTTGCTAACCCAATTTTCAACTTCCATAGCATCCCTGCCTCCTCAGATCGATTCACCAGTGCCCCGGGTTGGTTTCCCATCCATTTTTGTCGATTTTCATTATTTTTTGCTTTCTATTTTGTTGTTTTTGCAATGTTAAGCTATATATATTCAACCTAAAATTGAAAACAAGTAAACCTTAATGCATAAACTATAAACCTTTAATTCAGAAATGGTGAACCCTATTTCATAAAGACTAAACTGTAAAACCCTAATTCATAAACTAGGGTTTCAAAAATAGTAAAACATAAAACCCTATTTCATAAACTAGGGTTTCAAAAATAGTAAAACGTAAAACCCTAATTCATATTTACACTAGACTATAATTCATAAACTAGGATTTCATAAACAGTAAAATGTAAAACTGTAATTCATAAACACTAAACCCTAATTCATAAACTAGGGTTTCATAAACTAAACTGACCTATTCTTTAAAACCTAAATGACTTATTAAACCTAAACCTAGAAACCTAGAAACTTCACTTTATTACGTTTAAATCTTTAATTTAAACATATGGACATATATATTATGTTTGAATCTTTAATTTAAACATTCAATATTCATATACCTAGTTCAATAGAACTTAGATAGGGTTTTCAATAGTGGAAAGTTTCTAAGGGGTGGCTTGGTTGTTCCTCTCATCTTCTTCTTCAAAGGAATTTCTTTTTCCTCCACATCTCCTTATGCTCCTAAGATACTTTTGCTCTTATATGTTTTCTTGGCCTTTTGACTAGGAATAAATTTCTTCCCTTTAGAGGCCTCCTCCTTAAAATTTATCAAGACTATTCTCCTCAAGTCAATTATCTAGTCTTTCAATACGAAGAATACTTCATGTCTTTTTGATGTTGTGGAATGAAAGGAACTCTCAATTTAATCATCTATTAAGACTTTGTTGGTGGGCTAATACCATGTATGATTAGTTATTTAGTCATTAAATATTTAGTAGTTGTATAGTACAGTTCACTAACAAGCTTAAAGTCATAACTACTCTACTAAACTTTTAAAAATATTGGGCATTAAATGCACATATATTATCGCACCTATTAGGTCTTTTCCCCTATATCTAGACCTTGAACTAGTTATATGTTCTTATAGGCTTATTCTTTAGTCTTCGTGGCTTTTAATGTTCCTGATGCTCGTCTCATAGTCCTAAATTAACCATTTGTAAAACTCTTTTCATGAAGCTAAAAGCCTACACATTAGATAGGATAGGACCCTAATATCTTTTTGTAGACCTAACCTAAATGACTTATTAAACCTTTAAACCTAAAACCTTAGAGAAGTCATTTTATTATGTTTAAATCTTTAATTTAAACATATATCCATATATCTATGACAACTTGATGCTTAACAAAGGGGTAAAGGAGACAACAACAATCTAGAAAAAAATTAAAATAATGTTGAGTATACATAGAATGGGTTCAAAGATTGAATAGGTCGACATGAACTTACTGACATGTTTAGGAGTAGTTGTAGCCAATAGGTGGGTATGTGCAGGATCATCGCGGGCCAAACAGTGGCAATAGGAAAAAAATCACATTTTTACTTAGCCAAATTCGCGACTTGGCAAAGTTTGACTTTGAAACGGATATCTATTTTGGTTTGGATACCAAACCAAAATGGATATCCATTTTGATAACGGATATCCGTTTTCTTTTTCTCTATTGTTTTCATTGTTTTTAATTTTATTTTTTTAGCATTTTACTATTTAGGCATTTTAGCTATAAAATACAATCCAAATTTTAGAAAGACTGTATCATATGAAAGGGGCAACCTTGTCATCTTTTGGAATGCATGATTTCTTTTAGTTCCAACCATTTTGGCATCTTTTATTATTGTGATTGAGAGTTCTCTCCACCCCTGATTGAACCATTACTTCCCTTAACTAATTCTCCTATCCTCTTGACTCTCAATCAATTCT
This sequence comes from Cunninghamia lanceolata, assembly GCA_027924645.1. Classification (NCBI taxonomy): domain Eukaryota; kingdom Viridiplantae; phylum Streptophyta; class Pinopsida; order Cupressales; family Cupressaceae; genus Cunninghamia; species Cunninghamia lanceolata. Next base: position 1,190,921 of record BSBN01000780.1, read on the forward strand.
TTAGTCCACTCCCAATAAGTCTTCTATAATCTCTCAATCAATTATTTAGTCCACTCCCAATTAGTCTTCTATAATCTCTCAATCAATTCTTTAGTCCACTCCCAACCAACCCCGCCATTCGTGTTGCTTCTTCTACTATTAATACATCTCTCGCCATCATTTTTAGGGGAGACTATCCATTTATGTCAAATTCTTGTTAATATCTCTTATTCCATTTTCCATTGATCCCAACACATCATGGATAGTGAGTCACCTCAAAAGAGTTAAGCCATATTTTCATTACAACCCCCACAATAATTATTATACTTTTACAGTCCTAACTTTGTGAGCCTTTTCCATTTCAATTTTAAGGATTTGAAGGTTCTTACACTCTCCATAAAATCTCCAAGTTCTCAAGGCATCCTTATTCTTCCCATTGTCATCAAGAGGATGTTCTAATTTCTACAAAGGAGGATACCAAAATGTTGGATCCTTGAGGACAAAAGCTAGCACAAGTGCCATAAAAAGATTCCTTGAAGCTTCGTATGTTCTTTACATTATTTTAAAAAGATTTCAATAGTAATTAGAAAACTTAAATTTGCCTAAGAAAAGTAACAATTTGTTGCCTCTTCTTGGTTATTTTAAAAAGCAACAAGGTGAAGTGACACATCCTTATGACCAGCATCAAGAAGAACAACAGGGAGTGTATTTGGATCTTGGAAAAGATCAGGAAACAGAGGAACATCCAGTTGATGAGAATAAAGAGCAAGATAAAGAACAACCGAATGACTGAGATAAAGAGCTTGATGTGGAACATTATATGACATAGAACCAACAAGATGAACATCAAGTTGAACAACATGAGGAATAAGAAGTTCCTAAAAAGAACTAAGGTGAGCAACTAGATTAGGACATTCCTGAATGGTTGGCTTCTTGAAAACGGATATCCGTTTTCTTTTTCTCTATTGTTTTCATTGTTTTTTATTTTATTATTTTAGCATTTTTAGCATTTTACTATTTAGGCATTTTAGCTATAAAATACAATCCAAATTTTAGAAAGACTGTATCATATGAAAGGAGAGATTTTGGAAAATACACCTCTTAAATCTTGGATCTCCCATCAATATATGAACCTCCTTAAAGACCGTTTCTAGTGAAGGAGGAGGGCAAATTAACATTGGTAGCTTCTTTACACATTGATCCATAAGGATTTGTTAAACACTAAGAATCATCACTAATGAATTACTCAAATAATCAATAATAAAATATTCAATTTTGTTCATCAGGTGAAATAATAACTTTTCTAGACTATGTTCCAATATTTCGGGGATAGGAATGGTGGGGCAGCAGGGGTTGTGTTTTGGGGCATTTTGGATTTCATGCCCTAAATTGCTTTATGCAATCCTTCATATGATTTGATTCATGATACATGGTTTGAGAAGGATACACATGATATACCCTTACCCTCTAGTGATAAAATTATGAATGATACTTTATGTGGTGAAGCTACACCTTCATTAATCCTTCATGACATTGTTATTCCTTGTGATGATGATGTCCTTCATGTGATATGTTAGGACATAATGCAAAGTTAACATGGCATGAACTCTCTTGGAAGGGTAAGCATGGACTATAAGAACATTGAACTAGTTGGATCTATTAAGCTTGCCATTTATGAAAGAACCTTTTAAAAGGTTAACCTTAATTAGGTAAGGTTATGTTTCAGTGTGGTTGTTTGTGCAACAATGTGTAAATTAATGTTACTGAAGGATAAATCTAACTATAATACACTAACATTTTAATAACCATGAGAGCTGGGACTAACAATTAGACTAAAAACTTGACAAACAATACAACTTAGACACATGTAGGACTTGGAAAATGGAAAAGAATATAATTAAATGTGGAAAACAATGAAAAAGTGGTATTAGTTGCACCTATATAGAGAAGTGGTTTAAAGGTTGGTTAGGGGAATTATTTAGGGTTTAGAGGTTTAGGGTTGCTCGGGTTTAGGGGTTTAGGGTTTACAGTTTAAAGAGAGATAGAGAGAGGGGACTGATAGAGTTTGGGAGAGATAGAGGAGACAAAGGGGAGAGATAGGAGATAGAGAGTGAGAGACATGTCCAAAGACATCTAGAGAGAGAGAGAGATTGAGAGGTAGAGGGATGATAGAGATAGGGAGATAGAGGTTTAGGGTTGCTTGGGTTTAGGGGCATTATTTAGGGTTTAGGGTTTATAGTTTTGGGGTTAGGGGTTAAGGTTTAGGGTTTAGGGTTTAGAGAGAGATAAAGGACCAATAGGGAGATATAAAGGAGTTTGAGGGGAGAGATAGGGATATAAAGAGTTAGGGACATGGCAAGAGACATAGGGAGAGAGATTGAGAGGTAGAGGGACAAAGGTGATAGGGAGATAGGGGAGAGATAGGGAGATAGTGGTTTATGGTTACTTGGGTTTAGGGTTTAGGGGTTTGGGGTTTAGGGTTTCTCAGGTTTAGGGGTTAGGGGTTAGGGTTTAGGGGCATTATAATTTAGGGTTTAGGATTTATTGTTTAGGGGTTAGGGGTTAGGTTTAGAGGTTTAGGGTTTTGGATTTAGGGTTTATAGAGAGAGAGGAATGATAGGGAGATATAGAGGAGTCTAAGGGGAGAGATAGGGAGATAGAAAGTGAGGGACATGGCTAGAGACATAGGGAGAGAGATTGAGAGGTAGAGGGACAAAGGTGGTAGGGAGATAGGGGAGAGATAGGGAGATAGTGGTTTATGGTTACTTGGGTTTAGAGTTTAGGGGTTTGGGGTTTAAGGTTTAGGGGTTTAGGGTTTCTCAGGTTTAGGGGTCAAGGGTTAGGGTTTAGGGGCATTATTTAGGGTTTAGGATTTAAATTGTTTAGGGGTTAGGGGTTAGGTTTAGAGGTTTAGGGTTTTGGATTTAGGGTTTATAGAGAGAGAGGAATTATAGGGAGATAGAGAGAGGAGGCAGAGGAGAGAGATAAGGAGATAGAGAGTGAGGCACATGGCCAGGGACATAGGGAGAGAGATCAAGAGAGGTAGAGGGATGATAGAGATAGGGAGATAGGGGAGAGATAGGGAGATATAGGTTTAGAGTTGATTGGATTTAGGGTGTACCTGGGTTTAGGGTTTCTCAGTTTTGGAGATAGCTAGATAGAAAGAGAGAGGAGACAGATAGGGAGAGATAGAGGTGACAAAGGGGAGAGATAGGGAGATAGAGAGTGAGCGATATGTCTAGAGAAATAGGGAGAAGGATTGAGAGGTAGAAGGACGATAGAGATAGGGAGATAAGGGAGAGATAGGAGATAGGGTTTAGGGTTGCTCGCATTTAGGGTTTAGGGGTTAAGGTTTAGGGTTTAGTGTTTAGAGAGAGAGGACCAATAGGGAGATATAGAGTGAGGGACATGGCTAAGCATAGGGAGAGAGATTGAGAGGTAGAGGAATGATAGTGATGGGGAGATAGTGAGATAGGGAGATAGAGAGATAGAGGTTTAGGGTTTCTTGGGTTTAGTGTTTAGGATTTAGGGGTTTATGGTTTCTCAAGTTTAGGGTTTAGGGGTTAGGAAATAGGGGTTAGGGGTTAGGGGTTAGGTTTAATCATGCATCCCAGTCATTCCCCTATCATTCCTATATATCCTATCTCTCCCCTCTATCTTTCCCTCTCCCTTATCGATGAAGCAAATGGAAACAAGAGAACTAGGACTCCCTTTCTCAGGTTTAGGGTTTAGGGCTTAGGGGAATTATTTAGGGTTTATGGTTTAGGGGTTAGGGTTTAGGATTTGGAAGAATTATTTAGGGTTACTTGGGTTTAGGGTTTAGGGGCATTATTTAGGGTTTACAGTTGCATGTCAAAAGTAGTCTCTCTCTCTCTCTCTAAATCCGTAAACCCTAAATAATGGCCCTAATCCCGAGTGTCTTAATTGTTGACACAAATATCATCTAATATGTAAGTTAAACATGAAATGATTTGTTAGAATTTACAGGTCAAAACTACTCGCTTTTACAATTTTTTTATGACAATTATCTATTCAAAAGTGCCTTTAAAATACTATGAGATACCTTAGTATAAGTAAATCATATAAAAATCAAATATATATATCATCATAATCCTATATAAATTTTGATAGTTTGTCCAAAATCTCTCCTTTCATATGATACAGTCTTTCTAAAATTTGGATTGTATTTTATAGCTAAAATGCCTAAATAGTAAAATGCTAAAATAATAAAATAAAAAACAATGAAAACAATAGAGAAAAAGAAAACGGATATCCATTTTGGAGAACATAAAAAGCGAAAAAAAGACTGCATTTTTGCAAACCCGCGGCTTGCAAAATGCAGTCTCATCTTCAAAGAATGGATATCAGAGCTGAGGAACGGATATCCGATCCAAAGAGGTAAGATTTCGTGCATGTTTTTTTTGTTTGTTTTGTAGATTCAAACAATTTTTTTAGTTTTTATGCTAAGTGGGTATGTTTTATAATTTAATTAGGTAAAATGGATGCACAAAATGAAAACCCAAACCCTCCACCACCAAACCCTCCCCCTCCAACAATAGAAGAGAATATTCAAAGAAATATTGATCATATAAGTAGGATCATAGAAATGTATCGCCGCCACCCTCGATTGTCTATAATGACATCAAATTTAGAGGGAATCATTAATCATATTCAAACCTTGTCAACCCAACACGAATCATTTAGGCAATGGCGAGAAGCCAAGAAGGCTGAATATGCTAACGGTTTGTCATATGATGAAGTCAAAGATTTAGAGATTACAAAAACTATGTTAGCCCAACACTTTGTCAATCCTAAAACCGGATTGCATGTTGATGTCCGTAAGCCCAAGTTTTCAATCAAATGGTGTATTTATGAGGGCATTAGTCAAAACTTTTGGGATCGTTGGTGGATGGTTTTTGATAAACCACCCAACAACAATTTAGATGTGCCTTTGTATTTCCTCCGTAAACTCTATGCAGAGTTCGTCATGGGTCAACATGTTAATTATTTTGATTTTAGAGAGTTTCAAGGAGTGGGCAAGGGAATGCCTCAAGATAGATCTGGGGCAATTAGACAAGTACAAGGTCCCTATATTCCCCCTCCTGCTATCCCTTCTCCACCCCCAATGTAGCACCTAGACGTTGTTGCAAATGCAACACAACAGGGCCTTAGTGTCATACACTCTTTGACCAAGCATTTTATTATACAGACATCTCAATTTGCACAAGCACATGATGAAGGTGATGATATTGGATCACCTGGTACTACTAGACTGTCGTTGTCTAGACATGTATGTGTGCCCCATCATTGCATTTCTTGCAATCATTTATGCTTAGGTCTTATTATGGAGAGTAGTGAGCCACCGTTGAACACATCATAGTATGATCTCCATTCACGAGATGAGGCAATGGGGTCCAGAACTCAAGCTGAGGGGTCAGGGACAAGAGTAGAAGCTACCGGATCAGTAAACAATAGAGAAGGAGAAATGCATGAGCAATCTTTTATGCAGGTAAAATTTAAAGTTAAATTTTATGGTCTATTCCATTTGAATATATAAACAACTTTATTAGTACTAATGTATCTAAGTGGGATAACAGTTGATGACAGAGGGGGAGTTGACAGAAGTTCATCATGGAACTTTGTCTGCCATCCAATTTGGCTTGGACTTGCTAGTATAATTTGTTGTACACATCAACTTTTTTTTTATGCATTTATTTCTTTGTGAGTAATTATATATTAATTTATATCTTGATGTTAATTTTATTTTATAGTCAATCGAAAATTTGAATGATGTGGCATCTTTGCTAATAGTCTTTTCTCGAACTCCTGATCGACCCAAGGGACTATCATTTGCAGAACGGCTTTCTCAACGCCAACAAAGGGTGGAGGTAATTTGATTGAATTGTACTTTAATTGATAATTTAGAAAACTTAAATATTTGATTATAGTCATTTAGAGTCTTACATTCTTGTCCAAAAATTGCCCTTTATAACTATCCTAAAACAACATCGTGTATATGCTCATAAAAGATGCATTCATTGCATTCCTTCATTTACAACACATGATTAAATAAGAAGATGCATATTTACAACACTTAAGACCTTCATGAAATGATACATTGGTTTCTTGATATTCAATCATGCATTAGGGATCTTCAAAGTGTTAAATATGTTTGAAGTGATGAAGAAACTTGTTATTTTGATGTATTTCAACTCTAAACTTCCGCCTAGAAATGAAGGCGCTAATCCTTGATCAAACTAACCTAAAAGTGCGCCTTGGTACTTAGGGCACTAGATTATGATTGATCAACCTAAAATGTGTGCCTAAGGCTAGATAGTGAATTGGAAGGATAAAATACATCATCAAAGGAGTTTATAGTTATTGAAGGCATCAAATGATGACTTGGGCGCACATCTACCTCTCTACACCATATGTGACTAGTTGCAATTATTGAATAAACAACCTAGAATGAGTGCCTTACTATTTGAGGTGCTAGTTCATGCTTCTAGAACACCAAAAGTGCGCCTCGATGTTGAGGCGCTAGCTCTTGCTCAAGCAACCTTAAAAGTGTGCTTTCACAAGGAGGTTAAAATGTATTATCAAAGGATTAAGTTGAATCAAGGAATCATCATTGAAGACAAGTAAAACATGACTGTGAATGAGGTACACTTTTCATCATCTCTAACCTCACAATTGCGCCTTCCATTGGAATCTCATATTGTGCCTAAAGGAATGGTACTGAGATATCATCCATGTCAATGATTGAGAATGTGTCAACTGGAACAATATTTTTTATTTTGCTCATCGTGGGGCCAAATGGACTGCACCAACACGTCGAGGTGGGCGGGTAAATGCCAGGGAGGTCTCATTTTGTGCGCCAAGCATCCCAGTCATTGCGGGCTAGAGGATACCGGCAAAGTCCCTTAAGATCCCTGGGACCAAAAAATGCCAAACTCAGACGGAGCAGTTCTCAGAATTCGTGATAGTTGGGAATGTTCTGTTTGGACCTACAGGTGCATGTGGCATCTATCCACAATAACCTCTCTCATTTTTGGTCGACTCCATTCCGTTTGACCGTGCCGAAATCAAATGCATTGTTGCAAAATGCTTCAATTTGATGTAGTGGAAAGGTGCTAGGTGCGACATTTTTCATTCCATAGCTCGTGGGGTCGAACGGACTGTGCCAACGCGTCGGGGTGGGTGAGTAAATGCTAGTGGAGGTCTCGTTTTGTGCGCCAAGCATCCCAGTCATTCTGGGCAAGAGGCTACTGGCAAAGTCCCTTAAGATCCCTGAGACCAAAAAACTGCCAAACTCTGACGAAGTAGTTCTCAGAATTTGTGACAGTTGGGAATGTTCTTCTTGGACCTATAGGTGCATGTGGCATCCGTCCACAATAACCTCTCTCATTTTTGGTCAACTCCATTCCGTTTGACCATGCCGAAATCAAACGCATTGTTGTAAAATACTTCAATTTGATGCAGTGGAAAGGTGCTAGGTGCGACATTTTTTATTCCATAGCTCGTGGGGTCAAACAGACTACGCCAATGCATCAGGGTGGGTGGGTAAATGCTAGTGGAGGTCTCGTTTTGTGCTCCAAGCATCCCAGTCATTCCGGGCAAGAGGCTACTGGCAAAGTCCCTTAAGATCCCTGAGACCAAAAAATTGCCAAACTCTACGAGGTAGTTCTCAGAATTTGTGACAGTTGGGAATGTTCTGTTTGGACCTACAGGTGCACGTGGCATCCGTCCACAATAACCTCTCTCATTTTTGGTCAAATCCATTCCGTTTGACCGTGCCAAAATTAAATGCATTGTTGCAAAATGTTTCAATTTGATGCAGTGGAAAGGTGCTAGGTGCGACATTTTTCATTCCATAGCTTGTGGGGTCGAACGGACTGCGCCAACGCATCGGGGTGGGCGGGTAAATGCTAGTGGAGGTCTCGTTTTGTGCGCCAAGCATCCCAATCATTCCGGGCAAGAGGCTACCGGCAAAGTCCCTTAAGATCCCTGAGACCAAAAAACTGCCAAACTCTGACGGAGCAGTTCTCAGAATTTGTGACAGTTGGGAATGTTCTATTTAGATCTCTAGGTGCATGTGGCATCCGTCCACAATAACCTCTATCATTTTTGGTCAACTCCATTTCGTTTGACCGTGCCGAAATTAAATGCATTGTTGCAAAATGCTTCAATTTGATGCAGTGGAAAGGTGCTAGGTGCGACATTTTTTATTCCATAGCTCGTGAGGTTGAATGGACTGCGCCAACGTGTCGGGGTGGGCGGGTAAATGCTAGTGGAGGTCTCATTTTGTGCGCCAAGCGTCCCAGTCACTCTGGACAAGAGGCTACCGGCAAAGTCCCTTAAGATCCCTGAGACCAAAAAACTGCCAAACTCTAATGGAGCAGTTCTCAGAATTTGTGATAGTTGGAAATGTTCTGTTTGGACCTACAAGTGCATGTGGCATCCGTCCACAATAACCTCTCTCATTTTTGGTCAACTCCATTCCGTTTGACCGTGCCGAAATTAAACGCATTGTTGCAAAATGCTTCAATTTGATGTAGTGGAAAGGTGCTAGGTGCGACATTTTTCATTCCATAGCTCGTGGGGTCGAACGGATTGCACCAACGCGTTGGGGTGGGCGGGTAAATGCTAGTGGAGGTCTCGTTTTGTGCGCCAAGCGTCCCAGTCATTGCGGGCAAGAGGCTACCGGCAAAGTCCCTTAAGATCCCTGAGACCAAAAAACTGCCAAACTTTGACGAAGCAGTTCTCAGAATTTGTGATAGCTGGGAATGTTTTGTTTGGACCTACAGGTGCATGTGGCATCCTTCCACAATAACCTCTCTCATTTTTTGCCAACTCCATTTCTGTTTGACCGTGTCGAAATCAAACGCATTGTTGCAAAATGCTTCAATTTGATGGAGTGGAAAGGTGCTAGGTGTGACATTTTTCATTCCATAGCTCATGGGGTCGAACAGATTGCACCAACATGTCGGGGTGGACGGGTAAATGCCATTGGAGGTTTCCTTTCGTGTGCCAAGCGTCCCAGTCGTTCTGAGCTGTAAGCTACTGACAAAGTCAAAAGTTGCTAGGATTGAAATTTTGCATTCCACAGGTCCTGGGGCCAAACGGTTTGCGCCAACACGTCGGGGTGGACGAGTAAATGCTAGCGGAGGTCTCGTTTTATGTGCAAAGCATCCCAATCCTTCCGAGTTGTAAGCTGCCGGCTGTGGAATGCAAAATTTCAATCCTAGCAACTTTTGACTTTGTCGGTAGCTTACAGCTCAGAAGGACTAGGATGCTTTGCACACAAAACGAGACCTCCCCTAGCATTTACTCGCCCACCCCGACGTGTTGGCGCAAACCGTTCGGCCCTAGGACCTGTGGAATGCAAATTTTCAATCCTAGCAACTTTTGAATTTGCCAGTAGCTTACAGCTCGGAAGGACTAGGATGTTTTGCACACAAAACGAGACCTCCCCTAGCATTTACTCGCCCACCCCGACATGTTGGAGCAAACCGTTCGGCCCCAGGACCTGTGGAATGCAAAATTTCAATCCTAGCAACTTTTGACTTTGTCGGTAGCTTACAGCTCGGAACGACTGGGACGCTTGGCGCACGAAACGAAACCTCCAATGGAATTTACCCGTCCACCCTGATGCATTGGCATAGTCTGTTCGACCCCACGAGCTATGGAATGAAAAATGTCACACCTAGCACCTTTCCACTGCTTCAAATTGAAGCATTTTGTAACAATGCGGTTGATTTCGGCACAGTCAAACGGAATGGAGTTGACCAAAAATGAGAGAGGTTATGTGGACGAACACCACGTGCACCTGTAGGTCCAAACAAAACATTCCCAGCTATAACAAATTCCAAGAACTGCTCCGTCAAAGTTTGGCAGTTTTTTGGTCTCGGGGATTTTAAGAGACTTTGTCGGTAGCCTCTTGCCCGCAATGACTGGGACGCTTGGAGCACAAAATGAGACCACTAGCATTTATCCGCCCACCCCGACGCGTTGGCGCAGTCCATTCGACCCCACGAGCTATGGAATGAAAAATGTCACACCTAGCACCTTTCCACTGCATCAAATTGAAGCATTTTGCAACAATGCGTTTAATTTCGGCACGGTCAAACGGAATAGAGTTGACCAAAAATGAGAGAGGTTATTGTGGACGGATGCCACATGCACCTGTAGATCCAAATAGAACATTCCCAACTGTCACAAATTCTGAGAACTGCCCCGTCAAAGTTTGGCATTTTTTGGTCTCAGGGATCTTAAGGGACTTTGCCGGTAGCCTCTTGCCCGGAATGACTGGGACGCTTGGCGCACAAAATGAGACCTCCACTAGCATTTACCTGCCCACCTCGACGCGTTGGCACGGTCCGTTCGACCCCACGAGCTATGGAATGAAAAATGTCGCACCTAGCACCTTTCCACTACATCAAATTGAAGCATTTTGCAACAATGCGTTTAATTTCGACACGGTCAAACGGAATGGAGTTGACCAAAAATGAGAGAGGTTATTGTGGATGGATGCCACATGCACCTGTAGGTCCAAATAGAACATTCCCAACTGTCACGAATTCTGAGAACTACTCCGTTAGAGTTTGGCAGTTTTTTGGTCTCAGGGATCTTAAGGGACTTTGCCGGTAGCCTCTTGCCTGCAATGACTGGGACGCTTGGTGCACAAAATGAGACCTCCCCTGGCATTTACCTGCTCACCTCGACGTGTTGGTGAAGTTCATTCGGCCCCACGATGAGCAGAACAAAAAATATTGTTCCAGTTGACACATTCTCAATCATTGACATGGATGATATCTCAGTACCATTCCTTTAGGCACAATATGAGCTTCCAATGGAAGGTGCAATTGTGAGGTTAGAGATGATGAAAAGTGTGCCTCATTCACAGTCATGTTTTACTTGTCTTCAATGATGATTCCTTGATTCAACTTAATCCTTTGATAATACATTTTAACCTCCTTATGAAAGTGCACTTTCAAGGTTGCTTGAGCAAGAGCTAGCACCTCAACATCGAGGCACACTTTTGGTGTTCTAGAAGCATGAACTAGCATCTCAAATAGTAAGGCACTCATTCTAGGTTGTTTATTCAATAATTGGCACTAGTCACATATGGTGTAGAGAGGTAGATGTGCGCCCAAGTCATCATTTGATGCCTTCAATAACTATAAACTCCTTTGATGATGCATTTTATCCTTCCAATTCACTATCTAGCCTTAGGCGCACATTTTAGGTTGATCAATCATAATCTAGTGCCCTAAGTACCAAGGCACACTTTTAGCTTAGTTTGATCAAGGATTAGCGCCTTCATTTCTAGGCGAAAGTTTGGAGTTGAAATACATCAAAATAACAAGTTTCTTCATCATTTAAACATATTTAACACTTTGAAAATCTCCAATGCATGATTGAATATCAAGAAACCAATGTATCATTTCATGAAGGTCTTAAGTGTTGTAAATATTTATCTTCTTATTTAATCATGTGTTGTAAATGAAGGAATGCAATGATTGCAATATGTGCACAAAACAGAATTTTTGATAAGGATTGAAAGGAAATGTTAAGAAAATATAATTGGCGGGTGTAAATCCAAAGTGTGGAAGCATAGACAAGGCATGTGAATAGTTTGGCATGACACCTCAAAGAGATGCTATCTCATGGAATGCAATGATTGCAAGATATGCACAAAATGGATTTTTTGAAAAGGCTTTAAAAACTTTGAAGCAAATACAATTGGAACGTTTAAAACCAAATTCCATAACATGTGCAAGCATTCTCCCTACTTGTGCCAAATTAGGATCTTATATATACATATATGCACATAATGTCATGAAAATAATGTATAGTGTATATATCAAGCCATATAGGCATGTACAAATAAAACCATATGGGTATATACAATGATATACATCGATAACATACAAAAGTATGTTTACAAAGCCAAATACGCATATGTAACAAAATGTCCCAAAATCAAATCTCCTATGGATTGCTATCAAATAATCTATGGCTCTTGCTAGGCCATGAAGATGGTGAACCAGTCGATGACTCATCTTCTATCGCTCATCGACTAGACCTCCTCGATAGAGATTTTTGAATTTCCACCTATTAATACAATCAAACAACGTGCACATTAATATAGAATTTAATATTCAAAATATATAACATGACATAAGTAATCAATCACTTACCACCAATTGGTGATCCCTTTTGATCATTTGTTGTCTCTCTTCTTCTATAGAGCTGGATGGGTAAGGGAGGTGACGTCCTGTGAGAAGCATGAACAAGCAGATTTAAAAGTAATCATGAATATCATAAATATGTACATTAAATGTTGCACTTATTATAGGACTGTTCTAGTACTATTTTAGGACTGTTGTAGTTAAAACTATCCTAGTAGACATGTATAGGACTGTTATAGGACTGTCATCTCATGGAATACAATGATAGCAAGATTACTATCAAGATTAGTATGAAGATTAATTATGACTGTTATAGGACTTTTATAAGAATGCAAAGTAAGGAAGCATAGGCAAGGCACATGAACTGTTTGGTGGAATACCTCAAAGAAATGAGAATTTTGTCAAATGTTGTAGTTGCAATTGCCATGTGACACATGTATGTAATATGTGAAAGCATAGACAAGGCACATGAACTATTCGGCAAAAGACATCAAATACATGTCATCTCATAGAATGCCTTATGTAGAAAAAGGTACAAATGTGCAATATTAAGAAATATAAATGAGAACTAAAAATCATACCTCGAGTATAGTCAAAATAACCTATGATGCCATACAAAATAATTTACGATGCCATGCAAAATAATCTATGATGCCATGTAAAATAACTTTATTCGCAGTCCTGTATAGTCAAAAGCATGCATTATAGTTAAAGTAACAAGATTTTTAATAAAACAATTCTAAAAAATAGAAAAAACAAGAACAAGTTAAGATAAAAAATGTCATACCTGTCCATCTGGAAGTTTCAATGCTAGTCAAGCGTACCTGAGGGGTCATCTCTTACCTTCAAAGTATCCAATATTGCTTCATGATCAGCATTACTAATTGTCCATAGTTCTTTTGATTTTGGTTTTCCACGATGCTTTAGTAACTTGTCATTTGTTGCTACAACTAGGTGAGAATACATCAATATGGTTTTATGATTCTCAAAGTCTTCAAAGGCTAGGATGCCATTCTTTTTAATCATATATGTTCGTAACCAAGTCCCAGCAATAACAACTAATCCTGTAGGATATGTGAACCTATCATCATCTGTCATAGGTTGTGTTAGCTTTTGTTTTCCCTGTACACATCGTGCCAACCAATAGTCTGACCTCTCTTCATTTCCATGTGGTGCAACAACTGCATAAACATGACCCGGCTGTACAAGGTCTGAAAAATGTTCATAGTCAAATGAGCTCTCCATGTCATTGACGGAAGGTGATTGACCTTCATATAAAGGGATTAAATATTGTGGAATCCATGCATCTACCCACTCACTTGACTCACAATTGTTCCAATCACATTTAATACAACTCTGACAAAAACAAGCTAATTCTCGTGTCCAAATAGTCCATGTACTTGCATCTGAGCTTTGAAATGAATGCATCTTTGATGATTCACTGATTCTCTGACATTCCAATTTCTCTATCGCTATCCCATCGTCAACCAACCAAAAGAACCTGCGTACTTCAGAATCAAGAGCCACTCCTCATGACAATGCATAGTTACACCACTTAACAATGGAATCTGCATCACTGAATGTAGCACCACCTCTAATCTTTAGTTGTTCTTTAAAAAGAGCTCTCTTCACGCATGCACCTGTTCCATCATGTTCACCTTTTCCATGCCCGGCTTCAAAAAAATTCCAAATATGAGGTATACCCTTCTCTACATGCATTTTGCTCAACCAATAGAAATTACGAGCATTCTTGAATTAACCAGTGCAATTATCTGACCAAATGAGATGTTGATCTATTCTAATATCTTTTTCTTGCAAGAACCCATAAAATTGTTGAAAACAATATTGCACAAACTCTGTTGAATGAGATCGATCATCACTCATGTAAAAATGGTATTCTCTGACAATCTTCCTGTTCTCTTATGTACTCTCAGGGGCATGTCTGTATGTGATGTGAACAAAAATAGCAATCTGAATAGAATTGTAGTACTGGGATTGAACTTCATTTTGGGGTTGCAATGTATAGTTTTCTGCAAAATCAACTACAGAGACAATAGTTCCAATCGGGAAAGAGTCTTTACACATCCTGAATTGTTGATCTAACCATCGAGACCTGTGGCTATGTTTGACATACTTGTAGAAAAGATTTTTCTTAAAATCAGCAATACTTACCTCTCTTACAATCAACTCACATCTAGAACCTTCACCTCCACTTTTCAAATTGTATTTCACTGTCTCATATCTCTTTTTCTCAACCATTCTCTTTCCAAAATCATGCTCGTTGCCCTCATGAAAACATGATACAAACTTTGATAACCCACCACATTGTAAACACTTTTCATTTAAACAATCATTCTTATAGAACATGCAACCATCATCTCTAATACATAGAAATAAATCCAATAAGTCCCTAGATGACTTTGGTAGTTGAATTGCACCACACTCCTGTAACATTTCGTTAGTGTGCAAAGTAGAATGAATATTGCATAATAATTCATGGTACATAGAAAATTCTACATGGTATTTGCAACAACATGTATTACGAACTTTAAGAGGAACACAATAAAATGGCTTAAGAGATTCAAATGCTCTTTGTGAGATTGTCATACCTAGGTGAGTTTCACAATATTGTTTGTACAATGTTGTTTGGCTACATTCCAAGTAATGTTTAGGATGTGGTGTGTAGTCTTTATCACCAATTCTTAACTTTACAACATCTTTTGCATTCGGTGATACCCTAGAGTTAGTGTGCCAAAATCGTTCAATTTCTTCCTTTGTGCTATCAATTAGCTTCTTGTCAACTCGTGGAAGCCTACCACTGAAAGCCCAAGTATCATTGGCAACAGGACTATCTAGCCTTGATCTTAATGCTAGTGCTTTTGACAATGTTTTACGATTCAATCTTAAGTCAACACAAGTTTGCCTCATTAATCGAGCATTTCTTAATTGTTTGCTTACTATTGAGGTTGTTATTACTCTACGGGTAGCTCTTTTATCTTTCTCCTTGCTAGTCTTTCTAATAGAATTGAGTGCATTGAAAAGGCTTCTTACAATAATTTTATTGTGATCGGACACTTTGTTTAACCGAATCTTTAATTTCTTTAGTAAAGGTCTCATTTTGTACATCTTTAATAATTGCACAAAAAGTTGGCATTGTTCAGTTAATGTTTTCTTCTCAAAGTATTCATTGAAGAGTTTTGTAGCCCACAACCGAACCGTTCGTGATGACCTCTTGCCTTCAAGTTTTTCCATTATGTTCTCATCAATTTCAAGTAACCATTTTAGAGTTTTTGGGTGTTTTCCAATTTCATCACGGTTATTCTCTTCTTGACAAATGTCCTCTCTTCTTATGAAATTTGGAGATACATTGATTGTTCTTTTTTCATCCATGTTATCAACCTCATCAATTTTATCAACAAATGGATTATGGAGTGCAATTTCAACATCATGATGTTCATATCCACTTTCTTCAAGTGCACGTCTTCGTTTTTCTTCTTCTTCTTTGTCCATGGTATTGTTATTTGTTGTACCCAACCAAATTTTTTGCTTCATCAAGGCATTTTGAAACAAGTCTAGAAAATTTTTCGTCAAAAAGTCAAAAAAGCAAAACTTCTAAAAATAGAAATTTCTATTTTTAGAAATTTCTAAAAATAGATGTCGAGTTAGGTTTTTTGGGTTTCTTGAGATATGGATGTTGGCAAAACTTTCTAAAAATAGAAAGTTTCTAAAAATAGAATCTCCAAATCAGGTGTCGCGCTCGATTCTCATTTGTCGATTTTCCTTCACGATCGGTACAGTTCAGACGGAATCTTCAAACGACCAAGTTTTCTCTACTGGGTCATTTTTGCTTTTTCACAAGGTGAAGCATGAACTCAAAAGTCATCAACACAGAAAAGTTCACCTGCCAAATCTCTTCGACGAGTTTCCAACGCTGTTTCAACGACGCAAAACTGACAAACGGCCGTCGACTCGACGATGCACGCAAAACGATGCAAGATGGATCCAAGGTGAAGTGAAAAGTTGGAAAATCAAAAAATTGGCTAAGTCTGGTGAAACTAGATGCCCCAAGAGGCTAGGGGCGCCCATCCTCTCCAGTGTTAGTTTTTTTTTTCATGTTTTTCGAGAAAAGTCAAAAATGCTTCCGTCAGCTCCTTTCCGGTTGGTCAAACTTGGTCAAAAGTCAGTCAAAGCCAGGATTTCATCATAGATATGTTTAGACTACTCAGATCACCCTCCGTCCCACCTCGACAGTCGTCAGAATGACTGAAATTAAAAACCGAACAGGAGCCGTGGGCACGAAAATCGAGAAAAGGTACAAAATTGAAATTTTTTGCAAAAAATGGCTAAGTGTTGACAAAATGGGCACCCGAGGAGGCTAAGGGCGCCCATCCTCACCAGAATTAGTTTATTTTTCATGTTTTTCTTGAAAAACGCAAATCTCCTTCCGTCAACCCGCTTCGGTTCAGTGTTGATCAGTTTGGCACGCTTTTCGAGGCAAACAGAAGGTACAATCAGCTCAATTTTCATCAGGCTTGCATATTTGCCAGATCATCAGACTCATTTCCATCCCAGTTGATAGAAATCGACAGCCAAACAAGGGTCCTGTGCCTCCGGAACACGCACGCAAACCAAGAAATTGAAAAAGTTGAAAAAACTAAAAAAATGGCTAAGTGTTGGGAAACTGGGCGCCCCAAGAGGCTTGGGGTGCCCATCTTGAGCAGTGTTAGAATATTTTTGTGTTTTCAGTGTTTTCTGACATGCCTTGTTACCAATCTTCACCCGTTGGCAGTTTTCGAGAGGTCAAACGATGTCAGATCGTCGAACGGAGACAAGGGATGGAATCTCAACTGATCAATCTCCAAAATGTCAGGATCAGTTAGCTTTTTTAGTTCATGATAACATTTTTCCACCTTGTCAAAGTCGGAGACAGGCCATATTTGAGTCAAAACGAGTGTTGAAGTGTCGAAAATGAAGAAAATTTTGTTAACACTTCTTCCAACTCGCACATTCGATGACATCATCAAAGAAGATATTTTTTGTCATCTTGCACATGAAGCCATAGGCTCCTACAAAATAGGGATTCTTCCTATTCGAAGATTTTTGCTTTAAAAGTTGCTTTCTTCATGGATGAGGATGAAGTTTTCTTCTCACACAAGTAAAGCTGCTTTTTCGACCAAAAGATTTATAAAGACAAGCTTTGGGCTTCTTTATTTCATTATTTTTTGCAGGTTGCATCCAGAGGAAAGATTCTATTTTTCTTTCAACGGAGATTCGAAGACCCAAACCAGGTGCTTTTTCAGTTCTCTTCATAGATTCGGGTTGAGGAAGAAGAGAGGCTTGCTTTTTCAGGGTCCTTGTTTCAAGGAGATCATTTTTCAGAAATCTGACCAGAGCTTTTTCAGTTTTCGTCGAGATGGGTCCATCCAGATTATCATTCTCTTGAAGATTAGGAGTTGTGCTTTTTTTCGGGAAACTGCTTTTTTCCTGCTTTTTCGAGAAAATCTCCGCTTTTTCAAAATCTGATAATCTGGGTTGCTTAGAAACGAAATTATCTACAAAACCCATGTGCCAGCTTTTTTTAGCTCACACTCTGCTTTTTCTAAAAATCAGCAAATAATTTTTAGCCATCTGTTCAATACTTTTTCCAACATAAGCGTGTTCACAGTTGATTTTCAAATCTTCCAATATGCAGTACTCTCCAACACAATTCAGGCACAAAACAGCATTGGTTCATGATTACCTGAAAACTTGTGAAACAGACTTGCATAAGGTACTTCCAGTAATCAATTTACACTCCTTGGAGGATGCAGGAAATAATGCCATCAGGAATCTTGGACACTCCGGTTTGCTTGCAGCGGCATCCTTTCCTATCACCGTGCAAAGTATCGAGTTTGTGATTGCTTGTGTGACACATTACAACTCGGTCACAAGAGAAATTCAGTCGGGTGATGGACGTGTGCTCTGCAGCTTGAGGCCAAATGACATTGAAAAGTGCTTTACAATACCTATTTGGAGAGAGAACTTAACTGTTTCACTTGAAGAATGCAAGAGGGTTTGGAATAATGATAAGGAAAAATACAGAAAAAAGATTGGTCAGAGGTGGTTGAAAGAAAAACAAAATATTATGCCAAAGAACGTTGAACATGGAGAATTCAAGGAGGAGCATGCAATAATGATTACTCTGCTAAGTCGTATCACGGGTCAAGCAGATGCAAACAAATTTCAGCCTTGGATGTTTTACATCATGTCCCAGATTATTGACGGAACCGAATTCTATGATTGGTCGGCACTAATCAGTGATTGTCTCCACCAACAAATAATTGATTTTCAAAGGGCTCATGAATTCCATATGATATCATACCTTGTGTATTTGATGGCTTTTCAGGGTCAATTCAGAGGTTTGAATGTTGTTGGAACTCTGGGTACTCAGCATGTGTATCATCATTTCCCGCAGTTAGAGATCTCTCAAGCTGAACGACATTACAGGCGGGTGAATGATGCATTCTTGATGCATGCAGTGCGAGACATGGACAAGGAGTTGCATATACGATTTTCTGTAGAGGCTAGAATAGCAATGGCAGAATGGGCTGATTGGTTTATCCAATTTCCTACTTTTTCCTACATCAGAGTATATGGCTTCTCAGGAGAGCCATCCATGTTGCTGCGATATCCTACAGATGAAATAGCATTTATGGAATTTTTGAGGCAAGCTTATCAAGTGCATACATTTTTGCGTAGCAGACGCAAGACTGCCTTCAATTTTCCACTTGGGATGAGTATTTATAGATGTAGATCTGGAGCAGATGCCAAGGTAATCGGTAATGAATCATCCATATATGGTCTTAAGTTTTTCGACAGGAGATCTTCATATGATCCCCGTGGTGTTTATGCATCACATCTTGGTCAGAATTGTACACACAAGTTTGCAGTTGAAGACTTCTGGGCTAATTGTGCTGATGAGTATGAAGTGCGAAGACGCAGTTACAGCAGGTTCACTCTTCAGCAAATGTCTGATATCCTATCAGAGGACATAGAGGGTTTGACAGAGAGTGGTGAAGTTCTACTTCCCACGTATTTCAGGGATCAAATTGAGCAACAACCGTTGCCGCTAGTTAATTGGTCAGTAAAAGAGAGTACTTCCATTGAGGAGAGAACAAGTCAAGTGGTTAAAAACAGTTTGATATTCTTGAAGACTAAGCGGAAGGATGATATTCCAGTAGCAGAGCCGCCAGTTGTGCAACCATCAAAACCTTCCAATTCCAAGTCAAAACAAAGAGTAAAGGCTATGAGTGTTCTCCCAGAGGGAACAAAAATGGCAAAGTTAAAGAGGAAGAAAGATGAGTCTCCAGCTCATGTCCAACAGGAACATCCACCAGTTGAACCAGAAGCTCCTGTTGAAACAACACCGCATGTTGAAGTGTTACCTTCAGATCATGTATCTCCACCTTCTTCACCGATCCCTTCTCCTATTCACATAGATTCAGAGCCAGATTCACCGGTTCGCAACTTTGATGCAAGCATTAATTCATCAGGAGCTGATGAGGCGAGAACTGAGTTTCCAAGAGAGGATGGCTCATCCTGGCTTGAAAACATTCTGGGAAGGAAGAGAAGAAAGCCCTCATATCAGCTGGACTTAACAGAGCTAAAAAGCGTCTATCAAGACACACCAGACAAGCCACTGAAGAAACAAATTCGCATTGAGAAGAATGCGGATGGAGAAATCATTCTTGAGACTGCAACACCTCCAGAAAATAGAAGTGCTAATGATGTCGAGGTTGATGACTTCACAGTTGTCAAAGCTAACCTTGGCAGAAGTACTCGCCATACAGATGTCAATCTCTTTGAGGTTGCAGCAAATAGCTTCAAGGAAAGGGTGTTGAGAGATGGAGAAGACAAGGCAGCTCTCAAAGTTGAAGTTCGACAGTTGCGGCAATATATTTCCAACCTTTTCCATGGCACTTCACAGGTTGATTTGCTTCTTCCGCCGAGTCTTGGATCACCAGCCGATCAGCGGCATTTCAGTAAGTTGGTCCTCTATGGGAGGCACATGGACAGTTGGGTAGAAGAATTTGTGACCAAAGGGAGAGTTGTACTTGCAGAGCTTTATCAGTTGAAGTACAACGCTCATGATTTACGCCAAGGCATACAGGGGTCGCAGCAGATCATGGCAGAAAATAGACCGGTGTTTGAGATCATTATCTCTGACTTGAAGATTGCACTTGATACTGTTGACTCAGCTGAAGATAAGAAGATAGTTTCTACTTGGAAAGCACAATATCTTTTCACAGTAAAAACTTATGATAGTATGATTTCAGAGTTGACAGAATGGAAAGAAAAGGTAATCGGCATCCTCAAGTTCGTCAGATCCTTTGTCTCTCAGATCCCGTGTTCATATGAGAAAGAAGATGGTACCCTGTATGACCTCGGGGAAGTGTAAGCAGAGTTCCAGACTCTCGTCCGCAACAACTTTAATGATGATATCAATGCCGGCAAGATGAGCCGTCTTGCCGCAATGTCAGTGAAATTTGACAAGGCTGCGGGTGAAGTTCACGAATTTCTTCAGATGGTTGCCAATGGTGAAGAAATGTTAGAGAATCAGAATATTGTTCTAGAGAGTATCAGTGTTCCTGGCAGAGATGCGGTCACTCGCTTTTTAGAAGATATTGTTTCCCAGAATATCGACGGATGACATCACCAAAAAAGCTAGAATGTTGATGAGGATGCATTCCAAAATAAAGCAGCTTTAAAACATATGCTTTTTGTTTTAAAGCATGTGCTTTCATCCTAAGCTCATCCATTCTATATTTAGAAAGAAAGCACCTTGTGATAGTTGGAATCTTTTTGCTTTAAAGCAGATTGCTTTAAAGCATTTGTTTATTGTATCTTTGTCTTAGAATAGTAATAAAGCTTGTGAGTTGGCAAGTTAGGGTTAATCAAGGAGATTTTAGGGTTCCCTACTCCTTTGAATTTAGTATAAATAAGGGCATCCTTGCCCATTGTTGGTAATGGTAGTTGTGATAGCAAATTTGCTGTGCCTATTCTAGCCTGCAAACATTGTTATTCCAAGTGTCTGTTCATTTGTGTTCAGTGTTCTCTGGTGTTTGATCACTTACTGTATTCCTACCTTTTGCTACAATCTGGCTATCCTGGAGTTGTATTAAACTTTCTGATATTGAATAGAAATCTCATGCCTACTTTGCTCTGATATTCTATATCGATTCATCAAGTTTTTGTCGTCAGATGTGTAGCTTCTGTGGCTTTCATTTTCAGCTTTCATCATTAAAGTACTCTTAGTCTTGTGGTGTAAATCTGGAGGAAAACTACTTGAGTTTTTGTGTTAACAATCATTCCCCGTTCACTTTCAACTTCCTTTGCTCTGAATTTACTCAGGAGGTTAAAAGCGTCATTAGTCTATGCTAGTTGTAGTAGAAGTTTTATTAAAAAGGAAAAACCTCTTCTGCAGCGTTTAGAGTTTTATAACCTTGTGCTCTGCAGCTGAGAATCAAAAAGAAGATAGGCGAAGTTTAATTCAAGTTATCTTTTCAGCGAACATCAGCAAGAAAGGGAACTCCCCCTTCCAATAGGAGAGCAGCTTATCTGTGCATAGCTGTCCGTTTCCAAATCGCATACCAGAGGTGCGAATTGAAACACCAACACTATTATGAATAGGTGTTTCATAACATTTTTCAATATTTTCATTTGCAATATTATGGTGAATTTCATTCTTATCTAACATTTCATTATAATCAAAATTAACATCTTCAATTTGCATGTCATTAGATGGTAAAGAAGAAGATTCACCTTGATGAGCATCCGCCAAACCCACCCTTCCAATCCTCTTCCTTTCCCTATCTTTTTCCCTAATTGCTTCAATTTCCTCCAATATAACTTTCCTCCTCCTTTTTGCTTTATGACAACTGTTGCTCCCCATTAGGGGAACAAAAATATCACCCTTCTGATTGTAACAAGAAAATTGTGTCTCCAAAAGTGCATAAAAATATTCCTTTCACTGTCATAGCCAGAAATCACGAGTATTTCGACAGCAGAGGGTCTTTGGTTGCGGAAGTCGGGCCCAACAATATTCCTTTTATCTTTTTTCTGCTTTTACAAAATGGATATCCGTTTTGTAAAAGCCCAATTCTTTGCAACGGACACTCTGCAACGTCCATATCGCTACTATAAAACAGATATCTATTTTATTATGTACATTTAGATTCTAGACTAGGGATTCATTTTATTATTCTATAAACTTGTGAATTACCATCTAATTTCAATGTTTACACACTAATCCACCTAGGTATCAACTTAATAAAGCTCTGGATATAAGCCATTATTTGATTTTAGGCTATCATCAAATGAGGAGCTTCTAAAGGCAAAAATGTTGTCCCAAAAGAAGGCTCAATGTTATTCGTAAAGACATTAGATTGTTAAAATACAAATTCAAGGTTAGATATTCCTTGGGCTATTTTAGTATAGAGAAGCAAAATTGCAATATATGACTATCCTAGGAATTAGAATGGTTGATCATAGGATATTCATGGCATTTTGATAGTAATGGATGGATTGATGGATGTTTAGGGAGTTTAAGTTTAAATGTAATGTATGAGATTTCTTATTTATGAAGGATCTAATATGTCTTATGTCTTATTTGCAGGCCATTCAAGAAAGAAATGAAAAGATACCAAGGACCATCATAACACCTATTATAATTAGGTGCATCAAAGGATTGTCATCCAGGACCTTACCAATATGGGAAGTTATCAAAACCATGTCATGTTTAAAATTAAAGGCTTTATCACCTCTTTGTCCCTATAGGCCTATTAGAACAATAGGTCACATTTTATTCATATACCGGGGTTGAGAATAAACACTAAGCATTTGTAGTTATGGCAAGTGTAAATGGAAATAGATCACAACTTTAGACAATCTATCCTCTCCTAGATTGCACTGACTGAGTGGAAATTAAAAATTCCCTATTAATGTCCTTTATATACTGAAGGTATGGGTGAGAAAGGTAAACTTTGTATGTTGTAGACAAGGCCTCAAATGTAGAATATATTATGACAACGATAAGGACTGTTAGGCATGAATGCTATCACTGTTATAGATTGTCAAACCAACCATACGCTGCCATAATAGTACACTGTTGACTATCATACCTTTAGGCATGGTGCCATGAACCTTATGAGTAGAATGCATTGGTATTTGTGAGAAATGTATTGCGTATGTTAAGAATAAGTATTTATATTGTTTGAACATCATCAAAAGGTGGACTACAAATACGACTTTGTCAAAGGAAAACTTTAGTGGCAAAAATCTAACTATGAACTATTGTGCCATCCAAGCACAATCATGACCAACATCAAGGTATAGTCAAGGCATGGGTGTCTTAAGAAACACAATTAAAATTGTCCATGGATATTTGAAGTAATTTGCAATATTCATGATCAAGAATCAATATTTGAAGTAATTCACAATTTTTCATAGATCAAGGAAACGGATATCCATTTTCAAGGTTAGATATTCCTTGGGCTATTTTAGTATAGAGAAGCAAAATTGCAATATATGACTATCCTAGGAATTAGAATGGTTGATCATAGGATATTCATGGCATTTTGATATTAATGGATGGATTGATGGATGTTTAGGGAGTTTAAGTTTAAATGTAATGTATGAGAATTCTTATTTATGAAGGATCTAATATGTCTTATGTCTTATTTGCAGGCCATTCAAGAAAGAAATGAAAAGATACCAAGGACTATCATAACACCTATTATAATTAGGTGCATCAAAGGATTGTCATCCAGGACCTTACCAATATGGGAAGTTATCAAAACCATGTCATGTTTAAAATTAAAGGCTTTATCACCTCTTTGTCCCTATAGGCCTATTAGAACAATAGGTCACATTTTATTCATATACCGGGGTTGAGAATAAACACTAAGCATTTGTAGTTATGGCAAGTGTAAATGGAAATAGATCACAACTTAAGACAATCTATCCTCTCCTAGATTGCACTGACTGAGTGGAAATTAAAAATTCCCTATTAATGTCCTTTATATACTGAAGGTATGGGTGAGAAAGGTAAACTTTGTATGCTGTAGACAAGGCCTCAAATGTAGAATATATTATGACAATAACGATAAGGACTGTTAGGCATGAATGCTATCACTGTTATAGATTGTCAAACCAACCATACGCTGCCATAATAGTACACTGCTGACTATCATACCTTTAGGCATGGTGCCATGAACCTTATGAGTAGAATGCATTGGTATTTGTGAGAAATGTATTGCTTATGTTAAGAATAAGTATTTATATTGTTTGAACATCATCAAAAGGTGGACTACAAATACGACTTTGTCAAAGGAAAACTTAAGTGGCAAAAATCTAACTATGAACTATTGTGCCATCCAAGCACAATCATGACCAACATCAAGGTATAGTCAAGGCATGGATGTCTTAAGAAACACAATTAAAATTGTCCATGGATATTTGAAGTAATTCGCAATATTCATGATCAAGAATCAATATTTGAAGTAATTCGCAAATTTTCATAGATCAAGGAAACGGATATCCATTTTGAGTTGTTTTTACCGAAGCAAAACGGATATCCGTCTTGCTTTGGTACAAAGCAAGACGAATATCCATTTTGATTGTTGACTTTTTATGGATTCTAACGTGTTTTAATGTTTCAGTCTCTTCTTTGAACTTCACCCTTCGTGTTGACGACTTTTTTTTAATGCAAAATTGATAAAATGAAAAGGGTTTATAGAAAAAATTGTTAGCTTTCTAAAAATATAAGATTTATTTGGTTATCATTTTATTAAATAATTATTAATAATTTTCTATATACCATGTCTCTGAAATCCTGATGGACACACTGATTGAAAAACATTCATAACTTTCAAACCATTTCACCTTTTTGAGATTCGAAACCTGCGTCACACTCTATGCTTTTCTGGCTATAGGTTTAAAAAAAAATTGAATTTTGATTTTTTTTTTATTGAGTTAGGTTGGCTGGAAAATTACTTTTTATTTTTTTAAAAAAGTCACAGTAAAAAAATCATAACTAATTGTTTTATTAGAAAAAAATTTCAAATAAATATGCATCACATCCAGACATGAGTCCTCTACTTATTTTGAAAGTTTCAAAAAAATATATATATTTTTACTCATAGTTAGGTTGGCTGGACAAACACCCACTTTTTATTTTTTTCTGAAAAATTTAATCGCTGTTCATTGAAATATTGAATTTTCACTAAGTAAATTTAGTTTTTTTTTTTTTTTTTTAAATTAGTAGCCTATAAACTAGATTCAATTTTCTACAAATTTCATTCTTACATCTTTTTCAAATTGTATAGATAATCCATTCAAAATTTCACATGAACTTGATAAAGTCTGATTTTTTGTATTTTCATTGCCACTTAGAGGTATAGTTTGGCCCATCATGATCCTGCACATACCCAAGTCGACATGAACTTACTGACATGTTTAGGAGTAGTTGTAGCCAATAGGTCATGAACTTAGTGACATGTTTAGGAGTTTGAATGTAATACATGAGCGTATAAATTTTGACTAAATACTAGGACATAATTTTTTATTCATGTCATGATTCTTAAATGTATAAATTTTGATTTTAAACATTTTATAATGTAAGTTTAAATTTTGAATGCATGTATAAGTTAAATTAAATGTAAAATTAAATGTTTTAATGTATATTGTTTAAACCACACAAATTTTTATATTTCCAAGTTTTCAATTTATATGTATATGTATATATTTAAACATATGTTGTGCATGCAATTTAATCTATATTTTTTGTAATTGCAGCTCTACTTGTAGACCTTATTTCTACACATGGCCGATCTAGCCTATGACCCCCCCCCATGACCCCCCAAAGGACCCCCCACCCCAACACGCCCCCCCACCACCACATGATGACGCTCATTTGTGAGCCACAATTGATGGAAACATACATGTTCTGCAAGAAAAAAACAATTTATTGCAAAGCCAAATCCAAACCCCTCCACACATTTCACGGTTTACATCTATGATGCAAACTATTGTTGATTCAGTGAGAGCTATCCACACAGATCTAGACACATTCCGCTCATGGCGGGAAGAGAGGAGACAATTTTATTCAAATGGTCTCTCATATAAAGAGATCAATGATTTACATATTACCAGAACTGCAATTGCCCCATTTTTCATTGATCCCTCCACAGGTCAACAAATACCACCAACTAAAAAGAGAATTTCAATCAAATGGTGCACACATCAGCAGATAGCTGATAATTTTTGGGATCGATGGTGGATGGTCTTTGACCATCCACCTCATGCTAATTTTGAGGTTCCCTTTTATTTTCTAAAGAAATTGTGGGCAAAGTTTGTGATGGGCTGAAAGCCCAATTATTTTGATATGAGATCATTTCAGGGCATGGGTGGTGGAATGCCACAGCATAGACCAAGAGCACATGTCGATCCAAATTGACGTTTTCCCCCTACACCTATTGTCCCTTCTCCACCCTTTGTTCCCGTGCCCTTTCACCAGCAGACGGTCGTCTTAGCACTCAGAGTGTTATCATCACTCTCAGGAAACTTAACTGACTAAGCTACTTGCTTGGTAGATGAAGTCAATCCTGGAGAGCCTGCACAGCCTAGAGGAGCATCTGATGTTGGTCCTGATGCATCACCTAGATTGACACCATTGCGGTCCACACCGCATTTTTGTCAGAATTGTCATCAACCATGTTTTGGTCCTACATCTGCTTCAGAGGAGTCCTTTTTGGCTACATTATTCACTCCTATGGACTCGGTATGTATGCCACATTTAATAAAACTTCATCACGGCTGGACCATTTAGTGTCAACGGCAGTAGAGTTGGGTAGACCTTATACAGATGAGGTATAAAATTAGGACCTCTAAAGATTATTTAATTGGATATATCTAATTTAATAATATATAATTTAATGCAGAAATGTGACATTTTAATTTAAAGCAGATGAGAGGTCCTGACACTCTTTTGTCAAGCCAACCTAGTCATCCAGGACCAGTGACAACATCATCTATAGAGGAGCCTACTTCATATGCCATGGTTTGTATCTTAAAATTGTAGATTTTTAGTTTAAATTTGAATTTCCAGTGTAATTTTATGATTTTAAATTCATGTCTTTAAAGTTGAATTTATATATACATGTACACATATATATGCAGAATGAGATTAGTTTAGGTGTAGGCTCAATTAATCGTATCATTTATGAGCCTGCACAGGTGCACGAGTCATCTCTCATATTTCAGGTCATATAGTTAAATCCTATGTGATTTCAAAGTCTTTTGTATCATTCAACCTTGCATTTTGTATCTATACTCTAGAGCCTAACTCGTTCATTCAAGTGTTTTATTGAAATACAGGAATTGGCGACACAGACATTCAATCTATCATCTAAATTGGCACCATTTGTTGCACAGGAGCATGGCGGGAGAGATGATGAGCCTGTTGTGGTATGCTTAGACATTTTGAAGTTTAGATTTAAAATTTTAATTTGATGGTTTGGTTTTAAATATTTGATTTAAATATAATTAGGATGCAATTTTGACATTAAAATTGATTTGAAGCTTCTTTTTCTTGTACACAACATGAGTTGCCCTCTCAGCCACATGGGACCAAAAGGCAGCTTGAAATGGATGATGATCAAACTCAGTGTGCACGCATGTTTTAGATTGATGGATGGATGATGTATGGTGATGATGACATGATGTATTAGATTGTTTATGACTATTTCAATATTGACTAGACATGTATATGTTTTGTGACTATTTCACTATTTTTACATGGACTGTTATTATGTCAGTATTTATATCTCATAGACTATTTCATCTAGACTAGATTTTGCTATTTATTGAATTTCCACTATATACATTTATATTCAAACTTTAATTTCATATATCTCATATTTAATACTTCAAATTAAATCACGTGTTTAATTACATAAAATTGTAAATACTAATTCTAATTAGATAAGAGAAAATCTCAATTGATTTAATTTATTAAACATTTATTAGATATAGACTCTTGGTTGGATAGTTTATAGACTAAATGTACCTTCCCTAAATAAATTTAAAAAATAAAATGAAAATTAACAAGTTGTTGAACTAGAATGAATATGTTTGGATTTACATGAGTTAAATGTTGGGACACTTGTGTTAAATTTTAATTGAGTTAAATATTTAGGAAAATTTTATTGATTAGATTTTTCAATCTACTAACCATGTTTAATTAATTTATTTTTAATTCTAGATTAAACATTTCATAGATCAATACCTTCTCTATAAATTTACGAAAAGAATTTAAAGAAAATTAGAGAAATACCTGTACCGTTTAAATTTACAATTTAAGAAATTTTGAAAATTAGAGAAATTAAAGTCTACCCTAAATTATATCAAAAGAAAAATAGAGCAATTTACCTGTAACATAATAATAACTTAATCAATTCAAGCACTTAATAACTTAATCAATTTCATCAAGAGCATTAAATAATAACATTCCTGAAGTAGACAAACTACTGGATTAGCTTTCAAATCATGTCTTTATATGGTTCTAATCACTCCAACTTCATCTCATAGTTCTCAGAAACCTAATTTATCAGTAGCTAAGAATCTTCAAAGGCAAATGTTTCGAGTTCTCAATTTCAAAGCTAGCATGACTTCCAAGGAAAGAGCGTTTTAGTCAACAACATTTTTGGAAGTCTAATTAGAAGGGGAATGGGAGAACTCTCCCATTTTCTCAAGTTAGAACTACCCCAACTCTAGCTCTTGTCCTACATCTAGCTCCATCAAAGTGGAAATCAAAATCCTAATTTTACCAATAGTGGTTACCTTTAGGTTGTCAAAGCCACATAAGGTCTCTCTACATGTAATGATATTGGAGTGGCAATATCCCACTCTCCAAGAGGGATAAGGGAATGATGTTGACCATGCCCCCATCATCCATGAGGATCCTCTTAAAGCAATTAATAGATCCATACTTGTAAATATAGGTTGAGGGGTCTCCTCTTCTAGCTAGCTCAACCTTTGTAGGGATTTTCTTGAGGTTTCAAAAGAAACCTAGATCGTGTAACTCAGTGTTGGGTGGGCTCAAATTAGGCCAACTTGGTTGATAGGATCTTTTGGGGGTGGTGTTATATGGTTTACATATTTCAATTCGATGGCCTTTAGAAGGGATACATGGTGTGATGAATATTTTCTCTCAATGAACAAGATTTTTGTGAACATCTTTTTGAGATCATCCACCAACTTGTAAGGACCAATAGAATTAGGAGTGGGGTCAACCATGGAGACTGCATGCATGTGATACTCCACTTTTGGAGATGCCCAAGGTTCTTGGTTTTCATCATTTTGAACTAATTCAACTAATCCCAACATTTTGGTCTCTCCTTTTATCCCCATTTGAGGGGTGTTAGATCCTTCTAGGTGAGAGGCGACTATTGATCTAGATGTGGAGGGATTAGGATGATTGGGATGATTCAAAGTGTTCTTGTGCTTACATGGTGGGAAGCGATTTTGGTAGATCCACAAATTGGAGTTTTGAGTGGCAATGGGCTATAGGAAATTATGGTTCAGGGTGTCCTAGAGATGATTATACGTCCATGAATAAGTGTTTTTCTTTTGATGATTATATGTCCATCAATTCTCAAAATGCACTCAAAAGATTCTTTGTAGGATTTATATGGGAGATTTTGAACCTCCTCTTGTGTGTCCCTATTTAGGGCATGCAAGAAAAGATCACAAAGATCCATGTGGTCCATGTGTGGCACACCAGTTGAAGAGTAAAGCATCAGTCTCCACCTAGTTATGAAATGGGCCACTAACTCATTTGGGTCCTATTTGATACTAAAGAATTCTCTAATCGTACTTTTAACCAGCTTATTCATGTCAAAGAAAGTAATAAACTCAAAAATTAGCATTTTGTATGTAATATCATCAATATGCACTAAATAATAACTTAATCAATTTGCATTATTTTTTCATAACTTCTATGTACAATAAAAAGAGCTCCCCTTAGCTTCAAGAAATATAAATATTCTATACTGACAAGGCCAACCATGTGAAGGTGGAATCTCATGTGGCCTCACCTAAGACCTAAGACACATGTATTCTAGTTCTATGTAGGACACCTAAGACACATATTGTATAGACACCTAGATTATAACTTTCTACCTAAGACACAGGCTCTAGACACCTATTACATGGTAGACCTAGTTGACATATCTAGTATCTACCTAAGCCACCTAGATTAAATTAAAACCTTATTCTAGTCTCTAGACAAGTAGTTGATATATAGAGTATCTACCTACGACGTGCCTATATTCCATATTATATCTCTAGATAGATAGTTGATATATAGTATCTACCTAAGACACCTAGATTAGATTAAATGCCTTTTTTCTAGTCTTTATCTACCTAGTTGACATATAGAATACCTAACACACAGGTCGAGACACAGGGATTATATAGTTAGAACCCAAGACACCTAGAGACACCTAGATTTTATACAATGTTATTCTCTAAGTCTAGATTATCTAAGATTTTATACTTGACACCTAGAAGTTGAAGACTCTAGATATGAAACATGTGTAGAGATCATACCTGTGCAACAAGAAACAATAGATTTGAATCCTTTCAACACTATATGTGAAAAATTGCAAAAACAAATATAGAGGTTAGGCCACGATGAAACATATATAAAAATTTAGAAGGTCTCTAGAGATCATTTTATTTAAAGATAGAATTTGTTAAGAAGTTCCATTGAAATTACAATGAAAGGAAAGAACTATTGAAGCATAAATTAAAATAATTAATAGTATAGGTCTAGTGAATACCTGAAATAAAATGTAAGTGAAATTTAACACAGGTTCTATGTTTCCAGACTCTATTATGGCTACAAAAAACATCTCCTGCACCATGTAATGTAATGTAAAAAAGTTAGAATGTGTAATGATCTTTAAGAGAATTAGGAATATTAATATGAAGGCTTAAGGGGGAGTTAAGAGGACGGATTAAGGGAAGATGCAATCAATTAGAGAAATGACAGTTTACCTAACTTATGGAACATAGCTAGGGGATGGCTTAAGGGGAGTTAAGAGGATGGATTAAGGCGAGATGGAATCAACTGTAGTATTTAAATGGTAATGGTACATGCACTAACTTATATCGTTTATCTAGGGGACGACTTAAGGGGAGTTAAGAGGATGTCTTAAGGGGAGATGGTCTAATCAACTACAGTATTTTTGGTAAGGGTACATGCACTAACTTATATCATTTAGCTAGGGGATGGCTTAAGGGGAGATGGTCCAATCAACTATAGTATTTTTGGTAAGGGTACCTGCACTAACTTATATCATTTAGCTAGGGGATGGCTTAAGGGGAGTTAAGAGAATGTCTTAAGGGGAGATGGAATCAACTCTAGTATTTGGGTAAGGGTGTGCTAAGCTATATCAATTAACTATATTAAAGTTATTAAACTAAATCCTAAATTTACCTAACTAATTGAACATAGCTAAGGGATGGCTTAAGGGGAGTTAAGAGGATGGCTTAAGGGGAGATGCAATCAATTAAGGGATATGACTTACCTAACTTATGGAACATAAGTAAGGGATGTCTTAAGGGGACTTAAGAGGATGGCTTAAGGGGAGATGCAATAAATTAGTTAAGTTATCAATCATATTAAATCCTAAACTCACATCCTAGACAAAGATTAAAAGTTTAAAAATTTCTACATACCTGTTAATCATTTAAAACATTTACTCCATTGTACCATTTGCATCCTCTCTCTTTTGTAATGCATCTATGATTGCCTCATGCTCTTCCATAGAAAGTGTCCATAATTCTTTTGTGATAGGTCTCCCTTTATATCTCACTAATTGTATATTTGTTGTCACAATCAGATGCGAGTAGTGCAAAATTTTCTTATGTCTTTCATAATCTTCAAATGCAGGTATACCATTCCTCCTTATCAAATATTTACATAGCCAAGTGCTAGTAACAACCACAGAACCTGTTGGATACTCAAAGTTATCATCATCTACTCTAGGTTGTAACAACTTCTATTTTGCCTCAACACACCGAGCCAACCAATACTCAGTTTCCTCTTCGTTACCCTCAGGTGCAACAACAGCATACACATGTCCTGCAAAAAAAATTCAAATTCAATAAATCACAAAAATATACATATTTACATGTGTAATTAAATATATATTTCCAAAAAATGTATCAAAAAGAAATATTGAATGAATTTGTACCTTCTTGTACGAGGTCTGAAATACGGTCATAGTCATCTGATGCTTGCAAATGATTATCCACCTCGAATGTTATCTCATTTTGATCATGTGTTTGTAGAGGTGTTAAGGACTTTTGTTGCTTTTCTTCAACCCAATCTATATTTTCACATGCTTCCCACTCACCTGTGATACAAAACTGACAAAAACATGCGAGCTCCCTAGTCCATAGAGTCCATGTGCTTGCATTTGAACTCTTAAATGAATGCCATTTTGCTGATCCACTAATTGTATCACAATCAAATCAAGGAGAAATATTTTCTTCTTCAACCAACCAAAAAAACTGTTGAACTTTAGAGTTCTCACTTGATCCTGTAGTCAATTTTGCATTACACCAATCCACAATTACGCGTGCATCTTGAAACTTTGCTGCATCATGAAATTTTAGTTCCTCCCTAGCAAGAGCCCTTTTCACACATGCTCCAGTCCATCATGTTCTCCTTTACCATGTCCAGCTTCAAAGAAACTCCAAATATGTTGGATATTGTTTTCTTTATGGACCCTACTTAACCACAAAAATATTTGAGAATTTTTGAATTGTCCTATACAATTGTCTGACCATATGAAATGTTGTGTCATCTGGATTTATCTTTCTTTTAAGTTGTAAAATAATCATGTTCTCCTTTACCATGTCCAGCTTCAAAGAAACTCCAAATATGTTGGATATTATTTTCTTTATGGACCCTACTTAACCACAAAAACATTTGAGAATTTTTGAATTGTCCTATACAATTGTCTGACCATATGAAATGTTGTGTCATCTGGATTTGTCTTTCTTTTAAGTTGTAAAATACTTTGAAACAATATTGCACAAACTCTGATGAATGTAATCGGTTATCACTCACATAGAAATGGTACTCTCAAAATTTTCCTGTCATCTTCTGTATTGTCAACTGCATGTCTGTATACAATATGAACAAATATGGCCACCTGTACTGAGTTATAATATTGTGATTGAATCTCCTCTTGTGGAGCAAGTGTATAGTTTTCTGCAAAGTCAACCATTGAAAGTATAGTTCCAATAGGAAATGTGTTCTTACATCTGCGAAATTGTTCATCAAGTCACCGAGCATATTAAGAATGTTTGACATATTTATACACAATCTTATTCTTGAACTCTATGATGAATGCATGTACACTACTTTGTTCTGTGACTAACAACGCTTTCCAATTTTTCCATCCTTTAATGGATATTGAACATTGGTGAACCTCTTCACCTCCACTAACTATTGTCCAAAATCATGTGAACTACTTTCATGCATGCATTCTCCTAACAATGAAAGGTTATCACATCTATTGCATTGTCCAAAAACACATGGTTTTGAAAAATAGAATATCCCATCAGTTGTTTCACAAAGTATACTTGTTATAAAATCTTTAACTGTTGTAGGTGGCATATTAATACCACATTCCTGCATAATTTGGTTAGTATGCAAAGTACAACATATATATCGAAAAACATCATAAAAATAATGAAATTACATGAGTTTTACAACAACAAGAGATTCGTTGCTTATTAATCTTGGCATACCAAGGTTTGCATTTTTCAAATGATCTTTGACTTATACTAAAAATTTCTATAACTGAATCATCTAGAAAATTTCTATATAATTTTGTTTGAGTCATGTCTAAAAGATGTTTTGGATGAGGATCACAATTTTTTGACCCCACCCTTAATTTCAAAACATCTATAGCATTTGATGAAACCCTTGTATTATCATGCCAATATTTTTCAATCAAAGACCTAATTTTATTGTTTAATTTCATGTCAGACCTTGGGAGTCTACCACTAAAAGTCCAACATTGGTTGATTGGATCCTCTTCAATACTTACTCTTCTCTTTGTTGCTCTTCTTAAAGTTATAGCATGCACATTTAAATATCCACTTGTTTTATGTATCATTCTTTTGCTCACAACTGATTTATTAACTAAAGCAGTTGTTATTGCTCTACGTGCTGTATTCTTATCCTTAGATCAACTATTTTTTCCTATAGAACTAATAGCATTAGCAACACTAGACATAACTTGTTCCATTGATTCATCCACCTTTTTGGGTTTTACAAAAATGCCTAATTTTTTCATTACTTTTCTCATTTTTGGCATTCTCATCAATTGTAATACAAGTTGACATTAAAATCCAAGAGTTTTTCTATTAAAAAAATTGTTTGTACAATCTATTTGCATGTGTTCGAATTTGTCTCCAAGATATCTTACCACGAAGATCTTTCAAAACATTACTTTCAATTAAAAAAAATATTTTCATTTTCATGCATACAAGGGTTTTCATTTTCATTTTTTATTGTCTTGTTTGTAGTAGAAGCATTTATCTCATCAATATTATATCCATCTTGCTTTAAATCTTTAATCTCATTATCATTCAATGGATTCGAAGACATTCCTGGATTCGTTCTTATATTTGCATTTTCCATGTTCTTGACCTCTTCTGAATTTGCATACTCTACATTCACTTCATTCAAATTGGTCTCCTCTTCAATGTTCTCCTCCTCAATGTTCTCCCCTTCAATAGTCATCGAACTGGATGCTACATCATTCTTCATTTTTTTAATCCTTTCTCTCCTATCTCTTTGTCATTTTGCCTCTTTCTATCAATGTGCTTCAATTTCTTCAACTATCATAACCTTCCTCTTCTTTTTTTGTTGACGTTTATTTGATCCCATAATTATCAAAATGTGTTGGATCTTTTCTTTAAAAAGTATGAAATACAAGTAGAAATAGATCATTTATTCAATATGATAATTGCTTGATATTTGTTTGATCTCTCCAAGAAATTGAATCCTTCTAAAAAATAGATTTCTAACTTCATCACATCTGAAAATTCTCTTAATGATTGAATCCCTATAAAAATTGCATAAAATATGTTCTCTTAAGAGCTCGAATTAACACTTTGCATATAAAAAAGTCACAGAATTTGTCATTGTCGGTGTATTGGTAAAAATGGGTCTCTCCAAGAAGTTGAATGCCTATAAAAAAAAAAATCTACTTCATTCCATCTAAAAATTCTCCTTATGATTGAATCTCTGTAAAAATTGCATAAGATATGCCCCGTTGAGAGCTCGAATCGACACTTTGCACATAAAAAAATCATAGAATCTGTCGTTGTCCGCCGTACTGATAAAAGGGAATGTTGCAGGGTTTTAGTCGTACTATGAATTTATGAAAAAAAAAATAACGGCTAAAATAGAAACAGGTGCCCGTTCTAAAAAAAGAAATGGGTACCTGTTTTTCGAAAAGGAAAATAAAACGGGTACCCGTTTCTTGTTTTTTCAAATGTGACACTCGCTAATTTGCCTTGGTTTTAGGATTGGTAAAGGCTTGGAAACCCGATCCTAAGCCTTGGACCTGCAACCAACCTGTAACTAAGAAGCCATGAAAATAATAGGAGAAAAAACTAGTTTCACCACTGTGGCTGACGACTTTTTTTCAGAATATTTTAATATAATTAAAACCCATTATAGATCTGAAAGTCTAGTTTTTAAATATATTTTTTTTTACTATTGAACATAATTTTCTATTTATTAATTATTTTCTAAATAAACTAACTCATAAAATTGAAATAACATAGCTTACTATTTTTTAATAACTTTTGATTTTAGAAGTTTCTTGAAAAAAAAATTATGTCTGACCAAACTAGACGTCATTTTTTACATAATAATTTTTTTTTACTGAATTGATTAGTTTAGCTCAAATTATGTTGACCGTACACAAGGGGTTTTAAAAAACACAAATTAGGCTCATTAAAAAATCAATAAAAAAATATATTTATCAAAAAATTACAAAAAAATATCCTAACCAAAATTCAACATCCTAAGAATCTTTCCACAAAATAAATTATAAAAATACATTAATTTAGGTCAAATTATGTTGGCCGTACACATGCATGTTTTTGCAAAAAATAGGGGACTTTTAAAAAGCCACTTTTTGTACATCTAATAAAAATCCAACTTGCATCATCTGGGTATTAAAAAAAATTACATATTTGGAAACTAGAAACAAAATCCTACATTTCTTATTTTTACATCATCTTAATATGTTATGTGCAAGTGCTTCAAATTGTCACTCCAAGTACGACAAAACTTGAAAAATAGGGAAAACACTTCCACTTTTTGGCCAAAAAGTGAACTCATCTTCTTGCACTTACCCTAGAGTAGGGTAGATTAATTAAATAAGTATCATTTACTTAATTAATCAAGGTTAGGAATATGGAAATTAACTAAATAAATATTGAAAATATTTATTTAATTAATGAGGGATAGTGTTGCAAGGTTTAGTGATAAATTAGATGAATTAATTTATCACAAGTGGATGATTTGGGGTAAATGGCTAAGGGTAGATGACTAGAGATGGCTTAGGATAGATTAATTAAATAAGTTGAATTTATTTAATTAATTGGGAAAGGATAAGTTAGTGACATGAGGATGCGGGAAAGTGGTTTGAGAGGCAAGTCAGTTTTAGGTGTCTACAATAGGTCTATGTCATAATTATAAATTTTCATGGCTACATGATCATTAATGGGGATGTTGCTTTGGGCACATCAGTAAATGATATACATCATTTTGATATCTTAGAAGAATGGTTCAGTGTCTGTTAGTGGAGTTGGCTATGGTAGTAACTCCTCATTTGTTTTTACTATATAGTTGTGCTACTAATATGGCTAAGAATATTATTGTTGTGATCTTCACATTGAACAACTTATAAAGTGCAAGCCCTTATATGAGTAAAAGGTTCAAAGTTTATGCCACAAAGCCAAAGGGATTCTAATGGAAGAAAATAATGTGTAGCTACTTAAGTGTTTTGTTGTAGTTTGCGGCAACATTCATGGTTAATTTCATGATTTTGCATATCTTTTATGAATTGGGGAGTGTGCCTTACCGAATTCACTACAACATATAAAGATAAATTGTTAATGTGGAATGGTGTAAAACTCTTGACTAGGGTAGCAAAAAGATCTATTGAACAAAGTGATCAAAGTTGGGTACATAAGGCTTTTAAAATACAACTCCACAACGTATGCTTTCCTTTAAGTTTTCACAATATCTCAAACTACTTCACATTAGCTAACATTCAATATGACAAGGAGGTGCAAGGAGTGATTTTTGTTGAAATGTGAAGTCGGTTTTACTTATTCCATCAGTGACAAGCAGTTGACAACAAGTAAATATTTTTGGCCATGTTCCATGTGTACACCATGCAAAATTGCATGTGGAAGTGTGACTTGCGCTTTTATGCATGAAAATCTATCTTTAGATTTGATTTGTTTTTGCATGTGCTTTTTTGCGATTATTTAAGTTAGTTGAGCTTGAATGCCAAGGCATGAGAAAAAGTTTTGTAAATGAAAATTTTCTTCTAAGAATAAAATTGAGAGATCTTTGCCTGTGGTTTTTTCCTAGTACATTACCAGATTTTCCACATAAATATGTGTTGTCCATTTTGTGCTTTTTATTGCTAATTCACTATTATTTCAATTTTGCACTGCTTATTTTTCTAA
Source organism: Cunninghamia lanceolata (assembly GCA_027924645.1). Classification (NCBI taxonomy): domain Eukaryota; kingdom Viridiplantae; phylum Streptophyta; class Pinopsida; order Cupressales; family Cupressaceae; genus Cunninghamia; species Cunninghamia lanceolata. Next base: position 1,228,936 of record BSBN01000780.1, read on the forward strand.
CACTTTTCAGTAGGACAGTGCAACATTCACTTTACATCTCTAGAATAGTGCAACATTGAAGTTGGTTCCTAAAAGTGGTGGTCTCATTGAGAGAATACTATACTATCATTGCCTTCTATTGACATATCAACTTACAAATATTAGTGGAAATCTTTCGAGTAAACCACTACAGGAGGCCTGAGTTGTCACATAATACCACAAAGGAGAGATTCATGTAGTGACTTGTTTATTTTTTTATGGACTTGGTGAAACAAATAGCAATCATGTTAGATAATTTTCAAAGTAACCATTTGATATAAGATGAAAATATTCACCGAGATGGCCATGGGAATATCTTCTCTAACCCCATATCCCCATGCGGCTGCTTAAGTTATTTTTTTGCTTAAATTTAAGCAGTTGAAGTGGCCCCATGGAAATTTACAATTATTGGAAAAGGATAATATAGAATTTTTCCTTATTTTTGTGGAGCAACTATTGTTTAGTAATTGCAAATAAGCTGTGAAAAAAAGAGGGGGTTGGAAATAGGAAGCCAAATGAAAAATATGCCATGTGGCTACATATATTTCCTTCCCTCCTTATATTTTATTTTCTTCTTAATTAAGATATATATATTTTTTTATATATAATAAGAACTACAAATTAATATAACTGCTTAAGATAAGTAGAAAAATAAAATATTCATGGGGTCACTAGCTCCACAAATATCTCCTAAAAAATTGAGCAATGGCTGCTAGCCAAAATAAGCTAAGCAGCTGCATGGGGACATGCCCTAAAGGTGGAAATATATAAAAGGTTGTGGCTTGTTTTAACTTGCGAAGTTTTGAAAAAAAAACATTTTCTCATGGGATGCAATAAGTGTGGGATATGATCAGCGACATGCGAGGAGCGCAGGGCGTAGGCAAGAAGCAGATAGAAGTGAGTCGAGGAGAGAAGAATGCAGATCAGTAGCAGGAAAAGATAAAGAGCTATGGAAGGCAGATTTCAGGCAAGGATAGAGTTAATGGTCTCCACGCTCCCAAAAGCTAGAAGGGAAAAGGACAAGTTGATGGGGAATTAGATAAGCAATATATATGCCAAATGCAGAAACTGGTCAAACCCTTATCACGAATGTGGATTCTTTTGTAGGGAACAAATTATGGCTACTTTGAATTCTTCTCCCAAATTGATGGCGTGATCTTTGCTTGAGGATAGTGTTGTGAACCCTGGAACTGAGTTGGACCCAAATCCTCCTCCTTTAGATTCAAGCACTTGTGCCTTGGCAGATATAGAGGTGGTTTTGATGGGAGACCCTATTGATTTCCATATCCCAGATGAATATGTTAATGCAGCATATGCAGATGTTGGAAATCGGTCCCTCATAGTCTGATTGCTGAGAAAACGGCCATCTCTGGAGGGTTTGGTGGAATGGACAAAATCAACATGGAGCAATATTGCCACCCCAAAAGTCAAATTTATGGACTATGGTTTCTTTGCCTTCGTTTTTAGTCCGAAGAAGATTGCAAATTTGTGAAGCAGAACGGTCTATGGTTTTTTTATCAGTCTGGCATTTTCCTTACTTCCTGGAGCACCTTTTTTGATCCTGCTTCCACAAGAATTTCATATATTCCCATATGGATAAGGTTGTATAATCTCCCTTTGATCATGTGAAATCTAAATCTTATAAGGTAGATGGTGGATCAATTGGGTTCCTTTGTTAAGCTAGACTCTGAATCACCAAGTAGATTCACCCAGGTGTGTGTCATTGTAGACATCTCCAAATCATTGCATCATTCTGTCAGAATTCATCCCTCATAAAGATCTTGGATTCAATTTTTAAATTATGAAGGGTTACCTTTTAGGTGCTTTCGATGCAACATGGTGGATCACAAAATTGCGGGATGCACTCTAAAAAGACCGATTAGATTGAAGATCTCCAATTTCAAAAAATGGACAAAAAAATATGGCTCTCCTGATGCTATTTTATTTGGTGCAATCATGGGAGGTTCATGGAGCCTCGGGAGGAGACTAGTCTAGATCCGGAGTCACCTGTTGAAGCTGATATATCTAATATTCCCTCTCCTGCCCCAAGCATCCACGGAAATGATCCTTGCTTCTCTAATAAATCCTTGGATAGAATGGAAGATTTCTCTGAGGATGAGGGTACATTCCCATTTTTGGATGATTTGGATGAAGATTTCCATGATTTTTTTAGACCATGATGATATGATGGTTCCTTTCAAGGTGTGCACTCTTGCTCAATCAGCAAGCCACATTTCAAAACCAAACATCGGTAAACCAGGGAAGAAAAAAGGTTGGAAATCTGAAGCAAAGAAGCTCTGGTCAAAGGGAAGAGATGCTATTGAGGAGGACACATAGTGGACCATGGATGCTCTCCTTACCAAGAGCAAAAAGAAAAGTTTAGCTAAGTGATCTTAATGGCTACTCCACTTGCTGAGGGTGATTGGCTTCTTCGTGTTGGAGTTTCTTTGTGCTTATGGGAGAGTCATTCTTGATTTTCTTAACATGTGTCTCTTGTGGATTTATTTAGTTCCATCAACTTCCTAAGTGATGTCTTGATTCTTTGAGCTCCCTTATTTTGGGTATGAAGCTTTTCTATCTTTTTTACTATCTGTATTTTTATGGGAGTGGGCCCTAACCCCATTATTTACCCAAAAAAAAAGTACGAGATATGTACAAAATGAATTCGTTGAAAGGATTTAGAAACTTTCAAGATGATGCAATTAGCATTTGTAATGCTAAAATCTACATCTTTTGCCAACAAATTTCTAGCATGTGCCAAATAGCAACAACACACTAAAAATAGGATTTTTGGAAGATATTATAGTTGGAAACATTTTGGTAGACATGCATGCAAAATGTGGAAGCATAGACAAGGCACTCGAGCTGTTTGACATAATCTTTCAAAGATTGTTTCATTTGGTTGTTTCATTAAGAGCAATTCATGAATGGGCATGTCACATAGAAGGAAGTTTTGCAATAGAGAAGATGAAAAATAGCAAGTCTATGTTGTGGGTCTGCAAGAATTCAGAGTGGATGATATATAGACTATCAAGGAATTCCTTGTAAAATGGAATGTTGCAAGGAGCACTGGATCAATACTCACATTCTCATGCAATCCTTCAAACTTGTCATCAAAATATCAGCTGATGGTAGTAAATCAAAGCCTACTCACTTGGTTGGAAAGCTCCACTTCATAGATCTTACCAGTAGTAGCATGGTGTCGATACCATAGATGATGACCACCAAATGAGAATGGAAGGAGCAAAGATCAATAAGAGATTTCTGGCATTAAAGGAATGTATACATGCTTTATATAATGATCAAGTTTATATCCCTTTTAGAGGAAGCAAGCTCAAGGACTGACATGATATCTTATATTTCTCCAAACTCATGCTCTTATGAGCATACATTGAACACCCTTAGATATGCCAATAGGGTTAAGAGCCTTTAAATAACTACTAATTCAAAAAAAAGGATCCAATGTCAATGATATAGTCATCTACTGCTCCTCTCACTTAGCCATTATCATCAGTATCACCATTGCATTCACATAAAGTTCTTGAAAACAATAATAGATTGGACCTTCCAAGTGATCACAATAATTTTGGCTGGAACAAGCAGTTAGATGGAGAGAGTTGTTAGCATTTTTCAATGGATCAAGGTCCTCCAATTGGAAGGGATGATGGTCAAATAGCTTCTCTTTATGTAAATATTGGAAAGACCTGTAATAATGCTCTTTGTAATGGATTTGACTCTCGCATTGCACATGAATCACAAGAACAAAACAAACAAGTTTCTTTACAAAGTCTTTTGAAGGGCAAATCCAAATTCTAGAGAAAAGAGGATAAATAGAAATCATAATGCAACTGGTGATAGATGTTGGATAAATTTGCAATAGATAAATGAAATAAGAAAGTAGAAATTGAAACTCAAAAAAGAAGACAAAACATAAACACAAACAAGAACATAGTTTTTAACATGGTTCACCAAATGGCTACATCCATAGGAAGTAGGGGAAACCCTTATTAATTAATCTCTATTTCAAATACAGTTTATTAGCAGCAACCTTTTGCTATATATATCAGACATTACATAATCCATAGCACATATGAATAAGCCTTCAAAAGGAATGTCAATGGACTAAAGAAAATGGAAGACAAAATAATGTAACGGTTGATGATTGGGCTTCAAATTCCAATAATCTCCCACTTGAAGTCTAATCACTATTACAAGAAGGCTGCTTAAAGATATCCCCCACTTCAATCTTATTGTCCCATCTAGACAATGCTGAGAGAAGTCCTACAGAACTCAAACTTCTCCCTTGGTACTATCTTCGTCAATGCATCCGTCAAATTTACCTTTGTATCAATTTTCTCCACTTTCAGTTTGCCCTCTTCAAGTACAGTCTGAATGAAGTGATATCACAACTCAATATGCTTGGTTTGATTATGAAAGGTCGAGTTATTTGCTAGATGAATAGTGTTGTTGCTATCACAAAAAAGAGTGAAAACATGTTGTTTGAATCCCAACTCACCCAATAGTCATTGCAACCAAATCATCTCTTTCACACCTTCAATGAGAGGAATATATTTAGCCTCGGTAGTGGAGAGTGCAGCCATCTGTTGCAACCTTGAAACCCAACTGATCGTTGCCCCGGTGAATGTGAAAACATAACTTGTAATGTACCTTCGCTTGTCCAAATCTCCAACCATATCAGAATCAACATAACCTCACATCTGTGCATCTCTCCCTCCAAAACACAAAACATAATCTAAAGTGCCTTTTAAATACCTTAATATCCACTTCACCACTTCCCAATGAGTTTTACCTAGATTACTCATGAATCTGCTTACAACTCCCACTACATGGGAAACATTTGGCCATGTACAAACCATGGCATACATGAGACTACCAACAACTGATGAATAAGGAATACCCTTCATATTTTCATGCTCTTGAGGTGTTTTTGGACACATTTTAGATGACAAATGAAAATGATTAGCAAGAGGAGTAATCACTGACTTAGCATCCTTCATGTGAAATATGTCCAAGACTTTGTCAACATACTTTTTGTGTGACAATCTGATTTCTCTCTTACGTCTATCCTAGATTACGGTCATACCAAGTATCCTCTTTGTTGCTCCTAAATCCTTCATTGCAAACTTTTGAGCTAACTGTTGTTTCAAATCATGAACAATTGTCATGCTAGTGTCAGAAACTAGCATATCATCAACATAAAGCAATAATAAAACAAACTCACCATTATTCAATACCTTGTAATAGACACATGGATCAGATTCGCAACATGTGAAATGTTGCTCAGCCATGAAAGAGTCAAACTTGAGATACCACTGTCATGGGGCTTGTTTGAGTCCATACAAACTTCTCCTCAACTGGCAATACAAATCTTCTTGACCTTGTTGTTGAAAACCTTCTGGCTGATGCATATACAACACCTCGTCAATCTTGCCATTAAGAAATGCAATCTTCACATCTAGTTGTTCCAACTCAAGATCATATGTCGTTGCCAATCCCAAAACCGCTCTAATAGTGGTCATCTTCACAACCGGTGAGAAGATTTCATTGAAATCTATTCCTTTTTGCTAATCATCCCTTCACCGCCAATTTGGCCCCATAATGTTTTCTACCTCCTTCTTCCTCTTTCAATCTATACACACATCGATTCTTCAATGCTCTTTGATTGGGTAGAAGCTTGGCCAAATCCCATGTATGATTGTCCATTAGAGAATCCATCTCCTCCATTGCATTTATCCATTTCTCACTGGTGATATCTTTGTAGGCATCATGGAAAGTGGTTGGTTCTGATTGATCAGATATCAAGAACTGATAATCATTGAATTTTGTCGAAAGTCAGTGCTCCCGTGTAGACCTTCGTAGTTGAGGATCTTGTTCCCTCAAATTACCCTATTTTGGTAGAGTACTTTGTTCAGGCAAATTGCCCCATGTTAAATGTTCGAGCAAGATTGTGCATTTTCTATCACTGAATTCCTCAAGTTACCTGGTGCCAAACTTGGCACATCCCTTAAATCCAATATAGGCTATGTGGATTTAACCAAAGGTAGCAAGGGAGTTTTCAAGCCTTCTGTGGAGTTACATAAAGGCTGTGTATTAATATGTGAACGATTAGACAATGATTTCTGCATGGGAAAACTTTCCAAAGGCAGTAAAGGGAATTTTAAATGTTGTGTTGGATTTTCCAAAGGATAATTTGAAACCTGTGAAGGAGTATAAAGAGGCTGCATGGAGTCTAAAGTAGGATGTGTGGTATTTAAGGACTGCATAACACTTTACAAGGGAGTTCCCATAAGCCATGGGTTTGAAAGCTCTGTAGGTTGTGTGTGAATATTGGAAGGATGAAGTGAATATTGCAAAGGTTGTGTTGAATTACCTTGCAGCACTAGTCTTGGTGCATTCAAACCTTCAATACTTTGGGCCAGATTATGGGGCAAGATATTTGAATTAAGAGACACATTTGACTCTCAATATTTGAAGGTGACTGTAGTGAAATTTGATTGCTCTATGTACCTAAGATTGAAGGTAGATTTAAACCTTTTGGCTAATAGGAAGATGAGTTCTGAGGCAAAGAATACAAGTCATTTCCACTTTTAAAAACATCAACAAGCACATATTATTTTTCTTGTGTCTCCTCTGCCTGCATACCTGGAAAAACTTTTTCATTAAATACAGCATCTCTATTGCGAACTAATTTGTTTGTAAGTGGATTCCACAATCTAAAGCCATATTGCTTTTCTCCGTACCCAACAAAGATACACCGTTTAGATTTGAAATCCAATTTCATTCGCTTCTCCTTAGAAATATGAATGAAATCTTTGCAGCCAAAAACCCATAGATGATTGTTGGAAATTCATTTACTATTTATTTACATTTCAATAGCTTAAAATATTTTAGATTCTCAGCTATTATTTTCTAAGTAATTAGTCTACATTAATTGTGCTTATGTGTATGCATTTTATTGGATTGGCCTAGACTAAACATAAGGAAACCTTATTTTCCTTCACCTTTTGGGGAATCTAATTGATCCCACATAATCTACCTTTTCTTTGGGGTTTCTAAACCAACATTAGGGTTTTCATATATGTACTTTTCTCATTTACATATTATTGGTATCCATTTGATCTTCCTATACTACCCCCATGCTTCATTGCTTCATCTTTTTCCTAGAGTTTGTTGGAAATATTTACATAGTTTATTTCACACCTTCCTACCCACCCTTGGTTTGGCATTGCACTTTTTATGGAGTATTTTATATCATCCACAAGATCATTTTTCTACTTGATACAAGAGCACGAGTCTATGTTGATATCTCTTCAACTAAGAGCCAAGGGCTGAGGGGTATCCATTATTACAAAGTCACTCGAGGCACAATCCTGATCTCATACCTTATATTTCATACCTTTGAGCATTTTGAACCTTGGTGGATGGTGTAATCAAGGAACATACCATCACCATCACCAATTGTTCTTAACCAACTAAGCTACAACCCTTTAGCAGGCATTGCACTTTATATTTTGTGCTCATTTTCAGTTTTGATATACATTTTAAATTTTCCCAATTTGATATTCACTTTCATTATATATTGATGGCACAAAATTTTAAGATTGCCTTAGAATGGCATACCTTCTGGAAAACTCCAGCCAGAAACTTATCCACTAAACAAGAACAGGGAAACGATAACCCTTCATATGCTATAATCAATCTAAGAACCCATACCCAAACTCAAGCTTTACAAAACTCATCCTTTCAGATTTACAGTCAACCAAGTGACAACAACATACATATTAAAGAACAAATTATAATAATGGTCTCATACCATGAATAAGAATAGAAACACAACACTTTATTTCCAAGATTAAATAACTTATTACAATATGCTCGACTCACACAGGAATCGACCTTCCAGGCATAACACGCATACACAATTTAGATACCTACAACGATCATTATCTTTTCTCGCAGACTAGTGGCCTGCTTGTCATCCATATCAGCCTTCTTCTATTCCTTCATATTGTTCTTCTTTAGAGGTCCTTCCTCTACTCCCTAGCTATCCCTATAATCATTTATTAGCCTCCTCTATCTTAGACACCCAAACTGGACTCTTCCTATTGCGGCCTTCTCTTTCTTAGCCTTCTGCTCGGCCTTCTATCTTGCCTTTCATGGTTTCATGGCCTCTCTATTTTCTTATTTATGCCTCATTGATCTTTTTTTTCTTCACCACAGTCTTCGGCCTCTACCTCCACACACGGTCACATCGACCTTCTTTACCAACCGCCCTATTCTTTGGCCCTTCTGCCTTCTTCAACTCTCCCCTCCAACTATTCGCCTCCTTCCTCTATATAACCGTCAGCCTTCCTTGGTTTTGAAACTCTACATTCTTTTTCTGCCGTGTCGTTTCATCTTCTTCTCCTGCAGTTTGGCTTGGTAACTATGTCGATTCCTCTTCTATTTTTGACCCCCTTTCATTGGCGTTGCCTTAATGCCTTCTTCTATCTTCTACGACCAACCTCCTCACCTTCTTTCATTAAATCTTGTTATGCATTCTCCTTGGCCGTGACCAGAATTTGAACTGTCTTCCCATTGCCAGCTGCCATGACTCTTTGTCTTTTCCCAAATTATTCAATCTTCACCATGTAACTGTCGCACCCATCTACCCATGACTACCTGATTCTACCTATCCATAATTGTTTATTCTTTCTACCATCTACCTGCAACTAACTACCTTCTATTTTTGTAACTGAAGCCTTGAAAACTACCAATTAACTGTTAATGTTCTTGTCGCTTTGGTGACAATAACTTCCTACCATCTGTATCCTATCATCCGACCCCACATCGAACCCAAAAATCAACTATTAACACAAATTTTGAAAATTAAGAAGATGCTCCTGCATCAGACTCCCAAGGGGACAAAAATCATGTGCTCCACACATGGATTCATTGATCAAACTTATTCCTCACTATTCCTTTTCTTCCGCTTCTTCCAACATCTTCCTGGAATGACCTCCATAATTCTCTAGCATTGTTGTCCACCATTTTTCTTCACACTCTTGAATATACAATCTTCATTTACCATCCTTCTACAATGATTGCTTATCCCATCATCAAAACAAACGACTCTGTAAATCAAAATCTCCCATGTCTTCAATCTCTTCCACCCTTTCTACAACAACAACATCACACATATCCTTATACAAATCTATTTTCTCATCATAACACTCCACATCAACTTTCTGCATTACTCCATAATCTTGCCCAAATTTCCCATCATACAATATAACAACGGAATTCAAAATAATTTCTTCATAGAATGTTAACAAATTTACCTTTTCCTGAATGGTTGTATCAACTGTTGAAATTTTTACCATAGGATCCCTTGTTGTCTCATCTATCTTCATTTCTTCATCCATAATCTTTTCCACCCATCCTTTTCCTAATGCAAAATATGGATTACATTGATCTTCTCCACTGTCACAATTTGTTGTACCCTCTTCACATTTCATTTCTTCAATTTCTTCACGTGGTATTTCTTTGCCTTCCTCTCTCGTAGCTACTGCTGCTCCAACATCTGACTCTTTCTTATCTGATGCACCTCCCTTGTCCAAATCTGCATCGTTGTGCTCTCCATCATATGTTATTACTGTCTCCATTTCTTGTTCAACTCTTCTATTCAACCTCTCATCTTTCGTGTCACATTTGCAATTATTCATCTTGGACTTTCCAAGTGGTCTTTCCTTTTCCTTTTGGTATTTATTTCCTCACTTTTATAAATTTCATTCAAAGCCTCATTGGCCTCATCATCAAAATTAGATTGCACAAGTTTCTCCTTGCATATATCATGCTTCTCTTGCTGCACTTTCACCTTATGCTCATGCCTATTATCTTCTTGTCTACCTTCTATCATTCCTCCTTGTTCAATGGGCTTGGTCATTTCCTCACACCTCATACTTTCTAACCTTCTCTTCTCATCAACATCTCCTACAACAAGACTTCCCCTTGTTGTTGTCCTATTTCTAATCACCCACATTTTATTTTTTTAGCCTTGGGCTAATCTCTCTTTATCATTACACTTGGTCTTCTAAGTTCACATTCTATCCTTTACCTTGAAATGTCTTCTCTAAGCTTCCTTGCTTGCCACCCTCAAATATGGGTTCTACTTGTCCTTCAACACGTTCCTTTCTCTTTGCAATTGCTTATTAGAACAAACATGACCGAAAGCATCTATCTCCTTATGCTTTAACTGCTTCCCCTCACCACTCTTTTTCTTTTTCCAACATGGGACTATGTACCCATGATCAATCACTTTCTCTTTCTTTTTATTAACTTGCTCATTCACATTCTTTCTTCTATCAACATGATCTAAATCAACATTTTCCCTTCCATATTCATAACTAAATACAAGATTATGAATTCCTTTTACCGATTGTCCCACATTGCATCCACCTTTGGATTCTTGGCTTTTCAACTTTTCTTCTTCATAAGCATCTTGTGTTGCTGCTGTAATGTCTTCTAAAGCATCTTGAAATTCAAAAACATCTTTAACATCTACATTATCATTTGAAATCAATATCATATTATTCTCTTCTGCACATTTAAGTTCTTTGTATTTTACCTCCTCCTGCTGTCCTGCTGCAAATTGTTCATGCATACCAGTTGCTATAGTTTGGTTTCCTCTTCTCTCATCTTCATCTTCTTCCAAGGGTGCTTTGCTAGACCCTTCTCTTGTACATTCCAAGGTCTCTTTCATGACCTTCCTTGCGAAGCTCTTCATTCTTGCAAACACATACTTAAAGACAACATTAGACAATAAAACAAGAGACCACAATGTCTCCATAAGTGCCTCCTTTATGGACACTCTCATCTCTTCATTCCTCTCTTCCACAAGTGTTGCTTGCGGCACTTCTTCCTCTTCCTCTCTGCTTTCCTATTCTTCTCTCAGGTTCTGTTCGCTAAGAACTTCCTTCATCACTTCTGAGGTATGTTGCTCATTCAGCAACCTCTTGCTATCCCAACCTCTGTGGGTACTGTCTTCTCCATTCAAAACATTCATCCTTTGCCTTCTTCTTCTCTCCATGATCATCTTCACAGGCCACTTTACTTTCTTTTCCATTGGCCATACCCAGAAATATTCTTGGCTCTCTTCTTCCAACCTTTGCTACCTTGCAGTTATGTACTGTTTTAATTCTCATTTCAATGCTACCAGCTCTCTTTCAAAATCTGTATTTTGCTTCATCATGTTTTCTTTCCTATGCTACTCGCAGGTCCTGGCTAAGTTGCCTCACTTCGATGATCTACTCAGCACTCAAAACCTTATGTGCTTTGATACTAATCTAATGGTACAAAATTTTAAGATTGCCCTAGAATGGCATACCTTCTAGCAAACTCCAGCCAGAAACTTATCCACTAAATAAGAACAGGGAAACGATAACCCTTCATATGCTATAATCAATCTAAGAACCCATACCCAAACTCAAGCTTTACAAAACTCATCCTTTCAAATTTACAGTCAACCCAGTGACAACAACATACATATTAAAGAACATATTATAATAACAATCTCATACCATGAATAAGAATAGAAACACAACACTTTATTTCCAAGATTAAACAACTTATTACAATATGCTTGACTCACATAGGAATCGTCCTTCCAGGCATAAAACGCATACACAATTCAGATACCTACAACGATCATTATCTTTTCCCGCAGACTAGTGGCCTGCTTGTCATCCATATCAGCCTTCTTCTATTCCTTCATACCGTTCTTCTTCAGAGGTCCTTCCTCTACTCCCCGTCTATCCCTATAATCGTTTATCGACCTCCTCTATCTTAGACGCCCAAACTAGACTCTTCCTATTGTAGCCTTCTCTTTCTTGGCCTTCTGCTCAACCTTCTATCTTGCCTTTCATGGGTTCATGGCCTCTCTATTTTCTTATTTACGGCCTCATTGATCTTTTTTTCTTCACCACAATCTTTGACCTCTACCTCCACACACGGCCCCATTGGCCTTCTTTACCAACCACCGTATTCTTTGGGCCTTCTGCCTTCTTCAACTCCCCCCTCCAACTATTCACCTCCTTCCTCTATATAATTGTCAGCCTTCCTTGGTTTTGAAACTCTACATTCTTTTTCTGTCGTGTCATTTTATCTTCTTCTCCTGCAGTTCAGCCTGGCAGCTATGTCGATTCCTCTTCTATTTTTGGCCCCCTTTCATTAGCCTCACCTTAATGCCTCATTCTGACTTCTGCGACCAACCTCCTCACCTTCTTTCATCAAATCTCATTATGCATTCTCCTTGGCCGTTTCCAGAATTTGAACTGTCCTCCCATTGCCGGTTGTCTCTTTGTCTTTTCCCAAATTATTCAATCTTCACCATGTAACTGTCGCACCCATCTGCCCATGACTACCTGATTCTACCTGTCCATAACTGTTTATTCTTTCTGCCATCTACCTCTTATCCCTTTTGTCAACATCTGCCTTCTGCATTTGTAACTAAAGCCTTGCAAACTACCAATTAACTGTTAATGTTCCTGTCACTTTGGCGACAGGAACTTCCTACCATCTGTATCCTGTCATTCGACCCCACATCGAACCCAAAAATCAACTACTAACACAAAATTTAAAAATTAAGAAGATGCCCCTGCATCATATATTCTTTCATCTTTCCTTGCCAAAGTCACTTCTCGTGTCATTACACTTTGTGATGGTATATATTTTGCAACCTATGATTGCGACCTAGCCACCTCATCCATGTATGCACTTGATAATTTTTCTTTTACATCTATGAACCCTCCTCTATGTGCTTATTTAGATTTATCCTTACATAGTGGTGAGGGTACGCATGTTACCATGCCTAGTGATGCATGTATTAGTTTATAATAACTTCCTTCTAGCGATGATATGTATGTTGATAATCTTTCCTCTATAATAAATGATATACCTATACATGATACACACATTAGAGAGGAGACTCTTACTTCACTCTCCCATGATCATCATATATTGTAGACTTCTTCTATGTAGAGTAATAGTAGTATTCCTAATTCCAGTTGTACTTTTAATCTTTGAGCATCTCTTTCTTCACATGCTTCATCTTATGACACATTTATGGATGCACATAATATAATTGTACCCTATTCTTATGGATGATACATCTTATGTTGTAGTTACATGTCACATGACTTATGATTCTTCATATTTCTCATCTCATTACACGTCTATTTCCATTCTTACTTTGTCTTAATTATAGCACGAAATAATCCTACACTTAGGCACATACCTTTGGGGTATGATTTACATGATCATTTTATCTTTTACACTCCATGATTTACCTCCTACACAAGCAATTCATGAGTATGAACATTATTTATTGTGGTTAAGTATGGAGACATTAGAGTAAAACATGCCTTAGTAGATAATAGATTTGGATTGAACACATGTAGTAAACTCTTTCTAGATGTAATCCAATTTAGTTACTCTAATCTTCTAAAATCTTAGGTAACTATAAAAGGATTTGATAATGTTAAATGGGTATCCCTTGGCCATGTCACTTTATCCATTGCTTTAGGGTTCGTTACTCTTGAGACCACTTTCATGTGATGCTTGGAGATTTAGTGTATAACATCATTTTGGGGCAACCATGCATTTATGCAATAGATGTTATCCAATCTACATTTCCTCACAAAATCAAGTATATCCATCAAAACAAACATGTGATAATAATTGATGATAACCCATATAAATTTTGCTAAGTAGTTGAAAAGGATAAACCATTAATCTCCCCACCAAATTAATTAGACCTACGATGTTTCCATTAATTATCTTCAATCCTCCTACTTATAATGCTAATCTTGAGGATGATTGGTGTTCATTAGATTTTGATGTGTCAAGTCCCAGAGAACAAGAGTGATGTAAGGATAACTAGGCTTCCTATTTGCTCACTAATCTTTAATTGCATGCTACGCTAGCTTTGGGTTCTCATGTGGATTATCATTCTACCGAAGCTCATGCCTCTCATGGATCCACATCTAGCCCTTGTTGTAAAGAGTGTTTACCATCATCTAAGATGCCTATTCATTGTGGTAAGGGATTTTTTTTTCTTTCAAAATATTGGCTATAAGGGAAAAGGATTAGGTTTGAATTAACAAGGCATTCATATTTACCTATCAAAGTCTTTGAAAGAATGATACCAAGGCTACTGAATTTGTATGAGTTGTTAGTGATGACATTAACTTGTCATTAGTATATCCAAATCTCATTTAGGATAGTTGTATGGATACTTATCCCACTCAAGACACTTTTATGAATGATGAAGTTTTAGTTGAATACTTAGGTGACGATGAGGATTTACTTAGATATCATCATGATAAAGGCTTCCCTCGTGTCTTTAAGGTTTGTTCATACTTTGGGAAAGATGATCCATCTCTACCAAGTGATCTTGATATTTTACCTATTCAACCATTTATTGAAGATTGTAACAAAATTAGGATTGGTGGAACATATGATATAGAGATGGATCCAACTAATAAAGAAAAGATCTTGAAGCTTGGTGATTGGACCAATGTGAACAATGTAACATGACCACTGTGCTTAAAGAGTTTAGAGATGTTTTTGCATGGTCATATCAAACTATTCAAAGCATTGATCCTAACATTATTATGCACCACATTGTCTTAGATCTTGATGCTTATCTAGTCAAACAAAAGATTAGGAAGATGCATCATAAAGATGCTTTAATGGTTAACGAAGAATTAGAAAAAATGTTTAAGGCCATATTTTTGATTCTTTGACCTATTGATTACTCACCTTGGATCTCTAGAATGGTACCTATTGTAAAACCTTATGGAAAAATGCACATTTGTATTAATTTTAGAAGCCTAAGGATGACTTCCCTCCTATTATTAATATGATTGTAGATTCCATTATTGGACATGAGTTGCTATCATTTATGGATGGGTTTTTAAGTTACAATTAAATCATGATTAAACTCCAAGTTCAACATAGGACTGCTTTTACCACACCTTGGAAAACATTTAGTTAGGTTGTCATGCCTTTTGGGTTGAATAATGCTATAGCTACATATTTAAGGGCCATGCGATCAATTTTCCATGATCTTATCCATACGTTGATGGAGGACTACATGGATGATACCTTAACAAAGTCTAAATGTTAGGTAGATCATTTGCAAGATTCAAGGATAATATTTGAACGCTTGTGACAATAGAAAGTAAGATTAAATCCTAAAAGGTGTTTATTTGGAGTTGATAGTGCTCTATTGAGATTCATTATATCCCATAGAGGCATCAAAGTGGATGCCAAGAAGATTGATGTTATTGTTAACATGCCTCCTTTGAAGAATTCATCACAACTTCATAGTCTCTAAGGAAAAATACAATCCATTATATACTTTATCACCCAATTAGTAGATAAGACATTGTCATTCACAGAGATATTAAAGAAGTATGTTAAGTTTGAAACGAATGAAGACTGTGAAGAGGTATTTGACGACATGAAATAATACTTGTTAAATCCTCTAATCCCCGTGCTAGTTATCTAAGGTAAGACTTTATCGTTACATATTTCAACCATAGAATTTGCTATTGGAGGTGTATGGACTCAAATGATGAAAATTGTTCATGCATATTTATTTTCTTGCATTTAGTTATTTACTTTATTGCATTAGTCTGCACCTGCCCAGATAAGCTTACTTAGGTAGGTATTATTTGGGTAGGTGTTATCTCCCTCACACATAAGTAGGCATCTACTCAAGGAGGCAATATTGCATTTAATAATTGTGGTTGTACTTTCCTAGTTTGGTAGAGACTTATTCTACACACATGTACTATCTCCGTTATCCCACATTTTTTGTACATTCACATCTCTTAGTGGAATATCCTATAAATACTCCCTATATCTCACTCTTGAGCATCTCATTATATTGATTTCTCCTCCTACTCAACAATGCACACATTGGAGACATCTCTTTGTAGCTGCATCCTCTTGCTAATGGAATATTCATGTGTTGTATCTTTAATCTTTAGTTGTCACTTGTAATTTGGCTTTGTGGCTCAGTCTTTTCATCTTGGTCTTGAGTGTGAATAGACATCTATAGAAATATTACATGGTATCATAGCACTATGTACTAGATCTAACATGGTATTAAAGAGTGTTGATGGTTAAAGGCTTTCCCATCTCCATTGATAATCAAGGGCTTCATGTGTAGCATCATTTTACAGGCTCATTTGGTGAATAGTGGAGCAACTCCTAAAGCACATGACCACATCTAGAGGATTTGACATTATTGGTTTTGCCTTTTGTTTTATTTAAAATATGGATCAAAGGTGAGATTTGTGAAGATTTGAAGGAGTTACTTGTGGGCATCTACAAGTCAGTCAACTTTTGATGCATTTTTGAAAGGAAGCAAGGTACGCGGAACACACTTCCTACACCAACCTAATGAGGGGAATAGTATGCAAGTTCTTTTTAATCCTTACAATTACAACAATATTAAACATATAATAGAGATAATACAACAACAAACACAAACACAAGAGAACATGTGACACAAGATATATCATGGGGAAAACCTTTTCAGGTGAAAAACCCCACACTCTAAAACCTGCACAATGTATTATCAAAACAATGGTGTGTTTACAATACACTTGCAATGCAAGTTCTTTCAAGAGTCTTCAAATGTCATTTCTAGAGTGATTCTGACAGCATAATAGTACTTGTATAAACACCATGAAACTAAAACTCCAAAACAATGCATTTTTATAGAATTACAAGGCATAAACAGGAAGCTTATAGAGATGGGCATCCATCTTGGCCACATGGCTATTTTCCCGCATCAAAGGACACTTGTTCAAGCTGCAAATACCTCTCTTACATCTGTCATACATGGCAGATTTGAGTTCCCAAAGTTGGAGCGCTTCAGGCTAAAAATAACTATGACAGATGCTCTTACACATCTTATAGTTGTCATAAAATCTACCCAACATAACAACCTTAAATGTTGTAAGAGAATCCATCATACAAGGCTAAATATAGCATATTCCTCTTACAACGTGTTATAGCCCAAGTTGGGCACTGAAAGATGCCTTCTTCACATGCAAAGATACTTTACGACACTTGTCTTCACTTGTCCCGAGCATCTCTATACTTGGCTCTTACGCGTCATAGATTTTGTCATACAAGATAACTCCTCCATCATATTCCAAGATGCCAACACATGACATATTATTGCCACCTCAAATGGGATGCCCAAATCCACATGTGTTTGACTTGACCATTCAAAGTATATTCCAAGTAGGATGACATGTCACAATGCCACCTCAAACTAAATGCCAAAACTGAATGTGCAAGTAAATACAAAATTGAGCAAATAAATAAATAAATAATCAAATAACCAATGCTAGGAATTGCAAAGTTGAGACACCTTAATTCCCAACATTATCCCACTTGTCAAACACCTTGTAAGAGCCAATAGAGAGACAAGATTTAACTACTAGGGGCCACAAGGCCCATAGACTCCGAACACCATTTGAACTTATCTGTGCCTTCAAGTTTAGCCAATGCATCAGCAACATTCTTCAAAGTGTCTACCTTCTCCAATATCACCTTCCCATCTTCTACCATATCACGAACAAAATGATACTGAACATCAATGTGCTTTGTTCTGGCATGGAAAGTAGGATTCTTTACTAAGCAAATCACACTCTGCCTGTCACAACAAATAGTAATCTGTCCTGCATGAAAACCAATATCTGAACACAACCTCTTAAGCCAAATGGCTTCCTTACAAGCATGAGTTGCTACCATGTACTCTACTTCTCTCATGGACAAAACAACCACAGGCTGTTGCTTACTCATCCAACTAATAGCACCACCAAACATGGTAAACACATAAGCACTGGTGGATCTCCTGCTGTCAATGTCACCTGTCCAATTAGAATCCACAAATCCACAAATACTCACAGAATGCAGAGGTCCAGTAGGATAACCATGATAACATAAAGAATACTTGGAAGTGCCCCTCAAATATCTAAACACTCTCTTCACCGCATCCCAATGTACCCATCCAGGATTAGCCATAAACTGACTAAGGACTCCCACTACTTGGGCAATGTCTAGTCTTGTACAGACCATAGCATACATCAAGTTGCCAACTGCACTAGCATAAGGTACTCTACTCATATCCTCTGTCTCAGAAGGAGACTTTGGACAATCATTCACAGATAACTTTGTCCCTAATGAAATAGGAACACACAATGGTCTACAATCTGCCATGCTGAATCTATCTAACACGGTCTTCACATACTTACTCTGGCTTAACCAAAGTTTTATGTTTGCTCTGTCTCTTCTGATCTCCATCCTAGAATGTACCTCACTGCCCCTAAGTTTTTCATCTCAAACTGTGCTGACAACTGAGACTTCAAATTTGAAATCATATTTTTGCCATTCCCAATCAGCAACATATCATTAACATATAGTGCAATAATGAGAATACAATCATTATCAAACTTGTAATACACACAATGATCTGATTTTGATCTCAGAAATCCAATGGACAACATAAAGGCATCAAATTTCAAGTACCACATCCTAGGTGATTGCTTCAAACCATACAAATACTTCTTTAACTTACAAACCAAATTTTCTTTACCTTTCACCATGTAGTGCTCAGGCTATGACATATAGATTTCTTCCTCTAAGTCACCATGAAGGAAAGTTGTCTTCACATCCATTTGTTCAACTTCTAAATCACAAGCTACTGCAAGATATAACATGAATTGAATAGATGTCAGCTTTGCAACAGGAGAGAAAAATTTACCATAATCAATTCCCTCCACTTGTGAATACCCCTTCGTAACCAATCTGGCCTTGTACTTCTCAACACTGTCATCTACTCCAAAATTCTTCTTGAACACCCATTTACATCCAACAGGTTTCCATCCATCTGGCAAAGGGACTTGGATGGCAAAGGCACCAATTCCCAAGTTTTATTTTTTTCCAAAGAAGCCATCTCATCCTCCATGGCCTCCTTCCAGGAACCTGCATCTTTCATATCCATAGCCTCTATCATAGTTCTAGGCTCATCAGTGTTAGTAATCAAGGCATAAGCACAACTAGAATCTAGCAATGTATAACCAAACCTATCAGGTTGCTTCCTGTTTCATGTGGACCTCCTCAAAGGCTGAGGTGGAGGTTCTACCTCTTCTTTTGAACTTTCAGAGTTGCTAGAGCTCTCCTTATCATCAGGTCCAATAGGATCTTTCAGTTTAGTCTTCTTAGGGGTAGAAGGAAACTGAACCACATCCTCTTTTTTTTCTTTTTCTTCTAGTTGTAGAACAACAGGAGAAGGTGTTAGCTCTCTGAAGATAACACTTCTGCTATACAACACTTTTTAAACCACAGAATCCCAAAGCTTTTACTCTTTCACATCGACACTATAGCCAATGAAGATACACTAAACTGCCTTGTTCTCCAATTTTGACCTCTTCTCCTTAGGCACATGTGCATATGCCTCATAAACAAAAACAGGAAGATGTCTCAACAAGGGCTTCTTATTAGACCACATCTCCATGGGTGTCTTATCAATGAGCATTGAGGTAGGAGACCTATTAACCAGATAGCAAGCAGTGGCTACAGCTTCAGCCCAAAACTTTTGTTTGAGGCTTGCACCACTGAGCATACTCCTAGCCCTCTCCATCAACATTTTGTTCATCCTCTATGCAACTCCATTTTGTTGTGGGGTATAAGGAGTTATCTTATGTCTTTCAATCCCATGTTCTTTACAAAACTTATCGAACTCTGTGGAACAAAACTCACCACCGTTATCAGTTCTCAAACACTTAATCTTTTTACCAGTCTGATTCTCTACAAAATATTTAAACTCTTTGAACCGACTAAAGACTTTAGACTTGCTTCTAAGAAAATAAACCCACGTCCTTCTACTGTAATCATCAATGAATGATACAAAATATAACGATTTAGAAATTGAAGGAACATTCACAGGACCAAACACATTAGAATGAATGAGATCCAAAACACCAGAAGACTTGTGAGAACTAGAGTAAAATTGAACACGATTTTGTTTTCCATATATACAATGTTTGCAAAAGTCAAACTCGAGATTACAATCATTTAACCCCTCAACGAGGTTTTTATTTTTTAGGGCTCTAAGACCCTTCTCACCAATGTGACCGTCTCTTACACCACAACATTGTATTCTCAACAGGAAGTTTCGTTTCTAAAGCATGAGCACCCTTAGGTACCTAGAAAGCACTACCATTGGAAGTTGAAGCAACACACTTTTTCACTACAGGCTCCAATAGTGAGGATGAAGAATTTGAAACAAAGTACCTCTCTGAGTACCCTTAGCAAGCACCATAGCTCCTCTTGTCGTCTTACATCCTCCACCTGAGAAAACAACCTACACACCTATATCATTCAATTTACTTACAGAAAGTAGGTTTCGTGCCAAGCCTGGGATGCGCATAACCTAGAGATCCCCTTCACTCATCCATCAGGGAATCATATTGAGACTCTTCCGCGGCCAATAATCTTTAGATGAGAGTCATCACCAAGGTACACTCTTCCACCATCGAACTCTTCATATTTTGTAAACTAATCTCGATGCGAGGTCATGTGAAAAGAGGCACCAGAATCAATTAGCCACACATCATCAGATGCATGGGTGGCCAAGGCTGCGATGAAAGCATCACCATCATCTTGTGACTTGTCAAAATCAGAATATGAGACATTCTTCTTCTTTTTCTTTTTCTCCTCTTTGCATTCCTTTTGGAAATGCCCAGATTTACCACACTTCTAACAAAGTGCCTTGGACTTTCCAGGAGATTTGGATCTCCCATGGGATTTGGATTTGCCCTTCTCAGCTTTCTTGTCCTTCTTCCCTTTTTCCTTGGGTCTTCCACAAATCACAAGAGCCTCTTTGCCTGACTTGGATGACTTTCTCCGCATCTCTTTAAATAACAACGAAGACACCACTTCATCCATTTTGAAGGTGGATGTGGTACTCTCGATGGCCATAACAAGATGATCCCACGAGTCTGGCAAAGAACAAAGCAAGGTCATACATCGATCCTCCTCCTCCATCTTCACACCAATGGATGTCAACTGTGCAACTAGATTGTTAAAGGCATTCAGATGGTCTGTAATGGATCCTCCATCCTCCATCCTCAAAGAATACAACTTCTTCCTTAGGAATAACTTGTTCCCCAGGGATTTGGCTCGATAAATATCTCCCAGCTTCTTCCATAGGTCTTTCACGGTCTTCTCCTCGTGGACATTTAACAAGATGAGTTAGCCAAATAGAGTCTCATAAGACCCTTAGCTTTCTAATCCTTGAGATCCCAATCATCTTGTGACATTGCCATTGGTTTTACATCAGAAATGGTTTCCCATAGGTCTCTATCAACAAGCATGTCTTCCATTTTAAACTTCCACAACTCAAAATTGCTACCATTAAACTTCTCCACCTCTACTCTTCCAGATGTGCCTGCCATCTCCTTCCTGCAACAAGATTACATAATACTTTGCACAGACTCCTAGTCAATCTAAGATCAGTACAAGAAACCCCTACCCAACAACTAGGACCAAAGGTGATCAAGCTTTGATACCAATTGAAAGGAAGCAAGGTACGCAGAACACACTTCCTACACCAACCTAATGAGGGGAATAGTATGCAAATTATTTTTAATCCTTACAATTGCAACAATATTAAACATATAACAGAGATATTACATCAGCAAACACAAACACAAGAAAACACGTGACACAAGATATATCGTGGGGAAAACCTTTTCAGGTGAAAAACCCCACACTCTAAAACTTGCAAAATGTATTATCAAAACAATGGTGTGTTTACAATACACTTGCAATGCAAGTTCTTTCAAGAGTCTTCAAATGTCGTTTCTGGTAGCATAACAATAACTATATAAACACTATGAAACTACAACTCCAAAACAATGCATTTTTATAGAGTTACAAGGCATAAACAGGAAGCTTCTAGAGAAGGGTGTCCATCTTGGCCACATGGCCATTTTACCACAACAAATGACACTTGTCCAAGCTGCAAATACCTCTCTTACATATGTCATACATGGTAGATTTGACTTCCCAAAGTTGGAGCGCTCCAGGCTAAAAATAGCTATGACAAATGCTCTTACACATCTTATAGCTGTCATAAAATCTACCCAACATAACAACCTTAAATGTTGTAAGAGATTCCATCATACAAGGCTAAATATTGCATATTCCTCTTGCAACATGTCATAGCCCAACTTGGGAACCCAAAGATGCCTTCTCCACATGCAAAGATACTTTACGACACTTGTCTTCACTTGTCCCGAGAATCTCTATACTTGGCTCTTACGTGTCATAGATTTTGTCATACAAGATAACTCCTCCGTCATATTCCAAGATGCTGACACATGGCATATTATTGCCATCTCAAATGGGATGCCCAAATCCACATGTGTTTGACTTGACCATTTAAAGCATATCCAAGTAGGATGACATGTCACAATGCCACCTCAAACTAAATGCCAAAACTGAATGTGCAAGTAAATACAAAATTGAGCAAATAAATAAATAAATAATCAAATAACCTATGCTAGGAATTGCAAGGTTGAGACACCTTAATTCCCAACAATTTTGAGCTAGATCAAACCTTGTCATTATGTCTGGAGCACCTAAAAAGCCTAGGATCACACGTTCATTTGTGAATTTTTGACAACTTTGTTTGGAGGCCCATACAAAAGAAAATCACCTCACTATCATTTATGTGGATCATACCATCAAAGCATGTTCTTTAGCATCTTTTGTAAAGTATTCCATATATTTTATGGGCATCACACTTGCACAACCACATCTTGGTGCAAGCATATAGGAAGTAATACTTATTCAATGGATTTTTTATAAATTTTTGAAGGTTTTATTTGTTTGGCACTCAATAGGATACATGGTACTTGTAGCATTCATACCTCTGTTGGGACATGTACTACCCATTCATTAACCTAGGGTTTTAACTCCCAACAACTATGCATAGAACTAGTGATGACCACCTCACCGCTCAAACACACCACTCATAATACTTAATACAATTGACTAATGCGTCTCGTAGAATATTCTGCTATCAGTGGCCTAAACCACTCACACCTTTTAAAGAGTGGTCTCTTGTACTCCCTAAGTGGTTTAAAACTCGAAGACAACAATTTTATACTATAAAGGTGCTTTCATAAGCAAAGTAGGGTGGTCTTGGGCTCTAGGGAAAATTCCAATGCATATTTCATTTAGCTTGCCAAAAAGTAATTTTATAGGGTGGTTTTTGGGGATTGATGGTTTTGTAGAAAAAGTGGTTTTTGGTCTGCTAACTTTAGCATTACATTTGTAGACCCTTCCTCCAAACTTGATTCCCCCTCTCATTGGTGTTTTAGTTTTGGCACAAACTTTGTGAACTTTGTCCACACACATCCAGGGTCCATTTTTTGAGCATTTTTTTTTTTAATTTGGGTTACTTTTTCAAGAGCTTCACAATGGTGCAAATAATTTATGATTACGGTGTATAGTTCTTTCTAAAAAATGTAGCTTCTTAGAGGTGTTGCTAACTTGTTCTCATTTTGGGAACTTCTAAGGATTCGTTTAGGCTCATACAAGCTCCTTTTCAAGTGTTATTTTTTAAAAGTGATATTTTGCATACTTTGTTGTGGCAACCTTGGTTTTCTTTTGTTTTGTTATAGAAATATATTTTTAGTATTTCACTAAGATCAAATCCACTTTTGCACATTTGACAAGTGACAATTGTACGTGCACTGGGTATAAAGTGCCATCATCATATCTTATTGGGGAATCTCTTGATTGAGTGTTCTTCAAGTTTCATTGTGGGTTTAGATACTTCTTTTATTATAACCTTGCACAGATGGAACTATAAGGTTTGGTGGGACAGAATCCTAAAACAACTCAAGTGGACGGAACTTTTGGTCTATCTCTATAGACTTTTTCTTGAACTATGAGACATATCAAAAGTAGGAATGGTTTAACAACGAAGGCTATGTCCTAGGATTGATTGGCTATAATGTTGATGAATACACAAGATGGTCCACTTGGCATATTGAGTGCCCTTGTACTATTTGGACCAAAATTTAAGAGATGTATAGAGATCTTGGCAATTCTCTAATCCTATATGATCTTGCCTTGGATAATCTTGTAGTCATGGATGTTCTTGATTCTCCTCTTCCTATAGAGACTTCTATTGATTTTGTAGCTTCATTAACTCTTATTGTAGATTTACAGGCTTCACCTCCTTTATCTCCATCGTCATTCTAAGATCGAGGACTCTTCACCTCCAGTACTTGCAACTTCATCAATTGTTCATATTCAAGCACCTATCATGAACACATCATGGGTGTGTAATGTAGTCACATGACTTGCAGTGAGATTCCACTATCATCTTCTATTTCTATCGATTTCAGAGTTGTTTCAATGAGAGCTTCTAGTTCAATTCAATTTGCAGGTTCATTGTTGTTTTCCAAATACAACTCATTGGGATGAATAATTGATAAATCTTTTAGGTTTGTTTGTTGGGTCACACCTTGTAGATTTGGAGGAGACCTTTGAGAACTTGATTTCCCTCTTTGATGATAGCTCCATATAGCTATTGTCTTGCCATTTTGCATCAATTTTCATAGTGTTTTGAGTTGTCATCTTCTTTAGTTAAGCCCGAGTCTCTTGATCATACCATAACACCTTTCAACACCAACATGGTGACATATGAGAAACTTCCAAATCTACATCTTGTGCTTTCTCCCCTTGTATTCCTCTTAGGAATGGGAAGATCTTTTGTATTCAACTTTGGGTTTGTTTCTTCCCAAGAGAAGAAATGTTGTTTGACAATCATGGATTATCTTCAGTATTTAGTGTTAAGCATCCACCTTCGGCTCAAGAGACTACACATTGAGGGGAGCACATAGTTTCTCTTCTATAGGAGTTTTTCCTCACATGTGATTTTCTCCTTATCAAACTTTGGGAGAAATCATTTTGTACATGAGTACCTAACTTGACTACACATTTGTCTGGACTCATCTATCCTTATCCACCTAAAATATGCTTGTGGGGGGTGTTGGTGCATATTTATTTCTTGCATTTATTTATTTTGTTACATTAGTGTACACCTAGGATAACTTAATTAGGTAGGTATTTACTTGGGTAGGTGTTATCTCCCTTGCATGTAAGTAGGTGTATACTCAAGGAGGTAATATGAATTTATGTATTTAATAAATTTGGATGTACTTGTCTAATTTGGTGGAGCTTGTACTACACATATGTATCATCTCCTTTATCCCACGTTGGTTGTACACCCACATCTCTTGGTGGCATATCCTATATATACCCCCTTATAACACCACTTTTGAGCATCCTATTATATTATTTTCTCCTCTTGCACATTGGTGCATATATCAAAGACATCTCTTTGTAGTTGCATCCTCTTGCTAATGGGATAGTCACGTGTTGTATTTTCAATCTTTGGTCATTAGCAATTTGACTTTATAGTTTGTTCTTGTCATCTTGGTCTTAAGCGCATAAGCATCCATGTGAATCTTACAAAAATTGTACAAAACACAGTTTGTTAAATTATTTGTATATTATTAGATTATGAGATATTGTGTACATCTATGGAGAGACTATGTTTAGCTATTGTCTTCTCATCACAGAAGCTTAGACATTGCATGGTTCATGCCAAGACGTATGTCATCTTAAAAGAAGATCCTTTGAAATACATGTCAAAAAATAGTATTTTTGGTAGGGCTACATGTTGGGTGATGCAACTTTTTGAGTTTGAACTTAAATTCATCACCAAAAGTCAATAAAAGAACACATCATTGTTGATCATTAATTAGTTGCAATGCCTTCCCCTACTCATGCACTGTTAGACGCTTCATTCCTCAATTAGTATATTTTACATGTTGATCTCTTTTCTCCTTCAACCATATTTTTTGATGGATCTTGATGCCTGATTGGTTTGAGGGTGAGAGTGATTTTGATTCCTCATTTGGGTGATTTCATGACACTATCATTTTGGCTTGATTTTCAATGCACAAATAATGTGTTTGAGTGTGAGGCATTGATCATTGGGTTGCGAGACATCCTATCCCTCGACATTAAATCTATCAATTTACTTGGCGACTCCCAACTTGTTGCTAGACAAATGACAAGAGTTTAAAGCCAAGGAAGCTAAATTAATTTAGTACCATGAACTAGCATTGCAATTAGTCATGTCTTTCAATTCATACATTATTAATCTATCCCACAAAAAAAAATCTAGACGTTGATGCTATGGCAAGTGTTACCTCCTTGATGAGCATGGAAGACAATAGCCCTCAACTTACTTTGATTATATATAGATTAAAGCAACCCTCTATTCATGAGACAACTTGACCCTCTATTCATGATACAACTTGCACGGTTGTTGCACTCGTTCCAAGACTAGTTCCATGACATTTATGTTTATCTTGATAGTTCACAAGATGCGGAGCCATCACTACCCAGAGAATGAATGATTGAAGGCTTTTAATAATGTCCATGAGGCCAGACAACCTATGGGACCATTAGAAACCAAAACACGCTGCAAAGAGAACCATAACCCACAAGAAAACCACGAGCCACAAAAGGCAGACCGCCCACACAATGCCTAACTGAACTCCCTTTCTTTTTGGATCCTAGATCTTCTGCTATGAATCTCGATCAAGTAGACTGCAAGTTTAGTTAACCTCTCTTCTTCAAACAAGTTGGCCAAGGAGTCAACATTCAAAGTATCACTGTAATTGGCCCTAATATCCTTGTAAGCTGGGCACTAGAGAAGCATTGGAATTTGGGATAGTTTCATGGGTGGCACTAGGTAGGAATGAAGGCAATGAATGAAAGAATGAAAGATTTTAATAATGTCCACGAGGCCACAGCAGCCTATGGGACCCAGAATCGTACACAACCCCACCCCAAAAACAGGGCCGTTAAACAATTTGCATTCCTTTCTCAAGCTCAGATCTTTTGCCATGAATTTTGATCAAAAAGTTTGTGATTCTGCCAAGTCTAGCCTCCTCAAACAAGATACTTAAGTTGCTGTCTTTCAAGGTCTCATTGTCAATGGCCGTTTTGAGGCTATAGCTCTAACTAAAAGTGACCATTCCGCAACCAGTGCTTGAAACCAAGGGCTACCCACCGAATTGTGCATGAAGTGCGTCCATCTCAAACGTCGTTCCTTAGACTCCTTTTCAAATAAGTCAATTAAAAAATTAGTAACTGGTGCATTTTTAACCAAACGATGAAACTTAGCACAGGGACATTTTAGTTGCTCCAAAAGTACGCATATATAACATTAAAATGACCTTTTACTTTTTTCGAATTATTCCCTAATTAGCAGGGCTAAATCTATCGATCAACACTCAGTACAGTTCTCCCATCGCCATAATAATTACGAGTCCACAGAAACATAAGGGCACGAGGTTTACAGGGACGATCCAGAGGCCAAATATTTTGCCAGGTAATTTCGTAGTATTCTTCTCACTATTTTTAAACTTACAGCATTAAATCTCATTCATACTGAGATACAGGGTACTGTTTTTTCGCTTTTCTAGCGTAACGATGGTTTTTAAAGGTTGAATTTTGGAAAGGCTTTTCATGGCTCTCTGTGTTGGTATCCGATGAATGTTATGCAAAAAGGTGATGCGGTTTTAGTTCAAAATACCTACTTTGTTTACTTTTAGTTCTGTAAGGGTTCGAGTGGGCTTTGTAGCAGGGTTTTGGAGAATCCTCACTGCAGTGCTTTATTTTTGGCCACTAATTGTTTCCAGTTATTTAGTTTTCAAGTAAGTGAGGGCCTTATGTGTAACACTTTATTTTTTTAAAGTAGATTGCCAGCGCATTTTTTTTTGTGTATATCGAGGTAAAGGTTCCTGAGATAATAGTGAGGTCACCATTATTCTGTCTGTGTTGGAATGGTCATGATTTTGCTGCTGGCTGCTTGGCCGTGGTCCAGCGATATTTCGTGGCATGCACTATTGTGATGGTTTGGGTTCAAATCCTACATTATTTTCTTGCAAATAGAAAGAAGGATTTAGGTGCAAATTGTAAAACAGACTGCCTAACATTAGTCATAATTTCGTTCATTTAACAGTTCTGGTGTTTTTTCTGCCTCTGGACAGACCTCGCCTTGATAGAATGGCGGTCAGAGCCCTATCCAAAGTGATACAAAAAAGGATTTTATTGAGCTAGTTTCAAGATTTGTGTACCCGGGTAAGATTCCCAAGCAATTCAAAAAATGCAAAAAAGTATTGTAGTTTAAAGAGCTTCTGATCTTGCAACCAATAGGCTCTCACACATATGGGTACCTTAGTATTATAAACTAGGATAGTTTTTATTGTTCACCATGGCTTCTGCCTAACCAGCCAGCGACATTTTGTCAAGGTTATGAAATTCTGGGAAGGTAATTCATTTGGGTTGACCTGTTTTGGAAGCGTGTAGCCATCTTCTCCTGGTTGTATCATTTCTCCTTTGTCAAATTCCTCAATTTCTGTAGATGCCATTTAAACAGGGGAAATAGAGGATTTTTCCAAATAACAGAAGACTGGCAATAAATACAGAGTTTAATGAACAAATGAATTATACTTTCGAATCATTTACTTATACATGGTGTAACTGGTAACTTTTTTTTTCTCCTCACATCTCAACGTACAGCAGGTAGTTTTCTCCTCTTATTAGATGACCCAAAGGTTCATGCTAGTTATAACCATTCGGTGCCTCTTTGTTACCAGCTACTTTTTAGCCAGAGTTAGAATTTTGTGTCAGCCTGATTAGATTGTTGGGGCAGCCTGATTTTTGCATGGCACTATTTTCAGCCATTAGAGAAAGTATTTTTTTGCAGATCTGATTTTGGATAATGAATCACTTTTGTATGCTCTAGTGTCATTGCAATTGAGATATTTCTTTCATCTTATGCCAATTAACAAAAGTCTGTTGGTTGGAGAAATAACATAACAAATGGATTTTAACTAATAATCAGTGAAGGTGATTTATTTGCCATTTGGATTGACTTGATTTTGGTAGCTTGCAGCCATTTCTTAATCCCTGCAAATGCCATTTAAACAGGGGAAACAAAGGATTTTTCCAGATAAAAGAAGACTAGCAATAAATACTAACCAATAAATATTGGCAGCATGATAATGAATGGAGATAGGACTTTTATAAAGAATTGGATTTACACATTCCAACTATTTAATTATACATAGTGAAACTGGTACATAATTTTTTCTCACTGCATATCTATGTACAGCAGGCAGTTTTCCCCATTTACTAGATAATCTAGATTGCTTTTGAAGGCCGTTGGTTTTATGGTAGTTATAACTGTTCAGTGCCTTTTCATTACTGCTATTTTTTAGCAGCAATTAGAATGTTGTTGCAGCCTGATTTTCATATGGCACTAATTTTGGCCATCAGAGAAAGTAATATTTTATGGTAAATCTGAATTTGGATAATGGATGGCTTTTGTATGCTATAGTGGGATTGCAATTGAGATGTCGGTCATTTTATGCAAAGTAACAAATGTGTGCTGGTTAGACAAATGACAAAATGATCGATGGATTGAAATTCTTGTAGAGTTCTTGGGTTTTCTCTAGTAATCAGTGAATCCTATTTGCAATTCTTCTCCTTTTCTGAGGTAGATTTAGAGGCTGTAATGTAGGGAGGGTCAAAGCAAAGAGAATGTGGGATAGGGAGTGGTGGAGTGGGATTGGTTTGATCTATTGTTAAGTTTTTAACCTTACGCATTCTGCAAGTATTTTGTAGGCACTTTGAATCTTCCTTTTCCATTTGCACTCAAGCTGCTTGAGCGAAGAAGAAATTTATGTTCAATCTTGGAATGGCAGATTTCACTAACATCCAAACCTGGATTTCTGGCTAGGCCATGACATAAAAAATTACAGTTACTCTTTTATTAAATAAATGACCAATTCTATCTGATAACAGCAGCCGAATGTAGTTATCATTTTTTTTTATTGTTGCATGAACTGTACAATAAATCACATCATGACAGTGATTTACCTGTTTAGGTAGCCACATGTTTGTCTGGTCTGTGATTTCCCCTCATCTCACTACTTCTTTTCAACGAAATGTTTCTGCTTGACTTCTTTAACTGTATGGATAGAATTTGAAAACAAACTTGATGGCTTAGTAATAGTCAGTGATACAACAGAAGCTTTTTATGCAATTTAGACATTGGGTTGAGACTATACTTTGTACAGAGGTAGTTATATCTTTGTCACGTGACACCTCCTCCCCCGCTTGTACTTTTCAGTAAATTTTGTCTGCCTACCTTCTGAAGGTTTCTTTAACTGTTTCAATAGAATTTGAAAACAGACTTACTGGTTTACTAATAGTGATAGTTAGTGATCAAACAGAAGCTTTAGGACTGTATGCAATATATAGAAATTGTGTTGATACTGAATTTCTAATATGTAGAAAGTTAGATTTTCTATCGAATTCTGGTTGTGTCAGGTAGTGCGTGTTTCTTAATGACACAATCAGAGCATAAATTTTATTCTGATGAATAGAAAATGAATAACTGATTAATTTTAATTGCAAGCCTAATAGGCTAATAACTAGGTACAATTTTCTTTATTGGTAGTCATTTTAAAATTTCTTCTTGTTTAATCTTCTTTTCTTCCATAAGATTCCTCATGCACTCTTATCCACTAAAAGTATTGAAATCCTCATCCGTTTTTGCTTTCTCTGTTTCAAAATTAACCTTCTTGTTATGTGCTGAAGGTGAAAGGAACTTCTCTTTATCGGACGTCATAGTAAGATGGGCAGCACAGGTGGGAGGAAGACTGCAGGATGGCCAACAAATGTTCGTGTTGCTGTGATAGGAGACAGTGGTACTGGGAAGTCCAGTCTAATTGTCACTGTAGCAACTGATTCATTTCCAGTTAATGTTCCTTCTGTTGTGCAACCAACCAGAATCCCTCAGGATTACTACCCTGATCGTATTCCACTTACAATAATCGACACATCATCAAAGTTTGGATTTCTTCTTCGCTCCCTTTTGCTCCTATGCATTATTCAAATTATGCATAAATAGCCAATGTGCAGATGATATTCTTTGCAGTTGTATATAAGAATGTTTTTATTAAATCTTTATTTTTTTGACTTAAGCACTTGGGCTTTATTGGTGAAATATTATTCAATCTTTAAGGACTCATATTTGAATGCAATCTATTCTTAAATTTCCAGGCCCGAGGATCAGACGAAGATGGGAGCAGAGTGTAAGAGGGCAGATGCAATTGTGCTAACATATGCTTGTGACCAATCTAGCACATTGGACAGATTATCCACCTATTGGCTCCCAGAACTTCGTCGCTTGGAAGTATGGCTCTTGCCTTTAATGTCATTTAGTTTTTCTTTATGGTTTCATGCCTACAGAAATGTTTTCTATGTACCAACTGATGTATGTTTCTACTGTACTCCTTGGTTACATACAGGTTAAGGCCCCAGTCATTGTAGTTGGTTGTAAATTAGATCTTCGGGAGGATCAGCCTCAAAGTTTGGAGCAAGTAATGTCACCACTTATGCATGAATTCCGAGAGATCGAGACATGTATAGAATGTTCAGCACTGAAGCAGATTCAGGTTGAAATCTACTCATAAATTTAAACAAATCAATTTTGAAGGATGCATTTAACATAGAATAGTTCTGCTTATATTTTAACAAACATTATTTTTTTATTGTCGTACATTAGATAAATTTGAAACTGCAAGTTCACTTGTAGACTCTTAGTTTCTATTTTGATATTTTAATATTTTGTTGACTATCCAGTTTTTCTTGAGGGCATGCACAGCTTTGAAATAAGACAAATGGCACAGCTTTGAAATAAGACAAATGACTAATCAGATGTCATCTTACTTCTGAGTGCATGTTGATGTGTTGCAACTTGCATGTAATTTTACCCATGTTACATAGTTCAAAAATAAAGTATCAATGCCAAAAAATGTTTTAATGTTAAAATGAAATGTGATGAGTGTGTTAGGATGTGGAAACTGTGAATGAGGTTGTTATTGTTGGTTCTGGGTGATTGAATGCAAGATTTCTATTTCTTCGGGATTTATATTTTGCTGCCATTGTTGATAATTTTATTTGTTAAATACTGGGAAGATTGGAAATGCAACCATTCATAATAACTAGTTTTTTGAACTAGGTACTTGTAATTAAAATTTTAATTTCCGTGTCAACACTGATCTTTCTTTATGCGAGGCCTGATTTTGTTTGAGGGAGTATAATCATAATTTTCTTATTTGAAATATATGTTCTCTGCAAACATTCGACCATGGCAGATTTTTCCCTGTTAAATCTGGTGTAACTCTTCTGACCCTTTTTAAGCCATAAAACCTCCCCTTCCTCAGCTTATGCAGCTTGTTTTCCAGTTGGGACACTGATGTTTAAACAACTATGTTTGACAGGTTGCAGAAGTTTTTTACTATGCTCAGAAGACTGTTCTTCATCCAACAGCACCATTATTTGATCAAGAAAATCAAGCACTAAAGCCCCGTTGTGTGAGGGCATTGAAGAGAGTATTCATCATGTGTGATCATGACAAAGATGGTGCTCTTAGTGATGCCGAGCTTAATGAATTTCAGGTATGGCATGGTTTCTGAATATTTATAAAATATCAGATGCTTTTGGTTTGCTCTTGTAGGAATGCATGAATTTTTAAAGAACATTTTTTTGCATTGTTATTATAAGTTTATCCATCTTGTTCATTGGACACTATGCAAATCTTCCGTTACGTTTTGTTAAAACTATTTGATGCTCTGTAGCATCGCAGAACAACAGGTCATTAGAATGGAGGCTCATGGATAGCATGTTGTCTTATTTGTTGAGCAGGTTAGATGCTTTAATGCTCCTTTACAGCCTTCAGAAATTGTTGAGGTGAAGAGGGTTGTTTCAGAGAGACTTCCACAAGGTGTCAATGAACATGGCCTCACATTGACAGGGTTTCTTTTTCTCCATGCACTTTTTATTGAGAAAGGACGACTTGAAACTACTTGGACGGTTTTGCGAAATTTTGGTTATGATGATGATATTAAGCTTAGAGATGAGCTCCTACCAACTGCACAATTCAAGCGAGCACCTGACCAGGTACAGTGAAGATTGTATAATTTTGTTGTCATTGTTATTAGAATTGATGTCAATGCGATTTCAGTTTCTATTAATGTTCTGTGATTGTCTTTATGCATAATGTTGCCATTGAGTACTATTCATCCTTAGGAAATTCTAGTTTTTGGAATATTATTTGCAATTTCACAGGAAAGGGGAACTGAGATTCTTTGTGAAGCAGAAAATGATAGTAGAGTACATGTTCAAGAGAGAAAAAAATTCTTGCATATATATAGAGTAGTATTCGTATGGAAAGCTACTTTCTGCTGCTTTTAGGTTGATTTTGGTTTGGATAAGGATACTAAACTAATCAAATTTTAACTGCTTTGTAAAAATTTATCCATTACTTAAGCTGACTATCAGTATCCCTATTGCAGTATTTTTCCAAAGCATTAGAACTAAATTTTAGCTCAAGTTTGTAAATGAAATTTGCGTGTTTTTAAATCAATTAACATCCAAATTTGTCATCGCCTTTTACCTATCCAAATAATGGTATGCTCTGAACTCCCTCAAATGTATTTTGTGTGTGGTGGGTATATGCTATATATGAAGGTGGCAACGACTTTGTATTGGATATGGTCAAAACTTTTTATAGGTAGCATATTGCCCTAGTGATGGAGCAAGACGAGAGCTTGAAATGCAGCTTCTTTTATGGCACAAGAAGATCAAAAAGCTATATGATTTTTATGTGGGACAATAGTCTGTTAAGTAGAAACACTATCTCTGTTTTAGAGTGATCCTTAATTGCCTTGATCATACCAATGTTCAATTTTGTTGCAATATAGTGAAGATCAAATAAATCTCTACCATGCACAAAAAATAACAGAATACAAGGTACCGAGGTACTTGCTATAAAGGCATAGAATGATTTGAATTGGTTATATAATAAGGTATGCAGTCTTAGTATATGATAGATGTTTAACACACTTAAACCATTTACTACTATAGGTCAGTCTCAGGTCATATATGCCAATGACATTATCATTCAAATAATAAGTACAAGGTGGGTCCATATTAATTCTTCATATGAGATAGGCGTTAACTAAGTTAGGTCCATGCCAAGGTACAGATACGGTCTCAACCTAATTTCCAAGGATACCACAACAGTTTAACTCATTGGGTCTTTAATAAATAGCTCCAAGGATTACCGCTGTTTGGTATCTAAGGGGACCCAATAAGTCAGGATTACACCAGCTTGCAATACTTGTACTAACACTCCTCCTTGAGCCATACGTAAAGGAGCACAAGGGACTTGACTTTATTCCCATCCCTCCTTAATATTCTTCATGAAGAGTCTCATCCTTTGGTATTTCTCTCACAAGAAGATGCCTGAAAACCATTTCCTGATATGCAACTCTCCAAAATTAGAGCACAAAATTTAAGATGACCCACAACTTGATTCATCAAGTAATCACTCCAAATTGATCGATAGTTGCTAATATCAATTATATCCTGCCCATAATGGGATTAGAAGATCATCTGATGTAGCCAGGCAGTGCTTAACTACAAAGAGGCCAAGGGTGCTTATGACAAGGAGTGGTAACCGTCCAACTCTGAGAGGATTTGCTGGCCCCTATATTCCTGTTGCTACTTTCGATGTGTTCATGGCTCAAATGTATGTCCACACTCTGAATATCAAGTGTATATGCATATGCTGTTTTATATGTGCTCAGACCAACAGTACACACAATAACAGCTGAAATCAATTAAATACATGATGCAGTCCTGAATTGGGTACCTTCAGCAGATAGCCAATACAGGCAGCCAATTTCATTAAACAAACAAAACTCTATAACAGTAATCTGTAACAGACCACAAATATTCAGATTGTTACAAAATGTCATAGGCTAATCAGTCTCAATCTCCTATCCAACAACCTACAGGTGCACAAGGCCTCTACAATGACTGATATTACCATTTGAGCCTATTCGGGCCACCTCCTTTTTATTTATTCATTGAACTTCCAGACCTGATTGTTTTTCCTTTCCTGACTGCTGCTGCTGCCTAAAAATAAAATGAACATATGAAATCAGAGAGCCCGTTCAAAGTTAGGCCTTCCAGAATAAATAGTCGCCGGCTCAGGTAAGAGTTATGAATCAAAAGTGGGAGCTGGCAGCCGCCACCTGCAGTAACTGAAGATGTTGGTTCCATCGTGTATGGTTTAAATTCTCCCAACCCCACTAACAGTGCTCAGCCATGAACAATAAGAGAAACTGAAGCCGCTGGCCAGATAGAAATGTGACAGCTATATTATTGATATTCCTTTGATGCAAACAAGGTTGGGTCTTCTAATTGCTGCCAGCTGTCAATTTTCACCAGTTTTAAATTAGACAAACCGGCAACCAAAATAGAATATCCCCCCTGCCATGTGGAGCTCTGGAAGTAACCAATCGGTGCAAAATGTTTGAAGACTTTTAATAACCAATCCCACGATCAGGTAGGAGTGGCGACTATGCAGTCAATGGTTTTCAAATCTGTCAGCAGCCGCCCAAACAAGGTAAGGTGCCTGGATTTAAGGAAGATAATTCCATGGGTACCACTGAGTTTAGCTAGAAGACAAAAAAAGCAACAAAACCACAAGAGGCTTTGGTGGATCCCAACTTTTCAAAGGATTTTCTATTTAAATCCTTTTCTTGATCGCCACATAGTCATGTAATTCAATGGGGCCCTCACAAGATCAAAACAAGGAGAACTACCCGCAGCATACTAAAAAGAAACATAAAACAAAGGAAAACCAAATTTGATAACGTTTTTAGGAGTGCAGGATTGCTGGAGCCCCGGATGCTCTTGCATCAAACACACTGGGTAAGTGGAAATGTTCCATGAGCTTGAGGCTCATGAACATTTTGTGAAACCTGAAATTGTGATTCCATGATCATTTCGGATCTGGAGTGTCTCCTTGTTGGCCTTCTTCCCCCTCTCAGTTTGATTTTCACCATTTGTCCTCTTACTCCATCGGGAGTTTGCCACCATTTCTATCTTGTCTGACTCTAAATGTGCATACACTGCCATACTTGATTGTCCTGTATAGTGAAAACAGAAATCATCTTTGTTGAATGCTGATGAGGCATCAATTTCTTTGGGGAGTCTTGCCTTATGGTCCTCTACTGTGAGCTTCTTCAAGACCTTACATCGTCCCAACATTTCCTTCTCCTTTCTTTCACGACCTTTGGGATTCATTTTCAAATCTGCTCCTACCTCTTGAGCAAATCCTTGCATATGTCCATCAATTGCCTCTTTTGGTCTACACCCCTTTAACTCCTTGAGAATGTTCTTCTGTTTCATCTTAATATTCCTTTGATGCAAATATGGTTGGGTCTTTTAATTGCCGCCAGCCTTTAATTTTTGTCAGTTTTAAATAAGACAAATGGACAACCAAAATAGAATATTCTCCTGCCATGTGGGGCCCAGGAAGTAACCAATTGGTGCAAAATGTTTGAGGACTTTTAATAACCAATCCCAGGACCAGGTAGGAGTGGCGACTTTGCAGTCAATGGTTTTCAATTCTGCCAGAAGCTGCCCAAACAAGGTAAGGCGCCTAGATTTAAGGAAGATAATTCCGTGGGTCCCAGTGAGTTTAGCTAGCAGACAAAAAAAGAAACAAAACCACAAGAGGCTTTGGTGGTTCCCATCTTTTCAAACGACTTTTTGTTTAATTTCCTTTTCTTGATTGCTACATAGTCATGTAATTGAATGGGTCCTACGCAAGACCAAAACAAGGAGAACTACCTGCAGCATAGCAAAAAGAAACATAAAACAAACAAAGACCAAAATTGATAATGTTTTAGGGCGTCAATACATGAATGAAATACATGTAGCTATGTTGAAACAATATTCCATAGCAACATTGTGCAATTATTTTTTAGCCCAATCACGCATATCATCAGTATAAAACAATGAAAATTGTAGAGGAACACAGTGAACAACACAAGGAATTTATATGCATCAGAAAACATAAAGCTTTATCCCAGGTGAATGCAGTGTGGGAAAAAATCCA
The DNA here is from genome assembly GCA_027924645.1 of Cunninghamia lanceolata. Classification (NCBI taxonomy): domain Eukaryota; kingdom Viridiplantae; phylum Streptophyta; class Pinopsida; order Cupressales; family Cupressaceae; genus Cunninghamia; species Cunninghamia lanceolata. The sequence continues at coordinate 1,266,188 of BSBN01000780.1, forward strand.
AGAAAAAGCTATACTTTATTCATGAGTAGAATTATAGAGAAGAGACTTTCTTGGAGCATGGATGCTATCTAAAAATCCTGTTAACTATGGAAAGTGCTGCATGCAATCTTCCCATCTGTAGCCACCAATTATGATATGCTCTTCCTATCAATTGCTGAGGTGTTTTTTGAACTCCCAACATTCCAAATTTCAATGTTTAGTCTTGCCTGAAGATTCTTTGGTTCTTTGATTTGTTTTGAGACAGTCATAGTCTTGGGACACATGCCACAAAAGACAAAAAATTAGTGCTAGGCCTGTGACTGTTTTTAATGTTTTGGACAACCAAACAAATGAATTTTGGACTCATTTTTGGTTTGTAGGTAGATTAGGAGGTTAGTTTCTCCATTCTAAATTTCAGATTATTAGTCATCATATGACTAAGTTATGGTTGAAACTTGTTTAACTTGTTTTGTCAAATTTGGGAGAACGGTTGTCTTAAGGCAACTTGCCATACCTCCCTGTACCCCCTATTTTATGACCGAATTTTGCAAACAAACTGAATTAGCTGCATAGTAATGAATATATGATTTCTCTATAGTGATATTATTTATGAATTTGAATGCAATCTAATCTTGTATAACCCTAATGATTAAACATGTATATATGTATATCTATATTTTGTATATGTTTTTCCTATATTATGACTGCAGAATTCAAGTCCAAGAATTATTTAGTTCAAAAGACATTCTATGTGGTAAATCATAAACCTTAAACCTAAGTTGTTGAATTTCTAGGGCAATTTAGGTAAGGGACATTACATTAAGATAATGTTCCTAACCATAGTAGAAAAGATCTATTTCATTTCTTGCTTTGCTTGGAAATTGTGATTTTAGGGCAAAAATTAGGGCATTTACAAAAGGGGATATTACAAATGCTATTAGAGCATCCTTCTTGCCATCCTATGAATGATAGTTGATGCAATGTATATTCAAGTGTATACTTCATGACTTACGTGTATTCAAGTGTATACTTATGACTTACATGTATACTTCATGACTTACGTGTGTACTTGATGACTTACGTGTATTCATATGTATACTTCATGACTTACATATATTCATGTGTATGCTTCGTGACTTACATATATTCATGTGTATGCTTTGTGACTTACGTTTATTCATGTGCATACTTCGTGTATTACGTGTATGCTTCATGATTTGAGTATTACGTGTATTTATGCGTATGCTTTGTGTATTACGTGTATATACTTAATGTATTACATGTATTTATGCATATACTTCGTGTATTACATGTATGCTTCATGCGTCGTGTATTACGTGTATTTATTCATACTTTGTGTATTGCGTGTATGCTTCATGCTCCATGTATTTATGCGTATACTTTGTGTCTTATGTATGCTTCGTGTATCACGTGTATTTACATGTATGCTTCATGCTTCACATGTACTTATGTGTATACTTCGTATATTACATATGCTTCATGCTTTGTGTCCTACGTGTAGACTTCGTGTATCACATACACTTCATGTATTACGTATATCTATGTGTTTGCTTCATGTCTAATATTTCTTCAACAAGTTTACTCTATGTGTGTTTAAGATTACTTTATGCTTAAAAATTATGAAAATGCCAAATCTATCAAAGCTTTATTTGTCAAACACTTCTTGGGTTGAGAAGCACTAACAAATTAACTTATGTAATAATGAAGAGTTGTAACTAGTGAAGTGAAAAAGTACTCCCTCAAACATGAGATATTAAAGGGGAGAACATTTCAATTGAGAATAGAACCCTAAGTAATTTTATAGATAAATTAAATTACGCTCTCAAGAATAATAATGATGCAAGAAAGGATGAAACCCCAAATGCGAATAGTGTGACCCTTTGAATGTAGGACTTCCTTAACCATAAAATATAAAAGGGGAATCATTTCCTTGTGAAGAAACCATCAATAGGAAATAAATCTAACAATCAACTCAAAGGTAAAGTATTATTCTCGAAAAATGCAGCCAAGAAGAGTAGTGACTCCTTCAAGAGATATATATAGAGGATAAATCGATTCAGTGACATAAGCAATCAGCACTCATCTATTCATCAGTAAATCACGCAATCAAAACAATCAATCATAACCACTTAACATAGTTGAATCTAACGATATAATTTGACATCTAATTCTTAAATGAAAATCTAGTTGTCACAGAAACTTAGGCATAACTAAAGATACAAAGATGAATTAAGGTTGTCTTTCAAACTTCGAGATTTAGGCACACCGAAGTATCATCTTGACCTAGGACGGTCAATTTATTAAAAGCCAAAACAACATTTTGAGAGAATGTAATAAAGACGACTTAATTCTTTAGGAACCTACAAATTTAGACTCTTGAAAGATCTTATGAGAAATGTTGAAAATTTATCGTAAGAATATTCATCGAGTTTCATGGAAGAGGAACATCATTGAAAATAAATTGTTCTATTCCTTTGGAACAAGAACAAATGTACAAACAAGTGATTTATCCCACACTCATTGAAACAATGGCGATACAATCAAGTCCACACTACTTATGATCTACCTTGTAACCTATAAAATTGATTTAGTGAACTTTGTCTGGGGACCAGATTCACTTCTATATGTAATACCTAGAGTAGATGATTTCATCCAAGGGTCTAAGTTCTTTTTCTTGATTAGAGTAACTTAGATAAAATTAATACACATCAAGTTACAACAAAATTATTACATGAGCCTATGGTAAGTTATATTATGGGCCCATAACCCACAAGTCCCAAGATCATTTTCACCTCTTAAACTTTGAGAAAAATTAAGATTGTTGAACTAGATGGAATAAAACAATATTTTTCTAAGGTATGAAAATCATCCTAGTATTGACATGGGAATATGTTAAATCTTTACAAGAGGAGTAAGAATCTCCCATTGATATGGAAATCAAATGTTAGTATCAATCTATAAATTCAAATTCTATGAAGTGTTCGTGAGTGATAACTATGAAGTCTATAAGACTTTGGTACATCCAATAATTTATACTTGATGATTATCTAGGGAATATATACTCAGAAAGTTATAACATGTTGATATATGTTAAAATGTTTTGACTAAGTGTTACAAACACCTATAAGATATTTGCGATTACACCCTCAATCTTGTCTCGGGCCTGTTGATGATGTTTTGTGACTGCAACAAACATTAGAATAAAACACAGAGTATTCTATCCTCTCTTGAATAAAGCTTCTCAGACGTTGAACTATGTGATCGAATGAGACTGCTCCAAGGTTCCTTTTATGTCAGGTCTTGACGTGCACAGGGATAGACTCAGTGGAATGATGTGATTTGCTGGTAATCATGAGGGGGACTTACGTGAGATTGCTCCTTCATGGACATGGAATGGTTCCTTACTCCTCGGACTCGGATTTGTGGGTGAATGAAACTCCTTCACAAATGGACAACTTGGAATTCCCAAGTTCCACTCTTGAAGAGGTGGATGATTTGGCAATGAGGCTCTGGAAAACTAATCCTAGCGAAAATCTAAAAGAAAATGCAAAAGATGAATAAGGGTTTGGGAATCTAACTAATGGAAAAGATTACTGCCGAGGATGGAAACTGGAACCAGTCCTCTATTTCGTCGTGAGACAACAGCTAGGCAGGGATGGTGCTATCTTCTGAGGGGAAGTAAGGATTTTTAGACTGCTCCAGCAGGGGACATGGAATTGATCATGCAGAATAGTCGAAGTTAGACTTGGAATTAGTTCAGGCTAACCATGCATGGTGATTTGCAGGCCACAGATCACCAATGGTATGAACAAATAGATTCAATCATTCAACAATAATAATCTCCATCATTCTAACTAATGAAAAGCTTGAAAGTAAAGAAATAACTTCAGAAACTTTAAGATATGCTTCAAGAAATCAAGAAGACCATGTCAAAAATCCAAAGAACCATATGAACACCATTCTTCAATGCTTATATTATTGCTCTAGAAGTCTGTATACAACAATCTGGCTGATCCTTGAAGTGTTTCAGCTCAACAAAAGTGCAGAAATGGAGTGATGAAGAAAGAATGTACAGTCTAGCTGCTTAGGGAGCAAGGAAGGATGAAAGAAGAGAAGAGGATGAGAGGAAAGAAAAAAAAAGAGATGGAGAGAGAGTTTGAAATGAAGTGCCCCAGCCTATTTATAGGCAAACATAACCCAAAGAAGGAGGTGAGGAGATCTGATCTCCTGAAAATCCGTGCAAACCCTAAAGAGATAGGGATGAACATGTCATAGGCTCTATGGGATGCTGCCACTTGTCCTGGACGCCACCTGCTCTGGATGAAAAGTTGCCACTTGTCCTGGACGCCAAGCTGACTAAGCTGCTTGGTAGGTAGGTGAGACCAGTCAACTGTCTGTTCCTTGGTCGCAAATTTCATGGTGAACAGGAATCCTTTATCCTGAGTGCAGATTCCAGGGTGAATAGGATTTTCATGTGGAGGAGACCAGGGCTGCAGTCCTTCAGAGGTCATGGACTGTTGAGTTGGAATTCCCTATCCCGGCGTGGATTCTCGTTCTTCCCGATGGACGGTGAACTATTCTTTTGTTCTTGGCTCTCCAAGGATTGATCCTCTTGTCCGGAACTGAAGTCCTTGATGTGGAACTTGAAGTGTTGAAAGGACTTCTGGTCTTTTATGCGAAGTCTCCCTGTCGCCGAACTGGAATCTTTTGATGTTGTCTTCCTTGTATCATTGAGATGTTTGAATCTTTCTTTTCTTCTTGTGGAATTCACATGTAGTCTCCTCGTCTGGTGTTGGAAGTAGTCCTCCTCTCCAATATTGGAACTTCATGATGCTTGAGATAGTCCTTGATCATCCTTGAGCTCTGTCTTCATGGAAGCTCATCCTCGTCCTGGATTCCTGCAAAATAAGGGAAACCCCGAGTAGTCATGATGGACAAGATCCTTAAATGCAAAGTAATCAAAAGATAAAACATGAAAGAAACTTGCAAGATTTGACAGATTTGACTTATGAACTCCTGAACAAATAGAGGATTTTCATCATTTTCTGGTATCCTTCACATTTTCCCTTCATTCCAGGGTCACCAGGCAAGGATAGGTTGAAATTCCAGGTTAGGGATTCCATGAGGTCGGGGATTCCAGGAGGCAATTGGATTATGCGACCATGGATAACTTCTTTCTGAGTCGGGAATTTCTTCCCTTGGAGTGATTCTGAAACTCATTTGTTGAAATTTGGCTAAGTCTTGCAAATTTTCTCCCTGATGGATTTCATTTAGATGGACGGCCACAATTTTGCACTTGTGAATATGAATCCATTCATGTTACATACTCCAGAGGGAACTGGAATCTATTTGGCACTTTTCCCTGTAGGTCCTGCAGTCAGCCGTCCAGGAGCGCATATTCCCTGTGGACAAGGATTCAGTGACCTGGCTAGAACTCCTCCCTGGGCGCAAAATCCACCTGCAACTGGATTTTGCGCCCAGGACAAATTTCTTCCTTGAGCGCAAAATCTACCTGCAGGTGAAAAGTGCGACTTGGATCAGTTTTTTTTTTGCTTGGATTTTGCCTTAAGGTCTTTCTTTTGGTTCAAGTGGAATTTGAGTTGTTCCAGTTGCTTCATAGAGGTTTGATCATTGGCACGGGATCCGGAACGAGGAGTTTTCCTTCATGCTTCTCAGGGAATTTCAATCTTTATGGCGAAATCCTTGTAACAGATGGTGAATTCTTCATGCAGGCACCCATGGACAAGTCCGAGAATGATTTCCTGATAATTTGCAAAGTTCAGACAGGATAGGACATTGGAACCAGACAATCTTGATCCTGGGGCGCATAATCCAATAGGGACTGGATTATGCGACTAGGACAGAAAATCATCCTTGGGCGCATAATCCAGTACCTACTGGATTATGCGACCAGGGAGAAAAAATCTTCCCTAGGCGCATATTCCAGTACCTACTGGAATATTCGACCAGGAACCTTCCTGTGTAGCAGTTAAAAGTCTTCCGGAGGAGTGTTTGGGCATTCGTCATTTCGAAATTGTTCCAAGTCCCTGAAAAACTCTATTGGTTTGGAAATCGTCTGAGTTATGATCTGAGATTGAGTCCCAGATTGGGATCAGAAGGATATCCTTTGGATTAGTCCTGCAGGAGTAGGGTTGCCGGCTTGGGAACTAAGTTCCATGATGGAAAGATGATCATGCCAAGGAGTGACAGGGTTTGTCGAATTCAGGACCTTGTCGGGATAGGAATCCGGATAGACCTTGGAACGAAAGTCCGGGAATGAATTCCTTTGGAACAGGACTCAGGGATAGGAACTTCCGGACGGGACTTTGGATTGGACTTTCGGACAGGATTCTTGGACTGGGGTCCGGATTGGACTTCTGGATTGGGACTGGTGTTTGGAACAAGATTAGCACTGAGTGAAGGATTAGGATCTTTCTTATGGAATGATGGACTTATGCCATGGACTGGTCAATTTTGATCGAGGTTCATGATAGTCAGGGTTTCACTTATCCTCAGGAAAATTCACTACTTCAAGCATTCCTAATGCTCCCTGTGAGCTAACTGCTTGGACATTCTTTCCTAGCCTCATGGATCAGGGCAAGAAACTGCAAGATCAAAGCAAAAATGACGGCGAAAGTGAGAAAAAAGGGGGTCCCCATTTGTAATGGGGTGATGTGTGAAAACATCACAACAGGGCCCTAATCGAATGATTAGGTGGAATAAAATATACTTACTCCTAGTTGATGGTATAGGAAAAAGGTGTACAAACTATAGGATCTTGTTATTCACAACTCTCCCGACATAAGATGCAACATTTTTCTATCATTGTAGATTTCAACAAGGGTTAATGGTGATGAAATGAGAGAAAACTTGTCTTAAGTAACAAATTCTTGCCAATTTCCAACTCTTGGTTTTGTTGTTAAGAGTTATTGAAGTACATGAACCTTATTGGTAGTCAAGTTGAGGCAAGTATACTAATAGCTACTCCCGAAAGACAGAGTCAAACATAATGAAAAAAATTGTCACTTGGTTTAAAATTTCCAATTCCTATCAAAGTATCACAATAAAAGTTAATGACCTCACAAGAATATAAATCTACAAGGTTGATTTAGAATCTTGGTAATTTTAAGAGTTTCTTAACTTGTGATTGCTTGAGGACAAGCAATCTTAGGCAGGGCAAACTGTCATGTCCCCTCCCCTATGGGCTGACCTTCATGATCTCCTCGTTAGCCAACCCTCTCTTATTGGCACCACCCTTGGAAGGAATTTAATAAATTAGATTTAAATTAAAAGGGCCGACTCTCCATAATGTGGTGCACCCCTTGTAAAGGACAAAAAGACAAAACAGTACTAAGGCCGACCTCATAAGTGAGTGCCATATAAGACAAAGGGATGACTTATTTAAAATAACATACTGTTTATTAAGGGAAGATATGCGATATATAAGTAAACGTTCTTAGACAGCAATCGATATTGATGAAAAGAAGCAATGTATGTTTATCAAGAGGTGTGATCTATTATAGGAGCAGCTATCTATTATAGGAGCCAACGACTTTTATGAGGAGCTGCGATTTGTTTTTAGGCAGTAATTTATGAGGAGGTGCGATTCAACAAGGAGTGGTATCCATTGCAAAAGAGATACATCACTTCATAAAGGACGTCTCTATTGAAGAGATACAAAAGAAAAGAATGTAAATCTGTCAAAGACATCAAGCGATCAAAAAGGAAAAAACAGACATTGATTATTGATTATAACATCAAGCATACAAATTCCATCCGCATATATATATATATATTCAGTCATATAAATTATTATGGACAGCAAAAGGATACATTGAAATTCTTGAACTAAATTAGAAGTTCAATAAGAATCATTATTGAATATAAATGCAGAAATAAAATAAGGAACATTAGGTCAGATCATTGTGAAAATATATTGACTGTCATTTATCTTTACTTATTGCATATCACTGTCATATATAAAAATACATATAATATTTCAATAACCTGTCAACAAGGACAAGGAGGAAGTATGCACTATGGTAGAGAATGGCTAAGGGCACCCTTTTACAGTGGCAAGTAGGGAGAGAACAGCTACTAGGGCACCCTACTGCCCTGTGAAAGGGAGAGAATGGCTAAGGGCACCCAAGGGCAAAACTCTCCTAATCTCTATGTTGAGGATTTATTGACAAATTTAAGATCACTAGTCAAGGAAGAATAGTGGGGGGACTGCATGGAGGGAGAACGGTTGTCTTAAGGCATCTTCTATGACTGAATTTCACAAACAATCTGAATTAGCTGCATAGTAATGAATATATAATTTCTCTATAGTGATATTATTTATGAATTTGAATGCAATGTAATCTTGTATAACCCTAATGATTAAACATGTATATATGTATATCTATATTTTGTATCTATTTTTCCTATGTTATGACTGCAGAATTCAAGTCCAAGAATTATGTAATTTAAAAGATATTCTATGTGGTAAACCATAAACCCTAAACCTAACTTGTGGCATTTGAATTTCTGAGGCAATTTAGGTAAGGGACATTACAGTAAGATAATGTTCTTAACCTTAGTAGAAAAGTTCTATTTCATTTCTTTCTTTGCTTGGAAATTGTGATTTTAGGGCAAATACTAGGGCATTTACAAAAGGGGATATTACATAATTAACCAATAGTTGCCAATTAGTCACTCTCTGGCAGTTTACTGCCAATTCTTTCCACCCCCTGCTTAAACCTAAGTGGAATGATGGAATGATATGTTAAAATCATAAGGTAATATATATGACATCGGTAATCCATTTTTGTCCAATTTCTAATCATGTTACTTGAATGTATATACAAAACAATGCATTAGTTTGTTGGATGGTGTGGAACATCAATTTATGTATCAAATGCTCATTCGCTAGTCAAGAAACTTACGAATTTATATTTAATAACTATCAATTCACAGGAACATAAGGAATAGTGAAATAGCAATGTCTTTACTTCAAAAATTAATACATTGAAAACACAACATCAAGAAAACCATTATAATTCTTTCACAATTGAAGCCGCCATAGGATTGAAGATTGAGGTATTATTGTCATTATATTTGAAATCTAGGCCTATATTTTTCTATGGGGATCAATATTTTGGAAGGTTATTAAGAAAGTTGAGAACTTATTTAGCCACATTTATTGGAAAATACCCGAATGCCTATTTACCATAATATTGGTTAGCCAGGTTACAGCTATGAAATCCTAAAAATAAATCTTGTATGTTCTATGTTTGTTGGAAATAAAAGTTAGCTGATAAACATGGGTTTAGTAAAGAAGGGTGATTTGATGAGTGAATATTTTTTGGAACATGTAATTTGCATCTTTAACCTTGTTTTATAAAGTTTCTCATTTGTTTTGTAACGTATGTGTGCAGAGTGTAGAGCTAACAACCGAAGCTATTGAATTCTTGAAGGGAGTATTTTTGTTGTTCGACATTGATGGTGTATGCTTTTCAAATCTCTACTTCTTCAATACAATTAAATCTTTGGATTTTTTTGAGAGAAAGCTGATTTTTCTTGTATTATCTCTTTTGTAATTCCATCCTTTTATTAAAAAATCTCAGTTTTAGCAGCATCCTTTTCGGTTTCTTGTTAACCCTTAGTTTCTTATTAATTAAAGCAATTATTAGAGCATCTTTGCCTTAATTTATTTTCTCTATAGGCTTTGGTCAGGGCTTTGTTTTAATCATGCTTATACCATGAGAGATTTGAAATCCTTATTAGGGGATTAAAAAGAATGATATGTCTTCATATTTCTTAATACGTTCTCCTTGAATGTGATTCTAGGATGAAGCATTGCGGCCGCTGGAGCTTGAAGATCTTTTCTCAACAGCTCCAGCAAGGTGATATGATTTGAATGTTTATGTTCGGAGTCACAGGGTATTCCATATTTTATATGCTTTGAATGTTTAAATTGAGAGTAACAGGAAATTGCAGATCTAAGTCATCGATATTGTGTTTACCATGTTCATTGTTCTTCTAAGGTTGTTGTGTAGCTGGTTATAGCTGACGTCCTTTCATGAGATACCTTAGTTGAATTTGAATCCATTTGAATCTATCTTCCCAATAGGAATCTACTTTACAAATTTGAGCTGAGATATTATTCTTGAATGATCATAAAGTGACTTTTTTGCAATTATGTTTATTGGTTACTAGAAACGAGACAATAACACGTTCCATATGTCAAGATACATTGTGATAAATCCTGGTGTTCATTGTAAGGTTGCAAGTTACTAACCTGCACCAAATAGTTGACATGATCCAAGATGGATATAGATATAGATAGTTGATACCTTTTTAGCATACATTTTTTCCCATTGTGTATAACTTTATATCTTGTGATATAAATATGCACAAATTCCAAGTTTAAATTAACTACACACACCATCATAAAGTCCCAATCCCAGTTTCAGTTGTTTTTTTGTTTAACAATTAAGTATATTCATAACCCATTACTCTACTTGTTAGAAGCTAGAAGCCGACTTCGAGCAGCATAGGATAACATTTTAGAGTGTTATAATTAAGTACCGACACCACATACACAACAACAACAGTTCAATGTTATAATTTAACATTACGTAGTAAGTATAGATTTCATAATCCCATACCATGATCAAATAACAACATAATTTCTATTACAATAATTTTTAAGTACAAAATGCCCAAGGCAAATTACAAGATCCTAAAATCAGCTGTGAAGGCATTTTACACAGAAACAAAATTCATATAATAATCTCATCTTTTGCTTCGATTCTGCTTGTGGCTAGATGTTTGCCTCTTGGAACAACTGGAGCTGTGAGATTTGAGAAGTGGGTTGGATGACCCCCATCCAAATGGTTTCTTACCATTCCATTCATAGAGAGGAAATGCTAGAGTACGTGCCATGGCCATATATTGCAATACACTACTTGTGAACAAAATATGATATTAATACACTCAAGAAGTTTCCACATGCAAAAGCAATCATGATAAATCAGCCATCAGATTATATAGACAAGTACATAGGCATAATCATATAAAATTATAAATTCCATCAATAATAGAAGAATCAAGCATCATGACCCCAGAAGCAGAAATCGTGAAAAACTTCCAATTAATCACAAGTAATCATGAATTGCCTGTTTTGGCAATTTTACCCGTAAAAAATGTGGCTTTATCATTAAACCGCTGAAAACAAAATTTTAACATTTTTTTTCTTCTGAAAATCATGAAACAATTGCAATTTTATCAGCGGAATCATGACCATTGGCAAATTTTAACGATTTTTAACAGGTTTTCACGATTTTCATTTTTTGGGTGAGTTTTTCAGCGTAAAAATGGTTTGCATGTTTTTTTTTGCAAATACGAGCAGGGTTAGTTTGCCCAATTACTACAAGCATTTACCATTTGTGAATCACTTTCCAACATTGTGTAAAGGAATTCATTAAATAAATCCGTGAGGTCGCATCTAGGTCATAATTTGCTTTATAACCTCTCCTAAAGGATGATGTTGTAGAAAATGAATTTAAGATAAGTGTTTGAAGAGTGAAACTTGAACTAGCAACCGGTTATTTCTCAGTTTTACTTTTCAGTATTCCTAAAAGTTCTGATTATGAGTACAATGATATTTCTATCTGTTGTGGGAAGATAAGTAGCTGAACTTTCGACATTGTTGAGTCCAAAAGATTCACAAGGTATCCGTATAAATAGTCAAAAAATAGGTTCCAAGGCTTGGGACATCTTGAGGGAATCATAGACTTCCTCTATCTGTCCTGGGGTTGTTTGGACCTCTTGAGGAAATTCTTATTGCATTTGCCTTAACAGTTTGTTAAAAAAACTATGGTCTTTATTTTTGGCTGCTACCAATTGACACTGAATTCAACAATTTCAGCTCCTTGACCATCAAGGAAGTCCAGCCAATTGACCTTGGTGAGATCGATCCCAATTTTGAGTGGATTATAAATGATGATGACCTTTTTGATGCTGATGATTTTGATATCCTAACAGGGGCCAACATTGATAGTGATGTGGTTGAACGACTTAGGAGAGACTCAGATCTAGGATCTTCATCATTAGGAATCATTAGGACCTTTAGCCCTCTAGTGTAGCTCTCTTCATAGCAGCAAGAGTCATTGCCTATGTCTGATTTTTAGAACTTTGTACTTAGTTTGTAGGTTGACTTTGTACAAAGTAGATTGTAATTGAAAATTTGAAAACTATTAGTATCTAGTTATCATTTATGCACTATGCAGTATGCATTGTGTAATGCAATGTAATCAATGCTATGAACATAAATGAAAATATTCCATAATTCATGGGATAAACTCTAAATTTTTATTTGTTCTCTATATCTCTATGCTATTAAAATGTCTTTAGTTTAAAAAACAATAGTTTTTTTGTGTCTTTGCGTTTTTCTACTTTTTTTGAAAATCCAAAATTCTCCCAATTAAATCCCCATTTTTCAAAAAAATCTTAATCTTTGCCATTTTTTCCCCAAAACATTTTTGCTGCTATGATCATGACATGATACTGATAAGTATAAGGGACATAGGATCAGTATCTGGTCAAAGGCCCACTGCATTAATCAGGTAAGTTAACAAGTGTAACCCAAGTATGTTGGCTATGACTGCTCTTCTTGAACTTGATAGTGGGATGGTATGAAGTTAGATTAGATCACCGCTTGATTCAATTCCACATAACTAGTGTTCACCTAGTTTGCAAAACCAACAATAGGTTGCCCTCTAGAATTCCATGCAGTTGTAATTAAGTTGGGTCATGGGTTCTTTTTAACAGTGGGGCAGAGTTGCATGGACACGGATACGGTATCGGATATGGATAAGGTATCGGATACGGATACGGCTATTTTTCAAGACCCCTAATATGGATATGGCTAGATACGACATATATATATGTGTATATATATATAGATAGATAGATAGATAGATTAGCAATAAATAATATTAAATAATTTAAATTTACTATAACTAATATATATTTAACAAATATATTATATATTAATAAATTAAACTTAAAAAAAGTTAAATGTATTAAACTTAATAAATAAATAAAAGTTTACAATGTAAATTAAAACAAAATAGCCAAAAAATAAAAAAAGTATGACCAATTAATAAAATTTGTCTCTTCCTCCATTGCTTGTTGACACTATATCTCCAACTTTAGAATGAATGCGATTATTTGAGTAAAAACAATCGCGTAGAAAGACATATTTCCATCGTGTGCGTGTTGGTCCAGAGTAGTTCCCTGCAGCAAGAAATCAGCTTGCTAGGTCATGGAATAGTTGCTTGTGGCAATTTTTAACATTCTAGGGTTAATATTTTTGGGGTACGTCACAAATATCATGAGAATGCTGCATCTGCGTGTATCCGGCACGGGAAAAAAATAGGGTCTTTTTTGGGTACGGCTGGATACGGTATCCAAGAAGTATCCGAGCCGTATCCTATGAGTATCCGTATCCGATACGTGTACCAAGGGAGAGGGGGTGGAGTATCTGGTAACTGTGCAGTGGGGACCACCATAGAAAATGGGTAAGTAGGGTGGCTGCTAAGAACTAAATTTGCCTAACCTGTGGTCTACGACCTTCTTTTGGTCAAATCCTAATCAAAATGTTAGAGCCTTGTCAAGTATTCCCATGATCCTTTAGTAAATAGTAACTACTACACGTAAACATTCAACCAAGTACTAATGAGAGAGAGTCTCTTGCTTCTTACATAAGCATTGCTTGTTTATGTATGCAAGCAAATATCCCTTCATTGCTTTTGTAAGTATGCATGTATATGTGAGAAATTATGTATACACCATAATGAAAGCTGGGCTGATGATATACCTTTCGGAATAGGTCCTAGGGGATGTATATTCCTGTCTTGATTTAAATTTTATTTATTTATTTATTTTTATATTTAATATTTAATTAATTATTAGTATTGAAAAACACTTTTATTTTATTAATAATAATATTACCGGCTGTTGGAAAAAGGGGACATGACAATGTCTTCCAAAACTTGATTGACTCACTTAGGCTGCCCATCCGTCTCAAGACAATAGAAAGAACTGTAGTTGAGTTTTATCCCAGAAGTACATAATGTAAGCAAACATGATAGATAGTGAATAACCTTTGCAATGTCAAATTTCAAGCAACTTGGTCTATTGGGTTGCTAATAATTATATTCTTCTCATAATTAATTAACTGTTACCACACCCACACATCAATATTCATTTTTTTAATGTAATCCAAAATTTTATGCACACACGTTATGTCCTCTTAAAAGAAAGCTATTTTTGGTAGAATTTTGTCTTCCAGCTATATTTGTGAAGCTTGGAAATGCATGACAAATATTTGAAAAATATATTTAATAATAACTTATTAATCCATTAAAACTGTTTTTGTGTTTCCTAAAATTAAAATATTATCATTCTGTGGCATCATATTCAATTGAGCAATCTAGGCATCAATAACAACTTCTTCATAGACAGGTAATATCATGTTGAAATTCGTTTGTCATTATTTACTGTTTTATATGGTATCTATCATATACACAAAACCTTTGTTATTAATAGTAATACTATTCGGATGGGAACTAAATCTGATGAATCATGATGGTAGTGACATATTAGGTTGGCAATAATTTGATTCTTTTTTGGCCAATACCGTGTGAATTATAGTGAACTGTGAGTATTTTAAGATATTTTCCCCATTTAGGGAAGCAGATACTCACTACATATAACCACTTCAATTTTTTCTTATTAAATTCTAGGAGGTGAGTAATTCATGCTTTTGGCAGCCCTTGGGAGGATGGCATTTATAAAGATGCAGTGGAGAAGAATGATTTAGGAGCCATAAGCATGAACGGATTCCTCTCTCAGGTAACATGGGTTTGATAAAGTTGTTTTTGTGATTTGCTTACATGTATTATGCATGTGCTTTGCCTTGATTGGCTTTTGCCTATCTGAATAGATTTTTTTTCCACATGTTTATGAAGTCAACGTTGTTGTCTACATGAATTTTATTCAGTCAGTTTTTCTAGTTGAATTTTTAGTAATTAAACATTAGTTTTTAATTTAAGTTGAAATGGCAAAGAAGAAATTGTGATCCATAAGATTGAATGGATTTATGTCTTAAGTTAATATAGGTAATTGAAGTGTAAGAAACGTCGTAAAACACTTGTTTTGTATGTCAAAACAAAGAAAGGAAAAAAGAAACAAGAAATGGCAAGTTTATGGAAATGGTGTAAGAAAAGATAACGTTGTAAAAATTGGCAGTGTATTTTGTGTGGTGATCAGTTCAACATCAAAATCAGTATGGTAAAGTAGAATCTTCCAATTCTATGATTGAATACATCACATGTACACAATTGAAATTTTAAGATAACATGTGTTACTACATGATGAGTGGCATGCTGGTGCCGTTCAATCCCTTTTTGTTTCTAACCTTTTTCTGGTAGTTCCCAATATTGGTCATTTCTTACTGGAGTCTAATAGCTTAATTATAAATCAATGGCATCTAATTTTTCAAGCTTGCAGATTACATTTTTATGTTGAAGTTTTTAGTATTGTTTAGTTTAGTGGTGGCAATTTTCTGTGAGAGAAGGAAACAAGAAGGAAGATTTTGATGTAATTATTGTCTATATCTTATTTGGTTACTCATGTATCTCTGGCTCTAGATATGTTATTGGTGGTTGTATACAATCTAACTATACTGGCTCTCCAGAGAATCTAGATTATGTGTAGCCCCAGATTCAGGAGAACAGTGACAGCATTTTTGATAGCATGTGATTCTAGTGATGTATTTGTTTTAATGATAAAATTATAGTTGTGAACATTTTTGGTATATGGTAGAAGTGATTTATATAGCTTCTATAGTAATGAAACTCTCCTCTTTACATATTATATTTGTGTTTGAAAAATTATGCTCATATCTTTTGATATGCATGTTTGTGTGCACGCGTGCTTGCGCATGCTTTATCCAGCCGTATTCATTGCTGGGGGGCCTTGAAAATTAGCTGTATCCATATTCAATACTGCATCTGTGTCCATGCAACCCTGCAAAATTCATTATTTTCATGAATAATGTAAAATTCTACTTGGCCAACACTTCTGAAACATTATAATTATCCACAAGATGTATAGTTGTGGGTGTTTTATAATATCAAATTATAGCTGTTTTTCAATATGAAAGTATGATGATGTTATTTTTCAATTACCCAGTAAGTATTATTGTAATTATGTAGTTGTTATTTCAGTTATTTGGATAATTGGTTTTATATTGGCTGCTTTTTTTTGCAGTGGGCTTTTATGACCCTTCTAGATCCTGTCAAAAGCCTTGCCACTTTGATTTACATCGGGTACCCAGGTGATCCTGCTTCTGCATTTCATATTACCCGTCGTCGACGACTAGACCGCAAAAAGCAACGTTCTCAGAGAGATGTCTTACAGTGTTTTGTTTTTGGACCTGCAAAGTCTGGGAAGTCTGCATTGCTGAATTCTTTAATTGGAAAGTATGTAGTTCAATCTACCATCTCTTATGCAAATGACTGTTGAGCAAGCCTGTTCTTCAGTCTAGTATAGAAAGTTCTGGTTTCATATGTATCATGTTTTATATGTAGACTGTTTTCTTTCATGGTTCAACAAGAAATTTTTTACCTCTTCAATGCAGACAGTTTGTTGAAAGATACACACCAACTAATGGTGACCGTTATGCAACAAACGTTGTTGATACAATGGGGGTAAGAGCACAATTGATATGTAGGCTTTTTACCAAAACAATAAAGGAGGACATGAAATGACATTAACTTATTCCTAAATAGTTACAAAATTAGAGGGTTGGTATGTTGTGCTTCTTGTATACAACACAGAGTACATGCTTGCAATTCTTCTTGTGGTTATTTGTTAGAGGAAGCAGATTAGGAAGATTGTATGAAAGATAATGCAATGTTTCAAAAGCTTTAGTCAGTGTGTGTGGTTGATGATGTTATGTGTGTACTTTTTCTTGAGGTCTATGATGTTTGTAAGTGGAAGTAGACTGTCTGAAGATTTTTTTTCAGGTTGCATATGCTAGAGCTATATATCTATTTCATTTTGCAGAATTATAATGTATTGTTGAAATTTGGACTGTGAAGAAATCAATGAGATGGTGAAATTTTTAATTTGAAATCGTACATGTATATATGATTTGGAACTGTATTTTGAAATCTGAGACGACCTTGCCTGTTTCAAATTCATATCAATGCATACAATTGAGCAAACTATATTTATGAGACTCAAGATTAGAGCCAATGACAGCAGCAAAGGGAGTTTTTAAAGTATTTTCTATAAAGGAAAAGTTTAAAGTAGTTAAATAATGAAATAAAACAGGCTTTACTAAGTGCAAATATAAAAGCCTTAGACGTATACTAGATTGCATGACAATAGGTATAAGAGTACAGTCCCAGTGAGATGCAATAGAGATTAAAAAAGGCTTATTGCAAAGTGTATGTGATGGAGTTGTTTTCAGGTTTAACAAACCAACGCACATTCTCCGTCTGCAAGTATTTTGATGATCTCCTGGATGAGTTAAAAACTGGTTATATGTTCCATTGACAAGATTGTTTATTGTATAAAGAGGACCGACTATCATTATATCTCAAATACTGGTCTCATAATGTGTTCTAGAGTCGAGAGTAGTGCATATGATGGTAAATTGATTAGTTGTATTTCCATTGTATGTCTTCATTAAATATTCTTTCTGCAATTTAGAAATAAATGTATGTCTTCATTAAATACAAGTTTATTAACAGTCAAATCAATTTTTTTCCATGGCAACTTGACATATAATTTCTTACATATTTTAGATTTCCTGAGCACATGATTTTGTAAAAGGTATCTGGTATTCCTGTGTTCACAGAATTCAGTCGGTTTGTCTTGCTTTTGTTTTATGTTTTATTATTGCTTCCCCTTTTCTTTATATTGTTGTTTATATTAAAATCATCTTTCCTACTGAAATGTGACAGCCACAAGCATAAAGCATGATTATTTTGTTTCCTTGTACTCCCATATTTTCTCACCTTTGCTAGTTTTCTGTCTGCAAGAAAATAAAGACTAGACCAAGCAATTTGTAGGTTGATTTTCTAAATATATTCTTTTGTCGAAGCAATTTACTGATTTGACATCTTTTTGTGTGAAGGGAACAAAGAAAACATTAGTGATGCGTGAAATTTCAGAGAATGGGGTGCAAAAGCTTTTGGCAAATAGAGAATCTTTGGCTCCATGTGATGTGGCCTTGTTTGTTTATGATAGGTAACTGAAAGTTGCATTTAAGTTTCTTATCGTTACTGTTTAATAAATTTCTTAGTTCTGGGTATGCTACTTTAGTATGTAATTACTAATTACCTATGGTTTCCCTGGATGATGTTGTGTGGAGTTTGCAAAGTAACTATTAGCTAAAATAGAATTTTATTAACTAAAAATATTAGATCTTTAAACTACGTCAAATGTTTGCATAAATTATATCTGAATGTGGTTTTTAACAGAAATAAGACAGCAAACATATTTTAAAGCAGAAAAATAACAGCAATATGCAACAATTATAAGTATAAAATGGCTTATGCAAGTGACGATTCTATTCATATTAAGAGTTAAGTTTTATATAACACAAGAGTTACCAATGAAAGCTTCCCATATCACCCTTCCATTTAACTCTCCTAAACCAATATGTAAAACATATTACTTTGTAATACAAATAGAAAAAGCCTTCATAAGCATTTCCCTCTTAGCATTCAAAATTTGGAGGCCAACTTTGCTGGCTAAATCAACTATATAAGGTCCATTGCTAATGCTTTAAAAGTTTGAACTATATATGTACAAGGAGATGACTGTGTTAGCAGTACTCATTTGGTTTATCTCACAGCAAGATCTAGCAAACACAAAATTTGTTGCATTTGATTCATTGTTGATTGTTTCTGCTGTCATAGAAAATTGTTTATTTAAACCTATTTTTAAGTCTTTGTTTGGTTAATGCTGGTTGAAATACCATGTTAGGTTAAAATCAAAGATACATCAATGTCACTGACCTGCAGTATGGATGCCGGTTAGCTACATTGTAAAAAAGGAAGTCAAGGGTCCTTATTAAGGAAACAGAAAACGGACCCCTGCCAGGGAAAGAGGCTTGCTGGGATTCAAGTTGGCACCATAGAAGAAATAGGCATGCCAGTCCAAACACTCTGTAGATGGCTATCAGAAGCCTAATCTGGTGTAAAAAAATTAAAACAAATTAAAAATTAAAAAAGTTGATATAATTAAATTTTTTTTATAGCAAACTTTAAAGTTTAAAACAAATCAAAAAAATAATTTTAATTTTAAATATTTAAATTTCATAAACATACCTTCAATATCTCCAACAATGAGTTGAGGACTTGAAAATGGCTTGTGATATATGATGATTTGTCACAAACATCTGAATCTCCTCAGCCTCGGCATAGATTTCTTTGATTCACTCAATTTGTGTGCCAGTCTTCTGCATCACAAAATTGAGTGATTGGATGAAACATATTGTCCAAAATATGTGCTTGTATGTTGCTTTGACCAATAAACCTACTGCCTTGCAACTTTTAGCATTGTTTGTTATGACTTGAACAATGTTTTTGGCACCTATGATTTCTATTGCCTCTATGAGGATTTTGAAAATGAAGTTTGCATCCTTCAATTGCCCTCAAAATCAATTGCCTTCGAAAACATTGCCCCTTTAGGGCACGCTGCATTGACATTAATGCAAGTTTTGTTTTTGCAATCTTTCTATCCATCATAAATGATGTACACTCTCGTTTCAGGACATAAGTCCCTGATTGGCGGCAAAGATGTTTACAAAATGTTTTTCTTTTGCCAATAAGGTGGTGTGTGTTGAAAATGTTGTCAATGATGTCAAAGAACGAAACCGCTGCCACCACATTGCTGTTATCAAAGAAATCGTTGCCTTGGGGAATTAAAAGAATAAAGGCCAAAGGCCGCTAAATCATGGCTGACCCATAGTCATTATGGCAGCGTTGGGTTTATTGAAGAACATTTATTATATTTTAATGGCCGACTATGAAGTATTTATGAAGAACATTTATTATATAAATGCTGGCCGACCTGCTAATTTGTGGCGCCTACATTGGAGAATAAATATTATAATAAAAAGAGGCCGACCTCTTGGAGAAGTCGCCTACATTGGAAGAGATGCATCCCTTCATGTAATAGCCCCTCTTGGGGGAATTAAAATAAATTAAATTTGTTTCAAATCAGGCAGACCCCTTTTTGAAGGATCACCTCTCTTGGGTGAAGAGGCATATGAGACGGTATAAAATGAAGATGCGATGGGAGTTAGTTGGCAAGAAGAAAAATGTAAAATCAGTCCAATTAGAGCAGAATTCTGAGTGTGTACAAAAATTGTAATATCATTCCTACTCAATCAAAGTCTAAAGAAAAGAATATATTGTGAAGAAATGTTACAAGCAGATTTGTGAAGGAGAGCTTATGTGTTGAAAATATTAAAATAAATTTCAGTTTTAGTTTAGGATAGCTTAGAATGTTTCTATCCTTTTTGCTTTATTAGCTGTATTTCATTTATAGAAACATCTTGTGACCTCTTTAAATAGAGCGTTGCTCTCTTGTAAAGATATCTTATTGAATAATATTATTCCAATTATTAGCAACATGGTATCAGAGCAAAAATTGAACGGGAAACATGTGCCTTGATTTTTTTCCGTTTGAGGTGCCTTTGGAATTTTTTTACGATGTATGGACGATGCCATTTATTTGAGAGTCGCGTTTTTTCTGTGGATGTAATTTTTTTTTCTGGGTAGTTTTGCATTTGAACGACGTTTTTTGGCAGAGTCGTATCTTTGTTCTGTGAAACGTTTTAAGTCGCAATTTTTGGAGATCTGATCGCGTTTTGATGAGGTTGCTAATCTTTTCTTTTCGGCGCCCTCTCTTTGGTTTTCGTATGTGTTTCAAATCGTGTCGTGTGTGGAGGTCGCGGGTATATTTCCTGGTCACGCCTTCTATTTCTGGGCGTCGTTTTTGTGGGCGATTCTATTCTTGGAGGTCACGCGTCCTTCTGGATTGCGTTTTGTTCTCTGTGGCGGCTTTGTTAGCAGTGCTTGTGCCCTAATCGCGATTCGTCTATGGTTCTGTATTAGCGTTTGAAGGGCGTCGTCCTGTGTTAGTCGTTGTGTTCGACGGACTATGTTCCTTGGTGCCGTGATTGGTCACGATTGCTGATGGCGAGTTTTCGAGTGACGAGAAGTTTTTTATTCCCATGGATTTGCTCAGGATTTTGGTGACTTTTGAAGCTTTTATTAGTGGCTGCCATTTATTCTTGCTGATACTTGGTTGATTTATATGGCGTTTTGTTTTTTCTGACATGGTCGTGAGTCTTGCTTCAGCGGTATGGCGTTTTGTTTTTTCTGACATGGTCGCGAGTCTTGCTTCAGCGGAAACTTTCTTTTTTATTGCCGTTCAGTTTTGGAAACTTTCATTGGCCCTTTCCGGTTTTTGATCGCCGTTTTGTGTGGGTCCCATGAATCAAGTGCCCAATCGTTAATTCAAGGATCTTTGCCTGAGTTTTTTGTCGGGCAGCTCGTGGTTTAGAGGCTTCATTTTGTTTCGGCAGGAGATTTCATGCCAACAATGAAGGGTTGATTTATTTATTTTGAGCCAGTTTTGACAGAGATTTTCTTGGAAGAATAAAAATTTCTGCAAAGAGTTTTCAAAAGTTTTTCTAAAAAAAATCTTACGGTTTGTGAACCTGTTTTTTTAGACGATTTTGGAAAAATCGTGGTTTTTGCCAGCTGAGTTACCTCGTTTTTTGTGCTTTGGAAAATGGGAGGGATGGTGTCTTTGTCCAATGGGAAAATACGCAAAGGTTCAATGGAAAGAATTACAACACGTGGAAGCAGAGGATGCTTACCATCTTTGAGTACCAGTGTCTGGATAAGCTTGTTCTAGGTAAAGATGCTTGTCCCACTACTCCTAGGAAGAATCAGGACAAGTATGATGAAGGTAATAGGGAGGTAGTTATGCTTCTAAAATTATCTGTCACCGATGAGATGTTACCAGAAATATCATCTGGTAAGTTTGTTGCGGAGATCTAGAAGCATCTAAAAGATCTTCATGAGACCTGAGACAAGGGAAGGACTTTCTTTTTGAAGAATATGCTGTTCTCTGTTATGATGGATGACCAAGTGTCTTTGCAAGGGCACTTGACGAAAATCGAATGATATTCGCGACCAACTAGAGGCTATTGGTCGTAAGATGGATGAGGAGGATATGGTGGTGATCAATTTGAAAAGTTTGCCACGTTCCTACGAGCACTTCATCGAAACGCTTAACATTACATCCACCAATGTTAGCTTGATGTTTGATGAGCTGTGCAACAAGCTTTTGCAGCAGGATAGGTGGAGGAAGCAGTTTGGGAGCAGCAGCGAGTCTCCTAGTGTTGAACAAGCTTTTACTGCCAAGGAAGTTGGCAAAGGCAAGTCCACTCAGCAGAAAGGATGAGGCAATTTGGAGAACTCCAAGAAGTTTATTACTTGCCATTATTGTGGGAAGATTGGTCATATCAAGAGGTTTTGCAGAAAGCGGTTGGTCGATGAGAAGTCCAACCAGGAAAAGTCTCAGCAAAGTGCTCAAGTGGTGGAGCATACTGAGGAGTCTGCATACTTTGCATTTTGAGGACCAACACACCATAAGGTTTTGGGTTTTTGTTTGTATGATGACCATTAAGGGAGGGTATTAAAATAAATTATATAGTATATATTAATGGTCATCTTAGGATATGTCTATTTCAGTTTTAGTTTAGGATAGCTTAGAATGTTTGTATCCTTTTGACCTCTTTAAATAGAGCGTTGCTCTCTTGTAAAGATATCTTATTGAATAATATTATTCCAATTATTTTAGCAACAGAAAACGATTGCATCAAATTTGTGAAAGAGAGTGCATCATCTACAAGAAGATTTTAGGAAGGTAATTCAAAAGATCATCATCCATTGAAGATCATTTGGAGGTTGGTGCTTACTAAGAGAAGAGATTGGTGTCTCTTGCTAAGTTGGTGCTTAGTAGTGGGGATTGGTGTCTCTAGTAGGTTGGTGCCTACAAATTGTTTAGTGGTGGGGATTGGTGTTTCCAGTGGGTTGGTGCCTACAAATCTTTGTAAGAGAATTTTATTTTTCATGGTTGGATTTGGACAGTAGATCCAAGCATTCTTTTCATTGTGGTTTTCTCTTGAAATGGTTTCCATGTAAATCTTGTGTTCCTTATTGTTAGATCTTGTGTGATTGCTATTATTGTGGTTGTTAAGATTTTAGTAAGTAAAAGACTATCTTATACTGATTCACCCCTTCCCCCCAAGTATAAGTGTGTGCTCATCAATGTGCACCTTTTCATATGCAAGACCTATGCAATCTTTTTAGGATTGAATGATTGTCTTCACCATTTCTTGCCAATGTGGTGATCTCACTATGGCGCTATCCTCATTCTATAATGCCTTATCTGATGGGTCTCTTTTGCAAGAAAGTGAGGGGGTTTCACTTCTTGGGAAGATTGAGTCGCAAAGAATGGATGTGAGACTTCTGCTATTAGAGAAGTGGAAGATGGCCGTGTTGGAACCCAATTTGAAAATTGCAAAATTTATCTAAGTCCTTGACCATCTTGTTGAAACTTTCCTTTGGTGTTGCTGGTGTGAACAGGGTTATTACCTTTTTGGTTTACCTAGGCACATTATCTAACTAGTGATTAGTT
Organism: Cunninghamia lanceolata; assembly: GCA_027924645.1. Classification (NCBI taxonomy): domain Eukaryota; kingdom Viridiplantae; phylum Streptophyta; class Pinopsida; order Cupressales; family Cupressaceae; genus Cunninghamia; species Cunninghamia lanceolata. Next base: position 1,289,978 of record BSBN01000780.1, read on the forward strand.
AATGCTATTCACACATGTTCGCATGTTATGTTGGCTTAGGAAGCATTCTAGTTGTTTTTAGATGTTGATAGTTGTCTATAATTGGCATCTTTTCGTCTAGTTGTCTCATGTCATAGGATTAAGACACTTGTCACATGACTACAACATCCTACATCTCACTCTTGTCTTTATAAGCAAGGCATATCATGTGCATTGTAATAACAATTTTTTGCATTCATTGATAGAATAGATTTATTCTCTCATTTGATCTCTCTTGTGCTTTCATGAAGTCCTAGATCTTGGGTGGCTATCATCATAGCCAACTTTTACATGGTATTAGAGCTAGGAGGAATCACTGTGTTAGTCAATTTTTGAGAGATTTTGAGTGCAAATTCATGGTGGATCTTGATAGTTTAGTATGCTCTTCTCTTGCATCGAATGATGACTTGGAGAATCAGGAAAACTTGATGGGAAAACCAGATTTGTGAGGGCTCCCTCTTGTGGCCTTGTATTGCAGGTTCGTTTTGGAGCGTGTTGTTGCAAATCTGAGCACATCATTGTGTTCAACAGGTTCGAGATAGTTAAGATCGCTGTTTGCTTCGTCCAAATCGAACACCGAAATTTGGCCGGTGCATACCAGATCCAACAGGTACCTGATCTTTCAGAGCAATTTGGGTGAAATCCGACCCTGCCATCGCATTCATGAGGCCCAAAAACCCCAAGATCGACTGTCAAATTGTCGAAATTGGAGTAGTTGTCCGAAAAGGTAATTTTTTTGCCTCCTCGACTGTACGAAATCATTGCAGAGGATATTCTCTACGTAGGGGGCATATTTTGGAATCTTGTAGGCACAGTGCTTGTGCAGGTAGAATCGAAATCGCAATAAATCCGTTGGGTAAATTAAATATTTACAGGGTTTTAATTTTATACATTGGTTTTTTCTCTGCGGATTTATTTTATTTGCAAGTTTGTATCCTGCAATCACAGGGTACCTTGCACGCAGTGAACACCTGCCTCAAACGGCGCCATGTGGCACCTTTACTGCCAGTGGCGAGCGCCAAAAAAAGACCAGCCCCGCAATTTAAAATTCTTGACGGCCTTTGAAGATCACCACACTTTCTAGTTTCCGCCAAAACTTCTTGGCGATAAAACATTCCATCGCCATCCAGCGACCTTTCCACAAACCCGGTTGATAGAAACCACCAGTGGCAGCAAAAGCCCGCCGAAGCCGGATACATGGGAATATTCCCCCAGAATACCACCCATAAACCACCCTTGCGCAGGAAAAAGCGTTTTTTCGCGTCAAACTAAGGTGGTTTTCATTCCAAAACAACGGTTTTTCAGAATCCAAGTGGTTTTGAGAAAAAACGAGTGGTCTTGGAATATATTGGCAAATCTACACATATTCTGGCTACTTTTTTTTTGCGTTTGTTGATGTCATAAAGCAGCTGCTGTATAGAGAATATTTTGTCAAAAAGCTATATTCTGTTCTGCTTACGTCATCATCCCGGAGGTGATGTCATCTTTTTCCAGCCATTTACTGAAGTTTGCTTTCTGACCAGTGACGTAATCAAACCGGTGAATCTAAAGAATATTTTGGGGAATCTTAAAGATTCCATGAAAGATTCTGTTGATGTTAGCACTATGTCAACAAACTTGGCCCAATTTGGCCCCCTTTCTCATTGGAGTTTTCATTTTGACAGTCCAACTTTGAAGGCTTATATCTTGCTCATTTTTGCTCCTTTTCCCGAGCATTTTTTTTTATTTGGGCTAGAATTTCATAGGCTTCGCAGTGGTGGAATCGGATTTTGGTTTTGGTGCATGGATTTGCTAGAAATTGCAATTTTTTCATCATTGTACCTTAACAGTTCTCGTTTTAAGAACTTCAAAGGCATTGTTCAAGCTCATACGGTAACATTTTTGGGTGAATTTTTTTTGAAAGTGTATAATTTTTTTGAGTAGTTTCCAGATTTGAAATCAATTTGATTTAGTTTTGCTCAAGAATTGTACTTTCAACTTTAGCCTAATCATTGTACCAAAATCAAAGACCAGTTTGCTATTTTGGCTTGTGGAAATTGTAATTGGACTGAATATAAAGTTCCACAATCTTTTTTTTTGTGGGGGGTGATCTCTTTGATTGAGTAAAAGGGGGGTTGTACTTGTGTTATTTTTTGTACCTTTGTATCATGAAACAAAACAAACTTCCTCTACTCACACCATATAAGTATCATGAGTGGAAAAAAAAAATGGAAATTCATTTAAGAAGTTTGAAAATTCATAGAGTAACAATGGGTACAAAAACTAAACCAACAACAGTTGCAGAAAAGAGAAAGTGGTACAATAGATGTGATCAAGCCTATGGAACACTATGTTTGTCTATCTCTCCTGATCTCGTTTTTCATATTGAATCTTGTAATACACCTAATGAAGTGTGGACTACCTTAGAGAATCTCTTTGGTAAGCAAGATAATATGAGAGGTTTCAAATTGGAGAATGAACTAATTGGTTTGAATCCAATCGACTTTTGAAGCATCCAAGACTTCTTCACAAAGCTAAAGTCACTTAGATTGCAGCTCAAACAATGTGGAATTGAGAAAGAGGACACTCAATCGATTCTTTAAATCCTTGCCAAGCTTGGTCCTGACTATTCAGTTTTTGTTTCTACCTTTTATGCTACGATGGATGCTCTTGGGAAAGCTTTCACAATGCCTTCACTTGATGAGTTTGCCACATCACTCACGAGGGAGCAAGCTAAGTACACATGGGCACATTGAAGTCACCTAAACCTCAAGCTCTTCTTGCTAATCAAGGTACAAAGGATCAAAAGGCTTCAACTAGCAAAGGCAAGAAATAGAAAAATAAGGATTTCAAGAACAATGAGCAAGCAAAGGAGTCAACCACATCACATAAGTCCTCATCCTCTCCCAAAGAGGAATCATCTAAGAAGGAGAGAATAAAGTGTGCATATTGCAAGAAACTAGGACATGATGAGCATGTGTTATGAGAAGAGAATTGACGAGTTCTCACATTATTCAAAAGCACAATATCAAATTGCCATCATCTATGTCATCTAGTCCATCCTCTTCTTCGACACCATCATCATTTACACAGACAGGGACAACAGGCTTTCCTAATGGGACAAACAAGGGAAAAGGACAAGCACTATTTGCTTCGACAAGTCTTTAGTCAAAGAGATGGCTTCTTGATTCTAAAGTTTCTCATCATATGGCATCTTGACAGGGAATGTTCTGTTCCTTTGAGTCATGCACTTTGCCACTTATTTTGATGGGTGACAATACATACATGCATGCAATTGGTAAAAGGAACTATTGATATTGGTGAGGGTACTTTCAATAATGTATTGCATGTACCTTCCTTGTCAATCAATCTCCTTTCCGTCTACCAGATTACTCATTGTGGTGCAAGGAAGACAGTTGAGTTCACTCTTGATTCAATAATCATAAGGGACTTGGACAGTAGAGATATCATTGCTGTTGGGATGGTTGGTCATGCATCTCGCTTGTATACATTCTCCCATTTTGCTCCTGATAATGTTGTAGATCCATTGATTGATATTCCAACTCATACATCAAGTGTGAATCATGTTTCTGAGGAGAAGTTTGGTCACTTGAACCTTGGTGTTCTTTCATCCACTTCGGCTCTTGAGACTAGTGCTGAGATTCCATCTCCTCAACCTCCTGCTTCTTCAGAGATTGCAATTGACACGATTTCATCAACTTCAGTTGAGCAAGATCATTCTAGTCTTTCAGATATAGCTTTGTGGGATACTTTCTTGGCAGGTATATCAGACTTGTTTTGTGAGTCTCATATTGTAGATTTGGAGGACACACTTGAGGGGATATCTCTCCTCTTTGATGACAGTTACAACACAACTGTTATCCCATCTACTTCATCTTTGGAGGTTGTTCTTCATGAGTCTACCTAGGATTTTGGATTGGTCACACCTCATTGCATTGTGCCATCCTTTGATTCTGACATGTGGATATTTGAGCAGTTTTAAGAGGCACCCATCATGAGACTTCTTCCCTCATATCTCTTCTTGGAAATGGAGTTTCTTCTACATCAGCATTTGGATTGGTTTCTTCCTAAGGGGAGAAATTTTGTTTGCAGGTACAAGACACTTTTCAGCGTTTGTCTTCAAGCATTCACCATCGGCACAAGGGCTACTTTCTTGTGGGGGGATCTATAGTCTCACTCTTGCTCTCCTATGGGGGCTAATTGATTGTATATATGTGATAGAAGTAGTCCTTAGGGGGTCATGTTGAGTCCTCCTACTATTAGTTCTTTCACTTTCATTGTTTTTCTCTCTTTTGGAGAGGGGTTTTTTCCTACCGGTTTTTCTCCTTTACTCTGTTTGTGAGAGAGTTGTTTGTACATGGGTACCTAACATGGCCTAGTAGCCGGGACCCATCATCTTCATCCATCTTTGCATTGTCTACTTCTCCCTAAGTTGCACTTAAGGTGGGGGGGGGGGGGGGGTGTTGGTGTGAACATGGTTATTACCTATCTGGTTTACCCCTTGTAGTGTGAACTAGGCACATTATCTAACTAGTCAATAGTTAGTGCTATTCACACATGTTCACATGTTAAGTTGACTTAGGAAGCATTCTAGTTGTTTCTAGATGTTGATTGTTGTCTATAGTTGGCATCTTATCCTCTCTAGTTGTTTCATCTCATAGAATTAAGTCACTTGTCACATGACTACAACATCCTACATCTCACCCTTGTCTTTATAAGCGAGGCATATCATGTACATTGTAATAACAATCTTTTGCATTCATTGATAGAATAGAATTATTTTGTTATTTGATCTCTCTTGTGCTTTCATGAAGTCCTAGATCTTGGGTGGCTACCATCATAGCCAACTCTTACAGGTGTTGCATTCTGTTGCTCCTTATGCCCCCTTTGCATGTTGGAAGTTAAAATTGAAAACATTCTAAGTTCAGAGTATTTCCCTATCATTTTACGACTTTTTTGGGTTTTCAAGTTTTCGGAGGTTTTAGGGACATTGGAACATGTGCTTGGGTCCTCAAGTTTCTCGAAAGTTCGATATCCCATGGGGGTACTTTGGTCATCAGTCTTAATTCAATTTTTTTCGGGCTTGTGGGGTCATGTTATGAATCATGGTTGGGGATTTCCTTCTAAAATTTGTTGGGCTTCTTTCTAAAATTTTCTACGTGTTTCGGGCTTTGGTGGGCCAAATTCTTACCTTCGCGGAGTTTCAGGTTTGCAGGAACCTTCACCATGGTTCTCGAAGTTCTAATGTTCCTTGGTTCCCCGAAGTTCCAATGTCTTAATGTTCCCCAGAACCCCAGTTCCCCGAAGTTCCAATATTCCCAACTCCCAAGTTCTCTCGGATCTTGTTTCTTAGTGCGTTGTAATAGTTTCAAACTTTCGAAGTTTGCAAGAACTTTTGCACATGTCCCCAATTCCTAAGGTTCCCCGATGCCTCGAATGGTTGAATCCTCAATGACAAATCAAAAAAGGAGAAAGTGTATGAAGGAATAAAGAGGCAGAGTTTTGGAGGTTCTTGACTCTTTTGAACCGGTCTCTATGTTCCTGTTCCTTTTGCTAGGCCGGTTCCCACATATCAAAGCTACAATTTTTCCATGTGGACTTTCGAACCTCCCAAGCACAGTTGCACCTAGTTCCCAGGTCCTCGAGTTCCCATGTCCCCTAGAAGTATGAAATCCCAAAAATCTCGCAAATGTTCCAAAAAGTTCCGAAGCTCGGCAACAACTTCATGGATTGCCGTTAATGGTTGAGTTTACCTTTGCAACTACTCATTTTGGGCGGGAAACACATCCTTGCTTCTTCCATTTCACCTAGCACATATTTTGAGGCAGATTTCTTGGGATTTCTTATTGTTTACATTCAATGCAGTGGTTGAGTTTGAACTTTCAGTTGTGTGATGGATTCCTGCGAGTGGATTAGGGCACAAATTTGAGTGTCATAGAAAAGGCATTGGTTCCTCATTACAAGGGTTGATCATTGAGCCAATTTTTGGACCTACAAGTGCTTCAAGTGGATCTAGGGCATCAAACATTGTTGGTTTGGTCTGCAAAAGGAAGGAATACATCTTGTAAATTAGAGGAAGGGTTTTCAGCATGCATTTACATATAATGGTATGTTTCCATGGCATTTTGTAATGATTTAGGGAAATGTATAGTTACAACTATGTATTTTCTTTTGCCACACTTGCTGGTATGAGTGTAATTAGGATTTGATGTATGTGTGACAACATCTAATGCATTGCAAAGCTATGTAATGGTCTTTTCTTCATTTCACATGGGTTATTGTAGTTTTGTTGTGAATTTTAAGTATGTCCATTTTATGTAATGCTATTTATGATTTGTATGTGAGTGCATATCTGGTTTTGTTGATGTTTTGCAAATGTATTTCCTTCTGCCTTGCATTCTATGACTTTGTTGCCCAATGTAGTAGGCACAGGTTTGATTGGTGAAGGATCAAACACTTATCATTTTATTATCTTCTATCTTGTTAGTTGTAGGATTAGATTAGGATTTTACATGCACTCATGATTTAGTGTCACAACTTAGGGAACATTCTAAGCGACCTCAAAAATCCATAGTATCGTTTGTGAGTCATGTCTTGCATGCTTGCACCTTTAAATTATGTATGTGAAGTTAAGTGGATTCATCTTATGAGATATTATGTTGTTAACATCTATGGGTGAATCTGCAAGGTGTGTAATCAACTTAATAAGAGGTTTTATATGCAGTAGATTAATTTGTGACCTAGTGATAACTTTTGGGGTCCAACATACATTGGATGCTACTACAATGTCTCATCTTGCTCACTTTTCATCGTGATCAAATCCTATTAAGGAACACCTATAGGAATACCCTCTCGAGCCTAGTTGAGCTCAAAGTGCGGGAGAGGTTATCCACTTTTGTCAGTTTGACCATCCACCATTTGTCGATGAGCCTTTGCCTTACCTTCTTGAAGGCACCCCTTGGCCTTGAAGGTAGGAAATACTCTAGGATTGTGGAGCTATAGTTTTAGGACCCAACATGCTCTAAAGGTAGCTTGTGTGATCCGTTCTTGGCTAAAAAATGCTTTTTTGATTTTGCTCTGTTGTTTGCACTTTCTATTGCTTCTTGCTCTTTTGATTTGATATACAAGAGAATTTGCTCTTTTAGCAATCCTTGTTTGTTCAACCCTAGACAAATTTTGATTCTTTGGGCGACCATTGCACATAAGTGAGTTATCACTTGACTATATGAGCTCTTATATTCATTATTGCATTGACTACAATGCCAAAGATAAGACCTACCTCCAAGAATTTGTGCAGTCATTGTGACATGTTGCGAAAGAGGTGATCCGTGGCCAAATTTGAAAGTTCTTTCCATTCATGGGCCCTCTGAACTAGAAGTAGCAGCCATTGTAAAGTATATGGATACCTATAGCTACATGCTTTAAAATAAACTAATATCAAGAAAATAAAAAAAACCCTACGCTACATAACTAGAGAAAAATAAAAAAACACTGAAGAAAGTAATAGGGGAGAGGATCTAGTAGTTGAGCGGGGTCCAATTGTTGATATCATAGTAGCAAAAATCTTTTGGGGGAAAAAATTGGCAAACCAAAAGTCTAATATAATATATTATAATTATATATAATATTATAAATTATATTTAATAATTTATATATAAATTATAATAAAATTATAAATAATATATTATATAATTTTATAATTTATATACAAATAATAAAATTATAACTTACAATTATATACTATATAATAAAATATAATTAAATTATTTATAATTTTATTATATATATATAAATTACAAAATATAATTTATGATATTATATAAATTATATATAAATAATAAAATTATAAATTACAATTTATAATTTTATAATTTTATTATTTATATATAAATTAGAAAAATATAATTTATAATTTTATTATTTATTAATATTACATATCAAATTATAAATTATAATATATTATATAACTATATTATAATTATAATATAGTTATATAATATATTATAATTTATAATTTTACATATATATGAATTATAAATTTATTAAATTACAATTATATATTATATAATAATATTAATATATATAATATTTAGCCCATAGGCTTTTCTATGAATTATAAATTTATTAAATTGCAATTATATATTATATTAATATTAATATATTTAATATTTAGCCGATAGGCTTTTATATGTGAGCATTATAGTGCTTGGAAATGCTGTAAAAAAATTCACGCCGGAAAATTTTCTAAACTCATCGGTTTTCCCTATTGGTATATTCCTGGAACCTCCCCCGCTGCGTATGCTAATTTTTTTCTAAATTTTTCCTATCAGCTGCATACCACAATCAAACTCAGCCGCGTACCACAATCAACTCCATCAGCAAACCCTAGTTTTTTGAGCAGCAAGATTTATATTTATTTTTGGTCAATGATTTAATAGGAAATCCGATTTAAACCAGGGAAAAAATCGGGATTTGTCCCAATTCATGATTTTTTGAAAAAATCGTGATTAAAACACGATTTCTGCTTCTATGGTTGATATAGTACTCGTGGGTATAGGATTTAGTCTTGCAACATGTTTATACTATATATTGTCAATGATTATTCCACATGTAAATAAAAAAATGACCAAATGTTGAACATAAGTAGTTACAATTGAATGAAATGTATTCTTTAGATCTTAAAATCAACAAATCATGTGATGCCACATTGATGCACTGACAAAACATGATTTAATGCACAACTATTATAACTTTATGCACGACTATTGGTCTACCCTTATTTTTGGGTCTTTTTTGACACCTCAATAAAAAGCATGCTGATGTGGTATCGTATTTGATGATGTGGACTTGGAGCCTTAGTTATAGGCAAGGGCCTTTCCAAATAAGCTGATGTAAAAATTTCGGAGTAATTCGAAATTGCCATGTATGATTTTAAGGGGTGCGAAGTTAGGGTGCTCAACTATCAAAGACATCTCTGCAATCCTTCAATGCTAAAAACAGCAGCAGCCCTGAGCAATAATGTTTTCATTTTCATTGGAGTCTGCTTTCTTTTGTTTTGCTTTAAGTGGGTACATGACAGCTTGACAAGTGTCATGTTCTTGTTATGTTTTCTTTTGGTTAGTTTGCTTTGTATGAGATTTTTTCCAATGCCTTCTCCTAAGCAAGTGATGTGTTGCAATCTTGCTTGTTTTCCTTCTTGTCATTTGTAAATGTTGGGGTTTATCACTATGTGCTTTCTTGTTCAAGTCCCTAGAACAGCTATGAAATCCATAGAAAGAAAGAAAGAAAGAAATTATATAAATGTCCATGGGTGACCAAAAGTAGGCAAAACAACACAGACCATCACGATGCATGACATTTTCATAATTTTTAAATAGGTGTAAAACCATTTTTTTAAGTTTTTAAGCTGTGTTTTTAGCATCTTTTGGCATCCCACAAGTTTTCCTGTCAAACTCACTGAAGCTTGGTGAGTACTCGCTGATTTTAACTGTCAATACTTGCCGAAAACTCGGCCTAGTAAACCCGCGAGTTTTTATGGTGAGTAATGGTTCTGCAAAAAACTTGCGAGTACTCGGCGAGTTTGCTAACAATGCTTGCAATACTTTCAGGAAAATGTCGTGAACCTTGTTGAGAAAAGATATATATGGATATATTGCGATATTTAAAGATATTTGCTTCTATGCTTGGAATAACCTGTAAACATAGCATTTTATTATATTTTGTGACGAGTTATCTAGATTGGAACTTGATTTCTGTAGACACTTTATTGATGAATTTACATGAAATAAATACAAAAGCATGGACCGATTCGGTTTAAATTTGCCACCCAATGCAATGACATGCCTTTCTTCTTAATGGTTCCATTGATTGGAGGATTGTTTTTGGAACGGTGCAAATAAATTCTATTGATTTTCTTGAGTTAATGTTACGATTTTCCTTATTTGCTTTAAGTGGGTACATGATAGCTCAACAAGAATCATGTTCTTGTTATGTTCTTTTTTTGGGTAGTTTTCTTTGTATAATATGTTTTCCAATGCCTTCTCCTAAGCAAGTGATGTGTTGCAATCTTGCTTGTTTTCCTTGCCGTCATTTGTAAATGTTGGGGTTTATCACTAAGTGTTTTCTTGTTAAGGTCCCTAGAACAACTATCAAATCCATAGAAAGAAAGAAATAAATTATATAAATATCCATAAGTAACCAAAAGTAGGTCAATGGGACTTGAGAACAACAATATACAATAGAGAGATCTGGAAAGAGAAATCTAGAAAGGTCCCGCCAAGGGGAAGAATAAAGTAGAAATACAAAACAAGGGACCACCAAAACAAGTGGTCAGGAAATAGGTACAAATAGCCAAGAAAGGGGAACGAAAATCCCAAAAAGCAAAGAGCAACCATAGAGGAAAATTGAAGATCATCAAGTAACAATATCTGGACTAGAAATGGCGGAGTTGCTAGTGCCATTGTCGATCACTGTGAAGGGATTGATAGAAGATTTGATAATGCTCATCGAGGGGTGCTAAGGGCTGGGAGAGGTACCCCCAATAGGATCACACCTAACATGTAAGGCCAAAGTAGCACCTGTAATAGTGAAAAAGCTTGTAATATGCATCTGCCCTTGTGGCTGGAGAGGTGGCTGGAAAGAAGATCCAAGTCAATGAGAGGAAGCTAGGTCGTGCTGTCAGTAAGAAGCAGGACCATGCTGCTGAGGGGGAATTGTTAAGGCTGAAGCTGTGAGAGACGTTGTCTGACAGGCCTTTCTGCATCTATGTTAGAAGTAACAGTATCCAAATGTCATTTAGGGCTATTGGTCTCTTGGATGTGTTGAAAGGAGGAGGTGGTCAACCTGGGGGCTCTAGAACCTGAGAAGTTGTATGTAAGGATTTATGCCGAAGGGTGATGGTCTCTCGTAGATAAAGAGCCAAACACTGCTGGTCTGAATATCTATAGAAAGTAGAGAGATTATTAATTGGTATTATACATGCTCTATCTATGTTGTCGGGAGCCAAATAATTCATGTAGATCATATCAATTGTAGAGAACTACAAGTAATTTTAGAATACAAGGCTGTAGCAAATGGAATTTCTGCTCAGTATTATTTAAATATGCATGTTGGAGGTTGATGAAAGTTACAAGGAGGAATCCACATAAAAGGATTTTCCATAAAGGAACATGACAAATGCAAACCTGCATGAGTCTCCTAATAATTCAATTACATAATTAATTGATTGTTCATCCCTACTATTCTTGCAACCGTTGGACAATGAGCAAATAGGCATCTTAATGAGGTAAACCTAACTTACAATGAGAAACAAAAAGGCATAGCCATCTTTCTCAAAGAAGAACAATTTAACCAACACGATTTCTTTCTTTTGATTTCTTACTAAGCAACAACAATTAAAATAAATTGAATAATGGATCATAATTCTTGCGTTGGCTTATGGCTATTGATGCTAATGATCTTGTCTTTTACCCAACTAGGCAAAGGGGATGCTTTACCCCCTGGCCACCCTCACTATGCAGGGTTCCATAAGAGGACATTAGTTTTCTTGTTCTATGTTGAAGCCTTTCCTCCTTATAAAAAATTATCTGATTTAACGTTCCCATTCTTTCCCAAATTGCCATGTTTCTCCATTTATTAACTTTCAAAGTATATTCTTATTATTTCTTTCCCTTTTCTAACTGATGGGATTGCTGAAGGTCTCAGGGAAAGAAAATGGATAAATAAGCACAAAGTAAACATATTTTTACACAAGCCAGCATACAATTTTGGCATTTCAGAATGAGAGGAAGCTAGGCCGTGCTGTCAGGAAGAAGCAGGACCATGATGCTGAGGGGGAATCGTTAAGGCTCAAGCTGTGAGAGACGTCGTCTGACAGGCCTATCTGCATCTATGTTAGAAGTAACAGTATCCAAATGTCATTTAGGGCTATTGGTCTCTTGGATGTGTTGAAAGGAGGAGGTGGTCAACCTGGGGGCTCTAGAACCCAAGTTGTATGTAAGGATTTATGCCGAAGGGTGATGGCCTCCCGTAGATAAAGAGCCAAACACCGCTGGTCTGAATATCTATAAAAAGTAGAGAGATTATTAAATAGTATTATACATGCTCTCTCTATATTGTCGGGAGCCAAATAATTCATGTATATCATATCAATTGTAGAGAACTAAGTAATTTTATGATACAAGGCTGTAGCAAAAGGAAGTTCTGCTCATTATTATTTAAATATGCATGTTGGAGGTTGATGAAAGTTACAAGGAGGAATCCACATAAAAGGATTTTCCATAAAGGAACATGACAAATGCACACCTGCATAACATGCTTTATTATTCTCCTAATAATTCAATTACATAATTGATTGTCCATCCCGACTATTCTTACAACCATTGGACAATGAGCAAATAGGCATCTTAATGAGGTAAACCTAATTTACAATGAGAAACAAAAAGGCGTAGCCATCTTTCTCAAAGAAGAACAATTTAACCAACACGATTTCTTTCTTTTGATTTCTTACTAAGCAACAACAATGAAAATAAATTGAAGGATGGGCCATAATGTTTGCGTTGGCTTATGGCTGTTGATACTAATGATCTTGTCTTTTACCCATACTAGGCAAAGGGGATGCTTTACCCCCTGGCCACCCTCACTATGCAGGGTTCCATAAGAGGGCATGAGTTTTCTTGTTCTATGTTGAAGCCTTTCCTCCTTATGAAATATTATCTAATTGAACATTCCCATTCTTTCCCAAATTGTACAAGGTAAACAGATTTTTACACAATCCAGGATACAATTTTGGCATTTCAGAATGCAAACAAAGAAAAGCTTTCACAAATGAAAATCTGATAAAAGATCTTCAATAAGAGAAGTAATTCAATAAAGTGAAAGATCCCTAATGGATATTGGACTGAAATTTTAAAGCTCTGATACCACTGAAAGATCCCCTACCAATTCTGATCTGATTTTTATATTTTGATTCTCAAACAGATGTTGTGCAAACTAATGAATTCTGATTTCTTGACTGCTGTTCTAATTTTCTAAGTTTGTTATTTGATGTTTGTGTGGATATGAAATGGATTTGATTGCAATATTCACATATCGAATGAAGAGAAATATACCCAACAAATAAACATTGCAATACCACACCAAAATAAGCTTTATTTCTCACTAAACATAAGTCTGATTACAATATCAGAGGTCTGATTTCCACTAAATCAAACTGTAATAACACTATTAAACCCAAGACATATGAAATAATTGAATACCCAATATGGTAAACACATACCCGGAAGCCAACGCTTAATTTATGGAACATTAAGTTGCTGAAATCCTAATTCCCAGCTAGGATTTGACTGAAAATGACTCCTGTTTTGAACAGCCAGCTGGTAAAGGGACTGAAATGAGGATATATGCTGATAAGAAGACCCAATCTGCCATTATACCCTGATTATCCACTGCTGCAATCACTCCAACAGCAATATCAACCTAAAATGAAGTCCAATGAAGCCCAAATGGAAACCCAGAGTGGATTTCTCTGTTTTGTGAACTGGGTTTTCGTCCAATCCACTGTCCTCTAAGGGGTTTCGTCCTCAGAAGAGCTGCAATCTGCTGAAAACTCTATCTAGAGCTCCAAACCTGCAATTGTGTTTTTAGAAAATGATAATAGAATACCAAAAGAGATCCCAATACATTGCTTTATAGCCTCCATCCTCCATAATGGGATGCCCACCTTAATAAAATATTCCACCTCCATAATGGGATGCCCACCTTCTCAAACAACAATAAAATATTCTCCATAATGGGATGCCCACCTTAATAAAATATTCCACCTCCATAATGGGATGCCCACCTTCTCAAACAACAATAAAATATTCTCCATAATGGGATGCCCACCTTAATAAAATATTCCACCTCCATAATGGGATGCCCACCTTCTCAAAAAACAATAAAATATTCTCCATAATGGGATGCCCACCTTAATAAAATTTTCCCTCCATAATGGGATGCCCACCTTGAGGGTCTCTAGGATGGGGACATTTTCACTTTTACTCCTCACTTTTCACTCTTCACTTTTTACTATTCATTTTTCACTATTCACTTTTACTATTCATTTTTCACTATTCTGTTACTATTCACTATTCACTATTCACATTAAGGCAAACTTTTAATATTCTCAATTTAACTCGTGTATTCATCATCTAACATTAAACTGAAGACTCGAAAGACTCCCAGCAAAGCTCCACTGCCCCTGGATAGGTCCCCTAACCACTCGCTGACCTACGGGAACCCTGGTAATAGGCCAACCATTGCTCATCTATGTGCCGTCTAGGAAGGGCACATTACATAAAGGCCATTGGGCCAGCCAAGAGGGTTGTCACAAGAAGTGAGCTTATAAAATTTGTGAGTTGCAGTAAAGTTTTATCTTTTTCCATACTCAGCCCAAAACATTACTTAATTTTTTTTTGCAAAAAGGTGATTAGTAAAGGCTTTCCCTTCTCCCTATACTTAGTGCTCACAGTATAAATTATAATCTTTTTTTCTAGGAAGGCCACTAGCATGGTTTTCTCTGCTCCCTATGCCTAAGGCACACCAGTTCAGTTAAAAGCTTTTACTTTTCACCTCTCACTCAGAGCAAAATTTTATAAAAGGGGCAATTAACACTTAAAACACTGGCCTTAGCTTTTAGTCCTTCATTAAATGCATTGTGGAGGCCTCTAACATATCTTAGCTTATAAAACAAATTTGCAAGTGTAGCAAGTGCATTATGACAGTTTTCTCTCTTCAGCCAAGCATTCATGCACATGCTGGAAACAAGAAAGCGAGGGAAGAGAGAAATAAATGATAAATTTGTCAATACAACAATTTTTTTGACAACAGCAACAGAGCATTAGGACAATCATACATCAATAAATACCTTAAAATGTAGTTCGTAAGATAGGGGCAATGTGAATCAGTTCCAGCCTTCAACTTTCACCAATCATATATATTCAAAACTAGTTTCCAGCTGATTCTCATTCTTCCCTTTAATCAAAATTTCCACAAGAAGTTTGCCAAGCATCCAAGTATCATCAGCCCCTGTTCTCTGTCACTTCATCTCACTTTTATATATTTTTTTCTTTCTGACCACTTGCATAGAAATTTGAACATACAATTAATTTAGGGATGAGCTGCTAACAGACCACCATTCCATTTGTTATTTCTTGTTGGAGTACCCCTTCTTTTCTTTGATGTCAAGTTTGCTGCTTAATTTTGAAAAGTAATTTGACAAAAGAAATAAGATTTGCAGCCTTTTGTTGGATGTTTTTCACCAAATGTTTCCTCTTTTCCTTTCTTAGATTTAATAATCCATAAATAATTAAATAGCCTTTTAACTCGAGCACTATTATCTACACATGAACAATATGGGATTGTGATACTTCATATATAGCATCACAATGAATATCGGCATTCACATTCCAATTTAAATAGATTTAATCATTATGTGTAAAATCATTTATCATGTTCTAGTAGGTTGATAAATTTCATATCATATTAATTATCACATAGAGAATAACTAGAATTAAGATGGTTTGATAAATATGTACCAAGTCATAGATAACATGTTGCTGTGGCCAAATCATGAAAGCAAAACATGGTGAAAAGGATGATGGCACTGTCTAGAGATGCTCTAGGTAGGTCTACAAAAGGGTTGTAATATAGTGGGGTACTATGTTTATTCTATCTTTTAGCTTGGCCAGCTTCTGTTTGTTTGCCAGCTTCTACTTGGAAGTTTTGTGGCGATAAATTATTTTTGGATTAGTTCAATTTTGATCCATGTTACCTAAGTAAGATATACTTCTATTCTGCACTCCACAACTGTAGGGAATGATAGCTGTTACTAGGATCTAGACTAACTGATCAAATAAGTCTACTTTTCAATGTTGAAATCAAGCTAGGGGTTTCTAGGAGATTATTAGAAATAAATTTAAACAAATCTTGTTAAACTACTCTGTTCACTAGTTCCAATTATGTTTAATCATCAACATTCATGGTTTTTATTAGAATAATATCTTTCTATTTATGTTATTAATGGTTATCCAGTAGTTTCTAACTTCGTCTCTTGTTAATGATTGTTTCTTTTAGAAACATCTGTCTTTGTAATTCTATATAAGGAGCCTTTGTCTCCTCTGTATAATGAACAACATCGATTCTTTTGTAACATGGTATCAGAGCCGATTTGAGTCGGACTCCCTCACGGGAGGGCTCAAGATCTTGGGAGGGCTCTTTGTTTTTCAGAATTTGGCGATTTCTTTTTAAATTCGTGGCCTCTTGCTTTTTAGCGATTTAAAAAAATAAAATTTGTGGGGCATTTTTTGTTGTGAAATTTGAGGGTTTGTTGCAAATTCGTGGGTCTTGTTTGCTGGAGAAATCGAAGGGTTGGAGATTAAAAAATCGTGGAAGGAAGAGATGCAATTTTAAAATAGTAGGTTTTCTATACCCTGCATTTTTCGTCTGAAAAATTTGTCTCTTTCTCTGATAATCCCGTGTCTCTAAGGCTCGTGTCCTTCAAGCTTTTTGGTGCGGATTTTTTCTGCGGAATAGGGCGCGTTTTTTCTTCTCATTCTTATTTGCTGTGTTTTCTGGGCGTTTCCTGTTTTTCCAGAAATTCGTGCTTTTGTTTGGGTGGATTTTTGCCTCGAATTTGTTCTGGTCTGAGGATTTTTGGTTCCCATCTACCTAAAAGGTTTATGATAAAATTTGGCGGCTAGGGTTTTAATAAATCCTCTGTTTTTTTTGGGTGCCGTTTTCAATCTTGAAAAATCGATGTTCTGGGTTTTCATTAATTTTTTCCTTAAAAATTTTGGTTGTGGGTTTTGTGCGATTTTTGCCTTCAAAATCGTTTTGTAATAGTGTTTATAATTTTCTCCTCAAAAATTAAGGGTTTTTCTCCTGTATACCCTAGTCAGGGTTTCCGTCGTTCGGGAGGGCTCTTTGGTATATGGTTTTTACCGTTTTTCCGAAAAAAAGATAATTTGTAATCTTTGGATTTCTGGGTTTGGCGATTTTTTTCCTCAAAAATCGTACTTTGCTGCAGTCTGTTTTGGTCGCACTTGGAGTTGTTGGGGCGGACATCTGCACAACTGACTTCTTGCAGTCTATTCTGGAGCGTCGTGCTCATTTGCAAAAGATTGGAGGGTTTGCCGATTTTTCCTCAAAATCGTGGCAACTATTCTCGGTGTGTCTCTGGTTATAGGGAGGGACAGTTCTCCAACATCAGGTTGGACGGTTGGTGTTGTTTTTTGGGTTTATCCAGAAGTTCTGCAATTTCTGGGAGTGTTGGTGGCAGGTTCATCTCAAGTGGCAGAGTCAGTGGCAGGCTCTTGTCTTTTGTTGCAGAAGCATTCTGAGAAGAAGGGGGCAGCCTTGTCTGTTATCTCTTTGGGTAGTTAGAATGATGACCATTAAGGGAGGGTATTAGAATAATATCTTTCTATTTATGTTATTAATGGTCATCTAGTAGTTTCTAACTTCGTCTCTTGTTAATGATTGCTTCTTTTAGAAACATCTGTCTTTGTAATTCTATTTAAGGAGCCTTTGTCTCCTCTGTATAATGAACAACATCGATTCTTTTGTAACAGTTTTCAGGTTGAGCAAAGTTTAAAAACCTTGTGAGTAACTTGTGGACTTGCAAGAATCATAGTTTGAAACTAGATGGCAAGTTACTTGCATAATAACTCTCTGCCAAGTTATTCACTAATACTCACTGAGTTTTGGTGTAGCACTTTCCGGAAGCTTTCCAGCTAGCAAATATTTAAATTTTTTTTTTCAAATTTTTTCCATTGCTATGGATTTGAATAATTTTTTAACATTTTTTCTAGCTATACAAGAATTAAACTCATTCCTTATGCTTTTTATGATATTTAAGTTTGTTTTATGAATTTATGTATTTTTTTAATATGCCAAGTTTTGCTTGAGTCCCAAGTCTGAGTCTATATTTGCTTGGCGAGGTTTTGCCTAGTCCTGATTTTTGAATTATGAGACGGATTATCAAACATATAGATTGTTTCAAGTTCTGGTCTTGTTCTACCTTTTTATGCATTCACCAATCGGAGTTTATGGTTTGTCTTTAAGAGAAGTTCTGAGCACCACTTTTTCAACTGAACGAGATCTGCATATGGGATAATATTTGTGCAACATGTTGTATCACTTCAATGTAGAGTTTGCATTCACATTGTTTTCTGCCCCGACTGCATGTTTCATGCCATCTCATGCATGCCATGTAGTGCTCTACACGTGAATGTTTTATGGGTTTCATTGGATGTTTCAAATAGAGTGTAAAATATTCTAGCAGTACTGGCTATCACTTCTAAAAGTGTGAAAGATTGACATTACCTGTAGCAGTTGTCTCGATGTAATTTCTACTGAGAAATAAATTATGCATGCTACAAGTTATATTTTTTTTAAATCATGTGTTCTATAATAAACATCTATTTAGTTAACAATTTGCAATATTGTCTGGCGTCACAGTTCAGATGAGGCTTCGTGGAAGAAAACTGCTGAATTGCTAGTGGAAGTTGCAACACATGGGGAGAATAGCAGCTTCGAGGTTCCATGTCTCATGGTGGCTGCAAAGGATGATTTAGACCCACACCCAGTGCCTATTGCAGATTCAGCAAGGGTAACCAATTGATATCATCTCTAAGTTTGTAGGGCTATCTATTGCAAGTTTTATGAATGTAGAAGTATTATTTTGTTTATTTTAAACAGTTAAATAAGTCTGCAGATTTATGAGTTGGTTTCTTACTAGAATGTGAGTAAAGAAAGCAGGTAACATCTAGAACTTATGTACACATCTAGAGCATTCTGTAGCTTAGTTCTGGATGCCAAGCTAGCTGCATGATAGGTGATGTAACAATTTCTTTCTGTCTATGCTTCATGATTCGTGCATAAACTTCCAATGCAGAAACGGCAATGCTCATAAAATAAAATGACGTGTGTTTAAGCATTGATGTTACATTCGAAGCATTGAATTTAAGAATTTGTCTTGGTATGGGTTTGGCTTACAGTGATTGAGTATGGCATTTTGCTGTTTTCTTGCCTGGGATTTGGTACACCGTGGGTATGACTGTACAAAAAGTATAAATTATTATAACTAGAAAACTTCTTGCCAAGTAAACACATATTTAACGATAATATGCATAGAATAAACAAAATTAACTACAAAACACTATTGATAAATTGATAATTGATTGTTCAATGCCAAGTGTCAAATGACAATATGATAAATCAAAATGGCTTTTACTTAATAACATTTGTTTGGTGGTCAAATACTAAACTACATGGTGCACAACGAAACTCAATAAAATCATCATATTGCCTTTCATTGAGAGCATCAATATCATCACTTGCTTCATTAGAACCACAAGTAGCTGCAATGCCTGTCCCTCCAGCTGTGCTATGTAGGTCCTGCATAGGAGTCTATGTTGACTAAGGAAAGAGATTTAATGGAAGCATCAAAGTAAGAGTGCTCTATAGCTAAATTTGAATGCTTCATCACCTTTCCTTGTTCTCGGTCTGCTTTGTGATATGAGGTACAAGTTGGAATTTACATACACCAACTGCATTTTGAGCTGCCAACCAATTGCACTTCAATGAATTGGTAATAGAGTCTGCACTCCAGTTTTTGCTTAGCTAAAAAGGAACTTGCAACATATTGTGTTAAAGTACATAGCAAATAACTTTTTAATTAACTGATTATAAATTTATAGGAGCAAAAAATCAAAGTAAAACTGAAAATAATTGGAGTTCAGGAACATAGGTGTGATAAAACTTTGAAGGCATGAGGCTGTAGGTACATGGATACTTGGCCATAGAGGTACCAATATTTATGCCTTGCCCTTGTACGTGGTCTTGAAGAGTGCTGAGGCTGTGACCCTTAAAGCCTATAAACTTCCAAACTCACCCACAACTATGTCCTCTATATCGGGATCAATGAAGAGCCTATTGAATGTTGCCTCATATCAATTACTAACTTAAACATCCTTGTATGGTGGCACCCTTTTGAGGGAAGATGGTATCTCAATGCTGTAATATTTTGAAGTTAGAGCAAAGGCAAATAGATGCAGCAGGGTGGTTGATTTTTGCCATCATACAATAAGAATTCTTTGCATCAATGTGGACAGTGTTTTGAAGGATTGTTATCACATCAATCTGGACAGTGTTTTTGAAGGATCGTTATCAATAAATTTGATCATACTCATGATGTGATCAATGGAATTTAACAAATAATCTTTATGAGCCTGCCTTTTCACTTTTTGGGCCCTTTTTGTGTTTAATTGCTTCTATACAACCCAAAAGTTGCAAATAGTCATGGCAGACTGTGCTTGCTACACCATCACAAGTTGTCTTCGGATGATTGTGTGCGAGGGAAATCAAATCTCAATGATCTAATGGGAATTAAGATGTTAAAAAATTAAAGCAAAAATTAAAACTTCGTTTTTAATATAAAAAATTCATGCAAATTGAAAAAATGAAGATTGTTTAAATTTTTATTTACCTTCAACAGCTCCAACATAAATAATGACTTTAAGATGACATGTGACATATGACGATGATGAGTCACAGGTATTTGGATCTCATTGGCCTATGTATACATTTGTTTCACCCACTCGATCTTGCTGCTCGAGATTTCCATCATCAAGTTGAGTGAACATAGAATAGTCAGTGTTGGAAAAATATGGCCATATCTCGCCTCAATTAACATTAACAAAAAATGGTAAACCCTAGTTTCCTTCAATGGAACAATCTTGAAGCAAGCTCCTCAAGTGAATGAACACTTCTAGTACTGTAGGATTATCGATATGATGATGTATCTAAACACTAGTGAATGTTTGATACCTTGATCGAGGAGCACACATTGATGTTGGTTGAGTGAAGGACGAAAGTTAGTGTTGTTTTTTCCTTTTTTGTTGTCTCTTTAGTGATATTTTAGGGTTTAAGTTTGTTGTTTGTAGTTATAAAGTTGAAATTTTTAGTTGTCAATTTTTTTGTCCCTTCTGAGATATTAAAAAAAATTGTTTTGGGGCCAGGGTTTGCCCTAGGTATGGGTAAGGCACCCATAAAGGGATGAACCCAGGCTGTTCTGGTTTGGAAAGTAGCTTGGGTGCCGTACCTGGTGACTGGGTCTAGTAATGATGCTCGCATGGGAAGATCTGAAAACATAGGACAGGGTACTAGTTTTGAAGAGGGCTACATGTCTTGGAGACAGGAGTTGTGCAAGATTTGTCAAATTTTAGCAATAACCGATATATAAAATCTGGTTTTGGCTGAACCACAAAAGTTAAATTGTTGGAAATTCAGAATTTTAATGTCTGGGGTCACAAAATTCTCACCATTGTTGAGTATTGGAATTTGTGATAAAATAATCCTTAAAACAGAAACCGCGCCTACTTTAAATTTTGTTGATTTTGTGAATCATTACAATTAAACCCTTTTGGTGTTAAAATTATATATGATGATTTGATCTCAAAAAGTTCATAATGCCACTTTTGCTGGTAATCTTTGGGAGAGTTTGAAAAACAATTATCAAACCATTTAAAAAGGTAGAGTTGTATTTGAATAGTTTGTTGTTCTCCATAGATTGAGGGAGGGTGGGTCCCTCTGTGAATATCTTATTTGGATTGAAGATCTAAGAGATCAGCTCTTCGCCATCAACATCAAGATGAATGAAGATGATATGGTTGCAGATCCGAGGCCCTTTTCATCAATATTTTGCCACCTTTCTTTGAAACTTTAATTGAGTCTTTGCATTTGCTAGTAGAGAGACAAAACTCTTACCTATGAAGACGTAAGGTCATATGTGTTACATAAAGAACAGAGACAAGACAGATGATGGAGTCAATTTCTAGACAATATGAGGATACAATTGCTACATAGTATATCGAAAAATCCAAGAGATCTTTGAATTCTGATTCACATTTTAAACACAAAGTCAAGTGTTACTATTGTCATAAATTGGAGCATATAAAAAAAGAATGTTGGAAATGTCAATATGACCTATCCCACAAGAAGCTGTTGAGGTGGAGCAAAACAATGGGGAGGAGTATAGTGATGCAACCAATTGCTAGATCTTTGATTCTGGTGCATCACACCATTTCACTTGCTGCAGAGAGAAGTATGTCAAATTTACTATTGATTCCAATTCTACAAATTCTATTTCATTGGGTGATGTTAAGGTCACATGCAAATGTATGGATTGTGTTGAGTCCTTTCAGAAAATTCATAGTTAGGAATTGTAGGTTTTTTTGAAACTAAACAAGAATTATTTATCTATCAATCATCTTACAAACAATTCTAACATTGTTGTGGGTTTTTGTGGTAAGAAGTGCATCATGACAGATGTTAAGTGGAGGAGAATGGTTGCTCTAGCCATTTGGCAAGCTGTACTATTAGGCTACATGATCCTATTATAATTAATTTGCATGCATTAGCTCTAGAGGACATCACTAGCATTTGTGGTACGAGTGACATGGACATTTGAACCTTCACGATTAGCCAAATTGAGTAGAACCGACATGGTTCAATCAAGGAGAAGCTGGTAAGTAGAAATGAAACCCATTTCTTATCGAAGGAGCATGGTGTGCAAAGGGGGCTTTGGATATCATCTACAATTCTTGGTGCAAGATATTATTTTTGGGTTGGTTGATGATTTCTCGAAGAAAATGTGGGTCTACTTTTTGAATAACTTGGATTTCTTTTGTTCTTTTCTCAAATTCAAAGCATTAGTTTAGAATACTTTGCTATCCAATCAAGGGCTACTGTGAGAAGGAAGGCAATCATAGACAATTGACAACTCCACTTCTTAGCAGAATGGGTTGGTTGAGAAGAGAAATAGGATGATTATGGAGATGACCTAGTGCATGATACATTGCAAAGGCATGACAAATAAATATTGGGGCAATGTAGTGAACACATCAATGTATCTTTTGAATAGAAGTCCATGTAATGCCTTCTAGGATGCAACTTGTGAAGTATGGTTGCCCTAGGCATTGGGCAAGGTACACTATACAAGCTAGTTGGTCTTGTTATAGTTAATTGGCACGCATTAACTATGGAGGACAATTGTATGATTCACAATTTGTTGATGTATTTAAGAAATGTGGACATCTCAACTTTAAATTTTTGGCCAAATTGACCAGAATTGGTGTGGTTAACGATTTGTCAACAATCCACAAGAAGTGGGATGTTTATGTAGGATGTTTGATTGGTAAGCATAAATGAAATACCTTTCCTTTTGAAGGAGCATAATATGCAAAGAGGGCTTTGGGTCTCATTCATGCAAATTTATGCAAGTCATCTTAGTCATCATCCACAATTCTGGGGGCAAGTGATTTTCTTTGTTGTTTGATGATATCTCTAGGAAATTGTGGGTCTACTGTTTGAAAAAGAAGTCTCATTGTTTTGGTTCCTTTCTAAGTTCAAAGCATTAGATGAAACTTAGGTAGATGGATCCAAACCTTGCGATCCAAGTAGTTCAGACTACTACGAAAAGGAAGGCAATTAGAGATACTTGACAACCTTGTTCACTTCTTAGCCAATGGGGTGGTTAAGAGGCAAAACAAGACAATTATAGTGATGGTTTAGTTCATGATGCACATCCACAAGGTGCCATATAGATATTGGGATGAAGCAATGAACATGATAATATATCTTTTGAGTAGAAGCCCATGCAAGGTCTTGCAAGACATCACACTCAAAGAATTTTGGTTTGTGTTAAAATCCAAGGTAGCACATATTTGGTGTTTTTTGTCCAGTTGCATATATTTCTACTAATAAATTCATTATAGTTCAAATGTAACTCTAACACGAATGTGGTGAGTGATATGTCATGAACTAGTGTTGTGGTTCCTTTGTAAGATGAGGGTTCTAGTTCTTGTACTCCATTATGGTCACCAGTGCATTAACCTTGGTTGATGTGGTTGCTATACCACAAGAATCATAGGTGACACAGAAAGACCAAAGTAGTATGATTCCATTCTTTAGGACATGTGGGAGGATGAACTTCCTCAATTAGATGCACGGCCCCAACGAGCAGGGAAACAAATTGTTAGTTTAGGCAAGCATGTTCATTTTTCTCTCTCATCAAATCTCTTTAAGGTACTTGATCCACAACCATACGTAGAAGCTAAGGGCAAACCAAAATGGGAGGCTGCCATGTGGGTTGAGTGTCAAGCCATAACAAAGAATCATGCCTTTGATTTTGCATAGTTGTCTCCAAGTCATAAGGCCATTGGTGGCAAATGGTTGTACAAAATTAAGTGTAAAGGTGGTTGTACTTTGGATGAGTACAAAGGTTGTCTTGTTGTGAAAGGCTATTCACAACAAAAGGGAAAAGACGATGAGTAGACTTTTTCTCCTACAATAACGAGGGTCATAATTCAATTGCTCCTCTCCATAGCCATTGAGTTATGTTGAAAAGCATATTAGATGGATGTTGAGAACATCTTCTTGAATGAGGCTTTTGACATGGAGTTCTAAATGGTGCAATTTGAAGGATTTTAGATACCTGGTAGTTACTGGTAGGTTTGCAAGCTTCTTGAGTCTTACCTGGTAGTTATTGGTAGGTTTTCAAGCTTCTTGAGTCTTTCTACAGGCTTAAGTAGGCTCCATAATTGATGCAGGAGCATGCCAGTCCTATTCCTGTCTTCACATCTTTCTTTGGAATCCTCATGCAGTTTATGTTGAATATCTCTTGCTAGGGCCATATGCTAGCAATGTGTTGTGACCTAATCACACATCGCCCCTTTACAAATGGGGACCCACCTTTTTTTGCAATCTTGAGCTTGTAGGACCCTTAGGAAGTGTTATCAAACCTAGTCTCTTCCATGAAATAAAGAATGAGCCTCTCCGGAGCGACGTGAAATGAATCAAGTGAGAAATTAGGAAGGTCATTCGTCAAACAGGGTGCAATTGAGAATGCTTGAGCATGTCCCTGAGATATTGAAAAATGACAAAGTCTAGTGTCCTGAAATCCTGAAAACTGACTAAGTCTGAAATCTGGTGGATCCTCAAAAATCTAGAATCTGCATGTTAAATCCCATGGATCTGAGACCTATCTCAAACATCCTGAAAGTATATTTCAAAATATTTAAAGTATATGAAATATCTAAACATATACTTAGATATGTTTTGAAATATACTTGATTTTGGGCACTGAAAAATGGCTAAGTATGAAGAATTTTCCTCTGCACTAGTGGAATCCGCCCAACTTGGAGAAAATTTCTCCTGGCCTTGGCATATGCGCCCAACTTTAGCAAAATTTCTCTTGGCCTTGACATATGCGCCTAACCTTGGGAAAATTTCTCTTGGCCTTGACATATGTGCCCTCCACTTGAGAAAGTTTCTTCAACACCCAGCATTTGCACTCCCAATGAGAAATTTCCTTAACCTTGTTCCAATGCGCCCTAAGTGGAAATTTCTCCACCCAATGTCATATGCGCCCTAGGTTGGGATTTCTTCAATCATCATTATGTGAGCTCTAAGAGGGAATGCCTTCATATGTCTTCATCTTGCGTTCAAATTGAAGCATTTCTCTAGCATGCAAATATGCTCAGACTTGGAGAAAGATAAGTGTGCCACCTTGAAGATTTCCTTGCGCTTACCTTTGGAAAGTTTCTCCACCTCATGGCAAATGCGTTCCACTTCAAGAAAGTTTCTCCACCTCATGTCAAATGCGCCCTGCCTTAGAGACATTTCTCCTCACCTTGCCAAATGCGCCCTCACAAAGGAAATTTCCTCAACACTTAACATATGCACCCATGCCTCAAGAAATTTCTCCAACACCTTGCAAAGGTGCCTTCCATTGAGAAATTTCTCTTGCACATGACAAATGCGCTTCACCTTGAAAAGAAATTTCCTTGACCTTCTCAAAGTGCGCCTACCTCGAAGAAAATTTCCTCATCCTCTGTCATATGCGCTCCACTGGAAAGAATTTCCTTAACACTATTGTATGCACTCCCTCAAGAAAAATTTCCTTAACATATGCTAAGTGCACTCACCATTAAGGAATTTCTTCAACATGTCTCATGTGCGCCCTCATTGAGGAAATTTCTTCAATATTAGTCAAATGTGCTCAAACCAAGGCAAGTTGCTAGGTCGGCCAGAAGGGGTAAAAGGAAAGTTTTAAAACATGAGAACAAAACCTTCTTCGTTGTGTAAAACAAGTAAGATCCAACCTAAGACCTTTGCAAGGTGAAATGTTAGGAAATCTATGATTGAATATTGTTAATGATTATCATTTTTGCAATTGAAATTTGTTCCTCTTTTGCAGGAACTCGAAGCAAGAAGTGCTTGTTCGAAGAAGATCCGACGTCAAGAGCAATCGAAGGAAGATTACATCACACAAAGAACTCCAGTAGAAAGCCCCCCTCAACTCAAACAAGGAAGAGAAGGCATCTAGTTTCATCATCCAAGGATGGAGGTCACTTCAAGGAAGGAGAATGGCAAAAGCTTGCACCGGAAACATTTAGAGCGTGGAAGAGCGTTGTTTGAAGAAGGACGACATCATCACCACATGAAGGAGACCTGTTCTAAACAATCAAAATCCAATGCCAAAAGTCATACATCAAGGTCATCGCTTGAAGGGAGAAGGATCAGTTCCACATTCAAGATCCGGAGCCACCCACTTCAATCCTGAAGTCTACTCCAATAATTTGCACTCAAGGTCTACTTCTTGCACAATCCAGAGCTAGAATCCTGCATGAGAACAAGAGCGTAATGAGATGAGAAAATGAGCATCTACATCAAAAGTTATTAATTACATGAGGACAACATCAAGAAATTCCCAAAATTCCCAAGTTTTCAAGTTCGAAAGATGCCAAGTTCCAAAGGTGAAAATCCTAGTTCGAACACTATTCCACAAAAGATGGCAATTTGGGAAATATTCCGAGCAATATGAACACAAAGAAGATCAAACCGGTTGGCTCAATGCTGAGGTGGCATATGCACGTCACAAGTCCAATCACAGTTTGCCACATATCCTGTTCAATACATGTACATCAAGAATAGGTCAAAGAGGGCGCCCATGTGGCAGATGCTCTAAAGATTCCATTGGGAAACGTGCCTTCATTGCCTCTCTTATGGACGGTTATGCATTGTTGTCTTCATTTGGGCCGTTGATTTGCAATTCAATCTTGGTCGTTCATGTAATTTCAGAGCCTATATAAGGCCCATTTCTCTCATTTGTAAAGGTTAGAAGCTGTTAGCTCGCAAGAGTAGGAGTAGAATAGGAGTAGATTAGAGGAGACTTCGAAATCATTGAAGAGACACATGAAATTGTTGTAATCATACACTTCAAAATTAATACAAGCTCATTGTTGGCTTGCATGGTGATCTTGTGGTTTTGGAATGTTAGCATGATTTCTAATTTCTTGGATGTGATGGAGAAATGTTTCTAAGTAGCTTAATAATAGATTAAAAGTTCATTGATGTAATGAGTATATGCAAAGATACTTGATGAATTCGTCTTGGTTCATACTTTTTGTGAATTGTCGAAGGCAATTCACTTTGCAAAGTTAGCCTGAACCTCTAGTTGCTTTAGTTCGATTGTGAATACTTGTTCAAGCTGCGCCAACTGTGGGTGTTTGGGCGTGTGTTTGCAATATGAAAATCATTGGGTTACCTTAGAATATTGCACCTGCTTCATGTAGTTGTTGGTTCTCATGGCGAAGCGGAGTCAGGTTTCGTGAGGAGTTTGTCTATCTTGGCATGTCTCATTATTTCTTTGTCCTTAGAGTAGCCTTCCCAACCCTTGCCTTTTTTCAGCTTCTTGATGAAAAATAAATTTGCATACTTTGGGAAAGAAGAAATTAGATCCAAAAAGTCGCAAGTACATTTCTTTAAGCTATTCTAAAGAGTCCAAAACCTCCAGTCCATGCGATCCTACTAAGTTTAGGGTTATTTGGAGAAGTGGTCATTTTCATGAACGAGCTTGCATTGTGAAGATGAAGGAGCAGCCTTTATAACAGAATCTGCAATCACCTCTCTCAACATGATTCAAATTCTTATAATGAGGAACATGAAATACCAGAGCCTGTGCATCTAGTAGAATCCTCCAATTGCTGAATTAGAGGCACCAGTTCTATCCCTTGAAAATGACAAAGCTCCTCTTTGAAAACTTCCTAGATCGTCAATATCCATTCTTGCCGATGCTAAATATTTGAAAGATCGTGGCTTTGTTACAAGCAAAAATATTCCAGATATTGGCTTTTATGATCTGGATTCTAGACAGTTGGTTCCAATTGCATTTCATAAGGTACAAGAGCATTATGAATGTAGAGATGCTAAGAAAGAAGAACTACCAGTCTTTGAATGAAGAACAATACATGGGAAATTGCTATGCGGCCAGAGAGAAAATATGCTGTCTCGTGGTGGTGGGTCTACAAGACCCAATCTACCTCTTAAAGGGGTGATGGAAAGAAATAAAGTCCATGTTGTTTCTAAAGGCTTCTCACAAAAAGAAGGAATTGACTATAAAGGAACCATTTCGGGGTTGGCGAAACAAATATAGTTCAGGTCCTTTCCCTTGGCAGCAATCATTGTTGGCAAGTACATTAAAGCCTGTATTTCTATATTGGGCTCTCAAAGAAGAAATATACACTCAGCAGCTATGTATGTTGACTTGGAAAGTCTTTGTGTGGTCTCAACTCTCAAGCAAGCTCCAATGGCATGCTATGATACATGTATCGTGTAGTGATTTTTCTTTTTTATATTTCTGATAATAGTCTACAAATATAGCTTAAACGAAAATCTAAGCCAACTGATACTAATACTTAGCTCCTTATAAGCAATACAATACATAGCTTCTTAAGAGCATGAACATTTAGATAACAATTTATAAATTCCTACTAGAAGAAACGGTGGAAGTCCAAGAGCCACCACTGAGAATTCCACCATACATTTCACTTGGGTATTTGAACTTGGGTCTCTGCAATGAGAATCCAATGCTTTTAACTACTTGATTTCAACTCATTGGACTTCATGTAGTGATTTTTAAAAATGTCTTTGAACATAATATATCATGTGTAACATGAAGTACATGTCTGTATTAGCACATCAATATATAACATATGCCCACATTAACATGTATAATATTTTGCAATCTGAAATGGGCATAAACTCCAAAAATTGAAATATTAAAAATCATCTGAGGATCGATCTGACAGATCACTTAATAGTTTCAATCAGCTTGGAGACACTGATCATCACTTGGGCATTGAACTTCCTTCTTTAGTAGTATGTTTGATGCTACATCCTCGGCAGCCAGGGGACATTGTACCATCCATGTCCAATGGATGACTCTTGGATTGACCTGGTATTTTCAGAAATTAATTCCTTTTCATTTGGAGAGGCTATCTCTGTGCCTTGTGCCTCTTCAATGCACAATTAAGATAGATACCTTTAGGTTTTTAATCACTCCTGCACAAACCATGTTTGCATTTTCCAATTAGTCTTCGCTCATAGTTTAGATATTATCTGCTGGTTTATGGATGTGCTTTTGTAATTTCTTATATAATGAAGATATGGTTCGGTATTTGAAATGAATTCATACACATACATGGATATTCAAATTCTGGTTGTAACATATGCTCTATTACAGATAGTAACCACTATTATTGACAAGATTGTATTCTTTGAAGCTAGTTACAGAAAATGCTAATTTTTACTAATTGGATACTTTATTTTTCATTGCAGGTAAGCCAGGATATGGGAGTTGAAGCACCCATTACTGTCAGTATGAGATTGGGTGATATAAGTAATTTGTTTCGCCGGATTGTTGATGCTGCCCAGCGACCCCATCTGAGCATTCCCGAGACTGAAGTTGGCAGAAGCCAGAAGCAGTATCGCCGTCTAGTCACTCGCTCTCTCACAGTTCTATCTGGTAAGTACTGCTAAACAATATTATATAAGTGGATGCCTTTGCATAGATATTATATAAGCAGATGCAGTAACCAACAATACATGCTGTAGGGTTATCAAATTTCACAGAGTGTTTCCCATAAGCCTGGCTAATCTTTTTATCACTTGTCTTTGCAGTTGGGGCAGCAGTTGTAGTTGTGGGATTAGCTGCATACAGAGTATATGCAATAAGAAGAGCCAACTGCAATTAATTTCTGGTGGTTTCCTTAGAATCTTCCATTGGACTTTACAATTTTTTTTCTTATAGTTCATAGCTATGTGGTATTGATTCTCTGATCAAGTTCTTGCCAACCAATAAGAAGTGTTTTGACTCTTGAGTGTATCTTTAAACAGTGGCGAAGGTGTAAGGTTTAAGGCATTCAGAGAGTGCGTGTGCTCCTAAATATACTGGTGGCATTCTGTCTTCTGTCTTCTGTCTTCATATATTTGTTTAAGTTGTCCTAAGTTTTTTGAATGTTTGAAATAGGGTTTCTACAATAGAAGTTACTTTCTCAAAATTCTCGCAAAGTGATGTTTTTATAAAATATTTGGTTATCAGGTATTGAGGAATAGAAAGAAATCTGTAATTTTATGCAATCTATATCGTGTGAGTACACATTGAAAAGTTGGCGGGTCTTTAAGTACTCTTTTTTTGGTGCGAAATTGAACCCTTCCTTACTGTTGGAAAATATTGATCTTTTACAGGACAATTTGGTCATTTGCTAGCCCTGACATCTAGTAAAGTCTTTATGGGACAATTCATTACTGGATGTGCATGTGAATACCAATTGTTTTTTGGTTAGAAAATGACTTGATTACAAGTCCTTAGTTTGTAATTAGTTATTAAAAGAGACGAGACGAATGTCAAGTGCATGTCGTTGTATTCATCATATTTCTGAAGACATCCATTTTGCCTAGGACTCTGTATTTGTAATTTCAAAATTGCAAAACTAACTGGTTAGTTCTGTAGTGAAATTTATGTAGGTTTTCAGTTATTATTTTCTTTTACATGAACAGATATAACAAGAAAAAATGAACGTTTGCAATATCCTATTCTAGAACCATTTGGTGTAAAAATTTCATATATCAGCATGTACACAATCTTTGCATACAATCATATAGAGTTGTAGGTTGTTTTCTAGGTCACTGACCAAGCCAAACACCAATACATCGACCTTATGACCAAGATCAAAGTTAAATAAAACCTTGCCAATCCACCTAAAATATGTGAAAGACACTGTACTTGCAAGGTTATCGAGTCAAAATTGCTCTGTTGTCATGCAATTCCTTAAATACATCTGAAAATTTGGCTAATGTTATGTCAAAATAGCTCATGTTCCCTATTTGATTGTCAAATTGTTTTGGTTAAAACTGAAACGAAAAATGCTATATTCTAATATATGAAAAGTGCAGTGATAAATTCCAGATGGAGTGTTTGCAAAAGAGGACCACCGAAAAAGCTAAGGCCATTATAAAAGCAAAAGCAAACCTAAGAATCAAATCAAAGGCAAATCTATGAATCAATCATAAGGCTGACTAGTGTTCTCAAATTTAGTTAAATTTCAAGCTTGCTTTGAGATATATGCCAATTGTTAGGTTATTACTTGATTGGTGGTATCTAAGTTGTTCAATATATCCATTTTCTTAAGAAATATATTCACTCTCTTTGCTGATGAGGACATAAACTCTGAAATATGTTTAGAGTTTATTATTATTACAAATATTTTCTGCTACCATAAGCTGAGTCCACTCTGTTATTTGTGCATTATATTTTTGTTTTTGTTATTATTCTTTGTACTGCTACACTTTTGAACTAGCAATAAAAGACTACAGTAATCAATTAGCCACATAACTAATGTTTACACAAAATAACCAGTGAAATTCAGAACTGCTCAAGTCTTAAAGAGTCACATCAGTGCTACGAAACTAGAGAACTTGTCCAATATAAGGTTTTGTAAGATTGACTGATGCTATTAACTAGTTTAAATTTGATGATGATAAGATTACAATATGCTAGGTTGGAATTTAAATATGTTTAACAAATTTTAAAATAATAAATAAATGAATAGAATCGAGACAATTTGTATAATACACAATGATATATGTGGGGAAAACCATTGTGAGTAAAGAAGTGTACAAACAAACATTATTAATGAGAATTTATATATTTATCTGTATAGTTAAACACAAGAATGCGGGTTAAACTACTTTCATGTAGAGTGAATATTCAAATATTCACAATTTTCTATTTTCACATATATTATCTTTCCCAATGAGAATACTTATAAGATAGGTTACATCTGCTCGGGAAGTTATCATATATTTTCTTAAAGATTAGTATTTAAATAATAAATTAATTAATATTAAAGATAATTTATATTATCTTTCCCAATGAGAATACATAAAAGATAGGTTACATCTGCTTGGGAAGTTATCATATATTTTCTTAAAGATTAGTATTTAAATAATAAATTAATTAATATTAAAGATAATTTGTTTTATATTAATAAATTTATTAATTCACTAAATATATTTTTATGATATGCTATATGCATATTTATATTATAATATTTACACCTTATATTGGAGTTTTATAAATGTTATTTTAAAGTGTGTATCCATGATAACTATTGTCACATGAATTTGCACCCTGGTGTTGAAGTTTTTGACAGTTTCATCAAATTCATTGAAATATGAGATTGGTCTCAAGGTGTGGGACGTTGCAATTGAGACCAAACCTCCAGAGAAGGTGGTTCCTCTTTTTGGACTTAAGATAAAGAGAATGCTAGTTAAATCTAATGCTAAGCTCATAGGGAAAAGGGAAAGAAAATGTTGAAATTGAAAGGGGGTTGATGCACTAGATTTAATATGTTTAACTATGTTTGTATTAACACAACAATGCTCTCAAAATTGTAACAAGCTCACACAGGTTCACATAAACCATCACAGAGGTTCGGATAAGATCTGAAGCTATTAAAAGGATTGTTTTGCTCACAATACAAGCATACAGTTCTCAAATAAACACAATTTAAGGTTATAGACAAAATAACAGTTTGTATTGATAATGAATGCTAGAAAACCATTACAAAAGTAGAATAATTAATTGTAGAGGAAATAAACAAAATAATAGTTTAATTCATTGGTGAACAACAATTAGAGACATCAAAGGCTTTAAATCGAGCACAATGTATCAAATTCAACTAGTTCTTGTAAATTAGAAGTCTTGCAATTGCAACAAAATTCTCTTGCCTGCGTAATAGCCCAGAAAAAACAACTAACAACAAAATTACATCCTTTATTACATGTATATATAGCTCTTCAATCCATCGTGCAACTACAGGCACTAACATTTGGTCAACCGATCTGATCGTGCACCCATGCTGCATTGAATTCAACTCATGACTTCGTCAGGAAATCTTGCAAATTGGGACGATGACCATGCTCTGACAGGCTGCAAAAGATGCAGAGGAAGATCGCCCACATGCACAGGACCTGACGTATTGAAGAAGGTTTGAAATCCTTCCATGGTACTTGCAAATCTATCTTTTGTCCCTCATTTGTAACGGTGCATTGAAAGTTCCTATTGTGCCAACCACCTTTACCTGACTGATTTGCAATATCATCCTCTAGGCATTTAATGGTTTTGCAACAATGGCGTGTTCTTAGGAAATTATGCCCAACAAGCCTTTACAACACTTTAAAGTGTTTGTCTTTCAATTCTGCCTTTGGCGCCACTTGATTTTTCTTCTATTGGTGAATTCGCCCTTTGGTGAACTCCCCTTCTAAATCACTTCCTTCACTAATCTCCCTTTGGTCGGCGAAATCTTCATTTGACGAACCATCAAGCTCTCTTCCTAACTTCTTTGGCTTCTTTGGCTTCCTAATCGTCTTATCAACGAATTTTGAAAATCACGAACTGATTGGAAGGTTTGCAATTTTGCCGACTCATTGATTTTCCTTCTCTTCGTCTTTTGCCTTATTGACGAATCTCTATTTCCACGAACCAATTCTTCTTGCTCCATCTTATTTTTCTTTCATTCCATCATTTTTCATCTTATCGACGAATTCTCATATTCGCGAACTTGCCTTGGCCTACCCTTTCACCTTTTGGTCGGCAAAATCTTCATTTGGTGAACCATTGCCTTGCCTTCTCTTCTTTACATTACCTTAGCTGGGCCTCTTTCTCTTTTGTCACTTTTTGCCTTATCGGCGAAATTTTCAATTTGGCGAACTAACGCCTTGGCTTCGTCACTTTGGTTGGGGCCTTCCTTTGCCTTTTACCTTGCTTCTTTCCCTTGTCGGCAAAGTCGCCGATCGACGAACCTGTTGATCGTCGAACTTGCCAATCGTCGAACTTAAGGTTTGCTAAAACATAAGTTTGCCGACAAGAGCAAACTCTTTGCTTTTTTGTGGCCAACTTTCTTCTTCGGCAACCCTTTGCAAACCTTTATCTTTTATCTGTGACGTAGCTGTTTTCAATTTCCTTACCCTTTTTTGTCGGTGAACTTGTTGATCAGTGAACTTAAGGTTCGATGAACTTAACTTTTGCCGATAAAGGCGAACTTTTGTCTTTTGCTCCTTTGCCTTAGAGAAATTTGCCCGCCTCGTGAAGTTTCCCTTCACCTTATCAGTAATCACCGACAATTGAACTTTTCCTTAACTTTTTTGCCTTGTCTTCTTTTTCTTCCTCTGTCGGCTGATTGGCTTGTCGATGAACTTATCAATCGGCGAACTAGTAGGTTCGCAAACATTCAAGTTTGCCGACAACGACAAAAATAGGCTAAGGAAAAAAACTGTTAGAAAAATTTAAGATTTTGGGGCAAAAATTCCTTCCATTTAAAGTGTCTCAGATTATATTTCTCTGATGGAAGGAAGGATTTTGAGGGACTCTTAGACTATTTTTCCCTGGGCAAAAATAGGATAACAATAACCATTATGCTTTAGCAATATGGTAAATGGATTAAATGTTAACTAACTAATATTATAGAGGGAGCTATTATTTCAATTTGTAGGAAGTTGAGTTTGTTTTGGTTCCATTTAAATAATAAATTAATTAATTAAATGATTTTATAATGTCATATGCATGTTTATATTATAATCTCTACACTTTATATTAGAGTTTCATAAATGTTAATAAGCATAATGCATTTAACAATAGGGAAAATAGATTCATTAACTAATGTTATACATGGAGCTAAGATTTCAATTTGTATGAAGTTAAAGTGTTTGTTTTGGATGAGTGGTTGAGAGATAGGTCCCTCACTACTATAGGAGTGTAGAATGGAAAATTTTGATTGAGGTTCTCCTAGGTGATTTGTTGAGGAGACTTGTATGTTCATTTCCTAATGGATTTGATATTCATTCTTGACCTTTTGATTGTTTAGTGGATTTGACACTCATTACCACCATTTTCATTGATTGTTGACCTTTTTTTTTTATGGGTAAAAGGTCGAAGCCATTAATATATAAAATCAGTAACAAAAATACAACTCTGTGCAGTGCGGGCACCGGTAGGAAAGAACAGAGCGAAGAAAACCTCCAATCTAGCCCAGGACTTTTGCAGTCTAGTACATAGTGTTTATTTATAAATCTTATCCGGGGCAATGCTCAACAAGGATAAATCCTTTCTTACAAAATTTCTGAGATACAAGTACAGTCATTGCCCTTATCAAGGGCCTTTCTTCTGATATAACCTTGCTGCATGTCTTTTTGGTTCTCTGGCCCCTGGGATGTCTTCTGGGGCATTTATCATTAGACTAACTATCTTTTATCTGTGTGAGGGAGTTTCTTCTGACTTGCTCATAACAGAGTACCTGTCTTACCTGAAAACACTAGACAAACTTCCAACTCTTTTTCACATGTTAGCTATACAAAAAGGAAATAAATAAATATTCATTTTCCTACATAAACCTGTTAGATCTCTTTATCATTTTCCGGAGAGGTAAGAATAAAATACTTGCTCTTTCCAAGCTTATCAGAAGTGTCAACACATACTTGTTTCAATGTTAAGTCAAATCCGGTTGAGTCCCGGACTTGTTGACTGATCAAATATATATACCAACATCTAAATATATATACTTATATAAATGCAAATATATATACCTAAATGTGTGCATATGTATGAGATCAAATAGTTACCTAAATAATGATAATATAGCAAGAGAGTTTCCATAAGATCTTAACGATTCTATCCCATCAAAAAGAAAGTTATTACCTATCAAATCATATCAGTTATATATCTCAAATGAGCTGAAATGAGAGTCAAAGATATACTCGAGACCTGCCTTCTCACATGTCAATTGTGATTCAAGCTTCAAGCATAACATCATTATTTCTAACCTCTTTACCTAGACAATCTGCTTTGAGTATAATATCATTATTATTCATTTATGGAGATCAAATCATATCTCAATCTCTTCCTGCTTGGGTATTGAGCCTAGTGCTAAGGGGAGCCGTGCAAGATTTTGAATAATAAAATGTCTATTGAGATACTTCGAAAACTCTTAAGTCCTAAATCTATATATATATATAAGAGAAAAGAGAGGTGGTACCTTAGAAGCGTGTAAACAGGGGAGGAACTCGAGCTTAAAAAGACATGATTGATACTGTGTGCTCCATTTAATGCTATTCAATGGATGAGGCTATTCGCAGGATAGTTCTTATTTTATAACACTCCAGTTTCCTCTTCCACCATTCCAAATGCCATTTCAATTTTCAGTTGTCTTTACAGCGGAAGCGATCAATTGTGGAGGGATGGAGACCCTTGTGTGGTTGACTAGCACCAAACGTCAAATGGCCTTCCTAGGACCTGTTACTTTGCTTTGATTGCAGCATATGCTCCGTCGGTCTGATGAATTAATGGTAGGAGCCATTCGAATGATTGTTGGAAGAAGGTTTATGGGAGAGGTTGAAAGGTATAGAGTTAATACCGACATTTCTTCTAGGATGCTAGCCATGTTACTAGAATTGGAGATTGACAAAGGAACAACAGGGCAGATGATGAGGGGCTTGTTCAATCCTGAACACTTAGGGGGTTTGGAGGTAATCCTGGAAGCTGCAAGTATCGGAGTTGGGATACCACGACCGAGGGATATCGATTCTTTAGATGATCCCGATGCAATTCTGAAGCTTTATCCTTTCATTTTAGCTCTCAGAGAACCAGACCTCATGATGGTCAAAGAGAAGGCACAAATAGCAGTAGGATTCATCCAAAGGGTCCTCGGTCTGGTGGAGGAAGAAGGATTTGAGTGGGTAGCGTCTTTCAACCTTTAGTTGCTCGAGTATGATCAGGAGTAAGTTAAAGAGAGCCTAAATTTTGTTATCTTTATGTAAGTAACCGAGCTGTAGGCTTATAATAAGCTTCATAATGGCTACCTTTTGAATATAGATGCAGAAAGTGGTCCCTAAGTGGACAAGACAATATAATCTATATAGACATTATGAATAGACCCTGCGAGGTCCCTAAATTTTCCTTTGCTATAGCAATTTTAGACAGACTTTTATTTTGAATATAGCCAGAACTTATATCCCTGAATCTAATAGAAATTTATGGTTTGGAATGAATGTATGACATTAGATCCAAGTAAAGATCT
The DNA here is from genome assembly GCA_027924645.1 of Cunninghamia lanceolata. NCBI lineage: Eukaryota > Viridiplantae > Streptophyta > Pinopsida > Cupressales > Cupressaceae > Cunninghamia > Cunninghamia lanceolata. The sequence continues at coordinate 1,327,513 of BSBN01000780.1, forward strand.
TGATGGTTTAAGAGAATGCATGTTGAAACATTCCTACATGGAGAAATAAAGTAGACAGTACTTCTTTAATGTTTCAAATAGAGTTTAAAATTGCTTCATTAGAGCTAAGTTCTATATCAAGGCATCAACCCCTTTGATAGCTTCAATATGAACGTATAGTAGGCTTATTATAAGCTTCATTATATCTACCTTTTGATTGCATGAACATAAGCAAATATAATCATTGAAGAAATCATAAAAAAACCCTGCGAGGTCCCTAAATCTTTCTCTATTGTAGCATTTCTGACAAACTTTTATTAAATATAGCCAGAAACTGAAATCCCTGCTTCTGAAAGAATTTAAAGGTTTGGAATGAATATATGTTGTTAGAGTATGTAAAGAGCTTATTGGTGCTAAGTATGAGATTAACACACCAAGAAATCATAATCAAGTTCAGTAGGTAAAGGTTCAAGGTTTCGAGAGCAGGTATAAAAGGCTGCGAGCTATCTATTGCATCATAGATTCATGTTTGGACAGTTTGGTGTTGAAATTGCAAGAGTTCTTAATGTGATCTGCCACCCGTTACAGTGAAGTCTGATTTTAATTCTTAGCTATTTTGTATGAAGGGACTGCAAATCCCTATCAAACTTCAAATCTTTAATTTGAAGTAATCTACAACTGACTTATAAAAGTCTGAGTTCATCCCAGCAAGTTGGTAATTTGAGAAATGTTCTCAGTTGTTCTATCATACTCCAATGCTGTCTTCAGATTAGATAATCTATAGAAGCTCAGTGTTTGTTGAAACTTCAGAGCATGTTATTAGAACAAGTGAAGATCTAATTGGCTTAATGAAAGGTATATATATCTAAGAGAATATACGCAGAAACGATCTTGAATAGAGAGATAAAATAAACAGCCCTTCTCCATTGTTTCAGATTGAATTTAATATTGCTTCATTAGAGCTAAATTAAGTGGAAAGGCAGATGCCATCAACCCCTTTGTTAGCCAGGGAGTCAGCTTTGCTATTACCCTCTCTGAAGATGTGATTAAATGTGCACCTTCTAAAAGAGGCAATGATGTCGAGGGCATTAGCCAGAAGGGAATTTAGTCTCCAGTTAGGCATGCTCCCTTTTCGTAAGCCATTAATGACGATTGCAGAGTCTCCTTCGACCTCTAATTTTTCAATTTTCAAATCTTTGTAGATTCTCAGACCTTCAATTAGGGCAGTTAATTTTGTTGTGTTGTTTGTTGCTTCTCCTAGGGGTTTGGCTAAAGTTGCAATTTCTCTCATTTCAGAATCATGGATCACACAGCCTATTCCTGTGGCTCCCGGGTTGCCCCTAGACGCCCCGTCGAAATTTGGCTTGAACCAACCTTCTTTAGGAGGTTGCCACTTACATTCCCGTCTCTTGTTGGTGGTGTTATGATTACCTGATCCCACAAAGGAGGGCAGTTTTAGTCCTACCCATCTCCCACGCATCTTTTCATCCCAGTTAGTCATTGTGGTTTCTTTTTTGGAGTTATTTAGAACCCTACTGTTGACAATTTCTATGATAACAGCTTCGAACTTAATAATTATCTGTTCAAAAGTCAATTTTCTATCTTTAAAGATTCTTCTATTTCTTTCTTTCCAAAGCTCCCATAACATGATCGAAGGGGTAATTGTCCATAACATATGGTAAATGCTTTGTTTGTGAGTATCAGACCAGCATTGGAATAGGTTCAAAATGTTATTAGGAAGGGCAGTAATCCATCCCAACTTATTGCTTAGCCAGTTCCAACATTTATTAGAAAATTGACAATTGAGAAGAATATGGTCTGTTATTTCTTGATCCTTTTCACAGAGGGGGCATCTGCTAGGCCCCTCATATCCCATCTTGGTGAACCTATCCGTAGTTAGAATTTTCTTCTGTAGGGCCATCCATGCAAACATCCCAGCTTTTGGGAGACAATTCTTATCCCAACATAGTCTCAACGGTATCTCCGATTTTGGTCTGAGCTACTGTTTGATTAAAATTTTATAACCATCCTTAGTTTTATAGTTCCCTGATTTGGCCCCGTCCCAAACTAATCTGTCTATGTCTCCTTTGAGGGATACCTTCCTTTTGTTAAGGATGTCAAGTAGTTTTTTTTTTTCATCATTCGGAATGTTACTATTTTCCAGGGATTTCCATTTCCATCCCCAATTCTCCCCATGATTAGGGAAATCTATGTAATCTTTTACATGTTTCCCCCGTTGGGATTCTAGGATCCTTTTGGCTTTTTCTAAGTTATCCAAGCTACTTATCATCTCAAACCCCCCCACGAGTCATCCCAAAAAAGTGCTTGATTACCGTCACCAAGACTCCAAGTCAGTTTGTCCATTATGAGCTTTCTGCAATCCATCATGAAATTCCAAAGGCGAGAGCCTTTAGGGGGGTTAGCCATTCTGAATAGGAATGTTGGTTCCTCACCTCTAAGATATTTGTTTCCAAGGATTTTAACCCACTTTAAATTAGGCTACTGATACATTTTCCATACAAGTTTAGCGCCTAAAGCCTTACTCTGTTCCTTGATGTTTTTCAAACCCAAGCCACCTTCCTCTTTTGGTCTACAAATCTTGTCACAAGCTATAAGTGCCATAGAAATAGGCCGTAGATCCCCTAGGCTTTTTGGCTTCTCTTTTTTTTGGAATGAGTGTAAGAAAAGTATTATTTACCTCTTTTAGAATACTGCCCAAATTTCTTGCCCCTTCTAATGCTTCGACTACTTCATCTCCTATGAAGTGCCAACATTTTTGGAAGAAGGCTGCGAAGCCATCTGGTCCTGGAGCTTTATCTGGTTGCATTTGAGAGATCGCCAACTCGACCTCAGTTTTGGTGAATTTACCATTGAGAGCTTTGTTTTGATCCTCGGAGATAATCCTTGAAATATCTTTCAATATGGCTTGTTGGTGCAGCCAATTCGATCCCTCCTAATTATTAAGAATATTTTCAAAATACCTAACTATTTCACATGCAATTTGTTGAGAATCTTCGATCCAGACATTATTCGCATCTTTAATTTTGAAGATTCTATTTACATTTATGCGTACTCTGGTGCTGTTATGAAATAACTTAGTGTTCTTGTCTCCCTCTTCTAGCCAGGTCTCTCTGGACTTTTGACGCCAAAAGATTTCCTCTTTGGCTAGGATATCTTCATATTCAGTTTTCAGCTGTTTTTCTTTTAAATACGATTCAGTGTCCATGCCTTTAGTAATCACACTTCTATTTAGGTTTTCAAGTTCCTCTTCTAGCTTAGTTTTGATCTCAAAGATATTACCAAAGTTAGTTTTGTTCCAACTAAGAATCTTACATTTGATAGTTTTCAGTTTGGATACTAAACAAAAAAGCTTAGAACCAGATATTCTAGTTTCTTTCCACCATTGCTCAATTAGGGTTATAAGGATATTATCTTTGACCCACATTTGTTCAAATTTAAAGGGGCACCATTTGGGTTGGCAGTCTTCTAAGATACTTAGCTGGACTGGGTAGTGATCAGAGCCCGAGTATGGTAAGATCTCAGCCATCAGAATACTAGGGAGTTGAGCCCAATTACCCCTGAACATGAATCTATCAAGTTTTTCTGCAATATTGCTAAAGCCTTTTCTTCTGGTATTCCATGTAAAACCTTCCTGTGCAGTTTTAATTTCCAATAAATTGTTCTTCTGAACCTAGTCTTTAAAGTCATTCGTTGCTGTGGATAGCCTTACAGAACCTCCCGACTTTTCTTTAGGGTCTTGTTTCTCATTGAAGTCTCCACCCATAATACATGCTTGATCTTGTAAAATTCCCATGAATTGTTCTATTTCTGTCCAAACTAATCTCTTATCCTAGTTTTGGGAAGGACCATAAATGTTAAGGAGAAAAAAGTGTAGATTGCTTTTGATGCTTCTGACATTCCCAACCATCCAGTTCTTCTTGCAACTTATCACTGAAAATGAAACCACTCTAAGATCCCAGATTACCCCGAGGCCTCCCGAAGCACCCTCAGCTGGAACTCCAACTAACTCCCATATTCCTAACTTCTTATTTAGAGTGTCTATCTCACCTTTATTGAGTTTTGTTTCTTGGATCATTAGTATATCTTGTTTTGTGTTGGTTATACAACGTTTTATGATTCACTGTTTGTTAGGGGCATTGAGACCCCTAACATTCAAAGTGTAGACTCTCATGGCGCCGCGGGAAGGCACTTCCCCTTCCCTACATTAAATAGTGTGGTGATCTTAGTTTGATCAGTCGCCTCGCCTGCTTTCTCTCTTAGTTCTAGTAGTGATTTCCTACCCCTTTTTTTATTACTTTTGGCACAATCTGGGGTATCCTTACTGAAATCGGTAATAGCAATTCCCAGCCGTAGGTCTTGTTGACTTTTTGATTGCTTAGTGGATTTGATATTCATTACCAACTAGTTCATATTGCTCCTTGTATATTCAAACATTTTATTTGAAATTCTATGATAATTATTGTGATGGATTGTAGATTTATTTATAAATTTAGTGAATTGGTTAATAAGAAGTTAGTAATATATAGTTAGTCCAAATTAGTAAATTAATTAATAGTCCATAAATAGTCTATGGCATGGTCTATGAATGGTCTATCATATACATGTCAAATACATCAAATAGTTTATGAAATGGAATATGAGTAGTCTATAAATACATGTATCAAATACATCATCAAGATCAATTAGAGCATCAATATCAATTCCTAGATTGGGGTATCATCAAAATTAATTGGCCTTTTTGTTCATGCCCTCCTACAACACTACCACCTCTTAAAATTGAGTATCGAGTCCTCCTAAACATAGTAGACTAAAATAATTTTTTTGGAGTCAATATTTTAATTTCTCTAGTGTGTAAAATCAAATATAAAACAAAATCATGCCACGTAAGTTAAATAAATATACATAGCATTGAATGATCCTCAATGGAGATATGCTTCACCTTGTTTAGAGACTTATGCCTCATCTTGTGTGGATACTTGTGCCTAACATATTTGGGTGAACTAGCAAAGGTGGAATGTGTAAGATCCTACATAAATAAAAGGAATTAGACTTGACTATTAAAAATGCAAGTAGAAAAAACCTAAATTGCATATATAGTTTGCATAAAATAGTAGTACACACTTGGAAAGAGAAGGAATGCCCATGGACTCCAAACTGTTGTAAACATGATTAGGAATAATTATTAGGAACTTAGTTTTTATCATAATTCTAAATTTAGGAACTTGGTTTAGTGTGTGTGTTTTGTTTTTATCTAAACCCTAAAATTCTATATGTTTTCACAAAGTACCTTCTAAATGAATGGCAGAGAAAAGCGGGGGAAGGAGCGGGGGTTCGCAGTTTGAATCGACACATGGCGGGAGTGATGTGGACGATGATGGAGGTGAATCTGATGACGAGGATGGCATGGTGTATGACTCAGACAACGCAGGAGTTGCTAGCAGTTGGTTTGGTTCTTCAGATGAAGAGGAGGATGTGCGTTTGCTCGACTTATGGCTTGAGGCCTGTCGGAGCGTGGGTTCTGCTACTTTCAAGAAGATCAAAGTCACCTCCACTGGGGGTTCTAATGCTTTGCAGGATTCAGAGAAGGCGTTCACTGGGGGCTCTGAGGGTCTCCTCAAAGGGTTCCTCCTTCCTTCTCATGATCGGGTGGATGGTGGGTGTGAAGGGGCTTCTGGCCCTGTGGATAATATAAGTAAAGGTTTTGGTAAGGGGGGAATTCCTTGTGCTCCCTGCTCGAAGGTGGTTGAGTTGTGTGAGTTTGTGGGCTTGTCCCGCCTTGGCTTGAATGTGCCTTCCCCTATTTTGGCGGAAGGAGTGGATGGAGCGGCTGCTATCCTCAATCCGACTGATGCGATGGATGGAGGGAGTTTTTCTTCCCTTCAGGGCCAGGGCTTGTCTTCTATGTCAGGTCCTTTGCCTGGGTCTGCGGTGTATTTTGGGGCTCCCCAGATCTATGTTCCTGACACTGTTGTTGATAGATCTGTGGCTTGGCTCCAAAGTTCTCTGGTTGGGTGATTCTGTGGTAACCGACCCAATATAGATGTGATCAAAAGGTGGGTGCTTCAAAAGTGGAAGGTTAAGGGACAATTTGAGGTAATAGATTTGCCGAAAAACTTCTTCCTTTTCTCATTTTCTTACCTAGAAGATAGTTCTTCGATTCTTCTGGGCGGTCCCTGGTTCCTAGGACAAAACGATCTATTTTTAAAAATTTGGTCCCCTGGCTTCAACCTAGATGAAGATTGTACCATCAAGTTTCCAATTTGGATTTGGCTACCTGAACTCCCTTTAGAATATTTGGATGAGGAGGTTTTTATGGGCATTGCCAGTGCCTTTGGACAGTACATTACGGGGGATGTTGTTACCAAATTCAAGAGACGTTTGTTGTTCGCCAAATTTGGTGTTTTTGTGGAGACGGGTAGGGTAATCCCTTCTCAGATTTCTATACTCTCCAAATTTAGTAAGTGGGTTCAAAAGATTGATTTTGAAAACTCCTCTGCCATATGTGATCTTTTCTGCAAAGTGGGTCATGCTGTTGATGGTTGCAATGCTACTAAAGAGGTTGTGTCGAAGGAGACAAGTAGGGAGAAGGAGGAAGATTTGTTGATGACTCCTTCTACGTTGGTGCAACAACAGAAGGATGTTAGTTCTATGGAAAAGATGAACAATAATGGGACCCCGAGTGGACCTTTGGATTTTCCTAGTTCTCCTAAGAAGATAAGATTTACGTGCAAGGAATTCAAGTACAAGATGCAAAGCTCCTTGGAGTAATTTGGTTTTAAACCACCTTGACTTTAGGTCAGTTTTTGCTTTGGGTACTGGACCCTATGACTGGTTTTCTTGTTGTTTTGCTCCTACTGTGCTGTTTGTTTATTGGTGTTTCTTGGTTGTCTTGCTGGGCCTTATTGTAATATCTGCTTTTTGGTACAAGGGTCTGGGCCCTTTCAAAATCCCTGCTTACCGTTATCAAAAACTCTATATATGTTTTCTTTACACAAATAGTGTCATGTTTTGCAAGCAATAAAGAAATCACTGTTGTGTTTAGTTAGAGTAATTTCCTATATAAGGTGGGGGTTGTTTGGACATGAGCACATATAAAGATTGGTCTATTTTTGCATATATATGTCCCATTGAGTCCCTTTGAGTCCCTTTAATTCCAATTAATTATCTACTATATGATCCACTATTAGCGTCAATATATTTTCAAATTTTGCTTATAGCAAAAGAACAAATCCGTTGACCAAATGGTGAAGCAAACCTCTATTGTTCCCCTTAGTGTTGTTCACACTTTAATAATGTTGAAGTGGTTTCAAGGGTCCACGTAGGATTCAAGGATTTTAAAAAATAAATAATGACCCCATTAGCCTTAGCCTTAGAGATTAGATTCCTAGAAGGAAGGTTGGTCATATGTCTCTAGGCTACATTAAAGATGAATTTCTTCTTTGTTCCTTTATCTAAGGCAAGGGTGATGATTATTATGCCAAGACTAAAGAGAAGGGGTGTGGGAAATGTTGGGTTTATATAGAATGACATCGTACATGGTGAGGGGTGGATATGATATTGTACAACTTGTTGGACAAGTATCTTGCTCTTAAAAATATGTGCATTCAATGGTAATAGTTCAAACTAGACAAGCAGGTGCTCTTGAAATTAGGTGTAACCAATGTTTGTAGTTCAACATGGTTGCAATATGACATTCACACAATTAAACTTCTACAAATGTGGGTGCAAGAGAAGACCTACAAATAAATGTTGGAAAAAGGTTGAAACTTCTTATCAAACCTCACTCGTGCTTCACTCCAAGCCATACATCTACTTCAGTTGTTCAAGAATTGAGGTAGGGGTACACATCAACCAACAATGTAATTTCTCAAGTATTTATAAGCTTTTCATAAATGGATTGCTCTATGATATAGCACTAGTAGAAGTTTGTGAAGTTTTTCTAAGCAACCTTTTATGTGCAAGCATAAAGATATTGATGAGTCAAATCCTAAAATCATCTCACTTTAGGAGATATTGATGTTATAGTATATACTAATGGTAGGCCCAAACTTTAAGTAAGGTATACTAGTTAAGAGAAGAGGAATGGATTTTTGTCTTATCTCAATCAATACAAGTAGGCAATCAAATTATTTTAATATTAGAACATCATCACAAGTTTCAATATCAAAACTTAAAAAAAAGTTTTCCTACATCCTCTCAAAGTTAGTGACAGAATTTTTTTGCAAAAAACTACAAAAATAGTGGATAATTATATGTTTAATTGTTTTTCATGTTACTTATTATTAAAATATTAGAAAATAAAACTTACATGTAAAAGCAAACTACACACAACATATGAAAACAAAAAAAATCTCTATACATTACAATGTCTAAAAATTATATGACACATTAATCGTATAATTTCACTTCCCAAAGTCCCAACATTATGTGCCCCAAAGATAGTGCAAAGTTAAATAAATCTAGGTCCTATTGTAGTCCTTGTGACTCCTATTTGGACTAGGTTTTCTCATTTTATGCACAATCATTTCTCTTTCACAATCTCCTCGTTTTCAATGGCCTCATACAAACCTCTCTTGTGAAGAATGAATATACATGTATTTATAAATTTAAATTGTCACTACCATCTATCCAATGAGATTTCCTAAAGTATAGGTCTATTCGAAAAGTTACAATACTTTTTCTAAAGATATTCGTATCTAACTAATAATTAATAATAAAGAATTGAAAATATTTTATAATATGCCATATGCATATTTATATTATAAGATCCATATCTTATATTAGAGCCTTATAAATGTCATTTTGAGCCCACTTATAAAAGTATGAACTCCTAATAAAAATTAATGCTATAACACTTCCCCTTAATGTTTATAAGGGACATGTCGATTTATTTTAAAAGAAAATATAGAGTTCCTCATTAACATGGGACTTCTTTGATAGACATATTATATGGATACAATATATGCCAAGATGAAGATCATGTATTCTAGATTGTATGATAAACTTCTTGTCACACTTTAAATCTTAGTTTTCTAAATGATGCTCACAAAAAAGTCTTATAGAGTTTTTTTATTGGAGCTTAGTCATCCTCAAAACAACCTCCCCTAGGTTCTTTACATAATGTCTGCAGGTTTTACATACAATACAATGCTTCACAAGTGAAAGAAAAATATAGAGGAAGGTATTACATAATATGCACATCTTACATATAATACAATAGTTGACCACTAGAAGGTGGCGTTGTCATGCACGCTCCCTCTCAATGGTAACTCTTTAAGTTTCAACATTGCTATGAATTTAGAGTTTTTTTATTGGATAGGAGTTTTGTAATAATATTTGCCACATGATCACCAATTTGATAGAACTAGAAAGTAATATAACCACCAAAAACTTTTTCTTGTATGAAGTTCAGATGGACTTCAATGTGCTTTGTTCTTTGATGTTGAAAAAGATTCTTGGAAAGAGCAATACAACTTTGGTTATCACATTGCAAGATGTTACTTTTAGTAGTACCCATATAAAGCTTATCCAATAATTTTTTAAGCCACGTTGATTCTTTTAGTTCTTCTGTTAGACTTCTATATTCAACCTCAATGGATGAAAGAGCTATAGTAAGTTGGTTTTTGCTGCTTCATGCGATAACACTTGCACCAAATTTAAAAACATAGCTAGAAGTAGATTTTCTATCAATAGAATCACCATCATAGTCATCATCACAATAACCATATAAATTTAGATTTGTGGTGCAAGAATAATAAAGACCATACTTAAGAGTTCCTTTAATATATTTTAGTATAAATTTTAGTCATTTCTAATAATCTACATATGGATCTTGCATGAATTTGGATGCAATACCTATTGCACAGATAATGTTGGATTTAGATATAGTAAGGTAAAATATGCTTCCTACTAATTGTTTACACAAAGTACGATTGTTCTTTTCACATGAAGATTTGGAGTGAAGTTCAATACCTAATCCAATAAGAATAGCAATAGGTTTGCAATTGCCTATATTGAATTTTTTAAGCAAGTCTTGTGCGTATATTGCTTGTGATACCACAACAGAGTAATGATCCTAGAAGATAGCCATTCCAAGGAAATGATGTAGAAGCTCTAAATGGCCATTTTGAATGTTTGGTTTAGTTTGTTTTTGTCTTTGTAGATTAAAGAATTAAGAGTGCTTGTAATGAGTAAGTCATCCACATATAATACAATTATAATGATTTGACCATCTTCAATTTTAACAAAGAGGTCATTATTAGAGTAGCAAATAAAGAATCCAAGAGATTGGAAGAAGCTATTGATCTTTTCATACCAAGTTCTAGGAGCTTATTTATGATTGTATAGATATTTTTTAAGTTTACAAACATAATATATTTTGTTTGGTTGTTTAAACCCTTTTGGTTGAGTCATATGTATTTCCTCTAGAATATCACCATTTAGGAATGCATTTTTCACATCCATTTGATGTATCTCCCAAACATTTTGGGTTGCCAAGGCAAGGGGCATTTGAATGGTTCTAAAAAGGTTTCGTTATAGTCTAAACTATGTCATTGAGTAAAACCTCTAGTCGCTAGTTATGCGTTATATTTGTTTATTTCACCATTGGAGTTATTTAATTTTATGCTTGTTTGGAACATTTGACAGTTTATGATTCGGTTCCAAAGGTTGATTCGGTTGATTAGTCCCCTCCTTCGACTCCCCCTACAACTTCTGGGTTCCCAGCGGGGACTTCAATTTCTGCTTAGGCTGAGCCTGAGGGATTGTTGGCGGTTGCTTGTGATCGTGTTGGGGCTTTGGCTCTTGTTGTGGCTCCTTCTATTCGTAAACTGATTACTTCTTCGTCAATTTCTGCTTTATCTCTGACTCTGCTTGCTTCATTATGAGAGAGTTCTGTGGTTGTGACATCTATTGAGGATCCCCTCCTTCGCTTTACTCTAAGTATCTGGACTCAGAGTTCTCCTAGACAGTGGTTTAGCGTAGAAAGAAAAGTCTCCCCAAATCTGGTGTTGCTCTTTGACCTAGGGTTAAGGCAATTAGATTTGTTGGCTCAGGTTCAAGGATTGTTTAGTTCTGATTGGTTTTTCTATCTTACAACAAGGTCGTTGTGTTTGTGTGTTGTTGGCCTGGCTGTGACCTGTTTGGTTGTACCCTTGGGGCTTGTTGTAAAGGGTTCAACACCCTAGTTTGCTGCTTACCTTAATAAAAAACAATCAACAATATTTTTTTTGAGGGACAAGAATAGGATCCCAAAATTTGTTGCTAATTAGAGCATCATACTCTAATTGTATTGTATGTCTCCATTTTTTGTTCTCTATTAGTTTCGTCAAAGGCTTGAGATTCACTATCATAGAAAGTCATTAGGGAAAAATATGTGAGTTGACTTCTAGTCATTTTGGAAGAGGAAGAACTCTCTTGATTTTCTTCTTGAATTAGAGTTTGCATCCATTTGAATCTTTTGGTTTGAGGTTTAATAGAGGATCCCCCCTTAAATTCATCATTTTGATTAATATTTTTGTGAAGCAACCTTAGCAAAACATACAAATTGTAGTATTGAAGCATTTTCCATTTAATGAATTTACTTGCAAGATTAATTGGTCATGTCAACAATGGATATATTAACATGGAATGATATCCCACATATTGGATATGCCATGTTTAATTTTACTAAACTTTTGACAACAAGGATGTTCATTCTTCAATAAAAGACCTAGATACCTAATACGTCTCAATACTTGTGCTTTCATAAATTTACACATAATAGCCAAGCCTAGGTTCTTGGAGTTCTTCCAAGCTATTCTAGCCATATCTCCATGATCTAGTTCACGACTGACAATGATTAGCATACCACTTGATTGTGTGGATACATGAGGTCCACCCCACTAAAAAAGGAGGTGTTTTAGTTGGACAATGTAAACACATGCATCCATACAAGATAGGGTTTGATAAGCACACACACTAATTCAAACACATACTCATCTCATACTCAAATTAAATATAACTTGATTTGACATAAAAGGAAGAGGGTATAAGTCATAGGACTAAGAAGTGTCATCACTATGGTTCTCAAAACCAAGCGGGAGTTGAGAGTGCACACCTATCCACAATAAATAATTCTCAATGGAATCTACATCAATCACACATCTCAAAGCACAAACCCGTTCATTCCTTTTCAATGCATATTATTCTTGAAAATAAAACCCACAAATGGTCCTAAATTTATTTAGAAACAATATAGGTTCAAAAGTTCGATTGCATTACATAACTATGGTAGGACTTCCAAAGTTCCATTGTATGCAAAACTATGTTGGGACTCCCAAAATCCCAAGCTCCTTTAATTTCCAAAAAGTTGTTTTCTAAAATTTTCGTCAAGAGCCATACATTCACATGGTCCACCGTTAATGGAACCTCCAAGCTTTTCACTCAAAAATTGAAACTCACCCAATAAAACATTGAACATACCTTTTTGTTCTAAATGGTAAGGAGAGTCCATTTTTGCAAACACATAAATTTTATGTAAATTTTGTAAGAATATGGGGGCATTTTTATGTTTTTTCATAATTTTTATTTTACAAATTTAGAATTGCAAAACAAACATAAAATTAATCCTAGACCACATGCAAGTCATATGCACATCCCAAAATATGTGGTTACATGACCAATATATTATTTTTCAAAGAAATTACATAATTTGACAAAATTGGAAAAATACCTCAATACAATGAATCCCACACAATGGAGAAGAGACCCTGCCAAGATGCAACGCTCTTTCAAACAAACCACTCCAAGCAAGATTTTATTTTCAACATGTAAATCTCATCCCAGATTCTCCAAGAAAATAGAATAGGGTTTCAAGGGAAATAAAACACCCTTTTCTTTCAAGTCTTGCATCTAAAAAATACACAAGGTAAAAAACCTCTAAAGGAATTTATTTTAGCATATATGAAGTGGTAAAACCTAATGCAAAATCTTCTTTTCTTTTCACATTGCCAAAACAAGTTTTTCAAACTAGATAATATCTTTTAAGTGAAAATTTATAAATATGATGACCGAACTTTCTCAACAAGTCATATTTTCACTTTTTAACAAGTCAAAACAACTCTTAACTGATATATACTCCAAACCCCTATCTTTGCATAAATAACTCGAAAAGTATTCATTCTAGCTTATGAAAAATTATCCACAAGAATCCAAGAGACCCCCTTGCTATGCAAAATTGTAATATTACCATTCCTATTAAATCATTAAGTTGTTCCCAACACTCAAGGCAAATAAATTAATGCACAAGGAAAGTATGCAACTTATTGGTTTCACATGGTCTTTCACCCTAATAGAGTTAAGATAGGTTCACATAGCCAAACATACCTAGTATTCACCTCTGAATTAAACACTATTGGTGTTATTTGTGCCTACAGACTCAATACAAATGTTAAGTGCATCTAAAAATACCATAGCCAAAGCTGTATATAATACCCAATGATAACATGTAATAAAAAAAGGCATATATCCATCCTGTGATTACTTCATATCTTAACCAAAACCCAATGTTATCCTTTTAATCTAGCATAATATCACATTACATAGTTAATTAAATTACAATTGATAAAAAAGCAACTCATCATGTTGAACTAATAAAATAACTTAATATCAACATAGCTAATGAAAACAATAAAGTTGAATAAGCCATAGGTTCAAACATGAAATAACATATGCTACCAACACAAGAATATAATCACAATCATAACATTGCTTGAAAACCAAACACAAATAGACCTTTAAACACTTAATCGAATAGGTCCTAAAACATGTTCCAACATAAGAATTAATTACGAGATCAAGTGAAAGCAAGAGTGAACATAGGTGGTCCTTACATCCTCTTCCCCTAAGAATGTACTTCCTTCTAAAAGTCACCCATGGTAGGAAGAAGACACAACACCACGCTAATGATTCTCTTCACAAAAAAAACAATAACACAAGCAAGCAACCACACAAGGTTGGGTCATCTCAAACATAAACACACAATGCAAATGTATCAATAATATAAACCATGGTTAGGTAGATGCTACAAAAGCATTATTCTTTTCATAATGATATTCTAATAATTGAAACCAAAATCATACTAGGATTGCTTTATCATTATTCATTTTCCACATGTATATAAGAATTCACACGTTCTAATGCATATCTATACAAAAGCAACTTATATGAAGATGCACTCAATGCACAACTTTCATCATAACACATATGTCACTCATTCACACCACAAGGTTCACATATATGTCCATGTGATTCCAAGGTAACATAATAGTACCAAATAACTAAGAACCAATGCCAAGTAACTAAGAACTAGTTCCAAGTAACCGTAGATTCAATAAACAACTAGAATGATGGTCTTAAGTCCACTCCCCAGATTACCCCTGCATCCACCTCCAAAACGTCCATTCCTCTTATTTGTCTAAGGGGATTAGCCTCCAAGAGAAAATGCTAGTGAATAAACATCACTAGGAAGATAAATGGATGATGACCACCCCATAATGGTCCACATTTACTTCTATACTCAAAAGTTTTCCATGTCTACTTTCTTATGTACATTCTACCGAAGGTCATTCTCTATAGACATGGTAGGAAAGAACATTACAAAATAAGCTTGGCACTTGCTTGCAAATAAAAAGGATCTAGCTTAGCCACCGCAAATTTCAAAAATACTAAAAGAAAGAAATCTCAATTTTGATAATAAGGTAAATAAATATTGACAATTTTAACAATAAGTCAAAGGTAACCACAAGAGTCATGTGAACATAAAAGTGTCAAATATCTATGGCTAGAATATTGACATACAAAGAGAAGATAATCACTACCGGCCCTTAAAAGGAATTATAAAACTCATAAATAATTAAAAGAAATGTTCACAATTCTCAATATTGCACATAATGGTACTATGGATGATATTAAGTCACCCGTAAGGAAGGAGGGAATTCAAGGTGCTCTCATATGATAAATGCACATTTGGGCGAGCTTGTGATATCTACACATGCACAGATCGAGTATATCATTGCTACCCTCTCAAGTAGCCATAACAAACATGAAATCCATCATCTACATATGTAAATGATCCTTGCCCAATTAAGGACATATTCATAACAACCATGTGGGAAACCCAAAATAATACAATATGTGCCTTCATGTTACTTAATAATGTGACATCATGTCCTAGACCCTAAGGATCACTCTCAAACAACAACATAACATCACACCTTACACTATGTCGAAACATTAGTGCAACATGGCATCATATCCAATACAATCATGTTGGAACATGTGCATGATACAACACTTACCAAAATCTCGAGTGAATGGCATCACTCCATCACAAGATTGAGATTATAACTTTTCACTTACCATCACATAGCATAAGTCAAATTGCTAAGAAATTAATATCCTATCATGCTACTAAAATATTAATTTTCATAAGTGCTAACTCTATCATAATGCCAACATTTCCTAATACAACACATCTAATAATTGAAATATAGTAAACCAAGGGTAAGAGAAAACTTGTACTGAGTATCAAGACCAAGATCAAGAAGTCATGCTCATATTATAACTAAAACCTAGATCACATGCCAAGATGCCAATAGTATCATTAGGAATAAAAAGGCAAGATAGGCCAACATTACGAACCAACTCAATGGTTCACTCGATAAGGAGAGGTAGCCAATACTTTGCAGAGGAAATGAATGTTTTCTAAGGATTTCTCTAGGCTAATATAGAAAAATAGCACCATAGTTGCCTAAGTTTTCCACTACCCTACTTAACTCCACACGTGTTGAGGTTATGAACTCAAAAGTTGGTTCTCATTAGGGTACACAAGTAAACACACAAGTATAACTCTGCAATACTTGCAACAATGCACTCAATCCAAGATTGGATACTCAACATCCCAAGTCAAGGATATAGAAATCATGTATGAGGCATTCACAATGCATCACATATACACTCATAATGGGGTAATCACATCCGCAAAGGAACACAAAACATAATTCCTTTCCCATTCATTACTTGGTGTAAAAAGGCAACCTTCTCGTACATCATTATGTAATATAATTGTCACAAGGTTTCTAAGAATTTCACTAATGAAAACAATTAGATTAAAAATTTCAGGATGTAAATAGAATTCAATCATAATATCACATTCAAGAAATGTATCTAAATCAAATCACCAACAGTCTAGTATTTGTATACTGGTCCAAAATCAAGCCAAGTGAACATAATAATGACTCACAAGGTGATAGATCACACCACCAACATGAATCATGGAGTCCTCTATCATGTAGCATCCTACTAGGAATACAACAATGTATCATAATGATACTCATGCAATATCAAGATTCATCCAATTAACACCAAATACTTAAAAAGATTGCTAAAAAATAATTTATTAATTCAACATCATATATATAAAAATTACTAGATTAACCAATAGCTCATACTAATTAGTAATATTACAATAATCCAAACCACACAAAGGGTCATTCAACCAATCGCATACAACTAGCATTCTTGTCAAACACTCAAGCATCAAGAAGGTCCATCACACATGTGAGACAACAACTAGAAAAAAAAAGGTCTCATAATTACCACAAATAATATATTTAGTAAACATGCTACCACATGGCAACATACCTTAGAACAACCACACATGCATGCATCCAAGACAAGACCCAACACAAACACACATAGCCCAAAGCTCTTGGTATTGTAACTCATGCGCTTTGTTACCAAATGTAATCCCCCAAGCTTACACAAAGGAAATTAATATACAATGAATGGCCTGACAAATTTTTCATGTTATAATTATGACATACACGTGTTACAATGTAAGCCTATATACCAATGATGTTTTGATACAAAACAAAAACATCCTTGAGCATAGTATAAGTAGAATACTTACACAACTATCAGAAGATGACCTCATAATGACACAAGGTATAGGAGATAGAGTCTCCCCTAACCTGATGATAAGGTACTTGACTCCTATTATCGACACAAATGGAATAGATGAGGTACAACTACATAAGGGAAACACCAAAGCCTAAGATCAATCTTTAACTCGATCTAACATTGATGGAGGAGCATCCAAGTCCACAAGAAATCTCGCATCACCACAAATTGTTATAGGATTAGCTTATGATACTATAAGATGGTTTTATTTGACTACTATGGAAACTCCTTTAGAAGGACTACATATTTTTTGCTTTAGGGATTGTGTGTAATGTTTTTGCTATAAAGAAATCATATGCCTTGGGGAATTAAAAGAATAAAGGCCAAAGGCCACTAAATCATGGTCGACCCATAGTCATTATGGTAGCGTTGGGTTTATTGAAGAACATTTATTATATTTTAATGGCCGACTTTGAAGTTTTTATGAAGAACATTTATTATATAAATGCTGGCCAACCTGCTAATTTGTGTCACCTACATTGGAGAATAAATATTATAACAAGGGTTGCGCTGCAGCAGCAATCCCTGCCTAATAGCTTTATGGAGTATTGGAATTAATGTTGGACTTTGTTGAATTGCTATATAAAGATAAATCAGTAGCTATGCTATGCAAATTTCAATATGCCTAATATCAAAAATGGACTTGATGATATCAGCACTACATACAACAGTTGGGTAGCAGATTGAAAACATAAACTCACATTTTTAGGTCACTGACATCACTTACAGATGTTAACAACAGTAGGCTTATAGATCTCAAAACAAAGCCTTCAACAAGTTTTCTCTAATCTAACGTACGTAGGTACAAACTCCAAATAGATCGTTTGCAAGAGTACTACTCAAACTAAGCTCATAATAACAAGATGTTAGTCGGCATTACAAAGACTTAGTTTAAGCAAAAAATATGTGTTGGCATTATACAGATGTTTCAATAGAAAAAGATGTGAATCAATATTATTGATACAAACATTAAACTGAGAATAAGCATCAAGTCTTCCTTTGAAGCCTTTGACTTCGGAACATGAGCATTACGAGCATTTATAATAATTTTTCCACCAGTGCCATTAGTCTGGTTTTGTGACCACTCTTTTCCTACCTCTGAATTATCTTATTGTGACCATTTTCTAGTTCACTATAAGTTTCAACATGAAGGGATTCCACAACTAGGATATTGGTTTAAGGCTTCAGGGTTTCAAGATTTTTCTTAGGCTTTATCAGCAGCATGAAATCTACTACATCATCCTTGCCATCCCACATCCTCTTACTGTCTAAATTTCTTGCATTTAAATGACGGCAACATGACCGATTACTTTTTTTGCAGAGCTTCATGAAATAAAATTTCTAGCTAAAAATTTGTCGTCTTTTGCTAGGTTTGATCTAAGTAGCAATCCAACTGCCAACAAAATCAACAAAATGAGCAGCAAAATAATTCATAATTTAATTTGCAGCAAAAATAATTAACTTTCAAGCTTGATATGGAATGCATGTTATTTGTCTTTATTTTTGTTTAGTTTTTTCATTATTTTAGGCAAAAATGAAACAAGACTCTATCAAAACATCCAAGAAACCTTAAATTCACTTGCCTAATCCATGAAGTCAAGCCACAAACTGTGGAACATTTGCAACTTTGAATTTGTGTGAAATCTACCTGGAGACATCTATTTTCCATTGTTTCTATATAGGAAGCAATATAACTTCACCTATTTGGTCCAAAGGATAAATAGTTAAATTAAAACAACAAATAATAATTGAATTCAACTAACACCAGGTGCAATGGCAGCAATGGATGGTTACTAAAACTGTAATCCTCTAAACTATGGATATGTATCAGCAAGAAAATTAGAGGCCTGGGGTCAAAGACAAAGAGAGAAGATATTTAAAGCCCACACGTGATAAAATGGATCAATGGAATTGTAAAAGTGGAACTGGCTTAAAATAGAACAAGTGAAGCACTCAGGAGAATAGACGACATAGAATAACCTACCAAAAGTAACTAGTTATATGAATATGTATAACCCAATCTGCACTATTAGAGAAGCATTAGTTAGGATATAAATTTTGAACTTTGAAGTGTAGAAGACAAAATCTAAGAATGTCATCTGGAGAATGGTCTACTCTAAGTAGAGTTGATGAGCTTGACCTTGGGCTCAAATGCTGCAAAACCAAAGAAGCAACTACCTGTAATGGCCATGAGATTGCAATAGTTTGGCTATCAGAACATGCTCAGGAAAAATGTACAGTCAATGACAAGACAAACTAACCAACAAAAAAGGGGAAGAAAATACAGCACATGTTAACAGTAAGTATAAACTATGTCTCTCACCATTTTCATAAACTCCTTGTCCTTCAACAATAGCCAGCCGAGAAAGGAACCTAGGAGGGGAGCTACTAGAAACGCCACCCGCCCAAGCTTTACTAGGAGGAATAGAAGGCCGGGAAAGCAATCTGGGCATGCAAATCATTGGATAACCTCGCAGCAGCAATAAAAATGAAAGAAGAAAGGCAACAAAAGCCACCATAAAACATCACTTCCTTCTTTGAATCATCATAACAATAAAATGAGAATGTAAGTTCAAGAATCATCTATAATGCCCTTCAATTCTTGGTCATTGACAAAAAAGCATATCTATGAATTCCCCACCACTTCAGCCTGTCTACAAAACTCTATTTCCAACTATTTTCCATATTGTTTTCCTTAGAAAGATTTTAATGAATTATTAAGAATGCTGGATCATCAATGGCTTTTCCTATTTTTCCTAAAAATCAGTCTGAGGACATGTTGCAACATGTACATTTTGCTAGTACTCATTTGCCATCTGGATTACCAGGTGAAGAATTGAAATTTTATCTTCGGCCATATTTAATGTGACTAATCAAAGAATCTAGATTGGCAAGAAAAATACAGCCATTATTCAACATAAAATTTAGCATTAAAAAAATTCCACTAAGTGGTTTGAAACAGATAAACCAGCCTTTTCAAATAATGAACTAGTTCAGATCCCCCAAGTTTGGAGCTGCCAAAGATTTGATTAACAAAAGTAATGGCCACCTACATTTAAACAATCTAAGTAATGTTAGTCATGTCAAAGTTTTAAGGGCCATAGTATTTGAGGAAACTGTTACCCTATAAGACAACATGTAGAACGTTGTGTAAGAAGCAAAACCTAAGAACCTCCTATAACCAATGTTAAGCAAGGTTTTAATGGCTAGACCATGACCAGATGTTACTGTATCATAATTTGAATTGCTGTAACTATCCTTGCAAGGAAACAATACCTCTTCAATGTTGTATTGTTTTCATGAAGCCCGAACAATCATCTCCATCTGAAAAACATATCTTACAGAGATAAGTTAATAAGTTCGTCAAGCACAGGTTTATGTAAAGACTATAAATAATAGCAAAAAGAGAGATGATCAAAGTCGAATACCTATTAGTTTCAAAAGGTTGCATGGATGTTTAAGACAAAAGCGTCAAACACATTACATACCGAAATGAACTGATTAAATCAGAAATGCCTGACCATAAAGGGGAAAAAATGTAGAAAGAAAATAGCATTATCATTGAAATTGGAGCAAGGCATTGAACCCTACCTTAGGTGCCTAAAAGTAAGAGAAATATTATAGCTTTGTTTCTAAAATTGGAACAAGACACTTGAAGCTGAAAGAAAATAGCATTATCGTTGAAATTGGACCAAGGCATTGAACCCTACCTTAGGTGCCTAAAAGTAAGAGAAATATTATAGCTTTGTTTCTGAAATTGGAACAAGACACTGAAGTTGAACCCAGTCTCAAACTCTTACAAAAACATAGACATTTTTTTTAAAGAAAGAAATAGCATTATTGGGGAAATTGGGCCAAGATATTGAACCCTAACTCATGTGCCTTAAAATAACAGAGAAAACAAAAATAATTACAACACTATTGCTGAAACTAAGATATTGAACTCTAAATCATGTAAATAAAGAAAAAATACATTATTGCTTAAGTTGGACAAAGGAATTGAATGCTCTCATGTGCAAAATAGTAAAAAGAAAAAAATAGAGGAAAGAATGAACATGCTAACACATTACAATCAGACTAAGCCAAACAGAATTTTCTTTCTTTAAAAACTAAAATTTAAATAGAAAGAACCCATAAACAATTTTCTTTCTTTAAAAACTAAAATTTAAATAGCAAGAACTCATAAACAATTTTCTTTCTTTAAAAACAAAAATTTTAAAAGCAAGAGCCCATTAACAATTTTCTTTCTTTAAAAAATAAAAATTAAATAGTAAGAACCCATAAACAAAAGTGAAAAAAGAACAAGATATAACAATCCATATATGCGGTTGTAATAGATGAATCTGTATTGTAGATTAAGTAGGCACAATTTCCATTCTTACACAAAAACCAATTAATAAGGAAGAATCCACAAGCAAAACAAAATGATCTAGAGCCTATTCACCTTGTTTTAGTCCCATCCCCATCTACCGTAGCGGAGTATTGTCCTACCTCTTGTCGGTTCAATTGTAATGGGCCCAAGTAAACCTCTTTATCTGCACCCGGATCTTCTGTTCGAGCTCCAATCAGCTATGGAACAGCCCTTTCTATAATTGATACTAGACATGGCTAATAAACTAGAACATCATCTCGATCTCACCCGGGTAGCAAACTGCCTTTGCCTCTATCCCTTCATGCTCATGCTCATACTGGAGACTTTGATGTTGGAGAAGACACCAGGTGTAGAAAGTAACAATCAACTTCTCATGCCTCCATGCAGATCCCCGCCACGTATCCACATCAAGAAAAACACGTGCCCGGCCTTCAAAAACAGCCTGAGACATTCTGAACATATCACTTCATTTTATCTATTAAAATTACCCCATTATAAACTGGCATGCAAGAGTTGTTGCTTGGCAAGTGAATCCCACATGATACCCTGTCAAAGTTCGCTGCACCTGATCTCATCTGAATTCCTTATAGTTTTTCATCATAGCCATGAACTTGACCAGTTCATCTCAACTTCAAGTGACTTAAAAAACAATACCAGTAACTTCCTCACTGATGATCAAGAGGCACAGTACCAAGCACTCTGACCTGTAAGACTTGGTTGTATATTCTGTGTTTAAGTCCTTTAAGTGCTTAATTGTTTCCTTTCCATTACAGCAAATTCATTAATCAAGGTTTCCTATATTTGGATTAGTTTTTTTATAAAATGTAGCATTAAAAAGTTTCACCTTCTATTGCCAGCTTTCAACCAAGTTTTTTTTTTTTAAAAGGTGGTAAACCACCCATACCATTAAAATATAAAGTTTATACAGAAATTCAAACAACGTGTTCATAAAAAATTACAGTCAAAAGGCCCTAAGCTGGCCACATAGAAGCAAACATAGAAGGGATCAAAAATAAAAACCACCAAGATGACCATCCAAAGAAGACATCGTTGCAGACTAAGGAACAACCATGTTCCAAGCATGCAAACTAGTCGCCACAACCATCACCACCATCAAAAGGAACCAGGAGCTTGCCATGTAGAAGAGGAAAGGCCCAAAAACCACCATCACCACCCGGCCACCCAAACAAACAAAAAACCATAGAGAACAGCAACACAGGAAAAAAACACCGCCACCCCAAGAAGCACCCTACAGCACGGCCAGGAGAGTAGCATCCAAATCCATCTACTCTGCTATGCTCCCCACTTCACCCTGGTCACCCTCATTTCCTTCTTCTGGATCGTCAAAAGCATCTCTAGGGATGTGAGGCGCTAAATCCAGGGCTTGGATTCTCAGAAATCTAATGCCCATAAAGGTGTCTTTGATGCGTTTGGCATCCTTTTTAGAGAAGATGAAACTGAAGGCTGCAAGTTCTCTATCGATAGCTTCACTGTAAAGGGATTTAAGGGAGGATTGAAGCGCATGGTAGATAGCTTGGTGCGAAGCCGAGCGTCTGAGAGTTTGGAGCACCACCCTGGTCCATCTCATAGCCCTTTACCGCCTCCGCCCACCTATCGACTGTGTACAAATTATTGCAGAAGAGACCAGAAGCAAGCTTGTGCACATATTTGGCATCCTGAACAAGGTCCATAATATTGGAGAGGATCTGGGATATGATATCAGAGTAGTTGAGAAGCCTATCTTGTAACCCTTTATCCATCTATGGCCCACGACACAACGAACCACAAACTAAACTAGCGTACCATTACGCTTAATCAAAGTCAAAAGATCTGACACGCTCACCTTACCACGCACCTCCGGCTCCCAATCTAGCAGCAGGAAGAAGAGTCTCTGGTTGAGCCTAGTTTCCGCCATTGACGACTGCTAGAACATGACAAACGAACAAAGACTGGAGCAAGGACGAACGAGAACAAGTGCAGAGAATAAGAGGCAGAAACGGTTAAAGAAGAATGACATCATGATAGGTAAAAGAGCTGTGAATCGTCCTTGCCCAATCCTGAGGGCAGATTTTGGCAGGTTCAATCTCCTAAGCTGGTCTGACAGGAACAAGTTACCTCGGATTTTTAGTAATTTTCTTTCTTTCAAAAGTGCCTATATAAAAGCTTGGAAGAAAAGTGCTGCTATTGGTGTTCCATTCACTCAATTAATCCCTGTTATTCAATAGAGGTTTTAATTTCTTATGGCAGTTCTTTCTTCACTGGGGTCTTTTTAGTGAGTTCTAATCTTGGATTTCCATCTTTGTTGAGCATTTTGACTTTTTAACCACACGAACAGGGACCCTATTAGTCAATTGAGGTTTTAATTTCTTAAAACAGGCCTTTCTTGAATAGGGTCCTTTAGTGAGTTTTAATCCAAGACTGCATATCTTTGTTGGGTACTTCAATTTCTTCTTCCCAGATGACCAATTCCCTTTAACAGTCAAGATTTTGTCCAAAGAAGAGGTATTCAACTTAATAGAAATTCTAAAGGGATTGGTGTTAGTCTGAGAGTAATAATCTGACTTAAAAAAAACCAAATTAGTATTTAGGGTTGGATTTCTTCACGAAGAATCTGTTACATCTTCCATCTATATAACCGTGACATTTTTCTACCTGACCAAGTTATTCAACCTTTTCTAGGCTCTTTAATCCAAGATATTCCTTTTGGTGATAATCTCTTCAATATATTCCCTGCAAGAATCCCTAATGTATATATGTCTCCTCTTATAGGGATGAAGTATAAGGTTTAAGTCACCTGTTATTATCCAATTTTGTTTGGATGATTTTTTATATTATATACCAGATTGAATTTGACTAAATATACTTTTATTAACTAGATATCTTTTTTGATAAATGAACTAAAAACAATACTAACTTTAGGTCAAGATAGAAGTACCTTAGGCAATGTCCTCTGTAAATTTATAGCATTGCCTTTACAACATTTAAGACTTTTAAAAGAAATGCCTTTGCATCTCTATATGTTAGAAAAGATTAAACTAAAAAACAAATGCAGTACACAGAAAATAAACCAGAAGAAAAAATATATAACTTAAAACAAGAGAGACAGAGAAGCAATTTGATATGCTTGCTGCAAAATGTCTTCAACATTCTTTATTGAAAGGGAATTGAAATATATACATAAAACATACTAAAATATAAACTAAAAGCAAAGATGGGAAACTTTCCCAAACAGAAAAAGAAATGTAGAAAAGTGTTTGGGAAACATTCCCAACAAACAAAAACAAATCTGATTTTTTTCTTATTTTAACATCCTCCCTAAAATCTGATTTGTGGGATAGCTTCTCATCCCTAAAAGATTCTTCAATCTATTGAAATCTTCTTCTTTCAAAGGTTTTGTCAAAATGTCAGCAACCTGATCTTTGGACCTGCAATAATAAAGTTTGATTTCATTATTTTTAACCAGCTCTCTGATGAAATAAAATTTGATGTCTATGTGCTTGCTTCTTCCATGAAAGACTAGATGTTTAGAAAGTGCAATAGCTGATTGATTATCACAAAATATAATTGTTTCTTCCATTTGGGGTTGTATCAATGCTTCAAGCATCCTTCGTAACCAAACTGTTTGACAACCCGCTGAAGTGGCTACCACATATTCTGCTTCTGCTGAAGACAATGCAACAATGGGTTTCTTCTTTGAAGACCATGAAATTACACCTGACCCAAGATTAAAAGCATACCCAGAAGTACTTTTCCTATCATCTTGATTTCCAGCCCAATCACTATCTATATAACCAGTTAACCTCAAAACACCCTTCTTTTCATAAAATATTCCATGATTTGCAGTCCCTTTCACATACTTAGTATTCTTTTACCTGCTTGTAAATGAGTATCATGTGGATCCTCCATGAACCTGTTTATCAAGCTTACTGCATACATGATATCTGGTCTTGTTGCAGTTAAGTACATTAAACTTCCAACCAAACTTTTATACAAAGTAGAATCTACCTTTTTGCTTTCATCATTTTTGCTCAACTTCACAGCCATGGCAATAGGCGTAATTGCTGGTTTGTTATTTTCCATCTTGAACCTTTTCAAAATATCATTTGCATATTTTTCTTGTGAAATAAAAATCCCATCACTATTTTGTGTTACTTCAAGACCAAGATAATAGTGCAACAAACCAAGATCAGTCATCTCAAATTCACTCTTCATTGCCACTGAAAATTCTCTAAGCATGTTTTCATTATTTCCAGTATAAAGCAAATCATCAACATAAATACAAACTATCATAACATCTCCTTGCTGATTTTGTTTTATGAATAAGGTGGGCTCATAAGGGCATTTTTTAAAACCATTTTTTAAAAAATATGATTCAATCCTTTCATACCAAACTCTAGGTGCTTGCTTTAAACCATACAAAGCTTTCTTTAGTTTGAGCACCTTACCTCTTTGACCTTTAATCTCAAAACCAGGTGGTTGCTCAATGTAAATTTCTTCCTCCAATACACCATTTAAGAATGCTGATTTTACATCCATATGAAAGACTTTCCAACCCTTTTGTGCTGAAAGAGCTAAAATCATGCGAATAGTATCCATTCTAGCAATAGGTGCAAAAACTTCATTATAATCAATACCTGATTTTTGTTTGTAGCCCTTCACTACCAACCTGGCCTTGTATTTATTCACTTTACCTTGCTCATTGTACTTTGTTTTATACACCCACTTTACTCCAATTGGCTTCTTATGCTCAGGGAGATTTGCAATTTCCCAAGTTTGATTCTTTTCTATGGCTGCAATTTCTTCATTCATAGCTTTAATCCATTTATCATCATTTATAGCTTCTTCAAATGTAACAGGATCACTATCAGCAAAAAATGCAAAATGACAAATATCTTCATTTACCTTTGTTATGTCTTGCTATATGTTAGACAAACTCCTTGATTTTTGCCACCTTGTTGGAGATTCTGAGGTGGATGATAAAGAACTACTTGATGAAACATGTCTATGACTTGGTGGAGAAAGACTGCCTTCTGATGAAGAAGAGCTTCTTCTTAATGCAGATTGTTGAATGCTACAACTACTGGCTCTGGCTCCTGTGTTAACAACTAAATTTTGTTTTTGATTTGCAGCTTCATCTTCAATGTTAACTTGTTGATATTTCTCTTCCAATTTTCAACACCACTCTTGATCTTCAAGAAACTTTGCATCTCTACTTATCATCAACTTTTTTGTCTCTAGATTGTACAACCTGTATGCCTTGGATTCTTCACTGTATCCAACAAAGATACATTTTTCTATCTTATCATCTAATTTCTTTTAAGTGCATCTGGAACATGAGAATAAGCAATACAAAATTCTTAAAAGATCTACCCGGGGTTTGTATCCTCCCCATGCGTCTTCTGGTGTCATGCCCCAAACTGAGTTCGTAGGACATCTATTCAAAATATAACCTGCACAACAAACTGCTTCTGCCCAAAAAACTTTAGGTAAATTCTTAGCATTAAGCATACTCTTTACCATATTTAAAATTGTTTTATTTTTTCTCTTAGCTACACCATTTTGTTGAGGTGTATACCTTGTTGTTAGCTGCCTTTTTATGCCTTTTTCAATACAATAATTATGAAAATCATGTGAAATATACTTTCCACCCCTATCAATTCTTAAAATTTTGAGAAAATAACCACTTTGCTTCTCAACTAATTCTTTAAATTCTCTGAATTTCTTGAAAGTATCAAATTTATTTTTCACCCCTATCAGTTCTTAAAATTTTGAGAAAATAACCACTTTGCTTCTCAACTAATTCTTTAAATTATCTAAATTTCTTGAAAGTATCAAATTTATTTTTCAAAGGGTATACCCAGAGTTTCCTACTATAGTCATCAATAAATGTCAAAAAATATCTCATACCAGATAATGAAGCAACCTCAATTGGTCCACATAGATCTGAGTGAACTAGCTCTAATGGCTTTGAAGCTCTCCAAGAATCCCTTATTAGAAAGGGTTCTCTATGGTGCTTTCCAACAATACAACCGTCACATTCTTCATCTGGTCTTTGGATAAATGGTAAACCTATTACCATGTTCTTTTTATTCAAAAGATTTAGTCCACCAAAATTCAAATGACCAAACCTAAGATGCCATAACCACTGTGTGTCTTTTACAAGAGCACTGAAACTTAAATGCATATTGTTTCTGATACTAAGGGAAAACATCTTATTAGCAGTCATGGGTATTTTGGTTATCAGCTTGTTTTTACCATCAACAATAATGCATGAACCATTTTCAAATTTGACAGTGTGGCCTTTTTCCACAAGTTGACCAACACTTAACAAGTTATGCTTTAAGCCTGGTACATAAAAATACATCACCAATATATTTTTTCTCACCTTGTCTTGTTGTGATTAATATCCTCCCTTTCCCCATGACTGGTGCAATTGTATTATTTCTCATCTTGACTTCAGATTTGATGGACTCATCCAAATTCTGAAATATTTCTTTGTGTCCTGTCATATGATTACTGCACCCACTGTCAACATACCATTTGTCATCATTTACTTCCTCCTTTGTGCTACATGTTAGCAAGACATATCCTTCTTGCCCTTCACCTTCATTTGCATATTGGGCTTCTTGTTTACTTTCATCTGCAATCTTTTTCCTACATTCAGCTACAAAATGTCCATACTTTTGACAGTAATAACATTGAATAGATGATTTATCATACCTCTGAAAACCTCTACCTCTTTGCTGAAAATTTGCTTTGCCTCTACCTCTTGCTTGAGTGTAACCACAATTTTCTTCATCATTTCTATTGCCTCTTTGACCTCTGCCTCTTTGTTGAAAACGTCCTCCTCTTCCTCTTGAATTTCTACCTCTTCCTCTTTGTGCTGAAGATGATTCTGGTGTTGTTTCTTTTTCTTTCAAGGATACTTTGCTCTTTAAAGCTTTCTCAAGTGACTCCTTTGTTGATTTATTTATTCTATGCTCATGTGTGTACAATGAACCCATAAGCTCATCTACAGATAAAAATGTTAGATTTTTTGATTCTTCAATAGCTATAACTGCAGGATCATATTTTTCAGGCAAACTTCTTAGAATTTTTTCAACAATTTTCTGATTAGTCACAACCTCACCATTTGATTTCATCTGATTAACTATACCCATTGTACGAGTAAAGAAATCTCCTAAACTTTCTGAATCTAACATTTGTAAAATTTTAAAATCTCTTCTAAGCATTTGAAGGCGAATTATTATTACTTTTTCTGTACCTTGAAATGATTGTGCAAGGAGATCCCATGCTTCTTTGGCCTTCGAAATGGTTGTAACTCTTGGAAGGAGAGTTTCATCAAGACCCTGCACTATGAACAATAATGCTTTCTGATCTTTTTTCCTATTATCCCGTAGTAAATCCCTTTCATTTTGTGTGAGGGCTGCTAATGCTGCTGCATCTGTTGGTTCTGAATACCCATTCTGCACAAGATCCCATAGCTCCTGTGACCTGAACAAAATCTTCATTTGAAAACTCCAAAAATCATAATTTTTTTCATTAAATTTACGAATTTGTAGCTGTGTACTATTAACGTTTGTTGTCATTTTGAACCTAGCTCTGATCCCATATGTTAGAAAAGATTAAACTAAAAAACAAATGCCAGTGCACAGCAAAAAAAACAAAGAAAAATACATATAACTTAAAACAAGAGAGACAGAGAAGCAATTTGATATGCTTGCTGCAAAATGTCTTCAACATTCTTTATTGAAAGGGAATTGAAATATATACATAAAACATACTAAAATGTAAACTAAAAGCAAAGATGGGAAACTTTCCCAAACAGAAAAAGAAATGTAGAAAAGTGTTTGGGAAACATTCCCAAAAAGAAATCTATAGACACGAATTGCAGTTTGCGTAATGTGGATGCTAATATAATGTAAACTGAACTCATTTGAAGGTTTCCCTAGAGTTCAAAGGATTGTCAGACACAATTACACATGAAGACTAGCAATTGTGTTTGACATACAGGAAAATTTAACAGTCTGTATCAGAAGAAGAATATTTTGTTAAGACTCTAGTAGAGCAGTAATTTGTGAAATGCATCACAGAAAACATTGAAATTTGAAGATAAATATTTGATGTCAGTCACATGCACTAGAATAAAACCCATCAGGACCTATCCTTTAATGGATCTCCCTCAGCCATTATCAGGTTAAATATATTAGCAAGTTTTTCCATGTCTACTTCAGACATAACAATATAAAGGATTTTAGAATTCCACCAAACCTGCAACCCCTATAAACAATAGAGATCTTCCTTCTGATAGAATTATATCTTCTTCGATGCTGCCATTAAGAACCAAAATCTAAACTATTATGATACACCTGGCCAGGGGTACAGATACCATGTTTGCTATGCACTTTCATTTTTGCAAAGCTTAAACATGTTTTCTGTATATTATAAAATCAAGAGATCCATATATCAATCCTTATGTAGCCAGTTATAGCAGTTCCCTTGGGCATTCATTGTTCAACTATGTATTGATGCCATACATAAATACCGAAGAAGATACTCATTGGATGAACAAGTATCTGCAAGGTCTTGATGTAACCTAGTCAACACCTTTTGTAATGACCTTAATGCTGGAAGAAAATCTTTGCAATTTTATTGAATTGATTGGCCGTGGACTTTACAAAGCTCCTACAAAACAAACCAACAAGATGAGAATTTTGCACGCTTAAGATTTTCTTCTTATATACTCTCTATCTTAGTTTGGCTTGCCTATGTTCACTTAATGTACCAGCTATATCCATGACAGACAGTCAATGGCATCAAAAGACAAACCTGGCACCACTGAAGAAGAAATTCAAGATGGGGAGAGCCTTCCAAATACTCAGCAAATGTTTCAATTAGCCTGTGCAAGTACTTTGATGAAACTGCAGCAGCAACAGTGGCAACATCCTTTGGTTGCACACAGACAATACACTTCCTGATCAAGCTAACATCATTCAGACGAAGAGCAAGAACTAGTGCCCTCAGATGTTGACCTTGGCCGAGTGCACCATAAACTGCCTGAAACATAAGTAAAATGACAATCTGATCAGATTCATTTCCATCTGTGAATTATTTAGGGGCTGTTCATTTTCTCACAAAGAGCCAACTACAAGCAGCAATTAACAACTTTATAGGATAAACATTCTACCTGCTAGATGAAAATAAATCTAAACAAAAACAGGATGACACCAAATATATCTCATGAGGTTTTAAGAAACATAAACTTAAAATTAGTATCACGCAGCGCCAAATTTTCATTCCAACTAGTCTTCAAATGCTATGTTTAGTTATAAGAAAAACAAAACAATGTGAACAAACAAAAAAAAACCAATTTCTATCACAGTAGATAACACAACTCCCATATATGAAAAAGGAGAGATTGCGCAGTTGGATTACAAGATCAAAAGGTAGATTTTAGACAGAAATTGAGCAAAAGTTTCAAAAAATGGCTCCACAATTACACTTTTACATAGCTTAAAGGCTTACTACTTGAAAATGAACAACAACAAAGCAGAAAGTTCTTGTCAGTTGTCATGAAGAAGATATGGTTATCGTCTTTCCAGATCTGCCACATTGGGATGCATATCTACCCAACATTTCGTGTCTTTTCGTAGAGTCCTGCATTGCAGATTTGGAAGACATCATTGAGGACATTCGTCTTCTTTTCCATGACAGCTTCGATGAAGTTGCATCAGCATTTTCTTCTTCAGATATGATTGCTCTTACCTCACCTACATCATCTTCTATAGTGATAGATTCTGCAGATATTTATGAGTCCACATATTTGACTCTGTCATCATGTATTTTGACATCCTCTATAGTAGTATCAGATTCTTCTGCGTCTAGTTATCACCATACATCTATGGTCCATGTACCTAAATCTTAGCATTTGTCACACATCAACATTGGCTTGGATATCCTTGAGCATCCTTCGAAGACATCATGGGCATCATCTACATCTTTGAATCCTATGCAGAATTTAGTGACATTCATTCTTCTTCATGTATGTTGCTATTTGGAATGGGAAGATCACTTACACATTTCTGTGGTTCTATTTCTTCCCAAAGGGAGAAATGTTATTCAATGTTCGTGGATCGTCTTCAGCATACAGTCTCGAGCATCTACCAACACTACAGGAGGTATTTTGAGAGGATGTTGCATGGTTAGTCTTCTCATTTCAGTTTTGGGAGGATCCATCTCTTCTCATGTTCTTTATTTCACATTTTCAGGGGGGTCCCATAAACCTTCTCATCTTTTCTCTCCTTTGGGGGGGATATCTATTGTACATTAGTGCTAGAAGTAGTCCTTGGGGGATCATGTATAGTCCTTCTTCTATCTTTCTTCTTCACTTGTACAATTCTATTTGTATCATTTCTCTTTTGGAGGAATATTTTTTTCCAAAGGGTTTTCTTTCTTTCTCCACTTTATGAGAAATTATTTGTACATGGGTACCTAACATGGCCTTGTAGCTAGGACCCATCTTTGTATTCTCCCTAAGTTGCACTTAAGGGGGTGTTAGTGTAAATAGTGTCATTATCTAACTAGTTTAGATATCACCTCTTTGAAGGTTTGACCTATTCACACATAGGCTTAAGTTTACTTAGTCTTTTAGGAGTTTATCTCACTTTGACATGTGTCCTTAGCTATGTGAGACACCTCTTTTTTTTGGCTTGCCACTTGCCCTCACACATGTCATGTGAGTTAGACAAGTGTTGCATGCTTGTAGGGGTAGTCAATAGTTCAATCCTACCTTCCTACCTCCTCCTTGCCTATTTATGCAAGGCTTGTCATTGTATTTTACACACTCATTATATGATAGATATGCTCTTGTTCTCCATTTTTCACTTGTGGAAGGTTTCATTCTTTGTGCTTATTGATCTTGGTTGCTCTAACATATTTGGTGTAGGCACACATTGGAATCTGTGTGTGTAACAAATTAGAGAGTGACTTAGTCAACTAGTCTGTGAAGGATTGAGGAAATGGAACATTTTGGTGCATGATATATTCTATAGACCTTAAGAAGTACAAGCCTTCAAGGTGGTTTAGAAGCATGGTACATTTAGCATCTGGGAGGAGGTTAGTGGTAAATGAGTATTATCATCAGTAGTAAGATTTTCTTGAAGGATAGCCTAATTCTAGTATATCCTATGGACTTTCTCACAGTCTATCACATTAAGGGCCTCCTCATGATCAAACCCCTCCACATTGTGGTGGTCATCTTTTGGAGTGGAAGGTAAAGGAAGGAGAATTGTAGGAAGACTATCATAGATATAGATAGAAAGGTTGATGGAAGAGGTGGGAGGAGTTAAAGAAGACATTTTGATGCATAAACTTATTCACATAGGTTGAGAAGAAAAAAGAGAATATGTGGTAAAACTCATAAAAGGGAACACAATAAAGAGTTTTTAGCACATATGACAAAAATAGTAAGTTGCAGAGAGATGTGAACATAGTGAGCAAGTACATCGAGTTCACTAAAATGTGATGGAAAAGTTGATTTCCTAACTAACTTAAGATTTCAACTAATCCCTACACTAGATAAACTTAAAGATCTGAATGTTCTACAATTTTTGATAGAAAATCAATAATATGTTTAATCCTATCTAGATGTTTGTTTTTCCTAATTAAACCAAGTTTATTCTTTAGACAAAAATATTGAGCTAGGAATAGAAAATGGGAAATACAGAAAATAGAGGAAGAAGAAACTTAAATAAACTACAGAAAGGAAAACCAAGAGTTACAAAGAATATGGAAGATGACTTGGAAGCCATTTAGTTTAGACATTAGTGTTCTCGTGTTGTCATCCAAAAGTTATGTTGAAGTCCCAAATTCGCATTGTTGTCTAAAAACTATATAAAAATAAGACATTTCTACAAAATCTAGAATATTTACACATAGGGAAATGGAAACAAAAGGCATTGAAGATTGGAAATACATAGGGAAATATAAAATACCAATGAACTTGTCTAATCAATCTAATTTAAATGAAATGACAAAATGACAAGAGGAAGAGATAGAAATATGAAACTTTCATGGTGAGTTGAATCCTCAAATGCTAGCTAGGACAAAGAGAAAGGCATTAACTGCTTAGGATCTTTCTTAAATGATCAAGCCCCTAGTATGGTTTTTGAACTCCACGGGAAGTCAAACGAAATGAGGAAATTGACTATGTGTATGCTCTTAATCCTAAGTGCTTATAGAATCAAGAGAACATAGAGTAAATGTCTATGGATGCTATTAGGTCTACAAAGATTCAATAAAACTAGTAGTATGTATGGAGAGCAATATGGGAGATGGAGTTACAAAATACCAAAAAGAAACACAAGATTGAACCCACAAGAAAATGATATTTGTAAGTCTCTCTCAAGAAGAGGTAGAGAGTGAGAATGAAACCAAGAACAATAAGAATGTTGAATAAACTCAAGCAAGCTACAAAATATCAAAACCCTTAGAGTGGAGCTAAAGGGTTGGAATCCATGAGAGGATTAAAAAAACAACAAATGCAAGTGTTACCTCACCCACAAAGGTTGTGAAGAATATGCCTTACTTGTACGTAAAATAATTTGTGCTTGCAACGTCCTCAAATCTAGACCTTCCAACAATGAGCAAAGAAACCTTTTGTCATGTAAATAAAGAAGTGGAATGTTTAGCTCCTCATGTCAATAACTCCAAGAATAAGTAGAAAATCAAACATTGTTGTAGAATTCCACTATCTAGCTCACAAAGATGTTCATAGAGTTTTGTTCAATAAGTTGAGGAGAATGGTTTAGATTTCTTACAAATTCAAAAGTTCATGATAAAGATGAATGGGTTGATAAGAGGGAAGGTCAAGAGTCACTAAAAGGTTGCTTCTAGACCAAAGTGTGTTGGGATTCATTCCAACATGTCATGTGATGATTACAAAGAAGATTTAGAAGTTGGAAGGTAATTGTTCAAGCAAGAAATAGACATTGTATGAGTATATTGTCATAGGGTGGAAGAGCACTTGTGCAAACGTCGATGTACCTGCACTAACATCTAAGTATGACATGGCCAAATACTTCACAAAATGGAAACAAGACACCAAATGGACACATGAAACATGTACAAACACATCAAGAATACTTTCACATGCAATAACACAAAACTAATTTGAAATTAGGAGCAAGGTAGAGGCCAAGGCTGTGATAAATGAATCCTAAAAACATGCTAAGGGAAGTGGATACTAAAATAAGGACAATATGTAGTGTTAAAATTGTAGGCTATGCAATTTTTTACCTTACACCTGTAAAGTTACTCTTTTATGTTGAAGCATTACATAGTATAACCAATGTAAGGTTGTAAATGCCTTGTGTCAAAGAAGTTTGTGTTTTATACCAACACCATGTTAAAATTCATCAATAATTACGAAAAGCTCAATCAAAGGAACATGAGGTGGGTAGAGTACATGTAGGGTTATTCTTTTATGTTGAAGCATCACATAGGTAAAACCAACAAGGTTGTAAATGGCTTGAGTCGGAAATAGGTGTTGTCCCGAATGATGGTAATACTAGTGGGCATGGAGTTGATGAAGGATTTGTATGCCACATATCTAGATTTTGTAGATGCATGGCATGCATGCATGGAGACAGAAGCTCATATGAGGATTACTTCATGCAAGAAGGATAACTATTCAAAAGGAAACAATTGTGCATCTTGTTAGGACAGTAAAAATTTTAAAATTTTACTGTTTTCTCACTCCATCATGTTTGAACATAATCCTAAAAAATATCCCTAAAATCATAATAAAAATTTTATTCATCTCACAAGGTGTCTATAGATGAGCAGTGTTAAATTTCTTCAAGGCCAATCTATCGGCAAGATGTTGTGTTGTTTACACCGATATATAAGGAATCATTTGAAAATAACCATCGGCATGAGAATAGAGATCGGAAAGAGATTTATAGAAGTCACTGATGGAATAAGTGATACCGATGACTTTACATCGGCAAGAAAAGCGAGTGGTCATACCGATCGGTATGACAGACAACTATCGGATGACCTTTTAAAAGTTGCCCCGACGGTATATATCATACTGATAAAGTATTTCGGCAAGAGTCTCACCGAACATCCTGCGGAGGTAATGAAGCGAACGACCATCGGCAAGAAGTAAACTATCGGGATAAGATACAAGGAAGTTTCCGATACTAAATGTCTTGATGATAAGAGAGCTTTCGACAAGACTCACAGCGATACTATTATCTGTCGGGATGACTCAACATATCGGAACAAGGGAATTAGGTCTCGCCGATTCACAAGTCACAGCGATCAAAAGGTATCGGTGATACTTTGACATACTCTGCCTGATAAAGAATATGAAAGAACCATCGGTGAGTTGATTCGGATCGGGTTATCTTTTGAAAGCTATCCCGATAGTATGTTTCACTCCGA